>OZ037947.1:0-2400000 GCA_964035595.1 Somion occarium
TGAAGGATCTAAAAATGAATTAGTATACGCAATAACAGGGTTAACCCAAATTACAGAAATATTAATTCCATTTATGGACAATAATCCTATATATTCTGAACGAGCTTTACATTATGACAAATTTAAAACAGTAAGCTTAATCTTAAAAAATGAAAAACCTTTAACATTAGAAAGTAAATTAAAAATAGTTGATTTATGTTATGATATGAATAAAAAAGGAAAACATCGTAATTTGACTAAACTACAATATATAAACTTATTAATGAAGATTCATAATCAAAAATAATCCTAATTATCTTTTGTGATAACATTAAAAATTTAACATTAACCCCTTTTAATTCTTAATGTTATGTTCATAAGGATAAATTTAATTGTGTTTGTGGATTTATGTTAACCGGCTCTAGTCAGATTAAAAAAGATAGATAAGGGTAGTCGCTATCTTTTAATGACCGTAATAGTAACAACGTAGCAGCCCTTAGAATGTGGCACCGAAAATTTAACGGGTCTAAGTAATCAACCGATATCGTGTTGATTTTGAATAAAATTTTATTTTTTTTTTAACAAATTTTATTCTTAATCTAGGTAGTAGAACATTCAGTAATATACCATTGAGATACAGTGTTTCATTGTAATCTAGGTAACTGAAGAGATAATGCTGACATGAGTAACGTAAAAAGAAGTTATAATACTTCTCGCCGAATACGAAAGGGTTATAAGGATAAAGGTTAAACCACCTTATGTTAATGCGGCCTCTAAGGATCAAAACCAATGTTTTGTCTGATGAGTATTTGACCTAAAGTCCAAATGGAAAATGAAATTTAATCTTGAAATAAAGGTCAAATTTCATTTAAAGGACCAGGAAAATAAAGTCAAAATTTTAAATTGTAGCCTTATGGTGTACAATTTAAAACTACCGTACCCTAAACCGACACAGGTTCGTAGGTAGAGTATACTAAGGCGTAGAGCTAAAAGTTGTTAAGGAACTCGGCAAGTTCTCCTCATAAGTTAGACGATAAGAGGAACCACTGAAGATTTAAATTTCCTAAGTTTAATTATGTAAGTGGTGGCACAGAATCGGAGGCCCCGACTGTTTACTAAAAACACAATTCAGAGCAATGATTAAGATCATAGTATTCTGAATGAAATTTGCTCAATGCCATTAATATAAGAGAGGTAATGGGAAACTGTTACTAATCGAAAGTCTGGTCAATAGCGGTCTTAACTATGAGGATCCAAAGGTAGCATAATCAATTGGCCATTAAATGTGGTCTGGAATCAATAGTGTAACGATGGTCTCACTGTCTCTACAACTTGCTCAGTGAAATTGAATTACCCGTGCAGATGCGGGTTGCCTCCAGGTGGACGGGAAACTTAAATTAACCAGGAGGAAAAAAAAAATTTGCGACTAGATAAGTTTACTATAATAATGTGGTGAAAACCCACCTGATAGTCCATTATCTGAGCTTAAACAGCATGTTCTATGAGTAATTATACAACGTGAAGCCTGTTTTATACTAGTAGATCATGATGGGAAAAATTAAAAATGAACTACTAATATAAGAGCTAGATACCTATGGGCAATATAATGTGAATTCACGTTCGAAGCGTAATTATTGATGTAGAAAGACGTTCCCGTGTTTTTCTTAATGGGTCAAATATCTAATTACGTATAGTGGAGTCCTAAAGGTATCATTAAGGTATTATAGTAAAAACTAGGTAAGCCCAATAATAACCAATTATTTCTATAGATTTAATTGGAGGTTTATCTGTGAAGATAAATAACCATTAGTGGGTAGAGGATATTCAAAAAAGCGAATGCCTTGTTGTAATTACAAGGATAGGTTAAATTTAACCAATCTGAAAGGATGCTGACTTTGAATTAGTGTTAAGTGTTTATTATTTATAAAATTAATTATTGAATTAAAAAAAAAAATCTATCTAACTCCAAATTTGATTAATCAGGTTCAAACTAGTCCAGCTCCAATTACTATTTTGTTGTTGTTAACACTATTAAAAAAAAATAAAAAATATTTTTCTTGATAAAATCAGATAAATTAAAAAAAATAAAAATAAGCCATGTTAAATAGAGATTTTACTAAACCTAGAATTAACGAAAAATTACAGCCCTGGCAAGTTACAGGTCTAGCCGATGGAGAAGGGGCATTTATTTGCACTATTACAAAATCGGGTAGAGGATTAACAGGTAAAACTGTTAAATTAGAATTTAAAGTTACACAAAAAGCACATTCAGAGGGAATATTACATGAACTTCAAGAATATTTTGGCTGCGGTAGTGTTGTGATAGACAATAGAGAAACAGAGACTAAAAAATATCGTGTCTCATCTTTGTCTTTTATTTTAGAAAAAATCATTCCTCATTTTGATTCTTATCCTTGTTTAACTTCTAAGTATTTAAATTATAGAGATTGGAAACAAATTGCTTTAATAATGGAAAAAAAAGAACATCTTACTATTAAAGGAATTGAAGAAATTACAAGATTAGCTTCAAAATGAATAAAAATAGATCTTTTGAAGATAAATTTAATTATTGTAATTCTTCTTTAGGAATGGTAAATTTACCGAATGGAGAAATTGGAATAAAATATGATTTGCCAGCTTATTGGGTTCAAACTTTTTTAGCTGGTGAATCAATGTTTTATACTTATGTCCCTGAAAATTCAATTAGAGGTAAAAGCTATCAAATTTGTGATTCTTCTCTAGAAATCGGTCAAAATAGTCACGATGTAGCCGTTTTATTAGCTATTAAAAAGTTCTTTAATGGTGGTTATATTAAACCTAAATATAATTATATGAGTCTTCATGATTGTCTAAACTCACGTTCAGTTAATAGATATATTTTTAGAGACACTAAGAGTATTATTCAATTTGTGGACCAATATCCTATGATAACTAGAAAATATTTAGATTATATGGACTGGAAAAAAATTGTAGGATTAAAAAGTATTGGGGCTCATAAAACTGTAGAAGGTTTAGCTTTAATTCGCCAAATAATTTCTAATGTGAACTCTAAACGAGATTAAAAAACAAAAATTTTTGTTTTTATCTGAAATGAGTTACCCCGTGTAATATTCTAATTTATACTAGCAGGCTAAATTTTAAATAATAAACTTTAATAAACTTAATGCTTGAGCTGTATGCGGTGAAAGCCGCACGTACAGTTCTTAGAGGATGTCAAAGTTGTAAAACTTGGCGGAGCCTCAACAGACCCTATGCAGCTTTACTGTTGTTAGTTATCACATTGATCTAGAACAACTTTAATTAATAGTGAATAGGGATGTTGATAGACGAAATGTGGAATACCTTTTGATTAAGGTTGGGTCAATGTTTACCTTATATTTAATAAATAGAGGGAGAGTTGACTAACTGACAGTTTGACTGGGGCGGTCGTCTTTAATATAGTAGCAAAGTACATCCAATGATTAATTATATATTAATAATATTATTTTAAATTCGATTTTCGAATTTTTTGTAATATACAGACAGAAATAATCAATAAAATTTTATTTATTTATTATTGATGATTATTTTATTTTATTATCACACAATAAAGGTAAAGCTAGACAATTGAATGGAAGTCAATCAACCAGTGTGAAAGGTTGTAATCATGCGTAATGGCGGAAAGCTTGCCTAACTGAAAGACCTAGAAGTCGCACAGATACGTAAGTAGGGCATAGTGACCCTTCGCTATAATATGGAATAGACGGGGATCAATCGATAAAAAATATAAACCCGTACCTACATCTTGGTTCTCCAAGTATCTAGGTAAGATTATTAAAAATAAATTATAATAAGTAAAACTATTTAATGCTCGGATATATTAAATATAATCACAAAATAAATTAATACAATAAAACCAAATTAATGAAAAAGATAATTGATTAATAAAGTAAAAGGAATTAATTAAGGTATAATTTGTACAAAGAATATTTTATTATAAACTTTTCTAAAAATGAATAACACACTACACAAAAACTTATCTCTAATTAAAGATGAATTTAAATTAAATTATCATAAAAAAACTGGTATTTATCAATTAGTTAATTTAATAAACAATAATACATATGTTGGAAGTTCAGTTGACTTAAATCGAAGATTTACTGAATATTTAAATCCTTTATATTTATCTAGAAATCTTAAAAAGGGTAATAGTGCAATAATTAATGCTCTTTTTAAATATGGTTATACTAATTTTGGAATTAGAATTTTAGAAACCATTGAATTTGAGCCTAATCAATCTAAATCTGAAAGAAAAAGCATTATTTTAACTAAAGAACAATGTTTTTTAGATCTAATTAAACCTGAATACAATATTAATAAAACAGCTGGAAGCAATTTTGGAAGAATTTACTCTGATGATGTAAGAATCAAAATGAGTTTAGCTAAAATTGGTAAAGTTGGAAATAAAAAAGGTGCCATTTTATCTGAAGAATCTCGAGCTTTATTTAGAGAAAAAAGTGGAATGGCCTCAAGTATCACTATGTTAAATGAAAATAGAGAGGTATTAAGTGTATTTAATTCTATTCAAATAGCTTCTGAAATCACAGGAATTTCTAGAAATAGAATAAGTCGATGTGCCAGAGGTATTCGAAACAAAATAGTAGAAAAAGGAAATATTTATATATTTGAGTATACTAAAAAAGAATAATTTTATTAGTTTTATTTTATTATTAGCTAATTTTTATAATCTTAAAACAAACTTTTGTCGCTTAAATTAGAAATAATTTATTGTAAATTGGGTTAATTTCAAGAAAATCTCTGGTTATATTTAATAGAGAATACCTGAAGCGAAGCTAGTTTTACATAACATCAAAATATAAAACTAGAACGTTCAACGACTAGTAGGTGAGTCTTTAACAATAATCCTGCCACGAATGCCCCACAATTAATTGTTAATTAATCTTAATAACTAATTGATGATATAGTCTGAACCATTTTGTGAAAATTGGAAGCTTTGATTTTAAAAAATCAAGCAATAACATAATTGAAAAGTTACGCTAGGGATAACCTTGTTGTCCCTTAATCAATAAGATTAAAAAAAACCGAGTGAAATGCAAAAATTGCTTAATTTTGCCTCCAAATGTTAACAGATTGTTTGGTAAAATAGGAGGCTCTTAAGTCAATTTGCAGCAAAGCTTATCTTAGCATTTTTAAATTTATTTAAATAATTAGATAAGAATGTTCAACGACTAGAAAGTGAGTTATGCTAACAATAATCTTTCCACGAGTGCTCGGCATCTAAAATTATTATTAATATACTATATGGTATTATGCCATTTTAAGTGTTCCCTAAAGAATTTATTTTCAATCACCGCCTAATGTTTTAACCATTTATATAACTAAAAATTTTTAAACAAATTTAAATAAGCTATCAAAAAGGCCCCAAACAAAAGGGGTGAGGGGAGGCTTTAATGCATAGAAATTAAAATATTTTAAGCTAAAAAGAAATTATATTTTAGATAGGATACTGAAAATTAAAAAATTTATCTAATTTATATTTTCTTTGATACTTTGTATCTACTTTGACTATTAGCTTAAATAATATATTAACATTAAATATAAAGAATAGTATCCTTTATATTTACTACTTATTAATTAGATAAAACGCATGTATATTATAAATAAATAGAATGTTAATAAGCTAAAATAAAGCATAATTTATGCTTTATTTTAGCTTTTATAAATAAAAAAAACAAAATTTAAACCATTAAATTAAAAAAATGCCTAAATTTAACAAAAATTTATTAATTGGAAAAAGTCCAAATAGTCAAATATTTAAGGATTATAAAAATTCTTTATCTTCTTTAACAAAGATTCAATGGGAATCAGCGATCGGTCTTGTATTAGGAGATGCTAGCTTACAAACTCAAAATAAAGGTAAAACTTATAGAATGAAATTTGAGTGGTCTGATAAAAATAAAGCTTATTTAGATCACGTTTATAATTTATTTGATGAATGGGTAATATCCCCACCTCATAAAAAATCTAGAATAAGTCCTAAAGGGAATCTTGTAGTAAATTGGGGTTTCCAAACTATAAGTCACACAGCCTTTAATCCTTTAGCCGAATTATTTTTGCTGAATGGAAAAAAAGGTATATCTCAATCACTGATTAAATTACATTTAACGGGTAGAGGTTTAGCTTATTGGTTTATGGATGATGGGGGTAAATTAGACTACAATAAAAACTCCAAAAATAAGAGTGTAGTTTTAAATACTCAAAGCTTTTCGGATTTAGAGGTAGAAGCTATGGCTAAAGAATTAAGTTCTAAATTTAATTTTACCTGTGAAGTTCGTTCAAATAAAGGAAAAAAAATCATTGTAATAAATTCTGTAAGTTATAGCTTATTTAGAGAATTAGTAGATCCGTATATAACACCTGAAATGGCTAATAAATTACCTTAGCTGATACAAAAAAATATAATTAGTAAAAAAAAAAATAATTACAACCCCTTTTTTTAGGCTTATTTAAATAGTATAATTATAGTAGGTTAATAATAATAAAAAAAGATGATAACATAGTCTGAAACACTTTGTGAGAAGTGTAAGTGAAGAATAAAGAATCTTCATAACAACATATTTGAACAGGCTGATAGCCGGTGAGAGTACACATTGTCCCGGCTGTTTGGCACCTCGATGTCGACTCAAATAGGGTGGAGTTTATTATTAGATTATTCATTTATTCTTAAAGTATAATACAGACACATATTCATTATGTATTAAAAACTGTTTTTTTATTTATGAAATAAATAAGATATAGTTTAAAGGTAGAAGAACAACCTTTTTTTCTTATCCTTAAGTAGTCCTAGAGCGGCCTAAATTTGGTTTTTTTTTATTAATTTATTCTCCACGTGTAAACACCATAGCGGTTGCAAAAGCGGTAATATTCGATTTTTTTATCTTATCAATCTTAATTTTCTCTTATTTTTGTGTTTTTAGTGTAAATAAAATACATAATATTTATAAAAAATATAAATTTAATGCTAGTAAACTTAAGAATGAAAAATAGAAATTATTTATAAAATAAAAAAGTATTAATTGAGTCATTTGTTAACATAAATTTCAAAATAATAATGAAAAGAAAGGAACTAAATAATTTATTACCAAAAATCGAAGTGATTTACTCTAATGCAGATACTATGAAAAGCCAAATTGTTAAAGATAATAGAAAAAAAAGTGGAGTTTATCTTTGGACAAATCTTATTTCCGGTAAAATCTATGCAGGAAGTAGCGCAAATTTAGGTCTTAGATTTAAAGGCTACTTAACTTATTCTCATATTTCTAATCCTAAAAGATATAATAGTTTGATTCACAAAGCTTTAATTAAATACGGTTATTCTAACTTTCAATTAGAGATTATTGAATATTGTGATGCAAATATATGTACAGAAAGAGAGCAGTATTATATAGATTTATTAAACCCGGAATACAATATTTTAAAAATCGCTGGCTCATCTAAAGGTTATAAACATACAAAAGAGACTTTAAAAAAAATGCGGGTGTTTTAAATAAACATAATGCAAAAAAAAGATTTCCAGTTGAAATAACGGATACTCATACAAGTATAACTACTAGATATGATTCAATTACAGCTACAGCAGCAGCTCTTAATACTAATGAAAAAAATGTAAGATATACAGAAAAGTTTAACAAACTTCTATTAAAAAGATATATCGTAAAAATAATACGAAAACCTTAGAATTAATAAATAACTAATAATAAACTTCGAAATGAATTATATGCTGGAAGTACTTTCAAAATTAGTTACAAAATCTTGTCAAAATACTTTAATTTTGGTGATAAAGTTAATCAGCAGGAAATTTTTCCTCAACGACTATACATTCATCTTCTTTTTTATAAAGAAATAAGATATAGTCTTTACAGTTAGTCTTAAATCTTTAAACTTTAGGAATAAGATTAGCTGTAAGCAACCTAACCTCCGGGGGGAAAAGCTTGGAAGGGTTCGGCTGTTCGCCGATTAAAAGGTTACGCGAGTTGGGTTTATAAATTAAGCCCCTTAATATTAACTAAATTTTATTATTTAGTTTATTAAAAAAACTGGGTTAATTGCAAGGATAACTTTTCTCCGCTGCTCTCCATTTTTTGGCAGAGGCAACAGTAAAAGTCAATTTGCAGCGAAGTTTACTTTTACATAAATTGTTTAAAGTAAAAACGTTCAACGACTAGATGGTGAGCTTTATCACAATAAACCATCCACGAATACCTAGCATTAAATTAAAATAATATTTAATGATGACATAGTCTGAACAATAATGTGAATTATTGAAGAATAGACAAAGAACTATTCAATAACAAATTGTTAATACGACGTATGTATCTCATTACAATTTAAGTATTTTAATAACTTTTTATTTTTAGTTTAACCAAATAGTTTAAACATTTTCATAGAAATATATCCTCATTATCTCATTAGAGAATTAATTAATTCTTATTGTTAATTAATTTATTGCCTAACTAAGCAGAGATAGTTCTTAATTTGAATAAGAGCCTTATATTTAACAAATAAAAAAAAAAATGAACAATAATTTAATTTTAAAACAAAAACAAACTAAAATAAGTAATAAAAATAGATTTAAAGAAATCCGAAAATCTTTAACTCTACCTAAATATTTAAATGATGCTTTAATTGGTATTATGCTTGGAGATGGTTATTTATATAGAAGTAGTTTAACTTCAAATACAAGACTAGAATGCTCACTTAAAGAAGCTAATTTAGCTTATGCTTTATATATTTATGCTTTGTTTATTCACTATATTGGAAGTAAACCAAATATTTTAAATACAGCTTCTAGTTCAGGTGATAAAACTTACGGTTCTATAAGATTAAAGACATTATCATTACCAGTTTTTAATTATTATCATGATCTATTTTATTTTAGAGATAGTAATAAACAAAAATGGATTAAAAAAGTTCCAGAAAACATAAATGATCTTATGTCTCCAGTTGTTCTTGCTTTCTTATTAATGGGAGATGGTAACTATGATATAAATCGAAAAAGAATCAGAATCTTTACTAATAGTTTTACTCATTCAGAAACTATCTTATTAGCAGAAGCTATTAAATATAAATTAAATATAAATGCTTCTGTACTGTATGATAGGAAAGATCAATACATAATAACAATCGGAGCTAAACAAATATCTTTACTACAAGAATTAGTTTTAGAACATTTTCATCCTTCTATGTTTTATCGAATTGGTTTACCTAATAAAACTATTTAAATTTTAAATAATTAAATTTGACTAAACTAAAGACCCCTATTAATTTTGATTAAAATAAAAAGACTAAAAAAAAAAATACTTAAATTAAAAAAAAAAAAAATTTATATCACTTAAAATTGACTTGCGTCGTCAAAGGAAATTTTATGCTGGAACATCTTTATAGCTCTTGGTACTAGAAATTAGTCATAATCCAATGAGATTAGAAAATCAGCAGGAAATAAAAATTTATGATTTAGAGTATAGAATATAGGATTACTAAAGTAATGCTGGTACTCGATATCTTTAATGAAAGAGGGTACCCATCTCTTTATTTTTCTAATTTATAAATTTAAAATTCTCAGAGGCTATACATTTCCATCCTTAATTGGATAAGATATAGTCCAAACTGGGTAGAGATATTCAGAAGCAGTATCTTTAGTGATCTGCAAAATAAAATTAAATGGAGTCAGTATGGTCCCTATCTTCTGGAGGGATAAATAGTAAAAAGGGGAGACCTTCTAGTACGAAAGGATCAATAGGCTGTGTTTCTCTAGTGTACCAATTGTTGAATTTTAGTAAGCATAGTTGGGTAGCCACAAACATAATAGTTAAGCGCTGAATGAATATTAAGCAGGAAACTATCCCCTGGATACTATCATTAGAATCCTTTTGATAATTCTTTTTTTGTTTTCAGCTAAAACTGAATTAAAAAAGAATTTGTCAAAAGTGACTATCTAATTTTATAAGAAATAGAACATTTCTAGATAGGATGCAAATGAAAGTGCTGTGAAGTATTTAGTTTAGCATTACTAATTTATTAAATAGACTTGATGTTAAGAATTGTATATTAAAAAATAAAATAAGTTAAAAAAAAATAAAATTTTAAATTTAACTTCATAAATATAGTATAATTGTAGATTATTTAATTTAATTTAATTTATTATTAGTATTAAATCTACCGATCTAATTAAAAGTAGTTGTAATTAGTAATATTTTAGATTTAAAAAGTAATATCTTACAAATATTGTAAAAATTAAGGGAAATTAAGCAATATTAAAAATAAAAGCCTATAATTTAATTGGTAGAATAATTTCTCATTGGGAAATTAATAGAAGTTCAAATCTTCTGGAGCTTATTTTATTTTATTTTATTTTATTTTATTGAATTATTCTTTTTTACATTAATTATTCATTTTATTTATTTTTCTATCTATTTAAATATTTATTGTTACAACATTAATTAATAGAAATTAATTAAATATATAATTAATTTAATTATTTATATTTTATCTCTTTTTAACTTTTAATTAAATATTATACCTTTGATGTCCTATCAAAGCTGTATTATTTCTATCAAATAGTCATAGAAATTTTTATTTTATATATCCAAATATTTACTGGATGCTTTTTTTTTTTTTTACATTTTATACAGTAAGTGGAATAGGTTAAAAATTTTAGGAAGAAAAGTGTATTATTATTAACATTCAATATTTGTAGGTATGATTGAAACAGTTTTTTTAACTTTAATTCTTAATACAGGAGATTATTTTTATTCTAAGTTCTGTATTTTTTAATCTTTTATCTGGTAAAATAAAATTTATTTTAAATTTCCTATTTACAAAATAGTTACAACCTATAGATCTCTTTTTATCAGACTAATATCTTTTGCAATAGTTTGTATATTTTGTTTATTATCTTTAATGGTAATCGGTTACTTGTTAAAAAAAAATAGTTATCTTTTCTTAATAGTAATTAAATAAAAATTTATTTATTTTATTTTTATTATCTACCTTATTTTTAGGTACAATTTATTAATTAGATTTATTTTTAGTTGTAGTATTAAATTGGTATTAATTAAGATCAAATTTAAATTAGATCTTAAAAATTAAAATAAAAAGATTAATTAATTAAATTAAATAAATAATAAATTATAAAATGTTATTATTATTTATATATAGAATAATATTATTTAATATAAGAATTAGCTATGTTAGGTTTCATTCCTATTGCTAGATTCAGTAACCAACTAAAGTAGTCCTATTTTGTTTTTTTAATTTTTATTTATCTTTAATATAAATTAAAATTAAATTTAATGTTAAATAAAAATATTAATAATTTAGTTTTACTTTGGTGGTATTTATATTTTTATATTTTTAACACAAAATGACAATTCAAAATATCAATAGAAATTTTTTTCAAAAACATCCTTTTCATTTAGTTAGTCCTTCTCCTTGGCCTTTTTTTGTTAGTTTCTCTTTATTAGTTATGGCTATTGGTGCAGTAATGTATATGCATGGTTATGCTAATGGTGGTTATTTACTAAATTTAGGTACTTCAATAACATGTGCAGGTATGGCCTTATGGTTTAGAGATATTATAACAGAAGGAACATTTTT
Source organism: Somion occarium (assembly GCA_964035595.1). Lineage (NCBI taxonomy): Eukaryota > Fungi > Basidiomycota > Agaricomycetes > Polyporales > Cerrenaceae > Somion > Somion occarium. The sequence continues at coordinate 11,635 of OZ037947.1, forward strand.
AGGAGATCACACAAAACAAGTACAAAACGGTTTAATTATAGGTGTAATACTATTTATAGTTAGTGAAGTTTTTGCTTTCTTAGGTGTATTCTGGGCATTCTTCCATTCTAGTTTATCTCCAGCTATAGAAATAGGTGGTTGCTGGCCTCCACAAGGTATAACTCCATTAGATCCTTTTGCTATACCTTTACTTAATACTATTTTACTATTATCTAGTGGGGCATTTATTACATATGCACATCATGCTCTACTTGAAGGAAATAGACACAATGCTATTTTAGGTACTTTAATAACTATTGTTTTAGCTATAATTTTCACAACTTTACAATATTATGAATATACCCAAGCAGCTTTTTCAATCTCAGATTCTGTATATGGAACAACATTCTATGCTTCAACAGGTTTACATGGATTAACAGTAGTCTCTACCAAACTTTTTACTCACTCAGACGCTTTTAAAGCTAAGAAAATTCATAATACTAGTACTTTTAATAAGGTTTACAATCAAACTTATTCAGGTAGTAAAGATAAACTTTTTATTAATAGAGGGAAAGATCAATTTTATTTAGAAAGACCTTTTTTGGAATGGTTAGCTGGATTTACGGACTCTGATGGTAATTTCAATCTTAGTTTACGAAATTATAAGGATAACAAGTATAACAGTGTAGTTCTTACTTACCAAATAGGTCTCCATATTGATGATTTAAATGTATTAAAATATATACAAAAAAAATTACGATGTGGACATATTTCTATTTCAGGAAATAGATGCAATTATTTTGTCAATGATAGTATTTCTTTAATACAAGTAATATTACCTATTTTTAATTTTGTTCTATTAAATAGTTCTAAATACTTTAAATTTTTAATATTTGATAAAGCTGTTAATTTAATTAAAAATAAAAAACATCTATCTATTGAAGGTAAATTAGAAATGATAAAATATTTTCATGAAATGAAAAAAGAAACAGTATCTCCTGTTAATAGGATTTCTATCAGTAATAATTGGTTAGGTGGTTTTGTTGACGGAGATGGCTGCTTTAGTTGTAGTAGTTCAGGACCAATATTTAGATTAGAAAATCACATTAAAGAACTTGAATTATTTAAAAAAATTAAAGAATATTTGAATTCAGTAAATCTAAGTATAAGTAAACCACGTAGTAATAGAATTAATTCTAATTCTACTTGTGTTCTAGAAATTATTAATATACATATTTTACATAATGTAATAATACCAATTTTTAGTGTAAAATGTGAAGGATTTCAAATATTACAAAGTAAGAAGTTAAAAGACTTTAATGATTGGTTTATAGTGGTTAAGATTTATTACAATGGTTATCACATATTAGCTGAAGGGATTTCATTAATTAATGATATTAAATCCAATTGGAATAATTTTAGACTCTCTACTAATAAAATTAAATCTAATATCGATCCGTTTGAATTAGAAAATAAATTAAATTATCTTTTTTCTTTACCTGCTCCATATGAAATTAAAAATGGAGTTAGACTTTTAAGAGGTACTAATAATTTTGTTTCTGAAAAATTACCTATTTTATGTTTAGATCAAACCAATAATAAATTAAATTTTTCTAGTATTACTGAATGTAGTAAAGCTTTGAAAATAGATAGATCTACAATAAAGAAATATTTAATAACGGGGGAATTTTATAAAAGTTATAAATTTATTCCTAATTATTAAGTATTATATTTTATTTTTTTTTTTAATAGATTTAATCCAGAAGTCTGATATTGCTCTTAGCAGTTTAAAAAGTTTGACAGAAAATAGGGAAAATTGCATAGAATTCCTTTTTAAATTTAAGGAAAATATGCAGCCTAACTTATATTTAACATAATTAAAATTTATTTTATAATATCTGAAGGTTCAACGACTAGTAGGTTAGTATTATATTTACAATTAAAAATCCTACCAAGAAACCCCTAGATTATTAAATATTACCTCTACATGCTAATCTTATAAGGGATCCAGGCAGCGCTTAAATCTTGCTCATATTTTTGTTGAAACTAACTTTTTTAAAAATAAGGTAAAGTAGCTTAAGGATTAGTAGTTAAGTTTATTTAATAATTATGATATAGTCTGAACAATAGTGTAAACTATTGAAATAAGGATAAATAGCCTTATGGTAACAAAACTCGTACATGTTATAATCGGAACTATATTTATCTTAGTTGGTTGGTTCCGTATTGTTAACTATAATCTTACAAACAGCCATCATCTTGGTTATGAATTTTCAATCCTTTATTGGCAAACAATCTCACGAATTGCCGTATTATAACGTAAGTTCTAATATTATTACTTTACTAAATTCTGAATAACCTTAAAGCCTTAGATACTTCATAAAAAGTAAAAAGTCTAATGGATATTATTAATTATATATAAATTAAGTAGGTGATCAGAAAGCTCATATTAATTTAGCTTCAGAGACTTTACGTAAAGTTCTTTATTTATTTCTTTTTATTTTTCTCCTTTGTGTCTTTGGCCTTATTATATGCCCACACTTAAGGGAGGTACCTGGACAAAACAATGAGGAATCAAATAAACAGATTTTTTAAAGATGAAGAAAAAGTCCATACTCTTATTAAAGTAAGAGATATTTAATATTTATTTAAAAGTTAAATCTAATTTTATATTTTATTTATTTAAATTTAATTATAGCATTGCATAATAATAGTGAAATCTTATTATGTTCTATTTCCTTGTTTATTAGGTTTAATTCAACAAATCACCCTAGTTCAGGTGAAAGTTTAGGTCCTGACAATATAACTTCATTATAAAGTTAATTTAACTAAGCTATGCTAGGCTTAATATTAGGTGAGGGAACATTAGTTAAAAAATATAAAGGTAGGGGAACCTATTTTAAATACGCTCAAGGTGAAGTTCATTATAATTATTTATTACATGTTTTTAATTTGTTTTCTAAAGCAGGTTTATGTAATATGATTGAACCTGGTAAAGGTTATTCTTTCAACTCAAGAACAGGTTTAATTTATTGTTATTATTCTTTTTTTTAACTAAATATTGAGTTGAATTTAATTATCTTTATTCTTTGCCTGGGGGTTGCCCCACCCTGCTCTACTTAACTATGTTGATATGGATGTGACGGGGTGGGGGCAGTTTTATCTAAAGTTAGATTTGACTTCAACTAACCTAAAATTACCCTAACCCTAACCCTAACCTAACCTAACCCTAACCTAACCCTAACCTAACCCTAACCCTAACCTAACCTAACCCTAACCTAACCTAACCCTAACCCTAACCTAACCTAACCTAACCCTAACCTAACCTAACCCTAACCTAACCTAACCTAACCTAACCTAACCTAACCTAACCTAACCTAACCTAACCTAACCCTAAGAGGCCTAGACTTGTATGACTCATCAAACTTTCATGAAGTGGAGGCATCTCAGCTTGGACACTTGTCTGAGACCTGCAGACCTGCTCGATGATTCGCCTGGACGAAAATGGCGATTGAATAAGGCATGGGAAAAAGATTCTGAAGGCAGATCTGTGCTCTCCTCATCTGCAGCTTTCCGACGGTATATAAAAATTGCATATTTGTGTGATGGCCATATTTTCTATCGCACCGTGTTTTTTTCAGTATTTTGCATTTACAGCCTTAACCGCTTATCGCGCGATAACTCTGAGACGATATACGAATAGCCGCAGTGCGAGGCTATGACTTTCATATATGTCCCAAAAAGGAAATGCTGACATAATATGGCCGCTTTTCCAGCTTCCTATGTCACATGACCGGCCTACACCAGCTGGTGCACCGGCTGGTGCCAGCTGGTGCAGTCACATGACCGGCTGGTGCAGCTGGTGCAGTCACATGACCGGCTGGTGCCAGCTGGTGCAGTCACATGACCGGCTGGTGCCAGCTGGTGCAGTCACATGACCGGCTGGTGCCAGCTGGTGCAGTCACATGACCGGCTGGCACCAGCTGGTGCAGTCACATGACCGGCTGGCACCAGCTGGTGCACTGGCCGGTGCACCGGCTTGTGCGGACTTATAGGTATAAGTCCCCTTGTAAGGAAGCTAGGATTCCGACTCATAGTGAATTCAGTTCACTTCGCTTCATGCAAACTTTTTGTATGGGGTCCTTATAAGGAGGGGATGTCCATGCGAAATTCGCCATATGTCATAATTTAAGCACTTAATGGTGTTGTTTCGAGGCGGAAGTGTTCACACTACTCAAAAGTAAACAATTTTTTCTATAAACTTCATGAAGAACCCCTCTGGATGCTTATCGCGCTTGACTCCAGCGCGGAATAATGGAAGTACGAGTTCATGGGAGCACGGAATTCTGTTTAGACTGTAGACTACTCATCAGAAGCCGAAGAGACCTGTGAAGAGGCGCTAATTGTCCCTGGGAAGCACCACGTGCCGTAATAAACCTTGGAGGGATTGCCCAACCCCACTACTAATGTCTCCTCTCACAAGCACCCATGCTCTAGCATCTGTCAAAGAGTAGAGTCCAAGTCCATGAGATACGAGGATCATTGCATGTGGTATCCGACGAGCGTAACTTGAGCGTAACCTGTACGAAATGGAAGCATGAGAATTACGTGACACCAATCTCTAATTTGAAGTCCATGCAAAGCAAAACAGAATGTCAATAGCAGTACAGCGAACGAAGATGTAATCTATCTTTGATCTCTCGGAATCGAATCATAACTAGGCGGGATCTCATTCGGCACTTCCTCTTCAGGCGTCGATTGAACTCTACCACCATCCTGATGAACAACCAGTCCGCTCGTCCCTTCATCATTTGCAACGTGCAGACCACCTTGTCGATACGCCGCTGCCTCACGTTCCTTTGCCGATGGTAACATACCACTGAATGACGCTGCCGTCGAAGGTCCGGTGCCCGTCTCAGTCGAGATGGCGGACGGCGTGCCTGATTGGTATGGAACACCGGCAGGTGTGAGGTTTGAAGAAGCTTGACCTTGGCTGGCGAAGTTGGCATATGCAGCATAGTCGGAATAGTGTCCCGACGAGGACGGTGAATAATACGTCTCTCCCTGTGAGTAGCCGGATGGTGCCGACGTAGCCGTTGTATGTGAGTGCGAAACGTTCGCCTGTGGGTTAGGGATACCGCCAGTAAGGAAAGGTGGAACGTTGGGATGCTGGCTCATTTCAGGACTCGGATCTTGAGATGGGGCACCGTCGTGACCGTAACTGTAAGGAGTGACTTCGGAGGCATTGAGCAAATCAACGTCGGGCCCGTGAGTTGGTCGCACGACACGGTCAGGGTCGAAGTCGCCGTCGAATTCATCGTGGTGTGAGCGACGGCGTAAGAACCAGAGCAATAATCCCAGAAGAATAGCGCCGCCGATTCCACCCACTACTCCACCCACAATCGCACCCACGTGCGATGATGAGTCGGATGAGTTATTGGAGCCTGAGGGAAGGCCGGTCGACGTGGTCACACTTGTAATGGTTTGTGTAGACGTAAATGTTTGACCTAATGCATCCGTGCCTCTTGAAACGTGACGACAATTCATGAGGTGGTGTTATAAAAAAATAGAAATAAAAAAGGATGGACTCACATGAGTGTACTCAGAGATGTCGAAGTCGACAAACTGGTCATCATGGAACTACCGAAATCTGAACTGCCACCAGCTTGGGAAGACGATCCATTAGTAGACGAAGCAGGAGGTGATGTTGGCGCTGGAGTTGATGAGCCTGTGTCCGAAGGTGTAGAAGTGGGCGGAGTGGAGGCGTCACCTTGAGATGAAGGTGATTGGGAGGCTGGGGGCTGTGAGGGCTCAGAAGAGGGAGGTTGCGAAGGTTCTGAACTGGGCTCTGAGGCCGGAGGTGTTGTGGAAGGAGTATCTGGAGTGGAGGAAGGAGGAAGAGAGGAAGGCGGAGTGCTTGATGGTTCAGAGGATGGCGGACCTAGAACAAAATTGAGGAGCAATTAGTACATGTCCCTCTGCGAAATATATCAAACATGATCGCATGTCTCAGCGACGGTGGAGAAAAGGCAAAACGCACTTGAAGGAGCTGGGGACGAGGGAGACGTTAGAGGCGGTGAGGTTACCGAGTCCGACATGGCGAAGAGCCGTTGAGAAGGCAAGAAAAGAGAGGACTATGAAAGAGAGTAACTACTGCAGGAGAGCCGCAGAGAGAGCTAGTATCGTAATTGGTGGCAGACGAGGGAGAGGTCCACGAAGGATATGCCTCCTGCTGTGCTCGGCGTCTCTTTCTTTCTTTCTTACTTTCCGACGGCCACAATCGGCCGTTCACCGCTTTCCGGTTTGCATTACTCTCCTTGTCATAGTCAAACTGTACTATAATAATATTCTCAAAATGTCTACCTGGAGGTATACCCAGCGCACCGATCTGACCCCGGCACACAGAGACCAAGGCCAACAACAAGCAGAGATCTCTCGTCAACGCTACCATTACTTGTGCGCTGCAGCTAATCATGAGTTCTCCTTTATGGACAACATACCTGCCGATTTCTCTCGCGGACAACTCTTTCCTCGTCAGGGTTTGGACTTTTCACAATACAGAGATTATGCTCTAGATCCCATCACCGGTATCAAGTTGCATCCTCGCGAGGACGGGTGAATTTCGGAAGGCGACCTTGAAGTATATGTCCACGCTTTCCGTAACAACTGGAAATCTCGGGAGGGTGGAATAATGTACTTTGTTGCTGAATACCGGGAGTTCTGGAATATGGTCCTTAATTATCATTCGCCGGCAGGTACTACCGGCGTGAAGGAATGGAACCAGCTATTGGCCAAGTTAAAGAAGGACCGCAATCCTAAGCTAATCCCGTGTATGGTGCGTAGCCTTCTCAACACTCGTTTACAGGTATACTGATTGGTTGATTTTTGATTTCATAGTTCTTCGCCCGGGAAGCTGGATGTTTGGACCCCATCTGTCCTTTTCTACACGACGAGGAAGCCTGTATCCGTGTGCGAGAGGAGGTACTTGAAGCCCGCCGCCAAGAACTTCGGAGACCTACCACTCGCGACCTCACCCAACAGTACCTGGTGGAGTCTACCAGGATTCGCAGTTCTCGGCCATCTACTCTGTCCTCGAGGAGTTTCGATGACCCCGATCCCGATATAGACCGACTTTGGGACGACAACGATAATGTGGAGAAAATCTGTTCCAATCCACTTTGTCTCAAGGTCCAATGGAAACAGCCTGCCGCTAGAGTTGACAACCCTTCCATGATGCTGTGCTCTCGTTGCAAAGTGACCCACTACTGCTCGGTGAGTCTCCGAGTTTTATCGGATACCTACTGCTTGTCTCGAACTTGCTTTTCATGGTTAACCAGCCCGAGTGTCAAAAGAGGGACTGGAAGCGACATAAGAAGGAACCCTGCCTGCCCTACGAAGAGATGGTGGAGAACGATGATCTGTGGACCAGGTGGGGGACTAGGAAAGGTACCGGTAATGTCATGATTCACGTCGATGAAGACATGTAGCGTCTTGCATTGTAATGAATTTGATGTTTTATACGGCCAATTAATCGCGGACTTGACTTGAAGGTTGGTTGCCCTGCAGTGAATACGTGCCAAGCGGTCATTCTACTCCGACACGTCTCAGTCCAAGCCCCTTACATACAACAAACCGCCACACTGCAGAGTCGTTCAGGACGTTTACTAACCCTAATGACCACGAACTGTAGGAGACGGGACGGAGGCAAAATTGAGATGTCTATTGGTCGAGTACTCTACTTCTACAGCAGTTCAACGGAGGTGCATTCTTGGAATTCGTCAATAGCTACGTACAACTTATTCAGCTGTGACAGTGACTGCAAAATTTTGAGTGAGCCCAGACGGCCCTATCCTTATGATCTGGCTACGTACATTCCTGTCTGAAAAAAAACTACATGAAAATCTAGCGAAGGAGGTATAGACTGATCTTTTAATTTCCACTCACCGAACAGCCTAACTGGATTTAATGGAACAAAATCTTTTGCAAGGCTGGAAGGTACGTAGATCGCCACCTGCGTATTTTTAATTCTGACGAGTTCTTCACTCGGCCCAGAAGAAGTCTGGCTCATGACTGCATGATGCGAGCTGGCAAATTCCACATACCGAGCAGCAGTAGATTATTGATCTCTGGCACCTTAGGGAGAACGTCATCCTAGGATCCTCTATGGGATGGCGGGACAATCCAGATTCGAGCTAGCGTTCTCTGTATTCTTGGACTTCATCGATATCCTGGGATCGAGGATTCTGAATTCCACATGCAACCACATTCGATTGTTGAACATGTATCCCGGGCTTTCCTCGGTTTCTCCATGAACTAATCTCGCGCGTTGTTGATCTGTGAAGCATTTCACGACGTTCGAGCGTTGATTGACATAATCGGTTTCACATAAAGATGCCTGCCTGTCGTCCAAGGAAGGACATGTAGAGTTGCTGGCCTGGTGTCAAAATCCTGACCGGACGCGATACACGAGGTTACTTACCTTTGAAATTCTTAGGCTATCGGGTACAAGGAAAGAAACAGGGTATGATTCAAGTTGATGAGCACATAACTTATAATTGACTCATTGTAGTTAGGTCACTCACAGTAGTGCAGCACGAAACTAAGTACACTGTTCCAATGTACTATTAACAGCGCAATGTGAAAAAAAAAAAGTCCTTTGATCGACCATTTAGTCAAGTCTATTGTCTAGATGATATAAGTACATGAGTTAACAGTCCTTGAGGTATCCATCCATAACTCCTCCCGCCGGCAAGGAGGGACAGGACATCAGGAAATCAAGCGTCTTGAGTCCCAAAGGCATCGGTTCCACCTTTCAACTTGAATTGTTCATGCATAGCTTCAACCTCGTCTTGCACACGCTCGATGGACTTGAAGTACTTGACGGTCTTGACGTGTAGCTCTGCATGAAAGCCTGAGAACCAGAAGGGTAATACAGGTAAGTTAGATCACCCACCAGCAGTGGCGTCCTCGTCAACGACAATAAGTGCCCAAGGATGCGTCTGCAATGCCGACAGCGTCCACTAATACCGAATGTCAGTCAACAATCTAGTTTTGTGATGAAGCAGATGACGTACGAGATGGTTTACGCCCTCCTCTGTTCGCGTGAATCAGTCTCCGGTCACTTAAGCTCAGAGAAAGAAAGCGCTCACCAATAGCCTTGCTTAGCGCTAACGCCTTCCTCTGACCAGTTACAACTACAATAACCTCTTTACTATCCAGCACTGTTGCTACACCAACTGTCAACGCCATCCTCGGTACCGCCGCGATATCGTTATTGAAGAATCTTGCATTGGCCAGGATGGTGTCATATGCGAGGGTCTTGATACGTGTACGCGAAGCAAGCGAGGAACCAGGCTCGTTGAAGGCAATGTGACCGTCTTCACCAATGCCGCCAAGGAAGAGTTCAATACCCCCATGAGATTTAATCCTAGCTTCGTACGCGTTGCACTCGCCGATGAGGTCTTTCGCATTGCCGTTCAAGATGTTAACTTGCGAGGGAGGGATATCGACTATATGCGGTCTGAGGTCAACATAAGTTTTAAGGTGGAAGGCCCTTGATCACGTACTATGTGAGAAGAACTCCCTGAACATGAACGTGTGGTAGGATTCTGGGTGATCCTCTGGTAGGCCGACGTATTCGTCCATATTGAATGTGACGACATGCTTAAACCTATGGCGTCGTCGATCCCATGAGCCAGGTAATCTTTGAATCCATTGAAGGACTCACGAGAGTTTTCCGGCTTTGACTAATGAGATGAGGTGCTTGTACGTCGGTATGGGAGAAGATCCTGTGGGCAGACCCAACACGAAAGGCTTCTCGGCTGTTGGTGCAAAGTCGTTGATCCTATAGGCATAAGTGGGCGTCAACAGGAATGCTGGGACGCATACAGTCACCTTGCTCACCTTTTTGCAATGTAATTCCCAATGTACTCGCCCACTGCTTTGGGGTCGTCGCGTATAATGAGACCTGGATGTGACGTCAGCACTGAACACTCCTCTCCTGTTAAGCGCAGAGGATCAGTACGTACGCATACCGACTTAACGATACTAGCAGCGGAGAGCAACAAAGGGGGACGAGGGCTGGGAGATTAGATGCAGTCGGCGGGAGTCGAGAGAGATGCGAATTGGGCAAAAGCAGATGTTTAGTCACTCCTGAAAAGCGGCAGAGAGGGTCCGGGGGACCTTATGGATGAGGATATATACTGGAATCAAATTGACAATTCCTCGGTCATCGATGGCTACATATACGGAATGGAGAACATCGACTGTATTTTGAGACAGTCGTTCCTACCAACGTGCCTCCTCCTCCGCGTGTCTCGAGTCCGCCTGGTCCTCCAACTTAACTCTAACAGCCACTATTCCCGCTTGGCAGTTATCGTAACCCATAGCACATGCCACGTTGTCGCCACATAGCGTTCAGAGAGATCCCATGAAGACTATCGTGCGGCCCGTACAGAGAGAAGCGTTGGGTGCCATACGTTCGACTCTCGGAGATTGTCGATGCTTTCAGCGCTGCAGATGTTCCCCGGCCCTCGACTCCGATGAACTGCCTGACCATAGTAAGGCTGGTACAACAGTATAGCACAGTATTAAAGTAAGCTAGTATATCGAGTGATTATTGGCCAAGTCTTGCTGGACCTCTTGAAGCGCAAGCATCATTCTGCACAATCGGTGTCGTACAAGTTGTAGCATGGGCGGTTTGTGGCTATACGAGCACGGGTGATCACAGCAAGTCCTGTAGTCCTGCGAATGAACTTGAATAACACCGGAACAACAAGACTCGAATGGGGATTTTCTCAGAACACGGTCACCTGATCTTGGGCGGCTGAACGCGGTTCGCGGTTCCAATTCGCAACGAAACCGACCAAAGGCCAACCGCCCATCTCTCTGCAACGCCATTCAAGTCTCCTCCAGTTCCTCTTCTTCCTTCGCTCTCTTCTTTGCTTGTGTGTTGCTATGGCCTCTGCGCTGCTGCAGTATGAACCTCTCGATGTAATTGGTAATGGTTCTTTTGGTATCATCAGGAAAGTCAGGAGAAAATCGGATGGTTTGGTGCGTCCGACATGTGACATTCTCCCTACATCAAAGCTCACGCACAAATTACAGATATTTGCCAGAAAAGAACTCAACTTTGAGCGTATGTCAGAACGCGACCGCAAACAGATCGTCGCTGAAGTGTCAGTCACCAAATCCAACCAGCGCGAAGCGCTACTGACACAATACGCACTACAGAAACATCCTCAAAGACCTTCATCACGAACATATTGTACGTTATCACGACCGATACGTTGACCGCGATGCTGGCATCCTGTACATTGTCATGGAGTACTGTGGCGGCGGTGACCTCTCGACTGTCATCAAACAGGCGCAACGACACGGCCGAGCAATACCCGAAGACACTATATGGAACTACTTCATGCAGATACTACTTGCGCTAAATCATTGTCATAATCCAAATGGCCATGGAAGGTCAAGTAGCAGCGCTGGGAGTGGTAGTGGAGAAGAGAACAAGGAGAAGCGACCACAGATCCTCCATCGAGATCTGAAGCCGGATAATGGTGAGTATTGAGGTCTTCGAATTGCTACCAGTCGATACATGTTCTTGCAGTATTCTTGGATGAGAGCAATTGTGTCAAGTTGGGCGACTTCGGTTTATCAAAGGCTCTCGTTCCGGCCACCTTTGCTAACACCTATGTTGGCGTGAGTCAACAATTCGTCCTTGCTACCTTTCTTGTCAATCTGACACTCGCTCTCATAGACTCCATATTACATGTCGCCGGAGCTCATGCAGGAGAAGGCTTATGACTCAAAGTCCGATATCTGGTCACTCGGTTGCGTTATTTATGAACTATGTGCACTTAAACCACCTTTCCATGAAGCCAAAACGCATTCTGAACTGAGTATTCTAATTCGGTATGCGAATTCAATGCTCACCTTCAGCATTGTACTGACTTCATTGGCAGCAATGGACGAATACCACCGCTGCCGAAAGGATATAGCCCCGCCTTGACGAGTGTTATCAAGGCTATGCTGAACCTCAACGTGAGTTTTATAGCCATTTCCGCGACAGGATGTCCTCTGAACATGCGCATATAGCCCGCTATGCGACCGTCAGCAGCCCAGCTCTTGCAACATGAACGACTGGACCTCGCTTTTAAGGTTGCGGAGACCCAGAAGATGTATGTTACACCTCTACCCCTCTGATTTTCACGTTGTGACATTAACTCCCGTAGGTTGACGGCAGTCAAGGCCCACAAAGCTAACGTACAAGCTCGAGAACGTGACCTGGTCGCCCGCGAGTCCGCTATGGCGGAGAAGGAGTCTCACCTTACTTCAGCTCTGAACCAAAAGGACAACGAGATAGCGTCCCTGCGTAGTCTCCTTGCGACTGCCGAAGCCACTCACAAAACTAAAGTACGCGAAGCGCTCCTGGCACGAGAAGAAGAACTTCGGGCTATCGTACTTCGGAAGGAAGCTGAGCTCGCGACGAGGCTGGCTAAACGAGAAGAGGAAGTCGTTGCCGCTGTGAACCGACGTGAGGAGGAATTGAAACAAAGTTGGGCAGAGTGGGAAGCCAAGTATAAAGCGGAGATGACCAAGGCTGTCGACGAACGTATGGCCTGGGTTCATAGGTGCACTGAGGAAATCGAAGCTGAGCGAAGAAGACTAGATGGCGTGAAGATGGAATTGGAGGCTAAGATGCATCAGCTCGAGATGGCACACTCGGAACGCAAGGTAGCATACGAGATGAAGGCGAAGACACCTCTGGAAGAAGTCAAGAACATTCTTGCCCCTCTTGCGAGACTGGCAGAATCGACGGAAGCGACACCTGTACGACCAGCGAAGTCATCCAAAGGACCCATCTTTGAAACGCCCATGTCCCGCTCTGCGGCTTGCCATGTGGAACCACCTGTTTCTGCAATGAAGGGTGTAATCCTTACTAGCACCGGCGAGGCACTGCCAACCCCTTCACCTGCGGAATTCGCTAAACTCTTCATTGCTACACCCAAGGTCAACCTCAACTTTGCGCAAATCTTTGATTTCGACTCGGACGTCGAAGATGGCCATGGGGACATCGGTGCGGAAGAGGGATACGAGACGGACACGAGGCCACCGTCGAATAAGTCTTCCAACGAGGAATATAAGCATGACGATGTCGAGAACACGCCCACTCAGGCATCAGCTTCTCATGCAGTCCGACCAACGCGCCTCCGTCGACCATCCATCCGTACGTCAGGACAACGACCACCGCTGGAGAAAGCTGTTACCGTCTCTGCTGTGACACGTGCCAAGCCAAGAAGTCGACAACCTTCACCAGCGGCCATTAGACGTATTCAACCAGGTGTCAATGGTCAAGGCGTACCAGAGTATGACCTCTCAGATGAAGAGAACTTGCCTAGTCCGTTCCTCAGGAAGACCGACCGGGACCGTATATCAAGGACGGTTTCTGTACCTGCGTCACACAGTACTTCGGCGATTGCGAGGGCTCCACGAAAAAGTGGGAACACACTTCGGGCTTTGGCGGTGACAAACGCCGCGAATGCTGCCAACGGTACTAGGAGCAGTACTGGCACCAAGTCGGCCATCGTCCGGTCACAAAGTACTGCTAACGTCCGATTGTCCATTGCCAAAGCTCAAAGGGCGAGCGAAGAAGCTAGAAAGGCGTTATTCCGACCCTAGCCAGATTTTGTTGTTCTTGTTGAGAAGGGTTTTTAGGTGTTCTTTCGTTGCATTTGAACGATTTAGTGTTATTAATTTGTTGTTGCACCTACTGTATCCCCTGCATTGTTTTCTTTATTGCCGCGACACCTTCCCGTACGCATACCCCATCAGATGTACATACCATCCCACTTTACTTTATGCACATCCAACGAACTTACGCCAGACCTCACGCTCATGCCTCATAGACCAGTTACATGGGTCAGACAGTCTGTCAGTGTCCATAAGTCCAGTGACATAAGACCCAGTGAAAGAAGGCGTCATATTGCACATGTACATATTTTGCAGAGGGAAAGCTGGAGCGTCATGAGATGCATGTGAGAGACGTAGCGAGCAAGAGAACAAGCCCAGACGACGGGTAGATAATGTAGGTGTATGATACTGCGATGTCCTCGGCTTAATCCCACCCTGTAGCACCAGTAGCTTCGGCACCCCATCCACCGGCACCAGTCGTGGGCTCCGCTGACCAGTCGGTGGTACCCGCACCAGTAGGTTCTGCGGACCAGTCAAGACCTGTAAAAGGGAGTGAGTGATCGAGTGCGCATATTATATTACTGAAGGTTACTTACCACCCTCCTGGGCTACAAGAGCAGGGTTGATAGCACCTGCAGCGGGAGCAGCAGTCACGTCCCAGTCAGTCACCTCAGCAGGCTCGCCAACAACGGCAGCGGCCTTGGCCTGAGCCTCCTCCTGTTGCTGCTTCTCAATCTCTTCAGGATCACGGTAGAAGAACATGTCGACCATAACGTTCCAGCCATCAGGAGTGCGAGGAATGGTACCCCGCAGACGGAGAACCTCACGGGCAAGAAGCCACCACATGAGACCGATCGAGTGACGGGACTTGTTGTTGGTGGGAATGGCAACATCGACGAACTTCAGGGGAGCATCGGTGTCGCAGAAAGCAATAACGGGGATGTTGACGTAGGATGCCTCCCGGATGGCTTGGTGGTCAACACGGGGGTCAGTGACGACAATGAGACGGGGCTCCTTGAAAGAGCGGGTGATGTAGTTGGTGAATGAACCGGGGGTGAAACGACCAGCGATGGCCTGGGCACCAGTGTTGGCGGCGTATTTGATGACTGCACGGTGACCGTAAGGGCGAGCGGAAATGACACAAACGTCATTAGGGTTCTCAATAGCGGCGATGATACGGGCAGCGAAAACGAGCTTTTCCCAGGTCTTTCCGATGTTGATAATGTGGATACCTATACCACGGAGAGAGAGAAAATCATCTGGATTGAACGAATGCGTATTAAAGCGTGCAAACACACCATCGGACCTACGCTTCCAAACATAAGGAAGCATCTGCTTGTCGCAGTTCTTGCTGCCAATGTGAGACTGCGCAGCTAGGAGTAGCTGAATCTCCTCATCGGTGGCGGCGAGAACGGAGGGAAGTTTTGACGACATATTGAACCTGGACAAGAGAGGAACAGCAGATCAACATCCGAACCAAGCGCGACCAATCCATTCCCGTCCGAGCACCAAAATCCTCCGTTCTTTCACCCAGACGACCAGAAACATGGCAGGTACGCACCGCTGGGGGTTGTTTTGAGGAGATCGTCGAGCTCGACGACGTTGGCAGACTTTCGGGCAGCACTCTTGCTCTCTGCTTGGCGGCAGTCGCTCATCGTCCACATTTGCCACATGGCTCCGGCACCTCCCGAGTCGCATTCCCACGCCCTATCGCTTCGACTTCAGTCACCAGTGCGAAGTTGAGTGGGATCTTGTCTTTCTACTTGGCAATGCTCGAATGAAAAAAAGGTGTATAAAGTCTACTGTTATGGCTTGCAAATGCTATGCTTCACTATCTTGCTCAACTCATAGATGTCGTGCGGCCTAGTCTTACAACAACCCCCCACGATTATTCCTGGCCATATCTCCGCATCCACCACCTCGTGAACCACCCCACCGAAGCTATCTGACCAGGACTTTTCATTCCGTTGTGGGATCCAGCTCTTCGTTGTCGGCTCATACACATCACCTCCGTTGGGGTACAGGACTAACCATGGTCTTCTTTCGACTTGTTCGCGTGTCGGCTGGATAATCTCTTTCGAGATTCCTTGCACGAGTGGGAACAAGAACTCCACAGAAGTGCAGTTGATACCAATACCATCTGGATATGCTGCTATCTGGTCTTTGTCATGCTCTAACAAGGCTTTCACGACCTTCGCGATCTCCACGTGCTGGCCTGTATCATCCTTCTCCGGAAAACGACCTTCTGGGAAGACTGCACTGATCCAATACGGCTTCGACCACATAGGATCTTCCGACTGTAGTGTTGCAACGGCCCTCCGAATGGCCCTAATCTCTCTCGTTAATGGCACCGTCTCGAATGCTATGAAGTCGATTGCGTTCCACGCCTCCTCATCCTCTTTGAAAACCCGCAGTCGCTCCAAGTGAAACTCCTTGAGTGCTTCAATCGCTCTCTCCTCTTCCACATCATCGTTCAACGCGTTGGTACCTTTATCTTTGGATCCCCCTGGTCCGTATGGTGGGGGATAGTACCCGCCAAACTCCTGCGCTGGTGAAAGAGTTGCCCCGAACGGTCCCAGCGAGAGCGCGATCTTCACTTGATGGGGTAGGACATCCTTGCGATCTGCCAAATATAGAGCCTTCGCCGCCACCGCGAGTTGAACGGATTTGCGCATGAGTCGTACGGCATCCTCCCGACTATATCCTGCTTTCTCAAACGTGCTGAACGCACATTGGTATCTAATATCACATCCCGTGTATTAGTAACGTCATCATACTAATCGGCCCAAATACAATATGCGTACGTTGAAGTGAGAATTATGTCTGCCCCGGCGCGCAAGAAAGCAAGGTGTGTGTTTATAATAAGCCCTGGGTCTTCGTCTATAGGCTTTGCAGACCACAAGGGGGTAGAAATATCCTTGTGAAATACATCTTCAAGCGTTGTGCCCTGAAACGCACTCAGTGAAATCTCGTCTCAATATGAACACCCGCAGAGATCAACATACGAATCCGCCGTCAAGCACAAGCACTTTCTTCTCTTGATCAAACACGGTCATGATGGTGGTAAAAGCGAAAGCAAAGTTAAGTTTGAATTCAGATGTTCTGATTCCTGAAAGCCAAACGGAATAGAGTGAAGCCAATCCTAGACTGGGCGGAGACCTAGACTGGCATATGTCTAGCCACTGATCGATCTTTCACTCGAGGTCCATGAAGTCCATTGTGTAGTCGATAACTATCATATGTTTCTTTTTAGGAACTCCGAGAAATTCTCTGAAACACGTCATATTACAGCACGAACATATACGGAATCTCGCCTAATACTAGTTAGTCCAATGTGTCCCCAATACGAAACGAAGAGAGACCTGAGACAGAATGGTACATATATATGGGCCGAAGTACAACAAAAAAAGAAAAGCAAAGCAAGACAATCGAGAGCGAAGTCTTCGACCGAAATATTGGCAAATGAAAGAAAGACACACATCCTCCTGAATTCCTCATATACGATTTCCGGAATTAGGAACCAGCCTAATGGAAGTCCTCGCTTCTACGTCACGCACGGATTCCACATCCTCCTCTCCCCCATGATGCCAAAGACTCTCACTCTCCTCCTTATCTTCCTCCTTATCTCCTCTAGGGTAATGCCGTTCACGTTCACTTGTTGAACGTCCAAAAAGGGTATGATGGTGTGGTGGTGAGCTTGCTTTGCTACGACCCGACGAAATCAGTCTACGTGTCGATGTCGGTGATTCTGTTGATGAAGAGGGAGCAGTGGATGAGATGGATGGGAAGCTGCCCATTGTGGCAGTACGAGGCTGGGGAGCAAACGGATCTATGCTGAGGGGTCGGTATACGCTATCGAGCATGGGAGGTGCAGAGCGAAGCGCAGCTTCTTCATCTAATTCTTCCGACGGCGTCATGGTCAGCTCCGGACCTGAAGCCTCGAGCTGTCATATTCGTTAGCAAGTATGAACGCTACTAGAACGTGCAATTGAAACATTACCGGTGTGTATGGGGTCGAAGGATACGCCTGCGAAAGAGCACTCCTGGGTAAATGCGTTGCACTGTTATCACCTGTCCCAGGCATACGATACGAATGCACCATATCCTGACTATCAAACTTGATGGTCTGCTTTTTCGGCGATCCCATCTGGCTAGCGTGACTCGTCGTCGACATCCTCTCCAACGCAGCATCACCGGGATGCTGCACTGGAGGGTCATACAACTGATGTCTCTTCATTCCCGGGAATAACGCGTCGCCTCCCGTGTTACTAACGCTGAAATTGCTCATGCCGCTCAAGTGCTGAGGTATCGGCGGCAAGGGGTGTTCCAAATCCGAATCACGCGCACGTCGAGAACGGATGGAGGAAGGTGCACGAGCAGACGACATGCTCATCCGCTTCGCACTCTTTGCGCGCATGATACTGCCAATCGTACCGAAGCTGCCTCGGAGCGTGTCCATGCCGGGGTCTTCAACAGCCATCAGGCTCTTTTCATCCATGCCTTCTGTATTCCGCCTTGCCGCTTGCAGCAAGATGGTGGACTTGCGGTCGAGAGCCTTGATTTCAGTTGGGTCGACCTTGGACAGTTGAAGAATGGTGATGCCGAAGCAGATGACGATGAAGCCCATGACGAGGGTGATAATTTGATTCACCGGCGCCTTGAGTCCTTTGAATAGAACGATGGTAGTAAGGATGGAGAAGAACGTGACTGTGAAGGCAGTAAGAACACTGCCTAGGTGCAATTGTAGTGTCAGACTCACATATCACGTAGTAGGTGGGTGTCACTGGCGAGCAGCGTTAGATGTTACAATTGTCAGAAAATCAAAAAAGCTACACACCCATGGCTGAAAACACGTCAGCATCTTCACTTTCGGGACAAATACTTTCAACGCACCAGTATTGAACAGCGCCAGCGCCACGTTCAGATAATATACCTCAGTGACTACAAGGGTGTTAGTACAGATTGACCACTCGTGCAACATACTTACTTAGTGTTACAGCGATGAATACCATTAGAAAGTATATAAACCAATATTTGAACTGCGCAAATGTCAAAGGCGTTATAGTACGGCGAGGCAAAACCCACCTGATTATCGCCCATAGCGGTTGTGACGATGGCAGAGCCTAGGCCGGTGGTAACGCTGACACTGATACCACCGATCATGCTGCAAACCGAAATATACCACAGCATGCTCTTCTTGCCATACCTATGAAAACATCTAGGCCGTGCGCTCAAGAATCGAGGATGCTAGCTTACCTTGGCGCGAAGTAGATTGCAATAACGAGAGACGTTGCAATCAGTATTGAGCCGTATACCAGAAAACCAGGTGCGAGGAAAAGTTTTTGGAATTCTCTAATTTGTCCGATGGAGGATTCTTCAGGACCTACGAGCGTTCACGTCAGTAAACCAGTTCAAGTCATTGATCCCAAGACCGGGCTGGACGGTGCAGGGCACGGCACTCCGATCTTCACGTACCGTTGAGGGCAATGATGACTGATCCAATCTGCGTGAAATTCGAGCGCTTTCGGTGAGTAGAACCGATCACAGCAGTCTATAGAGGCCAGCACGTACGATACAGAGACCGCATCCCAGCCATCCAAAGAAACTGAGCTGTTCTTTGAGTATGAAATGAGAGAGAATGGCGGAGACGACAACAGAGAGCGCGCCCATGGGTGTCTGAGACAAAACATAAATTGGGATCAAGCGTGGGCGGCGAAAGCGGAACCTGAACGTACGACGACAATGGCCTCCACGAAGGCATACGCTGACAAGAAATGAGTTAAAAATAATGAACGATAGACAGGATGTGATCAGACACACCTGCAAAATTACAGAGTTCCCCCAGAATCATCACTGTGGAGATGGGTTTACATTGATCGATAGACGGAGAAGAGTGAGGGACATACTGATCATGCCTGTCCACCATAATGCCTTCACGAAACATTAGTCGCAAGACACGGGAAAAAGAAATGGAGCACGCACCGATTTGAGGTAAGCAACGCCTTCTCCTGCTACACCCTGAGATCTCAAAAGGCCCTTCTTCTTGAATACAAAGCTGCTGCCGATGAGAACGCCACTGACAATGGCGAGGATAATACCGACGACCTATAGATCGAGGGTATACCCATGGGCATGTTGTATCAATCAATACCGCAGTGAGCACGAACTTTGAGATTTCCGGGCGCTTTGAGAGTGGCTGCGGCGGATGTTGTAGCTGCAGCGGAGACAGAGGATGTCGGAGAAGGCGAGGTTGTGGAAGACATAAGAGATGGATCGTGGGGTCGTCGTTGTCGTTATGAAAATGAAAAGAGAAGGTGCCCGCTGAGGGCAGAGATATGAGAGAGTCTAGGAAGCTGGGTATGAGAGACGCATGCAGGGTTGGTGAAGCCGGGTCACAGCTCAGCTTTGGCTCAGCTTTGGCTCAGCTGGACTGCCGGCCTGACACGATCGGTCCAATATCAAAGTATCTATGACAATCGCCACTGGGTTAGGGTTACTACATTCACCATGCCCCAGTGCCAACACCTTTACTACAGCAAGTCCTCGCAGTGTTGCAGTCCATCCCTATGCTCTCTCCCTCCATGTCGCATCCAGTTTGTGGTCACAGCGCTGGTTGACTGACATGCTTCATGTCTCCGACCAACGCAAGGAAAGCTTCCGATTTCGTGTCTCGAGGCCGCTATCGTGTCTGTACAGCGGAAATACCCTCATGTCAACTGTCAAGATTGAACGTTTAACATCGAACAATCAAGCCATGGAAATGTTCTCGTCGGCAACGTGGACTAGGTCGCCATCTACGTCTGTGTTGTGGTTGATCTTCTCGCAACTCAGTTCACTTCTACTGATAACCTATTTCGCTTTGGCGACTTGTCTATCAGGGTGACTATTTAACTTGTTTCTCTCATACAAAACTGCTTTCGTTTTGTTCGGCCATCCTCGACTCTGTGCACTCCATCTCTGCAAGGTATACGATCAGCTACCCTCAGGTCGTCGTTGTCGTGGTATCCTTCCATCTTTCAACGTCAGTACCAATGCCTCCACCCGAACAACACAAGAGATTGCCTCACAACCTCCCCTAGTGTTTTGGTCTCCGTAGTCTCCGTGAGGCAAAGCAGACAACACAACGCCTCTCTCTGGGCTATTGACAATTTTTTTGCTATGGCTTGACGACGACCAAGCTTCTCTTTCCGATCTGCATGATTGTGCCATATGGACTTTTTTCCGTTTAGTCGACGTCCCTTTTTTATTTTCCTTGATGCTATGAAGGGAGATGTCTTGTTCATTACAGTCACTCTCTCGTATTGCCTCCTAGCTTCGGATTTGCGCATTGCGTCTCTGGGTTTCTGCGTCTGTCGCGGTCCATGTACGTTGTCGCGCTATTCAACGCGAACTTCCCCTTCTGCACATCTCCATGAAAACTCACATTCTATCTCCTTTAAAGCCGCCGATCCCATTCAATTTATGCGGAACTCTTCGGACGTCATGAACTGCAACTTTTCCTGTAACTCCACGTAGGCGAGGCTGACTTCATCTAAACATCCTCGCCCAAGCTTGTCAATGTCATTTCTATTCATAGAAGCTGAGTTCGGGTATATTCTTCACGCAGCTTCTACCCTTGGATTCGTATCTTGATATTTTTCGAGGGTCTCACAACGAATGCCTTGACCGCATCTTGGCAGGGCGTACTTCAGATAACGGCCACAATTGAACAGAAAATAACCACCGAATTTCCCTGGTTTGGCAGTGAGTTCTCTGATGTGTCCCACGAAGCTTAGATCTTTGTCTTGTTGCTATGCAGGTCAGCGGATGTCAGGATGACAGCGGCTCATCTAGAGCCAACTAGGTTCCCCACCTTTCTATACGGCCTTCTTTTCCCCGTTTACTCTTATCATACGACAAACGGTCACTTATACCTGGGACGTTGCGTCCAGTTGAGGTTTAGAGCTCCACAGTTCTTTGTTGGTGTGCGTGTAGGGTGCTTGAAAAAGGCTGTACACCCATTACCACGGCTTTTTCCTCTCCACACCATGTCATGTGCATGAAGGCTTACCGCTGCATCGGTAACGTCGATCGACGGTTTGAATCACCGTTATGCTGGGTGCGCCTTGCTTCTCCGTATCAGTTCATGCTCTTCCTATGTGATCGCAGGCTTCTTCGTCTCTACCCCACAAAAGGTCCACCTTCATGCGACGTCATGAGACTCCTGGTGTCATCTGAGAGAACACGATATCTAAGATTTAGTTCTGTAGTTGCCATGCTGTACTTGGTATGCACTCCATTCCGATAGTTCGCATTCTATATGTCAGATGAGTACCTATTCTACAGCTTAAAGTCCGATTGTGATAGCTTGGCTAGAATGCTTAACGTAGTCCTTTCCACGATCATCGTATCATTGTCCCTTCAAATCACGGTTTTGCGCAGTCAGTACTTGCGATGGTTCGGCAGCTTGTTTAAGTGTCTGTGCTTGCAAAACTATTACTTCATTTGCATGAGAAGATATTCGGGCGTCAGTGCGGAGGAATCAAGCCACTCTGGTAGCTTGCGTGTCCGCGGACGAATGAGAGCATTGATATTTCATCCCGCCTTGGCTGTTCGAATGGGGGCCCAATGCCAATTCCTGTCATTGATATCACCGTGACGTGCGGGGCCTCCACATACCCACCTTATGAGAGATGCAGTGGGTCGTGTCTTCAATAGAAAGCGACCTAGAGCGTAAGAACATACCACAGTTTGCGCGAATGTGCAGAATGCCCATTTTTGTCTTCGAGGAGTCTGATCAAAGTGATCGATTGTGATCGGGTCTGCAAAGATAGAAACGTTTGCGTGTTGGAATTGGACTCCACTGCTTCCTCTGTTTCACGTACGCTGGTCCATGAGTTACTCTTCTTTTGTTTTGTGTCCAACGACAAACGTTATGCATTTCACTCAGAGATAACATGCCGACCGAATGAGCTCAAACATGTATTTCCTTCACACATAACGGGCCAACAGAAGCAAGATCGGAATCTATTGATATCCATTCTCACTGCGCAGCAGTGTAAGGCGGTGTAGAGGTGAGAAACTGGCCAGCCAGGAGTGGTTGGAGGGAAATTAGGTGACAAGAAGTGCAAACTCGGAACGTGTCTCATACAAGCTAGTATCCTAGCCTGAAGTGGGCGGTTGTCATCCAAACCGAGACGTTTCACTCACACGAACTGTCCATTCCTGTTGTTCGTGTTCGGCGATCCGGTATGTATGATTAAACCGCAGCATCAACGCCTGTCCCACCTTCCCTGCTTTATAGTCATGAGAACAAATTCACGAAACGATACTCAACCTTCCTCGTCTCCTTCCCTCACGTCTCCTGCCGCTTCGCTAAAATGCGTTCGCTGTTGAAATCATTATTCGTTCTTGGTCTATGTACTTTATCCCTTGCAAGTCCACAAGACTCGGTAGGTTCTCAGCGTTGTTGGTTTATGCGCGACTAACACGTTGAACAAGGATGACCACCATCACGGTCGTGGCGGAGGGGGAGATAACGATGATACAGATGATTCCAACTCTTCAGCGTCGCCGACACCTACCGGGTCGTCAACTGCCACGAACTCTACTTCGTCGAATTCGGCCCTCATAGGGATGAATGGAGATGCGGTCTGCACCGACCTACTTTGTGTTGGTGGTCTTGTGAACGGCTCCACTGTTACATGTAAGTCAGCCCAAGAAATAAAACAGTATGGTTCGTGAACTCACGTATTGTCATAGATACTCTTCAAAGTTTGGGGGCCGCCAACTTGGGATGGATGGCGATGTAAGTAGATATTCCGGTCTTTACATTCAGACTCTGATTTTGGTTTCCATTGCAGGGGCTTCGGCGCACAGATGGCGAACACACCGATGGTCATTATGTGGTCGAACAGTGACGGTAGCATCACGTTATCACAGCGCAAAGCACCTGCTGAGATCATGCCAACCGTCGACTCAAATCCTCCACGAAAAGCGACAGCCGAACCATCCCTAAGTTCTCTCTCCGGTTCCAACCCCAAACTGGCTTTCACTATTCCCGCCGATTCGAGCGTCGGTAACAGTATTATCTGGGCCTTCAGCACGAACAATCCCGGTGATAGTGCTGAAGGTGCTCAGCTCGTTCAGCATCTCAACTCAGGACCAACTTCACTCAACCTAGCAAACACAATATCGGCATCTTCGAGAGACCCCACTAATCCCATTTCTACTCTTTCAGGCGGTTCTTCTTCGGGTTCTGGTTCTGGTTCCGGTACAGGTTCGGGCAGCGTTAGCATCCCGCTTCAGTCATATCAGAAGATGCTCGTCGCCCATGGCCTTCTGAGTACTATTGGCTTCCTGATCATTCTTCCCATTGGTGCACTCTTAGCCCGTTACCTTCGTACATTCAGCAACACCTGGTTCAGAGGTCATTGGATCATCCAGCTCGCTCTCGGTACGCCTCCATTTCGTTGTTCTCACGCGGAGTAAGTTCTAATATCTTCCTATTCTGTCCAGGTGGCCCCATTATCATTGCTGGCGTTGCTTTGGGCTTCGCTGGTGTACATCAATCCGGAGCACCGCATGTCGCTGACGACCACAAGAGGTGGGGCATTGCTATCTTTGTCCTCTACTTTGGTCAAATCGCTTTGGGTACCGCCATCCATTACATCAAGCCGAGGTCATTTGTCGTCAACAAGCGGAGACCTCTCCAGAATTACTTCCACGCTGTCTTGGGTCTGTTGATTATCGCCCTTGCCTTTTACCAGGTATGACCTCCGTGCTGTTATTGTCAGTCCATCAGACTGAGAAATGAATTAAACTTTAGGTCCGTACTGGATTCATGCATGAGTGGCCAACAACAACTGGCCGTTCACCAGTCAGCAATGCGGCGAACATCGTTTGGTACATATGGGTCGTTGTACGTACTCTATTCATATCTCAACTCTGTCTGTTATGCTCACTGATTTTATCTCTTCACAGCTTATGCCAGTGCTCTACGCAGCTGGTCTTATTCTCCTTAGACGTCAGTTTAAGCAAGAGCGTGTGACGAAACAGGACCCGGCTGTTTCACGCGAATCCTCAGATCAACGTTACTAGTGAGCGTCCACTTCCGTCATAGAAAGGCGGATGGGCGAGGCTAGCCTCGCTTCCTCACCTCAACTCTTCCTCAAGCATGCGCATTCTTCATGGAAGGACTGAACAGGAATAGATGAGCCGATATAACTTACACTTCAGCAACGTCTTTCGGACTTGTTGCGTCCACTTTCTTTTGTTGTAACATAGATATCTTGGACATTCTTCGCCTCCACGTGGACACGAGTTAATGAGCACGTCCTGAACGGATAGTTTACGAGCATGTAATTAGTGAAGCGGCTTTTCTTCCAATCCATGTCTTCAGTTGTGATTCCAGTGACATGCATTTCTACGCTATAGTAATTTCGACCTACGATTTAGATGGGTCACACCATGTTATCGGTGTCAAGCCTACAGATCAGAACACGGTCCAAGATACGGGAGTAGTTGTTTTATATCCCACTGCCTATAACTGATTGTCGCTGTCACAATTGACGGGTTGGTACATTTGCGTACTTGTAAGTTGCCGTAGTCATGTCTCTGTCAGGGCTTGTCGAGGCCAAAGCTGCAAGACGGTGATTGGTGAGCTAGCGTCGGTCAGCTGATGGCGGGAATTGCCAATTGTGGATAGTGATCGGGAAGCGTTCAGTAGAGGCAACGAAGGTCACCGTAAAAATTACGAAATGCGATTGCCCCAATTGAGCCCCAGGAAAATTTTTCCTCCCGTTACATGCACCCCTATGTCCCCCTCCTATACGGTACACGACGCGTAGCTCTCTATTGTCTCAACTGTTTAGCTCGTCGTCACCGTAGGTATTTCTTGGCTATTTTTCTTCGCTAATTAGGGCATTGATACGCCCGCAAGTCTCCTCCATGAACGGAGACTTTCCTGTGAAGCAGCAAAGCGTATCTGCGAAACACCTAAATGCATGTCCTGCATCGCGAAAGAATAGTGAGGAGCTCGCGTCTTCCGATGCCCAGAGACCACCGATCGTGCTGGACGAACGTCTAGTGGATGATGCGCAACGGTGTCTCACGAGGGATTGCAAATCCAGGGTGAACGATGGACTTACAGTATGTGACGACTGCCAGCAGCAGTCTGCGTTGGTAAGTCAGCGCATGAAGCAATCAGTAAGTTCCTATTCCTGTTTCTTGCATGCATGTTCTATCGACGTTCTCCCAAAAGTTTACAACTTGTACCAACGAGGAACGCCCCTCCTTGGTTGCTATATGCTCCCAGCTTTTTACACTCCCTTCTACATCTTTAGCTACTTCGCGTAAACGAGGGTTCAGGAAATCCATCGATCTGACACGTTATTTCCGCGTTTCTGCGCATACAACAGACTAGCTTCATGATATGCCACATGGCTGAGTCTTTGCAAAGACTAGAATATATGTTGGACATCCCTTTGCCCTTGTTTCACTTCATACTGTACTATCGCATTTTTAACAGCATAAAATGACTTTCGCTAACATGTCTTTCTGCCAGTCACACCCTTGTTCTCATTGCTCAGAGCCGGTGGTTACCTTGAAGTCGCATGCACAACCTTCAGACGTTTTATGTCAAGCGTGTCTGACCAAGTTAATGCCTCCCCCAGCCGTCCCTGCTCATGCGCTACAGACGCAGACCGACAGGCCACAACTAGATACCTCTGTTACGGCACCTTCAAGAAAAAGTAGTCTCCACAGAGTTACGGGTGATCCATCTCCGATCACTCCTCCTCATATAACCATGCCTCAGGAAGCTCAAAATCCTCGGAAACGGAAAGTTACTAGCAACACGCCCCCTCCCTTTCAGGTCCATACCTGGCATTCAAATCCGATGAGGGATGGACTACCTGGGAATATAGCTCGAGGTCATTCATCAATGCAACAGGACGGGCCCACACTAGTCGTTAATCCAATTGTCAGGTCTATTCACGTCGTACAGCCGAATATGAATCGGAACGCGCACCCTACCGTCATTCCTATTCGGAATGGCCAGCCATTCCCGTGGCCTCCACATCGGAGCTTTCACGAATTGGTTGGGCTACCACATGTGAACGAACGCGGAGAGTACATTTATCCTGAATTCACTAGGTTGCATCACCAGCAACGACGCCGTCAGCATGAAGAGCAGCGACAACTACAAGAACGTCCCCTGAATCACCGGGTGAGCATTTCTCGAGTCCCAGTGATTTACTTTCTTGTAATGACTTGTACTGAAGTCGACGTTTGTCGTGCCTTCGTTGTAGCCATTGATTGTTCCTTCTCAACTTCATGTATCAGAATCATCTTCGCCTGCCGCGCTACATCATCCCCACCCTCCACCACCGACACACGATTTCCCCCTAGCTTCTGTTCCCCTTGAACCAGCTAGTTCTTCTAGCTTGCCATCCCGCCTGGCTGCAGCCGGTCTACATCAATGCGAAGCTCCCGGTTGCGTGACTTTAATTCCTAATTCCAATCCTGCCCCATTTTGTCGACGGTGTTCGACGCTGTCTGTTTACGATCCTATCGAACCTCCTTCCCTTCTTCCTCTCTCGTTAAATGGTGAAGGGGAGGCTTCTCGACCAGATGGCTCAAGAGACCGCGATGCTAACACGTCATCATCATTTCCTTCGCTTTCACCCCAGTCCGATTCTCGGACGCCTGGACGTGATAATGCGTCACTCTCTTCTCCGACACCTTCGTCACCCACTCAAACACCATCCTCGCCACCAAGTTTAGGTTTGAACTGGGAAAGCGACCTTTCAGACTTGACACCTCTTGAGGAGTCTTCTAATAATGGCTCAGAGGATGATAGTGACGATGAAGAGCCTCGAGTAAGTCTTCTTTGTTTGCTGGTTTCATAAACATGTCTAATGTTCTCAAACGCGAATAGCCTCGCCTTGTCCTTAGATTGCCACCGCGAAGGTTCTTCCCGCCATTCGCACCTCACGACTCGGATTCCCCACTACCGGAAAAGTTCAAGCTTGACCCCAAAAAGGACTTCATATGCGGTGTCGCGAACTGCTGCAACCTCTTACGCCCGCTGTCTCGGTCACATTTGAAGATGTGCATGCGACACAGAATTGCTTTGAGTCGTTATCGCAGACGACAGTCGGAGCGCGCATCTCAGCAAGTAAACAATCAGGAGGAACACGAACGACACTGCAAATTCCAGGATTGCCCGAATCTCCTCCCACCTAAAGAGAACCACCCATGGCGGGCCTGCAAAGATTGCAGATATCGTTACCGCCGTTCCAGGGCTTCGGCCAAGAGCCCACTTTGCGAATTTCTGGCGGACACACAGTCGTCGGACTTTATGCGCAATGTGTATGCGCAGGAGCCGAGTGATGCCTTTCCATCGTATCAGGACTTTGCCACGCTTCTTCATGCTTTTGAGTTCCATCTTATGGGCTTCATCCTTGGGCAGATGCAGTACCTTCAGGTAAAGGTGTCGAAGGTGAAAAGTGATGTTCCGGACGTCTCTTCGCAGAAGCTGGAGATGGGGAGTCTGAGTGAGAATGGGACTCTCGTGGACAAACTTGTAGATCCTATGGCATTTAGTTTCGATGGAGAGTTCTCTATGGTCGCCGATCCAGCGGGCGGTGATGTACTAAAGCGGATACAGGCATTTCGCAAAGCAGTGGAGGGTATATTGGGTGCGGAGATGAGGTTAGTGGTTTTCCAGGATCATTGCTGTATTAACGTTGAAGCTCATCGCGTGTCCCGTCTGCAGTTGCGGAGGCCATTTCGCTGCCCCTGAGGGTCTCATCATCGGTCGCTTTCTTTGCGTGCACAAAACCATAGTCCCACTGGACGCTTCTTCGTCTCTTAATTCATCATGGCAGAAACTCAAATGCGAGCCTATGTCCCCCGATATCCCCCTGGCCTCTCTTCCCAGGTTGAACAGACCTAAGTCGAGTGTTGTAGAAATTTCGATGACGGAGCTTAAATCTTCCTCGGACCAAGGCGCAACTACAACGTCAGTAACAGAACCTCCGGCCGACAAAGCTCCGTCCCCAGATACTCACGACGACCACTCCCTAACTTCTGAGACGTCAAGCGATACACTTGTCGGCTCAGACGCTTCGGACGAATCAACGGGAAGGGCAGACCTTGTGGTGAAACGTATGGTTGGTGAACTTCGAATCTACGTCTCTTGGGATCGTAGACATCGATATCTGCCTGGTTTACGCACTGTTGTTCGGTTCAGGCTTGTCGGTTGAACTTCCTCTTTTGCTTCATCTACTTATATTCTTTCTATCGCCCATTTGTCTTTCTTAAGTCAAAGCGCTGTTGTTGTTCCTTTTAGTACCCATTATCGCAGTCCTTCATTCACGCGTTCTATCATTCGGACTTTGCACTTCGTTATTATACCTTTGCAATAACTGCTTGTTGCGCTTCTATTCTATTTCTTGCAGACAGATGTCATTTTCTTTCTCTTCGCCTCTTCGTAGAGCAGTGGCTTCATAATTTACGATCTATATATTCTCTTGTACTTTTCTTATCTTGACACTCAACTTTATGATTTGTATGTACATGTCATATTTGCGTCCTGTACACAATATTATTATGCTTGTCTTGACACGCTCTGAATTAAGATACGGGTTGCATAGGACCGACGTTATTACAGACGACATATAACAAACCGGACTCGTTCACAAAAAATATATCTTGGGTTCAGAGAAAAGAGAAGAACAAAAAGAATTCGAACAGGAAGGGAAGGAGTCATATTGTAGCGACTAGCCCAAACCGGACGTAGAGATGCAGCAACGCACAACAATGATAACATATTGGGAACGAACAATAGAGACCAGGCGAAATAACAAAACGAATAAGATATGAGGCAATGAAGCATCTGTCCTTTCTTCCTCCCCTCATTAACACCTCCCCCTCACTACTCGGGATGTTGAGAACACCTCACATGGCATCCTCGTCATCCCATCTCGAGATCTTGCCCAATGGTCTCCAGTAATACTGCTTATACTGCTTGGTGACTGTCCGTTTACCAGGTCGAGGCATCATACTCCTTATGAGCGTCGCACGATCGGTATCGGTATCACATTCTGGGACATAGAACCATTGAGCTTCAAGTGGTCGCTCATGATCGTCCTGCGAAGAGGGAGAGAAGCGTTCATCAGTTTCAGTCGCAGACGGATTTAACAGGATGGAGCGAACAACGGAGTCTACGCAGGTGGGAGAAAGGGGGATGGGAAGGAGAGAAATGGAAGAG
The DNA here is from genome assembly GCA_964035595.1 of Somion occarium. Classification (NCBI taxonomy): domain Eukaryota; kingdom Fungi; phylum Basidiomycota; class Agaricomycetes; order Polyporales; family Cerrenaceae; genus Somion; species Somion occarium. The sequence goes on from OZ037947.1 coordinate 41,561, forward strand.
CGGAAGAACAGGCATCAGTGCCTGAAAGCGAATAGAACGCACCTTAAAACTACTTTCCACCTTCCCAAACATCCCACACCTCGCCCGTCCCTCCTCGAACATACCCTCAATAAGCACCATCCACTCCTTCCGCCCCATCTTCTCCTCCACCTTCTCCTCTCGCTTTAAGTTCTCCACAGCGTCCTCACCCTCAGCTTCACCGTCGTCGTTCGTCTTTTGTTTCAACATTCCTCTTGACAGCGACTCCGGTTCAGAGACGGGCGGATCCTGTCGAACAAGTGTAACATCCCTCAATGCCGGTCTGGCATCCATCAAACTACTATAAACCACACTGGGCGGAAGACTACTCGCTCGAGAAGTCGCAAGGGTCTCAATCAGCATTCCCTGTAATTCATCCAACGGAAGCGGGGCCTTAAACGGCAACAAGTCAAGGATGGTAAGCCCAGGCGCGAGATCAAGTTTCGAAGGGGACTTGGAGAGGAAGGGAGAGTAGGGCGAATGACATGCAACAGACATACGATGAGAAGCCGAATGTGAATGCGAAGTCGTGGAAGGCTCGGGAAGTGGATTCTTGCGTGGTCGGCCAGGTTTTCGTTTCAGTTTCGGCTCTTCCGGCAAAAGTGAGGCGTGCTTATCATCAAGCTGAACTTCCTTCTTCTTCCTCCCTCTTTTCTTGACAGGTTTCCGACTATCGACATCAGGATCACTGACACCCGCAACTTGAACGAGACCATCCTCATCGTCACTCAAGACAATTGTGCTCTTCCGCGTCATCTTTGGCTTCATCTCTACAGCACGCCGTTCATCCTCCGACGTAGTCATATCCACAGTCAGGCTCTTTTTTCTCCTGATTTTCTTCTCTGGAGCACTAGTCCTGACCCGCTTCGTCTGCCTCTTCTCTTCATTACCAGCTTTCTTGCCTTTCCGCTTCTTGGGCGGCACATCATCTTCACCAACCTCGTCTTCGAGTGAGGACAGGAGAGGAGACAAAGGAGAACTTAATGCGGCAGGAGAAGAAGCTCTCGAGAATGAAGACGAAGCCCGACTGGCTTTTACGGGTGTGCGAGGAATAGCAGAAGGGAAAGTCGGCAGAGTCGAGGTTGACGCCGTAGGTTGCTCATCAGTGAGATGCCGGGTGAGGGAGAACGCAACAGGTGACGTATATCGGGATGTGCTCTCTTTGCATTCAGGCGCAGACGTAAGAGCAGGCTCGTCGTCAACAACAATGTCCATGTCATCGTAAGTGGAAGAAATTAGAGCATCATTAATCTGCGAAACCTAACGCGAATACGAGTCAGTCAATTGAAAAAATTCAAGGGAATAAAGCAAAATGAAAGTCAGAGAAGAGGGAGGTTTCTGTTCAAGTAAGACCACCAAACATCCCCGAATGGCGAAACGAAACAAGGAAGCGAGCACAAGACAGGTAAACGGAAAAGAAATACTCACCTCGTCCATTTCCACATCTCGAACGATTACCTCACGTTCCTTCGAAGAACACCTAGATATCGATTTCAACCTCACAACGCCCACGTCCACTTCAATAGCTCGGGCCTCTACAACGACATTCTTCGTTTCGTCCACATTCACTATCACATTCTCTGCTACACCATCGTTAGAAGCCTGAGTAGGGGAGATGACGTCAGAGGGAACAGGATCGGCACTTGTGAGCAAGGTCGCAGTGGTCGGAGTCGAGCTGATTTCAAGATCAGGAACACCCGTCGGGGTTGTAGACGTAGGCTCAGTGAACGAAGCAATCGGTTCAGAATCATCCACCATGTCCAAATCGCCACCTACACGCTCAACATCCGCAACGTTCGCCTCGGCCCTATCCACCGACGCATCACGATCGAGGCTAGGGCTAGAAGCAGAGATATGGACAGCAGGCGAGGTGTAATCCTCAATCGGACAAGTAGAGATGGGCGCGTCTTCGGAGGGATCACATCCAATTTGCGCGCTCGGAACAGTTCCTTCTGTTTCCACAACTGCCTCCGGGAGAGCGCTCTCATCCATCTGTTCCGTCTCAGAATGACTTTGACTGGAGACGTTGGGGATAGCAATAGGAATGGACGCTGGTAGTTGCATCGTACGACCACTGGAATCATGACTCGCAAGACGCTCATCATCATCCTCGAGGGTTGCAACCAGAGGAACTGACACAGCTGGAACGGGACTAGACGTAGACGTCACAGATACAGCGATCGAGGTCGGTTCAAGACCAGACACACTAGTCAACACAGATACAGATCCAGAAGTCGAGACTCGTTTCGAGGCCAAGTCTGTAATTAGTGTGGGACTAGGTGAAAGAGGACATCCGCTCGTCCTGATCCCAGCAGGTTTGGCGGTCGAAACTGGGGTAGCAGGACGAATGAGTACACCCTCCTGATGCGGGGTGGCTGAACGCTTATGAACGACATGGGGATGAAGGACGGAAGGTGGAGTAGCAGACCGCCTGGCCGTCTTCGTACTCGATTGAAGTGACAAAGCAGGCGTAACATGGCGGTTGATCGTAGCACAGGATGTAGAACGTGAGAATGGGGAAGGCGAGGGACTCGATACAGAAAGCAAACGAGTCTAAAAATCGGTATCATGAACATCGATGAGTCAAAGTCACGGAGAAGCGGAGAAAACGCACCTCAAATGACCTCTCCACGGTCATTCCCCTCGCCGCATTCCCACTCCTACTCGGCTGAGGCGGCTCAGGGCTCAATAGACTTTCAATCGAGACTCTTCCACGTCGCGTCACAGGTGGAGAAATCGTTAATTCAGTTTGCACATCCCTCAGCTTCTCGGGAGAGACAGAGCGCTTAATTGAAAGAGTGGGCGATAAAGATCTGCCAGGTGATGAAGCCAGAGACATCGTGAAGGGAGAACTGGGTGGAATCGGTGGTGAGGAAGGCGGGAGCATAGGACTTGTGGATAGTCGAGAGGTGGGGGAGGACGAAGGGAAACTGTCATTATCCGGTTGGAGAAAGGATTTGCGTGATGTGGCGGCAGGTTTGGGAGGGGGACGAACGTAGGGTTGATCGCGTTCAGCGGAAGTGCAAAAGGAAATTCTTCGGCGGGGAGTCGAGTAGAATAGGCTGCTGCCGTCTTCATCGTCTTCATCGGAGTCGGCCAAGTGGAGATCATGATCATCGTCGGAGAGGATAGACGTGTCTATGTACGGTTTGGTCAGAGTGAAAGCATAGATGGGCGGGAAGGGAGAAAGGGAAGGGTTATTAGGCGGGAAGAGGGAACGGTGAGGGAGAAAGGGCATGATCGTGGCGGAGCGATGAAAGGACGGTCATGGCTGAGAGGGCAAAGCAACCGGACGTCCGGTGGAACGTGTACGGCAAGCGCCCGTCCTCTCAAGCGGGACCGTCTCAAGCACCTTCACTTTAAAGCAAAGCAGAAACTCACCATATTGGTGGTGCACGCATGGCGTCGTTTGGCGAGAGAGATAAGGCATCGCTTGCGCATACCGACGGTCGTACCTCTTGTGCTGAAAGGGGACACGCGAGGCGTAACCCATGTAGCGCGCGTCGGACCAGATCTCGTCCTCTGAGGGTGCGTATTCCGTCGGGCTGTCCGCATTGCGTGAGCTGAGAATGGCAGAGGAGGCGATGGGCGACGATGAACAGCTCGATCCCCCGCTGCTCAATCCCGGCACCCTGTTCGTGATATCAGCGTCGTCTGCTGTCAGACTCTTGCGGCGGTACTTGTATGGCAATGTGAGGTTGTAGGCCATGGATGACGGCCTGAACGACGAGGGGCAAGTCATTGGCAGCGGTCGTTGAGGGTGAAGAAGAGAGAAAGAGACCTCACGCGCCGACGCTGGATGGTCGGACAAACGCGCTTCACGTGCCACTAACTCCTCTCGCGTCCTCTGCTTGTCCTTGTTTGTCCACGCGTTCCACCATTTCGTCAAGTTCTCTCCCTTGCATTCTCTCTATGAATGTTATCCGTAAGTAACCAGCTAGACCTTAAGCTAAGACTTGGTATGACCATGGATATCATCTCGGAGGCGCATACACGGTAAGTCTACGTTCCTAGTGCATTTCTCTCCATGCATTCAAAGTCGCTTCACCCATGTACAGATTCCCTCATTGGTCTCTCAGTGAGACAAGTCGTGTTGTTGAATATTGAATATCGAAGCCTCGGTTTGTTTGCAACGTCGATCAAGGTCGCGTTACCCAGTGTCCCTAGATCTTCCGCCATTTCTCTCATTTCCTCCCCTGACTTCGAGCTCTATCAAATCACTCTTTAGGTTAAAGTCCCATCTATATCATCGTACTGATTTCATATTATTTTCTCCTAGTCAATCGGCCATATATCGTACACTACGGGGAAACATCACTGCTGAAATGCAGGTCTAAATTCTGTTTGAGAGTCTACTTCAAAGGTGGGCAATGCGACATAATCGCAGACCGATATATTCACCTCTCAGCTACGCGCCAACCCCGAGGAGTTCATGCATACAACAGGTTGACGATCCCACTGAACAAAAATGAATCGCACACTCACAAACGCCTTTCCGACTTAGCATTGATATTTAGGTTTGGCAGGAGGTCGCCGAATTCAAGGATAGCGGGCTACCTGCAACGCGCGCCCAGGTCTTTCCCCTGGCTTAGCCGATTTGTTTGTATTGATGCTCCCAATTTCCAGCACAGTACAGGTACTTACGCTTGGCGGTTGATTTTCCCTCTGAAGGTGCCTATTGTTCGGACTACGTTCATAAGCATATTCTGACATAGCAGCCTCTGTTTCCGACATACAAGCGTAGACATATATTGTCCCTGATTCAAAATGGTTTGTACCCACTGCGTACACTCCTCCGGCCGTCGCGTCCCCCTCTACGTTGTAACCTACTCATACAAAAAGACCCTATCGAAAGAAAACATACTATGGTGCAAAGACTTTCGACGATCCCACAATTCATGCGGTACCTCCTGTCTTCAGAAGAAGTATCAATATGGGTATACTCAAAGAAGGGTGTGATCGTACTTACCGCATAATAGACGATTCTGAAAACCATATGGAAGAAACGGTATAAAACTGCAAGCCCTGAAAATCCCGTCCATACCACCTTTCGAAATTCTCCATGGTAAGCCACATTACCAGGAATATTCGGTCGGAGGTCGTCAATGTCGTCTGGTGAAGTATCTGCAGTTTTGGATACAGGATGTGGGCGAGCGGGGTCTATATCACTTGCTTTCGGTATAGCGACCTCGTTGCTCTCGGGCTCGAGTTCAACCCCCGCCCGTGAAACAGCATCGGCATGCTCAGCCTCATTCATCGTCAAACTTCTCTGGCTAGCCTCCGACTGCATTTCGAGTGCATGTATACCATCGTCGCTACTGGATGGCGTACAGTCACCAACTTCATCCACCTCGGCCTCCATGCCAGACAGACTTCCAGGAACCATCTTGGGGTGATCAATTGACTCCCAAAATATTCCTACTAAAACAGCAGGGTCATCCGCAAGAGCCCGTTTCCGTGAAACGACTGTATAGAGAGCCTTTTCAATGTGGGGAGCTTGTATATTCTGTTCGTCAACATCGACCACGCCTTCGGGCCGACAACGTTGAACGACTTGCAGTAACGAGGTTAATGCACTGTCCTCGCCTTTTGTTCGTTCAGCTGTTCTCTCCATTGAATTCACTAATGCTAACTGAATCCAGCGAAGTCTTCAAACCTGTTATAATTTTGGATGTCGTCTCTGAGACGCGTACGTGGTAAGCCTACCAGTGCGTTTCTATTGAGGCATTCAAAGTGCACTCACCCATGTGAAGATAGCCTCAGTCGTCTCTCAAGTGAGACAAGTCGTGGTATTGAAGGCCCGGCCTGTTCATAAACATGGGTCAAAGTCGCATTCTCCAGCTTTCTCCCCTCCGCCATTCTACGCATTTCTCTCTTTAGCTCCGAGTCCGTGCTCTATCAAGTCTTTATCAGGTCAAAGTCTCATCGACTGCATATCATCGCACTGGTTTGATATGATTTGCCTCGTCAATCAGCTGTACGTCGTACGGTACAGGGAATTCTTACTGTCGAGGCCTCTATTTCGTCCAAATGACTACTGTCAAGGTGGGCCATGCGACATGATCACACACAGAGAATCATCTCTCAGGTACGCACCAGTCCTGAAGAGTTCGTGCATACAACATCCACAGGCTACTTATCCCGCCCAGGGTTTTTTCCCCGCTTCAGCCCATTTATTTCCTTTGATGCTCTCACTGTCTAGCATAGGATATCTACACTGGACGTTGAGTTCCTCTGAAGGTCAGTGCCGTTCGTAGATTGCATTCACAAATATAATCTGATATGTCCAGCCTCGGTTTCCAACATAAAGGTATAGCTATGTGTTGCCTTTCGTCCACCCCGCACTTTCATCCACTTAGCACGCCTCTATGCAGTCCTTACTTGTGCAAAAGGTCAGAAGATATAGGAAGGAAGACCTGTAGCGTGCTACTAGGACGCAAAGTGTCTCGATCATTCCACGATCCACGAGGTATCTCCCGTCTTCAGAAGTATCAATATTTGTATACTAGAGGAAGAACGTGATCACGCTTACCATGTAATAGATAATTTTCAGGACCATAAGGTAAGAACAATATAAAACGGCAAGTCCTGAAATTCCCGTCCACAACACACCTCGAAGTTCTCCGTTGCGCGCCAGACTATCAGGAATATTCGGTCGAGGGTGGACAGCATTGTCTGGCAAATTACCTTCAATTTCGGATCCATGTGGGCGAGTAGGCTGTACATCATCAGCATTCGATATAGCGATCTTGTTGCTCTCGGGCTCTCGTTTACGCTCCGTTTGTGAGAGAGCATCGGCATGCTCAATCTCCTTTGTAGTCGAACTCTCGAAAGCCTCCCACTGCTTTTCGAATACATGTACGCCGTCCTCGCTCTTAGGCAGCGCATGATAACTAACCTCATCTGCCTCGACCTGCATGTCAGACAGACTTTCAACAAGAGTCTGGGTATCGTCAGATGGCTCTCGACTAGGTTCCACTAAAACAGCAGCCTCATCCTCCGCAGGGGTCGCCTGTTCCTGTGCAACAGTTGTAGAGAGTGACCTTTCGAGATAGGAAACGACATCAACAAGTCCGAGGCTACGTGCTTTCTCCAGCACAGTCATCTTTGGATCAAGTGATATGGGAACACGAGGATCGCAGCCTGTCTCTATGAGTGTGAGAATCTGCTTCTCAACGATGCCGGGATGAGAAGAGATGAAGTCGTTTGTAACATTGAGAACGTGCCAGAAGATGGTGTGGCCGTTAGGGTCCCGCAGGCTTGGATCACATCCTGCCTCGACAAGCACTGGAGCCATATGGTCCTGATTATCTCGACCCCATGTAACCATAGCAGTCGCACCGTCATCTGATCGGAGATTGAGGTCCTTTGCAGCCTTGACCAGTGAGTAGAACGCGAAGGTGTTATGCAATTTCCGTTGAATGGTCTGAAACCAGATTGAATACTGCTCGTATTCACTAAGATTGACATGCTTGGATGACGGATCCACACGAACGTCCGACTGCAATCTTGAGGAACCGCGACTCTTAGGTTCTAGAGCTCCCAACACCACTGTAGCTTCAGCTGAATCGTTGATACCAAGGTACACCTTACGTTTCCCAACATAGAAATCACGGTATGTTACGGCCATATATAGACGAGTCCATGCGGAAAAAAATTTGTTGATTGAATCCCGATTTCTGCGTAGCCTACGTCGAGGATAAACAGCATGGAGGTCGTCAGACGGCTCGCAACCAGATCCTACTAGAATAGCAGTCTCGTTTGCAGCACTGGAGGAGAGTTTATCCTCAGCATCATGACTTTCGCGGATTGTCGTAGCGCTGATCGACTGGCTTGCATTGTCGAGATGCGAAACCAAATCGTCAAGCTCTCTGGGGTCGCGCGCTTTTGGCAGCTGTACACTGAGTATGTAAGGATCCCAGCATGCAGGTGAGAGACTCCGATTGTCGACGACACCGGGATGGGAAGAGACGATGTCTTGCGTAATATTAAAAATGTTGTGCTGAAAGAAGGTGGCGCTATCGTTGCCCTGCAGGCTTGGATCGCATCCTTCCTTGACAAGGGTTGAAGCCGTATGCCAGCATCGTGGCACCAGATCATTATTAATCAAATCAGTCGCAACTGTATCAGATTCGAATTCGAGGTCCCCTCCAGCTTCAAACAGTGGGTAGAAGAAGGAGTTGTGCGGTATGCAGTTATGGCGTAGATTCCAGATTGAAGACCCCTTGAGAGCGAAACGACTGGCACTCCTGGTTGAGCATGGATCCATCCGAGGAGGACAGAAAAAGAGCTGGAGTGTTTTAAAATCGAGACTCTTAGGTGCTAGAGCTTCCAACACCGCTGCAGATTCCTCTGCAACGTTGACACCAGCTTCGTATTTCACAATATAGAAATCATGGTACGTTACGGCCACAAATAGGCGGGTCCATGGATGAAGAGACCTGTTGGTTGAATCCTGGTCGTTGCGGAGCATACGTTCCCTGAAATAGTGGAACCAGTTGTCGATAGCCAAATAAATGAGAAACGAAAGTGGGATCTCTTCAAATCTTGGCGAAGGCTTGAAAGGTGACATGATCCTGGGAAACTTGTTGCATACAACAAGCAGCAGAATGAGGCGTTCCCTGTCAAGTAAAAAAGTCCAAGCTCTGTCCAAAAGGTCGTCGGGTATCCTATTGCTTGCACCGGGTGCCCTAAGACTTTCATCGAGGAGGTAATGTTGCCAATACTTAGCCACATGCCGAAAGAGAGGATAGGTTGTCTGAAGGCCAGCCTTCAAATGACCTAAGGCAAGTACGAGAGGAGACCGTCGCGAGAAGTTATCATGTGAAGCGTTGGATACAACTTGAAGGGATGTGACTACCGAGGACGGAAGACTAACGGTTGACAGATATGCAACCGACTGGCATGCCAGATTGAATTCTATCTTGCCACGTGACCAGTCATACTCCAGTAGCAACCGAGGTACTCGACAATTCGAGCTTTGACGTTTGATTGTGAAATACTCCTGAGAAAAGGGACATAAGTATTACACGTAGGTAGGTTACCTGATGAGCAGCTCACCTTCACCGTATAATGAGATATCGTAACAGTATCACCATCCTTGTTATACTGTACCAGACTTCCACATGCTTCAACAATGCTTGAAGGATCCAAAATCCCAAGGTCTCGATCTAGCGATGGTGGATCCAGCTTAATCATCATCGCTTCATTGAGTTCCGATAGAGTAAGAGATCCAGCTGCGCCAAAAAGCCACTGAAGAGTGCGATGGACGATACGTTGGCTACCTTCTCCCCGCTCTTCTATAGCGAGTAGTATTCGATCGTAAACCTCATATAAATCTTGCGGTAAGGTTTGCAGAGATTTCATGATGTCAGAACGTGAGTGGCTCAGTTTCAGCAGAGCGATTTGGGCGTCAACCAAACGAAACCTATGAGATGAGTAGGCAGTATCAGCGATTTCGTCACTCAGAACGCATGACATTTGTAACATACATGCCGCTGGCTCGACTCAGGAGGGTCCTTTTGACTTCTGGAATAAGATCTTCGGGAATCCATTCCACCCTCGATGGAGGGTCGAAGGATTTATCAATATGCAAGGCAATATCACTGTTCACTGAGCGTGCCTCCTTTGTTATATCGATGAATGAGCGACCCTTCAGCAAAGTGATGATAGACTCTTCCGATCGGCTCGAGACGAGTATCCGGATACCCGCCACATCATTGTGTAGGCGTTCCAACTCTTGAATGAGGGCTCGGAAATCTGAGCACTCATCCAATGCGTCTACCACCACCACAGGTGTATACCGTGCGGCACGTATAGCAGGGACGAGTAGAGCGTAGATATCGTCGAGAAAGGTTGGAGTATGTAATTTCTCATTCCGGTGTCTGGCCAGGTTGTCGAGAGTATCAATAGAGGGATCAAACTTGGTGAATTGAACGAGAAGTGTTCGAAGCACGACAGCAGGGTTTCGCGAGTCCTCGTTCCGAAAGTCGCAGTAGTGATACGCCAGCGCACAAGGACCAAATGATTCATCTGGTTCCTGCAGTGCATTGATCACAGTTGATATCAGAGTACTCTTACCACACCCAGCTACGCCGATCATGTCAGAACGTTCGCAGCCAAATAACGGAGTGATCTAGTACATACGTATCCCACGCAAATGCAGCATAATGCTTGACGATGATTGTTGCCAAGTGATGAATTGGGGATGATCCAACAGCCAACTGCAAGTACCCATCTCACGACGAGCCCAGACAGTCTTGTGCTTCGATTCGTAGTCGACGGATCTCAGCCATTTCATGACTTTCAGCCAATGCGATTCTGAAGAAAGAAAGAGGGAAAAGCTAAGACGGCAGCGACATAAATCAAGTGTACATATGTAACTTACCTTGATTTCGAACCTTCTGCTTCGTCACGAATTCTTCGAATGCATCGCCTGTCAATACAAAGGGTAATTGAGCATATTTAATTGGATGACTTCTGAAACCTTACGAGAATCTGTGAGAGTGTGTCTATCAAATCATAAGTATTCGAATCTCGTCAAGTCCTGTAGTCATGTACTGACCTCGACTCGATCTGCAATGCGAGAACGAAGAGCATTTTCTGGCTTTGCAGCTTTTTCAGCAGATTTTCTACCTTCCGTTTTCCTTTCAACGGCCACAGTAATTTCCCAGAAACCCTCTTCATCTTCTCGCTTTGTTTATTAAGCCACCCAACGAATTCGTTCAAATCCGCCTGGCATACTTCAACAACGTTGTTACTGTAGAGAGGGGCCAGGGCACTCAAGCATGCTTGTCTATTACTCGAATCATCCTTCTCCAGCCTGCGAATGAGGGCCTCCAGCTCCTTCAATATTGCCACAGTACTGTTGAGTTCAGATGTGACTTTATTGCAGTCCGCTTCTGCCTCCTTGACCTTCGATACGTAGCTCGCTATGGTAGCGCACGCCTGAATTAGCGAAATAACGTTGGCTGTCAATCCAATGGGATCCATTTCAAGTATCGGCGAGGTTCAAATAAACACGGCTAGTCGTCGACCGAGGTGAATCGAAGGTCAAGAGACGAAATGCAATTGCGAGGAGATTCGTTATCAAGCAACGACACGCGCTTTTCACGTTGTAGAATTTGACCAATGCATATGGACACCGAAATTGTTCCGCGCAAGATGCTGGGCAATCTAGGGTTCCTAGGAACTTCTATGAACCATCTATCGCCATTGAGCGCGGAAGAAGCCTGATATCTGCCGTCTTGGGATGATACTAATCCACGCACCATGTGAGAATGTGATAGGATCACAGCCAAAGCAAGCATAGACCGATCGATACCAAGCTCGCATTCGCATTGCTTGTACAGCAACTAAGAGATACGGACACGAGAGTCAACTACACGCGAGACGTGAGTATGGATGCTTGCAGACGTGTGACTGGAGAAAGAGGGCTGGACTGCAAGCATCGCTCGACGTGCACATCCTGCATCCGTTTGCACAGCAAACGATACAGTAAGAGCAATGAAACCCCGGCTAGTCTCCGATTGCGAATACTTGGAATGCCGTACTTGATTTCTAGGAGAATCTGCATAAATCGAGGTTTTCAATGTATTGTCAATGTCGTCGAGAAGCACAGTAGTAGTTCCTGAACCATGCGGCAGTGGAGGGCTCGGCATTCTAAATTGAAGTATGAGGACCGAAATTTACGTACCCGTGGGTCTTGATATGGAAATGAAAGTGGGCTAAGGGCTGTTGAGGGTCCGCCGAAGCGTTCAACTTCTACGACGAGACCTTTGAGCGGATGATAAAACGTCGCGTAGTACAGTCCTAGGACATGTGTACATACTTTGAGTTGCCTCGGCCTTCTTCCACGTATACGCATATGCTTCTGAAATAGTTACAGTACACGCAGGATGTCAAGAGGTAGAGCTGATATACTGATGTGTCTGACACGAGTTCGACGGTCGCAACGGAAGTATTCGTAGACATGATACTATGTGCTTAGTCTACCGCAGACATGGAGCATAATCCAATCTTCGCACCTCAGAATAAGGTGCAACGGCCTATACAACCGCAGCGTTCTCATCGCTGGGCTATGCAGTTCATCCTGCTTCAACAGGGCCCGTCGCTGCCAAGCGTTGCCAGAAACCAAGATGGCCCAATGAAGGGGAACAGAACATGGGTTCTCACAGTGAGGATGGATTTGCAGCTGAGTGGAAGATGGCGGGATGACTTGAAAAGGAAACACCGACGCGGTCTGATTCGATGATCGATGAGCGCTTATCTTAGTATGATTGATGTGTACAAGACGCCGACACAAAGGCACCCCCAAACAGCCGAGGGAGATTGCTTTCACACCTCCCACATCGACGGTCTCACCGTCGTCCGCCACGTAACTCTTTCCCCTTCATCGTCGTTGTAAACAGCGAGTACAACTACTTATCCCTGCCCAATAACACATTGCCCTCAACATGGCACTCACCTCTGTCATCTCGAGACATCCACGCTACTCACTCCTCCTTGTCGTTGTACTCATAGCCGCGTCCTTCCTCTTGTTTCCCTCAGCCCCCGTGTCTTTCAACAGCATTTCAGACGTGGACTATTTCAGGAACAGAAATAATGGACGACCGCTCAAGGCTGTTCTGCGCGATGAGGAGCAGAGGTACCAGAAGGTCCTTGCTGACCGCGAAGCCATGGTACGCAAGTGGGGTCCTACCGCGGATAAAGTTACAGCGTAGGCAAATTCTGTTCGAGATACTCACTGCCCGAGTACTTATTTCGACGCAACCGGATAGATTTCCTCCAGAGCATGACTTCTATACTATGTGTAGGCGTTGAATGAACTGATTGAACCATATCTGCAGGTGCTTATTGTATTGTCTACATAGGGGACTTCTTCATTCCGGCGTTTCAGTGCCCACATCACACCGAGCGCATCGGCACGATGGGTGACGGTGGTAAATGGGTTTGTGGCATCGAACGTATGGCGCAACAACCTTCTTGCGTAGTCTACTCCTTCGGCATCAATGGCGAGTCGTCTTTCGAAGCCGATATTCTCACTCGTGCCCCTGGCTGTCAAGTCTACGGCTATGACTTCAGTGTCCTGTCCTTCGGCCCTGAAATCGCTTCCTCCGTTTCGTTAGCGCCTCGTTCGCACTTCTGGTCCTATGGTTTGGGTCCGAAAGATGCTCATTCTAACGGGGAGAACCCGCCTATGTGGAGTCTGGAGAGTCTGATGAGGGTGAACGGACATCGGTTCATTGACATCCTCAAAATCGACATCGAAGGTGCCGAATTCGAGAGTTTGGGAGCCTTTGTGGATAGCCTGATTGCAAAGAAAGGCGGTCGAGAGGAGGACGTTGTCTTGCCTATTGGCCAGCTGCAGATCGAGATACACGCCAGGACGGGTGGTTATGATACGTTCGCGCCTTTCAAGCAGTGGTGGGAGAAGTTGGAGAGAGTCGGCCTGAGGCCGTTCTGGACAGAGCCCAACTTGGTATATGTGAACCTCATCCGAGGGGCACGACCCGATCTTGTCGAGGTAAGCTTTACTCATGATCCTGATTCTGACACGCATTTACTGACAGAATTTCAGTACTCCTTCATGAACATCCGTGGAGACCACGCACTGGTCTCGGAGCGAGTCTAATCGATACCCGCTAATATATGTATCAAAGGACCAATATCCGTTGCTCAAACTTGTAGTCCCGGGTTGGATTGCAGAAAACGCCAGTCCCAACACAATGGGATATATTGTATTTTATTGGGGTTTTAACTACTGCCCCTCGCACCTGCACTCGCTTAGCAACATACAACTGAACTCTATAGCTCTTATTTAGTCGCCTTCTAGGTTTCGTATCGTACTTTTCACAATTGGATCTATTTCTTTGTCTCTCATTCGTTCATGAAGCAAGCAAGAATCACTATCGAAAATGAATCTTGTTTGCGATTCGGATTGTGACTATGAGGCGAAGAATGAATTCATTCGAAGAGTTATCCTCATGTATAACATTCAATCGTAGGTGTTATCGAATAACGACCTAACGACGAAATCGGCAGGATTGGGATCCTTCACCTTCGACAAAGTGGGATTCATAACAAAGCGTACTATAACGCGATGACGTCGTGAGCACCTTTCATCAGGGTCTCTCAAGCAATAATGATAGACTTACCAGTGCGATCGATACCTGGTACAAGATAGAATCCATTGCTAGGTAGGCCGGTCTTAACGTCGACAAAGTACCCAATAGTACCGGCAGGATGATCAATCCAGGTGAAAGGCGCTACCCCACCTCGTGCCGAGAGTTTGAACGTGAGGTTGGAGGTGTGCGTGAGGCTAATCTGAGGGTCAGGTAAGGTGACGGTTGCCAGCGACACCGGAGTGAACTATGCCAAGTGAAGATAAATCAGAAAATCACAGCGTATACGAAAAGGATTACGATGAACTGACCACTTGTTCATTCGTGACTGTCTTTCCTTCCACGTTCCCCGTCAGACTCAACAACAGCCAGACATCTTCTCGTTTGGTGCCCTTCGGCAGGATGTTCGCGTCTAACCCCGACCCCTCCCAAACCACACTCCCGTTCAACACGCCCACATCCGTCTTCACGACCTGTGTACTAACCTGCCTCCCACCCCACTCATACCACGTAAACCGCACATTCACGTCTTTCACCGGCTCCAACCTATCGCTCATCACTCTAACCTCAAGCGTCTCGTTCGCTGCAGTCCAGAAAGGATAGACGAACAGCGGAGAAAATGCACTCGTCATACCATATTGAAGGACCTTCCACCTCCCAGAGTACTCAATAGAACTCCAACTGGCACCTTGCCAAATATCATTCAACTGCCAAACCAATGCGCCCAGGTTATTCTCTCCTAACCCCGCTCCACGTCGATACCAAGCGATTTCGGAGACCATGTTCAAACTCTGGAAGATCTGGGTACTGAAGCACCATTGGGCGAATGTATGGTTGGAGGTGGAAGTGAGGGATGGAGAGGGGAGCCAGAGTTGAACTGCGGATGTCATTTGAGCTTGGCCTTGAGGGGCGTTCGGGTTGGGGAAGGCGAGGCTACCGGCTGGTGGGTGATGGTCTCGTGAGGCGACTACTGTGGAGTTGAACGAGAAATCGGAGGGTGAGGTGAGAGCTTCTTCCCAGCTATAGAACGACGGCATAGAGTGGAAGCTACAGATGGGTACATGGCTTAGCATGAGTAACACAGAAGCAGAAGTGATAGACATACCCGAATTCATTCATGAATCTCGATACAGGATAGGTACTGTAATCAAATGCTACAGATGCATCGTAGTTGTATCGTTCTGTAAAGAATATCAATTTGCGATGCGAGGAGCCATGCTTCAAAACAAACATACCTCCGTTACCAAATATCTCCCCAAACGTCCTGTTCGCATACCTGATCACGTATGGATCTAGGCTTAAAACGCCACTTGTAGTTGAACAATCTGTATACGCGACCTAAAGAAAGAGTATGAGTCAGAACGGATATCGCAACTGTAACATGAACTTACAGAGCTCTGCTCCTCGTAGACAATGTCGTGCAAAAACTCTCCGAACAATGTTTGAAACTATCGGTGGTGTCAGATTATGCGAAATCGTAGAAGGTTACGTATCCTTACCTCGTTCAAATAGTGCGTTTCATTCGGGAGACTGGTGTTAACAGCAATAACGATCCCTTCGATCTCATTCCCTCCAGCCCATTGCGCATTACTCGGATGACGTTTCACCCTCCTCACATTCTGCCGGACTTCCGGCTCAATGCTTTCGAGAAGGAAGTCGTTGATAGGGTACAGGGCGTCGGAGAAGATGAGTTCACTCCATGCGAGAATACCGAGTTCGTCGCAAGCAGAGTAGAAGTCATATCCACCCGTCAGCTCGTCTGATGGTTGGTAGATACCGCCACCCCAAATTCGAAGCTAGCAACCAGGAGGAATAGGTGAGAAATCCGATAGATAAAGGTGAGGGTGCATACGAACCATGTTTTGACCACTTAGAACTGCGCTTTCAAGGACCCAACGTACTTGATCGGATGTCATTCGAGCATAAAATGGATCGAAGGGCTGGAATCAAACGTACGAATAAGAACATGCCAAATGATAGCTAGCAAGATCTTACAATAATATTCGTTCCAGAGCTATAGAACGCCATTCCGTTGATCTCGAAATGCCATTGATCACCAGGGGTAATACCTCGATCCCGTACATCCGCTTCTGAGTAAGGTGTCTGGATGAGTTGAATAGTCCGGAATCCTGTCCGTGTAGTGAAAGCGACGCCCTCTTTTTGCCCTACCGCAGAAGCACCTGACTCGGAGGTAGACGAGGAATGCTGCTGACCCCTCGTGAAGCTAAGAGTCACAGTCGCGTTGTATAACTTCGGTGTTCCCAGATTATGAGGGAACCATCTCTGCGGCACACCCTCCGGAATCTCAAAGTGCACGTTCACGAACGTCGGAGCTTTGGTCGATCCGCCAAAGTTAGGAATCCTCAACGCAGAACTTTTGACTTTCAACTCCGGAAAGTCGATGGTGATCGATGGAGAGGTAACTGGAACAGATGAACGCAATGCCAGAGTAAGATTCACGACCCACGGGGCGGACTCATTCGGCGGCAGAGTAGGAGCTGTGTTTTGTCCGCGTTTCAGGATCTCGAGCGAGGATTCCTCGATAAAGATAGGTGATGACCCAGATGAAACAAGGAGAGGATGTGAAGCTGGAGCTGCGGAAGATCGAGGGTTCGTTTTGGTTGGGAGAGTGACGAGGAAAGCGGGTTTGAAGATTCCGCTTGGCACGAACGCAGGACCCTGGCATGTGGGTCAGAATAAACTACGGATAGCGACAAAGCGAGCATCCTACCCAGTCCCAGCCAAAGTCAGATTGTGTCTTTCGTATGAACTGGCGAATTCCGTTATATTCGAACTGACGTTAGAGGGTATTTTGAGTATACATAAAACAAGCATTTGAGTTTGAGTGAACTGACGTCACCAGTTGGACTGATTTCAGCATCCGGCCTCGAAGTAACATTTAGCCCATAGAAGTAGGCAGATTCCAGTGCAACAGTCAGATTGTTGTTTTTGCTCTTCCGGGAAACAAGGTCCGAGATATCGTAGACGTATTGTTGAAATTGATTTGAGACCCAAGCAACGGGGTCCCCGCCGACTGTCTGGGAGCCAAGCGTGAAAGTTCAGATCATCGCAGATACGGCTGGATGTAAACGTACAATGTTTGCAATGGTATCAATCCCGAAGAAGACGAGCAGCGTTTTTGTATCCCTAGAGATGTTGTGCGTTAACGGAGTAAGGTCAGCCGTGTAGGTCCAGTTATCATTGATAACCCAACGCTGTGTGAAATCTGTTACGCAAGCTCAGCAATCCAAGGACGCCCATGAATGGAAGACACTTGCCATTGACGCCGAGAAGCGGTTCTGTTAGGATTCCGGCTTTCGCAAGGTCAAGATGGACTTGAGAGGGAACTGAGCCTGGTACGACAATGCTAGCATTCTGGTTATGTAGCGACCATTGGAGACTCGAAAGACTGAGAACATCTGCTAGCACAAAAGCTGGCAAGAATAAGCCAATCAGCGAATGTAAAATGGACCGCATTGTGGTCGGGGAATGATATTGGATGAATTCGCATGAGACATCCTTATATCAGGCGGGTACGCCAGGGAGTAGTAGCGACGTTATCGAAGTATTCATAACTCATGACCGTTATGCTGAATAGCCGACGTTGAAGAGAACCATTGATTTGGAGCAGATGACCTTGGACAACGATGGAAAGAAGGCGAAGATCACGTAAGATAGGTCCGGTCGAGGGTGAGGAACAGCAGGAAGGATTCTTTTGCTTTCTTCCGACGGTACAAGCGGACCAGGAGCAGCACTGGAGGAGAAACCTTGTGTGCTAGCAAATACAATAAGGATGAAAAGCAGCGAAACAAAGATCCCGCGAGACGGGAGCTGAACACGTGAGTGATGGGAATTGGGAAGTTGCGTCAACAGCATGATGGATCTTGGAAGAATCGAGCATACCGGGTGGCAAGGGAGAAAAAGCGGCCACTTGATGCAGAATATGACCCGTAACTGCCCAACGGCATAGACCAAGGGAGCTTCTAACTACGTTTTCAAAAAAGAGACAGATGAAATCGCACCGATTCTCACCATCATCTCAGCGCCAGAAGTCAGACAGAATAATATAAATGTCAAGCCATTGGCTTCAATGTACGGTGAATATCGGTATGCAAGGCTCATACCGAGCCCCTCACACGATATCGTGATATCGTGTGAGGATCGGTATGCGACGCAAACGCTCTGCAAAGGCACGACACATGTCAAATAGAACCCATTCGTTTCCAAGGAGCACCCACCATTTGAAAGCATTCAGTCCCTTTCCGACTGGGAAAATGCAGAACTGATCAAAATAAGTATCTCTAGTGTAGAGTATCATTAGGTGGGTCGATAAAATGCAAAGCGCGATTAATGAAGACTATCAGCAATAAAAAGCATCTCGAAGCCATGGCGAAAGCATCAATTCTCTGGCAGTCGGCCTTTGGAATGGGTCAAGGCATAAACAAGAACGAATGAACGCGGCAGCAGAGTCGACATCTGCAGGGTCTAGAAGTTTGTAATTGGATAGAGCAGCCTCCAGACTGACTGGAATCAGTTGATCGATTCGCAGGAGACGTCCTAGAGATCGGGACTGCATGAGCCAGACGTTGGGAATAGTGCTGACCCAACTTGGACGTACCGTTATCATCAAAAAACTCTTCGCGCCTTTGAGCGTACTTGAGAGTTTCCGGCGTGAAGCACTCTCCAGTGAGTTCCATCATCTTTGCAAGGTGATCATCCTCGATAGTCCATTCCGGCTCTCCATCTACTGGGTTGAATAGCCAGTGACCTGTTAACAATTCGAACGTCTAGTACATGGTGTCAATACAAAAAAATTACAAAAAGCCGGAAACTCACAATACAGCCAACCGCCCATATGTCAATCTTCGGACCGAAGCTTGACCGTAATATCAGTTCGGGAGCGCGAAGCGAGGGTGCACTGAACTCATCCACTGTCGGTGTCTGGCCAGCACATTGTGCTAGTTGAGTAATCCGGTGAGAAGTTAGATCACGCCTAGTTAACTCAGGGAGAAACTCACCTTGTCCGAGATCTGTGAGAGTGACTAAGATACGCTCCGCCTCGTGTGGACTGTCCTTCCAAGTAAATCCATGTGGTAGAGGTTGCGGCCGACACAATGGGTACGTGATACCGTCCACCTCATACTCGCCTTCGACCGCCAGAGGCTCTCCAATACGCTCCTCCACTTGTTTATCGCCAATTCCGGAAAAAAGGAGGTTATCGAGCTTCACATCTGCCAGCATAAATGTCCAGAATTGAGTACACATGACTGAGCAAGATCGCCTACCAGTATGAACAATGTCAAGGCCGTGCAGGTAGTCCAATCCCTCAAGGACGAGCGATATAATGTTCTTTACGAAGTACACAGGGAGGGCTTTGGTAGGAGAGCTGCGGCGAAAAGAAGAAACATCGGAGCAGAGAGGAATCATAATGAAACAGAGATGATCTCCACGAGGACCATGAACGATGAAGTCGTCTTCAAGAATGGGTAGGTTCTCAACGTCATCGCTATGTTCAGCAATCTTCCTCAAGAATTGAAGTTCCTGCATTTCTCCCGTTCCATGCCGTTGTGTCGCATCGAGTGTCAGGATCTTTGCTGCATGATATTTCCCGAACCTGAGTATAGTCAGGTCCAGCACATCGGTTGAGAAACCCACGACGTACTCGCGCCTTTCGTCTTCGACAAGCCAAGTCTCAGAGAATACGCCTGTGCCAAGCTTACGTATCACCTGATATCGATCATTTAGACGGGTGTGGCCAGGGTTAACTGGGAGAACTTCATCAAGATGAGGAGAAACCATGGTGAAGGCTCTACTGGATGCTTGACAGGATGTGGCGGAAGTTCAACCTGAAGAAACGCATCTCGCGCGCCTATTCCGTTCAGAATCAGTCGACTCAGAGTCGACTTGACACGTTCAGGATCCCTGCATGTCCTATGAGGACTAGTCTCCGCTGCTGCCTATGTATGGAGGAATTGGATGATGGTAGTCGATCCAAATACACGCCAGTAGCCCAGCACAGCTTTGACGTTCATCGATTTCCATATTGAGGTCAAAGCTCCAGTCGAGTCATCAACTGCTCGTCAACATTTGAATGCCAAGTCGACGCCTCCGTAGTGGCTTATGAACTAATGCATTAGCCAGTATACAAAGCCATTGATATCCGGAGGGTCAACGATCTTTCTTATGATAGAGAACCTATCTTCATGAGGATCCATTGTCCTACCGATCTTTGACCCCATCGTCGTTCTGGCTGGCCAACAACTCTCGGACTCCGAGTCTGTGCCCTCAGCTGTAGCTCTCGACTGCTCATCGGAAAGCTATGCCAACGAATCAAGTCGCTGAGAATGTTCTGGGAACAATAGGTAAAGATCAATCCAGCCCTCGTCGAATCTTGTAAATGTGATCATACAGTGCTCGCATGTTGAAATTTGACTTCAGGCACCATATGTTGGACGATTCAGCTGGTACCGCAAATATGGAAGAGCTGGCGGACCAAATCAACTGAAGGTCTCTCCGCTCACTTAGTGTGAGACCTTTCTTTTCTTTTTCGCGACACACGGTTCTGCCAGGACCTAAACGCATTACTCATCTACAGTACTCTTCAGATTTCTCTGGGCACTTTCTGCGCCATTCTTTGGGGTCTACGCCATAATCCGAAACCTAAATGTTCCACTCATAGTCCAACCGCAAATCCTGTCACTACTCTGTCTAACCTCATGGGCTCAAGTGAGACTTTACACGAGTATCCTTTCATGCACATGCCTGACTGTTGGGGAACACAGTGCCAGTATTATGGACATCTCCAGAAAGTGACTACGACGATGGTGGTATATGTCATTATCCTCGCCGTTCTTGCGGGTTTTGAAATCGGGATGGTGTTTGCTGTCAGAGTAAGCGCCCCACAGTCTCCATGCATCGGCAGTGCCTGAAAATATCATAGCCTTCTTATCGTGACGGAAATAGTCGTCCTATCCAGTTCTTCGGCATATTCAGTTCAGTTCTCCTGTCTATTGCATTACTGTGCGTGATATAAACCAGCTCTCCGATTCCTCATGCTAAATCTACTCACCGGTAGGCCGCAGTACTATGAGATCTACAAGCATCGCGAGGTCATAGGAATTTCAATCCTATTCATGCTAGTCGACCTCATGGGAGGCGTGTTCAGCATTCTTTCTCTCGTTTTCAAAGCAGAGTTCGACGTCATCGCCGCTGTCACATATTCTTTGGTCGTAGTAAGCTATCTGCTTCTTTTGCTGGATCGCAACCTGATTGAGTCAACCTCCAGTTCCTGGACGGCATTGTGATTCTTCTCGCCCTCATTCTCAACCCCTTGGCTAAGCGTCGGCGAAAGAGAGAAGCGCAAGCAGATGCAGTCATGGCCGAACACTCCACTGCGCCTACTCCATTTCTTGACCAGAATGAAGCAAACCTACGCCATTCCGACAATAACCCTCAGTTGAAGATCCAGTAGGATGGGGACACCTGGCCTTACGACGCATCGCACCATGCATCTATCAAAATTAAAAGGTTATATAGGTCATACCCTCTAAGTAGCGGAAAAATACCCCTTATGATGATGATGTTCACGAACAAATCTCCACTTCACCTGCATGATACTCCCCCTAGAATTTATACGAACCTCACTACTCAGCAATACCCAATAGATGTCTTGAGCTTAACCTCGCCTTCGCCTTTGGAATGCCTATAGACAGCGAGAATCTCGGTCGGAGCAGCCGCACTTCTTTAGGCGTAACCACAACATGAGACGCTTCCTGGTATGAGGTTTCTCTGTGCAACATATCACATTGACTGATCGCATCTCTCCGCGCCTTAGGATTCGTCAAACATGCTTGACATTTCTGGAGGATCGTCTTGCCATTTGGTCTGCAGACTACACAGCTTCAAATGAATGTTTACCGTGGCTTTGGTACTCTCACGCTCGCAAGTTCTGGCAGTTTGACCATCTGCTCTGTCATGGAATCAGGCGGACTTTTGTGTCCAGCATTCCTCACTAGCACTGCCATAGCCTATCTTGACAGCGTCTCAAGATACTTTCATCGCTTAATGTCGGAAGAACATGCTTGCATGGTGCGCCTAACAGCTCTTCGTTTGATTGACTGGATGAATTGAAGGACCACAAACAATTGTTATCTAACTATGCCCCTCATTCAGTACTCAGCGTCCATGCATCAAGTCGTCATTTTCATCTGGGCGTTTAGGCGTTCTCAGGGAACATAAATATATACCAGTTTCGGCTACGAGCACAGATACAGAATTGCGTTCTACGCTTTCTTCATACTTCCCTTGCAACAATGTCTTTGCCACAGCTATCCATTCACCTTTCAGAGGACACCCCCTCTGCCGTGCTAAGTCCAATCGGGTCCAGCCCTATGGATCGTGTACATGGCAGTACGGCTACTATCGGTAGAAATCCATCACTGCAAAGGTCCAGTACGTAATTGAAAAGACTATTCATTTGGTTCTAGTCTAAAGCCTGCAACGCAGAGAGTGTCAAGAACGGAAAGTCAAACAAGAACGCAGTGGTCGCCAAGAAAGCGCGGGATTTGAAAGGGTCGTTGTCCACTTTCATGGACAACATTGATCCCATAATAAAGGTCTTGGAGGGAATCGCCCAGGTCCATCCCGCAGTCGCTGGTCTGTATCGTCTTAGCCTCTGCAAAGGGCCGCCCTCACGATGATTCGTTACTAGGCACGGTGGCTGTTTTTAGCACGTTGTTTAAAATGGAGGTGACCCGACGAGAGAACGACGAAAGGCTCCTAGCCCTGTACGTTCAAATCAAGGAGATGATGTCATGTTTGATACGGTGCGGTGTTTTCTTAAGCACGCTCTACAGCAGAACTAAAGTCATGAGGGTTCAGGTTGAAGACAGTTGAGCTTGGACGCGAGATGGACGACCTTCAGGCCATTATGAAAGAGGCGGAGACTGACATAACAAACTGCGGCAATATTTGCGAGGCCTACAAGAAGAAGAAATGGGCTGTCAAGGCTTTGACGAGTATGGGATGGGAGAAGAAACTCACTGAGCTTGGCAGAAAATTCATCAGGAGACGCAGTGAGATCGAACAAGTCCTCACGGACTACATTGCGATATGCGTGGGCTCAGTTCAGACCGACGTCCGTGAAATTTCTGCGGATGTCAAGTTCGTAAGGGAACAGTGAGCAACATATATCCCGTCTGCAAGGAGATTACTCATCGTCATGTTCAGCATCACAATCTTCATGGAAGTCTTCCGATCGAGTGACCCCAAGCCGTTGGCGGAGATGAAGGAATTAGCCAAGAAAAAGAAAATCGGCAAAACATCTCTCGAGAAGTTGGACCAAGCCACTTTGAAAGAATTCGTTGCGGCCGAAAAGGAGTTGCAACATGGCGAGAAGAACAAACATGCTTTCACCATCAGCGACTTGAAGGATGAGCTTTCGCTTAGCGTGGAAAAGGCGATAGACAAGAACTGGCAGACATTCCACGGCAAGTTCGAGTTTATTCAAGAGCAGATGTTGGATGCCATCAGGAAGGGAAATCGTGAAGTCATCAATGCTATCAAAGAAGGACCTCATGACAAGGTGAAGAACGAGGTAAGTGACTAGTCTTGAATAGCGTGTATCTCGTACATTAGTCTTACGCTTCGTTCTTCAGGAATTCAAGGCGCTCTGGAAGGAAATGGTGTGTTTCAAGTATAACCGTGTATCTTCGTATCTAATATTTGTACAGAACTGGCGGCGTAATGTTAAAGCCAGACTCTTCGTGACGACTCTACGTGACCACTTTCGAGAGAAGGCTCGCGAATCATTCGCAGACACCAACCGAGCCGATGATTGGACACTGCAGTATATCGGAATTCACTGGTTGCATCCAATTATGGAAGCCTTTGACGACGATTACTCAGGGTATGTTACTGTCGTCGAGCTGAATGAATTCACAGATTCTTTGCCTAACGTCCTGGGCTGGAGGTGAGCAAAGATCATCAATAACTCATGTCTTATCAACTCACATGTGTCTTGGATAGTATGCAGCAATGGGTTGCATACTGGGCAGTTGGTACGGTATTTCCATTCAGTCGACAATCAAAAAAGTACTCAATAAAGTTCACAGGATGGCAACTTACTGCTCTACACTATCGGGATCGCATCCATCGCGTCCTTACGGTCATGCATGCTCTCCGACCTCGGATATGTTCCGAAAATCGGACTCAGATTGATCTTTACTTGGGTGTGGTCTGGACCGAAGTCGTCGAGATCACCATGGCGCTTTCCGGCGAGAAGTCAGAATTACCTGCGGGTTTATTCTCCAAATTCCAAGCGTATATTAACCATGAAGAGAATCGCATTCGAAAAAACCTGGAGCGTATCAATTACAACCTTGACACTGTCGACGATGTTCGCGCTGTTGCAGGACAAGGTCGAATTGAGAAGGCGAGCTCCGTGATTCCTTGTCTTCGTACACCATCTGAGTTCGATTTTTTTTTCACAGTACATCCTTCCACTTATCTTTTTGCTGCTTGAGCGACATTTGAAACTATTCCGAGTGGCTCAGAACCGTGTTCTCCAAAATGACGCACTTGAACCATGTGTCGAAGGCCTATTTACGATACTGGAAGCTGCACAAGACCGCGTCGACGACTTGAGGGGTCAGTTTGGTTTCGGATCATTGTACCTCCAAGTTGAAGCTGATCATTTATAAGAACTTTTTCAGCATCAAAGGCTCCATGTGGGCCGTCAATTTGACGTAGTTGCTTGCGGACTGGTGTGTTGACCGTCACGTTTATATGCATTTACTGATACTCTCCACTTTTCCCACAGTTCTCGTACCTTCATGATTCATCAGGGTTGTGGTCGAAGCCTGACTTCGGCGCTCCAAACTTCCGCGCAAGCGAAATCGACGAGAAAGAGCTCGAAGACCTGCAATCCGATCCGAATCTTGAGACTGAATTGAAACACGTTCTGCGTGACAACGAGCTAATTGAACACTGGCTATCTGACTCAGAACTAGAGGAGCAGCGTTCAAGACTAGAGGCGATAATTCCACCGGGGACACCGGGTGCCAATGACATCATCGAACACCTGCTGGCTACCATCCCAATGCATTTGTGAGACCTACTATTCGCTCTTGCGATTCATGATTCTGACTCTACGTGCAGCGAATTCGTGTGTGACGGGTGCGGTACTTCTCCTATATACGGTGCTCGAATCTTCTGTTTGGAATGTCGAACAGATACTTCGGCAGTATGGTGGCATAAAGTCGATTTCTGCGACAATCCGGCATGTTGGACTTCACCTCCTACATGTCACCGTCCGACACATGATATTGTCAAAACCCGCATTCATATCCAACGATTCGATTTACCTGATCTCTACAACAACATTAGGAAAGTGTTGGGTAAATTCAGATCTGGACCGGATGCTGCTGACCAAATGACAAACGGAGTCATGGAAGGCAGCGGCGATGATGACGACGAGGGGGAGGGGGAGGGAGAGGAGGAGGACATGCCCATGAGGTCACTACGGCGCCGGTGCATCATATGCAGGCATGACATCAGAGGTGAATGTTGGCTTTGCGTCGAATGCGAAGGTAGGCAAGACTATGCATTATGCGCTCACACCACTGACATATTACGAAGATTGTATCTGTGATTTCTGTGAGGCTCAACTTCTTTTACCTTGCGTGTCGTGCAAGTCGCTTTTCGTGCAGCCCGATTGGTACTATGGCGCAAGTACTGGTGCGTAACTTTGTAAATCGGAAGCTCATAAGTTGAGTGAAATTTATGTTTCTATGTAGACGACACCTATATGTGCTTCAACTGCTCTAATCGGAGCGGAGATGTAAGCTATCCGTCGGAAGAAATATCTGAGGAATCGCATGAAGTGGCAAGGGGCGGTTGGTCCAGTGATGCAGGAAGCTCAGATGATGAAGACGCCGAATCGTACAACCACAATGCAGGTTTTGCCGACGATCATGCATATCGACAGGATTATGGACCGGAACCGGACGGGCAGTACTATGAACAAAGCCCAAATTATGCCGATGAAACGTGGGACTGGGACGAGTCCTATGAGTATGGTTATGACGAATATTCAGACGAGGAGTCAACTTCTACGGAAGAGGACGGTGGTCACCCTCTACGCCGACATACCCATGCGCATCCTCTCGTTCGACTAAAAGACCATATCGAAGCCCCTCTTCAGACCACGGGGCCGTCTATCGATGACAGGTTGACTTCCGTGGAAGTTAAGGGCCATCAAATGGACGACAAGCTCACCCAGCTACAGCAAATCATGATACATGGGTTTAACCGAATTGGTGCACTTCTGGGGGCTAATATGGAAAGCTCTGAGCACGGTGATGAAAACGAAGAGTGGCAGTCGCAGGGAAGGGTCTCAGCTTCGATGGTTATTTCAGCGTTGTCGTGATCGATACGCGGTTGCCTGTGTTCCGAACGTAGGGTCGACCAAGTCAATCGTGTACGCCAGGGCTAGCAGCGTTCTCTGATGTTTGGCGAATCATCCCTCTTGTACAACAGTGTAAACATAGAAACCATATGATATTTGAGAATCATTTTGCCTGCAACCCGTTGTTCCCAGAATTGATATACTACTATGCTATCACATTTCCCGCATTCTCGCCCTCAATATTCGGTGTTTACGCATCCATCCCATATCGCGGACTGATTGCGTCGAACGCAGCTTGGGACAAACCTACTCAACCCCTTGATGGAGACAACCCATAGGCGACCACCCAATTTCTACTGAGGCTGATGTGCAAGGTGACTCTTTCCAGTGCAGTTGTGGAGGTGAGGGTGTTTATAATCTACATGCCGTATTCTCAGTTCAACAATGAACTAGGAGTGCCACGAGCCCTGACGTGACAATGGATGCAGAGGACTGTGTGGCAAGATTAGGTGGAAAGTTCGTTCATCTCGACCCAGCAAAATCTCAATTTGGGTGCACTACGTCTTTGACTTCGACGTATTGCTTTGAAGTGTACATTGTAGGTTATAAAAGCGGCGGCCAGGTACCATTGGCCGCCGATCCTTTCCAGTCAAACGAATGGAAGTAGCATTCCTGCTGCTGATATCGAAATGAACACGGGTTACTACTGGGATCATCTAGAATAGGCACCAGAACCTTGTAATCCCACCCCAAAATGCGTGGCCCATGCGTACCATGTATTGCAACATAACTATCCCCAGCTATCTCGTTGGCATGACTTTCGTACAACGCACTCCTAAGCATTAGTCACGCGGAATTGCACCTCAATTCCGATTCTCTTCATCTGCAATTCACCTTTGATAAAGTCAATACATTTATTCATCGCCTTCCCCGTCTTCTCCCCGTCAACTCGTATGCCGCGCATTAATTGCACCTCGACTTTGAGCTCAACCACAGATCGTGATAACTGCATCACCGAGGCCTGTAGCATATCCCATGGCAAATCCTCGACTGCAGAGCAGATATCACTGATTGTGGAAGATCGCCTATTTCGCATGTTGTGACAAATGAGTCGCACGTTTACCTTTCGAAGGGCAGGCGGGGATGAAAGCGAGGCTATAATTCTAGTGCTATAACCCCAGTTGACCAACGATTTCGGGCTGTCGCCGTTCGTGACCAAACCCGATGATACTGTGACCATGCGGATATATGCCTGTGAAAGGTTCAATTTGGCCCAGTCGTCTGGACCTGGTCAGAAGTCAGCTTTCCGGCATAACTGAGAGAAACTCTATGCCTACCTGGCTCGACGTATAATGCAGAAAATTGATCAATATTGATCGTGATACTTTCCAGACCTGCACAGTCCTTCACAAACTGTCCCGCATCGACTATCTGACTAGGGCTCACAAGTGACAACGTGATGGATTGCAGGGACTGCGTGTCTAGCACATGCCGAACCGTTGCAAACACATCGGCAATATCCTCCCAGACAGGGGATAATATGCACTCTGTCACCGTCATGAGTTTATGAGCTTGCGCTTTCGACGAAAGCCCGAGGTACACAGGACCATCTGGCATTTCGACATCTAGGGACGGCGACACAATATGAAGGGTGCCGATGTGGGAAAAGTAATGTAAGAAGGTCAGAGAGGGCGACATTTCAGAGTGGTCCAACGGCTTCAAAGCGACCTGATCAAGGTGCAGCTTCTTCAACGAAATGAAAGGTTCCGAAGCACCGTCCAGCGTGTATGCCTGGAATCGGATTCGAAAGATCCTCATCTCCCGTAGTCTCGGTAGCCTCTTGAGTACACCAACGAGAGAATGTACCTCGACAACTGTCCGTTTGACACGGAAAAAATCTCCCACGGCAGTAATGGTCAAGCTACG
The DNA here is from genome assembly GCA_964035595.1 of Somion occarium. Lineage (NCBI taxonomy): Eukaryota > Fungi > Basidiomycota > Agaricomycetes > Polyporales > Cerrenaceae > Somion > Somion occarium. Next base: position 70,034 of record OZ037947.1, read on the forward strand.
AATGAACCCCCCGATGGCGAACGTTGATATATCCAAGCACGCCAGGAATGCATTCAATGCGTCGGTATGAGCATTCGCAAACGATGGAGGCGGAGAATTCACTTTGATGCAGACTGATGATAGCAGATGATATCGCGACGGATCTAGCCAGTCTCTGCACACTAGAGAACAATTGGAGAGAGCATCGCGGTCAGCATGCAGGAAGTCGATGATACAGTCGATTAATTCCTGGTACAGCATGTTCAACGAGGTAAAGACGCGAGAATACAATATAAACGGTCTGGCAGCTACAAAGCAAGCTGATTGATAGAACTCAAATCAATTTAGAAATGAGCAGTGTAAAACCATTCGAAACTTGGAGTTAATCCGAAGTTCATCTGGCGTATATATACAACTATTATCTAAATACATGCAGTATCAATGTGTTCATATATACTTATGGTATTGGTCAGGTTCGAGCATGGATCAATGAGTGTGTTTGGGTAGGTTTTAATAAGTGGTTACAAATGAATAATGTGAGAGAAAGGTGTGTCCGTAGATCTGAAATGAATGTGATCATAACATTACCCCCTCCTCTAGAATCGTGTCCTCATGATTAATTATGATAGAGTATGAAATTGTTCAATCATACTATGATGATCCATTCTTCCGAGTTTTCTCGCTCCTGTTCTCTATATCATACAACCCAGAGTATCACTCCAACAGTGCATAGGATTATGCCACCAAAGACGCTAAGGATGATGATTCTGTCTTTGTCCATTTCTACCAAAGAGCTTTCATTGGTTGAGTGAATGATTGTTCTAAAATAGGGGAGTCCATACTTGGGATTGATATTGGTTCAACGAGTTGGTAGAAGGAAAGAATGGGATATTGCCATTCGAGTTTGACTTTCGTAGGTGCAGATGTGATTGCCACGTGTGTCAGTTTGAGCATCTGCTCATTGATGATCCATAACTTGCCGGCATTGGAGTAATGCTGATTAGATATGATTTGTGCTTTTCTTCAATTTTCGAATAATTTAATTGAATCTGGGTTCACAGATATCATTGCTTTTTCTTTTTTACGACGTTCTGCCCATCTCTGTACTTTTTGATCTCAATAATCCCATTCTTCTTGTGACGCTTCTCTAGGAAATGATTGTTCCATAATTTGTGCCTTCAGTAATATTCTTGTAGGTGCTTTTGGCGCATCGGGATGATCTTTATGGAATTTGTCGATTATCTTTTTATCTATGTTTTTGATGATTTTATGATGTGGTTCCCATGTATTTTCAAAATGTGGTTTTCCAGCCCACTTGATTAGATATTGAAGACTTCCACGTGCCATCTTGGAGTCTAATACAGATTCAACTTTGTCTTCTAAGATATCAATAATTATTGGAATGTTTTTGTGTGTTTTCTGATTTGGGAATTCCGGTGTGTGATACGGCAATAATAAAGTTTCATTGAATACGGGATGTAAGCCTTTCCATGATTTTGGTAATTTGAGCTTATATGCGCTAGCTCCAATTTTCTTGATAATCAGGAATGGTCCATATCTTTTATCATCTAATTTTTGATTTGATCTGTCTGTGCGTATATGCTTAGCTTCAAGCCACACTAAATCTCCATCTTTATAATTTACGGCTTCACCTTTATGTTTATCGTATTGTCTTTTCATAACATCCTGTGCTAGTGTCAACGATGCTGATGCCTCTTCTTGGATTTTCTTCATTCGTGCTACAAACTGCTCAGCAGTTTTATTATGAATTTCTTTTTTGGTTTCTACGCCAGTGTAGGCTTCTTATCCATAATTCATATAAAATGGTGAAAATCCAGTCGCAGAGTGGACTCTATTTCGATATGCAAATGTTGCCAATGGCAACCATTCTGGGCAATCAGTCTGTCGATGATTGATGAAGATTCGTAAATAATTTTTAATTTCCTGATTGATTCGTTCTGTTTGTTCGTCTGTCTGTGAATGATATGCCGTACTAGGATTTCTCTGAATTCCTAGTTTTTTATATAAGTCTTTTATGAAACTGGAAATGAATTGTGGTCCACGGTCTGATGTCATCTTTTTTGGTAATCCGTGCAACGGATCTACATTTTTGATATAGAGATTAGCCCATCCTTCTGATGTCAATTGCTCTGTGGTTGGTATTTCAATGTAGTCTTTTGATTTCATGTCTACAATTACTATGATCGCATCATGTCCTTGCGACTCTGGTAAATGTGTAATCATATCTACTGATTGATATTCCCAATTGTGTTCCGGAATTGCACTTGGGTGCAATGGAGCATTCTTCGGTTGATGGTTAATCTTGGTTTTTTGACAAGTTTCACAGCCTTTTATGTATGTTTTTATATCTTTTTTGATCGAAGGCTACCAGCATGATCGATAGATTAGTTCTTGTGTTTTTGCTTGTCCAGGGTGACCGGCACTAATCGAGTCATGATGTAAATGAATGATTTCTCCTCTAAGTTCCTTATCGAAAGGAATAACAATCTTCCCCCTTCTCCAGATAAGACCGTCCTCGGTCTCATTAAAATCAGCATCTTTTGTCAATAGTTTTAATTGTACATTATTTTCATATTTATCAATATTTTTTATAATTTTCTCTCGTAAGGCTGATGATCTGAGGATTTCGTTGGCTCAGAACCATTCTGATTTCAACAACGTAATATTTTCATTATAACTATCGCCGATATTGTGATGGGTCTGTCGCGATAAAGGGTATCCCTTTGTCATTGTGTTTCTGGGTTTGTGAGTCAAATTGAAATCATATTGTTGTAATTCTTGGATCCATCGCGCCTGGCAATGATTCAACTTCTGGAGTTTTTTGAAATAGCCAAGGTTCTTGTGATCAGAATGAATTTCAAATTTCTGTGCAGCTCCCATCAAGAAGTGATGCCATTCTTCTAATGAGATCATGATGGCTAGCATCTCTCGATTATAGATTTCATAGTTTCTTTCAGCTGGTGAAAGACTTTTCGATAAGAAGGTGATGGTGCGCCATTGTCCATCTTGCTTCTATGCAAGTTCAGCCCCAATAGCATATTTTGATGCATCGCATTCAACTTTGAACTGATCTTCATTGTTCGGAATACCTAATACCAGTGCCGTGGTAATGGTTTTCTTTAGAAGTTCAACAGCTTCTTGTTGTTCTGGACTCCAGGTCCATTCTACTTGTCCGGTTAATTTATTCAAGAGAGTGGCGATTTTGGAAAAGTCTTTGATAAATCATCGGTAGAAATTGGCAAATCCAAGGAATGACTGTAATTCCTTTTTGGCTTTTAGTACTGGCCATTGCATAACTCCATTAACTTTGGCAGGATCCATCTTTACAGTTCCTTACGAAATAATATGTCCGAGATGTTCTGTTTCTTGAGTTTCAAACTCGCATTTTTCTGGTTTACAGGTTAATTTATTTTCTTGCAATATTTTAAGGACTTCTTTTACAATACATCGGTGTTCCTCCAGGGATTCGGAAAATATGAGTATATCATCAAGATATATGATAACTTTTTCTTTGAGAATGAGGTTTCAGAAAATGTCATTTATCATCATTTGGAATGTAGCAGGACTATTTGTCAATTCGAAGAATATAATGATTGGTTCATATAGTCCTCTATTTGTGATGAATGCAGCTTTTTCTTCATCTCCTTCTTTCATGCGAATATTATTGTATCCCCAGCGAATATCCAGTTTTGTGAAATATTTAGCACCTTTGAGCTTATCAATAAGCTCTGAGATTAATGGTAAAGGATATTTGTTTTTCTTGGTCATATCGTTGAGTTTTCGGTAATCCTGTACTGGTTGCAATTTGCCATCTTTCTTTTTGACAAAGAAGAAGGGTGCTCCCCAGGGAGACTTTGATGGTCAGATTCTTCCTGTCTTTAGGTTTTCTTCAAGAAAACCGTCTAGGATTTTTTGTTCTTCAACAGTCATGGAATACACTTTGCCTGCATATGGTGATGAATCTGATAATAGTTCTATTGCATGGTCCTATGGTTTCCTTTCTGGAAGGATGTCGAAAGTATCCTCAGTGAATATGTCTGTGAATTCATGATATTGTTTGGGAACCATTTCTTCAAAGGTCTTTTTCTTCTTTTGTTTACTTTGTTCAATTGCTATGTCCATGGCTGTTACGCACATTCGCTGAATATATTCTCCTCTTTCTTTATATCAAGCATTGATATTGAGTAAATATACAGTATCTCCTTCTTCGATCTCTTGTTGTCTTATAGTGACGCACGTGTGTGGGCATCGGTTAAAGTCAACAAGTTGCAATTTGAAGTCTATTGATGGATTATGGTATTCAATTCATTCATATCTGAGGAATATGTCTGACTTCCCCAGATCGGTAACTAGAAGCATGATGTTCTCTTGGTGATTGCCAATTCGAAGTGTGAGTCGGACATATTCTGTGATCGGTCCCTGAGAATTCTCGCTGTTATCGGTGTTATAGACTTGGATCAGTTGATCAAATTTAGAGGTTTCAATTCTGTGCCTTTTGATGAAATTATAATTTATGCATGATCTGGTACTACCGGTGTCAACTAATGCTACTATGTCATGGATTCTTTCTGTTTCTGGTATGACCACAGTGACTGGTAGGTCCATTTGTTTCCCTCTTCCAAGTCCTTTGACGACTTGGAGTAATGGTGGTCCGATGTCTATGATGCTTTTATCTGACGCACTCAGTTTATTTTCAAATTTTTTTGTATTTTGTTTAGAGGAATCAAGCACAGGTTCCACTCTGCCGCGCTTCTTGGTAGAAGATGCCTCTGCGTTAGATGAAATATTTATAAAAGGGAACTGTCCGATCAATATACTACAGGCATGTATCGAAGATGGTTTTATAGAACCCTCCAGGGGTTTATCCAAGTCATTGTTCATATCTGGCAAGTCACTTTGTGCATTTAAGCCTTGCCTGAGCCAAAATTCAGCTTCTTTGCCTTCTCCGGGTTCTTCTCCATCTATCGCTGAACCATGGCGATCATCTTGTCATTGTCATCATTATCTGAGTTGGGGATCTCCTCGATCTTTGACTCTGTCTTCGTTTCATTCTTTCAAACATGTTGAGTGTTCATGGAAGGTCCCGATCGATTGAGAACATGCCATGCACTTCCGCAAGTGCCCTTCTCTGATTGCTTGGCCTTACACTTAAGGCAATTCCTGTCCAAGTCCATGGGCTGTCCACGCCCTGTAAACATTGTCCCAGTTCCATCTTTCTTTTCTCCGTAGTTCTTCTTCGGACTCTGATTCTGAGTTTGACCCAATCCTTGGGTCTGCTGCTGATAGGCAGGGTACTTCTGCCCATAGTTCTAGTTCAATCGGTATGGTCGATATCCAATCTTCTTCAGACACTTCTCTTCTTCCCGCTGCCTTCGTGAGGAATCAATATCAATGATTGCTTCCTTCCACTGTGCATAAGTGGCTGGTCGCTATAGTAGTAAAGAAAGAACTGCTGCTACTTATCAATTTTTACAGATTTTACCTTCACAGATAATGGACTCATGCATCGATGGGAGAGTTAAGGTAGACCATAGATAAATTTTTCTTTTCTCTAATATTTTCCATATCTGACAATCGAGTTCTCTAACTGTTTTATCTTCACTTTATCCGTATTCACTGCTACATTCTCCTCTTACCTTCACGTTTTGAGCTTGCACGGAAGTCTTAGAGATTTCATCTATGATGGAAGGTCGTTCATCCCTTCGTGACACTTGGGCAATGTCTGCATACGTAAATAAAGGGTGGGCTTCTCAGAAGTCTAGATATCTCTCGGGCAACCAATCAGGATCACAGCATTTAGGTTTTCCTCCACAAGACAAAACAGCCCTTTCATCTTTCCTTTTTCATATAAAGACAATAGCTCTATTAGGCAACTCTCCTGATTGTAATGTTTCCTGCTATGTCATTATCTTCCTTTTCACTTGACACCATTTCCTCTCTATTTTCTGGTACTCCCAGCCAATAGCACAGCTCGAGGGAAGGCCTCAATATGTATAAGTACAGCAGACTTTCAGAAAAACATCATCCTTTCCCCCTTCTTCAGTCACCATCTTAAGCCAGTGTCATCTTATTTATTTATAACCCTCTTCGTATCTTCATGTCTTTGTTGATAAGTAACTGTCATTATTCATCAATACTCATGTCATATCGAGTCTAGAAAGTTAAGTGGTCACTTTATCGGAGCAGTATTCTTTTATATAGTTGTTTCATCATGCCGTCGTATCGTTTTGACTTTCAGCCCCACTCCACTTATTTCTTCCCTCCTTAGGTCTATCGACCACTTCGGTTGGTCAGAATCTCCCATTTGTTTACTATCAGCCTGATCCGCCCTTCAACATTGCATATCTCTGTCAAGAGCCCTGTCTATGATGGACTCATTGCAGTTGAGTCGGACAAGGTTGATAGTGTATTTATCTTCCTTTTCTCTGCCTGCCTGCGTGATGTACATTTCCAATTTCTGGAAATACTCCTGCACCGTTCCATTGCCTTGGGTCAAGTTATCCATTTGGATAACTGCTTGTTCGACTCAGTTTACATCGAGGAATGCTTCATGGAGGTCGAGTATTAGCTGATGAAAATCTATTTTCCAGCTGTTTGTGTCGATATCAAACTTGTTGTTGAAGTAATTGTTGACCCAATCATCAACCTTTGGACCCTTCATATATGAAAGAGTCATGTCGACTTTCTGTTCATCGGTAAGACCGATGTTCTTGGGTGTTCAGAACCATAGTATCAATTGCCTTTTGAAAGAAAGGAATTTGTCCTTTGATCTATCAAAATCTGAAGGTTTCGCTCCAGATGCCTTTGTGTTTGGCTGTGGCGGTACTGGTGGTGGTTGTCGGGGTGGGTTTGAGTTTTGTTGAAGATCACCAGTGTCAGTTTGTGTAGAACCCATTGGTGATAATGGTGATGGTGGTGTGGAGTGTGTGAAAGATGAGTGTGATGGCGGTAGGAGAGGAGACGGAGATCGAGGTGTGTAGTATTGATAGAGTGGTGCAGTGAATTCAAATGAAGATGTGGTGTGTGAACAATAGTGTCTTGTACCGGGTGCATGACCCTGTTCTGGTACTTAGACAAATATAGATCTGGGGTAAGGGAACTCCTTCAAAGTGCTCCAGCCAATAGCCGATCCGGACACACGAGGTGGGTAGATATAGTAACTACGCAAAATGGTTTGGCCTTAGAAGGTGCAAAAAGAGAAATTGATCTTTGCGGTAGTTGTCTTTCGACATGCAAGAGAATCAAGGAATACCAGCGAGGTTTGAAACCTCCTGCTGTACACTCAGTCATTTAGGTCTGAGCAGGGTAAATTCTGGTAGATTTTTTCAACGGCCCCTCTGTCAAGAAGATTGCAGCACCGCCTACTTCCTGGTTGCTTCAAGAGCGGACTACCAGGTGAGAGTAATGGTTTATGTACAAAGGGAATACAAGGGTCGCAATCTACAGTTGTAGTCACGTGATTACCCAGGTGGAGGAATGGAGTGTGATAGAAAAGTAGCTAGGAATGTGGAATTCGGATCCCTCCAAATGAGGTCTTGAGCGAGTAAGAGTAAAGCAGAGTAGAGTGAGGAATGAGGTGGTTGCCATCGAGTACAACGGACTTTGAGTAAGGTGAAGAGTGGGTGGAGGATGAGGCAATGCCTGTCGAGAGAGCGCGAAGGGGCAAGTTTCAAATTATGATAGAACTCAAATCAATTTAGAAATGAGCAGTGTAAAACCATTCGAAACTTGAAGTTAATCCGAAGTTCATCTGGCGTATATATACAACTATTATCTAAATACATGCAGTATCAATGTGTTCATATATACTTATGGTATCGGTCAGCTTCGAGCATGGATCAACGAGTGTGTTTGGGTAGGTTTTAATAAGTGGTTACAAATGAATAATGTGAGAGAAAGGTGTGTCCGTAGATCCGAAATGAATATGATCGTAACACTGATGGTGGCTGGTGAGGCCTTGAGGTGCAATCAGAGACAAACAATCGTGACTCTCTCAAAGAATGCGATATGCGTTTGAATTGAGTACATCTTTCTCAGTTGCAAACTATACTTCGAGTCAGTATGACAATTTTCCCATTGTAGTGATCATCTGTTTCACTTTCAGCCAGGAATCGAACATGATTTTGCCGTGAAGTAACGTAATGGATGTGAAGCTCAGATTTGACGTCTACATGCCACTTGACGCAATATTGGGCTGAAAGCGGTGTGCAAATCTGTGCACACCAGGTGAGAAAAGGTGAAAGCTACAGTATTACCGTGAATTGAGAAATTTCATCTCCGTGGGCCCATTTCGTTTGACTCTACCTCCCGCCTCTCTCAAATTACAACAAGGGTATGGCTTGTAAGAACATAAAGTGCAGGTCCAGTTTCACAGACTGCATTTTCATCTCCTTTTCAATTGTCAAGTTTATGCCAGCCATCGATTGTATATCCTGATCTCCTGAGGGACGCAAACTCGACTTGACCACGATGTTGATGGTCATGATCTTCACATTGCTCGGCATATGATTAATGCAAGACTGCAGATCATGCCACTGCAATGATTCGAGAGCTGATACGACATCTTTGAATGCGGAGAAATCGCTCTCGCGACAGACTATCTGCATAATGATAGATTCGAGAGAGGTCGAAGAGGAAAGGGAGGCGAGGAGATCGATAGCATTTTTCCATTGTGACAATGAATAAGGGCTCGCTATCCAAAGCGGGAAGCGTAACTCGAATGTCTGCAGTGCAGGAAGGGATACCAAACACAGCGAAGACCATTGAGGATGCACTAATTAAGTGTTAGTATACCAATATGTACCGGGAGACCGGATACATACGCGTTTCAAACTTCATGGACAACTCAGTTATGTCAGCGGTGACCGCTTGAACTCCATGGGCGCAGCTAACCAGCGTGCCGATCCAATTAAGCTGCTCAGGTTTAGAAAGCAACAGATCCAGCGATCGCAAAGACTGCATGGATAACACATGCAAGAGCACGCCATACACAGCGTAGGCATCAGAATGTACGTGGCCAATCACCATGTTTTTCACAGAGCGGGTCTGAGCAGTGTGGTTTGGAGTGTAGTCATTCCATGTAGCGGTCGGATCACGAATGTTAAGGGTATGGATATGAGAGAATCCTTGAAGTAGCGTAGAAAGTGTGGAGCAGCCATTTCCTCCAGGATTATTAGAGTAGATGCCAGCAAGGAACAGCTTCTTCAGCGAAAAGCAACTTGATTGAGAAGCCTTGCCGTAGACGTGGAGGTCAAGCCAGTACAGGGATAACTCCTTTAGATGAGGAAGGAACTCCAGAAGAGCCAAAATTGCTCTTACTTCGACAGAATGAGGCTTAGAACGACCAGTATTTCTTCCGTAAATGCAAAGATTGAGGATAAACCTTCCTACCGAATGCATCGATTCCTTAACACAGGTCGTAAATGCGTCGAGTGGTTCACATAAAACGTCTCCAGATGGGGGAGGTCGGTTGATAGGAACGGTAACCTCGGCAAAAAGGTGATGCCGTGAAGCATCTAACCATGCACTGCATACGAGAGAGCTATTCGTCAGACTAGGAGGATCATCGTGAAGGAAATCAATGACATAATCAATGAGTTCCTGAGATAACATATGTACAGCTGAGCCGCATCACTGATGTCAGCCTGCTGGAGCGACATTACTGGAACGAAGGACACTCAAACAGTACCTTTAAGCAAAATGGCAATCACTGTGTCTGAAAGTATGCAAGAGCTACGTCCACATAAAAGTTAGATACCTTGGATACTTTGTCAATACATGCGTAAGGTACAGTATACCACTTACATGGACGTTCAAGTTACAGGACAAAGATCAAGATCATCTCAGCGCTCTCAGCGACTTTGATTTTGTTTATGGAGAGGCGCGCGCAAGTTTGGACGCGGCCAGACATGGCCAGCTGCTGTTCGACATTAAATAATTGATCAATATTCATCTGTATTTGTGAAGCAGTCTCATAGAGGTATGCCCGGTGCATACTAGCGAGTCCAATATCTACCACCTTCTATCATCCTTCAATCCGTCCAACACTGCACTCCCTGCGATCAAGTGCGTATTTTCATTTTCTCATGTTACACTCAAAATGTAGTCATTACGTGTTTACCCCCGCACTACATGCAGGTACCGTCCATTGTGACTATCCCTGGTACTTTAAACAGTCTATCCCGCACCTATCCATAGCCAAGCCCCGACGAAATGGCGAACTTACGACCACGCATGACGAGTAGCGGGAGAATAAACTTCGGCGTGTCTCAAACTGAATTGGCATTAGCCATGAGTGCAGTCATGGATAACAACGAGCCCGAAGTTCCCGGACCATTTCTACGTTCTGCAGCACTGGGTGAGTGTCTGATTCGATCATTAATCTACCTCGCTTAATCGTCAAAGAGATCGGTGACACCTCCTTCCTCGAGGAGATTGCTCCCCTACGTAGAGAAGGGGATCAGTTGTTCAGCAGAAAGGTGTATCAGGCTGCGTTGGGAAAGTTTAAAAAGACGGCCAGGGTGATCGTTGGAGACGGGTTTGAAATCCCGTTGTATTGTGGTGAGGGAGGAGGGTTCAGGTCGAAGAAGTACATGGAGATGAAACAGGCAAAGAGGCTGGCATTAATGGAGTGCTGCGTTCAGATTGCTCGATGCCTCCGAGAGCTGGAAGATTATGAACAGGTCTTTTGCCAATCGTTGTTCAAGCACGCATGAACTAACAGCTTTGTAGTCGTTGATCTGGGTAGAAGAAGTTGAAGTCATAGTGCGGAATCTGTGTTTCTCCAACACAGAAGCCATGTTTGGTGCGTTCTTGCACGTCATCAAGGCCTCATACTAATATGAATATAGATTGGCACGCCGATCTTCCTCGTATCGAGTGGAATCCTAACGATGGAATCGAGCAGTTCTACGTACAACGTGTCAGGGCTTTATGTCTGGCGTCGGACAACTACCTCAGTCTCTGGAATACGGGCACAGCTGCGCAACGAAGACATCTAGCATACAAAATCACTCAACATCTCCCACCTAATGTCAACTCCATCACTTTTCGAGGCATTGTTTCTTCTGCTGCCATGTTTTTGTTCTACCAGTTCCGGCATCCTGATCCGCAGATGACGAAAGACCTCATGGCTAATGAGGAGAGTCTTCAAGTTATGGGTTCATGGAGCAAAATAGAGGTCCAACGCGATCGGAACATCCCTCCTCGCTTTGGCTTTGCGAGCTTCATCTGGAAGGGTCCGTGGTATTCATCGCGAATCGTAAGAACACGAGAGCTAACTACGTTTTCAGGTCGTTACTACATCGTAGGCGGTGAAAAATCGCATAGTGGTCCTTACTACAAAGATATGCACTATATCGAGCTGTCGAACGTCAGCACAGGCTGGCACGACCTTCCGTCTTATCCAGGAGACATGATTCGAGTCTCTGGATGGAAGATAGGTGTATACCAAGACAAGGCCTATTTCTTCAACGGACGTCCTCAACTTGACTATTTTGACCTGGTCACCGAACGTTGGGGCTCTGTGCGTACTCGTCCCGCCGATAGGCAATGGCCATATCCAGAAAAGGACTTTATGGACTACGCTGGAGTCCTTGTGAAGAGCAAATTTTACGTCTTCGGCGGGACTCATGGCAATGTCACCACCGGCTGTAATCTCTTCATGGTTCTTGACCTATCCGATCCCAGGCTCGAGTGGAAAAAGCTCACTGGACACGCTAGTCAACCATTGGTGCCCGATTGGAATTGTCCTGGACCACGTAGACATCCAACTATCTGGGCTGATGAGCGAGTGCCGGGCTCGGAGAGGATTTATCTAATGTTTGGAGAGGCAGATAGAGCGGGAGCGAAGTTCAGGAGAGAGCCACAGGGATCGTCGGAATCCTATTCGTATGGCGATTTCTGGAGTTGGGACGTGAACCAAGGTGGTTGGAGACGTGAACGAATGGTCGGGAACCCGCCATGCGCTCGGTCGGAGATGGCATACACCTTTGTGAGATCATCTTCCATCCCGAACTCCGTCGTGAAGATTGCTGATACTCAATCATCAGAATGAGAAACTTGGAATGGCCTTTGTATTTGGTGGATACAGTCCATCCCTCCCGGCTGACTACGTGGAAGAAGGGAAAAAGTTCTCTTTCACCTACTTCGCCGATACCTTCATTTACATACCCCCATCAGCCTCATCACCCTCCGCGACGTCTGCACCGAAGTGGAAGCACGTTCTCACTCGCGGATTCCCTACATACCGTGCTCAAGCTCAGCTTTTCACGGATCCCGACACTGGAAAAATCTACTTATTTGGTGGATATACTAACTCTCAGTTCGTGCCAGATAAGAAACACGAGATCTCCCGCAGCTTCAGTGACGTGTGGCAATTGAAGATCAACATTCCTGGTGGTTACTTCGATGACGTCGATCTGGAAGAAGAGACGAAGACTGCAATGGCGGGCCCATGGCAACGCTGCTTCAACTGCGGAAATGCGGGAAGATGGAAGAAGTGTGGAGGTATCATTGAATGTATCAGTTCATTTGCTATTTGTGCTCACAGAATCTTTCCTCAGGTTCATGTGGTGGTCGAGCTTTCTTCTGTGACTCCCAATGCATGAAAGAAGGTTGGAAGGAGCACAAAGAAAGACACCATTGTGCCAATGTAAGAAAATAAATGTAAATGTCCCGTTCTATGTATAGTGTCCTACTGCGACATGTCGTTTGCCAGTGACACATAACGTATCGAATTTCCAGTGGTATATGTGTCCAAATTATAGCAGTCTAAATTAGTACAGTTCCGAAGGTAAGTTATCTTCTGCCAGGATCGGTACTCTGGGAGACGTGCTAGTCGACGTCCCTTTCGAAGTGTTCCTAGATGATGCACAACACGCAGTATAGGTTTTCTCTGGTCGACGGTGGTCAGCAGCGCCCGTGAAATCATCGAATCCGACTGGTATGTCGCGCGTGACATAATGCCAGATGTATTGGGTCCAGCCCTCAATATTCAATGACTCCGGCTCCAGTCATGATGTGGAAGCAGTCTCCAGCGACGTGCTGAGTGAGTGGATGTCAGCACTGAGTCCTCTCAAGAGGTTATTAATAAACTTGCTCCGTCTGGATATAGCAACCCTGGACGAGCATCAGCAAAACTGAAAGTTTTCTCCTTCGGTACTTTTGGTACTCTCCCGAACTCTGGCCATCTTTCTTGTCTCTGTCGTGACGGACGAGGTGCTTCGAAAGATGGAAAGTCATCAAAGTACCTCAGAGACAAATATTCCGTGTGTGCCGTCAGTCCTGAATAGGTCATTTTCATTACATAATTTCGCCTATGTATATTTGTTCACGCTGTTGCCTCGCGACGAACTTAACATCTTGAGCTTCAACGACCATACCCTTCGATATAATTCCTCATATGTACATCACTTGTCACGACGCTCCTGGTGCTTTTATCTCGCGATAGCTGTCAACTGTCGGCTCCTCGTTCTCTTTCGATGTCATTCTATCCTTCTCGCACCCGACAAGCGGCCGCTCCCAACTTGTGCCGTCTGGTTACTTGCTGATGCCGACGACTTTCAACCAATTGGATGCAAGTTGGTGCCGTTTTTCAGTCTGGTCACTCACTGGCGATCTCGGAAGCTGCTCTGTATGGTCACTACTAGCATGTCTGTGTTGTTTTTTATCCGGGGCTGCTGTCTTTATCATACCTGAGCAGGCGACTCTTGGCGCTGATGACGACGACGACGACAGTGATGAAGACTTCCATGCGAACCTGGAGTGAAGCCATCGAAATCGATGACGAAGAGGAGTTCATGGGGATCTGGTATGTTACCTGCTCTCAACCGTCGCTCGTACTGATTCTGTAATCCACAGATCACATTGAAGCTTGTCGCGCGACCCTGCACATTGATCCATGCTTCGCAGTTTTTTTGTTGTTGTTTTCGACACTAATCCTGTTATTACTGTACATCACTCCTTTGAATATGTCCCAGTCAATGCCGGTGTACTATTAGATTTACCGCTTTAGTATCTTTTTACCTCTTTCTCTTTCTGTCTTTGGACCTTTTTCAATAGTACTCTGGATGTCTCTGGGAATATACAGTGTCTTTGCATGAGATGAACCTCCTTAAGTTCTCTGACTGCCTCTCGAACTTTGGTGACTCTCAGAGAGCCTGAGAGTTGCCAGAGTTGGGCAAAATGATTTTTTGAGTTTTGCTGATGGATCAATAGCGAGAAAATGAATATCTGGGTATGACGTTGACGAAGGGACGTCCTGTCGCACCCGAACTGAGAATGTATCTCGCGAGTGGACGAGACAATTAATGAAGATAGAAGGTTGTAAGTATAGATTTTGAATGCATGAATTTGAGCTTATCTTCGCCCAATACTGTAATATCCGACGATGGGGAACGTCAAGGCCAGACACGCAATGAGACCATGGCATGAGTATGAGCATTCCCTACTCACAGAGGATAGCAGGATCCAGCATCATATTATGAGGCGTGGCTGTCCTAGAAGACGATGTCAGTTCGGCCTATTCAACCAGGAATACCGTTATTAGCTGACAGCAAGATGTGTATGCTGCTCGTTCTTGATGCAAACACCCAACAGATGCCTCGTTGCGTGTGTTCCTCGTATTCAAATAATGCAGGCATGGTACTTACACGTTCAGTGGTCCGTCTTCAACACACTCCTATAACCCGAATCTTGTAAAGAACGAGATGACGGCCCAACCAGTTATTTCACGGATTATTCGATGTATGACTTTTGTATCTCCCATCGAGAGAAAAATCGTCACTGTCAATAGAAACAGTTGACACCTTCAACATAAATGAGAGCAGCCACCATGACGGAAGATGTCAATGAGTAATTATGATTCTCTGGCAGCGCTATCAGGGATTATACATTCCTATCAAGGACACTTCCTTGATAGCTTGTTTCAAATGAAGGCGATAATTTGAATCATGGTTACAAAAGCCACGGATGAGATAGCAACTCTTTCGCGGACTTGCGATCATCTGGAATGATGCGCAACATCGAGGAAAGAAGATCGTGAAGCATGTCGTCCTTGATGTGATACACTTCCAAGACCCGTTGTAAGGGTTCGGGAGCTTCAAACGCTAGACGAATACCTAAATAACCGGGCGGAGTGTTGGATTATGCAACGACGAAAGGACATGTAACGTACCATCTGCTTCGTTGAAGTAGGTTCTGTAATGCGAACCTTTCTTGGCAAATGGGAGAAAACGCTGCCGAGTGACATCCTGTCCGAGTCCAACTATAGCAAATATCGATGCCAAATGCTGTTGGGAAGCTGTGTAGTTAGGGCCATCTGATGGTCGGAACAGACATCCCCCAGTAAGGAGCTCAAAGATCTGCATGCGCATATTCAATACAGGTCCGACTACTCTTCGCAGTCAGTCAATACTGACCAGGCATCCTAAGTTCCATATATCCGCGCTCGGCCCCCAGGTACATCCGAGGAGGACCTCAGGTGCGCGAAGCGCCTCAGGTTGAATGAGACGTTCACGCTTCGTATAAGAAGGCATAGCTGTTGCAGGAGATAAGAGATCAGACGGGCATGGTCAAGTTACTGGATGACTTACCTGTCCCATAATCGGTAAGCTTTACTCTTCTTGTAGCGTCAGGAATCTCCGCAGTGTTCTCATTCTCGTTCGTCTCAAGCTCTAATGATGTAACGTCAACAGGTACGAATTGAACGTTATCTTGCTTGATGTCTAATAATACGTTAGTTCATTAAAATGTCAAGCGACGCCAGACATGCAATTACCAGTGTGTACAACTTGGCAGACATCATGAAGAAAGTCCAATGCCAATAGCAGCTGACGTGTAATGCTTTTCACCAGTGGCATAGGCAACTTGCGAGAATTTGCGCTCTGTTGAACCTGCAGGAGCGTACGGTCAAGTACATCTGTAACGAGGAAGAGGTGTTCTCCCTCATCCCCACGCTCATAAAAGTAATCCTGGAGAGTGAGGAGGTGATGAATTCCAGCGTGGGTCGAGGACTTCGCGTGGGCTTGAATATTCTTTAAGATGTCGAGTTCAAATGCATGCTTGCCCTGATACGACGTCACCTCATCGGTCAAGACTTTGATAGCAAGAAGGTTTCCAGACCTAAGAAATATTCAGTGAAAGCAGAGAAACAATGAAATCACCATTAAGTTACTTTGTCACGTCTTTCACCAACCAGACTGTTGAGTGTTGACCGGAACCTAATTGTCTGAGGAACTGGTAACGAGAATGGTATACGGCTCCCACATTCGGTTTGAAATGTAGACCCTTGTAAGCCTGTGTTGAGCTGGAGAATAGAACACTCTTGCAGCGAGAAACAATGCCTTGCATGTTGGCTGCGCGCAGAGAAAACATCGAATCAGTACATCCATTCCATTGTCCAACCTCATCGAGTTTTTATCCGAGTTCTGCTAAGATGTGGCGGTTATTACAAGCGCTCGTCAGGATTGATGCGTGCCCACCGAACGTTTTCTTAGGTTCATGTGGAGGTCGAGCTTTCTTCTGTGACTCCCAATGCATGAAAGAAGGTTGGAAGGAACACAAAGAAAGACACAATTGTGCCAATGTAAGGAGATAAATGTCCTGATTAGCTATGTAGTGTCCTACTACGACATTTCTGTTCGCAAGTGATGCGTAATGTATCAACTTCTAGGTGGTATATATGTCCAAATCACAGCAGTCTAGATTAGTACAGTTCCGAAAGTAACTTGTCTTCTGTGAGTAATACTGTAGGTTCACCGCGTGGGACGTTCCATCTCGACGTCTGTCTCAAAACGTTCCTAGGTGACGCACGGCACGTACTATGTGTTGACATTAGTCGATGATAGTCAGCAGAGCCTGAGATCATCGAATCCGTCCTGGTATTTCGCGTGTGATATAATGCCAGATGTATTGGGTCCAGCCCTCAATGACTCCGGCTCCAGTCATGATGTGCAGGCAGTCTCCAGCGACGTGCTTAGCAGATGGATGTCAGCACTGAGTCCTCTCAAGAGGATATTAATAAACTTACTCCGTCTGGACGTAGCAATCCTGGATGATCAATAGAGAGATAATGGATATCTGGGTATGACGGTGAAGAAAGAACATCCTGTCATTAGGTCAATATCGATGCACTCGCAATGAGGAAAGACGGTGATGTTCACCTCGAAAATCTTGTTGAAGTCACCAATCCATGGCCAATTGTAAAATTTCCACTGGAATGGTTGCCAAACAGCCCATGGTTCCCGATGATTGTGGCAATTCTCGTGTCCTGGCAGGTACGCTCTGACGACAACCTGCCTGCTTCGACCTCCCGCAGTCCCTTTATCTGCAGCAAGCGCACTTTGAACCATATCCGCCCATTTTTTCATTGCTTCTCGGAAGAAAGGGAACATCTTGTCAATGCCGAAACCTGCGTCCTCACCCTTCGATTCGTCGCGGAAGGCATGTAGGAGGGTTGTAGTCCAGTGTCCAGCCGTGCTAATGACCAAGGTACCGTAATTACCTTCCGGCAAAGGTTTTTGTAAAATGTCCAGGTATTCTTTGGGGGAAAGCGACCAAAACAGCTCGTCACTAAAGAGTGTGAAGTTCGAAGGAGGGTGATGGAGCTCATTATGCAGGTCCACGAGCTCATCTTGTGATAACAACAGGTCAACTCGACGGAACGTAACCAGTGGTGTAGAAGAAATATTGAACCCAGTCGGAGGGTGCAATTTCTCCACTAATGGCGACTCTGGTGAGAGGTAGAGATTCTGCGGCCAAGCACGGTCGAAATACGGGTTCTCCGTGTAATTCGGAGTAGCGCGGACGTGGGGATAGAGTAAACATGACATCGAAAAGAATTGAAGTTCGGTCACAGAGTCTACAGAACACATGAGTTCCAACGGAGGCATTCATGTCACTTGAAGGTACGCACCGCCAATTAACAACCAGCCACCCTGCTCAACCATATCCTGCACCAACGCTTCCGCGTCGAAAGCTCGAATATCACACTCGTTTGAGGGCTTCCATTTCCAAGCAGCAACACCTGGAAAATGATCCCAATTTTGCACATCTGCGCCAAGATGCCAGAAGAA
Organism: Somion occarium; assembly: GCA_964035595.1. Classification (NCBI taxonomy): domain Eukaryota; kingdom Fungi; phylum Basidiomycota; class Agaricomycetes; order Polyporales; family Cerrenaceae; genus Somion; species Somion occarium. The sequence continues at coordinate 88,108 of OZ037947.1, forward strand.
CTCTCTTGAACTCGCACATCCTTCAAACCCGATGAACTCCAAAGCATCCTCTTGCTTCGTCATCTCTGTCTTATTGGTATGTAGTGTCCTTGGAATCCATTGGCCATTGGCCCATTGCTCCGGCGTACATCCGCTGCGAACGCGAGAGGCAAGGAAGTCCAAACTTGGGGTCCAAGAGCTGAAAGATGATGAGGGAAAGAAGGTGTAGAGAGCGAGGAAGACGAGGGTGAGTATGCCAAATGCTAACAGTTTCTTGCCATGCAGAAATCGTCTCTCGAGGCCCATGTTGAATGTCTCGCGACCAGCGACAGTGACAAGATATTAGTCTCCGGTACGCAGACTAATGACGGGTCTACTAAGGGAGGAAGGGACGACCCGTATGTTGCTGGGCAACACTGAAATTGAGCGTCTTTCCGTGCATGCGGCGCTTGTTTTGCTTCAGCCCGATTCAGCTCGAACTAAGTTGCCAAGGCCAACGTTGGACGTTGAGCTGGAACAGCAACCATGGATCCCCCTTCCCTCCAACCTCGCCTTCCTCTGGAACTCCTCATGATTGTAAAAGAGTCGATTCCAATCTCAGACCTCCGTACGCACGTCTGTTTCTACAATACGTGCCGAGCGTTTGCTTCATGGTATGGCAGTACTGGCGAGCAAGCTGATTTCTGGCGACGATCATGTTTGCTTGCGGGTCTAACTTTCACCGGGCGCGATTCATCGTACAAGGATATTGCGTTCGAATGTATTTCCCAGGATGGTTTCTGCTCGCATCCTTCTTGCGGCGGTAGCCAATTAGAATGGAATGGTACGTCACTATTTATCAGTCAATGTTCAATCTACTAATTTTGAGTCAGCCAAACAGGTAGCGATTGCAATGCAATGCAAAGGTGGTTGGGATCCCGAAGAAGCCCCATGGCACAGTGCCACATGGGACAATGAGTCTGGATTTCCCACCCCGAAACCCAACAGGATTTTTGCCCATCTTGCCTTCCGGAAATCAAGGCGAACGGGCTCTAACAAATTGGACGACGTATTCCTCCGGAATGATGCAGCCAATATTCCGTATGACAAGCGTGCCTTGCGTTACCACCCGATTGCCTGGCGTAGCATTGCTACTTTTCCTGGACTCGTCGCAATGAAGCTATCTTACCCAGGTGAAGCCGGACGTGTCATTAATGAGGCCACCGATTATGTGTCCATGAAGGCGAAAACGACGCCCCTTAATGTCTTGAGTGTCGTTGACAGCATAAGGAGAGGGTAGGTAACTGAACTATTATCTTCCCATGGAGGGCTAAAACATCATGGTTAATCCAGGCTCGACGATGGATTAGAGGTGTCTCAGTTGTGCGAATTACTGGACGGCTGTTTCGCGTGTGTTCAACCGCCCACGCCTGTGGTATTTGTGGATGAGCTCAAGAAATTTCAAACCCTGCGCGGTTTATGGGCAGTAAGGTATGCTTAAGTTGCTTGCCATATCGAGCACCTCACTGACGAACTTCTGAAGCCGGTGGGATGGTCTAGAATTTGATGGAACATGGGAGTTCCCAGAAGAAGCAGGATTCATTCACCGATTTTCACGCTTACGGGAGGATACATTTGCACGGGAGCAACAAGAAGAAGACATTCTTGATCACGGCGACTTCTCATGATTGTATTCTCAATATCGTAATTTGGATGCGAACCCCGATGTAAACATCGGACTTCCCTGACATCGCGTTCGGCCATTCACGAGTCTCGTTATATTGAACCTGCATCCCGGACGAATCTACGATAGTCCCCGAATTCAGATCTACACCTACTTCTTCAGGAGAATCTCTAGCTACGATCAAGATGTTTTCGTCCTTCGTGCCGTGTCTGCTTTTATAACACTTGCGGTACAATTGTGGCGCTCTATGAAGAGAAGTGGAGCAAACGTGTTTTTGGAAACGATCTTGTCTCCTCGTCTTGTCAATGGTCTCCTCTCCTGATGCATCGTACATGGATGTTACATTCGAATGTATTGCTCGAGATGGCTCCCATATACGCCCTCGTTGTGGTAATAATTTGCTCAGATGAAATAGTGAGTGAACTTAGTTAAGTGTTATGTCGTCCAAGTCTAACTTCGACATAACCAAAAGATTCCCAATTCCGTCGAGGAGACGAACTGGGATCTTGATGCCGTAGTGTCCACAGACGATGAGAGCGAGATCGGTGGTGAGTCTAGGGCGAAGTATACGCTATGCACAACGTCGTCTTCAGCTCCCTCGCATTTGGGAAACCCAATGTGTGGGATGAAAGTGGCAGGAGGGATGATGCCTTCGCAGTGGGAACGAAGACGCGCGGCTACCACCCCAAGAGAAGAGGACCTTATGACAGCAATCCATCGCGTGCCGTAACTTGACTACGTTTCTGGCTCTAGCTTACGCCCAGAAGCTCAAACAAAGTATTCAGACTTGGTGGATAGCATCTCCTTACCGAACAGAGCTTCATTCCGGTCCTGGATATCATTAAAGCTGTTCGAGAGCGGTACGCGCTATACCTTGTCGATATCCTTTCGCTGACAAGTGTATCGTCATTGTCAGCTCCGGCAGTGTTGACGGCGTCTCAACTCCGTCAAGATGTTTTTTTTTTGCGCATCTTCAACCGACTGGACCTTTCCATGCTTCTGGATAAACCTGAAAGACATTGCAATTTGCGCAGTTTATGGACTCATAGGTTTGTCTCCTGTGTTTCGGGTAAAGACGGCATCGCTGACGTACATCTAGTCGTTGGAATGGTCTCAAACTCCTGGACCACTGTACGACGGGAGTAATTATCCGCTACTTTTTCTTTTCTCGTTTGGCTCAAGGACAATATGACGAAGAGCTACGTGAAGAGGAACGATCTAATACCGACCAAATATATTCTTTGCCAGACTCATTCGAGATATTTTAGCATGCGGAGAATATGCAGCCTCAAGAATAGATAAAGTCAAATGTGCTGTACATACCATTCTATGACAGAGCAGACATGCATGAGATAGAGTCCTATGATAACATTTCGGCACACTGGCACAAGTCCGGCGGCGGTAATACATAGATAACTCTATGGCATCTCGACTACCAAAACAGAACCAAGAATACAACTCCAATACTGTACTATGTACCGGAAATAATGTAAGTGTGATAATCCAGCCGGGGTGGAACATAGGGAAAGTCGATAAGACACAAACTAAGATTGGTCATGCGCCGGTGGTACCCAGGTCAAACCTTCCTTCAAAGCATCGCTCTCAATTTCGATCCCTTCGCCTTCACCATCACTGCTCACAGCAGCCCAATCGCCTTCAACCCGCCTCTCCAATCCACCAATCTTGGCACCCCGCTGGATCAAGAAGGACAACACCTCCTTCGCTGATCGCCACCCAATAGGTTCATCAATCACCGCAACCGTACCGCCAACGCCGTCAGTAGGAGAGAGCTTGTCTGAGTCAAGCTCACCACCAAATAGGCGGACGAGATGAGAAGACGCACGAACACGTTTGTCTGGCTGCCTTCCGAGCTGGTCGAATAACGACGCTAGGGACTTGACAGCCTCAATACGTGCACGAAGAACGTGTCGAATAAGCCGACGTGATGGAGGACGATGCTTCTTTCGCGACTTGGACGGCGGCGAAACAGTAGATAAAGTGGACCCGTTCAGGTTAGGTGAAGATCCCGGAGTTGAGGAACGTGACTTGGAACGAGAACGATCGATCCAAGGGTTCTCAGGTGGAAGCTGCGGACTGGTGTATTGGGCAAGTGCATTTAAACTGAGGTCCCATTTCTTCGGTGCCCATACACCAACCAAGACTCGCCAGGTAGCAGCTAGTCGCTTAGCGCTAGAAAACACATATCGTGAGCGAACTTCGTTTATCAGAATGAAAAAGTGCAAGGACGAACTGTTCGTAGTTATCTGTGTTATGGACATGAGCTCGCAATCACAGCGTGAGTCATAAACATAGACGCACCATTCACCAACTTGTTATGGTACATCGCAAACAAGAATACGAAAGCAGCGGCAACGAAAGCACCAATCGGCGTATACCGGAGGAACGCCCAGACAAAGAAGAACGTCGCTGGATACATCAAGAACAGGAATAACAACCCAAATACGACCTTATTCTGAGCCTGAGTTTCCTCCTCATCCTCCACTAGCCGTGCACCGAATCGAGCCAATAGGTATGAAGGAAAATGAACCGCCAGCGGTATGAGGAAGAATGGTAGTCGAATGAGACATGACAGAGAGTCCCGGATGAGGACAGAAAGCGTTGCCAATCGACTCGGCAGGGATATGGGTCGGTGGGGATCAAGTGTAGGAGGTAGGGGTAGGGATGTTAGCACATCATTTGTGAGGTGCGTTGATTGTAGCAAGGAATAGTATGTCAATAGATGCCGTTTGATGGATGCAAAGTTCGGGACGAGATCTGGGGTACAGAAAAGATCCACAAGACTGAAAAGGGGTGAGTGGAAGTACAAGAAGATAAGGAAGTTACACCTACGTCTGCGAAATGACGACGAATTCATCCAGGTTGATATTCTCTTCCGGCCAGAGCAAATCCCTAGCCATTCGAGCCGCATAAAGCGTATCCCTGTAGAACAGTCAGCATAGAGCTACGGCGCATGTAAACTAAGGCATGTACCAGTCAGGCGCGTTGATTGTCGTCTCTGTCAACTGCCTCTCGATTTGAGCAGTCAGACGTTTCACGGCGGTCCGAGGAGCACCCTCATCAGGTGAGAGAAACTCTGCCTTGTACTCGTCCATGGTGATTGGTTTGCCATACCTTTACCAGGAAAGTCAGCGTGAGCTAGTAATGCAACGACAAGAAGCCTTACTCAACAACGACCTAGAATGCCAAGAGCGCCAAGCTCAGCGAAGAACTAGCATGAAGAAAGCAAACAAAAAAACCTACACAACTGCGATATTTGCTCTTGTTGGTGTACACGATTGACACCGGAATTATCTCTACTGGGTCTCCAGAATTACCATGCTCCGTCGTCCACTTCGTGTATTCCAACGCAGCCCAAGCAGCACCGTCTTTGACCTGCATGATTCTCGGCTCGGTATAACTCGTTCCCTCTGGGAATAGCGCAACTGCTTGACCTTGTGAAAGAGCATCGAAGGTACCTTGGAAGAGCTTCCGACGATCCTTCGACTTGCGGTCAACAGGAATGTTGCCTGCTGAGCTCAAAATATATCTCGCGACCGGGTGAGACATCAACGAAGCTAGAAGATTTGAGGATACATATATACGTTCGTGAATGCAGGGATATGAGCTCACCTTTCGCCCAATAGTGTAATAATCGACGATAGGGGAACGTTAAAGCTAGACACGCAATTAGGCCCAGTTGAGAGCACAAGCACCTCCTACTCACAGAGAATAGCAGGATCCAACATCATGTTATGATGCGTTGCTGTCCTAAAATGTGATGTCAGTTCGACTCATTCGACCATAAATACCGTTCATTGGACAACAGCACAAGATGCAGGCAGACCCTTCGTAATGTCAACACCCCACAAATCCTTCATTCCATACACTCCTCGTACGTAGATAACGCATGCGTCGTGATACTTACACGATTATCGGTCCATCTTTCGGCACATTTTCTTCGCCAACGACCCGAATCTCTGTGAAGAACGAGATGACAGCCCAACCAGTCACCCGACGGATTACGCGATGTATGATTTTTGTATCCTCCATCGAGAGGTGTTGCAACCGCTAATAAGCTCGATTGACACTGTCAATACAGCTTGAGGGCGAAATGAGAGCAGCAATCGTGACGGAAGGTGTCAACGACTCTGCGGCGAGTTATGAATTGGGGAAGCACTTAAAGCGCTGGTAGTCGTACATTTATGGGCGCTTCTAGCGTGCAAGCCCTACCGGCGCCAGTTTTGGGTTCGAAGAGTCCCAAACGTCCTCGAATTGGCGAGCTACGTTCGTTTACTCCAACACATACCGCAAATTCAATGATGATGATCTTTGCATTTTTATACGTTATAGATAGCAAGACTTAGATCGCCTCACATAGTTCGGAGCTTCAACATCCCCGAGTCTTGCCTGAGCCACCTAAATTTGAATACATAGCACAGTCTGGCACATACATTGTATGTACATATGTGCCAATTCCTCCTCTTCCGCCTAGTTTGTATTGCCTGGAAGGTAAAGCCAAGAGAAGTTAAATGAAGTGGACCTTGTTCATGTGCGAGACCGTCACATCGGTTGGCCCTAGTGTTATTCCGCGTGGTCGTACTGTATGCATTTGTCCCACTATCACAGACCACATCAAGTATGAAGTACGCTTTGAACAAGGAGAAGGAATATGTAAGGCAAGAAGGGGGTAGTTATCCACCCTAGGCTGCCAACTGAGGCCGATCCACTGTTGCGAGAAGTTATGCCTGAGAACAGTCAATCCTAATGAAGAATCCTAGCCATCTACAAGAATACAGATTCCGTAAGGCGGTGCGGTCGAGTAGCGTGGTAGAACGCAAGAAACGAAGCAGAGAATATATAATGTAGCTCAGCTGGTAGTCCTGGCGACTTGGAGTCAAGTCTGTGCAACCACAACAGAAGTCAATCAAGGTGGGTACGCGTACGACGCACCTACTGGGTTCAATGTACTCAGGCCACCCCACAATAGCGCAGAAGGGAGGTAGTGAGACTGAGGCGGGCCATTGGGTACTCTCGCAGGTTTCGTCTCGCTAGAAGGATATTGTATGGCCTTCTTCACTACGAAAAAAGGTGTGATCAGGTTCTTTCGCACACCACTATTTATCTCTAGCTATTTTCCTGGGACCGATGAATTGGAAGAAGCAAAATGATGGACTGGTTCGACGTCACGGACTTCGTTAGTGGATTTTCCGTCATCAAAGGCGGAGGCTTCGGAAGAAAAGTGGGAACCTCGATCCACGGGGACTCGCCATGGCATTAATGGGGTTCATACTCTAAGTCCCCCGTCGCACGTTCAGGCTGTCGTGCGGGACGAGATTGACGCACTACGTTCCGAGCCAAAGCCGATGCCGTAAATATACCGTTCAATTTGAGGAGGTCACCGCCAGCGGTATGGATGCACAGAAGCGTCCGTTGTGACGCATTCAAAGGTCGTTGTATTGTAAGAAACATCTTCCGCGGATGCTAACCCTGCGGGCAGGTAAGCCTCCCTCCATAATTTCTGTTGTATCTGCCCGACGCGATAGAAGAGGCGTTGTCAACGCGCGATAGATGTTGTCGAAGCAAGCATGTATTTGAGGATCTAAAACCAGAATGAATAACCTGGCAATCCCCGAGAGTTCTGTAGGTACACAAGGACTAGGTAGTTTCGGGTTAAATGGTGACGAATTCCTGTAGCAGTGGAGATCGACCTTGGTGAGTAGAGTGAAGCTATTCAGGGCAGATTGAAAGGCGGAGATATGATCTACTGTTGCGTGATTCAGTGGGAGAGAGAGCAGAGCCAATTTTCCATTGGTGGTCAACCGGTAGACATTGTGAGCACGATCGCCGAATGTCCCTCGGGAAGGCATGTGTACACGTTATTTGGAATAGAGGAAGCGTACATAGACTGCACTTAGTGGGCTGAAACTCGGCGTCCGACCGGGGTTCTAGGAAACTTCAGGTATTTTCTATCTTCTGAATGGTGGAGGTGAAATGCAAGTTTGCCGTTGTGGCTCATCATAGAGACGACAATGACTAAGATCCATCGGGGCGAAACAAATGTAACACATAAAAAGCGGGCCGTGAACTTAGCGATTAAGAGCCTTGTTATCTGTACGACTGTAATTGAATACATACGTGTTCACGTCGAATGTATCGCGACATCATCAGCAACCGACGACAGGGATCAGGCGCTGTATTTGCACTCCACTTATAGTCGACGAATTGCTGCCATCCGTAGATGTAGAGTGGCATCTGCGGGAACGCAGGAGGACCTCTGAGATAACGGGATGATATAAGCATTCATTGCTATGTGCAGCTGAATTAATGACATACGAAGAAACAGATCTCGACCAAATGAGACATCTTGATTTCATCCAGAATGCGAGCTCCTGAACAATTTGAGGCGAAGCCACAAGAGGCCCGTAGCGTGTCAGTCAAAGCAAGAAACCAGCTTGTTCTGCCAGCGCTTACGGTCGGGGATAATTCAATATTATACTATACTTAAGTTACTAGGAATGAAACTTCGGCTAAATAGCTTAGATCGCCACGTTAAGCAGTCCCACTTTTCCACAAATACAAGCAAATAATACACGTCAACCACTGCCGCCGGTCAACGTTTCACTGCTAGTAGCAGTGGCTTGAAGCTGTTACTGACCATCCAAGTTTACTACTCTGTCTGTGAAGTCAGGCTCTCTCACTTTGCATTTCGTTGCAGTCCCTTCTTTTCTGGCAAACTACATCCTAAGGCAAACGATGCATACTATCTACTCCAGGATTAACAACACCTCCGCTTTGCTGTCGACATGCCTTATGTGTTTGGTTGGTGCCATCGCTGTGTCGTCATATTTTATGACCACAGACCCAAGAGGAACGATTGGTGTTGCATCCATACAGGTGTGAGTCCATGCCAGTGGCTGGTTAGAATCTGAAAAGAGTCTGTCGGGTTTCACCCGCCGGTAACCCACCTCCCAGAATGCTTTGCTAATTACTGTACTCGATCCTCATCTTAGTTTTCCTGGTAATGCTCGACGATATGTGAATAAGCAGCAAGACTTCGCCTTCTTGCACTTCAATGTGTCTGCAGGTGTGTGCAACTTCTTGTAATATTTTCGCTCCTACTCACGAAGTTCCTGTATCGATCCCCAGGTTTTTGATTCTTCCTTGTGGTGTCGTCGTCATGATATCTGACTCGGACTTTAGACCTAACGCCGCTCTTCAATTGGAATACGAAGCAACTCTTTCTATATGTCAGTGCGGAATACACCAACCCGCAAGGCGTGAGTGTCATTTTCTTCTCTGTGTTCCGATAGCCTGTACCTTGTAGGTGCAATGTGATGACTGCGGCGGTAGTCAGGCATCCAAACTCTTCTAGTCTTCGTAGCTTTGTGCCTATAATTGTATATCTTCACTATACTTTCCCTTCAGTTCCCATGCACGTACACACGTCGACATTTTGGATGTCTTCCATGCATATTTGACATCCTCCAAAAGAACGTCGACCCCGGCAATAACCCCCCCCCCCCTTTTATTATTATTATTTCTATTTCATTCTCTCCCTCCGAATTGGCCGAATCTTGACTTATTGCCACTTTGTTCACTAGATTCGCAACGACGTTGTTATATGGGATAAGATCGTCCGCCGTAAAGAAGACGCCAATATTACTATTACCAGCCGGAACAAATATACTTTCAGAGAGCTGAGCTCGACATTCAGGTGAGTGTATATGACCTTTCATTTTCTCCCATCTTGTACTTTCTTGTTCTGCTTTTACCCTTGAGAAACTGTTTCTTCTTGGATTTCTTCGTTCTTTTGTATTTGGATGCCGTGCGCCACATGCTTCGCACCGTTGGACTAAGGCACAGATCCAACGTGCTTCGTCCAGGCTCTGCCTTGTGGATACATCCATGTGTACCTGACTTTTCTCTTCGGGTCCTTCATTCTCCACGTACAACGTTGCCCACTTCCGAGCATCGCATTCACCGCGCTTCCTGGTACCCATGATGATGGCTGCGACAAGGTGGACACCACGTGTCTGCCGTCCTAAACCCACTGCTTGAAGGCCTTTTAAGTACGTCGTTGAAGGTTTCGCGTCTCCCGTTCTTGGTATATCCTCTTGCTCCCACATTGATGCCTATCTATGAATAACTTCGTCATTTTGTGGGCTGTGTAGTCTTGAACCATTTTAGTCATTTCCTATTCTACGGTCGGCGGTCTTTGCCATATCCCGACCTTCATCTCCCATCGCAGTCGCCGAGAGTCGAATATTGGATCAGATATCCTTCCGTTATTACTATTGTCGTTGTCTCTTTTACGTCTTGCGTCACTAGATGCATTGAATCCTGACTATTGTGCTTAATATCTCTCCCTTATCTCATCCATTTATTGACTGCATCGATAGGAACATTCCTCCAGCACACTACTCACTCAAGTACAACGTCATGCCCTACGTAGGCATTCTCACGTATGGTGAAGCTGCTCGCACGAAAGAACCTGTGTCATTCCCAGAGTCTCGCGACCTTTCATAGTAACATGAAGGGTGGGGTACTTGGCTCTCCCTCGTCTGGACGCATGACGTACAGGATGTCTTATAAGGTTGTGATTGGGTTTCTTGGAGGTTTACTCTTTGCTGGACTGTGAAAGGTGAAGGGGTTGGGAGTAGACGATCGATGATGTATATTGGCACTTCTGTGATGGCTCGAATGTCATTCTTTCCGGAGTATGTGACACGTGTTCGGTCATGCGGAACGATTTAATTTTTGAGTAGTTGTCTAAACCAGTGCACAACTTTGCAGGTGGTAACATGAGGAAGACGTGTTATGAATGGCACAACTGCCGGTCATGAAGAAATTATATTCGCAATGGGGACAAACCGAATGCCAAAAGAGACCCGCGTATCCATGATCGCTGCGCATATTTACGGACACAAGCCCCGGCGATAAACAAGTGCCAAAGTTAGTGAAGACGCGTTGATCGACAGAGTTCGTAGATTAGACTCAATTGCACAGGCGCGAAGATATGAACCTATTTACTAAAGCAGCTCCCTAACACATATGCCCAAGTAAGGTTAGATTGAACACGGAACCCCAAGCATTTTGTTCCGAAGTGTACAAGGGAGTATCGGTATCGTACTGCTTACAGCTTCGGGATCGAGAGTCAATGCTTTCTTGCGCGAACGCAAGACAGCGTTAGACGTATTAAACAGTCCGATGTCCACGTCCTGATTGCACATATGCAGTGCCTAGACTCGGGCCTGCGTTGATTAAACCAGGAGATCTGATATAATTCAACACAGTTGTTCCTCTGAGGAAACGAACGCATGGTTTAGAAACATGATAGCGGTCAATGCACCCTATCTCCTGGGATATCCGTTGGGCACGGATGTAACTGCGAGTACCAGCGGAATCGAGCAGCTGACGACCAATCCCCCTGGGGACATGACAGAGTCTATCAACGTTGTTTGCTTCCTCTGACAAGTAGCAAGTGCATCGAGGTTGATACGTATCGGAATCGTGAATCTTCCGTGGTACCCGTGGACATGCAACAGCCAGCAATGTCATATCAGAATGAGAATCGTCTGGGGCACAAAGTTCGAGTCACATAAAGATCAGCGGTACCAAACCTGAGGGACAACAGTAAGATGTTCGTACCACTGGGACAGCTGCCTACATGCAATGCGCAGATGGATAGGCTATTCATCCAACAGTCTGCATCAATCTTGGTTGAACATGATGCAAGATAAGGGGAAAACATACCGTATGGGACGAGAAGCCGAAGGTAATGGTAAAGTTTGATGAGTACCTGTATGACATCGGCGTTCAGAGGGCGTCCGGCAATGTGGAAGAAATGAGCGCAGGCATAAGCAAGGCATCCTGGACGTAAAGTCAGGCCACTATGAACGAGACACATTAGTTTCAAGAATGCGAAGATGGCTTCGCGCATATGCATAGGAAGCCTTGGTAAATTCTGCATCCTCAGCCTTGAATTTCATTAAGAAATGGATGGTTGGAGCTCCGGGCTATTAGTGTTGCTGAGAACTTCAAAACCAGGCACGTAAGGACGAGACCCCGCATTTCTAATAGCCGAAGAATCAATTGAGAACTAGGAGGATGAAACACTACAGAAAGAAGATGCGGAACTGATTGTGAGTCCAATATGTTGACGCTAATAGTCCGATTGGACGGTGAAGGAAGCATCCACAGCAAGCAACTAATAACCTGAGGTAGCTCGGCATTGGCAGGTTCGTTGGTAAGCTCGCATCACACGGGGTAAAACCCCATGATGCCGTACATCGTCCAACAAACGACGCGCCAAGTTTATCCAATGTGCTGGGACCAGATGGCGATAAATATTACTTGAACGCTCTTCATGATCTGGTCTGAAAACAAGCGGTTAATCTGTATAGATAGAAATAGTCACAGGTCACGCACGAGACCGCTTACGAACGCAATCACCCACTGGCCCGCTGAGAGAAAAATAATACAATCGCTGAGATTATTCGGCCAAAGCGCGCTCATTGGCACAACTCAGAAGACATAACGAATTCCACGACGGAGAAAGCGGTTTGGGAAGGTGAGTAGATGTTTGGAACGGCTTTACAATAGAGCCTGGAAGAAGGAAGTTTCTCAAAGATACAAGTCTAAAGATTTTGACCGTGCCTTGGACTTCCGCATGCCGGCAGTATTCTATAACATCCGAACTGTTGTGTAGTTATTCATGACCTTGAAACGTTCGGATGCCGAAACATACCTTCTAGCGCAACAGAATTTGTCCAAGGCCAGCCACTGCCTTCAGACATGTATATCGGCGTGATCTGGTTGAAAAGAGGCCAAGAGTTTGAAGTTCTATTGCCACAGCGTTCCCAATGCGGTCCAGGAGAGCGTGCCAGCTGATTACACAAAAATGCATAAGACACCGACCGGACGCCTGGTTAATTATGTGGTACGGATGCATTGTTGAAGTTCATGATCTCGGCTAAGTGGAGATAAAGAACGTCGGCGGAATCGGTGTTCATCTCCAAATGAGTTTATGGTTCAAGAGAAATGAAGTAGCAACGATGCGAACCGCTTTGGTTAGGTGGCGTCACAGATTCAGCCTAGTCTCGGGAGCAGAGAGAATGGGGCTATGCCAGACGCTTTTCAGATCGAACTGCGTCTGAATTGAGCCCTTTGTTCGGTCAAGTTGTTATCCAAAACTATGTTGGTATAGCAGCCGCAGGTAGGGATGACACGTCAGCAGTAAAACGTGTAGTCGCAGGGGTGTCGACATGAGAATATGTCATCCTTCGATGAAACATATGTTATGGAAACGTTGCAGTGCGTGAGCGCGAGACTGCAGAGATGAAGGAACCTACATACCCAAACGACGAATATCGAAGGTCATTTGCCATATTTACTGAGAGTACTCCCACAAGTATTCTCGAATATTCGGCGGCCGTTTCAGAGCTCATCCGGGGATTCGCGGTATTGACACTGACGTGAACTGCTTAGCTCCTTAGGATGTCAGGACGTTCTAGTAGATGGTTCCAAACGACCGATTCCTCTCCTTTCATGGGTGTGGTGATGGTCTCCATGATCTTCTGCTACGTACGTTGGCGTCTAGACAAAGCCATTGAAGCCTTGGACATGGATGACAAAGTTCAGGAACATCTGGAAAAATAATGAAGCAATCCACAAGCTTGGTTATTAATTTCACAACTACATGGTTACTAATTGCAGACCTTTACATATTGCAGATGACTTAGTCTTTGGACATGAATCATATCTCCTCCGAGCGTATGAACTACAACAGGCTCGTGGTATGCAGTCTGCACTTGCAAAACGAATTTACTGAGTTCCAATCAGGGATTGCCCAATATTGAATGCTTACCGTGGCCATTTTGAGGCCATACTATCACACCTATCCTACGAGGACTAGGAAGGCGATAACGGCCAGTTATCATATATATCAAATGGCGAAGCCAGGATGTCTCATCGGCTAGGCCACTAGTTGAATCCAGTCGTGACGTTTGTCAATAAGGGTTAAGGGTTAGGCCGAAGATAGAAGACCAGGCGAGTGTGAAGGGGGTTAGAGGCGGCTCTAACTTAGGCCATGAGAGAGGTGAATCGGGCATTACTTCACGAGTATGGGATACTATGAACAGCTTCGCGAACACGAACCCCTCGGTTGCGAGGATGAAGCACGGCTGTCACGGTTTGAGTGTATCGATTGATAGTGGAAGTCTACGAAGCATCCAAATGAAGGAAAAGATCAATAGATTGGGTTGACAGCTGCACGAGTTTCCTTACGCACCTCGAGGCTAAGCAGGCTAAGGAGATTGGAGACGGATCCTGAGACAGGTCGAAAAAGCGGCAGTCCTCTGAACCTGGAAGCCAAAGTTGACATAAAAGACAAGTCGATTCCAAGACTCGGCTCTGAGACTTGAGGCTCGGCATTTGGGTCCGAGCGCGAGGAGTGCAGAATTGCCTGCCAACCGCTGGCTCATTTCAGATATGTTGCTCCCACTTCGTACAAGGTTGCAAAGTGTTGTTGAGTACCAAGAAGAGTAAAGGGAGTCGTTCCAATCGGGACGAAGAAGAGGACGAATATCCCGGGTTCACAAGTTGCTTGTATTCGCTCCGAACCGTGACAAGAATGACAATCAAAGTTTAGACTGCCTTTTAGATTGGGATTACGGACGAAAACGAAACCAGATGACTTTATCACATCATATGATTGGGTTATGCTATTTGTCGAGATGACCAAAGTGTTGGACCAGGAAAGCAATTGGCGTGCGAGTATGAAAAATTCCTGAGGAGAGCCGGTTGGTTTGCCGAGGGCGCCAGCAGCAGGCACAACGCACCGCAACCCTGATTACTTGTATGTACGCTTCAGTCACGCTCATTTCAATCACAAACAAAGCAAGTATAAATGGGTATGCCCTGACCACTCGAGCCTTTTTGGTTTTCGCCGACTTTGTCCCCCCCGCCGTGACTCCTTCTTGAGCTAGTCTGCCATCGTCGTCGACGGCCTTGCGAGGTTTATTCATACTTGCCTCTTTTGAAATTTACTTCCGCGCCGAGGAATGACCTCTCATCTACCTCCGCTTCAGCTTGGCGCTACGACACGTCCGTACGCCGGGCCACCTTACTCCGGTGCCCTCCCCGACGTTGACGACTCTTACTATGGCCATGTACAATATACAGCCTACTACGCTGGCCAGTACTCCCCGGACGATGTGTCTTCTCACTCTCCCGCTTCTTACGGGAGTGTGGAGGGCGTGGAGTACCCGACAGGCGCCAGAGCAGTCACCAGCGGAATAGAACATCAGGTGTGTAATCTTCGCGCTCAATCCTACTACAAATAACGAACCTTATCCTTTGTATTTGTTCTGACGTTGAACGTGCAGCCTTACAGTGATCAGGTGTACGATGTTGAGGCAGCGCGCTCTCCCGTGTCACCCGATAGCTGGTACCAAGCCGATCCTTCGTATCATTACCCCTCGCAAGCCGAGGGTCTCTGGACGCAACAGTCTTCGAGAGGAGACGCACAGGCTACTTTGGGGACTCAGTATTACGCCGGACAACCATACTCTCAAGACCATATCCCCACTGAGAATTTATCAACACAGTTCTCACCTATGTCCGATGCACCCTCAGGCGATGTCAATTCCTATGCTCAGCGACAAGACGTCCATGATTATCAGTATCAGTATCAGCATCAGTCTCCTTTGAACTATCATTACGAAGGCCCTTACTCCCTTCCGACACCTCCAACCTCATCGGAGCATGTACCATCAAGTACCCCAGAGATCGCGCAACCGTATCGCACTACGCCCGAGAGTGTAGAAGTTCAGCAACATGCCTTCGTTGAACATAGAAGAAGCAGGCCGGGCGATCAGCAGCTTCTTCTAGCACAGCGCCAGCTTGGGCGTTCTCAATCCGCCACATATCACGAGGCGAGTACTACTGCTGGTTTTTTTTTCTTTTCATGTTGCCTTCAGGGTCTATGGACGACCTATGTATACTCCACGTAGACTCCCAATTGACCGTCTGTTTGGTTTCTTTGCGGTCATACGGTTCCGGGGCCCGGGTCTCGGTCGTGTTAACTGTTGACTCTGATATATTTCACCTCCTCTCAATCGTACTTCTTTGGCTGACTTGATTGATGTTAGGGACCCCAGGTTCCATCCCCGCGAGACAGCCTTGCAAGCTCTCAAGATAATTTTTCGTCCCCGGCATCGCAAGGCTACAGTCATTTACCGTCGGGATCCGCGCCTTCAAGCGTACAATATTTTCCTCGGCGGCAGCAGCCTCGCTCACCTTCGCCCATGGCTCACCTTCCGTATCCGGAAGATATTCAACGTGGTATGTATTCATTATATAAACCATATCGATATATTTAAGCTCATTAAATGCAGAAGCCGAACTTGAAGGAGCTTACCCGAGTCGGAGTGCCTCTCGGTCTCACGAGTGGAGCACATACCCGCAGTCCTTGATAGGGCACGCTTCGCAAGTGGACCCTTCCTGTTCGCAGCAAGCTATTCAGTCGTCTCATGCGAGCCGCTCTGTGGACCACAACCAACATGCGCTGGCTTTCTCCACGCCATCTTATCCTCCTTCATTGGCGTACAGTGGATCCACTCGACAACCAAATCCTCGCATTCCTGTTGTGGAACATCCAGCAAGACGAGCCACTGCACCAACACCGTCACGCAGTCCACCGCCGGTAGAAGATACGCCGAAGAAGCCACTCACTCTTGCCTGTCTTTTCTGCCGTAAACGTAAGATTGCCTGTGGCAGTCCACCACCCGGCCATAAGGACCGTACGTGCAAGTAAGTGATATAGACCCTGGTCGTCAATCGTTTGTCGGTGTTCTAATCTGACAAATTTCTCTGTTGCAGTCAATGCGCTCGGAGAAGTCTCACTTGCGTGTATCCTGTTACCTCCAGAAGAGGTATGCGTCCTCGAGGAGGAACCGAGGGCGAATCTCCGGAGGCGCAGTTCCATATGCATGTCCCGGTCGATGTTGTCTCACAGTAACGCTCTTGCATCGTCTTGTTTCTTGTTTCGGCCGTATTCTTATCTCGCACATATTGGCTATCCTCGCCTAGCGTCTTGAATATGTCATCGAAGGTACTGTATAATGTTATTTCCTACCGTACATAGTTTCAGGCCTTTTTGCATATGTCTACGCATGGCAGCCAGTGCCTTTAGGTTATTTCGCATTCTCAACATAATCTCATCCATCCCATATGTCCTGCATCATTGTTATAATTCTTGTATATAAGATAGGTTAATTCTGATTACATGTCCGCCAAAAGAGAGCTCAAAGAATGGCAACCAAGACCGGTTCTCACGATTGTTTTCGCAATCGAAGATCATGATCATAGTGACGGGAAACGATCGTGGATCCAAAATGGGTCTTACACAAACGTAATCATCGGAGTGTTGATTCAACAACAAACGGTAACAAGAGTCCTACTCGCCATCTTGCAATCCAGACATTAATCAAGTCAAATTGTGATACCGGGCAGGTTATGAATCCTTTCATCTTGATATGCCCTTCCACCCGAGGTCTTTCACTCGCGTTGACGCGATACTATCTTTGCAACAGCAAACTCCCCATCTACGCGACTCACAGAGCACCCTCGACAGATTCTCTTCGAGAAAGAATACTTTCTGGCTTGCCCCAGAATTCTGGCGTCAACCCCAACAGACTCAACTTCCTTCCTGTCGAGCTTACCTCCGAAGACAGCATCAAGTCTGCCGCGGAACAACTCTCCAGTATGTTGCCCGCCGACCGCAAATCCTACATACACACCGCATTCTTCACCGGAGGCATGCTCCACCCCGAACGTCAACCGTCGGATCTCAACGAAAAGAATATTTACGAGACTTTTCAATTGAACGTCATCGCCCACATGCTGCTCGTCAAGCATTTCTCTCGATTTCTTCCACCGTCCTCTTCCAAACCCGCCGATCTTGCCAAGTGGGTCCACGTCTCCGCACGAGTTGGCTCTATCTCGGATAATAAAATCGGAGGATGGTATTCGTATCGTGCGTCCAAAGCGGCCCTGAACCAAATGATCCGAACTTTCGACTTGCACCTTCAAAGTAAACGTCTCCCGGCTATATGCGTCGGTGTTCACCCTGGGACCGTCAAGACTGACTTGAGCAAGTCATTTTGGAGCGGAGTCAAAGAGGGGAAACTTTTCGAGCCGGAATATGCTGCAGAGAAATTGGCTCGGGTAGTCGAGAAACTAGGTACAGAGTCCAGAGGGAAAGTTTGGGACTGGGCAGGAAAAGAGGTCCCGTCGTGAAAACCCGAATCCAAACGGACCCAAAGGCCGATCTTGTGATTGTATGTCAACTTGCCAATGCGAGGACCTCAGTAGCGAGGCGTACAAGGGCGATAACTGTACAATGCGATGCCAAAAGGAATCGCAACTGTATCCGGGAGTTACAGCGATGGCGTTAACGAGCGTCAGGAGCCGAGAGTCGTTATCAAGGCGTCCAAAAGTGATGAAAAGAAAGTTCGTAAATATATGCTGTGCAAGTTCCGATAGAACGTTGCCCTGACCGCAGTATACTCCGTTTGGCCACTGGTAACTACATACAGTACATCAACCACTGTCAACAGTCCTCCTCCGCAACGAAATGATGATAGTGGAACTTACCAGAACGCGCATGATCTGACCCACCCTCCGTTTCAAATACGCTCGGTATGATCAGACGGCGCGAGGAAGCGATGTCAGCGGTGACAGGAAGAATGGGACAACCATAAGGGAGAAGGTTCTCGGCATTCTGTTGAATCACCCACAAGAACACACAGATGGTATCGTCCTACCAACACTTTATCCGGCGACACCATGACCCGGGGTTCCTTTATCGCAGAACGTCCTTTCCATCAACTGAAAACCGAAGCTTCTATAAGGCAATCTACAACTCACAACACAGATGTTTTCTACACATGACACCCGTAATCAATTGAGGTCGCAATGGATGCAGTCCTACCAGTCTGATCTCAGGCTCGTCCGGTTAGATCATCTGTCTAGTCGGCCAGTGCCTTTTTCATGACATGCCTCTGACACGGTAGGCAACCTATATAATGATAGCTGTAAGGTTAAGATAAGAGGTGACGATCGGAACTGAGAAGAGTGTGGATGATAGCGACAAGCTAGTCCAATAATTCCAAAATATTCAATCCCAAAGTGTTCTCATTGCAAAAAGTACCGGGTTCAAATTCATTGAGCGGCGCTTATCGCAAAAGAGACGCAGAAAAGCGCTAGAGATAATATTACACTAAGTCCTGTATTGTACAGTTAAACGTCCATCAAGAGGTTCGCGGGATCCTCTTCAATTGAATACTACATGTCTCGAAATCACGGAACCAGAGCAATTCTTCCCTTCACCTTGCCCTCGTGGAACTCCTTCAACACTTGTAAGCATTCCTCCAGTGGCCTCGTCTCGACTTCGGGCTTGACCTGTCCCTTCGCAGCAGCGTCGAAGACTTCAATCAACTCCTGCTTGCATCCCCAGAAGCTGGCTTTCACGGTCAGATCCTTTGTGACCACCCGCATTAATGGGAATTGCACGCTCGGAGCCATGAGCCCGAGTATGTGAATGAGACCCGCGGGCTTGACGACTGAGAGCGCCGTATCAAAGGAGTGTTGAGTACCCACGATGTCCACAACGACATCGGGGCTGAGATGCTGAGCGGCAAGGAAGGTAGGAAGATCATCTGGGGTCACGACGTAATCCGCACCAGCTTGCTTCGCCCTCTTCAAACTCTCCTCACGAACATCGCAACCAATGACGCAGCTAGCCCCGAGAACGCCCTTGGCAATTTGGATAGCATTGATACCCAATCCGCCACATCCCAGAATCATGACGGTGTCCGATGGCTTGACGCCAATGCATGTCTTCAGAGCGTGGTATGGGGTTAACACAGCGTCGGTACATAAAGCGGCAACGGCAGGAGAAATCTTTTCCGGAGTTGTGGGAATGGGAATGATAGAGTCGCCTCGCACGGCAGAGTACTCAGCCCAAAATCCATCTCGACCTATTCCATACCAGCCACCCTCCGAGTCCGGGCAGAGGTTATCTTTTCCTGTGGAGCAGGGGGTGCAGGCAGGCTTGAAGCATGGGTTGGTACCTAAAACGGCAACGTACATGTCCTTTTTGAGATTAGGAAACAATTTGCTGACGTCTGAGCCAAGTGCGGTAATGACACCAGCACCCTCATGACCGAGGGTGAAGGGCTGAGTCCATTCGCCAATAGAACCACTTGGGTCAAGGATTGAGAGGTCGCTATGACAGACGCCGCCTGCCAGGATCTTTATAACAACCTCGTCGGGACGGGGAGCAGGGACTGGTAACGTCTCCCGCACTGCAGTGGTCTCCCCCGGGTAATAGCGAAACGCGGTCATGGTATTCGCTGGATATGGAGCGAACATAGTGAGTACTGGACGAGACAGAGATAGGGGGGAGGTGCGGTTGGGAAGGCGAAGAACAGATACTTACATGTTGACATGTTGGGACTTGCTTCACACAGGAGAGGCGAGACGTGAAGTGAACGGTGTTGATTTGTAGATGATAAGGGGACACGAGAATGGCTTGGAGCGTAAACAATAGACCTGTTTCTCACAGGGAATGCAGGTTCGTGGTAGGTTGCGAGTCTGGACAAGCTACGTTTCGATGTCTGTGCGACCGGTAGAGTCGACAGTGAACTCCTAGGAACAAGGCAAAGACGTTGAGCGAACATGGGAGGCGAATGCAAAGCTGGATATATGGTTTCTTGGCCTGTAAAAGGAACTCCTAGGCCTCTGCGTCATAGACGTGTATTGTGATTCGCAAACGGTCGGAGCCCCTATATCCTGCTCTTAAGTACGCTAGTTGAAGGCCTATTGGCCCCAGAATTTGCCTAGAGCAAAATGCCCAGACAAGATTGATGCCGCCCTAGATGATCGACTACTGAATTCATGACGGAAAATGGACTACCGGTGGAACTACGTCATGGCAGCGACATGAACGTCCAGGGCCGCAGGCTTGGCGAGCTCAAACAAAGAACTCGAGGGCACCAGATAGAACAGCGAATGACATCATGTCCAAGTAGTTGAAGGTGGACCACCGTGACTTAGACGAGAACATCGAAGACGAACGGGCGGAGCCCGTTGCGGAGACACCCCTGGAGGTGCCTCCGCATTAAACGACCCTCACAAACGACCTCTTACACTAGCTAGTACCACGTACTGGGGATTGTTATCTCAGCAAATCTAGGTCAGATTAGAGAAATGTGCTGGATGAGAATGTTTGGAAGGTTGTTTGATAGCAACTGCTGTCAACGGGGCTCCGCCTCGAGTCTCTTACCGAGACCTTAAGCCGAGCAAAAGAGTCACAATACTTGCAGTCGGTGCAGTAATGATTAACTCGGCTTAGCGTATTTCAACTATTGCACTGGCTCACGTTCAATGGGTAAGTCTTAATGGCTTTAAGGTAGTGGTGCTTCCAACTTAGTATCTGAAGGAAGTGATCGTCACTCCGCGGCAGAGGAGTCATAGAGATGAATAATCTATGAAATGCAAGAAACATAACAATCTTACGAATATCCACATATACAGCTGACTTCACCGGCAGCGCTTCTCAGGATGCTTGTAGAGGATTATCCGAAGACATCGATTCGACGTGATGTTGAGTGTACTCGAGAAGGTCACCGGGGTGACATCAATCTTTTGCGGGTCTATGCGAAGTAAAGCTACGGGATTAATTCCCTGTGGATGTTGTATATCCAGACTCAAAGACCTCGAGGAACTCTTGGTAAATCAGTAAATCGAACTGAGGGCAGTGAAGCCCAAGCTAACATACCGATATCTGAAGACAGCCGAAAGGACATAGGAATCCCTACCACACGTGCCATACACACAATGAGAACTCCGTCAGCGGTGCCAGCAGAATGGACATTTACAAGTCAATAATCGGTAGGATGACTTCGCACGGTTAACTTTCAGCCATCTAGAGGAAGTGTTCGAAGTCTTCACCCACACAAGGAGGATAAGGTGAGTTCAAAGTGAGGAGACTTATCAAATGTCTTTGATCGCGTAATGAGATTTACGTGATCATATTCGACTATGGAAGTTCAATCTAGCCATCTGCAACCTGAACTTGCATCTTCATGCTCCTTCACGAACCATAACGCGATCTTACTGCTGTTCAGTCCTTTGGATCGTTACATAGGCTCTTTGCAGCGTGGGACAGTTAGATCTTTCTACTTGGAGACGCATATTTGGCGTCCGCAGGAGTCGCCACCTTTCGCGGAAGGTCAAAGCATTGTTAACCGAGTGATTCCTTTGTCTTCAACAGGAACGTGTCTTTCACCTAGATCTCGCATAAAGTCTGGTGCACGACCAATTTGTCCCTGCACCCCTCTTACTTCCGCCATACTCCCTGAGCAGCCTATTCACGAATCGCTATTTCCTGTCAGTTCCAACTTCGCTATGGAGGCCCCCGCAGTTCCCGTACATGCCATGGTGGTTGATGATGCCGCCGATGAAATACAACAAACTCAACTAGAACAAGCCACTCAACCACTGTCCCAAGATGGTATGCCAGTGCCCCCGCCGGATAATCATCTTTGGGGTTTCCTCATTCCATGCAACCCTGCTATGGCCCGTATCGACTTGTATCGAAAGTATCCTGTCGTCAAGGTTGGACGAAACTCGAGCAAAGACGTAGGGAATCACGTTGTTTTGCCCGGATTGAAAATCAGTTGAGTTCCATGTGGTTTGCATTCATGACGCGTCTATAGCAATGATCGACGCGTTTTCTCTAGGCAATAAGCACTGTGAAATCAAATGGGATGAGAATGATTCTCGCAAGTCCATAATCACTGTGGCGGACTTGTCGAGCAATGGTACTTTCGTACGTTCCCACAGTTAGAGCTTCTGTATCTTAGCATATTGACAATCTCTGGAGATAAACGGCGAGAAGATCGGTAAAGGTCGCCATGGAATTCTCAAGGAAGGCGCTGAGATCGCGTTTGGGAGTGCAGTACCCCAGTCACCCGATCTTGCACAACAAGACTACCGTGAGTGTCTTGAGCACTGCCCGAGCTCAATAACTTATCTTCCCCATCAGGCTACGTTTTCCGTCTGTTGGCTGGTGGTCCGCCACCCACGGGCCTTCATGCACATTACAGTATCACGCATGAACTTGGCAAGGGCGCATTTGCAACTGTCATGAAGGCCATGAGCAAGGAGACGGGCCACTTCTACGCCATCAAGATGATCCAGTCTAACAAACTTCGCGCAGCTCTCACTCATGGTGGATCTTTCGCATCGGATGGGGACCAGAAACCAAAGCCGACCGAACAATTCGCGAGGGAGATTTCCATCTTAGAACGACTAAAGCACCCGAATATCTGTCAGTTGAAGGAGGTGTTCTTCGAAGAGGCTAACATTAGTACGTTTTCGAGTACTTTTCAGTGCTACTGCCGTAACCTCACCTTCTTTCAGGCCTAGTTTTGGAATGGGTCCCAGGCGGTGACCTACTGGATTACATCATGCGCCGAAATGGGCTTCGTGAGTGCTTCTCCGGAATAACTCCTCCGAATCGACGCTTACCTCCTTCCAGCTGAAGAGGAGGTCAGATATCTGACATATCAGATATGCGACGCCATGGCCGTAAGTTTGTAGTTCAATTTTCCCTTTCGATCTAACAGCTTGCTGTAGTACATCCACGAACAGGGTATCGCTCACCGGGACC
Organism: Somion occarium; assembly: GCA_964035595.1. Taxonomy (NCBI): domain Eukaryota; kingdom Fungi; phylum Basidiomycota; class Agaricomycetes; order Polyporales; family Cerrenaceae; genus Somion; species Somion occarium. The sequence continues at coordinate 111,489 of OZ037947.1, forward strand.
TCAAGCCGGAGAATATTCTTCTCACCACTGATGTCCCTCCTCGCGTCAAGGTCGCTGACTTCGGGCTCGCGAAGGCTGTAGACAGCTACACTATGCTTCGCGTGAGTCCTCTGCGTTCTTGACCTCATTTGTAATTGATTTCCTCTTTGCAGACTATGTGCGGCACGCCTGCCTATCTTGCACCAGAGGTCGTATGCCAAGAAGAGCAGGTAGGATATCAGAGTGTTGTCGACAGTTGGAGCGTTGGTGTTGTTGTGTTTTGCATGTACGTGTTGCAGCCGTTGTTCCGTGAGTGGAGATTGACGATTGGCTAGGATCACGAATACGTCTCCCTTCGTTGATCCAACAAACATTACTGATGTGAAGCTGCAAATTAAATTCCGTATCGTCGAGTGGTCTGTTCTCAAGGGTCTCAAGGCCTCGACAGAATGTAAGTAGGATATCTAGGTAGTTCTAGGCTGTCTTCTTTACTGATACCGTTGAATCGCTAGGTGAGGATTTCATTAGAAAGTTATTAGAACGGCATCCGGAACGCCGCATGACCCTTACGGATGCACGGAACCACCCATGGTTGCGTGGCCTCAATCCCAACCCTGGCGCGCAGTATGTTCATCCTCCCCGGACTCCTACACCAGAGCCAGATTCTGATAGGGAGTTTCATGACTCTAGGGACCTTTCCATGCGGTCCCCATCCCGTGATGATATGTCTATGGACGAAGATCAACCTTCTTCTCAACCCGATGAATCGTCTCTAAATGAGGCCGGATCACAGCGTACAGGTGGACGCCTTGTACGCCGTCGCCAAGTCATCGATGAAGCTGCGGAGAAAGGCGAGTCTCTTCCGGAGCCCTCTCAGGAGATGCTTCGCCATGCAGAACAAGAGAACGCGAAGTACTACACCGGAACTAAACAGAGTCGACCCAACAAGCGGAAGGTTGGCGAGCATTTTGACGAGTCGCTTACACCTATGCCTGAGGCCAATGAGGAAGACGATGAAGAGCAAGAGGAGGACATAGACGAGAATATGTCTATTCTTTCCCCGCTTCCGGTAAACACAAGGGCGAAGAGAGCGAAAGCCCAGACTGGTGGTGATGTTAACATGTCTCCGGCGAAAGCGACGAAGGGCAGGGGCGGTGGCCGGGGAGGAAAAGGTTCTACTCGAGGCAAGCAGGCGCATGCTGGAATGTCCGAAGTTCCTGAGGAAGAAGGGTCGAAGCCTCGACGATCCTCGCGGATAAGTCAAACTCCGCAAAAGGCCCTAGGTAACTAAATGAACACGGATAAAACACGAAGCTCTGTTGCATCCTGTCTTCAGGATGGGAAAATGGGTTATCGTCCCTCCGATCTCTAGACTCTTTTTCTTGGTTTCCTTTGTACATTTTAGGCTTGTTTCGTGTGCATGCTCTGGGAAAGATGACACCCAGTCCCATTGTCCCTTTTGTGTTATTGTTCTTTGATCTACTTGCATATCTCGCTCTGTCCCTCTTTTATGCATACCATATGATAGGATATCCCATCTCCAATACCTGTTCATTACCGTGCTGTATTCTGTTACCCAATCCGATGTACTTTTTTAGATCCTTCCTTGGGCTGGACCCGCCGAAGCTATCTTGTGAGACATTCAGGCTTAAGCTTACTGTGCCAAACCTAACTTTCTCCGACCGGGATAAGCTTGAGGCAATGGGCGTGAACATCAGACGCAGTATTGGACCACGAGGGAACTTCGTATCAACATGTGCAATCCACGAGACAAACTAGAACATATCTACGGCATGGAATAATGACAGCGAAACGAACGATAGCAGACGACGAAAGAGCACATGAGCTGAAAAACATACGAATCATAGGCGCGAATCTCGAACCCTGGAATATGACGAACGCCCAAGAACGTCCTACACACGACTTCCACGCGTGTCATACCATGTCAACGACCAATCGAGGACGATCGGAGTAGCTAACGCTTCGTTCGTTTGCCACGATGCGTCTCTTCTGGGTAGGTGCAAACCAAATGACGGTTTGCGCATTGTCTGCGGAGAAATGACCAGTCAGAACAGCTGTTCAATGAAAGGCGCAGAGAAATGTGCAGAGGAAGCCTCCCGGGGCAAAAGGCAAGTTGGACGAGATTGAGTGTAGATTGGGTGTAGATGAAGACGGATATAGCAAACACGTCGGATCCGTTCCCCTCATTCGCACCCATTGTACAATCTCGGGCAGCCGTGCTACCGGTGGTATTTACAACCTATCCGAGTGGGATTCGGAGGCGTTTCGGGATTGTCTTCGAGCGTCAGGCCTGCCCAGCAAGGATATATAAAGGTGACATATGAAAGGGAGAGAGATATCACAACGCCTTTGTGGCGTCTCCCTCCCCTCACAAGCCCCATAATTTACGGCATAATTAGCGAGGTACTTACTTGCATGTCTTGTCTTCGCCCAATCCCACAGGGCCACCGCATCCAATCTTGCGTCGACGACAGAACAAGCAGGCGATTCGTACCGGAGTACCTCTCTTCGGTTTCACCTTGCCTTCTGGTATCTCACCTGACGCTATCGCTGCCCTGCGACCTGTACGCGGTGAGTACACTATGGTCTGTTTCACATATCCCATGCCGTCATCGCTGATAACGGAATTCGGCGTAGCGGTGCTTGATGATGTTGCATCACATATATCCGGCGTCGATGGTCCTGGCGTGACCATCGTCGGAAAGACTACAGTTGTGGCTATTGTTAGTAGATATATTACATCAGAAACTGCAGCAACGCTCACTTCTTTGTGCTTCTCCATGAGCTGCATCTTCGGGATACGGCAGGTGGGCCATGGGAGACGGCGAACGGTGTCGCACGACCATCTTCCCTTTCTCACGCGCACCAACTGATGATGCTGGTCCAACCGCATCGCTCGTTGGAGGTGGGTACTTTCCTTTCTCAGCTTCTTGGTCAAGGCTGGAGAATGTAGCTTGCTCCTGCGACCACTTCATCAGAATGCCACCTGCAAGGCAGAGGAGGGGGTGGGCACTGACCTTTGGTGTATGCGGCTTGCCACCTTGGCTTGTCCCACCGCCAGGGTCATGCCTGCTTCTTCTTTGTTTTGCACAGGCATGTTGGTGGAGTGTGTCGGAGGACAGGTTAGTGTCCTCCTCAACACCCCACGCAGACGTAGACGTAGCGGTCTCGTTCGACGCGCTGCTAGTAGATGTTTTCGACTTGTTCAGCTTGCTGTAGACAGACTGATAATGTGACAAGAGGGGAGCCAGAGCACTTGACGAGAGCGCGTTGAATGTAGATGGGCTGGCTGGGGTTGCTGGTGCTGTGGTGGATCCGTACGAGGTGGTTTCGTTGGTTAGCATTAGCTGGTCATTGGGGATTGTAGCACTGGATGTGTTAGAGAAGTTACCCGAAAGAGACGACTCCATGTTGTACTGCTCGTAGTTATACGCATATCCTTGTGGTTCATCTGCGTAGTAGCCTTCTGGTAATGGGGCTGGGAATGTGGATGAACGAGAGTCATCGTATCCCAGAGTGGCGTATGCGTTGTCTGTGGCCTCGCCATCATAGTGAGGGCCCTAGTACACGTCAGCTCCAGTCCAACTTGGAGAGTACTGGACAAAATCCTGCTTACTTCGTCGGAATAGTTCGGAGGGAACTGATGATAGTAAACGCGATGTCTGGCGGCACTTGCATCCGCATCAACTTGAGTGCTAGATGATGCAACTTCTGAGTGGGGCGTAAAGATACGTCCACGAGCAAGGTTAGCCTGGTAATGCCAACTTCCAAGGTATTCCTGCCAAACGTCAGTATTTTCATCGATATGAGCGCTACCGGATGTTGGGTAAGACATCTTCAAATAGAAGCCGCTGTAAACAACGATTGGAAGAAGAGTGGTAAGTGGGAGACGAATGTGAGGGAACCGTCGCGGGGAGAGGAAATTCGACCGTCTATAAGAGAATGGAGGTATATATGAACGAGCGAGAAACGCGTGCCGTTACCGAAGGAAACAACAGGATCAGGAACGAAGGCGAGGGAGACTAAACATATTTGGGCAGGAGGATGGACCCACATTCCGAAACAACGTAAGTACTGATAAGTGGTCACTCTTCGTTCTGTGATGTCTTGCAAGTGGTGTCTCTACTCTATCCTGTGCCGGACATCTGTCATCGAATGCCAGTATTTTATCTAAGACGCTGTTTGCTGTTTTAACGAAGGGTAGACCTCCTCATTAGAGGATTGAATGATCACCAAAGATGGCTGGCTTTCTCGGACTTAACAATTCATTTCCCCAAAAATCTGGTACGAAAACGACGCGGGTTGAGTCGGGCAAATACGAATGAGATAAGCCGGTGTTGGCAAGTTTATTCAATCGCGATCTCGGCTTTCTCAGCAAGGCATGGACAGTCCTCGCGTACGATTGTGTAATTGTAATAAAATGCTGCAACCACGCCGTAAGGGATGATGTGTCGTTTAACATGGTGTTTCAGAGTGTTGAACTTTTCCATTAGAACTGACAGGATAAGCGAGAGATATTCGCGCGGCGGTCGTACGTATTTGGTCTCCCACGAAGGTAGGAAAGATTCCGATCTGCGAGTGAAATTTGACATATGATACTTGAAGCAGGGAAGCTGGAGTATAATATTTCATCCTCGAGATATGAACGTTGCGGAATAATATCGATCAAGTAGGGTCCTAGGGAGTGTGATTCATCATGACTCTGAGCAAAAAGGCGTTCGTAAAGTCTCTCACCGTAGTCGGCGAAGCTTTAAGCGGTGGATGTGCATCACCTAGACGCCACGAGTGATTGAAATCTCGTGGAGCGAATCTGCTCAAGTTGACGCGAGATGCCAGCATCCCCGAGGCGTTAAGTCAAGTGAGCTGTGAGACGAAAAACTCTCAACACAGATATATGTCTTACTCGCAGTGACACACCGGATTGACCGCCGCAGATGTCTACACTATAGGCGAGTGCCAAGTGCTGTGGGGAAGAAGAATTTCGCCTACAGATGGGGATAATGGATGCGCTGTCGAGTTTTTATGATGAGAAGCAAAGCTCGGGGGGAGGAAGAACCTTGAAGTCATCATGGTCTATTCAGGGTCTCGCACGCCGGCTGCACCTGATGCATGTCCTTCCCGCAAAAAGTGATGATTGGCCTCACACCTGGATTAGTGTATGCAAAAGAGCCACGGTGATAATGACGCTCAACCTTATATTATGACAAACCTGGACTAAGTTTAACCATCGCCGGGTCTTGAGTTCGCTACAGCATTCGCTGGGGCAAAGGCACTGATTCGGATTCGACTCGTAGGGGCTCTGTAGCATTTCCACTGATACAAGAGTTTGGGGGGAAGGAGACGAATCTACTCAATATGAACGCTTGAAAGACGTCAGTGTTTAGGAAGTATAGAGAATCCTGCATCATAGTGTCAAAGAAATTGATTGATACCTAACATGTCAATGCAAGATCACTGTCCTACAAGCTTTATAGTCCTAATTCAAGGGTCCTATCGTATGTTCTCAGTTTTGCGAGCGGTTGATTGTGAAAGACCACGCACAACCATTTATATTGACTCTTGAAGTCATTGCCACAAGGTAGCTCGGAGCTAAAGTGCGTCAGTTTCCCATTCCCGATTATCCTATATCTTTGACCACTTGAAAGGTTCAGACCCAAGGTAACTCGGTGGCAGGGACGACCTGGGGGAATGAGGGGGAATGGGGCGCTGGGGGCGCAAGCAAAAAGCATACGGTCACGTGCCATTTCCATCAGGTGATCGCGTTTTGGCGCGTCGCGACGAGCTTGAACCAGGCTTGAACTGAACTTGAACCGCTAACCCACCATCCCTGCGAAACCTCCCCAAACCTTTCATTTCTATCCGCTGTCTTTGAATTTGATATTTTGAGAAATTGTGGCTTGTGTTGTTCAGAAAAGTTCCAAGCAGCGACTCAGTGCAGGAAAACAGCATGCTGAGCTCAAGATCACTCGTACTTCCGACCGACCTCGACTCCGGTACGGTCGACATGATGAACATCAGAACACCTGGAAAAGCTTTTCATAAGACGCCAGGGAAGACGATCGCGAGGAATAGGGCTACACTACAAGAAAACGCGGCGTATTATGGTGGTGCTATGACTGTGAATAGGAAGGGCAAAGCGGTAGCACATACACCATCCCGCCCTGCCATTTCTCGTGAGTGCAGTAGTCGTCTACCTGGAATGCTTCTCATTACGTTCTAATTCTGAACATAGCTCGAAAGGGCCTGCAGACGGTAGTAAAGCCAAGCATTATTGTGTCTCGACCACTAGGCGACAAGACACCGTTTCCTAATCGTCAACAGAACGTACCTCCTCTACATACACCTGCTCTCCAAACTGCCAAGATTGCAAAGCTGTCCTTGCTTGACCATGAACTCGTTCAAACTCCTGGGCATTTGCTTCGACCTTCGTCGAACAGAAAGAGTTTGCGAGCACCACGGGCAAGTGGAAGTGGTGGAAAGCGCAATGTGTTCAAGACCCCAGTAACAAATGGGAACCATTGGGATGTCAGCGACGGCGACATCCAGGTCGAACTGAGCGATGCCCAGGCGGAAACGGAAGAAATAGTTGAGGACTACGATGAGATTGAATACATGCCACCGAAAGTCCCTGGTAGGTTGTATTGTTGCATAATTTAAGTCGACAAGTCTGATTCTTTTCGCAGAACAACCTTACGAGCCCTTATTTCCTATGCCGGATTATAAGGTCCTTGGCAGAAACCTGCTTTGTCTTGCCCATTCGAGCTACGTCGACGACGCTGCCGAGTTGCATTTCTCTCGTCCTATTGACAACGAGATCGATTGTGGTCAACTCCTTCAATCAACTGGTGCATTCAACTGGGACCAATCACCTCTTCCTCCGTTAGGTATGCAACACCTACAATAGATATAAGATTCCTTCAATTGACGTATTTCCCTATGTAGAAGCTGAAGGGAACCCATTTGAGTCTGTCACAATCAAACCAACTGTATCCAAATCTATAGCGAAGCCTCTCATTCGTTCCACCACAACTACTGCGATTCCCAACCCACCAACTACCCGAGCCGCTGGTTCTCGTGTCCCTGCTTCGAGACCAATATCAAAACTCTCAACCCGTCCCGCTTCATCTACGTCTACACGCCCCCCATCGGTGGCGTCGTCGACACGTCCTGGATCTGCACCGTCATCGCGTGTTCCTTCGAGGACAACTAGTACTGGTACTAGCATGGTCACGAAGTCCAGCCCAGGTTCCTCTACAAACAAACTACCAACCCCTCCTACAACGAAACGTGTTGTATCCACGACTGGTACTTTCCGGAAACCTACCGCGACGCCGACGCAGAACGCTCTAGCGCCAACGAAGAAGTCTGCTCCGGTGATTCCTCGGGCTGCACATACCAGGACCCCATCGGTAGCACCTGCAGGGCCTAACAGAACTGCGCCCGGTGTCATGACACGGTCACGATCTCTGACAGTTCCTAGGAGTACCGTGGGCAGGTCAAAAAATTCCTCTCCAGCTCAGGCTGAGAAAGAAGACCCGTTATTTACGCTTGAAGATGACCACGAAATATCCTTGCATGAAGATTTTCACTTCGATGTTTGACTTCGTTAGGCATACAAAGCCCTGGATTCGTTCATCGTATATTCGCATCTTCAAATTTGTTTGTTACGCATCTATCATTCGCTATGCACAACATGCAGATATGCCATCCTTGTACGTCCTAGCGAGTCAGCTCTAGACTATGCCAACAGAAACTACAGACACTATTCATGCATTGACAATACAGTATGAGAGTCTTACCACTATTACATCTATATTCACAGGATGTTGAGTCAGAATCAGCAGTCGTAGAGGGAAGACTTACCAGCCAGTCCCACCATTTCTCCACCCAGTTCCTTGGTGGGGGCTCGTCATAGCTATAATGAAAGACACGTCAGTTCAGACCTACACATGACTGAAGACAAAAAGGTACCTTGCTGCTTCGATCTCCGCCAAGCCGGTTTTGAAGTCCATTCGTTCTGGTGTGACAAACGAGGATCGCTTCCATAGTCGAGCACCCAAGTAAAGGAAAGGGAATAGCCATAGCGGAAGATAATTCGTAACGAACTGGTCGGTGGCCCAATTACCCTTGATGAAATTGGTCCATCCACTGATCTGGAAGAGCCACGTTTATCAGAATGCCATTCAGAGAGAACACCTGTGAGCAACAGCCTTACGATACAGATGAAGAGAGACACTATAGCACCATACCATGCAAGGAAAGGCTGTCCGATCCCGACGTATGGAAGAGATTTACGCTCTATTCCCTGCGCCTTGAGACCTTTTCGGAATCGCAAGTAAGTAACAGAGATGCCGAACCAGCTCATCAACCCGGCAATTGCAGTCCTAGTCGCACGATCAGCCCTCGAAACCCGTCCTCGGAAAAACTTGCACTCACATGTTCCCAAACCTGCACAAGCAACGATCAAGCTCATGTTGAAGGGTGATTGACACATGACACTCACCAGCCAAACACTCGCCCAGATCCCTCTTTCAAGCCCATGAACGCGAGAAGTCCAAACAAGGACTGGAAGATCACTGCGACGTATGGAAGTCCGTGTTTTGTGACCCTCAGAAAAATCTTCGGCGCATTTCCATTAGCAGCTAAACCATCTATTTACCGAATTCAGACAAGTCAGGCCCTGAATTCAGAGTGTTAGGAAGGCGAGACGTACAGATGGCGCGAGAGCTGCTGTACAGATCACTTGAAGCTGCGGACCATGCAGATGTCAGCAAGGCCGCGTTGATCACCTAAGTACATCAGGAAACGCGTTAGTAAGTCTTGCAAATTGGACGACGAATGGGTCGGGAACACATACTGAGGGCAAACCTGTGATTCCTGCATTCCTAATGGCGATTACGAAAGGCGATTTGGCCGCATCAGATGTTTTGAGAGCCAAGTCGGGTTCTGTATATGGAACAAGCAAACCAATGACAGCGACTCCCCCAATGTAAAACAGCAAGATTCGGATGTATACCCTCTTGATAGCTTTCGGAATGTTTCTCCGAGGGTTCTTAGCTTCGGCTCCGGCAATGGCGACAATCTCAGTCCCGATGAACGAAAAGGCTGCTTGAGTGAGTGATGCAGCGAATGCGAGGAAACGTCCTTTTGCGCCTGCGATACCATGGTACTGAGTGAAAGGACCGGGGTTCTTCCAATACCTGAATCCGATACGATCATGATTTGGTCCGCCTCCAAGGTCGAGCACGATTCCGAGGATGATTAACCCAATTATTGTGATCACTTTGATGGAAGCAAAGACAAATTCAGCTTCGCCGTATGCACCTGAGTGAGTAGTACTGGCTCTTCAATTCCCGTACGAGATATATCTGAGGAAGTTAGAGACGAACCGGCTCCAAGTATATTGATGAGGATAACTACGATCAGAAAGACCGTGATCCATACAGCATTGTTCACACTCTTATCCCTGTGGTTAGTTTTGGATGGGCTCAGGACGTAATTACATGAATGGTACACACCAAAAGTTGACGATCACGGCAGCTGCACTTATTTCGGCGGGAAGAATGACAGTCCAATTATACCCTGCAGGAACGATCATCAGTGCTGTAAATGAAGTCATCGTCCTATGAGCTAAGTTCTCACGTACAGTAGTTCCATCCAAGGGCGAAGGAGAAAGCGGGATCCACGAAACGTTCTGCTAAAGTGATATGGCCTCCGGGCAGAGGAAGAAAGGCTACCATCTCTCCCAAAGTGACCTTGACCACATTCATTTATGAGTATGGGACATAAGAAGTAGCTGCAACACATCGGCGAACCATAACAGCATAACAAATCGACCCAACCTGAATAAAACATGACGTGAGGATGCTTGCATGGCTCGAAGGGTAACTTAACATACCAAGGCATATGCAAGGAGTAACCCTACAGGCCCGCCAGTTTGCAAACCAGCCGCAGTACCTAGGAAGAGACCGGTACCGATGACACCTAACAATGACGGAAGTAAGCTCTGACGCTCAAAATGAGGCGCAAGAAGGAATCCACATGCCTCCAATACTATCAGCAACACCCATGTTTGAGTACGGATGTCAATGTCTTTGAGGTCTGACGCATATAACGCAACGTACCTGATCATGGCAATATGTCGATTCTTCATCTGGCGTTGAAGACTTGGCTTCAGGGTATACGTAGAATCATTGACTACGGCATCTGTGTACACCGAATGCTCGCCATTTTTCTCGGGTATGCCATTTCTCGACATCCTGCCACAGACGGACACCAGCAGATGAGAGACTGCGATGAAAGACCAGGATTCATGAGGGTGTACTTATATGAATGTGCGTGGAGAGTTCGCAAAGGAATATGCCATGCGGTGTTGATGATGGAATTAAAGGGGATATCATGACATTCCGTTAGTCTGTCATATCGGATGTGGCTAAGCGTGTTGGCGCGAACCCTGCAGAAACCCTGGATGGGAGTATGAGAAGATAATACTCGGCAACTTGATGAAGAACATTGCAGGTCAACGTTTCGAGGCTTTCGGGTTGCCTATTAACCGAGTGAACGAAAAGTGCAGAGAGCTTTATAGGACGACGGGCATTAGAATATCGAAATCAAGTTGAAAGAAAAAAACGATATTGAATTATACGCACGCTATATTCATCTAGGATGACCGGTCAGCTGTGATGAGAACCCTGTAGCCTAGTTTGGATAGCAGAAACAGCGCTGGCGTTCACATATTCATACAACACATATCATGGAGCGGCAACAGATGTGCTTTGGGTGGAAAAGAAAGTCGTTCACGACGTAAATGTTCTATTCTCATGCGGCGTTTCGCTGGTCATTCTTCAGTAAAGTCAAGCCTGCGTGAGTTACACAGTGTATAAGCAAGTGCTTTCCAGACCTACCGTTTGTTGACTCGGCTCATACTATGTAAGCCGATATCGTCCTTCAAAATAGTGACCGGAGGTGGTTCATTTGAACATGGACCTTGTAAGGACTCCTACTTCTCAGAAGCACGTCTCGCTATTCTGCTGCATTCCCGACGTGACAGTTGTTCCACTCGATGGCGTCTGAGGAAACCAAGTATTACAAGGTCTCTGGATCGAGCGCAAATACGAAGCGCACAGAGAAAAATGGTCATACCAACATCTACCACTATGTCCGAGCCGCAGGATACATTGAAATCCTGGTCGATACTAATCAAAGGCACTGCTCCTCCACCCCTGTTGGCTAATGCCTGATTCCTGCCTGTCATGCTCCCTGACAGTTGCATTCTGTAGTCCATGATGCAACTGCATACCTTTCTGTCTCACTTCTGTGACGCTGCGTCCCAACTCTTGAACCTGTTTTGAACCTTTATCCACGGCATCTTGAATTTCATCCAGAGCCTCCCGAGCCATGTCCTTGGGCGCATATTCATAATCTTTTGAATCATGCGGGCCGCCTTTTCCGGGCAGAATTTGGGCACCTACTCCGACGGCTAGGGTACTAGTCTGCTCGCCCGAAGAGTCGGAAGGATGCACGGTGGTGCGAATGACACCCTTAGCAGTTATCTTGGAATATGTTTCCGGAGCAGCATTGTCCCTAACGTCACCAGCACCCCCATTGGATACATCACTGTGAGACCAGGAAGCGTTCACAACTCGAAGTAGAGCTGTCCAATAGTCGTCCAAAGTAGGATCCGATGGCGCTGTCGACCGGTCTGAAGCAAGCCGATTTGACATTTCGAGAAATTCAGCTGCGAGCCTTGAGAGTCCTTCTAAAGCATTCCGAAGTTGGTGCGTTAAGTAGTATCTTGCAACTGGCCGCCCCAGTGAACTAGCCAGAGGCTTCATAATCAGGGTATTGATGATAGGGTGTTTTGTATGCGATAGGCTGAAGCTGAGGCGAGGGATATCCACTCGGATATCCTTCACTTCGAACAAGGGGCCACCATACACACTCTTGGTCGGCTCAGTTTGAATTTCGAGCTCAACATCGACGGAAATGCCTCCACTTCCCCTGGATCCTCGTTTGCCAATATCTCCCAGCTCGGCGTTGACCAGACCCTCGTCTTCGTATCCAAGTCTCAAGGGACCCTTGTATCGGACGTAATACCCTATGTCCCAAGCAGCCACTCTGATACCATCTAGATGCACTCGCATTCTTGTGCAAGTCGATAAATTCGATTGGACGGCTTCTGGCAAATGTAAGACCGACTCAGGTGGTGCTAGGTCAGCGGAGGAGGGCGGGGTGCATTCCGTATAATCCAAGGCTATTTCGTTGTAAGAGTGTACCCGGACATGGTCTGGAAGGAGGGAGGTTCCAGCGGACGAAGTCAACAGAAGTGCATCAATCGCTGCATCAATGGTTTGATCCCGGTATTCCAAGCGGGGCATTGGAAGTACCTTCACCATGGCCAAAAGTCGCGGAAGAAACCATGTAAGTACGTCACGCAGTAGCTCATCACGGACTTGCACGGCTTTTTGTCGAGACACAGACGCGAGCTGCAGTCCTTGGGAAACAGCTGTGTTTGCAAGGCTGGCAAAGAATCCTGGAAGAGAGGTGCCGACTCTGTCTAGTGACTGAATGAGTTTGAGAGTGGAGGGATCCGAACAGAGTGCGGTGAGGAAGCTGTCGGTTTCATCTACGAGGGATCGTATGTCACGAACAATCTTCACGTCTAGGGCTGATTTCGAGCGGACGAAACCCCGGGCACGATCATACAGGTTCTCCAGCTGCTCCTTACCTGTGGTCGAGGTGACATACTTTGAGTCACACAGGGCTCGATCAAGCCATGCGCCTAGTTCCTGGAGAAACACGCGAATCTGGTCTTGCTCCCCGCTGGATAAGGAAGCAACTTCAGTCGGAATATTCGTTACGTCCCAAATCACTTGGTATAGGGCATCAGTGAGAGCGACGGGAGAACGCCCAGATGCGAAACGAGTGAGCAGTGTGTCCAGATCTGACAGTGCTTGGGCCACATTAGGATCATCCGACCATATGATGGGCGTGAGGGTTGGAGGAGTGGAAGACTTGGAGGCAGTAGCAGCATCTTGAGCAGTGTTCAACAAAATAGTTACCTTCGAGGCATATTTGCGGAATAAAGTATGCAGGTTTCGAAGTGCTGAACGGTAAGTCGAGTTGGTATGGGCCTGAGCGATTGCCTATGACGTGCGCGAAGCAAAGTAAGCTCCAAAGAACCTGTTTGAACAAGCTTTTCACCTTCTGTATCCTGATCATTGCAGCTGCCTTGACTTGTTCGGGGCCTTGTGACGCAGCTGTGGCTGTTGCCCCTCGAGCATCTCTGCCGGCACCTTCCAATGCGTTTTCAAAATCCTCGTTGGTCACATTATCGAGAGAAGGGCAACCTTCCGCATCAGGCCTTATAGTTTCCTCCGCCAACTCTGCCGCGACTTCCACCTGCTGAGCAATCTGACCTACGTCAGCCGCAGTGTCCGCAAGAACTTCACGGACAACTTTCAGGATATCCAAGAGCATGAACCGAAATACACTAGCAGTGATGAGCAGACGGAGGAGCGTGAAGAGAGAGTTTAACAGAATGCGACCGTCATTCTTGGCTTCCTCTTCCGATGGTAGAGTCCGGGCTAGGACAGTGTCATTGAAAACATCGGAGAACGATCATGATCAAACATACCTGTAGTTTCAACTTCCGGCTGAGACGTGGTGGTAGAAACATCTACAACTACATCTGCATGCAAAGCCTCGGATTCAATGTGTTTAAGGCGATACATAAAGTCTTGAATTTTGTCGTCATCTGATCATTGGCTTACATTAATCGCCCGCAAATAAAGTAATATGCAAGAGCTCTGACCATTTTTCTCCATGCCAATTTGGATTAGCACTTGTATGAATCCTCTTATATCCAGAAGTAACTCCTTGCTTGTTTCACTGAGTCGTGAGCGATCTGAATGAGCGAGCAGCTCGGAAGATAAAAGAGCTCGCAGCGCATCATTCAGCTGCGTTTGCGAAGGGTACTTTCCTGCTTGAAGGGCACCAAATACTTCTGTTATCTTGTTCAGCTGAGATTGGGAAGGTCTATGAAGAGCGCTGCGGACGCCGTGCTTGGGTAGTAATGGGTCGTTCTCTGGCGAACGTCGCCGACGGCAGCAGCAGAATAGATTCATGAATGTAGAACAGGTGCACAGCAAAGGGTCGTTGTATTCAGCCAGTGAGGTTGGCTTATTGAAAAGACAAGAATATGACTGAATACACTGTAGCATCGAACTTTAGCTCAGGCCTGTTGCAAGAGAATAAGATAGTCCAAACTTACCTTTCTACATCTAGCGAATTTCGGTCCACACTGTATGGTGCTCAGATGTTCCCAATCTTTCGTGTTATCTTGTGGGCGCACTATATATGTTCAAGATGGTCGATCATGAAGGGGAAACAGAGAGTTGGGCAGTTCAATCTTTCGCTGCATTCTCAGCCTTCAGCGTCTACGTCGAAGTCAGCTGGCGGGCCTAGATCTAGAAGGCATGTATGTATTGAACGTTCACTAACAAACGATCCAGTAGGGCTTTTCGTGACTCTTTTCCATTAAAGTATGAGAAGAGTTGTCCGATATATGGAATATATCATGTGAGCAAAACAAGTCGTTTCTAATGCAGTTAAGTTAATCGACCAAGCCTCAATGGGCGTACATAAACGTAATTAAAGCGGCACCGGAGACAGAAGCGATAGCGTAAACTCATATAACTCATGAGCCAGTGTTCTCAAAGAGAAAAGGTGAAGATGAAGTTCGCACTCCCCACATCCCGCCATCATTGTTTTATCGAGTAAATTTTTTCGATGGAACTCGTTAAGTGATCACCGTACCACAGCGCGCACATTTCTTCGTAACGTCGCTGCTGTGGTAGGGGTCAATACGACAAGTACGAGACAATGGTCAATAGGGCCACGTACAAGAGGCATATCAATCCACAGGGAAAGCACATGATTGCGGTTATGATACCACAGGGGCCGTATCTTTTCTCAACATCATGGTCACCACGAGCACATCGTGCATAAACTAGTTCGGGAGAAACGAGTTCAGGCTTCTAAAGCTGTAGGCTGGACTGCTGGACTCACGTTCTGCGCGGTATTGAGCTCCAATGTCCTTCTCCTGCTCCATTCTGCTAGGAGGCGGATTGCGCTGAGGGCTTAACAGAAGTGCTAACGAACCTGGACGTCAGAAGGACAGAGTTTGCGAAAGATAGGGGACTCGGCTAGAAATAGGGAAGTCTAGGAATAACAGATTTGATCCACCTTGCGCTTCTTATACGATTGTGGTGATTGACGGAGCTCCTATACACATTAGGATCCGCTACGGCAATGCAACAAGGGAGGATACGGCTATCTATACATTCATCCGCCAAGAGAAACTAGATTTTGGTATGCATTGGAGGCTTAGGGCGGGACTACCACGTTGAGAGGGGTAGGATCCGCAAACAGGGATGCCATGCCAAAAGCGAGTGCCGCCGCCCGGGGAATCACGGTACTCGAGTATTTCCATTGCTATAGTGGTGCTACCTTGCTTCGACAACGTGAACATCAAGCCATTCCGCTGGTCATAGCTAGTATCTGTTGAAGCTTTTAGGATAAAGAGACACCATGCCAGCAGTGATAGCTATTAGAAGAAAACACCTTGTTTTGACCACAACGAATTCGCGGATGTATTTCTGGCGCCCGGCGAGATCGGCATCCAAGTATGGAAAGTATCGTAAGTCACCCCGGTACGCAACGACTCAAGCATATGCGGGAGAACATCTGTAAGGATCAGGGCTCGAAGCTAGGTTCGCACAATTTGATCTGAGCAATCGGTGTAAGAAGTCTCGTTTTGAATGCATGCTCTGGATATCACGGACCAACAGCTTAGATTCCCCACAGCATCGTCTAGTAGGGTGGTAACAACAGCCATGAGACAACTTGAAAGAGTGCAAATGGTTGCAAAAAATCGAGACACACAATTCATGGGTATGATCGCAAAAATGGTTATAGAATATAGGCACAAAGAACAATGGAAACCAGATGCCAGCTCATTAGCAACATCCTCTGAGTCCTAAATAACCCCCAGACCGAAGGAACCCTGTAACCGTCATCTATGAAACGACAGTCCCGCAACGAGAGCATTTCTTTGTAACGTCCTTGCTATCACACAGTTCAACAACACACCGTTGGCAGTGGTGAGAAGAGATTGACGTACAAGAGACAGATCAGGCCACAAGGGAAGCATGCGAGGGCGGTGATGATGCCGCAAGGTCCATATTTCTTTTCGATGTCATGGTCGCCACGAGCGCATCGAGCATATACTGGCAAGGGGTTGGACCGAATGAGTAAAAGCAGCAAGTCGATGAGGATACCAAACGGAGAAGGCGGCCGCAATGGCAAGATAAGAACGTACATTCCTGTTGGAAGTTGGCTCCGATATCCTTCTCATTCATCGCGACGAAGTAAGAAAAATATAAAACCTGGACGGCGAAATAAGTGTCCGGAAATAAGAGGATGCTAGAGTCAGAGGACTCGAGACGAGTGTGGTAAATGTTAAGATGGGTAAGGAGCGTCCTCTGGCAACGACAGCCTTATATACGTTTCGTTAACCTCACCTCCGCCCACATCGCCTCTAGGCACAACCCTTTCTCAGATCTGAACCGTAAATTTGTTGGTTGCACGGGAAACATACGCTCAAACCACTACATGTGAGCGCCCTGGCTGATTTCCTACAGGGCCAACCGGACTCTATAAATGAGAAAGATCGGCAATTAGCAAGGTTCTGCTTGAAAGTCACGTAGACGCTGAATTCGAGCGTACAAATTGATATATGACCGTCGGTGCATGTCCAGGATGCGGTGACTGACTTGACATTTCGTGGGCGTTGCCTTGATGCAACACATACACAACTGAGGTAGTAGAGCCAGACTCACCCAGTCGCTACCTCGTGTTGATCATACCTGTCGGAAGGAACGTGGTGTAAGTTACTCCCTATGCTGTATATCCGAAGCCACTACGTCGCTCAATCTAGTCAGAGTGTGCATCGTCCACTGGCTGTATACGGGCATTGAACAAGCCAGAAGAGTGGCTGATGATAGTCTCCTGTTTATCTCGTACTCAGGAGAGATGCGCAATATAGGCGGAGAGAGAGGCGGGCTTAGATTGGATATACTAGGCCCACAGCTTGCAAGATTATTTAGCGGTGTAGGAGGATCCCGCCGTAGATCAGCGCGGATGAAGCATACATCGTCCCCGTCAGACATTGAACACAAACGTGGTCCCAGTCATTTTCCTGTTAATAGTGTCGACCTGCATACTAGCTGAACTTGGCTGATGACCGGCTCCGAGCTGGAATTCATTAATATATGTCGGGTACTGACTGAACATTCTGCCAGCATGTTTCACGTAAGAATACTTGAATCGCTGCGGCTTTCACAAGACTTCCAGCATAGAATGTCTTCCATCGAAACAGACGTGGCGGGATTGTACATTATAGTATAAAGGACCAATCTTTGGACTCCGAGACTCCGCCTTCGTCGGAGCTCGATTTGGTCTGCATCCGAATACTGTTGGCGGTAGCCACGCGACGTCGGAAGACCAAAATGGTTATTCTTGACATAGACAGCTTCCCCACCGCCTTCGTCGCCGCCCACGTCGTCCGACACGACGAGCTCGCCCGCCAAGATGGCTAGGACGAGT
The DNA here is from genome assembly GCA_964035595.1 of Somion occarium. Lineage (NCBI taxonomy): Eukaryota > Fungi > Basidiomycota > Agaricomycetes > Polyporales > Cerrenaceae > Somion > Somion occarium. The sequence continues at coordinate 129,156 of OZ037947.1, forward strand.
TTCGCACCCTCCTTCAACCTCGATGTCTCCACAAATGACTTCCTGTCCCCCCAGGATCTGCTTCCGCATTCTGCGCCTTCCATTGACCAGGAGAAGATTGCGCCATGGACTGTCGACCCTCCTCAACATGACAATGAACCGGTGAGTGACATTTGTGTTTGGTTTCCTTTTTCTTTGCTATGGAGAAACAAGAAGACGTGAGGGAGAAGGAATGGTTAGATGGGTGTCATATATGCGCAAACGTAACGGGTCTCAAGAACCAACGCCGTCTTTCTTGCATTTCAGTCATCGGCGTCCACAAGTCCATACGTTGTGTCTTCAAACATCCTTTATTCACTGCATCGGCCCTTCTCTCGTGCAAACCCAAAGCTATCACACTCCTAGTGCGAACTCCTTGTGGATATCTACGGCTTGTCCAAGCTGTTCCCGGATTGAGATACAACTAGATTCATTATCATCGCAACACTTGAGGGAGAAGGACCCGCCGCCGTATTTGTCTGCTTTGCTTGCGTTACCACCAGAGCCAGACCATACTTGCCAGTTACCACACCTTGTCGTACGCCTCCTACATGCGCTCCTGTATGATCTGGGTGATTTTTGGTCCAGTTTTATTTCCGTTTCGTACGTTGGATTGTCATTGTTTACATTCCCTTGAAGATGCTGAGTTTTGACGTGGACCCGTTAGCCCGAGTAGGGGGACGTCTCGTTGCTTGATGGCCATGCATGGTTTCTGTTGCACCTATTATGTCACTCGCTTTGGATCCTACTTGCGCAATTTCCACTTCTCGACTCGCTAGCTTTTCTGTACGGTCAATTGCCAGACGGGCGAGGAGTTTGAATTGCTCCTCTCGGTTTTGGTACTCGACACGTTCTTGAAATAACGACGTGTTCTGGTGCTCGCTCGATTTCCGTCTCGCGCGGAATGTCTCCATCCCTCACGATCCCTTTCAGTCCTTGGGGGATCAGGACGCCCATGCGTTTCCACTTGCACGTAACGACTTAGATTTCATCTAATGAAAACACGAGCGGGTGAAATTGCAATCCTCACGCAGTATCGAACGTGGATTGCATCACCCTGACCAAAGAAACACAACTCGAAGGACGCCGGAAATGACGCAGAGGAATGCTACTGCGAATGACACGGACGCTCTTGCAACCTCGTTGACGTGCGCGATTCGGGCCCAATTTTTGTAGTATCTCCATATGACTTCTATTCTTTCTATATTCCGACTTTAAGCATGCTCACAATTTAACTACTCTTAGCCGACACCTCCCCCAAAGAGTACTATGTTTGGCTTCAACCACCACAAGCTGTCGACCTCGACGCTTGCTGGTAGTACGACCAGTCTCCTCAGGTCACGACCTTCCGATACGTTCAGTGTAGAAAGCGGTTCCACGTATGGTGATACGCTTCGTCCTCATGACTTGATGCGAAAAACCAGTTCTTCGCCCCTTACGCGGATAGGAAACCTTATCAAGAAACGGTCAAAGAGTGCCCTGCGGTCAGGCCTGCAGATCGACTCTTCCTCCTCATCAGAGATCCCGCCACTCCCATCTCCCGATTTCATTCCCTTCCGACCAGCACCTCCTTCCCCCCCTCCGTCTGAATCATCAAGAAAGGGCCGTAAGGAACGAAAGAAGAAACGGTCGAATGCACCTCCACCACTTCCTCCGAAACAGAGCCAATCAGAGTTCACGTTAGATACAGATTTAGACAAAATGGAGGGTATCATCGACCTGACTGTTCTGCCACAATCAAGTCTGGCGGCAGATCCAGGCTCACCTAGCAGTGCCAGTGGTGGCTTTGAGTCGTCAGCTGCTTCAACGGCTCTCACATCAGATGTCTCCTCCGTTCATCACGATCACCATAGTGGATTATCGCCGCATGCAGGCACCATCTTCAGCAATCCATTCCAACCTCCTCCGTTATCAGGCACCAAACGCAAGATGGGACCCGTTGCACACATATATGACAGTAGGAAGGTATCCCCCAAGTCGCAGCCGTCGGGTTCACAACGTCTGAAATCGCCGGAAGATACAGATGATGTACGCGGCCCCTCTTGGACTGCTCCAGAAAGTTGGGCAGTGGAGAAGGAGGGCGAGGATTCCACGCAGGTATACTCAAGTTCAGATGAGAGCGTATCCAAGTGCCCAGCCAATCCCGCCCGGCGAAAACGTGTGCGACAAAGTACCCGTCTTCGTGCAAGTGGCAACACAATGTACAAAATCCGGATCTATCGTGCGAACAATACCTACCATGTTGTTTCGATCGATCTGGGTGTCACTGTCGGGGAGCTCACACCACAGTTGAACAAGAAGCTCTTGCTGGATCCAAAAGCAGAAGTACATCGCATGTACTTGAAGGAACGAGGGAGAGGTACGTAATCACGTAGAATAGTGATGGAATAATTGTTAACGGGTCGTCAGAACGCGTGTTGGCACAGACAGAAAAGCCTGCAAACATCGTACGACGACGCCTGGAGCAGGCTGGGTATGATATTGCAGACGGCCTTGATATCCTTGGTGCCGATGATATACAGTTCCTGATGAAATTTGTCTACAAGAGTAATGTCTTAGGACCTGCTGTGAGTTGAAAACTTAGATCTTTCATTCATTGTATTGACGTCCATATTCCATCAGGAGGAAGACCTTAATATTGAGAACTTCGAATACATCGACCTCACCGGACGCAGTCTCAAGACGGTGCCTGTAGTCCTCTATTCACATGCCGACACGATCGTTTCTCTGAACTTGTCTCGGAATCCCATGTTGGAGATCCCTCTCGATTTTGTTCAGTCGTGTACGACATTACGGGAGTTGAGGTTGTCGAACATGGCAATGAAGAAGGTACCCCAAAGCGTTCGACACTGTTCTTCATTAAACCGCTTGGACCTATCATGCAACCGCATAGGAGATCTTGACGATGCGGGGTTGGAGCTCCTCACGAATCTCACGTCGTTGAAGCTGCAGAATAATCGACTCGAGAGGCTCCCTCGCTACTTCCAAAGCCTCGAAAATCTCAAAACGCTCAATATCTCAAACAACAAGTTCCATATATTTCCCTCCGGAGTCTGCAGGCTCAAAGGCCTTCTGGATCTCGATGCGTCATTCAACATGCTTTTGGAGCTGCCAGAAGAAATTGGAGAGCTGCAGAATTTGCAGCGATTGATCATTGTTGGCAATCGGGTGTCAAGGCTTCCTGAGAGCTGCAACAAGCTTATGTCGTTGGAAACGCTGGACTGTAGGAGGAATAACATCTCAGACCTGTCGGTCGTATGCATGTTGCCTAAGGTTACCTCGATCATGGCAGATCATAACGCGGTGCCGAGCTTAGATCTATCATTTGGACCATCGCTCAGAAACCTCAACGCATCGTATAACGACATCACCCAACTGACTTTGATTCCTGGTCCTGTCGGAAAGCCTTATGCGCTTACAGATCTCGACATTTCCTCGGCCAAGCTTTCGTCGTTAGATGGTCTAGCACTTTCTCATCTTACATCTCTGCGGTATCTTCGATTCTGCCACAACTCAATCCGTACCATCCCTGATTCGTTAGGAGAGCTGCTGGAGCTGCAGCACTTAGCATGCGCAAATAATCGATTGTATTCCCTCCCCGCTTCCATTGGTAATTTGCAGAAGCTGGAGATCCTAGAGCTACACAACAACAGCCTAAAGGAGTTGCCAGCCTCTTTATGGCAATGTGCCTCCCTGACCTCGATTAATGTGACCTCGAACCTACTTGGCAACTTCAAAGAACCACCGATGTATATGTCCGTGCCCACGGTGCTGCAAGATCAGGTTCCATCTAGCCGTGTAGGGCAGTTAATTGCAGATAGGAAGACCTCTGTTGGTTCAGTTGCAAGCCGGGAGATACCGCCGCTGGCAAAATCGCTGGAGAAATTGTATGTCGGCGAGAATCAAATGACTGAAGATTGCCTACGACCGTTGATGTTGCTGAAGAACCTCAAAGTTCTCAATCTCTCTTTCAACGACATATCTGAGATTCCCCCAGGCTTCCTCAAGTCATTGCGAGCTTTGGAGGAACTTTACCTCAGTGGAAACAAGTTATCATCTCTGCCAACCGAAGACTTGGAATCTCTGGAAGCGTTGAGAGTATTGTTTCTGAATGGAAATCGCTTGCAGACGCTGCCTCGAGAGCTCGCGGCCTTAGGTTGTTTGACCACCCTTGATGTCGGTAGCAACGTGTTGAAGTATAATATCAATAATACTGATTTCGACTGGCACTGGTTGGTACTTGTTCGGCTTCTTTTCGTTTACCTTTTCTGACCAGCGCATCCTCAGGAATTACAACCCATCCCTGCAATATCTCAATTTGTCTGGGAACAAACGTCTGGAGATCAAGCCCGATACCAAAGTACAGGCGAAGAGTCAGGTGGGGCGAAAGATTGCGTCCGCAGATTTCGCCAGCCTTCACTCATTGAAGGTCCTTGGCTTGATGGATGTCACAACTTCATACCATACCATCATCCCTGACGATAACGAAGATCGTCGGGTGCGTACCTCACTGTCTGAAGTGAATGGGATGGCATATGGTATTGCCGACACGCTGGGGGCTAGTTTCGGGAATCCCGACAATCTGATCCTGAACACCTTCGATTTAGTGCAACCTCATTTCCGGGACCGAAAAGACGAAGCCATTTTTGCCATGTTCGGCCGCTCAGCCCCAATCAACAGCAACAATCGTGTATCGAAATACCTCCATGATCATTTTCTCAATGTGTTCTCGGCAGAGCTGGATAATATGCAGTCAAGAGGCGGCGATGTACCTGACGCTATGCGACGGTCTTTCCTTAAGCTGAACAAATTTCTTCACGACTACCTGTACAATTCAGACCCTCGACGGCCGTCAACTGTCAGCGCTTCTGGGTCCATCCGAACCTACATTGATCCCTCTGCTGTTCGAAGCGGGGCGTCGGGGGTTGTCGTATATTTGCTTGACAAGACACTATACGTCGCGAACGCTGGAAATTCCCTTGCTGTTATCTCTCACCAAGGTACTGCAGAACTTCTGTCTCGAAAGCACGACCCTTTCGAGAGGAGTGAGACTGTCCGCATTCGCACCGCTGAGGGGTGGGTCTCGCCGAAAGGGTTAGTTAACGAAGAAATCGACGTGTCCCGATCATTTGGCTTCTACTACTTACTGCCGATTGTCAATGCTCGTCCAGATGTCGTTGTTCGACCTCTCACGGAGTTGGATGAATTCCTCATTATCGCTAATCAAGGCCTATGGGATTTCGTTCCTTACCAAACTGCTGTAGACATCGCTCGTTCTGAGCGGTCTGACCCTATGATAGCGGCACAGAAGCTGCGCGATTTCGCTATCAGCTACGGAGCAGAGGGTACTACGATGATCATGGTGATATCTGTGGCCGATCTCTTTAATGAACGGTCATCACGCTCTAGACAAGCCACTCAGGATCCCCTTGACCTTGATGCATATGCCGCTCGACGACGTCCAAGGAAGGACGAGATCGTGAACAAGGACATTTCTCGACTTGACGGCGAAGTGTCACCTCCTGTCGGCCACATCTCTCTGGTATTCACTGATATCCGTAATTCGACACATCTTTGGGAGGTGAATGCGGGGATGGAAACGGCAATGCAGCAACACAATCATCTCTTGCGGCGACAGTTGAGACTTTGTGGCGGCTATGAAGTTAAAACCGAAGGTGATGCATTCATGTGCTCGTTTCCCACTACCATGTCTGCGTTGTGGTGGTGTCTCAGTGTACAGGTGGAGCTTTTGAAGGTTGCATGGCCTTTGGAGATCCTAGAATGCGAGGACGGACAAGAGATTCGCGACCCTGAAGGCAAGCTTGTTGCTCGCGGCCTTTCTGTTCGTATGGGCATACACCAAGGTCGACCCCTTTGCGAACCCGACCCGATTACGCACCGCATGGATTACCTTGGTCCTGTGGTAAACCGTGCATCCCGAATAAGCAGTAGTGCTTTGGGCGGGCAAATTATGTGCAGCGCGGATATTATACGAGAGATTAATGCTATCTTCAACGACGGGCCAAAGACTGAGCACTCATACCTCCAACCTACCCAAGCTATCGAAGCGATACGCCGGCTTGGTGTTGTCGTCCACCCCGTTGGTGAAGCAAAGCTAAAAGGACTCGAAGTTCCTGAGATGTTGTCGCTCGTCTATCCGAGCGAGCTAGCAGGCCGACAGGAGCTAGAAGCTGTGCAGACGCATCCAGGAGCAGCTGGATCGCGAGTTCAGTTCAGCGTCGATCAGATGCGCGAGCTCGCTGTGCTGTGCATTCGACTAGAGACTTTGACGTCTTCTCGCGTATTTCGCCCTCTTCCAACTCGCAAGGGGAGCACGTCCAAGACGTTGGAGGAGGAGAAGCAGGAGGAGGCGAACCCCGTCTACTTACATGGGAACCTCGACGTGCTTTTGCCAACACTGGACAAGGCCTCGGATTCTGAGTTGATGCAAGTCCTTGACTCTCTTTCGATGCGCATTGAAAGCGCATTGGCGGCCTTGACTCTGAAACAGATCGTTTCCATGAACAAGTGTGACGGAGATAATATTTCACGGCGGCATGGTGGCGGTCTTGATGTTCGGACGTTGCAACAACTTCTCTCGTTCTTGGCACCTCCTTGAGGTGGTTTGTTGTATCTGGAGCATTTTTTTTTTCTTTCTTTCCGGGATTCTTGTTTGTGTCATTATTTAGACGTGCATCGATTCTTCTCTCCTGCATCATTACTTATCACCACAGTTTGAGCATATTATTGTAACCCTGTATCATTTGTATCATTGTATTCTATCGACGTCCATAGCTGTTTTTCGTAGGGCATATTTAATGTTTATCATAAGGTTTATACCCGTCCCTCCACACCAGGTTGCTGCTATCATTGGAGCTGGTCAAAACGATCTGAGCTGATGTGACAATCATCTTAACTGCACAAAATGTTGACTGAATTATCTGTCTCCAGGGTTATGATTGTAAACGATTCAGGATACATGGCCCGGATACAGAGCGGTTTTCCTTTTCCCAAGGGGATGAGACAAAGGCCGTCCTTAAGAGGTTCGTGAGTTCGGGAATAAGACATTGAGGCCAGGGTGGGTTTCAACGACAGTGATATGACTTGAGCAGTTATATCTTGCCTTAGACTTTACGAAGATCTCGTTCCTCAGTGCAATGCATCTTTAATTCACGCACGTTCAAGTAGAATCGCGAGATACCATCATCGTCGTGAAATCCACATCATACAAATACATGATTACTTGGTTTCTGAATCTTCCTTCTTTCCTCCGCGCTCACTTAGAAGTCGATTCTGCCGGGAACAATCTCAATCCAATAACCATCAGGATCCAAAATGAACGCAATGTGTTTCATCTTCCCATCCGTCAACCTCTTCTTGAATGGCACGCTCAACTCTTCAAACCGAGCGCAAGCCTTCTGGATGTCGGGTACAGTGATAGCAATGTGTCCGAAGCCGCGCCCAGGGTCAGAATTTCCACTGGAATAGCCTTGGAAATCGGGGTCTGACTCAGTGCCATGGTTGTGTGTGAGCTCAAGGATACCTACAAGTAGACAGGCGCATTATGAGGACTTGAATAGGGTGGATTTGGTAGCAATTACGTACCCTCGCGGTTGAAACGAGTGTTCTTCTTCTCCTCTGCACTTTGCTTGCCTCCGGAATGGTCGTAGCCAAGGAAGTAGAGAGTGAAGCTATCAAACTTCTGCTCTGTTTCCAACGATAACTTAGACCTCGTATAATTCGCTCGATACCAGTCCGAGTTTACCTGACAGGAGATCCATTCCCAAGACCTTTCAACGAGATGCAATAATCAACGCCTCCGCCCGAGTTCAATAACAGAATGGCGTACCTCAGTATAGAATTTGAGTGAGACCTGAGGGTCCTTGACACGAATCATCGTATGATTGAACTACATCCTCCATGTCAGTGATCCTAGTCATCTTCACTGATCGGCATAGCGAGAAACCCACCTTGAAACCTTCAGTTGCTTCCGAGCGAGGCATATTGTTTCGTTACCAGGTGTTATCAAGGCTGGAGAGCACGGGTAAGGTCTAGGACAAGGATGCAGTGGGAAATGTTTATTATTGCTCGAGGATGCATCGGTGGCTAATAGCTATCGATGACGTCGGTCGCATGAAAGTACTTCCGAGCATAATTGTGCTAAGGTTACCAGTAGGTTGGGGAAAAACTTCACACTCGCCATAAGTCAGTAAAAGAGAGCAGTGGGGAACACAGACGACCGAGAAGAATGAGATCCTGAAAGAACGCTAGTCGGCAAGTTCATGGACGTTGATAATTCAATCATAACTGAAGGCTGAGTACCTTCGCGATCATGTCCAATCATGTCACAACTTGCTACTACAACACTTTGCATACAAAATAAAGCTATGATGGCAAAAAATCATGTTGGAAGTGATCGCAAGAAGGTATGGCGAATGTTGATGAAGACAGAAGCAATAGAGAATATCGTAGCATTTGATGAGGGTACCATTAGACGTCAACATGACCGAACAGCACCTCCCTAGTCTAGTTCTAGTCCACTAAAGTTAGGCATAACATGAAACCGAAACTGAGGATATGTATGCCTATTTCCAAGATAGTCAAGATCGAAAGATCGACTACAGCCGGTTTGTACGTCAGTCGTCAAATCAGATGTGAGGCAAAGGACGCACCTATCTGCCCACAAGTGTCGAAGCGTTGGATAATCTTCCCGATCTTGCTCACAGAATTCATGGAATCGCTCGAAAGTATAGTATACGAAGGAACCATGGCCTGCGAGTACGTCTTCCAGTTCCTTTACAGTAAGCTCCTTATCAAGTCTATAGGTTGAATCAAACGTCAACAAGAGGTCCCTCAAAAGAATAGGCGAAGACCTACTGAGGGTCAGACAATACCGAATCTAGAATATGCGCCACAGTCAAAGGCCTATCTTCCAATTTCGCCTCATGCAAAACCCAGGATTCACGTTTGTAAGAGAGGAATGACTTCCGACAGGGAGGGAATACAGCCGAGCTGCGATATGCGATAGGATGTTCTTTCAGCTTGATATGCCTCGATACCTCTTTGCCCTTTCGTGACACCTCTTCTCCAGATCGCAAAAACGTTTCGAGTGCCGACGTAGCTAGGGGAGAGCGACGTTCATCGTTGAGACTGACTGCGGGGAAGATCGTGTTGGAGCGGAACCTGTTGGATAGGTAGCATTGGAGATCTTCGTCCCATACTTGCCATTGAGTGGATTCTTCCTTCCAATGGCCTGCGAGACGATCAGGTTCGTCAGTCTCCAGTGGCACGAGTTAATGAATGCTATACGTACGATTCTGTTCAAGTAAAGCTGGACCGCATTGTGGATGAGAACAGAAACCATCTCGTACAATGCAATCAAATGCAATCTGCTGCCATGTCAGACCGAGAGACATATCCTCGTCCGTACGATAAAGGCCATTCAGCTTGCAGAGACTTTCCCAGAACGGTTCCTGTTCTTCGTCGGAGCCATAGAACCCTGCTGTGTCTCTACAGGTGTGGTAGAAACAAACATGCGTCCTTAGATCGTCGTCTGGAAGATATTCCTTGACAATCAAGAGAAGTTCGTTGGGGAGTCGACGTTGTCCTTGTCTCGTGTTTATAACAAGATCTCTTGGGTAATCAATGGTCATAGCATCCATACTGGCAGGTCGATTGAAAGGAATATGAGTCGTTCTGCTGAAGAGAAAGTAGAAGTTGAGACAAAAGTTGAGAAGTGGAAATGTGGCTCAAGTTCAACATGACCGTAAACGGGTAAAGGGTTTGCCTTTTATATACAATTGGCGCTTACTTTTCACAAACCTCTTACGGGGCCAAAGTGTTGTCTCGTCTCGGAAGATTCATACTGTAAATAGGTACCCATGCGTACCTCCTTATACAGGCTGAAGTCCTCGGTTGGAACGGTTTTTGCCTGCTCCCAGCATCCTATGTTGTCATGATGGCCAGCTGTCGAAAGATTTGTGCAACTCACTGACTTCCGACTCACTGGTATCTTAGCCAACATCTTTTGTCAAACATTGCTCCAAGACCCAATAGATCCAGCAGTCAGTTTAGTTTATGCCCATTGGCGCATATTCCTGAAAAGTTCACCGATTGTTTTGTGTGGTCTTTAGCCATGTCTTGGAGACCCTGCATATACAGTAACGTACACCCTCGCTTGCAATCAAAAATTACCTTCGTTCCCGTCTCATTGAGAAATATGTACGACCCCGCGCCGGATATCACATGTGTTCAACAGTGTAACATGAATTTCAGCGCAGGGCACGCTCTGACCATGCTGAGTCCCTCAGTCCCCGGCCCAGACACATACAATTCCCAGGTAGTCCTTTTGAACGTGACGGTAAAGTGATAAAACATGCCACCTCAGTCTCTAGCAACGCTTCAGACCGTTCAAGGGCCATAAATGCCACTTGAAGACAGGCATGAATGAAAGTTATGCATGACAATCGTCTCGCTCAATAAAGTCCTCCACACAGGCGAAATCTCTGCCATACGGATATTCACGAGATGATAACCCGCAGCGAATCTAGCACATGCACCCTATAATTGCGATCAACCGATTTTACCGAGTGCACACTTCTCGCTTTGAAATGGATTAATTTCCGTCGTCACCGTGGAAACACTACGGGCAGGTCGCGAGTTTGGCGGGTAAAAATTGAGAGCAGAGGCCAATCAGCTCATTGTCCAATAGCATGCGAGAAAAACATGCTCACCAGAACTCGGATGGTCCAAGTGGGGCTTGACGGCCACAATGGTCCCGATTCCTTGGAGGTGTTAACCCAAATATGAGAGGTTGATGATCCCGAGAACGGGATTCTTCGATCAGGATAAGCGTGTATAGAAGTATAACGGATCCGAACGATCATGCAACGTGGCGGCGAGAATAGTAACAGCACGACGTGCATGTGTTAACGCTGAGAAATACTGCATTGCTGGGATATTTAAGTCAACCTGACTGAATAGTTCCAGAAGAGAAGACTCACGGAAGAATGAACGGAAAGTGCTATCTGAAGAACTGTGATATTCGGCCACCAAAAGACCCAGTCATAAACACAAGCTACGAGTCACGACGTGAGACAACATCCAGCGTATTAAAAAAATTCTTGATTAATGGCAATCATTCGAAACGAGGATCCATCGTGTGTTCATGAGAAATTCTACACCGCAGATGAGGAAGGAACCGTATTCTCGCCAATCGCAAGCAAACCTGCGACGGTCACAGAGAGACTTGCCTACCTCGGAAGGCTTCACCTACTCATATGGTGCAGTGCCAACGATAGCGGTCAAAGTTTCATAGCCACACCATCTTGCCAGAATGAAATGTGTTAACATCCGATCGTTCCGCTGGTCCCTTGCCACATCTGGCGGGTCGACGTTGTTGAAAGTTAAGATAGGGCACTGCAGGCCGCCTCGGAAGAACCTGGCATGTGCGTTGAGAACCAGTCAATTCAAATGAACAACAAGCATGAATCAAAACGAACACAGGGTAGCAAATGGCGTCAGGATGAATTCCCAAATGCAAAAACAAAGGCAGCCAATGGTCGTTCGAGACACATAAACTTCTCATTCACACTCTGTTCAAACGTGCCACATCGAAAATCATGTTCCTATGTGTACGTTCAGGACATTAAATACTGTTGAATTTCAAACGACCCATCAGTCACGCGTCACAGGGGCAGTTAACGCGGCGAAATTGGGCGGGTGTCACGGGTCACCGGGCGTAAAAGCGAACAGCTTGTCCTTAGGCATCCGTCACAGAAAATTAATGTTTTCCAGTGAGTTGTCCTACGCTGTAATAGACTTTCAGTATTGATGGCTAACTTTGAGGCAGGCTAAGTTCATATAAGTATCCATACAAAACGTGGACATCGCCTGTGTGTTGTTTGGGGAAATCGTCAAGCAAGCGCGCAAATAAGCGTTTACCAATAGTTCTTGTTCTCGTCGATGCAAGTTAGTTGAAATACGGACCTGCCAGACCCTGCCTGGATCAATGTTACCTCGTTGCGCAACCGAGTATACGCGAGAGTACGCGTGCCAAAGGTTACACATGAAGAAGTTTCATACAACCGGTGATTTTACTCGCGAAGACGGTGTCAAATTGTACAATGCAATGGAACGCGCCGTCGGGACTCAAAGCAACGGCGAATCAGCTTGAGTGAAGGTCAGAAGCCTCATGGACGTGACCGTCTTGATGAAGCATCCAAGCGTCTACGAGTATTCCATGCGGGCTACTCTATTTTCCCAATCACATGCGAGCACTAAAATTTCAGAAGTAGGTGAGTGTGCTTCCTGATACTTGTCTTCTCCACCCTGATCAAGGGGAGGCAGAGCGGGCTTGTTGACCTTTACGTGTAAATGTGTGAAGATATTGGGACTCGCATGCGGACCAAAAAACGCCGGAGATATTTCTTCCACAGATCCTGGGCTTTGTAATTCTCAAAAGGAGCCGTTCAATACATTTGCCAGAGGTATAAGAAGCGTCTGATTTTTTCTAGGATAACTCACCGCTCTCGACTTCCATCGCAGCAGCGTTCCCTCGTATCACAGCTAAACCAGCCGAACCAACCGTCTCAACTCCCTTTGAGTCTTTTGCGATGTTGTTCACCAAAGTCCTCTATCCTCTCCTCGCTGTCTTCGGCGTCGCGTCCCTCGCGTTCGCTAGTCCCATTGCCGAGCCCGCTGCAGGTGGGATCGAGATCAGGCAGGCTAACAGTGTCTTGGACGTTGTGCAAGGCCTCCAGTCCGCCGTTGCTCCCATTGTGTCTCAACTGGGTCCGTCTCTATCTGACCCTGTTTCTTGTTCATTGTTTCCTAACCATCTCGGCTACAGAGCAAGCGGCCACCACTGGGCAGGACCCCACCGCACTCTTGGGCGAGTTACGGGATGTCTTCACGAGCTCTACGAGTAACGTCAAGAACTTGAAGGCTAGCCCCAGCAGTTTCGCCACGGCTGATATCACTGCGATTGTTAGCATCGTTCTCAACATCTTTTTGGTATGTCGGCTCGTGTTGTTCATAATGGTCCGTTCTCATTTCTCACTTTTACCTGAAGGACGTCGTCGTTGTTTTGGGCAAATTCCCTATCCTCAGCGTCGTCGTTTCCGCCAACGTCGACGTTTTCTTGAGCGCATTCCTCTCTGCTTTGAACGCCGCCTCTCCGGGCATTGCTACTCAGATCGGCAAAGGGTAAGAGATTTTCCTTGCTGTTGATTTGTTCTCTATTGATATCTTGTCTTAAGCATACCGGGTGCCAACGTTAGCGTTTTTGTCGTTCTGCAGCTCGTCGCTGTCATCAGGATCCTCGGTATCACTATCATATTGTAGGCGTCTCAGCGGTGTAACGGTCGTCATATCGGTCTCAACGGTCGGGCTTCAAGTCTGTGGTTTTGGAAAGATTATATAGACGTTTATGCTGATTTTGGTCATAAATGGATCGCAATATATTGAGTATTCATATACCCCGGACATCGTCTCAGTTCGAAATTATGAATTGTCTTGATTGGGAAGGTATTTTCTTTCCGGCTTGCTATACATAGGTCTGGGTAGATATTATCATTCCTCTTGAACCAGGGACCCACGATGATGTAAACATAGATCATCACCCCCAAAAGTGTATAACTCTAATCGCTTCATAGGATGTCTCGACTTTCTATCAGAAGTCGTCAAAAGTAACCGACCTCCCTTCTAGCGCGTGAATTCAAGTCCTTCGACGCTGAAAAAAAAGTGCACTATGGTTCGTGCCCACCCCACATTTCACCCACCGTTCTAACAAACAAATTTCAGAGTAAATCTCAGCAGAAGGTGCACCTACAAACGTTTTGGTTCAGCACCCAAGAACAGACTAGGGTTGGGTGTTGTTCTTAAAGCCCATACTGTACATGCTGGTATATAGAGAAGGTCTATAAAAGTAGAAATATCGTAGAAAAGGTTTGCCGATATAGATTTGTCTTCATTTCCAAGTTGGACGGATGGAACCGCAAGTCGAACGTGTCGCCATCATCATCCACAAATGATACAAGACGCGCAAAAAATGACAGCCTTAACAAGGATACCTAGAAACAATTGCTCGAAGATCCTATGTAGTCGCTTGAGAATATTTGTACTCCAGTGCCGAGAATGTACGCACTGCTGGAGATTCCGGTATAAGATGCAACACGGGTATTATTTGTCGGCACGATCTGAGTGAAGTGATATAGGAGGAGAACGCAGAGAGAAAGGGTCGAAGGAGTATCATACCTTATGGTTCGCTGCTGCGCATTGCCTCAAGGTTGTATTGCACGTTTTTGCGGTACTTAGTGACTAAATCTGCGGCGGTTACCACACGATCGTTCGCTCGAACAATCTCCTACAAAGAACTTCAGAAACAGAAGGGTAGAAGCAGATATACTCACGTCAAGGCAATGGTTTAGCTCGAGAATATTCTCGGTGCATTTATCCTGAAATCTAGTCATTTCCTCGTGTCATAGACTTTACAATATGTGGAAGTACTGACAACGTTCTTGATGATACGCTGAAGCAGAACATTTTGCCTTTCTGCATGAGGATTCTCCATCCTATGGCTGCAATTCAACGAAGGACTGTATGATAGTTTGTCAAGCTTGCTTGCAGTCCAAAAGCAACGCGGAACAAGTGTAATCCAGACGCGCCTTGCACGTGAGGAATTCAGGGCAGGCCTAAACCTACTGAGATGCTAACCAAATTACACTGAAAGAACGCCCGCCTAAGTTTTTTTTCTTATGACCCTAGTACTCGCTGTTTACGTAGATTGCTCGCTGTTTCAAACCTTTTCTCTTCATAAAACCATGTTGTGTGTATGAGAATATCTCTGACTATTCGGCATGGTGCAAGCAGACAGACGGCTCCTATGGCATCCTCGGCTGGACAACAAGTTTCTTGTAGGAGGTGGTACTCAGTTAACGGTATATGAATGGCTTTCAAATTCGTCAGAAATCAGACATGTTACCTCGAAGCATGATCTGCAGATGATGAAGGTATGTACATGTCGCTACTGAAAGTCGTTTATGCTCATTTGCTATCAGTGCTTCGCATGGTCACCAGACATTGCATATGATGATCTGGTTGCAGTCGGATATAGTACTGGAAAGGTCGATCTCATTCGTCTGGAGGCTACCTCGTCATCTACGAACCAAATCCTCTCCGCTGGACCGTCTGTTTCACTCCCAGTCCGGAATACCCGAGCTTGCAATACGCTTGCGTTCTGTTCTGCTGACCCAAGCTATCTTGCCATTGGTCTCGACAAAGTGCGCAATGACGCAAGTCTCATAATATGGGACATTCATACTATGATGCCCTCGTTGTCAGTCAAATCTTCAAGTCAGTCAAATGGTTCCGCATCTGTTATACGGCCGCAACCACAGATACCTCGAGGCGATTTGGGACCACGTATTGACCCGCGGATTCTACAGCAACATGCTTCAGCAGAGATTGTGTCGTCATTAGCATGGCTTCCCAAGTCAACTACGCTTCTTGTTGCTGGCGTTTCCCACCGTTGGCTCAAGTTGTTTGACTTTCGCAACCATGAACCCGCAGTTCAGAACGTCGCAAGCAAGGTTCATGGCATTGTTACTGATCCCTTCGACCCGCATCGTATTGCAAGTTTCGCGGACAGTGTGGTATCTATTTGGGATACCAGACGTTTGACTCAACCCCTCCTGACATTCACTGAGAAAGATGCATCAGCGGACGGCGCCAGAGTGCGGCCGAATTCTGCTCTCAGGACCGTGGAGTTTTCCTCAGTTCGACGAGGCCTTTTGGCAACTCTTGATAAGGAGGCAAATCACGTACGCTTCTGGGACTTGCGTCAGGCAGAAGTCGTTGGCCGAACGCCAGACGGGAGGATTTCTCGAGATTCTTCTCAGTCAACTCGAGCAACTCGACTTTCGTGGGCTAATCCCTCGAGCATGTTGCCTTGGGCTAGTTCAGTCAATAGTCATGTTTCAACCCCTCCGACGCCATCGGACCATAATAGAGCACCATATCAGCTGATACTCGCTGATACTCGGAAGAGTACGCATATACACTGTTGGTGACTTCTACGGTTCCCTAACATGAACTTTAGCGAAGAATTTCAATCGAACGCTTGCATCCTTTGCTTTGGTCCCCGACTCTGATCCATGCCCTCTTACATCAAATGTCATGGTTGTCAACAAGGAGGGAGACCTAGAGTTATACGCTGTTCATGATACACCCACTCATACACCTTGGAGCCCTCGAGGAGACTTGGCACTTGGCATTGGTCGTTCGTATAAGATCATGCCTGGCTTCCGTGAACGCGAACGGCCTCCTGAACCATGGGACATCGTCATGCAACCACCCGGATATACTTCGACATCACATTCTGTCGATTATCGCGACAGTCACGAGCAGACATCTGCTCACGATGGCGGTGGCATTTCGCCTCCTATGTTTGGTCGAGGTGACGAAGATGGGTTCCCCGCTTTAACGCCAAACACTCCAGCCTTGAAAGCACACGCAAATCTATCAGCCACTCGCCCAGGTCGCACCAGAACGTATAGTCCGGCTGCTTTGCGAAACCTTCATTTCGAGCATTCTGCAACATCGAGGCATGCACTCGGATCAAACATAGATCCCATGCCAACCCTTGGTCTCGCTAGTAATCATACGAAGGGCAAAGATACTCATCATCATCATATTCATCATCGCAGAGAGCATTCACCTGCCTGGGGTCATATGACGGAGGTCACAATGCAGCACGGTCTAGAAGAGGACATCTCGATGATAATGCGTCGTAGAGTCATTCGCGGCTACGGTCTGATCAACGTATGTTCCTTTACTTCTCAAACGATGCCATTTGAATGAATATATTGTAGGCGTCTCACAACGCTATTGTTGCTCGAGAAACTACACCACATGATTCAACGCTATCTGAACTGTGGCTTTGGATCAATTGTAAGAAGTTGATTCCTCCACACTCAACCGTTAACCAATTGCATCTTCGTCAGATGCACAGCAGCTGTTGTCAGCGCCAACTTCGATAGTAGAAGGATACAATTTCTCTTACCAAGGTATCTGGGGTATTTGGGAAGGCTTCCATCCACAGCATCCACAGTTCTCTGCCAACCCTACACCCCGAATATCACAACGAGGCCTCCTGTTGGAGACGGCTCCATCAGCATTGTCTAACCTTGACCTGGAACGTCGCCGAACACGATCAGGTTCCAGACATCCTGGTAGACGGAAGAGTCGGCCACCTAGCGATATTGTCCAAGACGAATTCCTAGCAGCTATCTCTATCGTCAACGCCCGTAGAGATTCGGGTAGCTCCACATGGCAGCCATCCGTGGCTACGAATAAGTTGGCTCAGAGACAATTGGCATTGTATCTTTGTGGATGGAATTTAGCAGAAGACGATTTAGCACATGCTATCAAGAGGTATCGTCTGCATCTATCCATATTCTTCTTGTCATTAATGGTAGCATGTATAGGTGGGAGAAGGAGCACAAACATTCGCAAGCAGCTTGCTGGCTAGTGTTTACGAAGCAGTACAAGGCAGCCGTTGAGCTTCTAATGCGCAGTAGAGGTACGTTGAGCCGTCATGCTATCTCGCCAAGCCTAACTTCTGCCACCCCAGATGAAACCCATCATATGATGTCGGGAATGCTAGCGGCCCTCGTGCCTTCTTCGTCAAGCAAGAATAACGAGCTGCGTGAACATTGCGAACGCCTAGTCATCCGACTACATGACCCATATCTTCGTGCTCTCCTGACTCATCTCACTGTCAACGATGACTGGGCTGAAGTTCTATCTGAAGAGGCATTACCACTTCGCGAACGTTTAGCGATTGCGTTCCAGTTCCTCAATGACAAAGAGGTCACGGCGTATCTGCGACGGATCATAGATCGGTGCAGTCATCATGGAGACATCGAAGGCCTCATCGTCACCGGGTTAACGCCGCAGGGGATGGACATTGTTCAAGCCTACGTCGATACCACAGGTGACCTACAAACTGCTGCGATCTTCTCCAATCTCAACCCCGCCCGGGCGCGAGATCCAAGGTCGGAGCGATGGTTGGATAGATACCGAGACCTTCTGGATCAGTGGAAACTGTTTCACTTCCGGTGTCAACTCGATATTGACCGAGGACAGATTTTACAAGAAGCTATTCAACAGAACGAGATAGCACCATTCGAATGGACTCCGAGGCAAATTGTCCTGAGGTGCAATTACTGCAATAAGCCCTTTATTCCTCCGCTTCCTAACAATGCCAAGGTGAGCGCGCTGAGCTACCTGTTCATTGTGTCGTTCACTGACGTGTGATATAGGCCACTTCTTGTGTACATTGCTCAAGACCGCTACCGCGGTGTTCTGTCTGTCTCATGACCTTGAGCATCGTTCAAGATACTCCTCGGAATGCTGAGTTGGCGCATGCTAACCCAAAGGGTACGTTGTGACGTGTCATACGGTCAACATGAAGACTTACGTCCACCAGATACCATCGATGGAGCCTTAGTCTTTTGCCAGACGTGCCGCCACGGTGGGCATGCGTCCCATATACTAGAATGGTTCTACGCTGAGGATGGAAATCGCTCACATGGGACCTGTCCCGTTGCGAACTGTCACTGTCGTTGCGCTGATGGGTTCTAATCATGTCATAATCATCTACAAGAGGTCTCGCCGCTATCGTACAGAAGAGCTTGCAGACGACAACTTTACCAATACAGCAGCTATAATAAAATAATCTTTTACACCCTCGGACGTTACTTGGGCCAAACACAGTGATCGCGATCATCATCGAACCTCTGTTGATCGACAGCTGCATCATTTCGGCAATATTGGCGCAAGATGGGAAGTTCATTGATATTATACAGGTATCGACTTTCCCCAAAGATTCGAGTACTTAGTGCGAAACCGTCCTCGAGTAGCTTCAAAAGTTTGAGAAAAAACAATGATGGATAGTCCGACCAAATTGGAATTGAGAGTCAACTGAACTTGTGAGTGTGAAGGGTAGGGAGGGCCTCAAAGACGGCTCGCAACAACATGGCACGTCTTCAAAGACACCTTGTTGTAATGCAGGTGGTTAACGATTTAGTCTATGATTCACTGGGTGAATACGAAGGCGACTCCAAGTCAATGCACTTCCACATGTATTACTGAAGGCTCGAATATTATTCCGTTGGCAGCACCTTGAACTAGAAAACACTCAACTAAAATGTATTTGAATGCAGACAGTGTGGGTTGAGGTTCCGAACCTCAACCCACAAGTGAAGGCGAACACCAATCGCTTGCCGAATGACTCTAGCTGCTCGAACTTTGATGGCATATCTCGGTAACGTTGCAAGGATTGTGACACCGATAGGTTGCAAATACGTCAGCATGCATGGGCGCATTCCTGAAGAAGTACATCCAGATGAAAGACATCAGTGGATTAATTGAAAAGGGGGTGGTGTCATAGATCACAGAGTAAGCCTGAGGTAGGTACCTTTCTAAAGAACATGTATGTTACCCATACTCCTGAATCTTGGAAGACAAGAAGTCAGAAATTCTAGCCAAGGCTTTCCAAGCCCCATAGACTCCTGGTTGCATGCGAAAGATACTTCCTCCAGGTGCTCGCGACATGCCAGCACGGCGTCAAGACTACTCCAATTATAGTCTCTAATTACAATATATGCCGGCACTGAACGTCGGAAATCAATGGTGAGATGACGGACAGAGGATGGCGGATCAGAGAGAAGAGCAACCAAGTCGTCCCATTGCTTCCTACAATAGAGCACGTGATTATCATCGTTTGGGTTATCTGGAAGTGCGATCGCCACCGTGAGGCGAACCACATTCTTGCAGCATGCGATATTCATTTTCTTCACATCCAAAGCACCACCTAGTGTGATATGAGCATTGGAATTAGCTAAGTATGGGAGAATGTCTTCACCTAGTCGACGACCAGATATATCCAACGTTAAGTCAAGTAAGCCAGAGCTTGTATTGTATAGGAATGCGCCGATTTCTTCATAGTTTGGTAGAAATGTTGCCCAGGAAACGTCTAGGTAAAGGCTTGTGAGAGCGCGAGGTTCCACCAACGAGAGGGCCCAATATGCGGAGTCATGAATGAGTTTGAGAGTAGATACTAGGGGCCGACGATAGTGCTGAAAATTTTGCACTCGGGTCTTCCACCCCACCATATCTTCAACACTGACAAAGTCTAAAACTCCCCCGAGCGTCCAATGATGATAGTCTATACTCAGACGATCAACAACATTAAAGCATCTCAGAATGCCAACTAGACGGCTGCCCTCGTCGTCAATCATTTTTTTGAGATTGAGCGAACGAAGACGGTGGCAGAGTGCTGGAACGGTCTCAGGTAAGGGGGGTAACTCCAAGTAATGAAGTGTGAGAGTATGGAGAGATGGTAGCTTTAGGAGGGCAGCGCACAGAACCTCATAAGGCAACTGGGGTGGTTTCAGGGACGCTAACCCTGGGTCAAATCGGAGCTCTCGAACATATGGTAGGAGTTTCTCAGCTTCTTTCGCATTGACAAAATCAGAGAAGCGTGTAAAAATTGCCCCATCGTAAGTTTCCTTGTCGAGTGGTGGAACGGCATGCGCTACTATGGAATGAAACAGATGGAATTGGGCCGCCGGGGTCCAAGTCTTGCAAACGCGGGAGCACGACGAGAGAGACGGCATGTCATCATGTAGATGATCAATGATCTCGTCGATGAGCTCAGGAGCGAGCTGGGGCGCTACCATCTTCCATATTTTAGATCTACCATCGCGAACGGTGACACATTTCAGACATTAGCATGGAAATTTCCAGATTATAGCGTTATAGCTCACGATTGACTCGGCTTGGAGGTATGTGCCTGTAAGCGTCGGCGAGACATTGGCTGTATATTTTACGAAGAGCCACGCTCTGTGTACAAGTACAGAGTGAGCCAGGCTACTTCAGTGCGTTGCTTATTCTAAAGGCGTTTGGTATGCAGACGGTTGGGGTAATCATGCACGGTGCAACGATGAGGATAGGTCTGTGTTTGAAAAGACGTACCAGAACACACCGCGCTCCCACGCTGCAATGAGGCTACAAAACTCCGCACCGTGATGCATTGATGCCCTGCAGATGTCAAAGAGGATTCTGAAGCAGAGAGGCGAGGCCCGAGGCGTGTGAGAATAAAGGATCCCCGAGAACGGTGCTTGTTAATGAATATTTGAATACTAAGATCGGTCATCGATCGTGAGTCGTGACCTTCTACGTCGGATGCATGTCGAAATGCACGGTCAGGGACAGAAAACGTACCAAAAGCATTGTTATATACTTCTTTACTCGTATTCGAAATTACAATATTGACGTACCCTAAACTGCCTACAAAATACAAAGAAAGGAGAGATTCCAGAGAGAGATATCTACATTATACTTATATGCAGCAGCAGCATTTCTTCCTCGAGACCAATTCGTTAAAGCAAATCATACAGGTGATAGCGTCCGCCAGTAAAAAGGCAACAGACGGGGAGCAAAGGGGTAACAACACGCAAAGTCTAAACTTTCATTGTCCATTTATGATGAATCCTAGAGAGAAGATTTACTCGTTCAGGTTGTTGAGGAGAGTGGTGAGGCAGCGCTTCGTCACCATATCGCCCTGGAAAGAAAGTTAATGACAAGGCTGAGAAAATTTATGCGATGAAGCGTACCTTGAGAAGGGCAGCAAAGGTGTTGTCACGAAGCGGTTCAGGGAGACATGCTCGCAACGCCTCTCTTGCCCTGTGTAATATGGATTAAACGATGACTAATCTTCGCAATGGAATATCGACATACCTGAGATTGTCGCTCAGACGCAGATAGCAGCGCACGACGTGCTTCAACAACCTAACAGCCTGGGTCTCGACAAGCTGATTCACCATATTACTCAGGACAGTGCCGACCGCGTAGAATCGCTCATAAGTATGACAAATGTAAGTGAGACCTGTCTCGTCGAGGAGGATCTTCTGAACGATGAAGATGGCCACGGTCTTGGACAATTCCGAGCCGGTTTCCATGATTCGGAGACAGAGAGGAATGATTTCGGTAGATAGTAGGAAATGGATGACGGTGTTATTGTCGTTTTGCTATTGGGTGGTCAGTAAGTGATAAGGTTGAAGCTGAGAGGGTGTGCTTACTTTGACCAGAGCCCCAATCACACCAAGGGAAGTAAGGCGGAGATACTCAAAGGGGCGAGTCTTCGAAGTGGTATTCAGGAAGGGGTATAAGAAAAGTGGTATATGAGCTATGTGAGAAGGTTAGTAATACGTTCGTAAACCCAACCCAAGAAAACATACCATTCAAGAAGAGTTGTCGGGTGTCGGGATGTGACGCGACACACTGCAGTAGTGCGAGCGCGTTGCACACTCGGTTGGATACATGAGCAGTGAGGTTGGGAGGCGAGAGAAGAGGGTATACGGAGACAATCTCCTGTAGTAAAGCCGGCATTATTCCTAAAGAAGAATGAACAGATGAATACGGTAGAGACAAAGCGGACCATACCGAAAGAGTGCCACAGCACAAGTGCAAGCTCATCGAACTGCTCCCTCTTCTTGCTCAGCTCCAGAAGCGCGCCTTCCCTCGCAGCAGGATCCAGAAGGTCTATGACCAGATTGTAGATCTTCTGTTCTTCGTGAACGGCAAGGTTGGCTGCAGCTTGAGCACCGTCAGCGTAAGGCCCAAGATTGGACTGGTCGGGTGTGATTGCCAAAGGAGCGACGACATTGCCTTGAGCTTCGCCATAACCAATTATCCCCGCGCGATGGTAAGGGTTGTATTGCATGCTATTGTGCATGTACGAAAGAGGCCTGGGGGAAATAAGGCCCGCCATGAATCCGGAAAGCACGAATGTCGAAATCGAGGCGTACTAAGAAGTCAAGTCTGTAATCGCGGCGGATGTCGTGGGCATGCCTTACGTAATTGCTTCGATGAACCTTGATTGTTCTCTTCAACAACGTTCCCCTTAATTATCAGTGGCGCTAAGCACTCTTCCCTCGCTCTCCTCCCTGCTCTACTTACCAGAAAATAAGTGACCTCGGTTGTGAAGGGACTGTTGCAAGTACTCTCTCATGTACCAACCACTTCAGCACGCCAAAGGTCGTCTTTCCCGGCCATATTCTAGTCATATCGCAGTCATATCGCAGCGGATTCCCGTAGTCGCGGACTTTAGAGCGAATAAGCCATGTGACCAGGCCGGATCTCCGTCAGAGGCTCCGAGCAGCCTGGAGGCGTGCCAGGAAAGGATTAGGTTCTTGATGACGAGCGGCGTGATTACCCCGCATACCCCGCATTTATATACCCCTATGCTAGGATTCTCTGTTCTGCGATAGCGTTATGTCGACCCCCAATCCTATCACCAAGTTTGAGGCCAACCCGCCAACATCCCGCACCTTCACCCGCCAACAAGAGCTCCCCAAATTGCCCATTCCGCCCTTGGAGGAGACCCTCAACAGATATCTCCGAGCGTTAGAAGGCCTACAAGATCCAGAAGCCCACGAGACGACCAAGAAGTCCGTCGAAGAATTTTTGAATGGAGAAGGGCCTATGATCCAGGAACGCCTGAAGAAATGGGCCGAGAGTAAAGCCAGGTCAGTAAAACGACGGATCGTCGCTTGCAAAGAGGCCTTCTAATTACTATCAATAGCTACATCGAGGACTTCTGGTAGGCTATCTTTCTCGTCTTGTATCGATATCGAGGCCTAAGGCCGGTCTAGGTATGAGTCATACCTATCGCATTCAGATCCGGTTGTATTAGCCTTAAATCCATTCTTCGTCTTGGAGTAAGTCCCTCTCAGCTTCTCCTTGCCGTCCGGTTATTCATCTTGCTGCTCAATAGGAATGACCCCACGCCGGATCGGGGATCGCAGCTCCCTCGCGCGGCCTCACTCATTGTATCCTCACTGGGTTTCATTCATGACCTTCGGGTAGGTATGTTGGAGCCGGACACTATCCGCGGAGTCCCTCTCGACATGGACCAGTATACGCGACTATTCGGAAATGCACGTATACCGACCGAAGTAAGTCATTATCTTCTTGACAGTAATCAAGCAGTTCATAATGCGAGTCTTTGAAGCGAGGTTGCAGAATGGAAGTACACCCTGACTCACGGCATCTAGTGGTTCTCCGACGTGGCCAATTCTGTAGGTTTCGACATTCTATGTCTTCTGTACCATCATTGAGTATCGCGTTTTAGATTGGTTCGATGTTCTCGACATGATGAATCGGCCAGTTTTGACCGAGCGAGAGATTCTGCGCAATTTGCAGGCCATCGTACAGGATGCTGACCAGCTGCCTACTCACGAGGTACTTTTGGCTGGCTGGTATCGCTAAAGTCAGCCCATTCTGACTATGTCATAGGTGGCTCGTAACTCCATAGGAGTCTTGTCCACCGAAAATCGCAAAGTGTGGTCTTCTCTACGAAAAGCGCTCATCCGCAACCGCAACAATGAGTCGTGTCTGGAAATTATCGACAATGCTTTGTTTGTAGTCTGTCTAGACGATGCTTCTCCCGACAACCTTGCGGAGTTGTGCAGCAACTTCCTGTGCGGAACGTACAACCTCTGGGGAGGTGTTCAAATTGGAACTTGTACGAATCGTTGGTACGACAAGCTCCAGATCATCGTAACAGCTGATGGAGCTGCTGGTATCAACTTTGAACACACCGGAGTGGATGGTCATACTGTGCTGAGGTTTGTCGGTTGTTTATTTGCTGAATCACTTCACTAACATTATACCTAGGTACGCCGCGGACATATTCACTGAGGGGCTCATGCTCCTCGCTCGCTCTATTAACCCCACTGCACCTACCCTCTTCCACGCACCCCTTTCCCCCTACGCCAAGTCCTATAAGCCACCCCGTGGTCACAAACACGGCCAATCTGGCACCCTCACACCAGGCTATATCATCGACACTGCACCGAAGAAGCTTGAATGGGTCTTGTTCCCTGAGCTGCGAGCTGGAATCCGATTTGCTGAGACGAGGTTGAGTGACTTGATATGTCAGAATGACTGTCAGGCGCTGGAGTTCAAGACCTATGGCAAGAACTTCATTACGAGTCATGGATTCAGTCCGGACGCGTTCATACAAATGGCGTTCCAGGCGGCATATTATGGTCTCTACGGTCAGTACTCTCTTTTGCCCACTTTCTTCAAGTTTTGATTCGATCTGTATATCGATTTCTCTTCAGGCCGTATCGAGTGTACATATGAGCCGGCAATGACGAAGAATTTCCTCCACGGACGAACTGAGGCGATACGGACGGTACAACCGCACAGTGTGGAGTTTGTCAAGGTCAGAATCTCCCACTTTATCCCCGACCTCGATGATCGCTTATCCGTTGATATCTAGACATTTTTCTCAGAGGCACAGCCTACTCAAAAGATCGCAGCATTACGGCGAGCGTGCGAAGGGCATGTCAAGCTTACAAAGGAATGCAGTTCAGGAGTTGGTCAAGATAGGTGAGAACTTTCTGGGCTGATCGTCTGACGTATCATCATTGACGTTGTTCTATATAGACATCTTTATGCCATCTATTGCTTGTTGCAACGCGAACGAGAGGCATACGAGAATGGCGATCTTGATTCTCCTCCTCGCTCACCGATCTCATCGACCTGTTCTAATAGCTGCGATCACAGACCACCGCTTCCCTCCCTGTTCACGGACCCCGGCTGGCAGACGTTGAGCACGTCGATTCTGTCTACTTCAAATTGTGGGAACCCCGCTCTGCGTTTGTTTGGATTTGGGCCTGTGGCTGCTGAAGGATTTGGTATCGGGTATATCATCAAGGACGAGGGTATCTCTGTGTAAGTTACTTTATACTCCGTAGTTGGCGAGACGCTTAACCTAGACTTGCAGTGTCGCGTCGTCGAAGCACCTCCAAACGCGTCGGTTCCTTGACACTCTCAAGGGCTACTTGATCGACGTACAGCGCACTCTTATCCAACTTCACTTGTCTGCTAATGAACGATCGGAGCCTTTCGTTGACCATGCTGGTGTCTTGCGAGATGCCAAGACTGGTAGGCCGATTCACGGTTCTCCTGAAAAGGAGCGTATCGTGTTTGAACTCGAAGATACCCTTCGTATGTCTCTCAACCTCTTTTTCTATTATGACTGTGGTACGCGTTGCTGATAAATACCTCCACAGCTGGATACTCGTTCTTTGACAGTGGTGACGTTGAATTATTGGGAAGACGTCGGAAAGCTCCATCCTATTATAACACTGGTTAGTGATCAGTCTCTCAGCCATTGATGACGATAATTCTCATGTGTCTGTTCGTCCTACAGGAAAGGTCATTCCGCTTGCCGAATACTAAAAAATTATCCCAGATCTCAGCAATGTATATGATATGCATTCGGACGGTGGAAGCGTTTCGTTATCTCTATGTATATGTATTGTATTCAGTTTCTGTGCGCAATGTTTCTTGTACCACAATATGTACCTGTCTGGATTTGTTTCGATGACGACCCATATATCTTGTTGTGCCGGATGGCCATGGGCCCATGGTGTCATTGCATGTTAACGAAAGAATGATACGTTGTTACCTATCGCCATTCATCATAAGTACTCTATGAATTTGCGCGCTCTCCAACCCAACTGCTTCTTTGTTCTATTCAGGAATCCGATGCAAGTCCGATGTGCAGCCTGAGCAGGTTGCAATGGTGCATGTTGTGTCTGGGCTCTCAAAGCATTAGGTCGAATGTTTTGGACGAGGAGAGTTACCATGTATAGGAAACCAGGCGTTCAACTGCTATCTTTTTTCTTCAAAGGTGTTAATGTTCACTTGAGCTCGACACGCCATGCCATTGACTAGTCATATCAATGACTTCGTTTCTACAGTGAAGAGTTACGTTTCACGATACTACTGGAATGACTACTTGCATTGGCGACCTCGAGATCAGTTGGTATACGAGGTAGACAAGCTTCGCCCAGAGTTCATTGCATTCCAGGTTCCGTACCTCTGTGCCGCCTTGCCATACGATGGTCTTGGTTACTGGGACTATCCCTCACGTGTGGGCTGGAAAGTCCACCGCTTCGATCGCGGATGTCATCGCCGTTGCCCACCAGGAAACTGCATATCCTCTGACAGAATGCCAGAGGATGTGCCTTATGGGTTACAGACACATTCTATATCCCGAATGGATGACTCAATCCCCACTGTTCAAGAGAAAATAGCATTCCTCCAGGCTTGGCTATTCTTTGGAGCTTTAGCCGAAGTATGTTCAATTTGTGGATTATCGTTGGAACTCCAAGATACTTTCATCTCGAAGGGCATGGTCAATACTGCAGCCTTGAATGGGCTGCCAATGAGGCTCTATCATTCATCGCAGAAGCTCGGAATCGCTGGCTCCATGAAGCTGAAATCGCAGCTTCGTGTGCTTACGCGTCATGTTCAACTCATGATCACCAGAGGCGATGAACGGGAGGATGAACATGAATATACCTTCACCCAATGCGAAGTTTTATGCTCTATATACGTTCTACTTCGCATACTCTCCTTAACGACTCTTTGTCATGCACCTCACTGGAACCTGGACCCTAACGACGATATGTACACCACTCTCGGCGATGTGACATCCGATTGGAAACCAGAGGGATTGTCAAGGATGAGAGACCTCACTCTCGCCAAACTATTCCAGCGAGGTTGGTGCCCAAGTGAAATTCATCTTTTACAAGGGGACGATGTGTTTATATTTACCTCATTTTTGGAACGACCTTTGGAGGCACGACGAGATCACTCAAACTGTCTCGAAACGAGGTGCAAGGCGTATCAAATTGTTGAGGAAGAATACAAAACGGCACACACTGCTTTTGATTGTACTTGCGAATTCGTTTCTGTGATTCCTGAGCACCTCCGAGATGCTCTTGCTGCCAACAAAATCCCAAAGATCATTGTTTCTGAGGACCTTCAGCTCTCCGTTATTGACGATAAGAGTCATCCATATATCGCCATAAGCCATGTGTGTACGTCCGCATTGTCATGCGTCCTCCTTCAAATTTGAGATTTACGTTGATCATTTGCAGGGGCTGATGGGCTTGGAAATCCTTTCGACAATTCGCTACCACGATGTCAGCTTAGAAGGCTACGACATCTCATGCGTGACCTATGCAAAACTCATAAGGTTGCGCGATCTCATCGTCTCCGTTCCATAGCACTCTGGATCGATACTCTTTGTATCCCTGTCGCTCCTCAATTCAAAGAATATCGAAAGCTTGCCATCAGACTCCTCGCACGAACGTTTCATGAATCCACCGCAGTGCTGGTTCTCGATCGAGAATTATCCCTCTTCAATTCACGCAGTGCTTCTATCCTCGAGCTCGGTATTAGGATTATGTGTAGTGGTTGGATGAAGCGTCTTTGGACCCTACAAGAAGCTTCACTTGCCATCGAGTCCGCAGATGATCGCGGGAGGCTGTATTTCCAGATGTTCGACGGACCTGTACAGTGGAAGAAGCTCACGGAAACCTTCGACTACAAGCCAATGAAACCACAACGAAGGCCCCCAAAGCATGATGCACGGCATGATAACATTCATGACGTGAAATCGGTCCTACTGTTTGAAATATGGGTCACTGTATCCATGATCAACCGACTTCCATCCGTTCGAGAATTGCAAAGTCCGCGTTGGGATTCCAATCTCGAGATGATATCCGAGGCGGCACAAACCCGATCCACGAGTAAAGCTGAAGACGAACCTATCTGTCTAGCTTCTCTTCTTGGGTTAGACCTGGCAGACGTCCTCAGCGTGCAAACTGCATCTGAGCGTATGATCCGGTTCTATCTCTTACTTCATGAAATTCCTATAGCAATCATTTTCGCACAATTAGGTGTTGCGAACTTCAGAGCTG
The DNA here is from genome assembly GCA_964035595.1 of Somion occarium. Taxonomy (NCBI): domain Eukaryota; kingdom Fungi; phylum Basidiomycota; class Agaricomycetes; order Polyporales; family Cerrenaceae; genus Somion; species Somion occarium. The sequence continues at coordinate 158,027 of OZ037947.1, forward strand.
AGAACTTGGAGCAGGCGCCATTCCGTTGGGTTCCCAAGTCTCTTCTGACGTTAGAGTTACCGATGAATATTCATATGGCGTATGCCTCTCAGAGGTTTGCAGAGCAGAACTACCATCTGAATGGCGTCTGCGAACCCGATGGTTTTCACTTTCAACACAATGGCTTGTTATTCCTTGACACGGAGAGGACTCCGCCGAGAAAGAAAGCTATCATCGAGATTACCAACGATCAGGGTGGAAATGAACGCTACGTTTTGGTTTGGTTGGGGGATATACCGGAACATCTTCCCAGGCATATGGCTTTGATACTTGAAACGGGCATCTGCTCAAATGTAGCTATCGTGAGCGTGGAGAGCAGGATGAACGATGGACACCAAGTAGAGATCTATGGGACTCTCGTTGGACATGGATTTGTTAGGACCATGGAAGAGCCAGACGAAGAGGGAAGCATCCTCCAAAGCACCTTGACTAGTCTGGAGCAGAAGTGGTGCTTGACATAGCATAACGCAAACACCTGGATGCAGGGCTAAGGCGCTCCTTAATTTTCTACATATAAAGTTCTCCTGAGTACGTGATGCTCAATTGAAATGTATCCCAAGATTAGGGATCACGTGTGATACCAGAGCCGTTGTTACGCTGATCGAACCATAGAATCACTACACTCTCTGCGGCAGCCAGAAGGAATGACCCATCAAACAGCGACCCGAACACCTGATACTCGGCAATGTCGAGAAGAGGTTGATAGTTCCATTGTCCGGCTCCGTATCAGGCCTCGAGGGTGGTGGAGGGAACGAGGTGCGTAGTTGAAGGAGGATTGAAGAGAGATAGATACCCTAAAGGACGGGTCAATGACATCTCTGGTGAATGAAAAATTAATGAACTTGCCATGAGTTGAGCCAGTATGAGCAACATGGGAGAAGCTCCAAGGTTCCGGCTCGTCACACATAACACCTAGACGTGAAGTCAGTTGACCATCTTTTACCATGTTCCACGTTAGAAAGCTACCCGAGCGACACCACGCAAAACAAGACGAATACTGCTCAGAATGATCACGCCGACCATGCCTAGGCTAATTCGTCTGGCGCTCACAGCAATATCTCCAGTTTCCCAGTGAATCCATGGAACAACAAATACCACATTAGCCAAGGCATTGTTAGGAAATCCAATCGAGAGGCATCATCTGCTCCACTTTGTGCTGGAGAAAACGCACCTATTGGCAGGATCAAGTTGACGGTAATCTATACCACCAGGTTAGGGGACGGTGACGAACGTTGATCAAAGATAGAACGATTATTACTTACAACAACATTACGGTATACACGGTACAGTGCAAACAATCTTCCACCAAAGTTGAACAACTTGCCACGAATGGTTTATGAGAACTTGACTTGTGCTTGCTGATTGCGAAGAGCTTCAAGATTACGGGACATCTGGTACTCAAGCGTCAATAGGCCCATTCATTTCTTGACTCGCTGCACCAAGTTCTAACAGCAGGCAACATCAGGCTTGACCATCCATAGTTGGGTCCAAGGTACGCACCACTGTTTCCACCAAACGTTGGCATCACTCGAGAGATCCAGCTGGCATCTGACTTGGGCTTATAATCACACAGCGCAAGTAGTTTGTGCACCGAACTAACTCGAGAATATGCGTTCTTGTGATGCCGCCAGTCTCTCAATTGCCTTTCTCCGTTCGGCCAAATCATTGCGAACACGTTCGAGCCCGCGCTCAGCAAACCTAACATCCTCATCCGTAGGTTGGCTCCTAGTGATGGCAATTAGCAAACGAATTCTCCAAAAAAACCACCTGTCCGATGTGCGGCAGGCAATGATCAATAAATATTCCCATCTGGCAGCTTCTGTTTCTTTAAACTTCTGGACGGGACCCTAAATCCATAAAAGAATTGAAGTCGGCTTGTTCCCATGCCTGCTTACCCCACTTAACCTGACTCTTTACTGCCAAGTTCCATGTAAGTAGTGCCCAGATACTAGACGCTTTCGGTTAGACAGTGTGTTCCTTCTGGCGCTGCACTAACCAACACTGCTGCTCATTTCGCCTGTGAAGATGGTGAAGGACGCCGTGAGCCATGTGGAGAGTGGATGAAAGCACCGACTCGGGCATCGCAGGATGTTCAAGAGCGATGAAAGGCTGTTTAGCCTGCGATAGATCGCCCTGGCGCCTATCAGGACTGTGCTACTTGGTTTGATGTGAAGAGCAGGAGCCTACAATATGTGAATCTTCCCTCCTTTTACTAGCACTAGGTCGAGGTAGCTTTCAAGTGCTGCTGATAGTGCGCTTTGGATGCGGTCACTTTCTTCCCTTCCGCGGGAAGTCCGAACGTTGCTTTTGCTTGCACTTGCAGGTGACTTCGTGCATGAATCGGTAGTCGCCCAGGCTTCGGTATGTCGTTTTGCTTCGCTGTTCAGTTCGCGACTAGCAGTTACTTCTGTGTACTAACCAACGTTTCCGCCTGACATGCACTCAGAATGGCGACTCGACTTGTGCTGGGGTTTTATCTATTGTACGTGTGCTGCAGCGTTTGCAATGTCTCACCTTACGAGTCTATGTTCTAGTTCAATGTCGACGCGAAGTCACCATGTGATATTTCGAAACAAATCTACACATTTTGCGGCCCAGGTCAATCTCCACGTGCTAAATCGCCCGCTCTGTGCTAATAACAGTCGATAACAGGGGGACCGTACACCTCGACAGCATGTTATTGGTCGGTCGTCAGATGTACTGCCCTCACCACACTGGCTCATGGTTTTAATTAGCAATTCAATAACGTTCAATCTCGAAAATGCATGTCGAATATGCGGGAACGTAGATCCTGAATCGTGGGCCGAGTGGTCTAGCAAGTACAATTGCTCAACAGTAGCGGTGCCGACGAGATTGCCATTCGCAACGCCAGATACGCTTATTCCCCGATGGGCGTACAATACTTTGACAAAAAATCAACAGTTTGATGTAGTCGCAGCTGTGAAAGGTAGGGGGACAGGACCTTCGCTTTGAATTTGCAGCAACTCATACGATTGCAATGTAGCTGCTCAAGGTTGGACTCCAATTCAGATTGCTGCTCCTTTCATTTCTGGAGTATCTGTAGCGGCTATTGCACTCTTCCTATTCCTCATCTATCGTCACCGCACCCAGAGGCCACATCACAGCAGACATTCCAAATCCCCCGCTTGGAAAGATGCCCATGAACACTCACACAGGCGGTGCTTTGGGCTATTTCCCGGACGTGTTACCGTCAGGAAAGCGACAGTTGATACATTGTGGCAAATTGATCAACCCGGAAAGATGGCTACTAACGAGGATATCGAGCTTTCCCAACACTCACGGGACACGTCTGTCACGTCTCTGTTGCCCGACGAACAAAGTCATCGAAGTTCGAGCTCAGGAAATCAGTCGTCTTCCTATTTCGCCACTTTGGTTTCAAAGATCAGTGGCAGTTCGCTGAATCGCGGATGGTATACGAGCGGTGTTGATAAAGGTCCCGAGTACAAGAAAGTACAGGTCGTCGCTGAGGGAGCAAAGTATCCTGGATTCAAGATCGACGGGACGGATTCTACTCCCAGTCGGAGGAGCACCTTCCTCAGTCGAATATTTCAACGTGAGGATGATCAGCAATCACACCTGTCCCTTCCAAGCGTTATCGACATCCGGGCTGGTCCGCGATCCAATTCTGCATCGAATAGTCAAAGTGGTTCCTCATCAAGCCATAGCGGACCATCGCGGAAAATAGCCCCTTCTACTAGAATGGAATCCATCGAAGAGGGTGATGAACGGAGTATTTTCTCCTCTCCTGCCCGTCCACCCCGATCCGACTTCACTCTCTCAACAAACGACCTCATGACACCCATAACACCCACCACGTATAGAACAGCACCTTCCTCACACGCCCATTCCGTAAGTTCCTTCATCTTTCGTTGAAAAGTGGATATTTGAACGCTCGTATATACTTCAGGCATACCCTGATTCGGCTGTCCTTCCCATGTCTTCTCCCCCGAGATCCGCTCGCGAAAAGCGTCCATATATATCCTAATATTCAGATCTATGGACTTCGGACAATGGACATTCGAACTATTGTATAACCAGATTTGCAGCTGATTATTGTTTGCTTTTATTGTTTACTATACCATTCACAGTCACCTCTGATATTCCCAATTGAACACTGTTGTAATCCTACCTTGTCAACTTTCAACGATGTCTTGTTCTATTTGGATAGTGGTCTCACTGTAATCCATATAGCTTGTTCTGAACACTCATTACATGCCCAAATGCCGCGGCCTTTAGGTGGGAATGAGGTGGCCGACCTTAGACGCCAAATAACCGTGAATCTTTGCGTTATGGACTGTTGAAGCATACTACGAATGGCGGATAGTCCAAGGATGAATTTAGTGAATTTTGATGTCCGGCGCTTCCGGCGCCTAAGTTTCCGGGTTTGGCTATGCAGCCTCCCTTAGTTTCTGAAGTGTCTCTGTCTATTTTTACATCCAAAGACACACTTTTCTGAGACCCTCTGAGTGTTTTATGTGAAAATAGCAACTTCCTGCTCTCAAAAATGCATTTAGTGAGGAGACTGAGGCGGGCGCCTATTGCACCGACCATATTTGGAAGACGGCATTCTCCGGCAACGGCAGTGCTCACCATCAAAGTTTGATTTCTGAGTCTCCCCGTGGGAAAGCAGGTCTAAACCGACCCTAACACTAGAACAATTATAATATTAGCATTATCTGACATACTATTTTACCCTATACTAAGTATGAAGTAAAAGTATATCATTGCTAGCCTACATGTAGATGTGCAATAGAATGTTAGGATTAGCAATAAAAACTATGTCAGATAATGCTAATATTATAATTGTTCTAGTGTTAGGGTCGGTTTAGACCTGCTTTCCCACGGGGAGACTCAGAAATCAAACTTTGATGGTGAGCACTGCCGTTGCCGGAGAATGCCGTCTTCCAAATATGGTCGGTGCAATAGGCGCCCGCCTCAGTCTCCTCACTAAATGCATTTTTGAGAGCAGGAAGTTGCTATTTTCACATAAAACACTCAGAGGGTCTCAGAAAAGTGTGTCTTTGGATGTAAAAATAGACAGAGACACTTCAGAAACTAAGGGAGGCTGCATAGCCAAACCCGGAAACTTAGGCGCCGGAAGCGCCGGACATCAAAATTCACTAAATTCATCCTTGGACTATCCGCCATTCGTAAGCATACATCCACACGGGAGTGATATGCGGAAAGAACGAAAATAAATAGACAACAGCCCAGCAAATTTTCGCAGCGTGGAACAATCATTTCAGGGCTCGCAATGAGCTCTTTCCTGAATTGCTCTTCAGAATTATCAATATAACTTGTATGCGTTGAGGAGAGAAAAGCCCTTACCATGAGGCTTATGAGTTTCAGCGTGACGTAGAGACCCAGAGCTGCGACTCCCACCATTTTCGCCCACTTCACACTTTGCGCAATGTGGGCGCCGTTACTGCCAGTGGGAATATATGAAGGAGGAAGGTCGGCTTTAGTTTGGGGGGAACCCTCCTGCTGATGTCCGGCAGAAACTGGTTTATCTTCAAGCTCATGCAGATGACCTTGTCCATCGAGCGCTGAATATTTTACAATGCTGTCTGCTCCGATTTGACTCCCAGACATGTTTTGAGCGATGTCGGCTGACTCCTGCCCGGACGAAAGGGTTGCAGGAACTGCCTGTTCCTGCAGAATAATAGTAGAAAGTGCCCTTTCGAGATGGGAAACGACATCGACAAGTCCGAGGCTACGCGCTTTCTCCAGCGCAGTCATCTCTGGATCGAGTGAGATGGGAACACGAGGATCACAGCCTGCCTGTAGGAGTATAAGAATCTGGTTCTCGATGATGCCGGGATGAGAAGAGATGAAGTCATCTGTAGCATTGAGAACATGCCAGAAGACGGTTTGGCCGTTGTTGTCCCGCAAGGTTGAATCGCATCCTTCCTCGACAAGTGTTGAAGCCATGTGCAAGCACGCAGGGTCCCGGTTATCTCGACCCCATGTTATCAGAGCCGTTGCACCATCATCTGATCGCAGATTGATGTTCCCTGCAGCTTTAATCAATGGGTAGAAGAGGAAGTTGTGCAAATTCCGTTGAACGGCCAGATGCAGGATTGAATGCCGCTCGGAATTGGGACGAGTGATATACAACGAGCTTGGATCCATAGGAACACGAAGAAGGTATTGGAGTTTGGTGAAATCGGGACCAGGCTTCAGAGCTTCCAATAACGCTGCAGATTCCTCTGCAGCGTTGACCCCAGCCTGCACTTCGCGTTGCACAGCATAAGCATTGCGGTATTTTACGGCCACATAGAGACGGGTCCACGGATGAAGGGTACTGTTAATTGAATCCTGGTCTGTGCGTAACATACGTTCCAGGAAGGACGGAGGAGAATTCTCGATAGCCAGATAAATGAGAGAAGAAAGTGGGATTTCTTCATACTTATCTGAACGCCCTGCCCGCGATACGATTGTGGAGAACTTATCGCATGCTACCAGCAATATTGTGAGGCGTTCCCTATTGAGCAACAAGGCCTGAGCTCTTTCTAATACGTCGTCGGGTGTCCTATTGCTTTCGTTGAAAAGGTATCGTTGCCAATGCCTAGCCGCATGGAAAAAGAGGGGATGATTTGTCCGAAGATAAACTTCTATATCAGCTAGAGCAGCTGCGAGCAGGGAAGAGCGCTGCAAAATGTAATCGTGTGAGGAGTTGAAGGCATCTTCAAGGGCTGTGACCATTGAGGACGGGAGGGTGACGACTGAGAGATAGGCCACCGACTGGCATGCCAGATCGAATGCTATCTCGCTGCCTGACCAGTCATAATCCAGTAACAATCGAGGTTCTTGATGTTGCGAGCGTTGGCGTTTGGATGTGAAGTACTCCTGAGAAAAGGGCCATAAGATCAAGTACAACAGATGCCTAGACGGCCAAGTGATTAACTTACCTTGACAGTATAATGAGATATCGTAACAGTACGACCAACCTCGTTGTATTGTACCAGACTTCCACATGCTTCAACGACGCCTGAAGGGCTCAAAATCTCAAGGTCTCTGTCTAATGACGGCGGATCTAGTTTGATCATCATCGCTTCGTTGAGTTCTGACAAAGTAATCGAGTCCGCTGCGCCAAAAAGCCAACGAAGAGTACGGTAAACGATGTGTTGGTCACTTCCTCCCTGGTCTTCGATAGCGAGTAGTATTCGATCGTAAACCTCATACAGATCTTGCGGTAAGCTTTGCAGAGCTTTTTTCACGTCAACACGTGAGCGGCTCAGTTTCAACAGAGCAATTTGGGAGTCGACCAAACGGAACCTATGGGATAAGCAAACAGTATTAGTGATCTGTGCAGTCGAACCTATCACATTGCCAGCATACATGCCACTCGCCCGGGTCAGGAGGGTCTGCTTGACATCTGGAATGAGATCTGGGGGAATCCCACCGGCCCTTGATGTTGTTTCGAAAGTTTTGTCAATATACAAGGCAATATCACTGTTGACCGAGCGCGCCTCCTGTGTTATATCGATGAACAGGTGACCCTTCAGTGGAGTGATGATAGACTCTTCCGATCGGCTTGAGACGAGGATACGGATACCCGCCACATCATTCTGTAGGCATTTCAAGACTTGAATGAGGGCTTGGACGTCCACACACTCATCCAATGCATCTACCACCACCACAGGTGTATACCGTGCGGTTCGTATAGCAGGGACGAGTAGAGAGTAGATATCGTCGAGAAAGGTCGGAGTGTGTAATTTCTCGTTTCGGTGTCTGGCCAGGTTGTCGAGAGTGTCGGTGGAAGGATCAAACTTGGTGAACTGGACGAGAAGTGTTCGAAGCACGACAGCAGGGTTTCGTGAGTCCTCGTTCCGAAAGTCGCAATAGTGATAGGCAAGCGCACAAGGGCCAAATAATTGGTCCGGTTGCAGGAGTTGATTAATCACGGTCGATACAAGAGTGCTCTTCCCACTCCCAGCTACCCCGGTCGTGTCAGAAGGTTTGCAGCCACACAACTGAGTGATCTACATACGTATCCCATGCAGATGCAGCATGGTGCTTGACATTGATTGTCGCCAATTCATGAACTGGAGGTGATCCAACAGCCAACTGCAAGTGCCCGTTTCACGACGAGCCCAGACTGTCTTATGTTTCGAGTCATAGTCGACCGGTTTCAGCCATTTCATAACTTCTAGCCAATGCGATTCTGAAGAAAGACAGAGGGACAAGCTAAAGCGACAAGAATTAAGTGGACGCATATAACTTACCTTGATCTCGAACCTTCTGTCTAGTCACAAATTCTTCGAATGCATCGCCTATTCAAAACAAGGGGACTTTGAGCGTATTCAATTGAAAGACTTTTGAAACCTTACGCGAATCTGCGAGAGAATGTCTATCAAATCATGAGTATCCTAATGTAATGAAACGCTGCAGTCATGTCAGTACTGACCTTGACTCGATCTGCAATGCGAGGACGAAAAGCATTTTCTGGCTTTGCAGCTTTGGCAGCAATCCTTCTACCTTCTGCTTTCCTTTCAATGGCCAGAGTAGTTTGCCTGAAATTCCCTTCGTCTTCTTTGTTTGTTTATTAAGCCAGTCAACGAATTCGTTCAAATCCGCTTGGCATGCTTCGACAACACCATCCCTGCACAGCGGGGCCAGCGCACTCGAATAAGCTTGTCTGTTATTCGAATTGTCCTTCTTGAGCCTGCAAATGAGGGCGTCCAACTCCTTCAATATCTCCACAGTACTCTTGAGTTCAGATGTGATTTTATTGCAGTCGGCTTCTGCATCCTTGACCTCTGAGACATAATTTGCTATGACAACGCATGCTTGAATGAGTGAAATAACATTGACCGTCATTCCAATGGGATCCATTTTAAGTATCGATGAAGTTCGAACCAATGCGAGTAGTCGCCGGCCAACGCAGATCGAGGTTGCGGGTTAAGAGGGACGAGATGGAACCGCGAGGAAGTCTACCAGCAAACGAAGACATGCGCTTTTCACGTTGGGGCAATTCGACCAGTGCATATGAGCACCGAACTGTCAAATGTGTTCGCCTTCCGCGCAAGGCGTTGGACAGTCCAGCGCTCCTAGGAACTTCTGGGAGACGCAGCATGATCGTGGATGATGCATGGGATGTTAATTACGCTTCGTATGAATTACCTGTCGCTCCATACATACGAAATGGTAGTGTGCAAGTCCGGATCAATTGGTAAGGTCGCGGTTTCGTATATCTGCAGAGTCCTGTCGTTGACGAAATGACCCCAGTCGATGAAGCGGCAACGTTCTTCGAAGATATATGGAGTCAGGTTAGAGGTTTTGTCTCGTAGCGAATCAAACGGACTACTGGATATCCTATAATCAATCCATGCGTTGGCTTGAGTTGGAGACGTTGACTGCGAATAGATCATCAATAAGTACCTGAGTTTAATGGCTCCTGCCCTCTTCACTGTAATCCTCACTAGCCAACGCATGTAGTTCTCTATACTACGGTTGTTCTTGTAGTTTAATCATCGCATGGTTCCGAAAGAAGACGAAAGTGCTTTCAGCTCAGCTATTTTGTGGATCACGCTCATTAGTTCGTCTGGTGAATCTTTCTGATGCTTTGATCGAGTGACCGAAGAAGAATTGGACCTCCGCAACGCGCTTCAGCCACAGGCGCGTCGCGTCGACCCGTCTTCACGAACACTTTATTCGACTACCTTATTCAATCGACCTAATGGATGGGCTCGCCTACAACATTGTCTTCTTTCTCTTTCGGCTCTGTCGAAGGCCGTGCATTATGTTATGAAGTAAGTACTTACAAGTCCTCTCTACCCTATCGGCCGCATGCCAGTGACTACCAGCTCGAAGAAGTTTGCAAGGCCCTGGATGGAGTGGTTATAACGCCTACAAGGTCAGGTAAAACAGGCTCTCTGACCATGTACATAGTCATCATGCAAGCAATTGCTCGAGTCCGAATCAGTACCCGCAAAAGCGGGTCGTCTTCTCCAACAGACCCCGTATTAACAGCTTCCTACGGAACCCAAGGGCAGGCTCAGTGCTCAGTTTCAACCTCTATAGAACACCTACATGCTAGTGCCGCGAATTATGACGAAATGGGAGACTCCCACCTGTAATTCCTACTAGTAGGAAAAGGGCGCGAAAACCAAAACAATCAATGAGTTCTATTCCCGAGTCGGGTCTGTGCATACTGTAGTATGTTTACGTGCTCCGCATGTCCTCATTTAACGCTGACAGTGTGCGTTCAGCCGTCCGAGTCTCTGACAAAAGTTTGAAAGACCCAGGGCGGGGTCGACAAGGTATCGTCATTGAAACAAGTGGGAGATATCCAGTTTATAGAATCTTATATAGGGATGCCCCTCCATCCTCAAACTCCATCCAAAAACAACATGGTCCGAAAGCGCCTCCAACAGCTGCTCCTCGGACTTTGGACCCTTCCCATAATCTAATGTCCGACAAAGCTGGATGACCCCTTCTTCTTCGTCCTTGAATGTTACATGTTCTTGTTCACCATGGTACACACTCATGAGCTCAGTTTCGGGTATAACTTGGACTACGGCTTTGGCTCGTCTCTCTGGCTCCTCCTCCGTCAGAGCTACATTGTATTCCCATCTGGGGAGGTTCTTCGTTGTTAAAATCCATGTTTCTGTTGCTTGATGCGCCGCCGCATCGGTATCCAGAATCATCGTGAGCTCTCGGAGACTTGGAAGATGGGCAGGATTCGTCGGCTCCAGCGTTTTCCATAGTGGAACATCGAGTAACGTACTACTGTTCTCTGCCTCCTCTTCTACTTCCGGCTCGTGGCGGAATATTGTTTCAACCAATGCCAACGTTGCACGCAACCGCTCATTTTCTCCGAATTCTCCCAACCGTTGGCTGAAGTCTTCTTCAGCACCCACCAATCCCAAGATACTAAAAACCATATCTACCGGCCGAGAGGATACCCGCATTTGCACCCCTTGTAAAAGCAGCTGGCGTATTTGATATTCGCTAACCACTTCTTCGCCTTCCTCGCACATATGATTATAGGCTTTGTACTCCATAATCCGCCTCAATGTATCTAGAGCGGCTCCGTTTCTTCCAAGGAGCAGGCGAGGTTTTGGATCAGGATTCGAAGTGTCTGGGGATCTGACCTCTGCTACTAGAGGCGCCAGTAAATCACCACCCTCGAGGAATAACTCCTGCAGATACTTCCAGTGACATTCCCCATCCACTAACCAATGCTGTTCCCCCTTAGGTCTATGCCAATCGCTTGTCAATACTACCGCATATTCCCAAGTGATGATGGCCTCTTGATATGTCCAAGCACGATCCGCCCAACTCGTCTCATCGAACACCGATGCCAGGCGTTGCAAGCCTCCAGGTAAGACAACACATTCCTGGCATCCCTCGTAAATCTCAAACATTCGACCGATCTGCCATAACTTGTCGCGTTTACTCGTTTGAAGAATGCAAAGCCTGTCCAGCCAGAGGTATGACGCAGAATATTTGGAAGAATAAAAGCATGCGAATTCTAACACTTGCATACTGATAGGTCCTCCATCCTCACGTGGGGTACCATCGCTGCGAGTACCGCAGTAAACGCGGAAGCTGCCAGCCTTTTCTAGGTCGGATGGCGAAGCAGATAAGCCGAACCATACGTAGGAAATGGCCGAATAAAAGTCCGGATTAGTTGGTAAGGTTGTGGTTTCGTATATCTGCAAAGTACGGTCGTTGATGAAACTATCGCAGTTGATGAAGCGGTAACGTTCTTCGGAGGCATATGGAGTCAAGTCGAAAGTTGTGTCTCGTAGCGAATCCAAAGGGCTACTAAATATTCTATAATCGACCCATGTGTTGGCTCGAGAGGAAGACGTTGACTGAGAACAGATCATAGGTACGTACAGCTTAAATGTCGCCCTGCCCCCTTTACTGTGATACTCACTGTCCGGGGTGTCTGGTACTTCAGCTATCGAGAGACGGATGCTTTCTCTCGCAGCTGCTGGCTTCTGCGCTTGTTCCTGTAGATGAGCTAACGGGGATGATCCACGAAATGGCTGAGCTGAAGGCGCTTTCCGAGACGTCTTTTGGACCCGCTGTGTGACAGTCAGCCTATTGAATCTTTCGCGGATTCGTTTCCATGATGCTTTGGTCCAGCGATATAAGCGTGCACTGGGTTCTTGTATACGAGGATAAAGCCAAGCTCTTCGAGGCATGCCCATGCAGAAGTCAGCGCGCAGTGCCTCGTCTGTTCACGGTAACCGCGCCTTAAAGCTTAAATCCTCGCATGCACCTCATGTTCGAGGCGAGAAACGCTGGACGTCACGTCGAGCATGAAAGACTGAACGTTTATTGGCTCTTCATTCCCATGACTGACATGCATATTGATTCAACATACTGTGTCATGTTTGTGTGGTCAAATGTCGTATGCGAGTCCGGCCGAACTCCAACGCGCATTCCGACCGACATGAACATTCTGTGTATTTGCTCTCGATGTTCAAACTTCCCTCGATCGCGCATCGTGACTCGTGATTTCAACTAACTTGTCCACTACGTACTGCTAGCACACTTGCTGTTAAATCAGTCTATCTGAAATCACCATCGACTTTGGCTCCTATACCCGTGTCACTAGCCTGGCTAGATTCTAATCCCACAATGTATATGTATTATTTAGTTATGGGGTAGTAAACACTTGTCACGAAAGAACCTGGTGCCAACAGCAGTCTTGTTCCGGATTGGAACAAGACTGCTGGCGCAGACGAATTCAAAGTAAAGAGGACGGGAAAGGGAAGGGGAGATACAATACAACAGTCCAGATATGTCAACTTATCAATACTCCAAATGGCTCCCTATTGAGCAAGAGCCCATTCCGAAACTGCATACGCATCAACTACATTGTTGGAGAATATTTGATATAGACGCATGGCCTTAGTTCTCGTTGGCATTCACGGCGGTGGTCTTGACCTCAGAGTCGGCTGCAAGAGCAACCTTCTCGTCGGTGTACTGGGGAGGAGGAACAAGGATGGTCTCCGCATCTCCATCGAAGACAATGTATTCCATATCGTCTGATGTCTGGTTGTAGAAGTCCTCGTCAGAAGCCCTGTTGCCGCTGCGGAACATGCGGATAGTCAACAGGCTCATGACCCAGATCATGCGAAGCAAGACGCCAATACCACATCCTATGAAGATAGTGAGATGTTGAATAAACGGAAAATACGGAGAGTGGAGAAGCGGGACATACCAAGCACAAAGGCGACAGCTCTGCCCTCCCAAGGGCCGAGAGTCATCAAGGCGTGGTGAACGCGCTTGAGGAACGTATCGTGGTAACGGTGATGGAAGTGAGGGCGACCATGCACTTGACCTTCTCCAGGTCGAGCGATAGGAGTTCCGATGAAAGGAAGGATATGAACAGCACCATCGGTGTTGTTGGGATTGTTGGGGGTAGGCTCGATGTGAGGCTTAGTTGGGTGAACGGTCTCGATGAGAGGAAGACCAAAGATTTGTCTAAACTTGTTAGCCATGATCAAGCCTTTCTCCTTCATCAACCCACAAAGATGACCACGGCGTCCGGCGCTGGGGTCATTCTGAATCGCTGCGTTGGTCGCAGTCATCATATCGGGGCGCATCATGTGCCCGAGGACAGGTCGGTCCCCGATGGGATGTCCAAATGGTACTGGGGACATCTCCTGATGACTTGTGACTACAACGACTCGGATGGGACTGGCGGCTGCCTGCATGGCTGAGCATAGGAGAAATTAGTACTGACTTAACATGCAGTGGTCTTTCGTACTCACCGAGTCCGGCAGCCAGAAGCAATGGAAAAGCGGTTATTCGCATGTTAACTCAGTGAGGTGAAAGACTTTTAGATATTTGGGATAGAGACTGGTGGTGGTTATAAAGGGAGCATGGCGGGACAAGGGCTGTACCATGTGGCGCTACAGCCCTATATTAGGGTTTGTTAGAGATATACGTTATTTAATTACTAAATGTACTCGGCTACATGAGTAAGTATTCTTCTGTGTGACGATGTGACATTACATTTTCTTCCGCCCAACCTCCATCTTCACCTTAGGTTCTTTGGTGTGAACGTTCAGGTTCCACCTCTGCGACGAGAAAGTTCGCATTTCTTTGCTGTGGGTAATCAGAGGTCCTACTTGCAGGCTCTGATTAATACCGAATATCTAGCAGGGCTCGGTGCGGATCTCGGGTAGATTTAGGTGGACCGACAAATGTCGACAAGACAAAACAAGAAGCGTAAGGGGCGAAATAATGTGCTCAATCGCGAACGCACTGTCACCACACTCACGGAGGGTCCTGAGGGCACGTTTCTGATCCCAACACCCACTGACGAACCTGCACCGTCTGCCAACATCATGTCTACACCATTCTCTGTCGCATCTAGTGCGGCTGCCACGGCTGGCGGCTTACCTCCCAATTTTGCGATGACTGGCGGATTTGGACCATTTTCAAACTACCATCAACATTACATGCCTGGTCCGATGGCTGGTCCTCCTTTCCAGCAACAACAGCCACCACAGTTCTTCCAACAGCCGCCGTCTGGTCCTCCTGGACAGTCTGACCTGGAATTGCTCGAAAGGCTCAAGGAGACGATAAAGAACAACCAGCATGAAATTTTTCGACCTGTTCCTCAACCTGATGCTCTTGCCAGTGTTTACCTCGGTCCTCGGCCTGCAGTTTCGCAAGTCCCTCCACACCCAGAACAGATTCCTATGGCTCATGAATACGCATCTATGAGCGACAGTGCCGCTGGTGTGTCTTCTGGCAACAACGGCGTTGGCGCCACGTCGGCAATCGCGGGTGACGCGCGTCGTCTCCGTGCGCAAGGTTCGGATTCATGGGACAACGCAAGGAAAGCGGGACCCGATAGTGGAGTGACGCCACAAGTGTCTACTACAAATGTGCTTCTTTGCTTAAGTTGTATTATTGGAGATTACTCCTGCTAACAGTTGTTTCTATTTCCCTCCAGAATACTGGCTCTCAGAGATATGACCTTAGCTCTGGTATGTCTTCTGCTGTGTCCAAGCCTGACAACCTCGAAGCGGATACAACTGGTCCCCCTGGTCTCAACACTCAACCCTCGTCGCCCACTGCTGTCCAGCGTCAGCGGTCTCAACCTGAAGCACAATATGCCCACGGGAATCTCGACAAGATTACACTTGGTGAGTCGGTCGAAGTCAAGAAAGAGGAGATACCTCCTCGACTTCGCGACTCTACTTGGAATCAAAGGCCTGGTTCTCTGGACGACATGAAGTCCTCTTTCAATGACCATGTTCGCAATGGCAATAGACCTGAAGCTCGCTACAATGACAACAATCGTAGTCGGTTCTATGACAGAGAGAGGGATCGAGACCGAGACCGGGATATCAACTGGGACAGGGACCGCGACCGTGTCGGTCCCGGAATCCGCGTCAACAATCGTGACATTGACAGGGATCGCCGTAACGATGATAGGTTTAGGCCCGACAACCGCCGTCCTACAGCTGATCAACGTCACTATGAACCACGTTACCCCCAAGGTCAAGAAGGCGGACTGAGACGATATGATACCAAGTCGTCCATCTCCTCTGCTCCCGAACTTCCAGCAACCGCAAATGCTGCTCCTGCTTCTCGAGTAGAAGACACCAGAGAGCGGGACCGTGTTGGTCCTCCCGTGGACACCCGTGTGCCTCGGCCTTTGGGTGAAGAACGCTCTTCGGGCTCTCTTAGACTGGCTGAAGACAGAGACCGTCGCCCACCTCCTCCCTTGGATGATCGTCGACCTCCTCCTGATGACCGTCGTCCGCCGCCTGAAGACCGCCGTCCTGCATTTGATGATCGTCGTCCTCAAGATGATCGACGTGGACCTCCGCCTCCCCTTGACCGTGAGCGTTCATCAAGAGCTTTGGATGATCGACGTCCGCCTCCTCCAGCTGCCGTAGACCGCAGACTTCCGCTTGACGATCATGATCGCCGTCGATCCCCTGGTCCAGGTGGTCCTGGCTACAATAATGATCGTCCAGTAAGACCACTACCTCTCGATGACCGTCGACCTCCTCGTGCTGGCTCTCCTCCTCCGCCACCTCCTGCTCTCAGCACTGGGGACCGCGGGCCTCCTGATGACAGAAGACCACCTCCTGCCAGTAGGCCTATTGACCGCACAAGGCAAGTTGCTGCACCACCTGCACGAGGACCGCCTCCTGCAGCCGAAGATAGACGACAACTTCCTCCTGCTCCTCCTCCGGCTTCTACTGTTGTAGATCGTGATCGTCAAGGAAGACCTCCTGTAGATGATCGGAGTGGTACAAGAACCGGCGTGTCTACAGCTGTTACTCCTTCTGATGCTTCTACTCGACCTCCTGTCGCAGATCGTGACCATCCTATTGCACGACCTCCTCCTCATGTTGAAGATAGAGATAGGAATGTACGCTCACATATTCCGTTGGAAGAACGAATAAGTCGACCAGTACCTACTTTGCAGGAAAGACTGGGTGGTAGGCCTGAACAAACGCCTACGTCAAGAACTGAAGCTGCTCCTATTACTTCAAGTGAACCTCGTCTGCCTGTTGCACCTGAATCTACTCTCCGCCCAGCTGATGCCAGGGGTGAAGCCCATACTGAAGCTTCTCGACCACCACCTGCCATATCAACAGCGGAAGATCGCGGTCGTCCCATCATGTCTGACAGATTCGCTCGCGGAGGTGCTCCTCCAGCAGGCGATCGTGAACGTACTCGGACAGGACCCATACCATCTCACACTGGTCGTGCCCCATCCGTTGTTCGGGATGATAGAACGTTCAAACCTCGTTTACCAACAGTCTCACCATCCAGAAGAAATGAATATCGCCCTGGCTATCGACCTCCAGCAGATTATGATAGGGATAGAAGGCCTGATAGTTCAGTGATGGATGTCGGTAATCCGCCAAGATATGGCGCTAACGATCGACCATATCGTCGGCCATCCCCTACTGCCTACGATCGCTCCGATCGTAGCTGGGTCCCTGCTGCAGATGCCTTCCCTGCAGACAGTGCTCGTCGCCCTCCGCCGGATTCACACCCCTTCTCGCGCGAATGGCGTGAGGACGAGCGAAGCTTTTCTCAAGATTGGGATCGATGGCGGGATCCTGATCGTGAAAGAGACCGCGAGTTTGACCGTGACTCGCGATTCGTTGAGCGTGATGCTTTACCTCCTGCAGCTCCTCCTGCGACATGGGATCGTGACCGCAGGATATCCTACCCACCTGCCGCAGATGCGCCAGCTGCCCCCGCGAGGCCATTCGAACCACGTCCTTTGAGTGCACGCTTGTCGGACACCTATCCTCCAGACGATAGAGATCGTGTCATTGACCGGGACCGACCGTTTGCTAGGGATTTTGAGCGCGGACGTTATCCAGCTGACGAGCCTCCAGCAGCGTTCAACCGTGTTCGTCCTCGCAGCCCAAGCCCTGCAGGCTCTCTTCGTCGGCATACAGATGACCTTCGTCCACCTATGAAACGTGTCAGAGATGACGCTTATTCTGCTGGTTATTATTCACCGCCTTCAGCCGTTATGGATGTTTCATCTGACTACTCCCATTCACATGTTCCTGCCCGTCTGCGTACACCACCTCCAGCCGCTGGTTATTATGACGAATCCCGAGGTGGGGGATACAACGTCACCTCTGCAGCTAGGGGTGTCTCGAGGGAAAGAGATTTTGCGGATGCTAGGGACGCATATGCGTACGATCGTCGGGATGCACGGATGCCTCCTCCCCCTCCTCCACGGCGCTCGCCACCTCCTTATGGAAGAGCTTATGACAGGGATGATCGGCGTTATATACCTCCCCCTCCCCGGCCTTGAGCCCGAAACATTTCATGTTTGTTAGGTCGGTTGAATGTATTGAGACATCCGCATGGGAACCCTGACACTGACAGCTTATTTTCACAGTTGCTTGGCACGTCGACGTGTATTCATTGAAGTGCGTCTTCTGAACATCGATGTCTCCACTGTTGGATGGTATCTGCCTGTTTGTATCCATGATCTATGTGCTCTGAATTTACGACTATCTATGTCCCTTATGTATATACTATCTTGATTTTACGATTGCGTCCACTACGCATCGTGTATGTAATTTATGACCATGCAATGCAGCCTGCCTATTTGGTCAGTTGTTGTATTCCGGAGTGTAGACTTGGGAGCGAAATAAGGCACGCTGACAGCAGCTGGGTCAAACCCTGTCACAGCGACCCTGAAGACTGAATGCATAGGTGTCCGGAATGTCATTGAAACTATCGGCAGCGAAAGCTAAGTCAATACATGTCTACATGAGAAACCAAAAAGGAGAAGGGGAAATACAAGGCGGAACAGCCCTCGGAACAGCATCCACAGACACCCACCGAACTCATCGGATCGAGGCCCTAGTGGTACACGCATAGGAAAGATATAGGATAGATGCAAACAAACAATCTCGACCCTAAATCATCATGCAAGACCGATCGATGCCATGTGAGTGCGCATGATGGCCTCTCCAACTGCAGGACAAACTAGTTAGAACGAATGCGGATATCTGTAAGATAAAGGCAGCTTGCCGTTAACTATGATAGCTTGTGTCATTCTTACATCCTGATACGCAAGTTAGACTAATGCATTCAGATCGTATCGTTGTCAACTCACAAGCATTGACGTAAAATGCTGCAGTCGTTCTATCAGTCAAGGAATAGACCACCAGGAAAATACACTTACTGCGTATAATGTCCTATGTGCTGAGTCTTTCCGCTTGTGCACTTGAATGAAGTGCGCACGGAAGTACTCCGACACCTCG
Source organism: Somion occarium (assembly GCA_964035595.1). Classification (NCBI taxonomy): domain Eukaryota; kingdom Fungi; phylum Basidiomycota; class Agaricomycetes; order Polyporales; family Cerrenaceae; genus Somion; species Somion occarium. The sequence goes on from OZ037947.1 coordinate 176,830, forward strand.
TCGTAAGTGTTTGGTCGGTCACCATACGAAGATATGCTATGGTAAGCGGTGGAGTGTTAGCGAACACCCTACGACTGAGGGCATAGAAGTAACAAAGAAAATCGCGCACTATTTCCGCACTTTGATCCCAGCATCTAGCTTCTGTCTCAAGAGGTCGGCCTGCAAAACGATACCGGTCGATCAGGACAAATCCTGGGCAAATTACAAAATACGCGAACCCGCACCTTGTTGAGCATGAGGACAAGAGCCGCCTTGGCTAGTAGTTTGTTGGAAATGATAGCTGTAAATAGCTGTAGTGAGTCATCGATTCTGTTCGTCCGTGGGTCTTCCTCTAGGTACTAGCGGTGTTTGACGTCAGTGAAACGAAAAGATACCGGCGGAAATAAGAGCAGACCTGGTCGAAAGCGCTGATCGGTGCGAGGAAGATGATGGCGGTTGCTGAAGTGTTCGGACGAAGTTAGAGAAGAGAAGACACGGGATGAGATAGGAAAGATGTTGCACGTACCATCTTCAAAGTATGGAACCCATGCGTGTCTCTGACGGGTGATAGAATATATCAGAGAAAGCTGGGAAGGATCCAAATACTACTCCTACTTGCCTGTCCTCTCTGCAGAGAGATCTGTGAGCTACAGCTCGTGTAAAGCGGGTAGACAAAACACGCACGGCACCACCGACGTCGTAAAGTAACCAATTGAACTGACGCCCTCCCATCTGGATATCAAACGAATGCTCGGTAACGCCGAGGGTCTGCAAACGGACGTGCAGGATATCATCTGTGATAGGAAGCGATTAGGACAGCCTTCCGGGGTGTTTAGATGACACGGGGAACATTACCCGTTGTTGGAGCAAAGTCAGGTTCTGAGATTCGATGAATATGATCAAGGAAACTGTGGGTCCACCTCAGTATGGAGCTGATGAACAGATCGGCAACTCGACCTACAAAGATGCTGATTCTTCTAGACGAAGTTTATTCGTCCGGACCAAACTTTGGACTGCGGGGTGTCTCCATAAGCGAAAGATCTCATCTTGAGTTGCACCAAAGGTCTTAGCCACAATGTTAGTAACTGCTGACGGTCGGGCTGAAGACCCCAGAATATCAGGCAGAGGCCATGCACGATTGGGTGTAACCAGCGCCTGCCAACCTGTGCGGACGTATACGCCTGTACGTCCTCCTGTGACAGTTATACCTCCGCTTAGCTCGGAAGCAAGGGCTTCTTCGCTTGCGACAAGGGGTAGGACCTTGTTCCGCAGATACGCAAGCTCTGAAAACCAACTGGATTCGGGCGTTGCGGCAGAGCCGCTGTAAGATGATGATTGCGATGGTATCTTTGACTGTGGCGGTGTAAATGAGAAGACGTTTCCCGCGGAACTTGCAGTAGACGGCGCAATCGGAGAGTATGGCGCTGAATTCGTCGGGGACGGCGGTTGGATGGCTTGGGGATACTGAAAGTCGAGTTCGTCAAGGATCATACGTAGGGCCTTCAGGACATTGAAGTAAACTATCGGCCTCCATGACAGCCGTTCGCGATCCAAGGTGTGAGCAGCATAGTACAATTGGAACTGCTTCTGCAAAGTGGACTTTCCCGATTCGGCCTGGCCAAGCAGCATGACTGGGCGCAAACTACCTGGTCACGTCCCATCCTGTTGTAAGAGAGATGCACCGGGAGCTCACCTTTGATCTCCTTCGGTTTTCTTCTCCTCCGTAGCTCGCGCTCTTGCTAGAGAAACAAGTGACATCAACCGGTGAATTTGTCAGCATGGTAGGACGAGAATACACTCACCCTGAGCTCTTCGTCGATGGCATTGCTGATGCGTGTAGCCTCTGGGCTGTCATATGTCTTAGACCTTGAGCCCATTGCAGTGAGCAGACGAGATGGGAGGAGGGAGTAAGTGGGATGATCAAACCACTGAGAATACAGCTGCCTGAAATTGTGAAGGAGGTTCGAAATGATGGACGGCTCGAAATGAATGCATGGTGGATAAGTTAGCGCGTTGAGTCCCACGGGATGCAATCCGTTGTCAGTGATGGTTAGACGACGATGACAGCCATGCCTTTCCGACTCTGCGAATCCCAGGCACTGCTGCCTGCACCGCCTCCTGATACAGGCACTCACTCCCTGCATGCTGTCTCTTTCTTCTCCCTTCCTTCCATCATGCCCACTAGTACCACAACGTTGTCTTTCTGATCATCTAATCATACAGACTCTCCGGTGTAAAATTGTCCTTTCCAAACTCTCTCGGACTTTAGCTGCTTGTTTTCTTCCTGTGCCAATGCGTTATGCAAACTGCACCCACTTTGTTAACTGTCCCTGGCAACAATGCCCACAGCGATCTTACCGTCCTTGCGACCTTGTTCGGCAGCTTCCAGGGTTGCAATGTTGAACATCTACACATGGAGATGGTTGTACGAGTGAATCATTTATAGACGCTCACATAATTGCTCAGCTCGCCGATCAAAACAGTAGTGATTCGCATGTGCACCGTTGATGTTACCCTGCTCAGTCATACAAATGTATCGCACCACGGGGATAACCTGACAGATGGAGTCGAGGTGAACCCCACTCTTGCAGTGCCATATAAAATGGGCTAATATCGCTGTGCCAGCCAACTGAAGAAGTCATGCGGTTCCGGTGACAAGTCATCACCAGTGCGAGCTGTTCATGACCTGCCTGTGAATTTGACAGCCGTCAGTCATATGTGCGTATACGTGCTACACATCGCTTCCCCACGAATACATTTCAATTTGGAGGGAGGATCCAATATTCAGGCGGCCCTCATTGTGCAGACATCAGAATATGCCAAATACAGTTCGAGTCGTATGTCTCTGCCATAGTGCGAATTCAATACCAGCTGATTGACAGATTCCGAAACCAACAACAGATAATCAAGACCGGACTATTTGGGAGGTTTTGCAACTTTGTAATCAGGGTTCGGCGACCGTCCCTTCTGCCCGCTTCAAAGCGATTCAACACCTCACTTTCCCTAACTTGCATGGGATCGACATTATGCGCATTCGGATATTAACCTTGAAAGGTTATTGCCACGAAGGGAGACGTCTGATGTCACCCTTCTGATGTCCGACCGCCGTCTTGAACATCAGCACATGCGGCCCTCTTTAACACCTTTGGCGTGGCTTCTTATCGTATCTCGATGGCAATCATCTGTAACCGGAATATGACTCACCAAATGTTTCTATGTATGAACGTCTTCTGGCGGCAATCGTTTATACGTCGGTATCCCTTGAATGTTGCCAGGAAAACACAGATGCATCGCGATATAAATATCCAGGTCGCAACGCTGTTCCTTACAAGGGGGAGATCGTACAGGGATTGAATAGTTGCAGCCCCTGGAGACAACGTGAGGGATCGATGGTAGTTGACAGTCGAGTTGCTAGTAGGAACTCTCGTGTTCCCGGTGCGCCTACTTACTGTACTTGTCAGCTGAGTAGAGAGCTCGATTTTCGGCCGACCTCTTTTCATGGGAACTTTGTCTTGACCACGCAACTTTCCTGAGAGATTATATTTGCAGTCTCGCGATACGGCATTCGGGCCAAGAAACGGTTCCATCTCTAATTGTCAGTCTAGATCTGAACTACTTGCGATGTTCGCAGGGGCGGTCAAGTGTTTTTGTATTCACTCTCTTCATGTCAGACGCGTTATTATCCTGCTGTCTTGGACCGCATAAGAGTCGTATTTCGCTCTTCTCCTGACTCAACTACTGTAGTATCCTTCTATGGAATGTACCATCAGTCAAACCCTATGTTAGGTCTCGATCACTGATTTTCTAGTAAATTGCTCGTTGTATACCGCCCAAATATAGTAGCTTTGTTTACGTAATCCAAATTTTCTCTGCCTCTGCAGCATGCCAATTCGCAACGAGGTCGAGCTCATCAACCGCAACGACGACAGAGGAGAGACCTTATTCATCCGGGCAACTCTCACTAATAAAGCATCTATAGTGTCTTCCTGCAACAGTACTTCAAGATGTCGACAAGTGGTTTGAAGGCGATTGCCCCGGTGCCCACTGCGGCCGATTTCTTGGACATCGTGTTGTCCAAGACCCAAAGGAAAACACCTACGGTGTGTTTTGAGGTGGTATGAAGGGGGAAATTAAACTAATGCTCTGTACGTGGTCTTCAGGTCATCCACAAGAACTTCAAAATCAGCCGAATCCGTAATTTCTACATGCGCAAAGTGAAGTTCACTCAGGATTCGTTTGATGAAAAGCTCAGTGCGATTTTGGAAGAGTTCCCTATGCTTGACGTGCGTTATTTTATTATTGGAACTCTCAAATAATCCTGAGTGTGCGAATTTAGGACCTCCATCCTTTCCTTGCTTCATTAATGAACGTGCTTTACGACAAGAACCATTACAAGCTTGCTTTGGGTCAGCTTCGAACAGCTAGACACTTGATCGACCAAGTCGCAAAAGATTATGTCCGTCTCCTCAAGTTTGGTGACAGTTTGTATAGATGTAAACAGCTCAAGCGGGCTGCTCTTGGTCGGTGGGTAACACGGCAGCAAAGTGACTCTTCAGAAGCACGCTAAACTTGCCTACAGTATGGCGACCATCATGCGCCGACAAAAGGACCCATTGGCATATCTTGAACAAGTCCGACAACATATTTCTCGTCTCCCCGCTATCGACCCTACCGCACGTACGCTTCTTATCTGTGGATACCCTAATGTCGGAAAATCGTCCTTCATCAACAAAGTCACTCGTGCGGACGTCGACGTCCAACCCTACGCTTTTACCACAAAATCTTTGTTTGTCGGTCATCTTGACTACCGATACATGCGATGGCAGGTCATTGATACTCCCGGTATCCTCGATCACCCTCTCGAAGACATGAACACGATTGAGATGCAGAGTATCACTGCGCTTGCGCATTTGAAGAGTTGTGTTCTCTATTTCATGGACCTTAGCGAGCAGTGTGGGTACACCATCGAGGCTCAGGTACGGTCCATGTGTCTTTTATCCCGTTCTCATACTCATCTTTTTCATTCGTATTAGTGCAAACTTTACCATTCAATCAAACCTCTCTTTGCGAATAAGCCCACCGTCCTAGTCATTAACAAGGTCGACGTCGCTCGGCTAGAAGACCTTGCTCCTGAGAACCGTGTTCTTGTCGATGAGATCATCAACACGGAAGGTATTCACAATGTTCAGGTCTCATGTTACACGGATGAGGGCGTTATGGAGCTCAAAAACAAGGCCTGCGATGCTCTCCTTGAGCACCGTGTTGATACCAAACTCAAAGGTAATAAAATCAACTCCATTCTCAACCGATTGCACGTCGCGCAGCCCAAGGCACGAGACGAAGTCGTCCGAGAGCCGTTTATTCCTGAGGAAGTTAAGCAACGGAAGACATTCGACAAGAACGACCCCGAACGCCCAAGGCTCGAGAGAGATATCGAGGCCGAGGAAGGTGGTGCTGGTGTGTACAACATCAACCTTAAAAGTACGGTCTCCAGTCCTCTTCGTTTATGCGCTTCATTATTCATTTCTGATTCATACAGAGAACTACATGCTTGCCCATCCCGATTGGAAGCAAGATATCATACCTGAGATCATGGACGGCAAAAACGTTGCCGACTTCATCGATCCTGATATTTTGGAGAAGCTGGAGGCACTCGAGCGTGAGGAAGAGAAACTTCAAGCGGACGGATTCTATGATAGTGAGGAAGACATGGTACGTAAAGCTTTATCTAATAATTGAAAATGGCTGGCTAACGACGTCGTTGTTAAGTTCGATTCCGATGATGAACGTGAGGCGGCAGAAGGCAAGGTTTCCCGGGGGAAGAAGCTCATTTCGCAGAACACGAAGAAGGCCGGGAAGCACCGTGCACATCTTCCTCGTACAGCGGGCTTGCGCACGTTAAACGAGCTGACAAGTGGAATGACAAAAGCCGGCCTTGATCCTAGCCGGATACAGGAGCGTGCGGATGCTTTGGCGAAGGTTGCAGGTGAGAAGCGCAAGCGACAGCGTGAGGAAGAGGCGGAGATGGACATCGATGAAGAAGGCGGTGAGGGTGATTGGATGGATGTGGATGGCGAAGATGCTTCGCCGAACAAGCGGGTTAAGTCGAACTCTGGTGCAGTCGTTGCCAAGAATGCACGGTTACCCAAGTCAAATCGACAATTCGCTGGTTTCCGAGATCAAGCAGTACGTATTTTTGGCATGCATTGTTGTGGTGATCGCCGAACTGATTGTGTACTTTTCTCTCACCTTACAGCAAGCGTCTAAGGCGGTTAAATTACGGAATCTCGGGCAGAGAGAACGCAATATGCACGCAAGAGCTGGCGAAGCTGACCGTGCGATCAAGACTAAAATGGTGCGACTCCTCGCGTCCTATTTGCTGCACTCAGAATGCTCACTTGGTCCTTTACACAGCCAAAGCATCTCTTCGCGGGCAAGCGGGGGATGGGCAAGACAGACCGAAGATAATATATTCCTGTACTCTACGACTTCTCTTTGGAATACCATGTACATATTGGCTTTCTTTGTATCCATTGCTTCGACTGCCCCATCAGTCTTGAAAGACTTGAGCAAACGAGATACATTAATTAAACTCGTAATATCATTCATTCCAAGGCCGTGTCACATCGTTATCTACAAGCAGTTACCTACGAAAACAAACAGAATAGTACATGAAGATGAAAACTGCCGAACACCGATGACGAACCAGGTTACCGGCGATAAGTACAGCCAACCAAAAGTATATACAGGAAGCGCAAGGGGAAGCATAAGGATGAGATAGATAATTTCGAGCAACACAATAGTTCCCAGGGTAAGACGAAGGGGAGGAAGCGGGAAATCAGTCGGCCAAATAACGGCGGCAAGGAAATCCTAGGAAAAATAGAGGATAGAGAAAGAGAAAGAGGGAATGCCCTATGACACCCCTTATTCTGAGAATCTAAGGTATAAGAAAAAATGTTACAATGTCTCGTAAACATATCAAAGACGCACAGAGAAAGAAGAAACAGAATACAGAAGGCAGAAAACGAAGTGAAAGAGAGACGAAGAGAAAAAGGTGAGCGATGGGTACACAGAATATGGCGTTAGATAGGTATGAATGTGGGTGGGGAATCGTACGGTTGTCTGGGTATGAATGGTATCTGGTATCGTTCACCATTCTACATGCATGCCGCCCACTGGGCTGGCAAGACCAATTCCACGGTTGGCCTCCCGTTTGAGCCACTTGAGTGCACGCTTATCGTCCTTGATAAGGGGCTCAAGCCTTTCGAAACATAGTCGATTATGATCCTAAATATTGGGGTAAAAAGACAATGATTGATAATTTATATTGCGAAAGCAGAAGGGAAGAAGGCAAACCTTGAGCCATTGTTTTTCTTCCTTCGAAAGCATCGAGTCCTTCACCATCTTCGTTTGGATGGGAACGCATGTTAAGCGCTCGAATCCGAGCCAGATGGGGCCATTGAATTCATGTTTCGTCTGCCAAGGAAGGTGTATGAGTGAGCTACTCACATTTTCCGACTATCTCTAGCAAACTTACCTGCACTGGCCTGACAATGAGAGCCGACTCGATCCGGATACCGAAATCACCTTCCTTGTCTATCGAACAAGGATGAAGATCAGTCATGACATACACTGTATCTCACGAGTAATAACATACAGTAGCCGGGCTCATTGGTGACGACATGTCCAGGTTCAAGCGGGACAGTAGAAGAGAATCCATGCGGGCCCTCGTGGACATTCAGATAGGAGCCGACACCGTGTCCGGTTCCGTGCTGCACAAAACAAATAAGGAAGTGTCAAACAATTTGTTAGAAAGAAGGCCTACTCACCCCATAATTGAGTCCGTCCTGCCAAAGAGCTCGACGCGCAAGGACATCAAGCTTCAGCCCATCAGTGCCTTCTGGGAAGATAGCACTGTCGATAGCGATCTAAGAAAAAGGCGAGCGTAAGCAATCAGATCAAATTGAATGAGGAAATACCACGTACATGTCCCTGAAGCACCCGAGTGAAAGCCTCACACTGCTCCGAAGTAGGAAGACCAAAATGCACTGTGCGTGTGGTATCACAGGTTCCGTCTCGGTACTGCCCCCCAGAGTCACTATATGACAGTATGTCAAAAAGCGTGCATCCGTGAAATGATAGCTACCCACTTTAGGTAAGGAGTGTCCCTTTCGATGTCTACTGCAGTACGCTTATGGGGAGTGTAATGCGGAATAGCTAGTGAAGAGGATCATCAAACCTCTATTCGAATAAGCCCAAATAAATACAGTGGTGGACGTACCGGCATTGCTCCCTGTAGCACTGATGTTTTCATAAGCAAGACCCTTGTAATGTCGCACTTGTCTCCTGTATTCCGTCAACCTCCACGCCGCTTCGTACTCAGTAATATTATAACCGTTGTTCATCTTATCTTCCAACCAAGCCAACCATCGAACGTACGCCGCACCGTCTCGGAGGTAGGCGTTTCGAAGTCCCTGGAGCTCGGTTGGGTTCTTGATCGCTTTCCAATCTTCGATGGGTGAAGGCAGGACGGTGTATCGATAGGAGGTAAGCATGAGAGAGATTGCATATGAAGTTTGAGGCGAGATGATGATCTATAAACAAACATGTGTATCAGCATCTAACGGCTAGGTTAATGGACGAAACGTATGCAACATACCTTGCCCTCACCCCATTCCTTACGTCGCAGGAATGTCCAGATGTCGTTGTACTCTCGACGTTCCACGCCAATCGAGCTTAGATACTCGTCAACTTCTCGGCTCACTTTGGCAGAATCGACGAACAAAAGCGCTTGGTCGGCAGATACAAACAGATACGAGTAAAACACAGGGTTGAATGGGATATCGTCTCCGCGTAGGTTTAACAGCCACGCAATGCATGCCAAATTCGACACGAGCGTCGCAACCTGTTTATTAGCAGGCTTCGGCTCAGACTTGGCATATGAAGAAACTGAGGGCTTCTGTTCTTTAATCCATTGCCTCAGTTTCTCCAACTTGGCGCCCGCTTCCTGACCAGTGAAATGCAGAGGCTGCACGAAGATGGCTTCTTTGCTTCGACTAGGTTTCTCTTTCCAGATGAGATCAATCAGGTTTTGAGGCGGATACACGAGCTTCGACTTCTTGGCTACAAGCTGTGAGTTGAGATCGGTAGCTTTCCTATGTTCAATCATTCGCGCATCGATGCCAATTCGAGACTCCTTCACCCGGTCAACGAGCCAGATGACCCAGTCCTTTGGAGCGTCACGGTCAACATCACCAGCACGAATGACGAGCCAGTTATTGTCTGTCTGTTGCTCAGCCTGAGTCCAGTATCGGGAGTCAACGATGAGATACGATCGCGAAGTCGAGATGATGGCAGTTCCGACTGAGCCCGTGAAGCTGAAAATAGCAAGTTGTAAGGGTGTGAGGCGATACGAGCATAAATTTACCACGGGCATACCCAGAAACCCATTCCACGCGCTTGTCGTTAACGCCTACATATTCCGAACCATGGGCGTCCTGCGAAGGAATGACACTGATGAGATGGAAGAAAAGTAAAACAGGTGTCAGGTAACGAAAATTGATCAAACAAGGGATGAGACGCACTAGTAGTCCAGCTGGTCTTTAGTCATTAGCTCTCGTAACGCCTCCAAACGCTCAGAAGTATCAGGACGTTCTCTGTAGGAATCGACTTCATTGGCATCGTTGATCTTGCGTTCCAGAGCGGAGCCAACAAGAGTGCTTGACGAGTCTGACGTGAAAAGCCCAGGCCGCCTTGTGAGCGGATTTTGCGAACGGCCTGAAGATTGAGACTTGAAGGTATTGGAGCGAGAATGATTGGGGGACTGATTGAGTGCCTGCCCTTGCCATCCTCGTTGCTGCATGTGTCCAGGAATAGCGCTAGCCTGAGCAGGTTGGGAAGATGACGTTGAGACAGACCGATCTGAGGCACGGCGAGAAGGTCGGGGAGATCGGTGAGGTGGTGACCTAGTAGAGGAAAACGAATTGTCCCTGGACAACTGGGCTATAGCTGCCTCTCGTTCTCTCTCTATCTCTTTCTCTTTGTCCTTCTTGCCAAGTCCCCAACCATAACCACCAATCCACTTTTTCGTCCCACCGCCACTCTTCTCATTAATCGGAGGTAAGGCTTTCGTCTTCTCCCCCATGGTATTGGCACGTTTAAGCACAGTGCGGTCCGCAGCGGGAACATAGCCAGCTACGTCGTAAGATTCGGTATCAGTAGAGAAAGAAAGCTTCTCTGCCTTAGAGGTGAGCGTAGCGGTGGGAGAGTAGGAATTTGCGCGTTCCAACCGATCTATGCTGGACCTTTGAGAAGTATACGATTCTGTGTGCGACCGATCCTCACGAGGCAGTCGCTTGGGCTTTTTCTTTCCGATGAATGGGAGGCATATTGGCGGAGGGGGAGGCGGCGGAGGAGGAGGAGGAGCCATGGGTGTCGCAAGGAGAGTTCTGGAGACACCCTTACGCTGGCCAGTGAGAAGATAGAGGCCTACACACGAGGCGGCGAGACCAGCGGAGAAGACTGCAGAACCCAACCGGCCATAGGCGTGGCAGAATATTCTCAGGCCAAATTAGGCAAAACCCTCCGATGAAAGGACCTCCTTGATCCGACTCGTCCGAATTGGCGCAGAACTCTGGGGATGCCTTGGGGTTGGTCGAAATGAAAGCAGCATTGAAAAGGCATGTTTGGCTCGCATGGCCATTAACCTTTCCAACGGAAAACCTAAAATGAATGTTCTTAGAGAAATGAACTCTTAATGTCCAAACCTTTTGAGTCGCTGATTCGACGGTGATTCTTGTAGATCGGTGCGACGGACCATGTCCACCGGCATCTATCTACCATTGCCATGTTGGCCTGAATAGTGATTTCTGTGCGAACCTACTAGAATAACAACGGCTGCAAGAGCTGTCAGCTGAAAGCAATCCACACAGAGTAGCAATCACTGATGACATACTTGTGGCAAACACACATTCCAATTGTTGCACGAAACCAGCATGGCCAACGCGACCAAAGCGGCACTTGAGCGTATCGCGTGTCTTTGTCACATCGTTCGAAACAAGTCGCTCGGACATAGTCCAGCTGACTCTGACAGACGCATCTTGGAACGCCGCTGACATCTTCTGACATCCCAAATTTGGCCCCCAAGGTGAAAAGTGCACACCCCAGATGCAGCCTAGAACGCTTGGACAGAAAACCGACTGCGGTGTTATCGAAGGCTCGATCGCATCATCGATTGTAGAGCAAGACGCGTACATAACTCCAAATAGAACTCTCATAAGCTCATGTGCACCAAGAACCTATAAGGCTTGAATGCTGAGAGTAACTGCCGTGAGAAGTGACCTGTCAGGCTGCCGTAGGCTTGGGAAGGCGGCAGGATAGTCCAACGTCTTCAATGACAGCTGTTCGCAGGAAGTGTAACACCAGGCTTCGAATATTCCAAGTGGCAGACATGTGAACACAGGCTATTGACTCGCAATACAATAATAACCGATATGTGATTACCCATCAGCTATGAAGAAACAGAACTCGATATGAATCACATCTTCCGAGTGGCAAAGAAAGATGAGAGGTGCTTACTGAAAACTGTCTGCAGAGGAGTTGTATAGTGACTGTCGATACTCCGAAATGAATTGTGGTAAAGCGCAGCTGTGCAAACGACGACACCCCAGTCCCTGCGTGTCAATCTTGCAACTCCAAAGCACATAACGAAATTAAAGGCATCAAATGAACCCTCGATTACAGTCTATGTCCTCACATCGTTCCTTCTTGCACCGACTTGATCTTGATCGAATCTCGCCAGAGTTTACATCCCATAGCGCAAACACTGCGCAAATATTTGACTTGCCTGTGGTGTACACGATCGGACCAGAAGAGAACATCTTCATCAAAGAAAGTCGAGGGTTTCCTTCCTATTCCGCAGTCTAGCAAACTCCATGGATAAACAACCGAGTCATTATCCGAGCATGAACCGGCTCACCATTTCAATTCCGAGGAACCAGTAAGGAAGCAGATCATTCATCTCCGGGTGTGGCAACTCCAGAATGCTTCGAGAATAGAGTCCCAGTGAGGAAACTTGAACGTCTGTCCTGAGTGCAACTCTTCAATAGGGTCAAGGGTACTCATATATGAACCTTATGAGCTTCAAATATTGACTCGTGAGCTGGAACTGTTGGATAAACGGTCGGATCTACGATGGAGATCACGATGAAATGCTTGTCAATGCCCCAACGATCCTGGATCGAACACGAGGACTGGAGTATTGTAGTTCATGCAGATCAGATGCTCGAACACTCCTTGGGGATGAGGATACTGTTCAGCGAGTGGTCCATTACGTAGGGAATTCACGCCACAAAGGTCCTGCATAACATCGGTGTAGCGGGTCAGATGACACATGACGAGGGAGGGACTTGGGTGGTGAGGACTTGGTCATAGCGAAATTATGACGTGGTAGACACAGCCTGCCTGTATCCAAGTCATCGTCATAGGTTTGCAGGACGCCAAGGAGGGTCGAACCAGAGTACTTGTGATGATATAGGTCATGTTGTAAATGCAAAAAGGGTCCTGCAAAATCGCCGTGTACTGCGCGCGAAGCGTTTGAGCTTACGCACGCCCTGGTCCAGTAACACGCCCCGTATTGCCACTGAAAATGTGATAGTTCAGTTCGATCCTGCGAACCAAACTCGTAATTGAACCTGCACCAGGTATCCGCCTTAACGTGGAGACGGTCATGCGAAAGACGCTTCCAGGACAACGCGCGATCAGAAGGGCAAGGACACCCACGTGAGTAATGTAGGACCTCCAGTGCAGTGATTCATGTTGGCCAGAACTGCATATAGTCACAAAATATGTGCACATTGAAGCAGAATTAACCCATCTCACCGATGGGCGAGAGTTGCTCCTCCATACGTCGAACGCATGGACCAGCATAGTTTCAGAAACCAAGAAGGTGTAGTAGCTTCACGAACGGAGGTCGGTCCAAACGCGGGTTGTCGGTTCGCAAGACACATATATATGCGTCAGAAATAGACTTCTAGTGTTTCTAGCTGTTAGTTTATCAACGCGCTGAGTTTCGAAGTAAAACATGCAGGCGTGCATTGAGGCCTCACCACCAGAGGTTTTGATCTTCCCGCTTCATAGAACCGGTTGTGCGGACAACAAACGTTGTAGACTAATCATCGTGAGAGAAAGCACCAAGAGAATGAAACTCACCCAAGTAGCATGTAGAGTGGGCCCGTATCGGTGGCTATATGCGGGTCCGAGGCCATATTCAAAGAGGGGAAGGGATGTCGCGCAAATGAATATTGGTTACAATGTCGGTTAGTATACTTTCTTCTATCCGTTGATAAAGGCACAATATACACCCTGGGATGCGCGCGTCTGCGTCAGATACGACGTTTACAACTCCCTATGATAGCGCATCATAAGCCGCTCGGAGCCCCTGAGCTGTTACGTTGGATATTTAGAGATGAAATAATGACAGCGGAGAGGATACACGTTTCAACTTGCAACTTGAAAACACAGCACCATTCTGTTGCCATTCTGTAACACTAGGTGCGGGATTGTGAATTGTACTCGGACGTACAATTAAGATCCTCTACTGATGTGAATGACTTATGCGTGACTCTACAAGAGAAAGGAAATGCACAGTCTCCAAAATAGTCGGGTCGTGTATGGCGAACGTGAGAGACGAGAAGAGGAAGTGCTGCAGCGCGCAGAATGAAAGCAAAGTTGCAAGCCTCCTGGAATTCACTACAGTCTGCCTCCCTGTATGGATTCAGACGACGCCGATCATTGATCCGGTTACGGGCCGGCGACTGTACTTTTGAAAGAAGCGGGGAAGTTCGGACTGGTTTGCTTGCGTTCAGTCTCATACTCACTCTCCGCCCTGCCGTCTTTCTTTTGGTTTTGTTTTTGTGCCAGATGTCGCCAACTATTAATGTCAAAGGAAAGGAATCGGGCACTGCCCGTATCCTCGGTTCAGGAGCTTCAGGTTGGTACTAATATCCCGGCATGGATCAACTACGTCCTCTAAGTACTAAAGTCAACGTACCTTTCAGGTGTTGCTGAGTTGTTCGTATTCCACCCGGTGGATACCATCGCAAAGCGTCTGATGAGCAACAAGACGAAAGTAGGCAAAATAACCATGCTCATCGACGTTTACTTATGACACGGCTATATTTATTCAGGTCTCTTTCTCCACGCTTTCTCCCATTCTCTTCAGGGACTATGCAACAGCACCTCTTGGCCGAAAACTCCTTTCCTTGTTTCCCGGACTAGGATATGCTGCGGGCTATAAAATTACCCAACGAATTTACAAGTACGGTGGACAACCGTTCTTTAATGATATCCTCAGGGCCAACTACAAAACCAACTTCACCAACGCGTTTGGTGAGCGCAAGGGAATGATGATGACGCAAGCAGCTGCGGGTAGTCTCACGGGTATTGGTGAAGTCGTATGTGTCGCAAATTGCTTGGATACATCACACGACATATCGTCTGACCCGCGTTATGTTGGGGTTTTAGGTGCTCCTTCCACTGGACGTCTTGAAGATCAAGCGCCAGGTTAACCCTGAAGCATTCCGTGGACGTGGTGTCCTTCGAATCTTCCTCGAGGAGCGCGGTGCTCTTTACCGAGGATGGGGCTGGACCATGGCGCGTAATGCTCCGGGATCCTTTGCTGTAAGTGCCAGGTGTTATCCCCGTCTTCTTGATTACCCTTAATAATGTATCATGTAGTTGTTTGGTGCCTCCGCAATGACCAAGGACTACCTCTTCGGTCTCCGAGATTACTCCCAGGCGACTTGGGGACAAAACTTCGTCGCGTCCATTGCAGGCGCCGTTGCTTCCATCACTATCGCCGCTCCTCTCGATACGATCAAAACTCGTATTCAAAATGCCAATTTCGAGCACAAAGTTAGCGGCGTAACTATTATAAAGGAGCTCGTTCGCAATGAGGGTGCTACGGCACTATTCAAAGGACTCACGCCGAAGGTTTGTTGTACTTTTAACGTACTCGCTCGTTATGGACACTAAAGAATTACTCCAGATCTTGGTTGTTGGCCCCAAGCTCGTCTTCAGCTATACCCTCGCGCAGTCACTCATTCCATGGTTCGCGAACTACGTCTAAACTCACCATCATTAGCGCACTATTACCGCGCACACACCTACTTTCCGTGCCGTACGCTATCATATATCGTTCTAGACATAGAAGTATCCTATGGGACCAAAAGTATTGCTATGATTCCGCTACGACGATCACTCATCACCACTACATACTTCGCCGCCGCTTAAGCTTAGATAGGGTACCTTGGAGATTTTTTATATTGACTTTTATGGGTGACTATTTCGCCAGTTGCCCTCTGACTGCCTTCGCTTAGACCTTGTGCCTCCTAAAGTTGCTGAAAGGGAAGAGAAAACCATATAAGGTGCGTTGGACTGCAAGTGGTACTCCAAACTCTGCTACACAAGTTATACAATCGTTCCGGTTTTGATACAGCTGACAAGAAAAATACAAGGACATGAAGATGTCGTTGAGAGTCGAAACATATTCAAGTAAAAGTAGAGAAGGACATTCAAATTCTGAGCTCCTCGATCTCAGTCGCAGAACCTTTGTCCTTCTCCGAGATATGGTCAGAGACACCAGCGCGCTTCGCGGCATCCTCTGCAAGCCTGGCTGCAGTCTCGTCACCATCAAACAAGGCCGCTGTCTCTTCCAGCGTGCGCTATGCAAGATCATCAATACTGAATGTGAAGGCGGCTTAGGAGTCGGTGACTCACATTCTTGGTCTCGATGACGTAGATATAGACAAAGCCTGCTTCGAAGGCAAGCCAGCAGACATACACGAGCTATTATTCCGATTTAGCCTAATGGCTCAGTGCCAAGTACCGAAGCTACTCACGTAGTACTTCCATCCAATCCTGTCGAAGTAATCACAGGTTAGTCGTAACGATAATCGATCATAGGAGAAGCACGTACGCATCCAATGCAATAGGGTTAATGTATCTAAGATGGCAACGTGTCAGTAGAGAATGAGGCGAATGGGACGAAGTACTGACTGATTGAAGATCAGTGAAAGCGTCAATGCAAAGTTAAAGACTGTGAATCCCTTGGCACGAAGTGCGAAGGGCAGGATCTCAACGGTATACCTTCACTCTGGAGTCAGATCTTTACAAGGAAACTCGATAGGGCGGGTACGTACGAGACGATTAATGGCGTAAAGGCAATCTGGAGAATCATTAGTCGGGGTTCCTTGCAAGGAATATGTTGTCACGTACGTCATCTAAGGTCATCCAGAACCAACATTTGAGAAGAGAAGTAAAACGAGAAAATGAATAACTCACAGAAAGCGTAGAAGAGGACTTGATGATTGAGAGGTGCATGTTAGTCTCAGTTTGTGATGAATCGTGTTGTACTTACAGATCATAGCAATGAACGTATGACCAGCAGCGACATTTCCCTTCTCCGAATAGAGTGCAAAGCATGCCGTTTGAAGGGTCCAGAATACGAACATTCCTGGATAATACAATATCAGCTGGAGAAGCTGATGGTATCGGAGAGAGGACGCACCAATGGTGGACGCAATGAACAATGGACGTCTACCAATCTTGTCGCATAGAAGACCAGCAAGGATGGCAATGACGAAGTTGAAGATATTGAGGATACCGTTCTACTCGATAAGATGTGAGTAGTTTGAGTGCGGTGTTAAAGGTTAAACGCTAACAATCAAGAGTTGAGTGTCGCCATCGGTGACTGTACAAATCGAGTGAGCAAAGTACGGACTGACATGTGGTAGAGCTACTTACTGCCAATGCCGCTCAGGACCTTGTTCATGTCTACAGGAGATCAGAACAAGAACTATACGCCTACCGAGATGATAACATACAGTAAGAGCTGCAGAAAGATTTAGCACACAAGTGGCCAGAGTGAACGGAAGACTTACATCAGGTTATTTCCAGACCACTGAGAGAAGATAGCAATGGCAACCATAATCCTCAATCGCTTCCTATTACCAGGGGTCCTGATCAAGCTCATCCATCCGACATTAGCAGCAACTTCACGATCAAACTTGATAGCAGCCTTGATCTCCTCAAACTCGTACTCGACCAACGGGTCTTCGGCGTCACCGTTCGCGTGGTAGTAGGCAAGGGTATTGAGAGCTTCCGCCTCTCTAAATACAACAAGCCCCAGATTGGAATCAACAAGAATTGGCGATGAGATGGTGAAGAATAAGTGCGTACCTTCCCTTGGAGCACAACCAACGAGGAGATTCTGGAACGAACCAAATAAGGCACAGTTGTGCCACGGATGGGGTAGCTTGCAGTGCAGAAGGGATACGCCATGACCAGCTCGAAGGGATGTTGAATGTGCCAAATGTCTGTAACGATGATGAGAAGCCAGTCTGTGCTTCATGAAACACCATTACTCACTGTCCATGCAGCACTACCAGAATGAAACGGCTGTAAGCAACAGAGATCCGCTGATTGCTGATAAACGCCTACATGATACTTCCTAAGAACCTAAAATCATGCGGTGCCTGAAATTAGCGTGGTCTATGGATTGGAGAATGCAAAGTCACATACCAAAGGGAATTATACAGAGACGTCGCAGGCCCACGCTGAGAAGGGAAAGCAACTTCCGTGATCAGAACGGGAGCCGCAGCTGCGGCAAATGTCAAGCCAAAGCCAATCATGAAACTGTACCAGACATGTTAGCCTTAACCTGAATCATGAGACTGTAGATTGACTAACCGAGCACCAATGAACATTCCAACCGAGTGTGATGCGGTCTGAAGGATGGTGGCGATACACATGAGAGTTGCACCAAAGCCGACAGCGAAACGTCGTCCAAGGCCATCCATCAAGTACGGGGAGAAAGGATATGCAGCCAAGCAACCAATATTCTATTATAGCGTATGAGGCGTTGTGAGGTCAACAATGGGGGTGTTGCTCACCTGGATGGCATTGAGGAGTCCAAGCTAGTATGCGAGCATCAGCGATCATGCCGAGACGAGCATTGTTTGGTAGTGCATAGGTTACCATTCCTCCTGACGGGTAATTGAAAGCAGCCCTCCACTGGTCAAGCGATTGCAGGCCGTCTAAGGTTGTGTCAAATTGTGTGCTAACGTGTTCCCCCTACGCGAAACTTACTCATCATACTCCCTGCCAATTTCAATATCGTTAAGTTCAACGATGATAGAAGATAATGTATACACGTACCATCGTACCCGTTCGTTGAAGACGTTATGAGCCTATAAAGATGGGTTTAATCTGATGAACAGCAGATAGCACGTTACTGACAGTAATGCCAGCCATCCGTTCAAAGCAAGAAGCCGTCTGTTCTTGTACCAAGGTCTTGACATGTCAATGAGGTGAGCATATCCTTGCCCGCCTCCGGTGTCGACAGCAGCAGGTCCACCCATAGCGCGAGATGATGGCAGGAGGATGCAGGGGTAGATCCCTTGCGAACAAAGGGAATATTATACATCCATCGGATGTACGCTCCTTATAACGAATTCGATTCCCAGCAGAAAGCCGAAGCGGAATATCGTCGCAAGAAGTCTGGTTGCAAAAGACAACGACGCAATTTTCCGGCGTTGGACCGTATGCGTTTAGGCAAGATACGAGAACACCCGTGGGCAACAGGGAACAGGCCCGTCGAAGGATCTGGAGGTTGCGCGCCGATGGAATGGTGAACGATGCTCGCGAAGATCGAGACGTAATATTGTACTATCACTTTACTGTGAGCGCGCCATTGAGTGGACCGGAAGACTTTGCCATGTGCTCTTTCTTTATCCTTCGATGTCATACTTCCACTTTACCATGACAGTAACGCAGCATGAGATAATTGATGAAGCTCGAAGCCAACCGAAGATTCGCCAGCAGGCAACCAAGGTACTATGCTTCGTATGATGAAATAGGACGATCATTAGACAATGCGATATTTTTCTAACATAGTTATCAGTATGTAGAGCCAATTCTTACCCTGCCAATGCTTGCGATGTGTACTGGGAGTGAACTTATGTGCACCAAGCGTGAACGGTACGCAAGTCCGACGCATTCCTTGACATGAGGGCAAAGGGTTATCTGTGAGCGGAATGAAGTGGAGATGTGCGTGGCCTGAATTAATGAAGCTAGCCTATTCAAAAAGTGCCGAGGAAATCTCATCATATGCAGGGTCGGGCAGACCACTCTGTCGAAAGAAGGTTGAACGATAACTGACTATAGAAAGTCAACATCAACATTCGCGATATTGGAAGACGTGGGCGAAGCTGAAACGTACAATTCCGACTCATGAAACCTACTTGAAATACACTAGCGGACAAACCCCCGAATTGAAGGTGAAGGTCTGGCAAAGGTTTGGAGGTCGATCGTTCCAAGACAGCGCTTAAGCGGCTTAGAGCTGCCGACCTTTTAGCGAGGCACTTTTCTCAATGTTGCCGTTCAAAAACGTTTACAATCAACATCTTGCGTTTCATTTCTTCTCACTGACGTATTGTTTTTCTACACATATTCTTTGGTCTGCCCCTCAGTGCTCAGCACTCAGTGCCCAGCTCTCCGGATTTTCAATATTATTTTCCTCCCTTTTCGGCCCTCGCTTTTTGGTGTCCTCTGTCTTTCTACAGCCGGGGCTGAGTACTGTTCTACGCCCTACATATATTATTTGACTCATTTAGTCCGCTTTCCACAAAGTTCGTGAGTATGAAGTTCCACCGCAACGCTTCATCCTCTCCCTTCACCTTAATCACTTTCTAAGTTGCGGTCACATTTTCTTGATTTCCCTACTGCTCTCCATGCCAGTATACAATACATGCAACTGCTTATATTGGAGAAAAGCTGTTTCCCCTGCATGATTTCTCTACTTCAACGAATACTATGCCTATATAAAATACTTACAAAAGAGTCACACGTAAGGTTACATTGCACAAAACGACCTCGCGGCGGCGGCGATAATGAACAATGTCGAGACCCGTCCAAAAGCGGCGATCATGAACCGTAAAAGGCGATTAAGGACCCTTTTTAAGTACCCTTCCAATGGCGGTGTAACCTTGAAAATGTACAATGTTCTATGTCAGTAAAGGAACGTAGACACTAAATGGAGTGAAGTATCACAATGATGATGCAAATAAGGCGAGCGGGCCACGGTCAACAGCCCACTGTACATGATAGCTCTTAGTCGATAGACTTTGCCCTGGGGTTGGATATCTGAATAGCTAAGCAAAATTGCAATGTTCAAGCCTAACTGCGCCATGTTTCACAAACTTGAAGAACTGACCAAGTAAGAGGCATAATATATACACAATATCACTACTGAGTATAGACCCATTGATAGTAACAGCAAGAAAATATCTGTTGTATATCAAGACCGATAGCTCCGATAACTATATTTGTTAGCAAATCACGACAGTGTAGCACCGAGCCCCAACTTGGTCTTCTTCATAACAGCAACCAGAGGTGCATGCAGTCCACCTGATAAACCGATACGACCTCCCTCAGACCAACCCATCGCAGCCAGCATCTGGAAGCCGACATTCGACTCTCCAATCTTTGGTGCAGCCTGTATAATTTTAGTCAGATTCCAACGATCTCCATGACAGAGATGTTCAACTTACCTTGCCAACTTCTTCCCCTTCTTTATGCTTCGCAAGGGAAGCGACATGATTCCTCCCTCCACGACCTGGTCCTTCCCATGACGGATTGACTGTGTTGAGAATCCTCCGAACTTTCCTCTCATTAATAGCGATCCCGCTCTTCGTGGTCCTGACTAATGTTGTATATCGGTTGCTGCCCGAACCTTTGCTCTGACTCTTGAGATTGAAGGCACCGGCAAGTTCGTGCACCTTCGTCCTGGTTTCCTTATCGGCGGGAGGAAGTACCATCGTACGGCTGCCACCGATATCAGCGAGGAAGCGACGGATTTGCTGTTCCAAAGTAACAAGGTCGACAACTCGATTAGGAATCTCAATGGATGGGTCCAAACGTGCTGCAGCAAGTGCCGCCTTCAGTCCCTTCTTACCGCCCTTCTTACGTGCAAGAGGATCCGCTGCAATTTCTTGGCGTGCGAGTGCACGTTTGCGCTTGTTCTCAGCCTTCTTATCTCGGTCCTTCTGCCATTGTTCACGGAGCTCAAGTGGTATAGACTTGTCCTTTCCGCGTTCTGAAGTAAGTACCGAGATGAGTTCAAACGTAGACGTTATGCATGGTAAATTGAGAAACGCACTAGCAGGCTGACCCATCATCTCCTCATACTCGTCGCGATTCCAGTCGCCGTTCTGTATGGCCCGGAAGATCCTATCCCGCTGCTTGCGATCTTTCCGCGAGAGGATTTGTTGATCCTCATCAACAAATGACTAGCAGGGACGGATGAATTAAAGACAGCTCATGATTGTTCCACCCAACTCACCTGGATCTGAGCAATAAATGCCTCATCTCCATCGGCCCAGGACATCTCCAAAGCCATGTCAAAGTCGTCCTCTTCAGTGTCCTCGTCACCGATGTCTGCTTTTCGCTTTCCCTTCGCCTTCCGTATCCTGTCCAACCGTGCCTGGAAGCTACCTGAAGGCGCATCCTCGTCACTTGTAGTCTCGTCCTCGTCCTCGTCCTCATCGCCGTCACTTTCCGCAATGAGCATCCGTTCCTCTTCTTGTAAAACCATCTTCACCTCTTCATCTTCCTCGCTGTCTTCGCTGCTTTCGTTGTCCTCTTCGTCCTCTTCGTCCTCCTCATCCTCTTGTTGTATTTGTTCAATATCAGCGAGATCATCCATAGTGATATGCCTGGACCCCTCCGGACTCATACTATGCACGAAGCTCGACATAGTCTTCAAGTCAAATTCCCCATCAAGGTCCATGCCACCAACGCCACTCGAAATCTCATCTACCTCGTTCGCGATTTCATTATCCTCTTCAGAATCATCGCCCCAGTCAACGTCAGAGTCACCTCTGCGTTGCTCGTTCTTCCGAGGATCTCTCTCCTTTGCGCCTGCCTCTTCCCGCAAATGTGCTTCAGACAACATCGCGCCAAAGGAACCAAAGTGACGAGGAGGCTTGCGTGTAGAACGTGTGCGACGCAACCTCTTTAGGAGAGAACGAGGTGTGTGCACCGGGTGAATTCTTCTTTCCTGTTTCTTCAATACACTTGATAGCAAGGAAAACGATACTGAATCAAAGGACGGCACTGCTGGGATGGCAATGTCCGCCTCTGGCTCGGTTTTGGGTATGTTTGCTGACCCGACGGTATCAGCAACAACAAGCTCCGTCTGAGCGAGTGATGCAGCTACATTTGAGTCTTCTAAACGCCTTGTAGCAGCGCCGTTGGCTTCAACATTGGTTGATTCCTCAGAAGGTCCGAGTGGAACCTCCGAAGAGGGAGCCAACCCAGTCAAGATTGAAGTTGTCGGTAATGGTTCAAACGTCACCGCCTCCTGGGGAGGTGTAACCGGCCCAGCACGAGGATGAGGAGCAACGTAAACGATCTCGTCCTCGTCCCATGAGATGCCCAACGCGTCTTCGTCTACCTTCCCTGCATCTATTTGAGCATCTTGAGAGATCGGCGTGGGGTTGGTATCGATGTAGAATCCAGTAAACTTCTCCTCGACCACAGTGACGTCTGATGTTGATGGAAGCGTGGTGCTAGCTGCATCAACTTCCGCCTGTATGCGTCCGACTTCAGAGAAATCGATTTCTTCCAATTCATCTTCATATTGCTCCGCATCTTCCTCTGCAGCTCCATTGAAGACACGAGTAACCTGGTCTGCTGTTGGAACATGACTTTCCTCGCCGTCTAAAGTGACACATGAAGCCATTCATACCAGAAAAAATAGATAAAATGTAGACTTGCCAGGTTCTTCGACAGCAGCTTTCAAAATATCTTCATCTTCTTGGAACAACGTCGCTGTATATACAGAGCGTACAAATACAATAGGCCGCAGCAGAGGTCTGTCCTCGTACAACAGCTTGGACAACGGCGCCCCCGCATGCAGCTTGGATGCCGAAGATCTGAATCCTCGCCCGCGTTGCTGACCATAAGGTGAATCTGATCCCCTACCTCGGCTAGGCGTCGAACCTACATCATAGTAGTTAGGTGTTTGAGTCCCTGATTGTCCGCGTCCTCGGCCCCTTGGAGAGTTCATTCCTCGAGGAGTGGAGTAACCACTTCCTCGTCCTCTGAAACGAGCACTAGAGAAGCCTCCGGATCCGCCGCGATAATAGCCTATGTTTCCCATGAAGTTGGAATTCACGGTCAAGAAACCAAACTTACTTGATTCTTCCGAGTACATTTGGATTGGAAAATCAATCTCCTCCATTGGAATATACCCTCCTCCCCGACCTCTTGTAGGATTTGGAAAGCCTCTTCCCCGCCCTCGAGGTTGTCCTCGACCTCCACGGAAACCACGACCTCCACGATTGGGGCTTCCTCTACTGGATTTGTTTCCACGCCCCATGTGTTATGGATATAAATCAAGACTGTAAGGGAGATGACGATACGGTATATGTGATGAGGAAACTGAGAACAGATGTGCAATGAAGGTAACTAGCATAAGCAAAAATAGTCGCCAATACAGCAATCTTATCTTATCAAGTACTTACGGTAAATATCGTCTAATCTTAATACAATCCACGCATACTCAGGCTTGCCTTGCTGTTTCTTTACGCTCTCGTTCGTATTCGCTAAACTTGTAAACTTTCATTAGCCATGTCTGTCCAAACATCAGAACAGATTCTGCACGACCGAGTGAACTTGGCTCGGTTGGTTAGACGATTAGAGAAAACTGTCGCGACCGAGAACTGGAACACTGACGTGGATGCAACAAGTAACGCGACATGGATCAAAGCCCGGGGCACACTTCAAGTAAGACGGTCATCTCTTGGACATACTATGGACATTCTGTGACCATTTATACACAGAAAGTGAAGTTTGCTCGAAAGCTGTTGAGACGAGCAGAGCTGTACGACACGCTTCCTTCGTGAGTGTCTCACTGATACTCGGAAGGACCTTACTTAGATGTCAATAGATCGCCGCATGTTAGGTATGGGGTTATCAAGGACTCTCTTGACCGTCTGGAAGCCCGTGTAGGAGGCATCAGTATAGTAAGTATCGACTTTCCCTGCCAGTCGCTCACAATCCGAACCCCAGTCTTCCAGCGTGTCACTTATAAACCTCTAAGACCGGAACCGATTCTCCCCAAGATACCTGTACCGGTGGAAAGACCCTCAGTACCCCCTCCTTCCGCTGCTCGCTCAAAGAAGGATATCGAACTCCCCCTCATTCCTACCGACGCAGATGCATCCGTATCAATTTCGGCGGAGGATTTACTTCTTTCACCCTCAGACACGGCTCCTCTGTCACTGGATGACGACTCATTATTATTCCCACCTTCTCCTGCACGGCCACCCATTTCCCCAGCTGTGTCAAGCTCAACTCAAGGCGCCTCTGCTGGAGCAGCGGCTCCAGCTTTTTTGCAGAATTCTACAGCTCTTCAGGAAGAGCTCTCTGCTCAACTCGCACACATGGCTACTCAATTAAAGAACAACACGCTGCATTTCGCCTCTTCGCTTGAGAAGGACAAGTCTGTCTTGACCGAGGCCCAGGAGAAGCTAGAACGCAATTATGATGTGATGACGAAGGAAAGAGTGAGACTGAGGGACCATCACTCGAAGAGTTGGGGTACTACATGGATTACGATTCTGAGTATCATCGTCGCAATTGTCGGCTTCATGCTCACTTTCTTTGTCATTCGATTGACACGATGATTGGTCTCCTCCGATATTCTAGGTATCTCGCTATGCCATGCGTTGTTGATGCTTTGCGACGTTTTCCTTGTGGAAAGAGCGACTATTTTGCTGCGGTCCAATTCGTCGCTATGTACACCATTCACACTGATATACGTTAGGGAGCCACCCTCATCAATGAACTGACAACGTACCGTCCTTCTTAAAATTGAATATTGCGCAAAGGTCTGCTAGGAAACGTTCATCTAGACCTCTTTCGTCCCTGCTTCCAATGTCCCTGGGTTATTATGAGTAGAAGCACGGAAAACCCGAACCGAATTTGATTCTCGATTCCAAGCAGACTGGAAATATTGCTGCAGGAAATAATCAGCAACTCACAGACGTTACACGTGACTATACCCGCGGGCACTGTTGACTTGGACATTTCATGCAGGCACCCGTCCATCATCGACGTCCTGATTCTTGACTGAAGTCATTGTTTGGCTTCGTAGTAGATCAGTAAGTACTACACGTCTCCGATTCACAGCTCTAGTCGATAATGCGTCCATGCCAGGTCATAGTGCCCAGTAGCTTGTGGAAATAAGAAACAACTTTGATGCCAAACAGCATGGATGGTAGATCGACAGAAACTGAACTGACTCTTTCATGGCTTCTGCTAGTGGGTGCTTGTCAGATAGAGATACCCTGAAGCACGAAATTTGAACCTCTGTCTAAACTGCCTGTGGGAGACTACCATAGGGTGCTTGGGAGCCCTGGACGGCGTCAGGATTTATTACTCGGAAGCCCCTGCATATGTTTCCGGTTCGGAAGGTAAGAATACCGTCGCTGGAGGCCGGGATGTCGAAAAACTGGGGACTCTAACTTCTGAACAACGTCCTCAGCGGCCATGAGGTATGTTGTTGTCGTCCGGGTTAGGCATGAATCTGACGAAAGATTATAGTCACCTGTCTCCATCAAACGCTTCTCCCAGCACTTCATTCAACTGACACTAGTACAGGATATTCTCAACGTGGATGCTGAAAACTACAACTTCCAAGTTGAACAAACCAAATCGCAGTCAATGTCATCGATCAATGCATTCATTCAACTCCGGTCATACGTATGCAAATACTCAACTTGTGTATTGTCGAACTTGACCGAGCTGCATGGAGAAGTTTTCATCGATAGTGGTACATCATACGCTATCATCACGGAAATCAGGTCCAAGTCCCGATTTCGAAGATTTGGAGGTTCTTTCTGGCAAGCTCACCATACTACCCACGTTATTTCTAGTCGTTAATCGCGGCCTATCTAGGCAGACACTCTTCCTGCCCATGATGGATGATTGATTGGACATTCTTCTTGTTTCCCCTCGTGATGAAGTTAGGAATGCCCCCTAGACTGCTAACAGGTCGCAAGATCCAGGTCACCGTTTTATAGCACCCCACAATGGCCTGCGTCGACCTCGAGGATAAAAGAAGCATTTTGACAATAACATAAGATGGACTTCTCGTGATATTTGAGGTTTCCCAGGTGGAGTCAAATCTCCACTTCTCCCATCCTTGTCAAAGACGCTAGAAGACGCGCGATACGCCTTCGTAGATTCGCCTAGACGAGTCCAATTGTTCTATCAGGGCAGCAATGTGCCACAGGAACTCCACCTGGGATAGGTTTGCGATTGAGGGTGCGAATATCTCACTTGCTTCTAGGCATGCCAGGTTCAATCTGACGATCTAGGGTACTTGTCAAGCTTCCGCCAATTCGAGTGAGATCCCGGCAATAACATGTCACAACGATTCGCCTTGATGTTACATAGACGGTGCTCACGGGGATCGCATCGATATCATCGCGAGGACCTGCAACCTGCACATGAGCATCTTCTGAATAAGAAGGGTATTCATTGGTTGGACTGCACCCATGCATTCTGGTTGATCGTGCACCGCGGTCCAAAATCGTAAAACTCGTTTGTGACCTGATAGAAAGTTCGTATTGCGAGTGAAGTCGCACGAAAGTGAGTGCGAAATACGCGGCGCCACAGAAGTTGTTTCGTTCCATTATCCTGATAGAATCAAGGTCGCGTGGACAGTCCTCGCAGAGCACTTCGCTCACGCAGAAGGACGGATTGCCCAACTCGCGGCCAACCCCAAAGGCGCACGCCCAGTCAGACGACCACAATCACTATTCTGAGATGGTCGAGACGCTGCTGTGGGATACTGATGTTGGTCAAACGTGCGAGGTGAATACATCCGATTCCACTCTAGAATTCAGTACGTACATGTAGAATAAATCTAGTACGAAAGATATGCCGATCATTATGCCGTTGCGTCATAGTTAGTCGCTGAAGTGTTGAGCTTCACAAGTCGAGGCGATGTAGAGTATCGGTAGATGCTCGGACGTCGCGCGGACACGAAGGATAGTTCTGTATGACGATCACCCGATAGTACTTCATTTGAGCGAGGCTAAGATGCATCAAATGAATGAACGAAACATTTCCGATGGGTACTCAGGATGCAACTTACGTACAGAATCTACAACGGCACGGAGCACGAAAAGGTCACGGGCAGGAGGTCATCTGTACCACGGAGCCAACTTTGGTCTCAACACGAGGCATTAGGAAGGCAATGGCTTGACGATGCTGTGAGAAAGGTCTGGACTTCAGAGAGAAATGAACTTCAAAGGGGAAGAAAACGTGGTTGGTCCGGCTTGTCTTATTCACGAGATCATGTAACTCAATTGAATTCATTGTTTGAGAAGGTCTCCGTTTGTTATGTTGGCAGGCGACGTCATAGCAAATCAGGGACATGTGCCTTCATAATTCTTCTTCGATATGATGACGTACCCCGCAGGTGCGCAGCAGAAGCATACGTGGAGGAAAGGTGCAGTAAATATCGTTTTCTAAATGATCCAGACCATACACCCAACAGTAGGCCATGCGCTTCTAGCGGTTAGTCAAAGTCAAGCTGCTATCTGAGTTCGAGATCACCTCAAAAATTCCAACCGCCCCGCCAGCGTGTCTTGACTAATACATTACATCATGCTCAAGAGACCCCATGGCGCTGAAGCGGTAGTATGACTGACAACATTTGAGAACGAATGACGATTACATCGTGGAATATCGATAGTGTCGGTTTCCGATGCGCACATAGATCTCTCGCGTGGATACAGCCATTCAATTGTTTTGGAGACTGAAGCAGAACGTCACCTGTCTGTCAATACAAGTGAGAATGAAACGCGGGAACCTATGATCTCTCACCATATCTGGATTACAACTGCATGGATGAGTTCCAGAGGTTCGATTCGTTGATGATTGAGATGCATCGGGCACTGTTGGTACAAGGGCTCTGGGACTACTCTGTATCGAAAGAGAGAATAGACACCCACAAGCCAGTTCTGCAGATCTCATGCCGAGATCATCTGAAGTATATCTTAGCACCGAGGCAGGTCAAGACCACAGTGGGAAACACACGAGGTTGATGTGATTTTTATAGACGCATTCTCGATGCTCGAGACTACGTCCGCTGTCAGAGCTTCTCTAATGTCTGGCCGTGCTAGTTCATAAGCAGCATGAATACACGCTAGACAGCTTGAGAGTACTGAATATTTACCTAGAATGACACATTACTTCTAGAAGCAGCAAACATGGTGCGCGTAATGGTCACGAGATTGTACTGGAAGCTATACCACAAACGCGATGCAAGACGTAGGGTGAGAGCACCCCTCTAGAACAGGACCGGTCTTGTGGCAACGTACAAGTGACAAGTTGTTGGGGAGGGATCTCATCGAGAGGATCTTATGGCATCTACTGTCCGATGCTGGAGGTACTCATCGGAGGTGTCGAGAGAGCGAACGCCGTGTATCTGGTGACCATCAATCGTGAAAATATGGTCAGGCGTTGCTGCATGATTCTAGTCAGAGCCGTAGACAGGGTCTTTGAGTGGTACCATTCCAGTTTATCTGAAGAGAATTTTCTTCCGAACAAGACCTGAAGGCCGGAGGCCCAGTCCTGAGACCAGGTTACAAACAAAGTGTCATACAGTGCAGCAGTAACAGACGTATGGATCAGTCAGCTTGCTTGAACTGCAGTGCAAACGCCTGCTCACCTCATCTGTGACCGGCAAGGTGACCAGCTTCATTGCATAAGCACCAATGGCAAAAAGAGACAGTATTGAGAGATATCGGGGACTAGAGACTTCACATGTGTCTCAAGCACACGACGTTCAAAATGTGGCATCGTACCTCGAGTAAGTCACGAATAATTCGAGGCAGTAGCAGAAATCGCGCACTGGAGGAGAATGTCCAGATGCCACATGGCGCAGAGTCCGACGGCGGATCTGCGTGAATAACGCTATGCAAATGATGTGGGGTATTGTTCCGAATGTGATTAAGTGGACAGAAGTGCGGGGCAATGAACATGGAAGTAGGTTTGCTCTTGTCGTCATGGCTTCTAATGCGATGTGGCTTCGGGGGGCGGCAACTTGACTGACATCCAGAAGTCGCGAAAGGAGGGAATGCATCTACCAATGCTGAAATGCGAAATTTACCGAGATCTATTCCTAGAACAAAATCGTCAGTGCGCTGCAGGGTTATACCTTAACGGAAAGATGTAGGCAAATGATACTGCTGATTCCATCGCCTCCGCGCGAGAAGCAGAGAGCCTCGGCACTGGGAGCGATCACGAGTGAACGTCATGCATACGGGTACGTACGTGATCGCAGCAAACAGCAACCAAAAGGCACCTTGCACATTCACAGCGGGCGCGAGATATTTACGCCTGTACTACATTGTGATTTGAGAGTTGGTGTTCTCGTGTCGGAACCGGCCGGAACCATGGTTATTTTGAGTTGAGCTCAACTACGGAGGTCAAAAGTGGAAATGGTTATGACATGTACTTCACGATAGGGTAAATATAGAAAGGGACGTACATCGGAGAGAGTTGAATCTCACTTCTATGTCAAGTCAGAGGGGAACTCAGCAGCAAGAAAGGATATCTGACAAACGGTCTGAGCGGGCAGGCTGTAGCGTATAACGCGCAGCGGGTAATAATAATAGACCAGGAGATCCGAGTGTTGTGTGAATTCAAGACAGAGAAAGGAGGCTGCTTGCCTTGAGCGTGCAGGGAATGTCGTTTGATACCAGGTCAGCCGCAATGTATTGAATGTGACACCGGGATTTCAGCTCGACGTGACCGGCGAGCCACTGTAAGCACAACGGAGTGACTATGTAGTATCAATGATTTCTTCGGGGGTGTTTCTGGCACACGACGAATACCACAGGAGGTCACGTCAGCAACTAGACGGAAACCGGATGGACCGAGAAGACCTTAGATGCTTACCTACAACGAGCGCACTTGGTTTCTTTGATTCCTCCGATTCCGATCAAGGACCTCCCGTCGTGAAGGGAACACTCCGAATCCGAGAGCTATGTGGCAACTAGAACATCGTGTTGGTATGATGAAATACATGCAATAGCTTGTGGTGCAAAGCGCCGACATGATGGTAGTGGTGATGACGATGGGAAGACAAGATGGTCATGGTGAGGGTTGTTCAATTTTACCTACTGTTAAACCCGATACAGGAGTCTTCATTGCGAAGTCCAAATCGGACAAGTATGAAATCATTTTTGGGTGGTGTGTGAGGAATACTTGTATCGAATGTTTGCTTCCGGCGCGGCTAGGACACACAGGTCGATCCGAACACAAGATGATGGACAGAGTGCATCATCTCAGCATCATCCTTGAGTTCTCACCCACTTCGAATGAGATGTCCGATCATAACTTGTGTCATCCCTTCAGGGCGTTCTGTAGGGCAACGTACTGCAAGGGCAAGTAAAGGTGATGTGAGTGTGCCGAGAGCGCAATGTACTCGCAACGGATTTCTTGAACGGTCCCAGGGACCTTAAAATGCCACGGACGTATGAGGCTCCACCGTGACTTCGTGTGAGCTAGGGAATGTGAGACTGGTCACTGCGTGAGTATAAGTTCTGTTTAACTCAGACCAATCATTTAGTAAGTATTACTTACTCAGGATATACACGACTCCTTATCGTGTCTTTGAAACGTTATAATCTCCACAGCATTTGATGAATAAGTAATAGGAGTAAGAAAATGCGATAAACATCAGGCACACTGTCCTATGTCCCACGCCCAGACTCTACCAACAGGTCAGCCGCTATTCGGCGTAGCTCTGGAGTAAATACGGAATATACTCACGTTCGCAACATACCATGCCGGTGCATGGATTGTGGAGTTCGGGCCTGAGTATGAAAAATGAGCGGTGACCAACACAGTGCCGTCGAGACCGGATGAAGTGAGCTCACCATCGGGAAGCAAAAAAGACAATGTAATCTGAAGAGTCTTCGAAGTTCATCATGCTGCAACTGAATAATCTGTTGAATGGAAGCAGATAAACTAGAGAATGGCATTGAATCATGCAGGCGCGTGAACGTGGAGTTAGGCTTAAGTCAGACCTCTATGCATTGCGAAGCATAGGGTTGCTGCAAGCAAACTTTTCGTCGTCATATATAGAAGAACTTCGAATAGCACCTGAACGTAATCTGTTTTAGATGTAGCCTTTTAAGCATATAATGTCTCCAAATTGACCCACTGCTTCTTGATTCCTGAACAGAGAACCTCAAGCCGACAAGGCATGAGTGACGTCCGAGACCATGAGCCGAATGAAGTGGAGTCGATATCACCAATGTAGAGCTTCGTGTCCGATCGAGTAAGTATCTCGGTCAACATGACACACTACAATGATGAAATCGCTGCCCGGTGACCTAGCAGACGGGAGGTCTTGTGAGTGAAGGACATGATACGAGAACCAGAAGTTGCCATAAGCCCCGAAAAGGATAGAGAATGTATGCATATATGCGCATATACTCAAGCTGAAGGGTCCTATGAACAAATATAGCTTCAGCAGTTACACGACAATTACATACATACCAGTATCGCCGGTCGGCTTGAAGTCCACCAAGCCAAGGAAGATGATACCTGTTCGAGCTTCGCCTCCTAAGAGTTCAGATTTCGGCACTGTGGTATAGATTCTGCAACTGATCGCGGCAAGAGGGAGCTGGACTAGATCATGTATGATCTGAATGAACGATGCTTACATGACAATATATATGAACACTGTACCTATACCCTTGTGATCTTGCGGTATTCGAGCTAGGAACATCTAGCGACGTCATTTCCCCGCATGCAGTTGACAAACACGACAAGGACGTAACTTACCTTGATCAAAGTCGTTCGCCTGCCAGTTCGGATACAGTACCGATGTTAAGCATCTTGTGTAAACCAGGGCGGTCACCATGTACGTGTAACATTTACCGATGGCTCACATGAAATGTTTCGGCAGCAAACCAAGTAAAGTTTCCGAACCTCAGGGCGTGGATCGTTTCTGGGGATGAGCTACAAACAGGGCCGGTCAGCCTGAACATGGACATCGAATGCGGGGGATCGGCGTCGTCCAGGATCGGACGGATTGCTGGAGACGAAGATACGATGCACGACGCTTTCTCCTCTCATGGCCATTGCAGGTCTTGCTTGTTTCCTAGACCATACGTCACAGTTACTTGGAGAATACATTCAAGAGGCCGTCGATGACGATGTCGATCAAGCCTTGAGTATACATGGATAGGGTTATTGGTTAGATGGACGCTTCCTGGACTTACACACGAATGCGGCATTCAACCACATTGCACAAGAAGGCGAAGGAAAGCCTCATGTGGACATCCAAACGATGTGGGTCTCTCGGGTCTGACTGATGAGAGCCAGATATTCAAATGCAACAAAGAAAAGAAAGAAAAAAAACACGGTTGCATGGATATCGATGAGCGTGTGCTTGAAGGCGACAGTTGCCACAGACACACCATCGCACGGTGAAAATCGTCCGCGACATTGTGGCGTTGCGTTGGGAGCCTGCCTGACTTCCTAAATTTCAGAACCAGCTGGGTCAGAAGATTCAAACAGGAGCTCGCTAGTTCCGCAGTGCACAAGAATTGAAGCAAATGAGAAGAGTTGAATATGCAGACTGTCTCGTGGTGGAGGCGGGGGTTGTAGACCGGCGGTTCGTGTTGCAAATGTGCCAAATAAGGTGTCAGCGCCCTTCATTTCTCACGGAGGTATCTCGGTATCACCAGAGGATATTGTTTACGGTCTGGACCGTGTGTCCGCGGGTTCCGTCCGCGCTCTGCATTGCCATATTGTGAATCCCATTGTCATGGCGGTGGCAACCACTTGTAAACAAACGGGTACGATCATTGTCGGAAAGGGGGTGCAAAGATGTCCATTGTCCTGTGTATCTCTGTGCAAGGGTCTTGTACTGCAAGACAGGTTCGAAAGCGTATACATGGATCCGCCTCGGAGGTGTACTGCTTGCAGGAGTAAATTATCATCGGCTTGACGTCGTTGTGGAGAGCTCAGGTTTATTTGCAGCAGGGGGGTTATTGTGGAAATACGATTGGCTGGAAGGGGTTAGCAAAATTACCTGAGCGGATGTTGCCGAGGTTGTCGGGATGGACGGGGGGTCTAGACCGGATCAAATCATTTGGGGTGCAATGTCCTAGAAAGGCAACTCATACGTACATGCGGGGCGCGGGCTGGGTCATTTTTAATTCAATATTCTGTGGTTTTCTCCCGTCTCCCTCTCCCTTCCCCATACCACCGCATCCACGACGATCCGCTATCGAGCTTGCCATCCGACACGACGTTTAGCACCCTTTCACGTCGTTCCGAACACCTATCGCATTGATCTCGCGCGTTGTGCACTGTCGCTTGGCCGCCTCGTGCAGCTCACCTTGCTGATCTTGGAACCCAGCGAAGCACTCGTGGATGTACAATCAGCAGCCATGAGTAGTACTAGTGTTTCGTCTCTTTCCTCCCTTTCTGGTCTGCCGACCCTTGCAGAGTCCTCGCGAGGAAGCTTCAGCCGGTCCGAAAGGAGCAGAGGTTCGTTCGCTCACACGACTGGCAAGAGCGGAGGCAGGGCCCGCAATAATAATTGCAATGAGCTTCGAGAGGAAAGAATCCGCACCCCCGTTCCTCGTAGACCGAGCAATGGTCACGCCGGCAGCAGCAGTCACGTCTTGAATAACTCTGGTACCGGCAACGCAGCTAGCATTAGTCGTAATAGTTATTCCCCTCGCTCCAATCTCCGAGGTTATTCGATACAGCGCCCGGCCTCCTCAGCTTCATCATCCTGCTGCAACGAGGCGCTCCCGGGCTCTCCACTAAGGCAGCAGACCACCACGTTCCAGGCCCTTCGTAAACAGCAGACTCAAGTACAGTCTGCTTTACGTCCTTCATCCTCTTCCTCGTCTCCCACTGCCTCTCTTCCTTCTACCCCGCAGCGTTCCCGTCCCAACAAGTCTGTAGGTCACGACTACGCATTCTTGAAACCGTCTACGTCCGTAGCTTCGTCCTATACTTCTACCGACCATCTCTCTTCGCGCTTGGACTCGCCGTACACCGGGTCTGCAACACCCTCTCCATCCCCGCGTTTGTACAAAACGCTTCCACATCGGTACGTTTAAGTTCATATCTTAGAATTCATTTGGGTCCATGGACCCGTACTCGCGGTTTTCCATTTTGACCTTCCGCTGGAAACTCTATCCACATTCTGTGCCTTCCTGCGAAATCTCTCGCCATTCGGATCGGTTACGCGCTGTGGTTGTGACTATCAGCGCTTCTTTCGCGTTCGCACTTGCATTATAGTCACATTCGCAACAACCCATGGCATTAATTTATATCCTCTGCCATGCTTCCACCTTTTCCTTCTTATCCCTCATACTCCACCGCTTTTGCCCGGCACTGCATTCATCTTCCATCACCCATCACTTCTACTGCTCTGTCTCTGGTTCTTTCTTGTTTTCATATAAAGCCGGCGCAGTTACACTTAGCTGACTTGCGTTTTCCACACCTCCCCTCCAACAGCAGAACCCCCTCAGGTACACCTCCACCCGCCTTTCTTATCAGACGCGGTCTACAACGCGCCCCACCAACGTTGGCCATGTCGATCCAGATCCACTCGCCCTCCCCTATAATGCCCTCTTCTCGCCCCATGTCCCCTCCCTCCTCCCGCCAGCATCGTAACTCGAGGGCGCGTTCGCCATCGCGGTCAAGGTCAAGACCCACCTCGCCACTTCAGCCTTCTGCTCAGTTACCTTCAATACCGAATAGACCACCTATGGCGCGACCGTCTTCGCGGTCAGAACGTATGTTGAGGGATACCCTCAGGCGAGCGGAAGAACATGACCGATTGCAAAGTCTCGCCGCGTTACCCAGTCCTTCTCTCCTGGGAGCATCGCAACCCGCCCACGGTTTCGCCTCATCGTCGAACGCTAAGCCTAGGCGCCACGTGCGTCGAAACACCAGCTCGTCCACGGGTACGGATGCGTCGTTAGAGGGGAGTGACTACTTCAAGCCTGAACTATTCCAATATACAAATGAGGAAGCACAAGATGCGGACGAGGGCGGTTGGTTGTGGCGTACAAGGAGCGCCACATCAGCTTCGTCGTCATCGAGCGGGAACCACCCTCATCGAACACTTCCACCTTCAAAGCACCACCATAAACACCCCACCTCGAGTCCCTCGTCAGTCAATGTACGTAATAGGTCGCATACAGATCCAACGGGTGATCGTATTCTAGACCAATTCCCATATGGCACTCCGACTTCCCCACCTCCCTCTCGCTCTCACCTTCAGCGCTCACCCAAGTCAGTTACAAACGTATCACGCTCAAGCCATACAAGTTTGGAATACATGCAGCAGGAGTTGGCTGCGTGTGGGTGTGGCCCGAATGCGAGTTTGACTCCCCATGAGGCTGTGTTGAGAAGTCGACTTGAAGGTGTGTTGAAGGGGGCGCAACAGCACCAACGGAGAGCTAAGAGTAGGGATATAGAACGTGGAAGTGGAAATGCGAGTGGAATTGGGAGTGGTTCGGGGAGCGGTGCCAGTAATTCGATGGCAAGTAGTAGAAATATGAGTGGGGAGGGCGAGTGGTTCTTCGGTTCGAGTGCAGATGTAAGTAATCTTTTCGAGTCTTTCGTTAGGTTGCGTATTAATGAGTGTCTGTCTAGTCATACACGACATCTCTACCCGAAGCCAATGCTGACACCCACCGACACTCTCACCGCCCATCATTCAACCTCTCCCCTGTCCCACGTACTCCGTCTTCGAAACACAGGCACCACTCGCACGGAATTCCTTCGTCCCCATCATCACCCTCAAAGAACGCACTGTCCAGTCCCCACCTCCACGTTCCTCTCACCCCTCCACCCACTCCACCTTTCAACGCTCGTACAGCCGCAGAACAATGTAAGCACATGGACGGCTACGTGTCGTTTGCTAATATCGAGGGCTTAGGCTTCCCTGAAGATCTTGATGAGGGCGATGGTGAAGAAGAGGATAGCAAGAACCATGGACGGTGGTTGAAGTGGTTGAGCCTTGGTGGTAGGGCGAGAAATGCGAGTGGTGCCGAGGCTGCGCCGAGATGAACTTTCCTCTGCGGCTGTTGCTCTCGCTTGCATCATTGCTTTCCACCTCTCTGTCTTCCTTTCCTCAAGTCTTTCTATCGTCTCATGCTCGCATGCATTTCATCATCAAGAAGTCTCATCAACCGTATCGTCTGTTCTATTCGGATATTCACTTATCGTCATTCCCGTCGACCAACGTCAATAATTCAAAGAAGTCTCAAGAAGGGTTTCATTCAACTCGTTGCTTGCGTTTCTCTTTCATCACCCTTTCCCAACCCCGCCTGGTTCTGCCTCTTTCAAAGTTGTAGCAGAGGAACGAAAGAATCTCCTTTTCCAGATATCCAGCACACCCACGCCCACCGGCCGACTTTCTATACTAATACGACTTCACGACCGAAAAGCGACCCTGGGGTCGCCATTGCTATGACTCATCGAATTCACGTTTGACGACTACCCCCATCTCTCTCATGCATGCTTTATAATACTTCAATGCTTTACGATTCGAACGTCTCTCATTACGCATCTCATCTTGTTTATGACTTATTCATGCATTGGCTTTCATGGCCTTCATTCTGACGACACGGACTCTGCTATACATAATACATACAAACACACATCACTATCCCCTTTTTATTTACTAATGACTTTCACTTCTCGCGACTTGGTTGTCGGTTTCGAATCCGTGCTGGGTTCTGTTTGAAGTACTCGTTCTTCATTTCTGTTGCTACTCTCTATTTGCTGCGTAGGATCGACGGCGTTGGTTCGGCTTGCAATGAAGTTGAATGTATGGTATGTTTTTGTACATTAGATAGTTCTGCAATACACTTTACACTGGTATAACGTCTGAAGGAGAATATTTTCTCGTTTGGGTATTGAACGTTGTTAGATACCAAGTATGAGTGATCGATTGGTTTGACGATCCCGATTCCTTTCAAGTTTCTGGTAGGTGTGGTTGGCTTGTCGCAACGGCCACGTTAATGCGACAACGTGGCCTTCCACTAGCTCAGCGACATATGTCTGAATCTCTTCCAGATCCACGCTGCTCAACCTGGGACGATCAAATGGATTGAGAACATTCTTGCAAGTTCAGAGATCTGACTTGGATCTTCCACCTCTATGGGTTTTCTCTTCAAAACCTATTGACATTGGCAGCATACACCATTCCCAGATGAATCCACAATTTCCTCGAGCGAAATAAAGGCAGTCATTGTGACCCTGTTCAGCTCCTCCAGGACAATCCAAACCTGATTCTTATGCTGGTCGCAGCGATGCGTTAGCTCGACACTTCTGTTTACGAAAGTCATTATTGTGCTACTTATTCTTCACCCTTAGTCAATCTATGCTGCAATATACCCATATAGTGTAAGTGTTCCTCCACGAATCCTACTAGCCGTCTGGTCCCTGCTACTTTTAGAATCGGACAGAATTGTTCTATTCGCGTAACGACAGAGAAACCGCCATGGATCGCCGAGAAATCCTTCTGGTACCTCATCACGTAGGGAGGAAGACGATGGTCTTGCCCCAGGGACAAATAACCATCCCATTTGGAGGACGTTTTCCTCGGCATTGGTTTGGTTGAGGCAACATTACACCAAACGCCGGCCTTCGGGAAGATGATGCTCATGAAGACGGCTTAGCTCAGAATGCCGAACTTCGTTTCGAAGAAGTTAGAGCACAGGAGGACGCACGTACAATTTCGGATGGCGGTTCCTCTCCCATGTTCCCTTCGATGCACATGTATTCATTGCGACCCTGTCGCAGATACTTTGCTGATTGCGACAATATCATCCCACTAATGACTAGTGCTCTCTATCAGCGTTATGTGTGGTGGCCAATCGAAGAGCCGCTTCTTGGTTTCGAAATCGAACAGACGAGGGACGTTTCGCATGGCTTGTTCGGATGAAGATGAATTGGCGTGGCCAACTGTCTATCGTTGTAATGTATCATCTCATTGCCCATAGCAGCCCACTGTACACATCACATTTGTTTCGACAGATGCCAATGTGTTTCCTTCGTTAGGTCTTTATCCTTTTACTGGACCATCAATCTGCCTATACATTACCCCGTTTCATATTGGATCTTCGGGGACATTGGACAAGCATAATAAGGACAATCCGTAATTCCCAAATATGAAACTTTAGCTCGAAACTCGACCATCGTGACCCTGTCAGGAACTGGTGAAATCCACTAGTATATATGTATACTGCGGTCCCTGGCGGATCTTCCTTTGGGAAGGCCAATTCGCTTTAGGTGAGAACTCTATTTTAGGTTCGTCGTGGGCTACGGACAGCGGTTTTAAGGCGCAATTCTTGTCCAACCCAAGTGCGCATGTTCTTTCCCTGCATATCCACAGCGTTCTTTACAATTGCTCAGGCTTCCATTCAAGAAGACTATGATGGTGAGAAAAGAACTGACGGGTCTTGGGAAGTCGATCTTGTGTTCAAAGTTCAGTTTCTGGTTCAACTCTAGGCCTTTTATGAATCCAATTCGGAATTAATCTCGGAAACTGACCGGCGGAGGGCTTGACGAACGAAGCATCAGCATTACGACGGTATTTATTCGAGCGAGGAGCTGACCTTATTATCGCCAATATACTTCCAGGCATGTATAATGACCACGAAAGCAGGAAGAAAATGATGGGGATCCATAGTGAGTGTAAGAAGTCAGCTCTCCTGTTAACCCTGTAGCACCGGCAGAGCCTCGAAGGCGATTCGATATAAGAGCGAAGATCGGTCACCATTTGGTGTATCACCGAAGACCGAGTGAGCAGATTCAGGTACTGGCAACTGAAGGGAGTTACACACTCGGGTCTGCTTCAGGTTCTATATTGACAAGATTTGTATTCAGGTTTCAAAATCTGTACACTTGGCCACATGGTACATCGGTGACGAGGTCTTAGTACGGATGAATAGCATTGGAAATAGCAAGCAAAAAAGCATGACGAATAACTTTGCGCATACTGTAATATGGAGACTGATCATAATTAGATCAGCCATATGAGGCATTATGGTGTCGGTGGTCGAGAAATATCCAGGGCCGCATGAAGCATCTGGCCCGCCCATGAAGCTTTGTATTCCTCGGGGACCGGACTCTGCTTTTCCTTCGTCCATAAGGGCCATCTGTTCTCTGGGTCGACATAGTTCGCATCTGTCTTCAACAGAAAATAACCATCCCCTGCTTTACGTTTGCCCTTCGGAGTGGCGTGGTAGCACTCAACCCTGGTTTGTTCAACGTCTCTGAGAGGTGCATACATTTCGGACACAGATGCGCGCACACGAAGAAGGAACGAAGCGAACTGCACGACTTGCAAAGGTTCAGTAATGTCAAAGGTGCGTATCTTGCGTTGAATTACGTAGGTCCTCTGTGACAACAAGCAGCAGCCATTAGACAGATAAGTGAAAAAGATAAGGAAAAGCGTGACTCACATCGGTTTTCGCAGACCGCCATGCAAGCAACACACTACCTTCTTCCCCGTTGATAAAGACGCCCCAGACAGGGTGATCCTTCAGTTCAAGATGGGCATACTTATCCACCGCAGACACCATAAATGTGTATAATTGGTGCAGTGCCTTGTCTGTATCTTCATTCTTCGTGTATTCAGCAAGTATCACTGGTAACAAGAGGCAATCAGGAAGAAGAGACGCGTCTGAGTCTGTCGTGGCGCCAGATGCTCCAGATCTTGTCGAGCTGGCAGGCAGTTCGGATATCGTCCCTCGGGAATGGAATAGCATATGCCGATTGAACTTCTCTCCAGGCTCAGGCTCTGTTGCCGGCAACTTACCCTCGGTCTCTGTATCAATCCCATTTTCCTTTGCATCTGTGGTAATCACGAAAGCAAGGTCCTTGGGAAAGGGCACAGTGGTAGTGCGGGGAGTCCCAGAGCTTTTGAAAACTGCGCGTCGGAATGCAATAACGTCGCAGATGCCATGAACGGGTTCTTCTCCAGCCCGACTCCATATATGACTGAGCATATCGTGATCTTCCATCTCACATATTTCGAAGGCCTCTTTCCTGGTAGCCACGGCAGCAAAGAAGGCGGCGACCATCATGTCATCTTCTGCTTCCTCCATTCGGATTGACAAGTCACCCAGGCAACGCTGTCTCATTTCATAGGCAGCGTCTTTCATGTACTCCTTGACCGCCACAACTGTGGAATTCGACGACGGACGATCACCGCATGGCATAGTGGCGGCCAGCATATCGACAATGCGATTGCGGGAGAATCGGATGTCAACCTCGTAGCTGTTAATCACGCGTCAACGAGTTTAATGTGTGATTTAGTCCAATTGCCTCACCGTATGTCAGTAGATATCGCCTCCTCGATGCTCTCCACATAAAATTCGGCGAAGAGCAGATCCCATACCTGTCGAATCTCAGCTTCCTTAACGGAATGCGTTTCCCGTTCTTTCTTGGGTGCCGAAGCGAGAGAAGAGGATATAAGAAGAGCGTCGAGTCGATCCTCGATGATGCACGCCAGAGATGTATCCAACACGACAGCCTGCTCCGTATTCAGTAAGTCATGATACTGGGCCTTCAAAATATTACGAAAGGGTTTGAGAGCCGTGCAACAAGCCGGGAAGGTTTTGTCATGCTATGGATAAGTCAGATCAAATATAGCGAGGATTGCGAATGCTCGAACCGAAGGATCCCATCCTGGGATGAGGACTGGCTTCGTCAACTCATCATAGAGCCCTATCATTCTTGTCATGCTCGCGTAGTCCTCGTTTGTGACGTGAGGGGGTATCTTGGCAATAAGGTCAGCCCCACGTTCAAATAACCAGGTGGTAACACTAATTCTTCGCTCGTCGAGACCCGAGGCTGGTCGGTTTCCGAAGCTGATCCAATCTCGAGCTCAGATACGACCCAACATGGAGTCAGAGCATACCTTGAGCATGAAATTGTTTCTCCAAGACACTTGGGCTTCTTCTCCTTTGCATCCTTCATGCTGTCACTTTGCGATGGAGGTCGAAGTCTTCATATTAATGCAATTAGTTTAAGAAGTAAGACGATGGGCACTTGCACCAACCCATGGTCACTCGACTCGTCGTCTTTAAGCTGGTTGACACCAATAGCCAGATTTTTCACGAGATCGGGTTGAGCCCTCTTGGGAAGATCTGCCAGCCAACGAAGTATACGTGTGTACCGATCGATTTCTCCAGTTGCAGATACGAGAAGCCCATCGGGGTCATGATGGTCAAATCTCCAGCAGAAGTTTCGTATCTGGGGTTTAGTAACTGCCCTGGTTACGGTTTTCCAATGTTCCTGAAGACTGAATATGAACTGTGCCAAGGCACACGCAGCCGATGGGTTCGTAAGGTTGTATAAACCTAACGATGGAAGCGCTTCGACATTTGTCGAGACATGTGTGATATGCACAGTGGGCTGGAAAGAATAGACTAATCAAAAGCTGGACAATGATAACATGAAGTTGAGCATACCGATTGATCATCATCCAGAACAACCCATCCCAAGCGAACTTGAACAGTGGTACTGGCGCGTAAGATTTCGAAACCAATTACCGGCTCGTCAACAGACCACACATATCGCTGATAGAGTGCGCTGGTAATCAAGGGAATGATGTTCTCTGAATCAGCAACCACGACAAGTGGAATTTCAGCAGACTTTCTACGACCCTGCCCAAGGAGTATATGAGCATCGAAAGGAACATGCAGAGAGGAGCTATCATCTGATAAGGGATGTGTATCTTCCTCAGCCGTTTTACTTTCTCTGGCATCCTGGCCGCCGCGTACAGAATTTTGAGAAGATACAGCCTTGTCGGTGGGACATCCCGGGCCACTTTCGGTGTTGATGTTGTTTTCGCGACTGGATCGAAGCTGGAAATAGCACCCTCCAGAAGGAACGGTTGTGCGTTCCTGAGGTAAGACTATTGCCTCCTTCGCTACGTGGTGAGATACTAGAAGGAGCGCGTGGCCGTCTATACTAGTGGGTTCCTCGTCATAATACGAAGCGCAATGCTTCGTCTGAGGAAGTAAGAATGGGGAATCGATTCTACAACTAGCAGGTTAGCAGTAATCAAGAAGAATCAGAAGGGCAAGTGTAGGATACATCATGTGAACATCTTGCGAAACAGTGTTGCAAAGAGCAGAGAACAAGGAGCACAACAATGATTTTCGCAGACGAAGGTCGTTAGCGGCATCGAGCTGGCGCATCCCTACAACCGACATCAAAAGCAGGTTGAAC
Source organism: Somion occarium (assembly GCA_964035595.1). Lineage (NCBI taxonomy): Eukaryota > Fungi > Basidiomycota > Agaricomycetes > Polyporales > Cerrenaceae > Somion > Somion occarium. The sequence goes on from OZ037947.1 coordinate 219,187, forward strand.
ACGTCGCGCAAGGACGTGGAATCCTCCTGGCAGTTCGGTTCCATACAATGACTGTTGTCTTCATCCTTTCTGCAGTTTTGAAGTTCAAGAAAGAGAGCGTTGGCTGTTTCGGAAATGTGTGGATTGTCATCAGGTGAAGACAGGACATATTGGGGAAGCGGAAGGTCCAAATTCTGTACAAAGGTCCGAACAACGTTTGGCCAGTCATTCGATTCTTGAATCAGATGCAGCAATGGGTCGGGAAGAGACATGAAAGGTGGCAGATGAACGTTGAACACGCACCCAATTTGTGTGAGCATAGATCTCAGAGTCGGCTAACGCCAACTTGAACCGCAGATACCAGGAACCAATCGTACAACGATTGATGGCGAGATCAACTGACTCGATCAGTCATATGTAGTCTCTGGAAACTCCTGAACCTATGACAGGGAGCCCGTCGACGATGGAGGGTACTGGAAATACTGAATATATTATATGTTTGTTACTATACTTTGTTACAGCTGACGAGAATAAGGACCCTCCCATCCGCCCGAGTCGACCGGAGTGTGCATGACATTGTGATTTGTTGGTGATTTGCTCTGTTTCTCAGACGCTCCTACCCTGGATGGTAAGGATGTCACTATGAAGCGAGAGCTGGTTATACTAGACTTGAGCACTTCCACTGATATGGGCGCATCAGCCGTTGTCACTTATTTCAAAGCATGGAAGGTATGCTGCGAGTGGGCTATACAAGTGCACTCGCGCTATTAGCCGGAAGATTTAGCCTTGCTATATCTCGCATATATACAGAGTGTATGCGTACGAAATACTGTTCTTACGCATGCCGTTTCACTCCGCGAGCCAGGAAGAAAGTGGCGTCTGTTCCCTCCAAATTAGCCGTAGTGACTCGATTGAAGTCAAAGTTCTTGAGGCCAGCCCTGGTGAATATTTGCCGCATGTCTTCCTCGCTGAATCCAGCTGTATGTGGAACATCATGATAGTAATCAGAAGGAACGACCTCTTCACCTTGGTCGTTCTTCATGATGTCAGCGACTAGAAGAGACCCTCCATGTTTCAGGAAAGAGACCAGAATACGTGTCATGTCGTCGATAGAAGTGAAGTGATGATAGGCAGATGCACACTGTGGTTTAGGTGAGCCAAGAGCGATCAGAGCCAGGTAAGATATACTGACCACAACGGCATCGACCTTGACACCATGAAGTTCACTCTCTTCACCCTTCAGTTCAGCACGTATCGCTCTGATTTTGGAGGGATCGGCTCCTTCGTTGATAACACGCAGATTGTATCGGTCGACGGCCCCTTTGCTGATATCTACACCAATGACAGACCGTGCATGAGGCCAAAGCTGCCTTGATAGCAAGCCTGTATGCAATACATTCAACTAAACCCCTAATCTGAGACCATGGGGAAGTACATACCTGTCCCGCACGCATAATCCAGAATATGTGTGCACTCCTTGTCGAAGATGTCAGGATATTTCGAAAGCATGGCTTGACCAATGACTCTCGATATCTCTTCATAACCTGGGTATTCATCGAAGGCTTCAGCTTGGAGGTCGTAGTGCTGCTCGTTCACGGAGGCGATATCATGGGAGTGTGGCTGATCATTACAATGTGAAGGAAGCTTGTCGGACATGGTTAAAAGTAAAATACTGGTCGTCGTTGTCTTCTGCAACTGAAGCTTGGGATTCAATGACGATATAACGGAATACAAGCCTAGGCCAAGCTAAAATCAGACGGCCTCAATTTGAATATGGCCATAATGCGCCACGGAAGTAAATTCCAACGTGATGGTCTTTCAGTATCGTCGTGAACGAAAGCAATATATAATGTTATCTTGTCAGGTCGTCTAGAGGGATGTAACAGAGCCAACGCAGTCCTCTGCAAAACGCGTTCATCTGTTAATTAATCGCGACCTGTTTAGGGCAGGGCATTTGGCGTTCGCCTCTGCGGCCTCCCTCACTGAGACACTCCTTGCGACGATACACCATGTCTACATAGTGGCTTATACCATCACAATACAACTCTTGAATATCTCTTGGACTCGCTGGCCCTATCATTACGTTCTCAAAGGATGAAATAACAAGTGAATAGTATTCGATAATCCTCAAGTTCCTCGTGAAGCTTGCGTACCACGTTCACCATTAACTTTGTTATCAGTATGTATTTTGTTTACAGGAATCCTTACATCGCTGCAAGTGGGTTGGTAGGAATATGGCGTAGCTCTGACATTTAAGCGTTGATGCAGCATCCCTTTTACCTGTAATGATATAGGCTCTTGCACCAGAGCGCCTATTAAGATTAATGTCAACGTATAACTTCATCTACTGTACTAGCTGCAACGGTTAACATCTAACTCGATTGTGTACACCACTGGGGCAGACTTTGATTTTTATATCATCATACATCTTGCGCTAGCAAGTTTCAAGAGTCACAGCTTAGGTGTAACTCGTTGCGCCGTTTACGATGTCGAACCTCGAGGAGTACTTCAATTCTGCCGTCCTGGATGTGATTACACCAATCGTCTCTGTCGGGTTTCCTCCACATGAAGATATTCATGCCGCCAATGCATGGCTGGAGGCAGTAGAGGATGAGAATGTCGACAGGAACTTGGCCTTCTTCGGTAAGGTACACAAGCTTGTTTTCATTGCTGGTTCCTATGGACATAGTATACTCCAAGCGGGTCATATTTGCGAGGAGTCTCGACTCGTATGATGGTGCACGTCTACCTGTCCATACGCCACCGTTCCACCGTTCTATTGGTCCGTTTAGTGTTGATTATATGCTGACATATTGGAACCACAGACGAGAACCTTGCTTTCGTCCTTTTGTTGCGTTTCGGTTACGAACAATTCGATGAGGACGGCTTGGAAGACACTAAGCCGAGGAAACCACCTATATCCCTTCTTTCATTCCTAGCGCACCTCCAAATTTCCTGGGACGCGTCGTACATTTCCTCTCTACCTCCTCCCCCGTCCCCATCTCCAACAGCAGATGGTCGACCGCCCGTACCTTCACGTACTGTATCAATACCCAAGACCAAAGCTACCTCTTTAATGCCGGTCCATCCTTCAATATTTCCTCCCAGTACCCCACATCCTTTACCATCCACTGGTGATGCTGATCGTCAATACGTACAAGCTCAGGGTACACCACTGAGGTTCGGAGTCTGGGGCGAGAACTCGAATTTGGAGGACGCTCAGAACGAGGATTTCGCCCTGCTGTGGTCTGAAAAAGATAAGACGTGGGTAGCGGTGTACAAGATGACAGTGCAAGTCTGTACGTCCTTTGTTAATTGCTTTCTATATTGCCCATGATTGATGAGGTTGAGCAGCGTTTATGCCAACAAGGGTGCCAGATCCTCTATTGTGTCTTACGGTATCTACCACATTACGCGAGAAGCCGTTAGCGTTCACGCCTCCTCGCAAACCTCTGGCCGCGCTTATAGAGGCAGCTGGAGGTCTACCCGACGAGAGGGAACCTGGCACGCCTCTCAAGGTGAATGGTGATGATGACGATGAAGGGTTGGATGTCACAGGCTTGGAGGAGGTCAACCTCCTCGAAGGGCTGAAGATCGGTACTGCACCCTTATTCCTTGTGGTTGCATAATCATTCATATCATCTTTCGCTAGATCCAACCTTCGCGTCGGAGTCACTTAATTTGCCCACTACACGTCTGGCGCCGTCAGTTCGCATGCAGTCATATTCGCTTCCACCGGTCACGCCTAATCCAGATTCACCTGGGACGTCTACTTCAACTCACACTATTAGTCGTACAGGAACCAGCACTCATACGACGCTGCGGAAGTCTTTCCGTAAGACTATGCGCACAGTGTCCGGATTCCGTGTACGAATGCGAACAGTATTTGTACCCTATTTTATGCTACCACCGAACGGTACCCGGAAGAGTACGAATGGCACACCCAGAAAGTCGTCCCCTGACACCGATTCCGAGGAATCAGATCTGGACGACGAAGAGCACCTCAATGAGCGCGAACTCCGCGAAGCGGGGAACGAAGAACATACCGTCGTACTTTGTGTTGAAGTGGAGAACGGTGGCGAGTCTTCTGCAGGTTTTGCAGTCGAAAGCGTCAACGTGAGCGTCGGAGGCGAAGGTGCTCAAACTCGACTTATTGGTTGGGGAGAAAGCGGTCTCTCTCAACCAGAGAAAGTCTTTCCGCTGCTTCTGAACCCGATGGAACAGTATAATCTGCTGTATGCTGTTTCCTTCCTCAGGTCGCCGGAGACGGATGAGTTTTCACTTGCAAAAGGACGTGGTTTGCCGGGGACACCTGCAATACAGGACTTACAGCGAGCAGTGACTATCATTATCAACGGGAGACCTTACGACATCCTATCAGAGGACGGTACCAGACTTGATTTGTCACAACTCAACTATCCTACACCAACTTTCCCGTCACGATGGAACTGTGTGCTCGATCTCTCGCCTCAATCGCAAGCAACTGTAACAGTGGATACTGCACCAGAGGAGCATACCAAGATCGCTCTTCCGACGCCTGCTTCACCTTTCCCTGGCTCCGCCTCCCGACCTATGCTCTCGGCAGCATTGGGTACAGGAGGACTCCTCTCTCCAATGCCAGCGGCATTCCAAACTCCCCGAGGCGTGTACCCCAAGTCTCCCGGTACACCTACGCCTACGGGAGCAGGAGCGATGCCTTCAATATCTTCTATTGTAGCAGGAAGCAAGCGATACACGCTTAGTGCCATGGATGCTGATATGGTCAGTGCTTCTGTTGCGTCGAGTGGAGGAGACTCCGCAAAGTTTAGGGGCCAAATATCTCCCGTGAACTATCGCTCGGGACCTGCAATGTTAAACCCTGCCAATCAGCGGGATACTCTTTTGCAAAGTGGTACTCAGGCCACCACGACCGCACCGATTAATCCAATCTTGAGTGCTACCGCAGCATCGAACAGGAACTCGTACCTTCCTCCATCTGTAACTGTACAGTCGTACATGCAATCTCCTACGACCTATGGTCCATTAAGTCCACCTTTGCCACCTGTCCCTGGTGCACAGTCCTACGGTTCCTTCGGCAGTCGTCGTGCAGCGGGTCTTGGACTCGGGCATGGTCAAGAAGACAGTGTCAGCAGCGCCATTTCCTTGGATATGATGGTCGTCCCGCCTACGCCAGCATACCCTGCGTACCCAACGTCTCAACCACTACCCCCAACTCCTCGTTGGCAAGGACCCATAACGAACTTGCAGTCTGGTGCTGTGGGCCCCAGCGTGGAAATAAAGAGAGAAAGGGGCGGCAATGTCGGTATACCACCTACTCCTGGACCTATGGTCGGCGCGGGAGGCGGGTTCGCTCAAATGCAGATGCAAATCGAGGCAGAATCTGGAGGGAGAGGACAGGGGGAGGGCGATACGATTGTGGTAAGCGTGGGCTTGTTGCCTATGAGGCGATTTTCAAAGGCGGATGGGACCGGTGCTATGCGCAAGATTGGGAAGATATATCCGCTGGATCAATTCACGTTGGATATCTTCGTGTTCAATCAGTCCTCGCGGACGAGGAGGTTTGAGGTCAGCTATCCAGACCGGAGGAAGAGGAGGAAGGAGCAAGTGGTTGGTATTGGCCATCCGGCGAAGAAAGGTGAGGGTGACGCTGTTGGCATCGTACCATTAGAGAATCGGGTACGCATAGGGTAAGTTTTGAAGGCTTTGACGGAAATCTTGAAGCACTTACAATGTTCAATTTTAGCCCTCTGCTTCCGTCAACGTGTCAGTCCGTCCGTATGGACTTCCTTGCACTTTCACCCGGAGTGCACTCGGTGGATACTCTTACATTGACGGATATCCAGACTGGTTACACCATGAACCTCCGGTACGTGCCCATTAAGTCTGTTCCCGATGAGATTCCTGACGTTGTACGCAGATCTGTGTTAGATGTCGTAATTCATGAGCATGAAATCACACAGGACAAGGAACGCAACCCATAGTTATTTAGACTAATTTGATACCATTGGCCCTGTCATTGAGTGCACATGAATTTAGTTTTCTACACCGCATGAGTAAGAAGAGAAAGGAAAGGCGCCATATATTACACAGAATCGTAAGAAAACAGACAACATAGAGAGGATGGTAAGTGTAAGACAACCAACAGAGGAGAATGGTGGAAAGCGTCGTGATTCATGGATCATATGAAACTGTTCGGTATCGAGGGTGACTTAAGAGAATTTACTGCCACTGAGACTTGTCCCAGGCAGGATCCTGCAAGAAAGCACAAAGCACCTTGCTTCCAGTCTACCCAATATAATCACATCAGTCTGCTGCTCATGACTCATCATCATCGAGGTACGATGGCGTACCTGAAGCAAAGGATGTCCAGCAACAATAGTCAAGAATCTCTCCAAGCCTTCCCTTCGCCCCTCAATGACTTCATCGGAGAACCTGTTGGTGAAGACTTTGCCTGGAAGCGGAGGAATGTTCACGCGTGTAGATTCACGTTCGAGGATATCACGGAATGCTTCGAAGTCCGAGTAACGTCGGCGGACGAGGGAGTGGCGAAGCTTGAAGGCGGGAATATTGGTCTACATGACAAAGATTACATTCTGTCAGCTGTTGAAGAGCATAGTATCTTTGGAAAACGAGCCATGCCTTGCATACGATCTCATAATCGGTGTACATCTTTCGGCCAAACCCTGTGTATGACACTTCATTCAACCCACGGAAATGGACCAACGATAACTGAGAACTCACCATGAGTTTGTGGATTGCGAACTTCAATCTCCAAGAAGCTTTCTGGCACACTATACATTTCCTCGATCTGTTATAACCAAGCCAAAGGCCTGTTGGCGTTTATGGTCGGGAAACGGTCAGTTGGAGCTCGATATAACTTACAGTCTGCTCTCGACCACCAAGGCGAGGCTCATCGAAGACGCTACTGCGAGCGAAAGGAGAAACTGTAGTCATGATGTTGAGTGTTCGAGGTCAAGAAGAGTTACACTATAGCCGACAGCCACTTCCACTGAAAGCAGGCACAGCGCCGGGATGGCGTGGGAATTCTTTCTCGAACATATCGTGCCGCGATATTCTGCTCATTAATGGTCAAGCTGGTTGCTTTATATGTGTAAAGTGGAATGGTGCAAGGTACAAGATATCATAGCTAGTCTCTACGTCTATATTTGTCCGGATGGACCCACAACGCCCGTGGTATTGGCAGCAGTCTCTATAGGCTTCATCGCAGGGAATAGTAGGACCTCCTTGATGTCTGTAACGTGCGTGCATCAGTTATGATCTTCTGAGAACATGAAATATGTATACGTACTGGTAGAGTTGGTGAGGAACATCACAAGACGATCGATACCAAGACCCCATCCACCAGTAGGAGGAAGGCCATGCTCAAGACTGCGTGTGACGGATGACAGTCAGCTCATAGTAAACGTAAAGAACAACCATAGTAACATACGCATCAACGAAAGTCTCATCGATTCCTTGCGCCTCTTCGTCACCCTGCTCCTTCTGCCTGACCTGCTCCTCAAAGCGCAGTCTTTGCTCAAAGGGATCGTTCAACTCGGTGTAGGCATTGCAGAACTCCTTTCCGCACATGAAACCCTCGAACCGCTCACAGAGACCGGGACGTGAACGATGCCACTTGGCCAAGGGAGACATAAGCTGAGGGTGACCAACTATGGATAGGTTAACTCAAGGTACCAACCATTTAAGGCACATCAGACTCACCAATGAAGGAAGGCGAGACACACAAGGGCTCGATGAACTCGCCAACAAGCTTGTCAAGCAGGCGAGCGTTGGTTCGAGGCTCACTGCAGTCAACGTTATGCTAAAATGAAGTTAATGATCTGATACGAGTAAGAATGTACTAATAGTCACCTTCTGGCACAAGTCACGCAGGAACTTGTTCGTCTCATCCGTGTGCAGAGTCTCACCAGGAGGGAACTTGACGCCAAGCTTCTCCTCCAAAGTCTCGATCATGTCATACCGCTTCCATGGCCGCTTGAAGTCCAACTCATGCTTGCGCTCGCCGTCCTTGCCGTCAGGCTGGAAGACAAGCTGGGTCTTTCCACCAGTAAGGTACTTGACCAGACCCTCGACAAGGCATTCGGTCATGTCCATGAGGTCATACATATCGGCATAGGCCATATAGAACTCGCAGATGGTGAACTCGGGGTTATGTGTAAGATCGATACCCTCGTTTCGGAAGACACGACCGATTTCGTACACACGATCGAGACCACCGACGACAAGCTCCTTCAAGTAAAGCTCAGGCGCAATTCGGAGGTATAAATCAAGATTAAGGTCGTTGTGGTGAGTGACGAATGGCTTAGCAGTCGCACCACCAGCAATCATGCTTGTCATTGGAGTCTCGACTTCGAGGAAACCAAGGTTGTCAAGGAAACGACGGATGTAGTTGATAATCTTGCTACGGGTGATGAAGATGCGACGGGTATCCTCAGAAAGAATGAGGTCAAGGTATCGCTTGCGGTATCGGGTTTCTTGGTCCTTGAGACCGAAATGGCCGGAGGGAAGTTGGTGAAGGTTGGGTGCGAGGAGGATGATTTCGGCCGGCGAGATGGAGAGTTCCCCCTTCTTGGTACGTGAGGGTGTACCAATGACACCAACGATGTCTCCTCGACGGAAATGCTCGTGGACACACACGAAGGCTTCTGGGTCCTTGGCATCTCTGTGATGGAGGTCAACTAGGGAAGAAGTTGAAAACTAGAGCACAAAAACTGACTGCTTCTGTGCCATGATCTGAACCTTCTTTCCCTCGCCGTGCAGGTCGTAGAATTTCAGGCTCTGTCCAGAGGCACGGATGTTGTGAATACGGCCGGCGAGGCATTCGGTGGTACCCTGGAGCTTGGAACCAGCAGGGATCTTGCCTTCCGTTCCATACTTATCAATGTATTCGGTGATCGAGATGGAAACCTCAAACTTGTGAGGGTATGGGTTGGGATTTTGGGTCTCCTTGAGCTTTTGAACGTGTCGTGAACGAAGTTCAAAGTATTGCTGTAGTAAGAAAAATAATATGAAGTAAATATAGTATTAAGCAAACATTCCGCATGAACGTACGTTTGGATTGAGATCCTCCTCGTTAGTTGCAGCCACCTTTGCTGCTGCAGGCTTTTGTGGTGCAACTGCAGCCTTTTCGGCGTTCTTTGCTTCTTTTTCTCTTTGCTTCTGGCGACGCTTGAGCTCGCTATAGTCTCAATCGATGAGATATAAGTCCGACTCTTTCACAACAAAATCCTGCTCACCTCTTGGAGATCATTTCCCCAGTGACAGGGTCCTTATGGGTTCCTGCTTGTTCGCTGGCCATGGTGCGGACCTGGTAGAGATGATGTCTAGCCAACGAAGGTACTTGCGGTGATAGAAAAGTCTTGCGATGAAGTAGCGATTGCCCGCAGAGTAGCCTTCGCAGCATGCAACTTTTTCTGGACTCGATCTTTCGAAACGAGTCACGGAAAGGGGTGATAACTGTTTTCGGTTAACCCTAGATCAGGGTCTACGACTCAGGCGCCCATATTACCGCTGCCTCTCATGCCGGCTGTGCGCTCGAACAGGCGAACGTTGTCTTCTTCCTACTACCACCACTGCATTCAACCATAAATATGTCTTCGGATTACGAGTACTCTGACCAGGAGTACTACGATGAAGATGATGAGCAGATGTTTGATGAGGATGGTCAGTATCGTCGTCCTGTGCATCATTCGTAGCTGATAAAGCAAGACACACAGGGTCGGCATCTGACATGGAAATAGATGCTTTCCCTGAAGACTTCAAGTCGAAGAAGGGGAAACAAAAGTCATACGAAGTCCCTCACGAACCCCTCACGCAAGCTCAGATCGAGCAGTTTATGGCGCAGGATGTTGAAAACATCAGTGGCATCTTTGGGGTCGACGTGAGCATCGTTGACCCGCTTATACTAATTCTTGCAAAGTGCTCATATGTAATATCAGTCAACCGTAGCTTCCCTCTTATTGAGACACGCGAATTGGGACAGGGATAGACTTATCGAGAAATACATGGACAACCCGACTGCGGTCCTGGTTAAGGCAGGCCTGGAGCTTCCTGAGAAGCAGACAGAGTCATCTTCACGTTCGCGCGCGTCTCAGACTGGCCCTCGACGATCCACACGACGACAGAACAGCGATCAGCCAAGATCTGGCGTTTCGAAGATCATTGAACGAATCACACCACCTGTGGAGGATTATGGACCGTTCGTTTGTCCGATTTGTTTCGACGACACACAGACAGAGACTATGGCACTGGCGTGCAACCACAAGTTCTGTTCAGCATGCTGGAACGCATACATAACAAGCAAGATACGCACGGAAGGCGAACACTGGATCACTTGTATGGCGGAGGACTGTTCACTCGTAACGCCCGATAAATTCATTCACTTCGCACTCAAGGACGACAAGGCCACCTGGGAACGCTTCCAAGAGCTGCTTGTACGCCATTTCGTTTCCTGCAACCCCAACCTCAAGTTTTGTCCTTATCCATCTTGCACCAACGCCGTCTCTTGCCCTGCCGCCTCATCTAAATCTGTTCTCACCACCATTGTGCCCATCGTTTGCTGTGGTGCATCGGACAGTCACAAATTCTGCTTTGGCTGTACTATTGACGCGGATCACCGCCCAGTCATTTGTGCTGTAGCCAAGATGTGGCTTCAGAAGTGTCAAGACGACAGCGAGACGGCGAACTGGATCAAGAGCAACACCAAGGAATGCAGTAAATGCCAGAGCACGATCGAGAAGAACGGTGGTTGCAAGTAAGTTTCTTTTATATCAGTCGTGTTGATTCTTCGGCTGAGCACACGACGTCATATAGCCATATGACTTGCAAGAAGTGCAAGTATGAATTCTGCTGGGTGTGCATGGGTGAGTAGCCCAGTCGTACTTAGCTGGTCCTCTGTGCGCTGACCGGTTTATTCCAGGACCATGGTCTGAGCATGGCACGGCTTGGTACTCGTGCAATCGATACGACGACAAGTCATCTATCGATGCTCGGGACGCTCAATCAAAGAGTCGAGCGTCTCTGGAACGTTACCTTCATGTAAGCATCCTCCTTTTTCGGCGTTCTAAACCAAGGACACTCATTACGTTTCTTCGCTTCTATAGTACTACAACCGTTGGGCCAACCATGAGCAATCCGCGAAACTGTCCGTCGAGTTGTATGCCAAGACAGAGAAGAAAATGGAAGAGATGCAGATTACTTCCGAGTTGACTTGGATTGAGGTGCAATTCATGAAGAAGGCCGTGGACGAAGTGTTTAAGTGTCGTATGACGTTGAAGTGGACGTATGCTATGGCATACTACCTCGAGAAGGGTAATCAGAAGGCATTATTCGAAGATAACCAGAGGTATGATATGTTTGCTTTTCTTCATTGACGTCTTTTTTAATCGAGCATGTAGGTACCTCGAGAACGCTGTAGAGGAACTTTCCGAGTTGATCGAATCTCCTTTCGAGCCCGAGACCATTGCAACATTGCGTCAGAAAGTAACGGATAAGACGGTGTGTTATCACGACGTGTGTATTCCTGTATATCTGGTTATTGATACTCCTTTTGCCACAGGTGTACGTCCAGAACCGAAATGAAATAATGCTCGAGGACACAGCTAGAGGATTCCAAGAGGGCCGATGGAAGTGGAACGTTACCGTAAATGGATTCGACCAAGCGGAGGAGGGGGAGGAGTAAATGGCTATCTGTCGCATCCCACTGATCACTCCAAGCAACCTTAGATCTTTTCTTTTCTTGCTGATTCCCCTCTCCACTCATCAACACTCGCGTCAGTCTTGAGATCTCACTGTACTCTTTATTCTTTCTCTCCTGTACCCATCTAGCTAGGACCCGGCACCACAATGTATTGCTATAGGCTTCATCATGATCCGTTACGGATATTTATGCAAGTTCATACACGTAGATTCCGATCTTCGAACAACTATACCTTCCAAATCTGTGAGTAGGTTGTGCTAAAGCGCTGAAACCTGCTCATTTTGGTCGGTGTTCCTTTCCGTGTCGTTATGCCTCGTTGCCTCCGTTCAGAGGTCTTGTGCCATGCCGCAAACGCATTTCGCCTCTTCTTCGTGTCAGTCTTATCGATGCAACTATTCTGAAGAACGCCGCAATGTGTGGATGGTGCAACACATGCGTGGCGATGCGAAGAACGCCTCCGAACGAGGTGGAACCCCCCAGAAAATCCTCGAAATTAAATAACCAAGACTCGGGCGCGTAAAAAAAACAGGCTTCACCCTCAACCACAAGGCTTACTTTGAATCTTTCCTTTCACCGTCGGCTTTCCTATAATCTTTTCTTACTTGTCACGACCATTTGACGATCATGTCCGTTGTCGGTGTCGATTTCGGTACTCTGCACAGCAAGGTGAGCACAGAAATACCGATTTCGCATTGGGAATGAGACTAATACAACCATTAGATCGGTGTCGCGAGAAAACGTGGTGTCGATATCATTGTGAATGAAGTATCCAATCGTGCCACTCCGTAAGTATGCCAAGAGATAATTCTCGATGACATGCTAAATCTGTTATAGTTCTCTTGTCTCCTTTGGCCCCAAGCAGCGATCTATTGGAGAGTCGGCAAAGACTCTCGAGACTTCCAATTTCCGAAACACCATTGGAGCCCTTAAACGTTTAATTGGGCGAAGTTTCAATGACCCCGAGGTACAGGAAGTCGAGAAGAAATTTTTGCATGTGAATCTGGTCGATGCCAATGGCACTGTCGGTGTGCAAGTGAGTTTCTGTGTAATATTCGTTATTTCCAGACCATTTGCTCAAGTGTCGTCTCCCTAGGTCAACTACCTTGGCGAGCAGCGTGTTTTCACTGCTACACAACTTGTTGGCGCATACCTCGGCAAGCTTCGCGATATTGCTGCAGCTGAGCTCAGGACAGGCGTCAGCGATATCGTCATCACCGTGCCCGGCTGGTTCACTGACATCCAAAGGAGAGCACTCCTAGATGCAGCTCAGATTGCCAATCTCAACGTCCTCCGTCTCATCAACGAGACAACCGCCGTCGCACTCAGCTGGGGTATCACCAAATCCGACCTCCCTGAAGCCGAAAACCCTCGCCACGTTGTATTCGTCGATATTGGCCACTCTTCCATGTCCGTTGCCGTTGTCGCGTTCTCCAAGGGTCAACTCAATGTCAAAGCCACCGCTTTCGAGTCTCGCGTTGGCGGCCGTGACATCGATTACGTCCTCGTGCGACACTTCTCTGAGGAGTTCAAGACGAAGTACAAGATCGATGTTCTCTCCAACCCTAAGGCCACTTTCCGACTAGCTGCAGGATGCGATCGTGTGAAGAAGGTGCTTTCTGCCAACGCCGAGGCACCCCTGAACGTCGAGTCGATCGTAAATGACGTCGATGCTTCAAGCAGGCTCAACCGCGAGGAATTCGAGGAGCTCATCGCTCCCATCCTCGAGCGTATTGAGGCTCCTATCAAGCAGGCTATTGCCGACTCTGGTCTCACTCTCGAGCAAATCGACGTTGTCGAGCTCATCGGTGGCTGCACTCGTATCCCGGCCGTTCGCCACCGCATTCAGACTGCTTTTGGTGGCAAGAACCTTTTTACCACTTTGAACCAGGATGAGGCCGCTGCTCGTGGTGCCACCTTCGCTTGCGCTATGCTTTCCCCCATCTTCCGTGTCCGTGACTTCTCCATGCACGATCTCAACCCTTACTCCGTCAAGGTTCAATGGGAGCGTCAGCCTGAGGACCCTGATGAAGATACCGAGCTCGTTGTCTTCCCCAAAGGCAACATCGTTCCCTCCACCAAGGTCCTCACCTTCTACCGTAAGGCCGCATTCGACCTCGAGGCGCGATATGCCGATACCTCTGAGCTTCCTGGTGCGATCAACCCTTGGGTCGCCAAGTTCACCGCCAAGGATATTCCTTCCACTTCATCTGGCGATTTGACCGTCGTGAAGGTTAAGACGCGCTTGAACCTCCACGGTGTGCTCTCCTTTGAGCAGGCTTATGTTGAAGAGGTTGAGGAGAGGGAGGAGAGCATGCAGGTTGACGGCGAGGAACAGCCCAAGAAGAAGAAGGTTATCAAGAAGAAGGATGTTCCATTTGTCTGGTCAAACACCCAACTCGACTCTAGCATTCTTGAGAAATACAGGCAACAAGAGGCGGAGATGCACGCCGCCGACAAGCTCGTTTTTGATACTGAGGTACGTCGCGAGCAGTTCAATCCATCTTACGCATTCATGTTAAAACCATCTCTCAATAGGACCGCAAGAACGCTCTTGAGGAGTACATCTACGACATGCGTAACAAGCTCGATGACCGTTACGCTCATTACGTCCAGCCTCAGGAGAAGGAGAAGCTCCGCCAGGCTCTCCAAGAAGCCGAGGACTGGCTCTACTCTGAGGAAGGCGAGGACTCGACCAAGTCCGTCTACGTCGCGCGTCTCGACGCTCTCAGAGTTCTCGGAGACCCCATCTCAAACCGGTACCGCGAGACCGAGGAGCGTTCCAGGGTGATCTCACAACTCAGGGAGACGATCAACAGCTACATGCAACAAGCCACGTCCGCCGACGAGCGGTTCTCGCACATTGACGAAAAGGACAAACAGACGATCGTCGAGAAGTGTGCTACTGTGCAACAATGGCTTGAAGACCAGATCGCTCGTCAATCTGAGCGTCCAAAGAATGTCGACCCTGTACTCAAAAGTGCGGATGTGCTCAAGAAGAGGGATGAGATTATCTACTTTGCCACTCCCATCCTCACCCGTCCTAAACCCAAGCCTCCAAAGGTTGAGGGTACCGAGACTCCTAAGAAAGAGGGCACTGAGACTCCCAAGACCGAGAAACCTCAGGGTGAGCAGCCCGCTAAGGAGGAGGGGATAGAGATGGATGTGGACTAGATTTTCCTCTCCGTGTGCCGTGTTCCTTCATTGATTTGTTGTCTGGCCGGGTGCTTGGAATTCAAGTAGGGCAGTACATCTACGTAGAAGAAGAAAAGTAATGTGTAGACTGTAGACATACCAATACGATTCGCTTGCTCTTGTACCGAAATGGCCGCTCCGGTTATTTTGGGCCTCTTAGCAATGGGTTCACGTGGTGTTTCATCTATAGTCATTCAAGTCCAATCATCTTAACGAGTTCGAGTTGTCTGTGACCTTGAGCAAAAATTGTATTGCGATATACAACTAAAGGAATAAAGGTGCCCAACCCTTCGAAGAAATAAAGGAATGACGATGAAGATGTAT
Organism: Somion occarium; assembly: GCA_964035595.1. Taxonomy (NCBI): domain Eukaryota; kingdom Fungi; phylum Basidiomycota; class Agaricomycetes; order Polyporales; family Cerrenaceae; genus Somion; species Somion occarium. Next base: position 234,401 of record OZ037947.1, read on the forward strand.
CCAGCAGCCAAAGACGTCGGGGAAGGGTGGCGCAACAAAAAAAGTTCGTTCAATACGCCAGAAGAAAAAAGAACAAAATGCGCTTCTAAGATAGTGTCCAGAATGGAGGGAAAAAAGGGATGTATGCCAGGAATACATGCGATGAGGGTTAGCACTAGTAATCGACGTCTGTGCGTGCGAGTGTTGTTGATGTGTGTATATGCAGGTGCATGTCGATTCAATAAAGGGGTAGATGTGCAAGGCGGGTATATTCGGCGGCATCTTTGACGGGCAGCGATGAGGGTCCAGGATGATGCTATACTGAAACCAAATGTTCGTAAACAGAATTAAGAAGTCCAAATGATCGTTCTGCCCGATCGTCATGCTCGCCCTCGTCACCGCGCATATCCAGTCTGTAGTTCGACTGGCTGCTGTTGGTAGGTCTCCGCCTCGGGGTATCGTGGTGCAGGCGTCGGTGGGGCAAATTTCTCTTCTGCGGGTGACGGTTTATCTGCAGCAGCTGTTGCGGCAGTGGGGTCACCGATACCAGCACGAGTACCCCAACCAGTCTGCAGACTGATTAGCAACTAGATCGAAGGAAAAAAAATCAGACAACGCACTTCGTGTAACGTGAACAGCGCATAGAGTTTCATGACGGCGAAGTAATAGCCGAAAAGAATGAATGCAGGGACGTGAATGATATCTTGAGGCCGGTCCCATAGATGCGGCAGCAGTTTCGCCGTCCGTGTCGCCATGAGCCATACGACGTAACTAATAATAACGTTCCTGGAGCGCAGTTAGTACCCCCTATGGAGCATATCGATTGCACTAGACTTACCACCACGGCAAATGATAGCCGCCGTCATCGACCGGTTTTGTACTCTTCCATACGACAAGGGCCACGAGAACAGGTCCAGCCAGAAGCGTAAACGGATTGATTAGTTTGTCCACCTGCTACTTATTAGCAGCCAGCACATTCAATAGGCTTGATCGCGCTTACCATCGTGTAAGCAACATAAGGATGCGACGTCCAAACGTGTCCCTCCATGAACAGAGAGCGTAGGTCCGATCGCCAGGTGTTTCGAGTCCACCGCAGCACTTGCTTCAAGAAGCGCCAGTTGGGCTTCATGGTACTAAGCAATTCGGCCTCCTTGCAGCACTGCACGTACGTGCCCCAGCCGTGGCTCACCATCCATCGTGTCAGGAACTTGTCGTCGCCAGAGTTCAACTGATACTTGCCAAGCCAAAAGTCATGAGTGAACCCATGTAAGAACTCGGGGTCTTTGAGAATGACGGTACGATATGCGGCCGTTCGTCCGGATAAACAGGGAAGACCGCCGTCAATGTGTGTCGAGGCTGAGATTTCGATGTTTCGAATGCTGAGCCGGAACGCCGCCAGTACCTCCCAGACCGTCATGGATTTTCCTACGGGTTGCACACGTTGCGAAGTACCTACACCGCCCACTTTCTGATCCTCGAAGCAGGCGAGGACATACGGCAATAATGTGGGTGGCCAGATGGCGTCGTCATCAGCGAACACGATGATGTCTGTCGTCGTGTTCTTGATACCGTGTGACATCTGCAGCCGCTTGTTGGCATAAGGGACGGTGAGTACTCGGATACGGTCGGGGTCGACTGCGTTGGCAAGCTCCTGCAGCGGACCCAACATCTTCTCCTCAGTGATGATGAGAATCTCCTTCGGTTTTCCTACGAGCCAGCTGTGTGCTGCCTCCTTGAACTCTTCTCCGGCATCAATGGTGGGCACGACAATGGTGACATCTTCTTCGGCAATGTATGTTGGGTTTTCAGGGAGGGGAACTGAACGGTAGGCGAGCGAAGCGGCGATACGTATTAGGTACCATAGGTAACGGTAGAATCTGCAAACCGTCAGCAACGACCTAACACATAGTGAGCACTGAGAGTATACCCAATAACCCCAAATGGTACGACTTGAGTTCATAGAGATATTAGCACTTCGCTTTGACTTGAGTTCTCTGTACTCACAAACAGGGAACTTGTCGGAGGTCAGCCGTAGCATTGTTTCACTCCCCTTGTACAAGATGTAGCAAGAGCGAGTGAAACGTGGAGAAATAAACGAGCGACGTGGGGAGTGCGCCGCGAAGGGCGAGCACGATGTGGTGGACGACGAGGAAGGGGGTCTTGACCGCTCAAATCTCCTCGCCAGCCACTTTGCCCAGTCGGAGTTTCTCTACACTTGCTTAATGCGGAAATTCCATCACCCGGCATCGCTTGCCGCTTGTTTGTTTCAGCATAGCAGTTGCTATTTTCCTCCAGACGCGGTCAAACATCTCCTACTCTAGACTGACATTCAACGACATCGCATATATTATATTCGGACGAAAGCATGCAATAGCGCAAGGGTTTCTCTCGACGACCTCTGAACGGCTTGTACAAAGGATAGGCTTGCTTGGACTATTCTCACTTTTTCTCATCGCCGTTGCTCTTGACGACCTTGTACGCGTGTCAGCAGACAGTAGTCAGACCGCCGGGCATTCTGCCAAGGCTCTGCATTTGTATATCGACAGCTGCCATATTTGACGAGCTTTACGTCTCCGCCAACTGGCGTCCGACGTCTGCTATCCTTTTTCGCTAGCTTCGAATATTGTAGGCCGGCCTGTGTGTCATTGCTGAAGACTTCTTCACGATTGCTCTTTTATTCTGTCTGTATCTATAGGGCTACGTCGTAACAATATTTGTTTCTATACTATGGTACAGTAATTAATCCCTGTCCGCAACTGAGAGTGTTCACAAGGACACGAACCTAAGTAACATTACTTTTTGACCAAGGCTACAACCCAAAAAAACCACAAAACAAGGTTTCACTTAATGATAAATTATCTACAGGTAATCGTCAACCATGCTCAGTGCCCTTTGGCAGATTCATTACGTACCTCAGTTACACCACTTCCGAGCACTTTGGAACAAGCGGAACCACGGTCCAACACCTTTCCAGCTATCCTGGAACTCAAGTGGGTACCAACTATTGCTTTCTAGCGCAACAACTCGCTCAGGATGAGGCATGAGGGCAAGAACACGTCCGTCTGATGTCTGAACACCGGTGATACCACCGGGGCTTCCATTTGGATTCAAGGGGTAGACTTCGGTAGGGGCACCCGCAGAATCGACGTAGCGGATCGCGACAAGACCCTCAGACTCCAAGGTCTTCTTTTGAGAGGGGTCCGAGAAGGAAACACGACCTTCGCCGTGAGCGACAGCGACAGGAAGTTTGGAACCGACCATCTCGCGGAGGAAGACTGACGTCTTGGTAACATCACTGGGAACGATTTCAACCATGGATACACGACCTTCGAAGCGTTCGCTTCGGTTTTGCTTGAAGTCTGGCCATGTCTGGGCACCAGGAATGATTTCGCGCAAGTTGCTCATGAACTGGCAACCATTGCAGACACCCAATGCAAATGAATCGTCGCGCTCGAAGAATTGAATGAACTGCTTCCTCGCGACTTCGTTCAATAAGACAGAGTTAGCCCAACCCTTGCCCGCACCGAGAACATCACCATAAGAGAAACCACCGCAAGCAGCCAGACCACGGAAGTCGGCAAGGTCGATATTTCCACGAAGAATGTCAGACATGTGAACGTCAACAGCGTCGAAGCCGGCGGCAGTAAATGCCCACGCCATCTCGACTTGTCCGTTGACACCTTGTTCGCGAAGAATAGCCACCTTTGGTCTCCTGAATAGGCTGCGAGAAATCTCCGGTGCGAAAGTCAGGTCGTAGAACAATCCCTTGTGAGCATCATTCTTGATGAGCTCATATTCCTCCTGCGCGCCAGCCGGATTATCTCGCAAGCTCTGCATCCTATACGACGTCTCAGCCCAAGCTGCTTGAAGGTCACCACGAGTGCCGACGAAGATAGGCTCCGAATCGTGAACAACGGTGAAGGTTTGCTCAGAGATGTTGTCCTTGACCTTTCCAATGATATGAATGTATGACGAGGAGAAGCCGGCCTGGGCAAAGAAGTCTACCAGCTGAGACACTTGAGACTCGCGAACTTGGACGACCGCGCCCAATTCTTCGTTAAACAACGCTGAGATAGGATCTTTGCTCGTTTTTATGCTATCAAGATCCAGCTGCACCCCGACGCGCCCTGCAAACGACATTTCTGCGACTGTCGTGAAGAGACCGCCATCGGACCTGTCATGGTAGGCCAGCACTAGACCTGGCAACTTTGTCCTGATATCCTGGCAAGCAAGGAGGAAAGCCTTCAGAGTGGCAGGATCTTCTACATCAGGGGTATCGGAACCCAAAGTCTTGCAAACTTGAGCCAAGGCTGATGTTGCTAAACGTTCCTTGCCATTGGCGAGGTCCAAGAAGACGAGAACGGTGGGTTCTCCAACGTCATTGCGAAGCTGTGGTGTCCAAGTAGCCTTGACATCTTCTACTGCAGCGAATGCCGTGACGATAAGTGACAACGGAGAACATACAGTTTTCTGCTTTTCTCCTTCCTTCCACTTCATCGACATTGACATAGAATCCTTGCCAACGGGAATGCCAACGCCCAGAGCAGGACACAGCTCCATGCCTACTGCATGTACCGCTTCATACAAAGCAGCTCCCTCTCCCTCTCGCGACGCGGCTGACATCCAGTTCGCACTCAGCTTCACTCGCTCAAGACTACCGAAGTGAGCGGCGGCGAGATTGGTGAGAGCTTCTGCAACTGCCATGCGAGCGGAACCCGCAGCGTTGAGAATGGCGATGGGAGGTCGCTCGCCCATAGCCATAGCCTCTCCATGTGGGACGTTGAAGCCGTACGAGGTTCGGGTGACAGCGACATCTGCAACAGGAACTTGCCAAGGACCAACCATCTGGTCTCGAGTGACGAGACCAGTGATAGTTCGGTCACCGATCGTGATAAGGAAAGACTTGGAGCCAACGCTTGGCAAGCGCAGAACGCGGCTCACAGCGAGTGACAGGCGTTCGGGCAGCGACTCTGAAGGCAAATAGACCTTCAAAGAGGTATCGAACATCGGAGCGACGATCTCCTTCGTGTGGTCCTTGCGATGCATTCGTGGTGGCTTGCCAAAGAGTGTAGACATTTTTAGACGAATGACATCTTGCTTGAGTAACCGATCTGTAACGATGAGTTCCTCTTTGGCAGTAGCGACACCCACAACTGAGAACGGGCACCGTTCTCTCTCAGCCAAGTTTCGGAATTGTGCCTCCTTCTCGGGGGAAATAGCAAGAACGTAACGCTCCTGACTCTCATTACACCAAATCTCCATTGGTGACATGCTTGAATCCGCAACCAGGACGTCCCTAATCTCGAAGGTGGCTCCAAGATCTGAGTCATGGACCAGCTCAGGAAGCGCGTTCGACAAACCTCCAGCCCCAACGTCATGAATAGACTGGACAGGGTTCTCCTCGCCCAAATCCACACAAGCATTGATAACTTGCTGACAACGTCTCTCCATCTCCGCATTATCCCTTTGCACGCTGGCAAAGTCCAATTCAGCAGAACTTGCTCCCGACACCTGACTGCTAGCGGCTCCACCACCGAGACCGATCAACATGCCAGGACCACCAAGTACAACAATCTTAGCACCAGCAGTGATCTTGGACTTCTTGGCGAATGACGGTCGAACATTTCCAAGACCTCCAGCAATCATGATAGGTTTATGGAAGCCGTACATCTCGGAAACGTTGTCATCGAGTTCTCGAACCGCGCTGGTGAAGGTACGGAAGTAACCAGCCAACGCTGGTCGACCGAACTCGTTGTTAAATGCACTTGCACCAAGGGGTCCCTCGATCATGATATCCAAGGCAGAGGCAATATGTGACGGTCGACCATAGTTCACTTCCCAAGGCTGCTCGTATCCCGGTATGAGCAGGTCAGAAACGGTGAAACCAGCGAGACCCGCTTTTGGCTTGGAACCTCTTCCAACAGCACCTTCATCTCGAATTTCTCCTCCCGAGCCCGTAGCAGCACCGGGGTACGGGGAGACTGCCGTCGGGTGGTTATGGGTCTCAACTTTGATTAGGATAGGCATGTCCTCTTGCTGCGACTGGTAGAGATGTTCGAGGTTCGGGTTGGGAGCATCAGATGAAGCAGTACTGATACCAAAGCGAGGAGCAGTGTGTCCTTCGAAGACAGCAGCGTTGTCAGAATATGCAGAGATGGTGCCGGTGCCATTGAGCTTTTCCGTATTACGGATCATCTGGAATAGAGAGTGTTCCTTGGCCTTGCCGTCGATCTCCCATGACGCGTTAAATATCTTATGCCTGCAATGTTCTGAGTTTACTTGGGCGAACATGAACAGCTCCGCATCGGTCGGGTTGCGTTTGATGGGGTCAGAGCCCGATACAAACGCGTCGATCAGAAAGTCTATTTCGTCGGAAGATAACGCCAAACCGAGTTCCTTGTTTGCAGCAACGAGTCTTGCATGAGCAGATTGCGCAGCGCTTTGAAGGTCAACGGTGCGAAGCGGAGCAGGACTCTTATGCTCAAAAAGAGCCTCTGGTTCGGGAGTTGTGAGCTGCGCTACTTGAGTCATCCGGTCATGGATGAGGGGAGCAAATGATTTCAGGTCCTCCGCTGTGATCTGCGTGCCGTCGGTAGTCGTGAAGACGAAAACAACACCACGTTCGATGCGCTCGATGTAATCACCGAGGTTGCAGATCACTGCAATGTCGGTTGCCTTGCTCGACCAAGGGGATATTGAGCCATGTCTAGGGATGACATATACCACGTTTTGACTGCTTTGAAGAGTACTAGTCGTCTCCGGTAGGCGGATATCGTCACCGTAGCTGAGCAATCGATCGAGCACCTTCCTTTGAGCTGAGTTGACATCAGAGAGCGTGGTCTCTGCAGAGCTTGACCTTGACGCGACTAGATGCACATATAAGGCATCCACGGAGAGGACGTGGGGGCAAGCGGTTTGAATACTCTTCAGGAGGATGTTCCTCTTAGACTGAGAGAGCGCCGATGACCCGAAAAGCGTCAGCATCTTCCTGAACTCATATTTCAATTTATATCGCCAATCAAGTCGGGGATACTTACCTGAAGGACTACCCTAAAATCGATGGGCTTGCACCAGGGATTTCGATGCGGGCATCAATGCCAAACCTCCAAGTTCTCAAAACTTCCCTTGCTAACTCGATCACTTGGGCGCCTACTTAAGCTGGCGTTCTAAAACGGGCAGGTCTTTAAGATTGCGCGAAACTGCAGCTCGATGCGTCCAGGTTTTCTCTGATTCAACAAGCATCTTCGAGGCACTTGCGTAACCCATGTTACAGAATCCAAGCATGCTTTGCGAGAGGGTGACTTTGGTACCACGGAGTTACGCTGCTTGTGAACACTCGGCTGTTTCCGCATTAGTCAGCGAGCAGGACTTACAGTAGATTGAGGGTAAATGCTTGCCTTTCACTGACCGCTTCAAACTGCGTAATTCAATAGGGGATTGGGCTCCTTACCTTCTCTACATTGTGTTAGGTCTACATGGACCATGGACCAAAACGATGGTCTATGAGCGTCCCACGCCAAAGGTACTGTATTATGTTGGAGTCGGTTCGTGCACAATGAACCCTCGTCAGGGAGAAAGGGTGTCGGACGTGGTACAGTGCCTTCATCATGCCTTTTTCAGAGTTTCTCATATCGCATATAACGCTGAGGTTCGGTTGGCAAGGAATTTGTATAACTGCGGCTGGTACTAATCTCACAGTGAGCTAATTTCTGATATGCCCGTGTCAATCTCACAGTGCGTTTACTTCAGCGGCTTGGGACCACCATCGTTCCGACCTAATTCGGCAGCCAGGAACTGCGCGTCGTAAAGTTGTGGACACTCTTAATTCCTCAGCATCCGGTCAGTTGGGTTCTGACTTGGTCAGGAGTCTCGCCTCCCTACCTAATTACATCTACTCTCTTGATGGATTGCTGGCAAGATCTGCATTGCTCCGCATACTGCCATTGAGCATCGAGACTTGAGGCACAGTACAGCATTATCGAGACGGTGCTTCCCACGCCTGTCTGTCAAATTCTCACTGACAGCCCGCCGGTTGTGACAAAACCGACCGATATGTGCTCGGAGTCTGGGAATGCGAGCTTCAGCTGTCGTTTCGTCTGCACAGCCAAAGTGCTGTCCTCTGGGAGGTGATCCTCTGCTTCCGGCATGCTTTACATTACTGTGGCACACAGTTTGAGGAGCGCCACCGGTAACAACCAATGAGCTTCATTCCGATGTCTAAAAGTATCGAACTCTGTGGGACATCAGGGGCCTTGTGGGATTTCATCGCCCTGGTTGCTGAATATATCACAGGATTGTGGTGCTCTTCAGCATGTTCTCTCGTCGTCGTTGACAGGCCGCCCGCAATTTGCTCGGAGTACCATCGGCAAACGCTCGCTTTATATCGCACCCGGCTGGGACTGTACTCCCATAAAGTCCTTCATTCTTCGCGACTATTCATCGCGTGGACCACCTCTTGCTTTCGTTTGTTTTTATCTAGCCTGCTACTACTCTCTATATTGTCATGCCTCCTCCCGCGAAGCCGAAGCCGTCACACAAGTTGGAGTTGACTACTAACAGTCTCCGTAACACCACATTTGCTGCGGACGACGACACAATCTATTATGAGGTCGTAACACGATACTGGCACCCAAATCTCACAAAGATCAACAAGACCGACATGGAGACTCGCGAAGTCACTGTTGCGGCAGAGATCGAACGACCGCGTGGTCGTGAGCCTCGCGTGCGATTCGGTGGAGACAAGGGCGAATGGATGTCTGCTAGCGACTTTGTCAAGTTCGACCAGGAGAAAATGTACGTACATGTCGTGTTGCCTAACAGTGTAAGAACGTCTGACGACCGTAATTACTCTTGTAGTGACGGTACATTCGTCGCTAATGCGAATGTTGCTTACAAGTGGCGGACGAAGAAAGGTCGTCTTCAGGTATGGGTCAAACACTAATGACGTCAAAATTAGATCTTAATTTCGATTTCCCAATAGCTCGTCAAGGCCGATGAGGAGGATCCAGAGCCTCTCGCCGAGTTTCATCCGCACAAACGGCATTTCCTCGTCTTCCGAATGGCGAAGCATGCGTACCTAGAAGTCAAGCCCATCCCCGAAGTTACGAGCGCGTTGGAAAGGTTGATCGGTAAGTCGCGAGGAGCTTTGCACATTATGATTTATCTCACTAGTACTATTAGTGAGTTACCTTTTGGTTGAGAGGAAACGGAGAGATGCCCGCCTTCGAGTTAAAGTTGAGAGGTCGTGATCTACCTATGTCTTTACCTCTTCCCGCCTTCCACTTATACTATGTTGATGTTCATCATTGTCTCAATATCCTACTTGCACTCTCTACTACATAGAATCCTAAGCTTTGAACTGGGTTTGAACTCTTGGAATTGAAGTTGAATTCTAATATCGCGGAGGTGTTCCAGTTATAGCCCAGCTGGCGGCTAGACTCTTTGACTACAGAATCCACTCTCGTTGCTCAACAATCCTCAATGATCACGCAATCCACATCTTATGACTCTGTTTCTTAGTTTAGAGGATATTTATATTCGAGAGGCGTTGTATGGTACTCCGAGTTTCTCTCTCTCTGCCTAGTCAGAATGGCTTCCAACTTCGCCAGCGTCCCGATACTCGATTATTCTCTGGTATCTGACCCTGAACGGAAGCCAGAGTTCATTAAACAACTACGTCACGCCCTGATAGATGTCGGGTTTTTGTATCTCTCCAATCCACCAGTCGCTCGCGAAGACATTGACGCAGTTATTGACTATGCGCCTCGCCTATTCGACCTTCCTCAGGAGGCTAAGGAGAAAATCAGGATGGTGAACTCACCCCACTTCTTTGGATACTCCAGGTTTGGCGCGGAGTTGACGAAGGGAAAGACGGATCAGAGAGAGCAGTTTGACTTCGCAACTCCGTACGAGAATCAGTGGAAGCCAGGAGACCCGGAGTACCTCAAGCTTTGGGGATCCCCTCAGGTATGTTATTGAACTGGCATAAGCAAACGTGGAGAAGTGAAAGCTTCAGCTTTGATACAGTGGCCGGACGAGGATCTCCTGCCTGGTTTTAAAGAAACCTTCTTGCGGTATCTTGCCCAAGTAGAGAAGTTGAGCTTCAATTTTATTGAGCTACTTGCCGAGGCATTCCAAATTCCAGTATCTTCGCTCGACCCTTTCTTCAATGAGGGCCGTCACTTGCAGCACCGAGCGAAAGTCGTCAAGTATCCTGTGCCGCCTGATGATTCGTCGGACCAAGGGGTTGGGCCTCATTTCGATGGCGGATTCCTGACATTTGTATGTTTTTGACATTTAGCAATTTTTTGTGACCCTAACGCAGGCAACAGTTGCTTCAAGCATCACCACATAGGGGACTGCAAGTGCAGAATCTGCGCGGCGAGTGGATAGACGCACCTCCAATCCCTGGTTCATTTGTCATAAACATCGGCAAGGGTAGGTTCCCAGGTTTAACTGTGTGCTTCCCATATTGAGAATGTTGTTCAGCTTTGGAAACCGCGACACAGGGACTTGCTCGCGCTACTTCACATCGGGTATTATCACCAGAGCCTGGTTCAACGCCTCGTTACTCCATCCCGTTCTTCCAGAACATATCCCAGAATGTTCGTATAGGAGACTCAGTTTTGCAGTGTACGTACCGCATGACTACCTCGGCTTCACGGTCTATTGATATGTTCACCCCATTCAGTCAGCCCTGACATTCTCAAACTAAAGGAATCCCGAGGAGAGGAGGTTGCTCCAGATTGTGGGTTCATCATCCTATGTTGATTGTCGAGAGTTTCTCTGACGTGCTGATGTTACCTGTCAGCTGTGAACTATGCCGAATATGGACTCTTGCCCTCTGGTGAGGTTGCTCTAATCGGTCGTGTGAAGTGAGTATCTTTTGTCTTAACAGCCTTCTATGCTCCCCATTTCGCTCATGCGCATATCCAGGAGTCATCCAGACGTCGCACAACGTCACTATCCCGATCTGTTCAAACAATTCTTTCCAGATGGACTTCCTGCTCAAGGCTTCGCGTATTGATCGCCAAGGGAGCCCAGCATACATCTGATGTACGTGTTCCCTCGAATGCGCCACCGAATCTGTCATACTACCCTGGAACCACCTGGTCAAGGCCCATTCACTTTATGCCGGAGTCCGTGCTGTATTTGTATTTCATTCTCTTCCCTGTATTAGTACGTACTAGTATTCGAGTCCTGTATGTTCTTGTGTCTCAGGTTAGACCCGAAAACTTCCTATCACTGGCCGCCCGTTGTCAAACTAACTCTCGGTTACTCACTTCTCGTAGAGTTAGCCTAGTCTGCTATATTTCCATCCACCGGGAGCAAACCATTGTACCTCATGCCGTCATTCGTTAATGAACCTAGCGACCCCGTTCAGTGCTATATTTCTTGTTCCCGCAAAGCTTTTTGATGTGCTTGATTACTTTGCTCACATACAGCTACTGTTAATCACCACAGGAATTGCTTCCTCTCTAACCTCCACCTGATTTGCCTTGTCTCAGGTCAACGTACACATAGCAAGATGGTTGACTGGAACTCTGCTGGGGCTCAGTCGGTGACGAACTTCATGTACAGCCAGATGTTGGTTTTCATGACGGGCTTGTATGCGTAGGTGGTTGATGTTGGGTTATACGCTCTTCAGAGTCTATGCCAGTCTGAATCTTGCTTGCATAGGCGCGAATACATGCTTACCCTCTGGTTCGAGTGGTACTTGATCTCCCAAAGGATTGTATTTAAATGGACATATGTGGGTTCATGACGGGATCAGATCCGTCAAATGACAAGGCTAAGAAGATTTGTTATAGATCCCATATCTTGCTGGACGCTATCTCATATTGTTTGTCCTGTGTGGCCTGTAAGCAATCTTGTACCCAAGGCTGCATGATTTCATTCCCATTATGAGCTGCGTCCGTTCAGGGTAGCGATAAACCGAATCACTCACCCTTTCAATTGTCAAGGTGAGTCTCGTTATGACATCTACCCAGCTATACCCTGTCGCTAAACCTTTGGCTCCAGTTTTACAACCACTCTTTATCGTATGTCCTCCCTCTGTCCATCCGATGAGCATGTTCTACAAATGTCACAGACCGGTGGGCTAGTTGCAGGCGCATGTGCCACAGCCAACCTCATGATACGAACGTGAGTCTTCTTCACATGCTTTATCTTTCTCACTCGACGCTTTCATTGGCAGTGCAATGATGTGGAAACATCGACGCTGGCTAGTCGCGTCCTTGATCGCACTATCACTTGGTCAAGTTGCTTTCTCGCTCTATGGTCCGTTCATTCACATGGGCAGTGGCTGGTTTCCTGATCACTTTGAATTTACAGCTGGTACATCAGTTGTGAATTCTCACTACGACCTCAATCTTCGTACTTGCAATCTCGATTACGAAAGTCATTCAGTCTTTGCTGGTGTGTTCGTCTATTGTATGCGCTCTTCCTCTTTGTGTTCAAGCCCTGATTGAGAGATACGACCAGCCGTTATATACGATCTCCTCATTCTAACGTTGACATGGATTCACGTCTCCAAAGGCTCTAGATCGTCTTTGTGGAGTACGTTGCGACGGCAAGGTCTTTGGTATTTCTTGCTCACATTCATGGTGAATATGCCTGCAATGGTACGACATGCCGATTCTTGAAGCAATTGGTGTACTCATGATCGTTCCATGTAGATATTCGTCTGGCTGAACTTGAACGGTGTGTCAGAACGTGATGTCTTGATTGGCAACACTGAACAGGGCTCTACGGACAGATGCGATGAATGCGATGTTCTACCCTCCAGGTGTGCATATCCCCATTCCTTCTGTATCTCGTCTTTATCTTCCCAAACTTTTTTAGCGACGACCATCAGGTAAACTCTACTAGACCTATATTCTCCGGTCTCACGCGCACTCACTGCTATATCCACAGTGTCACTATCTCATGCCGTATGGTAACATCCCTGATTGAGTCCAACATGTCCGAAAGCATGAGTAAAGAGTACGTCACTCGCACTGTACTCCCCTCTAGTTGCACAGGGCTCATAGCTTCAAAAGTGACGGGGCTGCTCGTACAACGTCAAGTCATTGGAAGTCCTCCAACTCCGGAACTACTGTTACGACTCAAAACTTCACTACCAATATCGGGTTCCCATCGTGAGGGTTCCCTGTTCTCAGGCCTCTTCGGGAGTCATTCACAACCGTTTTTACAGTGAGATATACAATTCCCGTACGACTACACATCCCGAACAAAGTGGCCTGCCAGCGACGCAAGGCGTGCCTTCGATAACCGCGTAGCATGGGTAGTCATGACACATGCAAAAGCTGATCAAGAGCGAATAGCTAGTTCCTTTGGACAGATGGTTGAGTTTACATCTATATATGTTTCTTTTTTTAGCTATCAGTAGTTATTCGAGATTGCGACGGTCTTAACTATCTCCACTGTAGTGAGCACTCATACACTGCTACTTTGCGCAACGTATATACTGTACCTGCTATGCCTGTAGCGATCGTTATGAAGATGTCCTTGAATACCCACAACCTATGCGTTTCCTTATGTCTGGCTGAAATACTACGCCCCGCTCCAAGTAATCTGATAATCGAGTAGGCGATCATGTTACGGAAACAGTTATTGCAACGCGTCGGACCTCCTGTGTAGGGGCGCCGGTTCTTTCGACGCGGGAACTGTCAGGTATCTTCGCCAATCTTCGACCAATGCAATGCACTCCGAGTGCGCAGCCTCACGAGACTATATGTTTGGGTGCAGCTCATAATACCGTGCTCCCTGTTCCTCGTTCGAAGAATACAACGCTCGTGTCTGTCAGCCGATACTGAACTGCGGAGCTTCGAGGAATAGGTCGTTGAACTGGCTGGCTGATACCGGGTCCTGGATGTAAGGCAATCTACAGTACCAGCATGAATATCTGGAAAGATCTTATACCAAGAGAGGTCCTTACCTGGCCACTAACGGATCCGCTCCGGCCAGTGCTAAGAGGTAACACCTCCAAGTGATACGTCCCGAGTTGGTAAAGAAGGCGGGTGATATCATCCGGTTCTGCTGGCGTGGCTACATGGTGTCTGATCAACAGAGCGACATTTGACTTTAAAATATCATATTCAGCGGTCGAAAGATATAAGAGGGTCCTCCTGTTACCTTCCTACAGAGAGCAGACAGAGCGCGAAGGAATCGCAGAATATCTGATACTGGGAACCCAATCCATTCAAGAGCAGAGATATTGTCAAGCACAACGAGAGGAGTAGCTCCCTCATCCGACCATTCTGAGAGCCTCTCACTCGTCAGATCGAAAAGCGGCCGAAGAAGAGTCTGGTGAGATGAGTGTGCGCGGTCAATTGGAGGTTCGATGTAAGATCCGACATCCACGAAAGCAAACGAGCCCGATTGCAAATGTTGAGCCAGATTGACGTTCTGCATGAATGCATAAGCTTATGAAAAGGTTGATAAATTACGAAAAAAAAATACCTACAGATTTTGCAGCAATGGCTTTCAGTCTCGCCAAGGACTCGGAGACGGAAAGGAACAGGCATTTCGCTTTTCCGACGTCCTTGAAATGTGACGATATTGTTTTGTGTATCACAAAGTCTGCGGGAGATAAGAGTTGGTCAGTTACGATGACAACATCCCCTGGTGAAGGTAATTCAGATAGGGAGAACATGGTGGTAAATTCGGAGAATTGTCTCATTATGGTGCGACTTTAGAAGCTCTTGCATAACAACACCAAACAAGTCCGCTTTTGGATTCTCTCGCGTCTCTTGAACTGTGATTGACTTGAGTTGCTATTGGCTTGTTCATCTATTGACGACTCGAGGAATCAGGAGGTCTTGACCACTCTCAAGGACAAAGCTTGCAATATTGTAGGGGCATATTTTTAAGTATCGAGGTGCTGCGACCGCCTGTCGCAGCTGCAAAGGTCTGTCGGGGTACTTATCTTTCGCATTGTTAAGACTGGACGAGAAGACAAGGCGTTATCCGTTATCCTCGCACTATTTACCTCCTATGATGGACATATGTCTCCGCGCATATTTCGAAACACTGGGACACAATGCAAACTTTTCTACATAGCGACCCTACAGTGTCCGTCAACTTAATCGAGCTATTCAACATGCAGCAGTCCGCTATTAAATGCACATGCCATACACGGACCAACGTATACAACCTCCTCATATTCTACGTGGCTTTTATTGACGCACTAAAGTATAAGTGGGTGTGAGTTCACGTGCCAACGGCCGTGAATCGAATCGGAGGACTTACCAAAAATGGAATCATGCTTACTCTGAATCTAAGCGCTTGAGCGCCTCCAATACTTGGAGTCGTTCCACAACACCCAGTGTCAAGAAACGACACATCATCCTCTTATCAGCCTGCAGACCTTGTTGCAGACTCTCGATCTACTACGGGGCATATACCATTAGACTGCTAACGCTACCTGAGCGATGTTCGAACCAGTTCGAGGAGGCACCAGAGGAGGACAAGCCGAGTTCAAGTGGTCTGACGTCTCACAGGACAAGGATCGAGAGGTTCGTCTCATCAGCTCTATTCCCCAAATTATCGTCGACTTACAATTGCACTTGTGCATTGCAGAACTATCTGGGACATAGTATAAACGCGCCGGCTGGTCGATGGCAGAAGAACAAAGACATTCATTGGTACTCGAGAGATATCACGAAAGACGAACAGGCGAGGTTGGATGAGATAAAGAGAATCAAAGAGGCTGAAGCGGAAGCATTGGCGGCAGCACTGTACGTCCCTTTTCTTCTTCTTTGACTTCGAGTTCCTTCGGCTTCTTACTGACATTGCCTGGATAGTGGGTTTGCTACGGGAAACAAACCAGGCGGGCCTTCAAATGCCGTTGCGGGCCCTGTCTCAGGTGCCAATGCCATAGCGGTTGCACCAAACGAGGCTTTCGAGGCACAACAAAAGGCTCTAGAAAAGGAAGAGAAGAGACGTCGCAAAGCAGAACGTAAAGAAGAAAAGCGGCTGAAGAAAGAAAAGAGACGAGCGGAACGAAAACATCGTCACAGTGACGACCGCTCCGTTTCTCGTTCACGTTCACGTTCCCCTTCGCGCTCGGCTTCTCCGCCAGCACGAAGACCACGGAACCGAGACCGAGACGAAGATGATGAATCTCCACGACTGAGGAGGATGAGTACGAGCAGGCACCGGCACCGTAGTAGATCGAGGTCCCCACGTCGAGATCGAGACTATCGCCGTGACCGAGAATATCGGGGTTATGACTACGGTGCTGAAGAGCGCGAAAAGGAGCGCGAACGGGATCGTAGACGTTGGGATGACAACGCACGTCGTGAACGACCAGGCGCGCGCTGGAGGCGGGATTAGTCCAATGCTTTTAGGTTTCGGTGGACTTTTGCTTCCGTTCAGACGCGTTGGTGAGAGTTCATGTCTCGGGCCCGGGGGGCTCACTGTTCACTGGTTCTTACTCAGAAGGAGGTGCTAGTGCAAGTGGGGTGGGTGCGGATGTATGTTACATATATTTGGTACGTCTGCGCTCCGCTGGTGAATGCATTTCATCTTGGTCTGACTCTTGTCTTTTTGTCCCACCTTCCGCTTTGGAAGTATTTGTCTTGTTGTCTAATGTACCTCGCTAAGTGGAGCTCATTATTATAACTTTACGTCTGGACTGTCTGCTCCATTTCACCTCAATATCCCTCTTTACGTCTCAACGTCTTATTATGCCGCTCCGTCTGCGTTAGACTCTTACCCTCATTTGAATTATAGGTCACCTTCATGTCCAGTGTATGATTCATCCTCCGTGATGATCTCGTCGGTCTCTCTTTCGTGTCTCAGAATGGCAACTAACCAAGTATAATACTATGTAATATTTGCCACTCTCCGTTGGTCTTCAAAATTGGAATCATATCGACGACGTACTTCGAAAACGTGAGTCCAGGATGCACGATCTCCGGGTGCTTTTCTCATTAAGCGCGATTAATTGACCTCTCGTTGCCAAGCTGGCTAAGGGCGGACGACGACTGTTTCTGATTGCCCACAGTAAATGTCCTCGGCGCGTCATGGTGCACTCTAGGCTTCCCGAGGCGGCGTGGTGTCCAATGTTGACTTCGCTTTGGCGGTCAGTCTCACTTCGTCAGTCGGTCTTGTGACCATTTGCTGGAGTGTTGGTTTTCGTCGCCTCTATTCGCTCGGGAGATACCATGGGTAAGTTGCGATAGGTCGGGCAGCTTTGCAAGCGAGTAGGACGTTTTGCCGACTGAGCTCTCGGTGTCGGTGGGCATCGATCAGCTTTTTTCGCTGTGCGTATTGGTTACCGAGATGTCTTCTCGTGCGGCCGCCGCCCCTGTCCGTTTCCTCGGTGGAGAGCACGCAGAGACATTGGTTTGAACTGGAAGACGTGAATAGTATCTGGGGATATGTCTCACCAACTCGTTGCTTCATACGTAACACTTCTGCTCCGATTTCATGAGAACTTGGAAGAGACTCGACCATAGACAGTTATTGACACTTCATCTAATGCACAAGTATCACATCAAGCTTTCATTTCAAGACGCAGGTCTAGATCAGTATTCTTGAGAAATATGAGATTGCCGATGCGAAGATTCAGAGGTGTGATTCGATCCAGGGACAAATTCCAAGGCAACAACCCCGACATGAGACGTCTGGCCAATCCTGGCTGGAACTGACAAAGATTTAGCGGTGTTCGCTTCCCTTCGGCATGCCCGATGCTATCTAAGGTCCCGCAGAGGATGGAGAAGATGAATCGTCTCGGGTTGCGAAGCCATCGGAAGTAGCTTCGTTACTAACATGGTATTCATACTTCCTTTTCTGGGATGAAAGTTCCAGACGCCGGCGTTGTGGCGCTTTGAAGTGAGGACTTCTCGGTGAAGGGATTCCCGAATTTGCGCAGGTTCGCACGTATACACGTCCTCGTGCATGACGTTGTCGGGTTGCTATTGTCTAAAAGCTTAATTGGAACCTCGAGTTCAAGACGGTGAACATGAATCAGGCAAGCTGATCCTCCGCAGCTGCATGTAAGCGATGTCAACAGTCAGGACGATCGTCAGTGACGGCCTTGTCCATGGATCGACGTACGCGTCGGAGTGCGTTTCAGGGCCTGCAAGTTTTCATCTGCCTGACCTCCGAACGTGCTCCGGCGCCGTCGTGATTGTGTAACTTGTCGACAGAGGGGGACACTTCCGTGAAGCTCCGTCGAGATAGCGGAAGTAAGATTGTCAGGTTGCAAAGAAGATAGCAATGGTACTGTCATTTGAGCTCAAGGCAAAGGCGTGTAGTTTGTAAAAACGGCGTCATGGTTGGTAGAATACTTTTATCATGGTGCGGAGGCCGGAGCGCTGGCGGAAAAGAGTGTCATAGCAGGGCGCATGTTTGCTCCGACGCGTTTCAGGCGACGGCGGACTGCTTGGAGACCTTGGGAGGGAGCAACAGGCTGCAACAGGCTGCAACGAGTTGTTGCAACCCGGGGCGGCCATCGATTAATGCGTTCATCGATTGGTGCTAGTTGAGCACGTTGCGGGTTAGACACTGCAGCCGGGGAGATGTATGATCGGGGACGAGTGCGAGGAAGGGCGTGTAATAGTGTTGGAACAGTACTTAGTAGAGCATTTGAAACAGTGGTAGAGAACACCGGGCGGAGATGGCGCCGTTAGGACCGCAGGGGCAGTTCACGGCGGGTCGGCAATCCGGAAAAGGCAGGAGGATCGGGGAGGCTGATATGACCAAGTGGGGCCTAGTGCAGCCCCTTGCAATCAAGGAGATTTCGAAATCAGTTTTGGCCGAGCGTAGAAATACCGCACCCGCTTGTCACTCAGATGGTTCCTCATACCGGCTCTCGCTTCCTCTCCCAAGACGCGTCCAACGTCGTCGTCCTCCTCCAACACGTCCTCCACGCTTTCTCTGCATCATCTTCCTCCCGGAACTCTATACATTTCCCTCTAATCGATAATCGTCCCTTATTTGCCGTCCCTAGCCCGTGCACAATAAAACCACTCTCTCTTTCCTTTATCGCTGTCCCTCTTTCCTCACTGCTTTTTTTCCCTTTCCTCGTCGCTTCTCCGCATCAGTCTAAACCATGTCTACGACTTTCGGCATGCCTTTCTTCCTCGAGGACCAGTCCGGCGACATTGAAAACTCCGAGTTCAATGACATCTACAACCGCATGCGCTTCAGTCTTCGACGAACCGACAACGGCTCGCAGCACCCCGTGCTTATGGTCTACGACATGACTTCGACCTCCGCCTCCAGTCGTAGCGATCTCCGAGTCCCTATTGCGTGCCTTAGCTTTGGAGCCAATAATGCTTTGGGCACGGTCAAGATTCAGGACGGTGCCCATGTCGACATGAACCAGTATCTTGGACGCGTCGGTCGCAAGTACGTCAACTATTTTGTTTTATATTGTGCATCGTCACTGACACTCCTCGTAGCCCGAAAGCTCGCAAATTCATTGCTCACGATGGGCAGGAGTACCGCTGGACTCACCGTCCTGGCGGCGACCCCGAGTGGCAGGTATGTCAACCGCTCGCATGTCAACTATGTCCTGCCTCTGACCTCGTGTTTATTCTCTGTCCTTGTGCCATTCCTATCAACCATTAGTGCGTCAACGCTAGCGGGTACGAAGTAGCCACGTATAGTCTCAAGCCTGACGGGGAACCTCACTACGCGAACTCTTCGGGTTGTGTTTTGACCGTTGAAGAAGCCTACGGGCACCTCGCTGGCGGTGCGTATTACATATTTATGTTCCAATTGCACACACCGATTAACAAGGTCGTTTACAGAGTTCCTTGCCTCGCTTACCATCTTGCGCCATGCAGTCAAGTACAACTACTTGTAAACACCCGACACCCCCCTCCTCCACCCCTTCACTGCACTTCGCTACTCAAACGTCCATTCGCATCGTCGCCTCCGAGAGGCACGCAAAGCTTCAATTCAACATTTCCGATCACAAACTCAAAGTTTTTTTTCAATTTGGCAATTCCGGACTCGGCCTCGGTGGACAAACCACCGCAAATTACTCGTCCGCGACTCTCCTATACTCATTTTCGGGACGAGTCCGAGGCGAATTTGGCCGAGCTAGTTATTTGCCCCTATGTGTACCTCCTGTTCTCTTTCGTCTTCGTCTGTTCGTCAAACACACACCACCGGCCTCTATTTGTGGCACGGTGTTTCGCGTCTCCCTTCAAGCAAAAACTAACTCCTATCTTATTTGTATAATCCTAATTGTCTAATCCCTCTCTGCCCCCCACTCTCCTGTCGCACACGCACACGCTACGCATTGCTACAATAACCCGCTTTCTTCCTCAAATCCTTCTTCACTCCCCATGTAGATTTTATTCCTGTGTAGTGTGTCTCCTCCCCCCCGTCGTCGTCGTCTGAAGTAAAAGTTTCTCGCAGTAACATAGTTTGTAGCCATTTTTGTAGATTTTCCGTGCCTCCGTAACGCCTATCTATGCTAGCTAGCTACATACAACAATCAACCTTACCCACTACTAGATAATAATTATTGACCCAGTCTCGGTTCGATTTTGTCTGGTTTGTTTTCCCCTCTATGCTTCTCGTCGCTTTTTACTTACTAGTAGCTTTCTTGGATACTTACACAGCGAGTGATACACGTATACTTATTAGTAGAGTACGTGGTTTGAAGAATAATAGTCGTTGCTTTGTTACGCATAGTACATCAGTTCGCGCGTCCTCTGAACCCACAAACGTTAACTCGCACCTTCACTCAACTTGCTCTTCGGCACTTCATTAATTCTTGAAGCAAAGTCGTTTGAGAGCCTCGAGGCAATAATGCGAAATGAAAGATGACATCACGTCAGCATCAATACCAAACCCATCCTCGTTGAATTTGCCAAGGACTGCACTAATCTGAATGTTCTAATGGAAAGATCCATCGTAAGGGATGTTCCCGTTGTGCATGTGGGTGATGTGGACTTGGAAGTTCGCCACGACGTTCTTGGGCCTTGCCATCACGGAAGCAAATACGTAGTTTTCGACATTGTTAGACGAATCGGGTCCGCACTAGTGTATAGAACTCGGTTACGGATTTTCGAAAGTTCGACGTCTAGACGTTCGAGCCGATATCTTGATCATAACATCGTCGCAATGGCGCGGAAGCTTTCTTGCGAGGGTACATCTTTTTTTTAGCTTGGCGGTCGTAGTACTGACATGTTGCTCTTGATCATTGACTTATTAGGCTTCGGCTCCGACGCTTTTTTAAATCGAGTCATGAATTCATACTTACGGTCCGGAGGACTTTGTTGCCTCTTTTGAGCGAACCACTACCACCTCAGCGTCAACGTGGTACTGTACGAGTACATACCAAGAATTACGAATAGAATGGCATCTGCTGGCAGTACCAATTCACTCGTGGTCCCTCCTTTGCGTGGAGATGCTCGAGGTCAATATAGAGTACATATTGTTGGGAACAGCGGTATGTGTCCACAGAGACCAAATTTTGCAACGCATTCATCCTCGAAAATTCCACCGATGGGTACTACGTAGGTGCTGGCAAGGTCTGTTTGTGATCAATCCATCAGCCCTTTGCTTCAGTAATCTCATGCATACCGGTACCAGAGCACACTCGGTAAAGAGCTGGCCGCCCTCCTTGGAGTGCCCTTCATTGCTCTGGACTCACTCTTCTGGCAGCCAGGTTGGAAGCAGCCTTCGGCTCCTGAGTTCCGCGAGACTGTGCAAAAAGCCCTTGATCAAGCTGACAAGGGCTGGGTCGTAGATGGGAATTTCAATGCGCGACTTGGGACGATGATTAGTGAGGCAGCTACGGATATTATATGTAAGAGCTTCTTTCCAGTTCTTTTCCTTCTTCTGATTTTTGGGTTTTATGATGTTTGATGATGTCGATGGTCTTGACTCGAACGCGTTCAATGCGTTCAAGGGCTCGACCCTTCTCTTTTTTTCTTTCTGATCTTCATTTGTATACTTTTCAGACATCATTCCCTCTGCCGTGTCTTGTGACTCCATGCGTCTCTGATGATGAAGAGCACTGCAAGTGATCTTCAACACCACAAGCGTGCTCTGGTGCAGCCTCGAACTGCGCTTGCGCGTGCGAAAGAGGTAGTCGTGTTCATGTTGGTGGGAAACGAAGGTAAACAGCTGAATGGAGCCATGAACTTGCTGCGCGGAAGCAGAGCGTGAGGGAAATGTCCCATTTTTTTTCTCAATACTGTATTCACTGAGGTGGGTTCTCGGATAGGATATTATTGCTCCCGAGTCGTGTTTTGGTGTGGTAGTTTCTTTCTTTCTTTGATACTTTGAATTGTGGGTCCCAGCCCATCAGACTTCACCGCCGGCGATCGAGGTGTACGTTATCCATGTTATTCTCGGAATATTGCGGGGGTTTTTTTTAACGAAGGTGATACGGTTTTGAATTTGAAGCATCTTTCGGTGGAAATCATGACATACATTTAACTTCGCCTTCTATCCTGCCCTGCCTCTTTGCTCTTTCTTTTCTCACTCCTATATTCAAATTTCAACTTGAAACATCCTAACCATCCAATCATATCATACCTTCAAACATCACAGGGCTCGACCCTCCACTGGTCCTATATTTTCCTCGGCTCTGCCTCCGTACCATCCTCCGCCTCCTCGGGCTCGCCCCACCATGTGCCCCAGGCTGCCCAGAGTCCTTCAAAGGAATCTTCCTCTCCTCAGATAGTATCCTCTGGTTCTCCCTGAGTATGCATTGGAAAGTGAGGAAGGCCCAGATGCAGGCTTATCAGATAGATTCTGTGTGGGGCGGTGGGAACCGAAGACGGATTGGAGGTTGGGGTGGGGAGTTGAGGGACTGGAAGAGGGACGTTGAGGAGATGATTAGGGCGCGTGGAGCCTCTGGTACTGGTGCAGGTGGAGATGAGGATTCGATTGGCCGGTAGAGAGTTGGACTGTGGTGCCCGTACCGCGTTTGTACACAGGCACATGTGCTTTGGATATATTCGATAATGATAAGTATTATGTTTAGTACTCTGCTGTCACTCATATTGCCGGTTCGTAGTACCATGTCGTAACATAACATCATGTTTCAAGCACAATAATACATCTGTTGAGTTTGACTCTCACGTCAGTGTCGTCCTTCTCTTCTCCAGAAACAAAGATAGGCCGGTGTTCAAAGTAATTCAAAGGGCCGGTTCTATGTTGGTAGGCAAGAATGATCTGTTTCATCTGGTCTGAACAAAGGAGTGTAGGATACAAGATGAATGATCATCGACGTCCAGAGAAGAGAGCGTAACAATCCAACAAAAACAATGTGATAAAGGAAGTTCGGGGTGAAAGCTGAAGCGAAAGAAGGGATCGCGATGAAATAGCGGGGGAGGCGAAGGTATCAAACTAGTTATAACGTGTGTGAGGTTCCGATAGAAGACATACCAAGTGATACAAGGAGAGTAGAAGATACAGAAAGCGAGACTGATGCGAAGAAACCAATAACCAATGACGGCAGAAAATGCAAGAATGCGAAATGTGAAGGCAAGAATGACAAGAAGATAGAAGCGTGAAAGGCCGTGGAATGGATGATAGTCTAGTGGCATGAGATGCGATGGGAATCATGTGGAGCCCCGCACCATAGGATGAAGAGAGAATTCAGCAGCGAGGGGTGGGGCAACGTAAGCAGCACGGCAGGCGTCCTCGAGCTGTTGACGGAGTTCGTCACGGCGAAGTCGTTGAACTAGACATACATTTGGAACGAGATGAGATCAGCAAGCAACTGACAAAGATAACGTCCACGTACCTTCACAGGGCCATAAGGCGTTCAGGATCTCCAAAGGAGTGAGAAAACTCTTGGCCAAGTCCAGGGCGTTGGTCAACCCGCGGTCGTAGTTCCATAAGGCGAGGCAAATGGCGATTTGGCTGGCGAACCACGTAGTCTGAAAGGGCCTTCTGGATAGTAAGTGTCCAGAAGCTTCTCCGAGATGCATCACAGATTTCTTTACTCTCGACGCAACTTGATCCTGATAGTAAACTGAAAGGTCAAGATCAGGTTAGGGAGATGCGAAACGGCGTGAAAGGATTGGGACGAACGTACGCCACTCCTCCGCCTGTCGCCGATTGAACATCGAGGGACCCAGAGTGTCGAGGTCTGATAGACTGCTAAAGTTCATGAGCCTCAAACACGCGTTTAACACGATGAAAGGTGTCAGCTTACCGACGAAGTTCGTACGTGATAGTCATTCGAGTGCTACATCAAAGAGATAAGCTCGACGTGTAAACGTGTATGAAGACGGGAAGCACTTACTTGTAAAGATACTCACGGGATACATACATCAATGCCGTCTCCATATTGCATGTATGAGCGTCGAGAGCTTCCTGAACGGCTGAAATTTCGCGCCAGGCATCGACAGCAAAATTCGCGCGTTCGTCGGTCGACCATGAGTCATCCCGTTGGCGCATACAGCTATTCCAAAGAAGCATGCTCCGACAGTACAATGCCCAAATAGAATCTTTGGGCGACTGCCTAGGGATCTGATGAGCAACGGAGCGCTCGTAAGCTTCCCCCGGAAATAGCAACAAGTACTAGAAGGTGGTAATACAATGGCGGTGATAGAGAGATCAGCGGATGCGTTTGTGTATAGAGTTTGCTTCGATATCACGTACGTTAGACGGCTCTGCCAGCTGCAAGCGCAAGGGCTCCTCGTGAAACGCTGCGCACTGGGAAGTGTGGCTTGCGATCAGGGTCAACGCACTCCAACAGATTCGACGGCATTCCTCTTTTCGGATCTCGTCGAGCGTCCAATTTGGGTCCCAGGGCGGATTGAAGCTGAATGAGAAAGCCGACTGTGTCTGCACATCGGCGCTGGCGGAGTTCCCCAGGCACCCACATGTCGTGCCCATACAACGTTCAGCAGGGACAATGACAACAGGAACGCCGCGGGGGTCATACTGCAGCGCATCCGGATCATACTGGTCGGTGCGAGACAGGGATAGGGTCATGATAATGCGGTCGAGGAACTCAAGAGCATTCTTGGCGCGCTCAGATGAATAATCAGGGTGGGAAGATGACTCGAAGAGAGCAATGATCTGTGGAAATACGTCAGAATATAGTCATTAGAGTAATACGGGAATGTCCAACCAAAGCGGCTTCCGCGAGAGTAAAGTCAACTGCCTGGGCACTGCACGCTTCTTCCAAAGAAGCTTGAGCAATGTCGCGAAAGTACAGTGCACGCGTACGGCCGGCTGCACCGTCTTCAATGTCGCTAGACTTCATCAATGTAGCGAGAGCAAGAGCAGATAGGATTAGAGAAGGTTGCATGAGAATACGACGTTGAGGATTGCTTAGGTCTTCAAAGAATACAGTAGGATTGAGAAAGAATAGCCAATAGCTGCTCGAAGAAAGTCTATCAAGTATAAGGATAGTGAGTACAATATGAATCGACAGTTGAGGTCAACGTGAATACACACAGGAACTCAAGGTCCGCGAAGATCTGAGTCGCACTTCACAAGAAAAGAGCGTGAGTACCTACATGGTATGACGAGCTGAATACAGACTTACGATTGATCACGAGAAGTAGAATAGGTATCGAGGAGACTATCCCACCAAGTTTGGCGAGTATAATGGAAAGAAGGTGAGAGGGGCAGGATGCTTTGTCGTTCATGATTGTCCTGATGCTGCCGGTGCATATTCACGTCGACCTGTCGAGAGAAATATTTGTTCAGAGTGGGCTCCAGTGACTCAAAGTACACTGGACAGCGTCGAATGGGTTGCCAATGGTCATCCTAATGGCACTCAATAAATACCGGTCGACGACATGTTCATTTCGTCCAGCGAGACAAATGAAACTTACTTTTGGGTATATTGCTTCTGGTGCGACTTGTCGAGTCTCAAGGTCAAGTTGAGCCCGTTGTGGTACCTGCAAGCCAGTCGCGTCATCCGGGTTCAGTCGTGACAAAGGCAAGGATTTCTTGGTATTGGCCGTAACATTCTCCTTGACATCGAAGGAAATCAGACTTCCTTCGTGGTCGCCAGAGGTCCTGCGTTTTTTCTTCGCCTGAGACCCAGCTGCTTCGCTCTCGGAATGCCGCTTTTTGCATGAGCGTTGCCGAGTACCAGGCCGTTTATCGGGACCCCGCCGTTTGGGAACTGCGTCATATTCGCACTCATTATTGCGTCGCGTACAGTTATTACACACGGGACGCGTAGAGTCGCAACGAATCTTGCGAGCACGACTGCAACAAATTAAGGAACGACCAAAGCAATTCGTTGAGTAGCCGTCCGTGTACGTTATGACATTAGAAGCACTTACCATTGCTGACAGGCAATTACAGTGGTAGAAGCCTCTCGACGTGGTGGTCGCGAGGTAGAAGGACTGCTGCTCGACGCAGGAGCCGCTTTCGGTTTGCCCGAGGACGGCAGTTGCTGCTGCTTCTGTTCAGGTGACGGCATAGACAATTTGGCTCGAGATAACGCTGGCGCCATGGGTTCATGCGAGAGATTGAGTTGCGGATCCGGGAGGCTACTTTGGGGTAAATTGAAAGAGAATTCATCTACAGGACTTATGTTGGGTAGCAGCGAACGACCGGGATGCGGCCCAAGAGTGAGCATAGGCGGTTGCGGAATCCCATAATCATGGTGAGGTGACGGTATCAACTGGTGGTGAACGGGGACTGTACTCGGGTTCTGTAGCGTCTCTAGGAGATGGCTGTCTGGAATCTGAACGTCCAAATCGTAGCGAGCGTTAAATGGGGGAGCCTGGACGAAGGAGGTGGTAGCAACGTCGGGAGGGAGGTGACCAAGGTGATATCGGGCTTTTTTATGGTGAGGCGTGCCCATGTGAATGCTGAGTGGTTGCGAGGGTTAGATAAGACGAACGCACCATCTTGAGGATACGGCACCTCGAATATAGGCGAATGCAGATCAGAACCTTCCTCACTGGACTGGAAGCCCTCCTCAATTATCTGGGTAGCAGGGAAGGGCGTGTAGAGGTCACCACCGTGGAGGGCGGCGACCATGTCGGTATGGCAATGGAGAGAGGAGAGGTTCGAAAGAGGAAGAATCAGTTCATGGGGAGTTGAAGAGGCGTAGGATAGATATGAAGTCCACGCGAGAGAAGTCGGGAACCAAAGCAAACGAATCTCATGCCCACGGAGAGCGGACGGCTAAAGGGAATGGCAGACGCGCAGATGGATCTGCTAGAAGCTAGAGGAGTCTGTGACAAATAATAACGTTTTCTTCGCCCAACCCCGGCCCATTCCCAGACGTTCCTTACCCTCCCCGATCCTGTAACTGATTCGCGCTTTGAGCCATTTGGACGAGCCAAGTTGATATCGCTCTTTGCAATTGATGGTGCCGCTCATCCTGCAAACCACTTTCCGATCTTGCCTTTTCGGGTTGCTCCAACACTAAGTCCGCCAGGCCTTGCGCTGGTGCAGTCGTCCAGGTACCTAGCCCGACCAGTCCTCCTCTCTACCTGCTCTCGCTTCATCTTGCGGGCATCTGCGCATATCCTTCCCTCTGAACCTTGTTGATTTTCGCGCGGGTGCTCCGATGGCACACGCGCCACCAAAGGAAGCCCGAAGTTTCTGCGGCATCCTCGACATTTCGCGCGACAAACTGTCCACTGTAGTACAACCCATCCTCGTCATTTAATTCAGTCTTACGCTCAACTCTCCCAGCTCTTTCGTCACTGTGTCCCCACCGGTCCCGAGACACGCGACGAACCTCGACCAAGAGAATACACGCTCGCTGTTCTTTCCTCCAACAGCCTGACCTGCTGACCTGCTTTTCTTTGCAGAATTCCGAACTTGGGAAAGGTTTGAGCTCCATTTAAATATGTGCTATGACAACCTTGTCAACCACCGGATCCATCTCAACTGCCTGCCTGGTCCTGTGGCCTCTTCAAGGTCGACAAACAGAGCAGATTTTGCTCTCGCTCCCTGTCGCCAGTTACTTGGGCCACTTCATTGCGCTCGACTTGGATGCATCTTCACTTGATCCTCAATCCGCAGTCTTCAACGCCCTCTGGTACGGTATGACAATGTGTTAACCCCACACGTTGAACAGCGCGAGGTACGGATGGAGACATATCATCTCACGGTTTGCTGAGAGATCTCTTCCAAAATAGTTATAGCCATTGTTATCTCGTCACCTCCAATCCAGCATCACCTTCTTCGATTCTTCCCAAGACCTTCCTCATTCGTCGGTTATATCGGCAAGCGCCGCTAGCTTGGAAGCGAAGCAGGTATCGCAAATGCCTAACGTATAGTCTTTGAGCTGAACGTCTACTCAGAGCCTAGTCGCAAACGCAACTATATCTTCTGAGCAAACTATAACATGGGAAGGGATCCCCGTTGATATCTCCGCCAACGCTCGCAACAATGTTCATCCGCTTCGAGACTACCTCTGTTTTGTTACGCTCAAACCATCTTCATGCTTCATGCGGCAGGGATGGCATTGCCCTGTGGAACCTCTCGATACTTCTCTGAGCTCCTTGCTAACTTAGATCTCCATACGGTCTCGTGGTCATATTGGTCAACGTCGAAGCACTTCCAGAGACTGGTTAAACGTTCACTCGTTTGACAGGCCCGTCCTAAGGCAACAGATTGCTGCGGAAGCCGTCGGCCATTGACAGGACATCGTCATGAAATGTCGCCACGTACCTTGCCAATGTTCTTCAACTCCGCCCTCAGGTCATCAGTCTCTTTGTGTTCTCTTGTGGCTCATCCGCTCCGATATGGACCGCAATAATGTGTATCATGGCGTGACCGGCATCCACTTCATCTAATAACATACCTCGAGCAATCTCCGGAACATGAACTTCTTCGGCGTTTACGTGAGGGCACCGGTACCGATTTTACATACCTAGAAGCTTAATCATAAAACCTTTGGCTTGCCTACCCTTTTCCTCTTAAACGTGCAGCTGACTCCACAGTATGGGGACAGCGATTGTCTTCTTTAGAATCTTTGCGGCTCAAGGTTCCCCGAGTTCGTGTCCAAACGCTTCCTGTTTTGCGGCTGATGGTATCTCCCGTTCCGCATGTGAGCTTGGAGACCAGAGCTCGACGGTTTCTCGAATGCCTCACTGAACGTGCGCTGTAAGGAGCATGATTATCGCACCATCAGCCCTTCTTCGGGAATTGCAAGCGATAGAAGCGGCAAACCCAGCTTTTGGGTCAAGCAGACAGTCTTCCTAAGCACTTGACCTTCGCCAGGGTCTCTTGTAATCAATATCCTGCATCCCTCTAATCGGCGAATCTCTGGAATAGTGGCAGGCGACATTTCTCACCATTATTTCTCTCTTGCTCGGTAGTAGGAACGGTATCTAAGGGATGAATGGAAGAATACACAAAAGCAGTCTAAGAACTTCCTTCCGGTTTCCTTAGCCAGCCCATCCTACTACCGACAAATTCTTTATTCCCCAGGTACCCAAAAGGAAATTTCCTAGTCATTAGCAATACTTCCTACATTCTACACAGGTTCGCGGAAGCACCTGTCACTGAATGGCTCGGTGGCATTAGAAGATTCTCGCTTTAGCAGATCTGCTCCAAGTCGGTGGATCGCGATCAGACTCCCCTGATCTTCGAGGGTCCACCAGACTCACAGCATCTGCTGGCGTGTAAACCTTCTTTAGACAGGTATTCGATCAGACTGAGTTGGGGAGGCAAGCCTCAGCCAGTCGGGCTCGTGCGGAGAGTCCCGTTGGACCCGTTCCCGGATCATTGGCATGTAATTATGGAGAGGGGGGAGGAATGATGGCAGGACCTGGGCTTTCGTATACGCTTGATAAGGTATACTTTTCGTACGGATGATCGTTTCAA
Source organism: Somion occarium (assembly GCA_964035595.1). NCBI lineage: Eukaryota > Fungi > Basidiomycota > Agaricomycetes > Polyporales > Cerrenaceae > Somion > Somion occarium. Next base: position 264,131 of record OZ037947.1, read on the forward strand.
GCGTTGGAAGGAGCTTTGGTTCTCCTCGACGGTCAGGCGTGCCCTAGAATACTTCAACGTGCGTCGAGACTTGCTTCTCTGTTCATATGGTCCACGGTCTGACCAAGAATCAGAGACCGGAACGGGAGTCGTTGAGTAAAATGGACAAGCATCAGCCAGGCAAGCAGTAATATTATGATGGACGAGAGCGTTTCAAGCGATTTCGTCCCACACAGGGCTATCTTGAGCCAGTTGACACTGACATACTGTTCATTTATCTAGTTCATTAAGGCCTCAGGTGCAAAGCATGATTGAGCCCATCATGATCAAACCCAAGTCCGCTCACGGGATGATACGTCGTCTCTGCCGCTGTCAATGGACCTGATCAGTGTCAGACTTTGTTTGTCGCCGTCAGAGAAAAGGCAATAAAGTGGAGAAAGACTGTTTCGTTACGATATCTCATATGCGACGTCACTCGATTCTACTTGAACAGGTTTAGACTGCACAAGAAGGTACGTTGTCGTTGTGGATCTTAACACCGCCGCCCATATTGCGCTATTCGTCCTCCCAGGCTTTCTCCATAAATCCACGGATTCTTGGACAGACGCTTTTTCTTATCTTGGTGGCGTTCAGCAGTTACGGTATCATGGGAAACTGCTGTCAAGCCTAAATGCGCTGATCGCTTGACAGTGTTGTTGAGCTCGCTGTCAAACGAGTTTGAAGAGACGTCTGTGTTTGAATTTCTTCATGACGCCCCAGGTATGGAATATTGCGGCACCAACTGCGACGCTAGTACCTTGGCGGAATAGTTGGTATCCAACATCAATACGCCACAATATCGTCATAATTGTCCTTTGGAATTGATTTACCTGTTCGCTCTCACTCTTTCTTGAACGGAAACAACTGGCCTCACCTGTTAGTGGTAAAGGTTTTATCCAACCGATGTTGAAGTCCTCAGGACGTGTCTTCTTAATGATGGTTAATTGCCGTGGTTGAAGGTGCTCGTTTGGATTTTCTTCGGCGAGACCAAACCTTTTTGAATTGACCGGGATCCCATCGGTAAGTTGGTTCAGATTAATCCCACCAGATTTTGCGCTCATGTCTCGGACGTTTACTGAGTCATCCGACACTTTCTGCTGCATTGCAAACACGACAGTTTGCGTGTCATTCCATTAAGTGAGATTTCTATGAAATGCCTGTCTACAATCTATTAGGATATCGTTCCTTCATGATTATGATTATGAATGGGTTCCGGCCTTCAGCAGCACTGTACACTCGCGGTCTTCATCCGTCAATCATCAAGGCATCGGGGTTGTGTCTTTCATCATACTGGTGTGTGAATATCCTTCTCTTCCTATCTATGCCTTCTGGTAATCCTTACGTTTCACAGGCGTTCCACTCGTGACTTGTTTTCCAATGCTTTCGCGGCATCACTACGATTCTTTTCACTCATTCTATTCAGCCTTCCCACCTCAAAGGATGTCATCCGGCAGCCCATTTTCTTCCTTTTGGCTTTGTCATGGCTCATGTGAGGCGCACAGGCGAAGCTCTCATGAGTGGCTCTTTACTCGTAAAGTTTTTCCGAACCCCGAAAGGAAACGGCTGGTATAAGCTCCTCTTTGCATTCTATTTTCATGCCAACTGCGCACGAGTCCTCCTGTATTTGTACCACCTAGTTGCATCTCGTTGACAATTCGAGCAGTTTGTCCTCATACTGGGTGCATCTGACCGCTACACTCGTGAAAGCTGCATTCCAACACAGAAGCGTTCCGTCTTCTGCTCATAGCCGCGCTGGTGTCATACTAACTTTCAAACGTGCGAACTCTGGCATACCTGACCCTTCTGAACCCTAATCATTCGGTTAATCGTTCACGTTTTGAGGTCGAATGGCGGAATGTAGAGAGCAGCTTTGGGGTCGTGGTCTGGGTCTCAAGAAGTTCCACAAGACCAAATACGTTAAGTAGGTACCTCTCGGCGGTTTTAAAACTGTCATAGATCTACTTTGACACCGTGGGTGCCATTTCTAAGTATGATGTTGGATCGATGACTGAACCCAATGACTGAGTTACAACGTCGCGAATGGCTGAAATCTCTCTCACTCACCTCCACTACCGGGGGGAAGTACTTTACTCCTTGAGCTCAAGTGTACTGATTGCGAGGATCTGCAGCTTTTAATAAGCTCTTCAGCGTTGTCCCACTATCCTGGTACCTGCGACAAAAACGAGGCAGATCAAGTTCCTTTCATTCTTGACACGGGTAGGGTGTTCCAAAATGGTTCGCGGGAGGAACGGTCCGTGCCGGTAAAGATGCCGTGTATTCCGGATTTGGGACCGGGTGGACCGAAGGATCGGCGTGTCCTTTTCGGGACGACTTTGGATGGCTACCACCAACAACTTGTAGGTCGAGTCAATGGGTTCGCTCTTCAAAGAGATATTTTGCTGTTGTCGCCGGGGCTCACCTACTTTTGTGAGTGCGATATCCATGTCACGAAGTGCTAGGTTATTTACAGGATATTCAGGACGAACCGGATGAGCGGACGCACCTCATTCGCCCGACCGAGGATGTCCTTTCGTACGCATTACTTTACAGGTCCGGGATCCCTCATAAACGGTTCTGTTATTTTAGCACTACAGGTCCTATCGTCGACCATCAGAAACTCAGGGAGCGGCTTGGCACAATCGTTCGGTCCAAGGAGGGGTGCGTGTTACAAAGCTAATCTGCTCGTTTTGAAATGCCCAACTCGTCCTTATCATTCATGTGTCTGTCCTCGTTCCTTGGTGTACTTAGAAAGATGGTCAACGTGAACGCAATGCTTCCATTCAACCTCCATAACAGGGCGCTGCATGGTCAAGTCGAAGCTTCTTCCTCACGCTCTGCCAGAAGTCTCTCCGGTCAGCGAAGTCCTGCCCAGACAACCGTGGACCTTCCTGAGCCGCCTGACCCGTCTCTGAATTCACCGTACTCTCCGACCGGAGACAAGGACGACGTGCCCTCGTTGCAGACTAGTCGCTCCACGACTTCTCTCCATCCCGGAGATGCATCTTATCTTCCGCCGGATGCGGATCCCGAAAACGGCTACAAGCGACCGATATTGAATGCCCGGATAGTGAGAGGTGTGGGTGGATTCAGCGTAGGAGGACGTGTTGGGAGGAGTATGACCAGAGGCAGGACTGGCCGCTTTGGAGACGACAGGATACAACCGCTGACTCAGCGCACTGAGGATGGCACTTCCGTTGAAAACCCTCCCAATAATGCTGGCACACCAACATTGTCTAGCCCAGGTTCAGGAGACGATGAGAATGCTCCAGGCTCCCAGATTGCAACACCTAAAGCTCTTCATTTTAAAATCGCAGACCCTGCCAAGATATCCCGCAGTTGGGGGGATTGATGCGAACTGTTCCTTCCGCCATTCAAACCATTCAACGATCGCATGCATACGATGAACATACCTTGAACACTCCTCTCCAGTCTCTTCGTCGGTTCTTTCCTCATCGGTTTCTTCCTTCTGGCATACGATTGCTTCATCTCGGACCCATGGATCATCTCCTGTAGCCTTTAGCACATCATCTATTTTCCACTTACTTGGAAATATATATCCCCCACTTCATGCTAATGAATTTCAGTATATATAGCCTGCTCTGCATGAGATGCCGTAAGCTCAGACCTTGGAGATAAGATAACGCGTGGATCATTTCATCTTATCTTCTCCGTTCACTTGCTTTGAGGCTTTGACCACTCGGTAAACTCACCTCGTTCCTTTCGACCGTATGGCTTCCAGTGTGAGGCGTCCGCAAGCGGTATCCAGTCTCACACCTCATGCGAAACCCGTTATCTCGTTGGAGGAGTGGGAATCTAAGGCGCCGCTAAGCGAAATCGAGACACGAAGCGTGAACCTTGTAAAGGCGGCCAGTGAGCAGAGTACCCTCCCCTTGAAGGTGGGTCTAATAGTTCTAGTATAATTAGACATAAAACAAGAGTGTGGACTGATATATTGTCAAGTTCAGTGTAGATGATCCAAATAGCCCATCACGACCTTCATCCCCCGCCTTCCGCAACAAACTACATCCAATCTCCCGACCTTCAACGCCGAACTCATTAGGACCGCACCGAGCAACGACAAGCCATGCTCTTCATCCGAAACATCCCATTCAGACGCCTCAGCAATTCTATGACTGGTTTGCATTGATTGACCGCTCGGTCGCTCATAGTCAAGAAGGGCATTTCCGGGGACATTTGGCTAATGTTGCTGATCATTTGGAGATGTGTGACAGGTTGGTCGGTAGGATCGACGAAGTCGACTCAGAGTTAGAAAGTATGCTGCAAGGGTGGAAGAGTGTAGAGGACGGAGGGAAAAGCTTAAAGGATGCTTGTGAACAGTTACTTGAGGAACGGGTTCGTACGCGGTACCGTTCGCCGCATTCTACTGTCGCTGACTTGCAGGCATACAGGACAAATTGTTGCAGATGACTGAAGCTATTGGCGAGCGGTTGGAGTACTTCCAGGAATTGGAGCATGCAACTCGAATGCTTAACCATCCTGGCGAGTCCCTGGTTCTCCAAACCGATTTTTTGTACATGGTTGAACGTGTGGATATCTGTATCGACTACCTCAAGGCGCATGTAAGTCCCGAGTATTCTGGATAGTCACCCTTACTCATCTGCCTGCTGTCCTTGCCAGCGGCACTTCCGAGAAGCAGAGATATACCTTCTTCGATTCCAACAGTGTCTTACGCGGGCCATGACCTTGATCAAGATGTACTTCGTAGGCTCTCTCAGAGCTTTAACTGCCGACGTTTCGAAGCGGTTGTCAGAAAAGGTAAGAAGGTTCCGCTTGCGACAGCACATTAGAACCTCTAAAGCTTGTTCGTAAATAGGATGTGTCGTCAACGGCACAGGCGCACTTACTCTACACTCGTTTCATGACTGTCTCAAGTCAGCTAGCACCGCTTCTGGCAGAGTTGGAACGACGGGCAGCTGCACATCCGGAAGAGTTGTCGGCATTGCTTGCAGAATGTCATACAGCGTATTTCGCGGCGAGGAAAAGTCTCCTAGTGAGCCGGCTCGTTGAAGAGATCAAGGGTCTTGATCCTGTCCGGACAGAGTTGGTTGAATTGGTAAGCTACGTCTTATCTTTTCCTGGTTCATAGTAAGGTTGACATAATCGTGTCATAGACAAGAGCAGGGTGCAGTTATCTCAAACAGCTCTGCACAGACGAGTTCAACCTATTTCGTGCATTTTTCAACAGTGGAGAAGACCAGCTCTAGTGAGTGAATGCAGACCTCATGAAGTTTATAATTGCACTAACGTGATATTTTCTTAGTCAATACCTTGAAAACCTTTGCGACTACCTCTACGATGATCTTCGTCCCCGCATCCTCCATGAGCCCCGTCTGACAGCGCTCTGCGAAGTCTGTACGGTCCTTCAAGCCCTTATGGTCCTTGATGTCCCTTCCATTCCTGACAGCGCTTCTGAGTCGGAAGAGGAGGATGAACTCTCTGTTGACTTGGACCGTCCGGCAACAAGGGGTCTTCGGACATTGCACATTAGCCATCTGTTGCAAATGGTGCTGCAGGATGCCCAGACGAGGTTGTTCTTCAAAGCTCAATCAGTCATTCAGAGCGATATCAGGTATTATGTACCTAAAGCGGAAGATTTGGCGTATCCTGAGAAACTCGTTGGTGAGGCTTACTTCATGTACGAGTCGCACACGTCTTCGTACTAATCAAAATTGTTCGTAGCTGCCCGGAAACCTGTGTCTGGCTTCGAAATCAAGGAGAAAGAGAGCGTGAGTCAGCTGTTCCAGCTCAAGTCTCTCGATAAGCGGGATACGTGGTATCCAACTCTAGAGAAGACTGTATGGGTTCTCTCTCAGCTTCATGACTTCGTCAACGTACGTTCTTAGTCCTTCTCTAAACCTGATGCCCCTTGACAAAGCCTCTCACCTCCAGCCTGCCATATTTGACGACATCGCTCAAGAGGCTGTTAACCTATGTCGGCAATCCCTCGTGTCTGCGTCAGAAAACCTGAAGGCGAAGAATCCTCAGTCAAAGCTGGACGGTCAACTGTTTCTCGTACGACATCTCTTGATATTGAAGGAGATGACGTCAAACTTGGACTTCGCACAAAATGATACTAAACGAAAAGTAGATCTAACTGGGGTGACTGGTAAGTAGAATGTCAAGGTTCAAAGTCACATATTGCTCATGAAAGCTTGTAGATACCCTTGCCTCAATGCTTGGGAAGACGACTTCGCTATTACCGAATGCGCTATTTGCGTCTCTAGGCATGCCAAGAGATGAAAACTTAACCGATGTCAAACATGTAAAGCTTCATTCTATTTGCTTACTGGCCTTACATTTTGCTGATGTTCTTGCAGGGCATCGACCACGATCTCAAACAGGCGTGCGAGGACGTTATCACTTCATGTGCCGATACCGTCTGTAATCCCCTACGATTATGGTTAGACCGAGTGACTACATTCAGAGCGTTGTCAAAGCAGCCACTCGAGTCGCAAGAGTGGGCTAGTCCAAGTGCGGTACAAGACGTCCTCAAGTCCATGCAAGAAGCATGTCAGCGCGACCTGCGTGCGGCAGTCGCACGGCTGAGATTATACCTTGAAGACGACCGGACCGTAAACGTTCTATTGAAGCACGTTCAAGATCGGATCGTGGATGAGTATGCCGAGTTCCGACAGGTTATTGCGAAGGAGTATGGAGGCAGGTTGAACAACGAACTCTGGAGTGATGAAGGCTTGAGAATCGTCCTTCACGATGTATGCGAGCCTCATGATGTTCGCAATGGCGTTCCTGGCCCCTCGTGAGGTTGCTAGGACTGTTGTGTAGATGTGTTGCTACGGGGAGTTATTTATTCGTTGCCAGGGCATGGACTGTCGGCGTTGTGGTGTTTCTCTTGTTTTCCGTCCTATATAGTTTATAGCTTTGTTCCTTACTGCACGTAGGAAAATAGACCCGAGTGCTCCTGATTGCTTGTACTTTGATGAACATGAGCATCCCTGCATCCTGTCACGGTCACCACAGGCGACCATATCCTGATCAACACATGTCGATCATGTCACAGAATCGACATTTCAATGATTTCCAGCGAGTGCATTGCCAGCTACTGCAACCGTCGCCCTCGTTCAAATTGACTTCTCAGACGCAGATCTTTTCATTCAAAACTTGGAGTCCTTCCGATTACCGTTCGCTAACTGTGCAAAGAATCACGCCCGGAATTCTTCCTATTCGGTACCATTGATTTGTTTCACCGAAGCAAATTAGGTTGGCCTTGCTAGGAGGAGTGTCTGGTATGTGGCACTCAATTGAACAAAATGTACTCTATTCTTACCGTAAGTTAAATTTTGGTTAGATACCATTGCTGACGTCTTTGCTGCTCTGCGAGCATCATGCTGCAGTTCGCTACACAAACGGCAACCAAGAATAACCTCCCTCGACGGACACACAGTCTCTCAATAGCGGCGTCCAAAGCACCCATTTTTACTGAGATAGATGAGGAACTCCATGACATTAAGCGAGTGCACACACATGGACAAGAGGAGGACCTGCGAATGGGTCTGTCACGGACGATCTCCAGAGTCGAACAACTCGTACGCATGCCTCCTTTCGTCTCGGATCCTAACGCCAGTCATTCAAAATGATACCTAGTCCTCATTGCTCAAAGAAGCCTATAAAGTCCAAACAGACCTCCAGACAGAGTTGACACTTGCCAAGTCAAATCTACAACTTGCATTGGCGAATAACGAAATGCTTGAAGATGCACTCAATCGTGATGTGCCTGGGTCGTCCAAGGACGTTGGATGGCGTCGATGGGGTGCCAAGGAGCAAAGAGAACGGGAGGCGGAGGACAGCAGGCGTCAGAGCATGGATAGTACTCGGTCCATGGACGTCCCTTCACCAAGTATCTCCTCTCCTGTACCTTCATCCGATTCAAGGTTCTTCAGATTCCGATTCGGGAGTGCAGCTAGCGCAACCACAACGAGTTTCCCATCGTCCCCCCGCGTTTCAGGGAATGTATCACCGGTTGTAAATGGACACCCAGCGCACCTCACATCGGCTTCTCTTCCCTCACTAGTGCCTCAACGGGAGAAGGAGTTGGAGGAGCTCAATGCGGAGCTTGAGCGGGAGCGGAAGGCTTTGAAGGAGGCTACTGCTGCTAAGGAAGCTCTTGAGGCCGAGCTTGAGTCGCTTTCTCAGGCATTATTCGAGGAGGTAAGTGTTCATCTACCACATTGGATCTACGGGGGCTTTAAGACTCGATCCCTGATCGTTGTAGGCGAATAACATGGTTGCCACGGAACGCCGAAAGTTAGCAGAGACCGAAGACGAACTCAAAGAAGCCCAAGCAGAAAAGGAAGCGCTACGGAGTGCGCTACGACTTGTCGAGAGTCAGCGTGCAACTCCAACAGGGAGCGAATCAAGTTCTCCTCAAATTTCTTATTCCTTCTCACATCTGCGTAACATCTCTGCATCATCCGCGATCGCTATCAAGTCACCACCTTCAACATCTCCATTTGCATCTCCTGTTTCGTCGCAACTTTCACTCCCAGAACAGCCCTCTTCCGCTAGGACCATCGTTCCCAGCCCCACTCCCAGTTCGGAGCAAAGAACACCGTCTGTTGAAGATAAGAGGGACCTTCCTAAGGTAGACGAAGATGGCGAGAACCCGAATCTAGAATCACCCCCATCTCCATCGCCGCACAGCTCCCCAGGACCGTCCGCACCTACGCTAGCGATACGTCCAGTCACCTTCTATGATGAAGGTGCGTCGCCTTGGGCTGACGTCCGGTCCGCAACCAACACACCTCGTCTGGAAGCAGCAGAGGTATAGGCTTACCCTAGGTTTGTCTGGAATGATTCTCGTCGACTTCTCTCATCTATCGTCGCACACTCATCGTCCCGGCTGGTCCGTAGAAACGCATAACTCATTTTTCACCCCAGGTTTTCTTGTTTTCACAGTTGTGGCATAGGCATAATTATATACAATCTTCATATGGATATGAATTTATCGTGACACTCCAGGACCCAATCATAGACCTTTTCCCGTGTACTTCAAAGTAGGCTTCCGCATACGGAAGAAATCAAAACGATGAACAAAACCAATTCATTCACCGGCACATTCTTGGACAGGAGATGCAAATGGATTATAAGCAACACTACAAGCTGAAAGGTTGAAATTTATATGGGTACAAAAAAGATAACAACTAAGAAATAATGAAGAGAGCAGCATGACTCAAAATTCGAGTAACCCGCCAAGAAATGAACAACACCTTCGAGCAGCTCCCCGTGAGGTACACTGAAGACTAGAAAGAACAACAAAGATCATTGGCACTGTGCTCAAAGCGATACTTCAGTGAAAAATTAAGAGAAACCGGAGGGACATAACATTTTCACTTCACTACATGGACATCTATGTCCATCGCTATCACAGCCTACTGTGTATGCTGTCGTCAGAACAGAAGGAACGGTTCCTTGTAATGATTGCAAACATACAGACTGACGTGGGACTTCAAAGCATCATGCTTCAGACATTGTAACATCTGCAAGCACACTCTCGTCCGCCGTGCCATCTGCGTCTGCAGGAGCATCGGCGTCGGCCGGAGCGTCCGTAGAACCATCAGCGTCGCCCTTGGCATCCACGTCGACGTCCATCGATGAGGATTCAGCAGCGAGAGGCTTAGTCTCTGCAGGTTCTGCCTCAGTCGTGGTGGCCTCAACCTCAATTGTCGCTGTAGGAGCAGGCTCTCCTGCCTTGAGCTCAGATTCCTCTTTGGTGCCGTTAGATAGGGATGTATCGGCGGTATCGGCCTTTTCTGCGGTCCCGTTGGCAGCCGGTTTGGCGAAATCTCCACCAGTAGGAGTAGAAGTTGCATCCTTACTGCCTCCATTGCCGTTCGTGGTAGCGGGAGGCTTGTTAGCATTTAAGACATCATGCCATTTGTCAACCAAGGCCTTGGCTCGCTCCTTGAAGTGGAACTCGTCGTCGCGGGGGACTTTGTCTGCGGGTAGAACGAATATATGACGCATGACCTTGCCGATTTTTGAGAACTAGAAGCACAAGAACGGCGGATGAGTGACATTTCGGCATGCGATTACCAAAGGAGGCGCGAGCAGCATCATGTGTATTCGTCGTGGGCAGGCACAGGCCTCCCGCACGGGAACCAATGACAGCGCGCCAACGAACAGTGCAGGGGGACGTCGAGACTCACTGAGAGGTAGTTGATGTTCATGTTCTCGTAGTTTTCCACTGTCGTGAACAGTTCTGCAAGCTGCGGCATGTCCTATATGTGACAAAATGAGCGAGAAAGTGGAAATATGAGATATATACGGCAACTGACCTCTTCCTTTGGAATCGTCTTGCTGAGGAATGCTTTCTGGAGTGTATGTCTCCACTCCCTGACCTTCTTGGCTTCGGGATCCTTGCTCAACGCTGTGATTTGGCCACGATAAGGACAAAATTGAGTGCAAACGTCAGTAAGGTGTTCGCGATAGCGAAATCAAAGCCAAGTACGAAAGTCACGATACTCACGATCGTTTTCGTCCTCATCCTTTTCCTTCTTTGCTTTCTTTGTCGGCGGTGGGGACGCTTTTTGGCTGGGACCAGCGTCCTCATCCTCCCCCTCGCCCGCCGCTTCGTCCTCCGACTCGATCATCGCCTTGGACTTAACACCATTCTTCTTGCCCTTGCCAGCAGCAGCCTTTTTCTTCGAAACAGCGGATTCAATCGACTCCTTCTTGGGCTTCGCTTTGGGCTTCTTTGGCGCGACCTCAGACTCACGCTTTCGCTTCTTTGTTTTCGTCTTCTTTTCGTCTTCATCTTCTTCTGCCTCTTCCTCGCCGTCACTCGCCAACTGGTCCACCTCTTCGTTGGCTTCCACTTCGGCGGCTTCTGCACGAGCGGCTTCACGCTCTTCCTCCCACTTTGTAGGGTCCTGGGCAATCCTATAACCTTCAAGGAGGTCACCATTACGCTTGAAGGGCTCCGCGATATATGCTTGGATCTCGTGTTGTTGTAATCGGGAGATATCTTTTGACACTAGCCACGCACTGATAAGCGTGCGACGGCGAGATCATCAGCGTGCGTTGCTTAACATGAAAGGAGTAGACTCGACGTACTAGTCACCAGCAGGGAAGAATCTGACGCAATACCAGAGACCCTTTTTACCCTTGCCAGTGGGCCGTTCCTTTACAACGTTCTTAGGAACACTGTCTGGGTCGACGACCTATAACATTACGCGTCAAGTACATTAACATATATACGCCCAAGCAATGTCCCTCCGACGCGTATATGTAGAAGCAACTCACCATACCAGGCCAAGGAGGGTATCCGCGTACCTTCGCGAGCACGACATCGCGAAGTTCGTACTGCACGGGCTCCTTATGGCCCTGAGATGCTTTTCCTCCCTTCTTGCTCATAGTAAAGCGCGTTTAAGCAACAAATAAGTGTGCAGAGGAAATTTCAATGTGCAAGCGATCAAGCACACTGTACACCCTGTGGTGGTAAACAGTAAAGGTTCGACGCGCCCGGCAGTATCCGTCCAAACTTAGCATTTCCGGCGCCTCCATGGAGGCCCGTGCGTTCAAGTCCTACTCTCAGAGTTTCTTAGATGGAAGGCATAAATTTATTTGTCTATCCAAAACATGAACAGGAGGTGGTACGTGACATGGAGAACGTGAAGGAACCAAAGCGAGATTATTTCTGTGTCCGACGAGCATGCCGAGGCCAAGGTGGAAAGCGTGACGTTGCCAGCAGATGAATCGTTGGAGAATACAGTTGAATATCGCGGCAACACAGCCGAAGAAAGCGTAGGAAAAATTGGACATGCCCACGCATGGATAGAATTAAGCCAACGTCCATGAATAAGGATCCTGGACGAAACTTCCAGATAGGCCGCTAGCATTGTGGAGGCTAGAGAAGGACTGCCGAGGGATGCCTGCAGTGAGACGGTGCTACCGCTAGTATATTGTGGAGATGTCGCAGTCGAGGTCCTATCGCCGACGGCCCACTTTCACCAACGACAAGGTCGATCAGGACTCGCATATTCAAGCAACGGAAGCTCGTAGTCAAGTGTATCGCCTAGAAATGACACCGCTCATCAGCACATAAGAACGTCATTTATGAGAACTCACTCAGAGGAGACAAAGACCCTCTCTCGATTACTAACAACGGCCCAGGATCATTCAGCGGTTAAGAAGGCCCCAACGATAACGATAAGTCAAACCATTGAATGACAGCAAGCTACCAAGCGTGGGTGGTGAGACAGGCTCACAAGCCTGAGAGCAGTCCAAGATATAACCAAGGTCACTGGTTGTCTAGGACTTGTTGGCCAAGATCTGAAGGAAGAGGTACAGCGCAAGGCATGGAGCTGAGAGATGAAGGGAAATGCACACTTCAAACTTGGTATCTTCCAGCGTATTCCGACCTGGAGGACTCAAGGGCCAAATTCGGCAATGCGAGGATCCAGATGGTGTATATTGTCATCACCATGCAAACACCGTGATAGGTACTACCTTTGACAGCCAGATCTAAACCAAGGGCCACCAGATGGATCACGTCTGCCTTATCTGCCCGAAAGGTAAAACAATGAGTTGCATGTCAGGATATGAAGAGATACACGTAACGATCCTTCTCTACTAGCCACAGTGAGAACACCAGACAGTCGAGGCACCAAGTTCATAGTCTTAGAATCCATGTCCACGAGCAAAGAAAAGGAACTCTCGAAGGCTCAGCACAAGTAGTCTTGGAGCTGTTGAGCGAATGAAGTAACGAACCTGGCTATGCACAGTGCCGATCGTAGTTCACAAAACAACACACGACCTCCTGCACAAAGGTGGGTATGAGTCACCGGTCGTGCTACCCGGAAGTTAAATGGAAATACTAGAACTTGGATGTTCGAATGAGGTGAGTATTGCAAGAGCCTTGGTAAATTGCTTACGCGAATGGCTGAATTGTATAGTATAAGCATTGAAGTCCTGCAACTTCGAGTCTCGTTGGATCTGAGGCCTGAGGCCTGAAGCTGGAAGCTTGAAATTGCAGTAGCGAAACTCAATTTGGACTCTAACGGCTCACTCTAAAGGCCTGAAAACGAAGAGAGCGCACCGCTACTGATCTTGCAGCCGGAAAAATTGAAAATACGTCTGTCTGGTCGGGGTTAGGTGCACAGAGATGACCCTTGTTCTGCATCGTTTCTCGTCCATTCTGAATGGGAAAAAGACCAATGTAATAGTCTTAATGAGCCCTTTCAGACGTGCACATTGTTGCCTGAAGGTATCGAGAATGCCAGAGCGACTTCAACTCGAGGGATGATCCCATGCGACCGACATTGATGGCGGTGCTTCGGCAGTCATCGGCATCCACGCCAGCATATGTTCGTCAGTGTTTAGAGTGAGCTGTTAGAGTCCAAATTGAGTTTCGCTAGTGGTCAGTTCAACACAAGCTTGTGGCGGCCACAAGCCTAAAGTAAGTACCGTAGTGCTGCTGACTAAGCATTCAAATCCGGCTCTCCCTCTTCCTAGAACAGTCCTCATTCTCCAGCTTGACGTCTGCGATGAACTTCGGCCTTACGCTCCCCCATTTACCTTCTACAATCTGTTCACTGGAGGCGCATAGCAAATGTCAAACAACTCTTGATTTTACTTACCAAGATCGTTTGCTATAGATCATTTGAAGCATTGACCTATTTATAGGTGCGGATCATACTCGCGAGGATATTGAGACCTGAAAGTTTCTTGTGCTCGGACGTGTCCTACTATTGTCTTCTTCCCTTGGAAGCACTAAGCAAAGAAACTCGGATAATTGTCCTTGCTTTCAACATGGGCGTAAGTTCCATACATCATTTCGTCTTGTTCGTTAAATAACATTACCCGAATGTAGCTCGCTAATGGATATCTGTACACCTGCGAGATCATTTTCCTACGGGCGACAAACGTACCAGTTAGTGACTTGAATAATCTCTCCAGCGATCCGTACATTCGGGCAATGATCTCCGCGGAATATGGGTCGTCGATTGAGGACGAGGTCCCACAATCTATCACATATCGCACGCACACGGAGCGACGCACTCTGAATCCAACCTTCAACGACAAATGGATTTTTTCTGGCATTCCTATCTCGGGTTTTACGCTCACCATGCGGTTGAACGACGAGGATCCAGGGAACCGTGATGACCATTTAGGAAGGGCGGTGGTACGCCTTCCGCCGGAAGGCTCAGAGCTAACGGAGGGGTGGTCATCTGGTGATATGGAGTGCAAGATCCACAAACGTAAGGATAGCGTGAAGAGCAGGATAACTACTTTCGTGGCGAAGATAGCCACGCGAGGCGAAGTCGAGCATAGATGTCGAGTCTGGATAAGCGTCAAGGTACTCGGTCGGGCTCAAAACCAGGGCGACAATCGCTTATACACAGTCGGACCTCGTAAGTACCTTCTATTGCGGAGTACATTTTAGCTCTGACCAAATGCATCAAGATCGATACTTCCAGCATTTCTCACCTCTGCTCGGTAGTTTCTTAGGCTCAACAAAAGCGCCAGCAGTCGACATTGCCAACCCCTCACTCAAAGCCTCCACATTTATAGCGAACCGAATTCAGCTCACTGGCCCTGTTCCAGCTAGTCTGAGACACCGCTATGTGGGATTTGCGCCTTTCGTCAAGGCAATGTTCAAGAAAGAAGGGATCAAGGGACTGTTGCTACACCGTGCTCTGCACAAGCAGCATTGCTCTATATACAAATGGGATAAGAATGTTGTTTGGGGAGTTGTAGAAGGGATTAATGAGAAACAGGACGAAAAGCATGAAGTGAATGGGAAAACCACTGGAGACGCTGAATATACTAGTGAAGACAAAGGTGACCATACCACTGACCATCTGAAGGAAGAGTCTGTTGCATTCGCGCGTCAATTCCTGCGAATGACTTCGCATGGAACCCATGGAAGAATATTCACGTATGCGATCATGCTCGACGGAGAATGGAGGTTTACGGTGCGTGTTCAGCCCCTTGTGTGCATCCTATTAGGTCTACGCGTGCTGAACATCATCACGATACTCACGGTAGGAAACAGGCAAACAGTTTTCCATTGGGCTTCTCAGCAAACATACCATGCATACAGACGTTGCCCTCGAGATTGCATATAGTGGCGAGTTTTTCGTCCGCCTTCTTCACCCTCACTCATCAGAAGGCTCGGACGACTCGCCACCTGATGATCCATCGTTTTACGAACTAGTCATTGACAACGACTCAGGGACCTACCGTCCATCTAAGGACCTTCTACCAGTCTTACAATCCTACCTTTCATCCCCATCAAACCTGGGAGCGTTGGGCAAGATCACAGCTTTGGACGGATTCGATGAGAAGTTGAAGAGATGGAAAGAAAAAAGGGCTGAGATAAAGGCCCTGGGAACGGGGAAGGGCAGGGCCATACAGGCGAGCTTGTCGAGCTCGAGTTCTAGTTCTAGTGACAGTTCTAGTTCCGTTAGTGTCGATGGAGTTGAGGGTGGGCGGAAAGTGAAAGAATCGGAGCTCAGAGCTGCTCTGGAAGAAGATGCTAATCGAGCCAGGGATAACCAAGATGAGGATCAGGTTGCAAAGGAAGAGGAGAGCGTTAGAGATGATGAGGGAAACGGAGGAGAGGCTGACAAGGAAAACAGCAAGTGATTCAGTGTCACCCATTGGATATGATATTTTTGTCTTGCTCTGTGAGTCTTTCATACTGCAATGGGATGCTCACTGATGTCTTCCCAGATATTATTGGTATCCTATTCGTGGACGTTGAATCTTTCCATGCAGTCTACAGTGTATTATTGACAGAGCGGTTAACCCATGCCGACGCGCACCTAGGTGCAATCCATGGACTTACGTCTGAGGAGCGGTGTTCTCATAGCTTTTGCCAAGACCCACTGCATCCTCATGCTATTTCTGCGCGTGTCCTTCAGGAGTTGCGAACATTGCAAATTCGCGCTATGTAAGTCCCATTTCGTGCTTCTGGGTCATCTTTGGAGCAGAATTTGCAAGAGAGTATCGCCGAAGGGTTCTTTCACAGGTCTCCCTCGTATTCTGGTCATTGTCTGTTGAGGATTCACCGGACGGACCGCTATAATGAAGACAACTACGCGGTCTGTCGGACATGTCTTCCATGCGATTTCTAGCTGCTGCCAACTCTTGTGACCCAAGACCATGTTCTGAATGAATCACCTGGCACACTACGTGCCGTCCACCTTCGACTCCCGAAGCACCTCATACCATCTCTATGCGTTGCACATTTGGCAAGAAGGTTGCCTGCGCTACCGGTATTTTGCCTTTCAATTGAGTCTTTACTTATGTGGAAGACTGTTACATCCGCGTAGCTTGGTTGGAACTTTGCTTCACGCGGTTCCGAAGCGTTTCTGAACAAGAAGCAGTAGTATTTTACGTCCTCCTTGACATGACCTTCGTGCTATACACGGCTTCGATGTCATCCCTTCAGCGGGCCGTTCAATTCATTCAATTCCGTTGAAAGCTTCAAGCTGGATACACAAGCCTATTCAGCTCCCTGCTCGTGATGAACGTTTCCGACACGGAACCGCTGCCACTTGTCCTGCCTGCTCAAAATAGGCATGTATCGTCTTAGATATGCATGGAAGCTCTCTTGTTTCATCAGTGATTCGCCAACCATAGTCTAATTTGAGCCTTCGTTTGACATAGTGTCCAGATGAGAAGCCACCTCAAGCCATTCAATTTGTATTGATGTTCTTCTCCAGGTAGTCACGGTGGGCAAAAGATTCGTCCGAAGAAAAGCCTCTTTTAAGGGTGCAAAACTGAAGGCGGTCCGGCCATTGATTTTCATCTTCAAGTTCATGAGGTTGCGGGCTTGAAGGAGGTTTATAAGGCTTGAGGATGTAGCTGGAGTCGTCAGTCCGAAGCATTGGAAACAGACTTCGCTTTCATTGTCAATTTCGAAATATGTGGGCTCGTATCTTCACCGCCGCTTTGCTTCTTACTTCCGTCTTCTCTTTCATCATTGACAAGCGTGCTGCGCCTGGTGAGTGCTTGTGTTGTAGATTGTGTATCACTGTTCTAATACCAAAGCATCTAG
Organism: Somion occarium; assembly: GCA_964035595.1. Lineage (NCBI taxonomy): Eukaryota > Fungi > Basidiomycota > Agaricomycetes > Polyporales > Cerrenaceae > Somion > Somion occarium. The sequence goes on from OZ037947.1 coordinate 281,193, forward strand.
TCGACCAATTGGTCGGCTTCGCCACCCTCAACGGTAGTACTACTGGCGGCACCGGCGGTCCCACTACCACGTAAATTAATGATTCCGGTTCCGTTCACGAGAACGCACCTAAACTGCTTACAGTGTCACCTCCTTGGCAGCTTTGCGCTCTGCAGTTTCTGGGACTTCTCCCAAGATCGTTCAGGTTTCTGGCATCATCACCGGAGGTGAGCATCATGTGATGAAATATAGTCCGACTACGGCACTAACTCCTGTTTAATGCAGACGGTGAAGTCGTTGATGTTGGTAGCCAGTAGGTGTTGACACGCTGTTCACTTGGTCTACCACCTCTCACATTTTACTCTCAGCACTACTGTCATTGGTGTTGGCAGCAACTCTGGTCTGACTGGAGGAGGATTTCGGGTCAAAGTTCGTGATTCCACGGCAGTCTGCATAGCAGTGCATTTAGGTGTTGACCCCTTGCTTCACACACAGAAAGGCACCAACGTCATATTCCGTAACCTTCGTCTATCCAAGTCCCCTGCGCCGACCGACCTCATTGAGCTTCAGACCTCGACCAATATCTGGGTTGATGTAAGTGGTTATAATCTACATCTCCAATCTTGCTGAAGTGAGCGTGCCGTAGCACAACACAGTGGGTAATTTAGCAGCGTGCCTGCTTTGACCTTGATCACAATCTCGCCTGTTTAGTTCTCTTCGGATCTTGACCATGACAAAGACTTCTACGATGGCCAGCTGGATATGAACCATGGAACTGAGTAGGTGTGAAACCGAGTCCTATAGCATTATATCACTGAATGATGCCCAGTTTCGTCACCGTCTCCTGGAACATCTTCACCGAACATTTTAAGACTTCGCTCGTGGGAGGCTCCGATAATACTGGAGACGAGGACAGCGGCCACTTGAGGTGTGTATGAATAACACTATTGCCCTGCCCCACTAATCATATGCCCTAGGATCACTTACCAGTAGGACTTGCATATTTACTTTGCATCCAAACTGCTGATCATATACTCCCAGCCACAATCTGTTCCAGAACGTTAATTCGCGAACTCCTTCCCTCAGATTTGGCACAGCGTAAGCAAAATGTTCGGCTTCAGAACGGACAATGCTCATCCTGTACGTGGCAGTCACATCTTCTCCAACTACTTCAACAGTGTCTTCGATTCTGGTGTCGATTCTCGTGACGGGGCTCAAACGTTGGTCGAGAACAACGTCTTCAACAGCGTCAAGAAGCCCATTGAGACGACTTTGAACGGAGGCTTGTGAGTGGTACTGATATAACCAGGCATAGTCTTGTCCATTCACGATGTTCCATAGCTCCAACCAGCGAGACAACATCTTCACTAACAGCACTCTTGACCCCGACCTCGCTGTTGGCACCTTGACCAGCGTCCCGTACAGTTTCACGTGAGTTCTTGGTGTTTGTGTGCTATTTCAGCTTTCTCAATATCTTTCATGCGTCCAGCCAAGATGCCGCCAACACTGTTGTGTCAATTGTGAATGCCAACGCTGGAGCAGGCAAGGTGACCACCTTGCCGTAAGCACGGACGTCACGATAAACACTGGTCTGTCTTCAGACCAGAAACTCCTGTATAAACATGTTTGAAGTTGTGTCAAGAAATGCAAGTGTATACGTGTGGAATTGAGTGAATAGGTATCGAGGGTATAAATCCTGAAGTCTGCAATATGGTCCGTCTAAAATCATGCCGCTGACTGGTCTTCGTCTATGAACAAAGCTTCAAAAGCTTCTCTGCTTCCTCCTATAACGCCGAAAGCTTCCTGTAGAGTTTGACCCAAATAGTCGAGTTCATGATTCACACCCCTCATGGTTATGGCGTAGGCAAAGAACAGAAGGTGTCTTGAGCCTTTGACACTACGGTTCTTGATAACGTCAAGCTGTCTTATAGCGTCGACCTGGGGTCTTCTGTTTAGTTAATGCTGAGCCTTCGTCAAGACAGGGACTCACCAGGCGCTGACGTGATTCCTCCGCGGGTGGAAGGTATGGTGGAAGGGGAGACTTCAATCTGAACGCAGCCGCGAGCGTTGAGAAATACAGAATGACATTCCCGACCATATCCCGTCGCTGCCTGTTTACGGGTATGATAAAGTCCTTCCGCACAGTCTATGCGCAGCAACGTGAGGTGAGTTGAACTCGACGATGGAAACTAGTGGAATATCATACCGTATGCCTGCGAATAGGTTAGTTACCGAAAGATCGATATTGCAAGCTCGCTCACCATTCTTCCCGAGATGTAACACATCTCATACTGTGCAACTTATCAAGAATTGTCTGCAGACTTGTCAGGATGGAGCGGTACAACTTGACCGGGAATGGCCCTTTCAATCGTGGTTCATGCTGGGTCTGAGAAAGCAAGCCTTGCAGTTCAATTAGCTTGATCTGCAGGTGCAGTTCCCTTGTGAAACAGACGTAAATAATAGTATGCCAGCAAGGATTGCAGCGTGCCTCACATCGCCATGAAGTTAACAATCGATTCATTGAGATGCCTGTTTGTGGAACGGGTGAGTAGGGAAGTCTCCTCAGTAGGAGTTTCATCCTCTTCGATCCGAGGAAATCCGGATTCGTTATCAAACGAATTGAATGCGACCAAACGAGTATACAGCCATCCCATATTCAGACAAAAGCTTGACAAACGTGTCAAAGATCAAACGAGAGTCACATAGGCCAAAGAACTCACTCTCCAAGAGCCTTGCTCAGTTCCCTTCGTGCTTCGGTCGGCCACCAATAACGCGATACAATTGAAGCCCAAATCACGCCAACAGTGACGGCCACGAAGCGATGATAAGCAACCTCAATCACAGACACATCTTTCTGCCGGACGTTGTAGCTTTGTACGAAAGTCAACAAACGGAAAGGTGTATGCAACTCGATGCTTACCAGTATAAACATGTCAGGTTGTAAGTTAACAGGACGAATCGTGCAGAGGTCGCATATTGTGGGGTGGAGACGATGTAGTAGAAGCAAGGAATTGAATAGAAGAATCCGAAAGCGCACAGCGCGTAAGGATTCTCAGGGAAAAGAGTCCAGATGAAAGCTGCTGTCACCGCGCCTAGACTAAAGGGTTGTCAGTTACTGCTCTTGGAACGAATACACGCAATCTTACAAGGTGCCTAAGACTCGATGAACAGCAAGGAAGTTTGTCTGAACGCGGACGTGAGTTCAGATCATGCTGGAAGATGCAAATAAGATACTCACGCCTCCGATGGTCGGTGACATCACGACGAAGAACTATTGTAGTCAATACGTGGATCGGGAACTCAAAAAATGCACTTACGGAAATGAGAGCCCACTCGCCTCGATACTCGGTAAAAATAGGCCGCGTAGAGTCGAAGAAAGCTGGAGCAGCGAGTACCGCTAGAGCCATTCCAGTTTTGAAGGCATATCTCATGTCTGGTTCTTTGAGTCTGTCACCTAGAGCCCAAAGTGATTGCTTGAATCTGCCCCAATATGACAGGTCCTCTCGAGCGGGCGTTAGTATTGTATTTGGGGCATGTGGCTTGACCTTCGGGAACGACACGGTGTTGGCCCTGGATTCGGGTGCAAACATTGTTGCTATGAAATTTCAGTGAAGTGGGCACACATTAACGAGGGGAATAACTTACATAGACGTCTCCTGAGCAACCCTTTCTCCAGACGTGGCCGAGACCCAGAAGAACGGGTCTTTGTAACAAGCTTGTTGCACACGAGGGTAATGGGTCGAATCAAAGATGCCCACCAGCTCCGCTGTTCTGCTTCGGCGCGTTGGATGCTACAAATCCGCCCCATTGCATCGACAAGTGAAACGAGTTCCTTCGCAAACTCTTGCAAAGTGAAGATGAAGCTGAACGAAGTTAATTTAGATGATGCCACGCCAGAGGCGACGAAGGGCCGACTCACAAGTACACCAGGAAGATGTTTTCGGAGTCACTCCCATCAGTGTCTGTTAACGAGCTGACTACAGACATTCTAGAGGATGCGGTACCGGCTGTGCCTCCGGTGCCTTTACGATACAAACGCAGTATAGCGTGATTCGAAGTACTTTCGAATTGGAACAGCGCGCGATCTATAGACTCAGCAAGGTCATTGAACTCCTCTGGTCCAATGGCTTCCCGCTTGCCAACTTGGTGAGGCTCGACGAAGGCCTCTCGTAGTCGCTTCAAAGTCGAAGAACAGGTTGACTGCAACACAAGTCGGGATCAGTTAATGACAAGGGGTTTCTGGCTGACGAAACAAAACGCACTGATAAGGATTTGAGTGGCGAATCGAGATCTTCGAGTAGGTCTCCGAACGTGTCTGCCGCAGCCTGTAATACCAGATCCTCTTCTGTCTGTGAAGCTGCTGAACCCTGGCCATCATGGTTGACACTCTTTCCTCTCGAATTGGTACCTGACAAATTTGCGGTGAGAGAATTCGACAGCCGATTGATAGAGCGGTTCTTGAGTACGAGTTTGCCGTTCTTGTTCGCCTGAATTAGCTCAAATTGCAGACTTGTGCCGCTTCGTAAGCCGTTCAAGTGCTGACCGAGCCTATTCAAGCTGTCCACGGCATCCTCGTACGCCTGACCTAAGTTTGTCGGCGAGCGAACGGCAGGCGGCTTCCCTGGCCCGCCAAACCAGCGTTCAGACTGAGCTTCAGCAAGGTTCTTCTTCAGCGCCGTGAAACTGGCTTGGTGACTTTCTATAGCTTTCTGTATTTTTTCTTGGCTCGGTTGAAAAACCTGCTGCTCCTCGAGTAAGAACGTCTGGATTATCATTGTCAACAATGTTGAGAACGAATCCAGAGTCTTTGTCATAGTGCCTTGAAGGTTTCGAGTGGCGTGTTGGGGCCAAAGTGTGTAGCAGACTACGTTGGATATGATTGAACCGACCACAACGATGAAAGCAACCTGAAGGAGAGTCTCCACACCGCCTTCTCTCACAACGCTGAATCACCTTATCAATGAAAGAATAGGAAGGTATGTTCGAGCAACGTACACAACGAATAGGATGATCGCAGTCATACTGCAAGCTGTAAAACGCTGTTAGCACCCAGCCGCTGAAGTTCATGTTCAAGAGTCTTACCTGTGTTGAATGTCGGTTTAGCCATCCATACCTTCATCCAAGCAACGAGCGACATTCCAATACCGATCCAGATGACGACCAGGGAGTCGGCAAGCCATTCCCAGCCAGCTCGGACTTCAAAAAACCAGAACATCCCCATGCTGCTTAACGAAACAAAGGTAGCATATAGCAGGCCCATGAGGCAGAACGTGTCTGCATCCATCATGCCTCCAACGGTTTTGGCTGGGTTGAAGTAGACGGCACTAAATGAAACAATAGCAAGACATTAATTACAAGAGATTAACCGAGACGAACGCTTACACAGTTGCGACCATATGGCCGGAAGGTGAAGGCTCTGACTCGCCCGGCCCATAACTAGTGACGTCGGCAATAAAGCCTGATAGATAGGGCGAGAAGGTAAAAAGACTGCCAATAAAATAGGCAATGGAGCATTTCAAGATATTTCGTTGCAGAGGCGTCAACTGGGGAAGAGAGGGCAAAGACCATCGGGAACGCTGTTCTGACGGCACCTGTGGAGGACGCTCTTCGTCTGTATCCGAATCCGTCCGTAAATCGTCTGCTTGAAAGGGCTCAGAGACTGTCTCCACAGTTGCAAAAACTGGTTGGCTCTCAGGAACAGCGAGCTCGTTCTCAAGGATAACGTCTGCAAAAGAAGGTGATTGAGCTGTCTCCTGCGGTGTAGGTAAAGGCGTCGTAGAAGGTGATCGTGTGGACCCATCGCGGCGGCCTAGCGTACCCCGGTTCAAAGATGGGACTTGCAAATGTCTTTCTCCCGACATGAGCTCCCCAAACACCGACCATTCACGTTCCTTTGGACGGTCCTGACGACGAAGTACACTGCGAGTGACTTCCTTAAAAGATGAAGATATTGGTAATCGTGACGGAGCGACGTGCGGAGAGGAGACGCTTCGGGAATAACTGGGTCTGGATTGGAAAGCATCCTGACTATCCGACAGCGACGGTGAATGTGTAAGTTGTGGAATTGAATGGTGAAATCCTAGATCGGGCATCTGCTCTGGCGATCCAACGATGTCATGTATACTGCCATACTGGGCTTGCTCACGACCATGATCTGGGATATTCATTGAAGGCGTTGCTGCTCTATCGTCCATCTGTGTATTCGACGAAGCCATGGCCAGAGTGGGGTGTTTGATATCGACACGGTAAGGCTCCAATGCAGGCTTTGTAACAAGTGTTGTTTCTCACTCTTCGAGCGCAAAGGGGTGTAACAGAGGATAAGAACTTCCGTGATTAGTTTAAATCATGTGCTTACTGGGTTATATTGCAACTGAGATATCCTCGTGCACAGTGCACAGTCGTCCTGGAAAGTGTACTTCAGTAGAACTGCCGGGTATGAAGCGGATGTCTGTCTGATGTTTATGCTGTAGTGCGTCGGAGTAGGGCCAACATATTAATCTTCCCAGGCGTGAACGAGTTTAGGATACAATGGCAATGAGTTCCACTTGCAAATATCAATGGAAGAAGAAACATTCAACGAGTTCAAGGAATCGAAGATATTGACAAAGTATATCAATCAAATAATTTAAAGAGGCGAAAATTCTAAGGGCACTTGGCGCAGTGGTAGCGCGCCTGCTTTGCATTTATGTGCTTGCATGAGGTCGAGGGTTCGACCCCCTCAGTGTCCATTTTCCTGCTCCTCAATGAGGCAATTGAAGTCAGTTCGCATAGGGAGGCTTTGGGCCTCTCTTTTGTTGGCTTTTTGAGAAGGCGAGGTGAATGCAGCATGTCAGTGGTCATGGATAAGTGATCGGTCAATCGTGATCGAGACTGATCGATGGATTCGAGACGCCGATGCTTATGTATTGGATGCTCTTAAGTAGTAACTTACAGTACTGCTGACAACTCACAACCATGGCGGAACAAGGGCTAAGACGGAAGATTGCCATCGAGTATGTTCTGTTTGACATGGACGGTAAGCTATCAGGGTATCGACTATTCTACCTTTTTCTGACTTGCCAACGATTAGGTCTTTTGATCGACTCGGAAACAATTTATACCCACGTAACAAGTATTTTTTGTGTGCCTCATGTTCTTTCCATTCATGTAATCTTTTTTATCTCCAGATGATATCCTAGCCGAGTATGGAAAGGAGATGACATGGGATATGAAAGCGGGTCTCATGGGTAAACGTACGCTGATCAGCTTTCGAATCATTGTCTCAACCCTTCTCAAAGCCCTTCTTGAATAGCTGAACGTGATGCAGCGGCTCATCTGCTCTCGTTCTTCCCTGATATACCTCCAGAATTCACCATCGACGAATATATCAGGCGACGTCGTATAGGCCAAGATGCATTCTGGCCATTCGTCCAACCCCTCCCCGGTGCGCTAAGACTTGTCAAACACCTATACCAGCACAAGATTCCGATTGCAGTTGCTACTTCATCTCAACGCCGAAATTACGAGCTCAAGAGCCAACATCTCATGGAGACGCTCTTTGGGCACTTTGGAGGCAGAGTTGTCTGTGCCGATGATGGACTGATCAAAGCGGGCAGAGGAAAACCGCATCCAGATATTTTTTTGGTGACGGCGAGGACTTGTCTTGAACGGGACGTCGGGGAGGGAGAGATTGGAGAATATGTTGTCACAGAGACGCAACTCGCCGAGAGGGCAAGGGGCCTTATTTTTGAGGATGCGATTCCTGGAGTTCAGGCTGGCAAGAACGCTGGAATGCAGGGTACGTCTCCCTTCGCTTGATTATTCACGATGTTGACAACAGGCCAATTAGTCGTATGGGTTCCGGACCCAAACCTGCTGGAAGTCGGAGACAATGAGAACACGATACTTCAAAAGCCTGACCAAATCCTGAAGTCTCTGGAAGACTTCAATCCGGAAGAATGGGGTCTGCCTCCATATGACGACGAGTCATAAAGCAAGCATAGGATACAAGTATAACTGTACAGATACGATATCCGAGTATCGTCCGTCGATACGTCTACGGTATAACCCACAATCCAGAGATATCAACGAACTGCGTAATACAGTCCCTCGACTGCGACATTTGCTTGCCAGATACCAAGTCGTCTGACGATACGTAAAATAGCTGGGAAAGGGAATATGAGAACGAAAGAAACAGGAACTAGGATGATGACCATGAGCGAGAGAAGGAGAGTGATTCCGGGCTTGATGACGAGGAAGTAGAATAATGCTTGGTATGATGTAGGATCAGTGAACTGCAGCAGGGAATGATTCAGCCGGATTCATAACTTTGATTGAGATATGTCTTACCATAGAATAGGCGTTCCGGTAGAAGGAATGCTCATATGTGGTTCCAATTCCTGCTTCGACTTCAGCAGGTGTCGGTGGCCGTATGCGGGTGAATATTGGACGAGGTGGGTATGGTGAAGGGTATGCAAGAGGTCCGTGGAAGGTTGACTGAAGCGCAAGCTGTCGGTACGCATGAGAACCGACAAAAAGTAAAAAGTATGAACCAACGCACCTCACCCCGAGCGAAAGCACGGGCTCCGAGAAGGTCGAGGAAGCAAAGGACAGCACCAAGAGGAAGTGCCATCAGGGTAGTCGTCCCCGTCTATTCGAAACTCATCAAATTATGATGCCACAATAGCAAATGTAGACGTACCAGCGTAAACACAAAGAGATAAATCCATGCCACTAGCGCATATGGGAAATTGAGGACCAAAAGGTGGAAGAGCGCAGAGTAATATGCCTTTCTCATCACAGGTCTGAAATACCGCCCTAGCATACTCCAACAAGACCTCATGCGCCTTGGACGTGTGGTAACATGTTCCGACAACGGCGGCTCCCTCTCCACTGAGAAAAACTGAGTTGGTGATATGTCCACCCGACGTGAAGGTTCAGCGTCCGCATCATGGATGTCACATTCAGGGTCAAGGTCAGCATCGCGTTCGGGATTGAATGCTGACAGAATCGTCTGCGCGAAGGATGGTGCTATTGATGCAGATGACTGGAGTGTACTTGTTATAGATAACGTCCTTTGTCTGCCACCAATCCCCCCATGCAATAACCGTGGTGAACTCTGGTGCGATAGCAAAGGGGTCGTCTCGGCTGCAGTGGACACACGTTCATCGTCGGATTCAGGAAACGGTTGCCCGTGTAGGCCGTCAAGATCAGATTCTGTGCCAGTAGATGGAGCCTGTTGATGTGTTGTTTCTACAGCTAGTTCCCTGCGTCTCCGACCGTGGCGATGCGCACGATTACGGCGTTCGCGTGAAGGGTAGGGCGGAGGTGGCTCGCTAGGTGGTGTTGAGGACAAAATAATGGCCGTGTCGGTGGGTTCCACCGGTGGAGGATCCACCAGAGGGTCAGACATAACAAAATCAATGTTACAGTAGAGGATGAAGGACCCAGAAGAAATTCCGCAATCAAGATTCAAGAAAGGACCTTAGAGTGAAAACAAAGATGATATTATTCTTAAAAAAATATAATATATGGTACAATGGTGTAGTGGCTGTAGCGGCCCTAAACCGGGAATGTGAGGTGGTCTAAAGCTTCAACGGGTAAACTCATCTGTGCGCTGGTTCAAGACCGTCCCCTCCAGAAAACTTGGTGGCCTTATACCTCTCGCCTCGTAAGGGATGATCAGGTCCGGGATAAACCGTCCTTATCAGGCCAGGGAAGCAATTCCGCAACCTGCAGGACGCGCCGAGTTAGTCTTCGGAGACAAGGACGAGTCGTCTGTTCGCGCGGACGAGCCGTGCCTCTCGCAAACCTTTTGCCTCTGTATAGAGAGTATATCTTTTTGTTCATACCACAAAGACTACTGTACAACCTGGCAGTCGCTCGGCTAATATTTGTTTCTTGCTAGAACATCCAACCACCTTCGACGGACATTACTTGTTGAAAGCCGTCATGACGCGTTATAGTGTGTTTCTGGGTGCGCCCTCAAACACAAACATTTATGCCGAATTAGACGGCGAACAAAAGTGTTCCTATCGTTGGTATACTGCATCATCCCCGGATCTGGTTCTTCCTCCTGGAACTCTGGAAGCGGTTAGTCGCCGAATATCTATGCTATACGAGAACATTATCTTCGACAGAGAAGAAGAGGAGGGTGATTATGCAGGAATTTCTGTACAGAGCGAAGGCGAACAAATTGAAATAGGTAAGAATGTTTCGCGATTATGTTCATCCTGCGTGCTTGAACTGAAAACACCAATATTAGACCGGACCACCTTCATTACCTGGCCTCCTACCACTATCGAGCGAGGAATATCTGCATCTAAATCCAGAATTTCATTCTTGCATGCGTCAACCAGCATTTCTCGCATGCAGACCATGCAGGGGACTCAGGAGACTCAAGAAACAGGTTCCTATGACCATTCAAGCGCGTCATCCATTACTCGTTTTCCCGCATTTCATTTCAGCCTGCACGGCGTCACTTCCTTGGCTCATCTCGTCGGCCGATTACATTCCGAGCAAGATGGTGCGAGAAAGGTGAACATACTTGTTGCAATTCTAGAGGTAGAAGGGCCAGACGTAATTCGTGTGAAGAAAGGCATCGACGCCGGGAAGGAAGTAGCGGTTCTTAAACTTATTCTAGGAGACGACGATGGCAGCGTTTGCAAATTGACTGCCTGGAGAGAAGTAGCTGAATGCTGGGGCGGTTCAGACCCTGACCCATCTGCTCCAGGGATCAAGAGAGGTGACATTGTTCTCCTGGAAAGTACGTCCGCTCACCAAGGAAGCCCTGTCAAAGTCAACCTTATACAGATCTCCGTCTTCTTCCATTACTCATTCATACTCGTGACCCAAATAGACGTACTCGTTTCATCAGATCCTGCCAACACTTCACATCTCTCACTGACGGCATCGCCCCACCTGAAATCCAAAGCTGAAATATGCTACCGCACAATGCCCAATAGCCCAGAGGATGCCCGCTTCCGACCCGATTTACGACTGGGCTTCAGCGATAGCACGGTTAGGAAGGTCTCAGAAGTCGTTTCCTGGTTCGAATCAATGGCTGGATTACGCTAGCCACACCGCGAGTCTCACAGACTTTACTCGGTTTCTTTCTATGTGAAAAGAAGACCTTAAGCCTGCGAGTCTAGTCGGGACGATCACTTAGCCGCGACAGGACGTGTCCAGGAGGCTTTGAGACGATTGAATGGTACCGCCTTAAGCTGCGGTATGATTTGCACCAGGACTGCACGGTTCGCAGCAGATGTAGATGGATATCGATCGCTATGTTCTATTATCTGAATGGTATCCGAAGATGACCCGACCCATAAGGAGAAAGCAATGTTAAAGGTTCGTCTTCTCCATAGCCGGACATGACCTGCCAACTGAGAATCATGGCAAGTTCAGGGTCATCTTATTCATCGGAAGCGTCTTATTTCCATTTCAGACGGACAATCCCCCTTTGCCCTAGTCCCGTGTCATTCTTTGTCGAAGCACAATTCCCTTCTGATGACGCATCTTAGTATTTATCAAGCAACATGTTCCCTACTTGCGGCCCAGGAACAAGCCTCGGTCTAACTTTATAATATTATTCGATTATTCGTGGCAAACGGCAAGCCGAAAGAGACGTGTAGAAGCGTCAATTAGAAGAGTTCTAAAGAGCGACGAAGTACAGATGATTGAGTTTTTTTGTTACTGATGTAAGTACAACGACATTGTACTAGTGACAAGATGAGTGTTCGAATGAGAAGTGTCAATGTGCTAGCTACTAAGTGAATGTGTGAGTATGTACGACCAAAAGCCCCAATGTATACAGTTGAAAAGTCAACGTGGTGATGGAAACAAATATGGGTACCTAGTACGAGACGAGAAACGTCTAGTTCTACATAGGAAACGAAAGGAAGAGAAGAAAATAGTCCGAGATCGTCCGAAAAAATTGCTGTGGAAAACGCAGCAATGCGAGTAGTACAGGTATAGGAATGTCCGAGGAAAAGAAAAAAATAGTCCGAGATCGTCCGTATAGTAAGTCCATTCAAAGTCCGGAAAATCCGAGGTCCATAGCATTAGATGCTAAAAGCGAAGAAAAGAAAAAGTCAATAGTCGGTTCGGTCCAAAGGCCATACCGAAGCAAAAAGAAAAGTGTCCAGCAGTTCAATTCGTTTTTGAGTCGAGAGTCCATGCTCGCTTGAAGAAAAGTAGATTTGACAGGGAAGGGGAAGATAGTTGCGAAGGCGGGACGAAAACAATCCCGCTCGCGAAGAAGGCGGCCTCGTCAAGGGACGTAAAGTGTTGATAACAGTCTTGAAGAAATGCGGGCAATAGTCGCCGTTATGTTTGTTGATCCAGCAAGATGACAACCCCTCGTGCTCGCGAGATTGGTCCGTTCTCCGATGGTGATAGGATCATCGGCACACATTGTCGTGTTCTTGTGCGGTGCGCCGACGAACTCAGACTGAGTTCTCACTGACCCAGCTGATTCGCATCCAGAAGCTTTTGTACTTTTGACGCTTGGAAGCCTGTGAAGAGAGTTACAACAACATGCTATTAATCTCCGTGCGAATGTGAGAGGGGTGTAAAAAGTGAATGAAGGCTTACCCAGTAGAGGAAACCTTGTGCTAAGCTTCGTCAAGGAGTACAGTAGGGTGCCAATCTCGCCACGTATTTCTGACGTGTTTGCCATTGGCCAGGTAGCCTGAAGTTGCACGAGGTCTGTAATGAGAATGCGGGCGGCTGATACCCAACAATACTACGAAACTAGATGTCAGTATTTGTACCGGAGATTGGCGAGACTAAGCTCCAAAGGGATAGACCATACCCCAATGAGCGGATCAAGGAAATCGTAATCCGCATCACCAATGTACTTTGCAACAGCAACGATAGAGCGAGCACCGCGCAACAAGACTTCACGGGAGACTTGATCATCCAGGAAATGTTCATGAAGACAAATCATAGAGGCATGCGCTAGACTGTGTATCGCAATGAGATGGTACTTGTCGTCAGGCATCGTTGCTGCAAGTTGATGCAGCGGCAGTAACGTCGTGGTGAATCGTGTAATCGTATGTTCGATGGTCCTAAAGCTATCAGTGAAGGAGGAAGAAGAAGAAAGTCCTATACCAGCATTTGAATCAGAAATATTGGGGGCAACACAGTTTTGGTCGGAGACTTACGAGGGGACCAGCTTGACGATAGCCTGCTGGCACCTTCGAAAAGGGCTGACGCCTTGACTCGCATAGCCAGAGACGAAAATCCGCCCGTAACGTTCTGCACATGGCCTTGAGGTGCGAAGAAAGCTTGAATAGTGGGAGATCCATGACCAATGTCTAGCTCACCCTAAAGGAGATAGTGAGTAGACGCAGAGACACACGAAAACCATGTTATATTACCGTCTCGTATTCTTCCATCCGCTGCGGCCATGGGGTGCTTACAGCAGTCCAGGGATGCTTGCTGTCGGGTAACGTTGCAGGACGCTGAAGCGCCACAGACCAGCAGCGGTCAAGGTTGTAGACTTGCCAAAAGGTCAGAATGCGTTCCCCTTGCTCGATCGAGTCCTTTGCGGGATCTAGTCTAAACGCCGACCGTTCTGAAATTACGTTCCTCGGAGTACAGTCTTCAGCTCCCACTTGATGCAATCCCCATTGAATCGCAAGGGAGGCAGCTACGCTGGCATGATAGCTTCCCTCAAAGACTCGCCCATTGGACAGAAAGTATATCGCAAGAAGGCACGATGCTTGAATGAAATCGACAACCTTTGCAGGGTTCGAAATCGCGTCGCTGACAGCTGCAAGTGCGCGGGAAAGATAAAGAGGTTCGTGTTCACACAGCGAAGTTGGCCGAGAAAGGTAGCACGCCCAGAGATAAATAGAGTTCATCAGTACCGGGTGACGTTGTTCCGATCGGGGAAGAGTGAGTGACTCTCTCAGACGACCGACGTGTACCTCAAAACCGCATTGGTGCCGATGAGGAAGAAAAATGTCCAATCTGAGGTGAGAAGGGATCAGTTCTGTTGCACAGCGTCTAAATCGGGTTGATGAAGCCACGCACAACATCTGGGCGAGTTCGAGAGGCGGATCCTCCGAGCCATAAGAGTCAGCCACACTGCCCAAGGCGGGGAAATCCTGATATAACAGTCGATCAGATCATGATAGAGGTTGGATGGATGCTGAATTTTGCTTACGGTCATGCTAGCCCACTGTGCATCCCAAGGCGATGAATCCATGTCTAGATGGACTGATGAGACGCCGTGCGCAGAACTTGGCTGAAGGGGCGTACCCAGAGGAAAAGGGGAAGGCGACGCAGAAGCGGACAAGCTGAGTGTTGATGGCGAATTATGGCTTGAAGGGGAAGAAGACTCTGAGAAGTAGGCGGGTGCATGAGGGTCAAAGAGAGTAATAGGGGGCGAAGTGGCCATCTCTGGCATCTCGAGCTCCTTGATCCTTGACTCAAGACGAGCGATGTGCTCTCGCATGAGTTGCGTTCTGGTCTTGCCCTTGCCATCATCGTACTCGCAAGCGTCGGACTTCTTCGCTCTAACGCACTGGGCACAAGCGGGTTTGGACCCGTCGCACCTCTACAGCCGAAGATGAAAAGGAATGAATAAAAGCCAGAGTGCAAGTAAAGCGAACCATTTTGCGCTTTCTACACCGCAGACATGCCTTCCCTAACAAGCACATAGATTTATTCAGGAGCGAACCGAGGGAGGGTGGCCGATGGACGCACCTCTCTGTAAGCTTGTCGGATGCTGATGACCCGAGGGGACGGTAGATTTCTCGGCCATAGGAAATAAAGAGAGAAAGTAGAATACTAGAAAGAGCAGCGACGGGCTCGGAGAAGCTGTGAAAATAACTGCGCACAAAGAAAGAAAAGAGAGTCAAGCGGTGCCAGTTTGAGCTCGCCGGCGAAATAGAGGATATGCTCGGAAAGGAGACAGGTGAAGGTAGCCAGGAACGAAGCCCGAGGGCTGGAGAGGAAGGCAAAAACTGAAAGTACGAAGACGAGATCAGGGCATGTGGACAGAATACACCTCCTACTTGTACAAACGGAATCACGGAACGTGGCGACAAAGCTTAGTTCAAACTAGACGCCTCCCTGTTTAGGCGCGAGCCGCATCACAAGAATCATATGAGCCCCTGCCGGTTCTCCCTCTCACCCCGGTCATAATTGACCGTTCATCCTGCTCTCCCTTGGCACGGGGGTAGGGGCTCATAAAAATATCTCTTTCTACCTCGAGCACTGCACTTTCATCGACCAGTCTTTACCGATTCAATTCATTCGACCATTCCCCACACTCGTCGACAACTTTTTGTGCTCGACGATGACCACGAACCGCCTCTCCGTGACACCATCGGACAATGTGTGAGCATCCTCAATCATTCGCACGAGCAGATGTGAAAGTCTGCAAATCCATACCACAAGGCCTACACAGCCTCAATTTAACCCTTTGCGACCACCCACCACGGAACATAAGTAGAAACGCAAATACAAATACAAACATTCTGACTCGCTTCTGTTCCTCATATCCTTGTTTACTAAGAACAACTTGATGACTCTATAATACCGTATGATTGTTCGCTCCTTGTACTCTTCCAAGCCCTATGTTGTAACATCGTCCCCTCGAAGTCCCCGAGTTGGAACGGCAATTTAGTGCGGCAGGACCCTTAGCCCAGCTGCGTTCCAGATCGGTGGTTACCGCAAGGCTATCCACAGATCCACTTTCCCCGATCGGGTATGTCTCCTGTTTGCAAACTCTCAACTTGCGCACCCGGCTCAAAATCGACAACGAGCCGGTCGTCGGTACCACTGCTGCAGACAGTGAGTACACAAGTACACTCTTTTTACGGCCCAGTTCAGGCTACACTATCAGGTCTTCAGGCCTCAATTTCTGGTTCGTCATTCACGACGTCAGCACTGCCTGCACGTGCACTACAATGATGTTTCAATAAACTTGATAACACCCTACGAACTTCGCCTCTAGAAAATTCTTACTTCATTGCATTTGTTCCACCAGATGTCGGAATCAGTATGCTACCCATAGTACGGCGAGTTATCCGTACCGTGGTGGTTGACAGAAACTTTCAATCAGCGTAATAAACTCCAAGCATCGAAGCATGTGGGCATAGACGAAACATCGCTCCTCGGGTCAGCAACCTATGTCGCTTCTCAATAACGCCCCCGACTAGGACTTGATCGCGTTGTGACGAACTGATTTTTGCATTTGCTTAGCCATCCAACATTTTTGAGCTAATTAATTAGCCGCCCTGTGCTTAGCAGTGATAACTTGGACGATACAAGACTCGCCCAATATATTACCACAGGGACGTATAGCATGTAGATCAATGCGTCATATTGCTTCTCATTCTAGCTTCAATGATATGGGGCTCCGGCGAAAGGCCTCTCCGAACGGATGTCAATGGAAGGACCATCTCTAACCGTTGACCGAAGATGGTCTACACGCTTATCTCCAGGCATTTCTCACCCAAGCCTATTCGGTGCTTCGAACTTCGAGGTCGTACTATTATAATGCGTCGTGCTCTCGGAGGTTGATCTCTGCCGCTCGTCTTCTCTTTGATATCCTCTTTCAGACAATTTTGCTGCATGATTGGCGACATTTCACCAACAGGTCGTGCATCCCAACTGCTTGATTGGAAGACACCTTGGCTACTCTTCTTGCGGTTGCATTCACTATATGGAGGTGCAAGTGATCATTCTCTATGCGACCCAAACGACACTCGATGTGATCCAATGTTTCACTGTCCGAGTCGGTGGCGTCAAAACTGCAACTTCCGGCGGTAGGCCTCTCGTAACATTGTCGTCTATGATCCGACGCATGAAAACGCAGCCCTACATATCTACGCCCTTACAGATATGCAGACTGGCATCGATGCGACCCTGCGATCGCGTTACAGTCAAGTAGCGTCACTACACATCGTTTCACTGCCAGGTTGCGCCATCCGTTCCGCATTCATCATTTGACTGAAGGTCTCGTCAGTTTCCCCGTGGCGAGAGGCTCGTCTCACCTCGCTTGAGCTGTCTACACTTGAGTGCCTGGCATCAGTTCATCCATTTGCTTACGATCTATAATTTAAAATGACATGGTTAAGTATTCGAAATCACCATCTACTCTGCACAGTCATGCTAAACAGATGTATTGGCTGCTTGCCTACAGGTTCATTGAGCTGATGTTCACATAACGGCCTGATTCTCTATCTTCCTAGTCGGCTGGGACCCGTGAAAGTTGCCGGTATGTTGTCACCTTTGCCTACTCTCACCCTGACATAACTTCAGCGCACGCACTACACTCAACACCTTCCTCCTCGTTGCCGTTTGAGTGTTTCTCTACCTCCATTTCTTCAGGACGCTGTAGTTCAGCGTAATCATCTTAACCTCAAAGCATCTCATGCACGTCCTGTCTCCCGTTCCGTAGTCAGCAGGTTGTTCCAAAATAGAGGTCCTTCAGAATCGATCCTTGTTAAAGTTTAGGCACCATTGTGCACATCGAGGAGTTAGCAACGAGACATTGCACCTATGCGTTAAAGCACCATCTGGTGGTCGAACTGCAGACTAAGCATCACGCACATATGCTGTACAATCGCCCACAATTAATCAGAGGCTTAAGAAGATCTAAGTGATGGAAGCAATCTATGAATGCTATTATAAATACCAACAGAACTTCTGTCGGCATCAATATGAACGCTGAATCGAGTCGATTGAAATCGAATGGGAATAAGGGGCGGAACTGAATACACACCGCCTTGTTTGAAAGACCGATGAACCTTGTATACCTCGCGGAACATGCATGGTCTTCTTGTTCGCAGTCATAGAAGCTTTTCATATGTATAGAGAGTCGTAGTAGGCGTTTACTATTTGAGCGTGTATTTGGGCGAATCAAACTTTAAACGACGGCGAGCTACCATTCGGGGCAAAAGACAAGCACCTCGCGTCAGCGCATGACTTGCAGTTGCCATTTTTGTCAGAAACATTACCTAGTATTACAAAGGCTCCATGTCCATTACGCAGCACAAATTCGTCGGCGAACTACTCCTGACAATGAAAACGTCGACGGTGAAACCTGGAAAGTTCCCGAGGTAATCGCGGTATGCCGAAGCGAGAGGGTTCACGGTAGAAATAGGATACTAAGGCACGGCGGTCTAAACAACAAAGAGCTCCCCTCTGATGGAGCGAATGTCAATAGAAAGTCTCGACATAAGGGAACAATGCGTTCCAACTTCTCGAGATGCACGCTGACCGTGTGAGCAAAGCGTTGACCAAACATAATCGGTATAAATTATCTATCTTCCAGACGGCAGAAGTCATGCGGAGAGGTTGACCCAAATTTGTGGTCAAAGCTTTATAGGACAGAAAGGGCCTAAAAGCAACGTCCTAAAACGCGTTCAGATGTGACTCGCCTTGCCGGGTTGGTGCCGTTCGGCCAACAACAAACTAGCAAAGATAAAAAAAATACATGGAGTCGACCCGTCCAGTTTTAAATCACGGCAAGCCGCGATACATACATGAGGTATTCCTTCGTCTGGCAGCAACGTTTCTGCCGCCGCATATTTTCCGGGGAACTGAAGTTGCGATGGCAGACCGTCGGAACTGCTACGACGGGGTACGGATCGTACCGTTCATCCGCCGATCCTCGTGAGTAGAATCCCAGACCCAAAGCATTCGAGAGACCACGCATGAGCTGCTTGAAGTAGCGAATATCAGCGCTGACACATTTCAGAGCTTTGCGACGCCAGTTGCATTCACACGGCCGCCATTAATACGCCGACTTCGATACACACAACATCCAACATCATACCTGCTGCAGCGAGCTGGCTGCTGAGTTGCCTAACGGCGAGCACGTAGGTCTGAAACACCAAAATCACTCTCCTATGGCCGTAGTGAGGGGGACATACCTAGCAGCCATCACTTGCAGACGTGAAGGATCATCCATCGCATGGGAGCTTCTTCCAGAGGCACCAAGGGCCGCTCTAAGGGACGCCAAAGCCGGAAGCACATGGGAGGCAAGATGTGGGGAAAGAAGTCCCTGGCGGGTCATTGATTATTCCATGTGAGTTGGAAGAGTTGAAGGCATAGGATCGTAGGGTCCTGCTGCTCTGGATGACCCGTGAGCAACATGGGAGATGGTAAACGTTATTCTGGGAAGGGTGGCAAACCGGCAGGTACTAAAGCAGCATTTAAATAGTAAATGTTAGAGGACATAGCATCTCATGCTGCCCTCCAAGCCCGGGCAACACACGCCGGGAAAACCACGCCTCGGGGCGGTGATCAATTGACGAGCTAAATATCTAATAAGAGGGCATTGAAGTTTGTCAAAAAGGATGCCATTTCGAACCAGCTCAGGGGAATTAAGACACCATCCAAAGGATAATGGAAAAAGATCTTCGTCCTCTTACTTTTGTTGAGTACACAACCTCCAGTCCAACAGTGAACTTGGCCGGTGAAGCAAACGACGGGCGTCTGACGGGAAAGATCAGGGCATCGCATCGATCGATTGATCTTTTTAGACGCACCATCCAGATACAGTAAAGTGGTTGTGCCACGGGACGTCATGGTGTTGGCGAAACCGGGGAACGGGAAGGCAACGAACGAAAGGGAGCCGATGTGACAGTTTACGTAGAAGAAACCATGTTGGCGCCTGGTATGTACTAGCGTTCTAATAGTAAATGATGAAGACATAGACAGGATGGGTTACAAATAGCCGGTGGTAGCCATTAGTGGCTGTCGTTCATGAACGATATATTCATCCAGTCATGGTAGCTGACTACGAGCGTGACTAAGAGGGTGAAATGAATTTACCCGGATCCTGCGCGAGGCAAAGAGCCCCAACTTTCTTCTTTCACCGTGAAGTGCACTGACACAACGAAAAGCGCCACAGGCCTACGGGTCACTGCAGGATATCGGTAATACTTTGTAAGTGTCCATGAAGAACTATTTACAAAGCTCAGAAATTACTAGGATATCGATAACGATACAGAGCATGCGATGTGGGATGTTTGAAATGCGATGGCAACCAGAAACCATTATGACGTTACTAAAGAATCAAATCAGCGCCGAAGGATCAACCCCCGACATATAACCCATTCAATGAGCGATGAGATGTGAGTGATTCTAGCAATCCTCTACATCGTCGAATCCAGAAGCTTTGCGAATAGAGTCGAGAAGGGCATCTTGTGAGTCACCACCGGCTTCCCACATCGCGAAGCCACGAAGGTTATTCTTGGCAACAAATTCACCCTTGGCAGCGAAGGATCTTGTGTCGTCGAACGAAACCATGACTTGAGAGGTCTCGTTGTAGACATAGGCCTATAGTAGCAACGCAACGTCAATGAAATGAAGTCATCATTCAAATCCAATGGATCACTCACGGTTTGGCTACACTCATCAAAGCGGTAGTCAATACCGGGAGCAGCGGTGCCATTGGCAAACAGGAACCCAGCATCGATCAATCCCCAGAAGTCGAAATTACCGCCGGGTCCGTTTTGAACACCGCACTTATCAACACCAGCTCCATCATCCCAAGCATCACCAATGGGCTGCTGTGCTTTGTTGAAGGGCGGGAAGGGCGCAAGAACCTCAATATCGTCGGTAGTGCATTCGAAGGCGTCGCTAGCGTTAACGTTGAAAGAGTGACCGTAGGCGGGGACACCCAAAACGATCTTGTGGGAAGGCATCTTAGCAGTAGTCCATGCCTTGATCGCACTGGTCGCACTGCCTTGTTGATTAGCAGATGGCGCGCAACTGTCCTCCAGAGGCGCGTTGGGACCGACATATGAAAGCCAAGCTAATGCAATGTCAGATGTGGTTTCAGAATGCGGACCAAACCAAACTTACGTCCAGAAATGTCATAGTTCATGATGGCGACGTAGTCGAGCAGCTTGGAGAACTCAGAAACATCAGTGAGTGGGTTGCCATCGGGACCCTTCCAAGGGTTAATCGGGACAGCAGCCGTTAAGATGAGCTTGCTTCCCACAGGGTCCTTACGGAGTTCTTGCAGGTAGGCGAGGAAGTTGGTAGTGTCGTTAGGAGATATTACGTTACACCCAATGCCTTGATTTCCAGGATATTCCCAACTACATTCCGTAATCAATCAGTACTACAACAGTTGTATCTGATGGTCAATCACTCACTCAAAGTCAATACCGTCCAAACCATACTTCGTGGCGAGATCGGTAACGGTCTTGACAAACGCGGTGCGGTTCTCAGCAGATGCAACGTTCGAGGAGAAGAAGCGCGATCCTGTCCACCCGCCGACCGAAACGAGAGCTTTGACGTTCTACAAACGGTTACCATGTCAGAGCGAAGGGGGAGGGGAGAAGAGTGTAACTAAACGACGACGTACGTTCTTCCTGGCAGTTGCAACGAAGTCTGGCAAGACTTCAGGATTGGAACCATTGAAAGACACGTTCCTAACGTCAGGCGTTGTCTCACTGAAACGAGTTGCAACGTCAAGGTCAGAGAACGCATGGGTAGCACGTTGCACACGTACGCAAAAGAAAATGTCATGTGGGTATACTTCTCCCAGCTGACGTTCGCCACAGGCAAGTCCTCCGAATGCCAGCCAGCATACCAAGCCGCAGCGACCATATTGACCGTAGCATTAGTGGATCCCGAGACAGAAATAGTAGCGTCAGCGGAAATAGTCGTAGCCCGAACCGCAGAGATCGCAAAGAAAGAGAGTGGAAGGAAAGCCCACATGGTGACTTTCGTTCAAGCCTTGAAGAAAGGAAAGTGAAGATTCTCCGCAAAGCCGTAAATGAGACGGGTATAGACGTGGTTGCTCTTTGGTGGAGCGGCTACGTGGGCTTTATATAGTCCCATCATGTTCGAAGCTCATTTCCAAATATATAGCTACTGTAGTGTTTCGCGCATTTGTTCACGTCACAGGTCACAGGCTCGAAAATGAACTGAATTTTCAGGTCTGTCACAGGTCACAGAGGATCGTGAACTGACATTTGGAAGCATGACCGGGCACTTAAACGAGGGTCAGTGCTTTGAAGGGCTGCACAAGTGCAGCTTTCTGGCTACTTTCAGCTATTCTTTCAGGTTGCTGACATTATTTGAGAGCTTACAATGTGCCTCCAAAGCTTTGGAAAGGGATTGGTAGTGCCTTGACAGAATCGGCAGTAGCCATGAACATGATGTCACAGGTCTCTCCGAACTGTGAACTGGGAACCGGACCATCACAGGTCACAGGCCGTGAACAAATGCGCGAAACAGTACAGTATTTTCAACATTGTTTCAAACGCTGATCACAGCCTTCGCGCTGTGTCTCGCTTGCATGAATGAAGCTAGCGGAAAAGGGCGAAATGGATGTACCTTGTCTGAGAGTGCATGTTAGTGCATGTTCGAAACCGCCTGCCAGGCTCTCACTGTTCAGAGACTTGGTGGCCAGCAGCCACTCTCCGCAGGCCTGGAGGCATACATTATGCGCTAATGAACAGAATCACTCGCCAATGGTCAATCAGTTTTAGAGATCACAGTGGGCTTGGACAAAGATTCAAGAGGGCTAAAACGAGCCGCGTTAGAAACGATGACCAGCGGGTCTGCCACTTTAACCACTCGGCCATAATGCAAACCTCCAACAAATTCAGTTCTCAACAAACCAATCTAATCTTGTTTACTCCGACATTTAATCTCTGAAGCCTCTGCTTCATAGGTCGTGTTGTTGGCGTAATCAACGATGGCACCGTTGGCTCAAATGTCCTCCAACATCGTCATGTTACACCCGGGATGTCGCAATTATCCACTAGAAGCATATCTCAGAAGTCATCGGCTTGTCATTTTGCATGCAACGCGAGACTTAACAAGAATAACACTGACTTAATGTTGAAGGTTAAGTTTTACATCAGACTGCAGACGTGTCATTGAGCCCAGCAGATTGTGTTGACCATCTCCGTTCCATCAAGTAATGGAAACTTGCTCGACACGATATTCAATATCCAGGGCTCTCATAATGATCGCTATGCGCTAGATTCGTTTCTTGGCTCACCGCCTTAGCCTGCCGTACAATCTTTCGACTACATCAGTTCGTGGTTTATCTTATTCATATGTCTCCCCGACCTAAGTGCGACGTGAAGTCGTAACATCAGCAACTATTTTCCTGTCGCTGTGATACTCATTGCGAATTACAGGGAGCGTGGTTTCGCCTCAGAATGTTTGGCTCCGACGCGGCAGATGAAGGTATCGATCTAACATATACAATCACTCGTATGAATTATGTTGTCAGGCTAATTACCATGTAATTGTCGGGTCTATTGATCTTGTATCTACTTTTCTCGATCATTGAAACATGTAACATATACTGATCCGACATGTTAGCAGACTTTTCCATTCATACGCCTTCGACGAAATCTTTCAAAGGCCCTAGATGAAGCTGCTTTTCGACATGAATCCATACCCCCGCCCTCCAGACCACCGTCCGATGAACCCAACTCTGCTTATCGTTAGGACGAGGTTATGTATCTCCAGCACATCATAATGGTCTTGCTTCCCCGCTACTTCAAATTCAATGCCATAACGGTCCCTTACCGACAACCACTTGATTCATAGCGAGATTGTACTGGTAGAGTTATATCACGCCATTTTACTGAGGTGCAACACTTCTTGAGGTTCTGTCGTTGTTACAAGTATCAGGCTGGCTTCTTCAGTACTCAAAGGCGCGATGGGGAACAACCTACGTATGCATACGGTCCCTCACACCTTACTTGGGTCCAGCGAAGCAAATTCCCATTGTTTCTACACCCGCAGTGCATGTTGCGTATATATGACGACTGTAACGTATTCAAGAAAGAAAAAGAAAGAAAAGCGAATGTAAGATGATGAGATATACCGTGATAAACCAGAGCATGAGCAAATCCACGATGACCAATAGAGATGGACCGGCGGGAAATGAGAGATAATATAGCTGCAGTGTCTAAACACGACGCAGAGCATTAGAGAACACGTCGACTGGATAACGTTCATTATTGTGTGATGAACAAGGCCAACATTGATGAGACGATCAACGCGAGAGCTATTGAAAACGGACGTGCAGCAGGGAGCGCAGCAGAAGTTGTACCTGAGAGATCCAACCAATCAGCATGCAAACTCATGATAGAAGGGCTTGGAGATAACCTACCATTTCCGGAGCCATTCGCATCGGTTGGAACGGGGAGACCGGTTTGTGAAATGGTAGCGGAACCAGAGGTACCAGGCGAAGGAGTGCCTGTAATCAGGAGCGAACATTAGACAGAGGAGGATTTATTATAGGTGGTACGTGCCTGAGCCACCTGCCAAATCTGACAACTGCGCGAATCCGATTGATGGGGGGTTAGCACGGAAGACGGAGTAAACGTTTTTCTACAACGCAGAACAGTTAGAACAGTCGAAGTACGAATGATACATCACAAGATAGATTTACCAAAAAGGTACCACCAACAACCCAGCTAGGGTTTCCGCCACCGCTTCCAACATTGGACCCTTGGCTTAAGTCAAAGATACCACCAAGGCATTGGCCACTAGGGATCGTTCCAAGGTTCATGTCAACAGGGTCGATAGGCCATGATTTTCCGCCGAACGACATTGATACCTGAACTTCAGTTGAACAAGCTAGAGTTACAGGATTGTGTGAGCGTTGGTTGATTAGGGCGTGGCCGATAAAGGGACATACGATATGCGTAGAAGCCCTGCAAGTCGCCGGTGAGGGCGACGGAACCGGGGACAGCATCATAGATAGCCTTGACACCATCAGTGGGTCCACCAATAAGAGTCGTACCAGTATCGATCGCAGAGAGCGCAAGATTACCGGTCGGGACTTGAACATTCTTACCCTGAACCGTGGCGCCTGCAAAACAGATAAATATAACAGAAATAGAAACCAAAAATTGCCAAGATACTCACCAGTCATAGAAAGTAACCAGAATGTCTGTTGACTCGTACTAGGTAAATTGATGAACTCAATGTCACCAGTAAAAAGTGAGCTGTTGGTTCCTCCCAAAGTAAACTCGCCACCGAACTCGTTTTCCCTGGCATTACGGTTGTCGAGTTCGCGAGTGAGCCAGAAGGACATCTCAGGAGTGGCTAATTGGCTGCCTTGCAATAACCCCTGCCAGAACGGTGTTGACTCGGTCGACGCTAATGCTTCGAATGCGAGACCCATGATACCTGAAGCCACACCATCCAAGAGACCGCTAGATAATTGGGTGGCAACGAGCATGGTTTGTTGAGTGTTTGTAAAACCGCCCATAGACACGGTATCTTGGGCAACGATACCCGCAACTTGTCCACTACCATAGTGGATGTCAACTTCGGACTGACCCGATTGTGACGTTTGTATGCGTTGGATAGTAGACGACCGTGTGGGGTCAAACGATGGTGTTTCCGAGTCACAAGAGCGACATCCTGTAGATGCTACCCAGAGATCTGAGGAACCAGTATCGAGGACAACGCTAAATTGCTGCGCCGGCGTCCCGATGGAAACTGCACCTAAATATGAAGAATCGGTTTTCTGTGAGAAAGGTCAGCAGACTGGTTCTAAATAGGACGGCGCGTTCAGAACCAATATTGACTACAGCCACTTCACAGGAACCGCGCAATCTCGACACGTTAGCTTGGTGAAATCTCAGAAGCTCCCATGCCTGTGGCATTGTACTATAGACGCCGAATGCAACATAATGGCCCTCCAAGGTAAGGGTAACTTTCCCTCTACAAATTGTCCACACGCTTCCGACCGACGCGAACCCTAGAGAGGTATATGACTTGCCTGATTGATTATGGGTATAGCAGACGACTGGCCAGCACGCTTCTGAGAATACGGAATATAACCGTATTTGAAACGCAAACTCTCTGCGGCGGCAGCGACCTTGTCTGTAGTGAAATTGCTGTATATGGATCGACGATTGAGGGGTATGCTAATCGTGTCAGCTGTCGCGATGCCGGCTAGAGCAAGTAATAAGGAAAGCGACGAGGGAAGCATGTCAAAGCGAGAAGTTCAAGCAAGGCAGATGAAGAGCTATGTATATGATCTGAAAGAGAATGTGTGGAGCGGGTAGCCTTGTGGCGACCTGCGCAGATCTAGTGCGTGGAGAGGTAGGAGGAGGCCCAAGGACGAGAGGGAAAGGCGAGGACAACGGCGACGAGGGGGTCTTTATGATCCTCCGTTGGTGGGTACGAGAAGGCTGCTCTTGGCTTCTGTCACGCGCAGTCACAGCTGACAACTTCCGTGCACAGGAAAAGAGCCGCAGCAACTTTGGAGCAATTATACGCCAGCCGGAATAGATCAGAACCCTGTTGAAGTGTAGCTTTCCTGCAGCTGCACTCAGAGAGCGAAAGAAAGGAGCGGAACGTGAGCACAATGTCGCCAGACGACCGCGACAAACAGACAATGCCGTTAACATGTCACTGTCACAATAGCAGACCGTCACAGGTCGTGACGCGACGCTCCCTTGGCTGCTGCGGTGAAATTGAGCGCGCCAACCCGTGCGTCTTGGATCGTCGCCAAGATCAAGTACCGAACGTTTTCAACATGCCGCCAAAGCAACAAAAGAAGCCTCCTTGTAAAATATGCAACAGTCAGGAATCAAAGTATACTTGCTCGAAATGCATGGTACCTTAGTAGTCCGCTTTTCTTTCTATTCTTGTTCAAAGTACTAATGGCGCCCGCAGTTGCAGCGTTGCTTGTTATAAAACACATAAAGGTACGCGTTTGAGTATTTCAGTCATACTCATTGTTCAAGCATTTACCAAGCCCTGTTCTTTTCCTTTTAGAAGGATTCTGTGCAACGGATGACACAAAGCGTAATACCGCTGAGGTCACAACCATAATTAATGGTAAGCATTAGATCACAGTTGCACGACACTCTGCAGTTCTTGGTTGCACTTCATTCCGTTCATGTCGGGAAGTGCATCTCTACGACAACTGCGGCCTTCGCCCTTGCTGACTGACCCGAATTTTCCAAGCAGATGTGCAACAGTCGTCTGAATCCGAGGACTTGTCTCGAGCGCCGGATTTGAAACCTCCGTCTCCACCCCTACGACTACTAACTTCCCTCAAATGGCCATACATTCCCGAGGAACCTGCGTATCCTGATCCACTCAAACGAGACGACCCAAAACCCTTACAGCTACATCAATTTGAAGCAATAGGTAACCTGCCTCTGTCCTCATATATGATGTAAAATTTATAATTTGACCCAATTCATCAGCTACGTCTACTGCCATCCGCCATGTCATTGCAGAACATCCACGTCTTCGAGATATCCTCCGTAACATTGACCAACTACGAGGGGAAGATCGACAGGATGCTCTTCAACGTGCTCTTGGTGTTTCTACATCAGACGGACGTCCACCTGGCATCAACCCTTCAGTGGGTATTCCAGGCATTGTTGGTGCTGCTGGGGTAGCAGATGAAGAAGATGTTCTTGCCCTACGAGAACTCGCCGAGGCTGTCGAAGCTGCCGTGCGGGCTGGAAAGGAGGATGTTTTGGGGCTCGATTGGGGCGATTGAGAGTTTGTCACGCTGTTGAAATGTGTGCAATCGACACATTATGATCGGTGCTCATTGCGGAACAGTATTTGTTGAGCGGCGGCCTCAGTAAACCGAACAAGTCGAACGGACAATTTGCCCAGGATAATCTTGGTCAGCCCTGCCGCTTCACTGGAAGACTAGGATTCCAAGTATATCCATATCGCTTAGACTTGACTAACACACTGTCGACTGCCCAAACCCTACTTGATGTATGTGTTGTGTCTCGAACTACAACCCGGACTGCATACATTCACTTTAGACTAGACCAATCCCATCGTCTCGATCATCCATGAAAGAATCGAGATGCAGGCCCATACTTTACTGAATAACGCATTCGAATCTAAATGTTTCCTTCTCCCTCGTCTTGAGCAGGCCATCAAATCCTTTAGCCATGTCCTGTTGCAAGTGCACTAATTTGGAATCTATGGCCTAGCTTCCAACACCGACAGTCTCTCTTCTACTGTGGGTAGAGGACATTCCTTCCTCTCTTCGAATGGCTCCTTGAATCGAACGAGGGCGTGCATGTAGGTATGTGGTGCACCTGTGTTCAACCTCGACGGTTTGCCTAAATCAAGATAGTCCCAAATATATCCCTAATCCTACCCACTCCATCTCTCCATGTCAGTGACTTTACGAAGTATTCATTTTACTCTGTATTACTCATCTGTTCAGACACGTGAGCCTCGAGCCACATTCCCATGACCGTACGTGGCTTGAGAATAGCGCTAAAGTGTAAGACGACGGCAGTATCGCATGAATGACTGGGGAATATTATGAGGCCGCCAGCGAAGTGAGGATGCAAAGTGGATATATCCGGCCGAACAATAAGTACAGAATATCAGCGTTTGAGACGGATGGCGTAAGCTACAGATTCGCGACTGCAATCGGTAGGTCAATGACCTTTCCAACAACGTTATACCGTTTCCTACGAGGGTTCAGAAACACTATCAATGATAGTGAGTGGTGAGAAACGTACGAGAAGAAGTCGTGCCAATCGTTCAGGACTTTCATCTCTGCCTCTGGTAATGTGCTATAATCGGGAGTCGCGTCCTCCTCCTTGAGACTCGACATGCCCAACGCCTTCGACGCATCCTTCCCAGCGAACAGGTTGTATGATGCACCAGGCCCATAGGTTTCTCGTTTATGAGACACATCGAATACAGTGCCTAACAAATCCAATCAAGCTATCGATCATAGCGTACATGCAATCGTCTCATACTCACCTTTAATGGCAACGTAGATTGGTTTATCCGTAGAGGATCCATCAAACTCCCTCAACTGCTCCAATGTGAAAGGATCATCTTTCGGAGGTGCGAGATCGGTTCGTGCTGGCTGCATGATGGTCTTAGGCTTTTCGTCTTCCTCCTCTTTTTCGGCGTCGGTTGAAGCAACGGATGGTGGGTTGCGGAATTGATAGACGATGGCAGCAACAGGAATTAGTGCGGCGAGCAAAGAGATTATCGTCGAGACCGTCCACATCCTGCTGATTCGGGCTTCCGACTCTGCTCAAACCAAGTCGTCATCGGCAACCTCCGTCCATTGTAATTGCCAGCATTAGCGCACGTGAAATATGGTCGAATTTGGCAGGTGTGTATGTTGTCTTTAATTTTCACACGTATAGCCGAACGTAGCTGACCCCGTCCACAGAAACTATATGCTCGCAGGGCACCTAATCCTGTTGCAGCACCTGATGAGCGTCTCATTGATGCTCACTTCTCGGGTTATCTTCTCGCAGAACCGTACCTGCTACATATCACGAGGATCACGTTTCACTCGAATGGAGCAATCTGGGGGAAATCGCGTCATTCTCTGCCAGTGATCGTAGTTCTGCTGGAGAGGTACTGGCATATAAGAGTCCCTACTCTACGGTTAGGACTACAATTATTGGCTCTGGCACGTCATAACTCAGCCAACCTGGCTGGATCGCGCTGCATTATATCATCATATAAATACCTGCTGCTGCTTGCACGTCATGCGCCAGACGTTATGGCATCTAATGTTTCAAGTTACAGTTATACCCAAGAGAACATCCACAATCTGAACATCGAATGTCCGACATTCGGACCATAGAACGAACTTCTATACGACCCATCCGCATGAGTATCACTCAGGTCAGTGCAGCCTCTATTCATCTACGGTCTCTGCACTTCAATCTGAAACCTTTCCACAGCGTTCAACAGTCCACTGGGTATGTCTGATGATCGTTCCTCGTGCTAATCCTCCGTTAGACATAGGATCTCACGAGTCAGATCACTACGCAATATACAATATACTAAACTACTTACATTGCGCTCTTCGAGGATAGCAGCTCATCTTCGCCACCGACCTCGATTCATTCGGGATCCATTGAAGTCGAACACCAATGCAATAGCTGATAATCTTATTGACAGCCAGGTAAACCTCCTATCGTACTTGAATAACATAGCCGACAGCCACATTCAAAATGATAGGGCCCTGCAAAAAAAAAATGGTCTCGTACGGGCCACTCGTCCTGACTCGCACCCAACCACTGCAGCCAAAGAAAATAACGCTCAACGTCAGCCGACACAACAATGATGTCGAGAGCTCCCAAACCCGTGCTGCAGCCTGGGAGGAATACAGTGCTAGTCAATCCTCGCACGTCCGTCTTTGGGCTCTTCGTCAGCGCGAGTGGAAATTTGTGAGAGGCGGCCAATCATGTAGCTAGAAATGGTCATGGGAGTATGATTCTATGAACATGAGATCATGATGAACAAGAAATAACCATCATGGCCACCGATCGTGAACATATGTATCCCACTTGCCATCATCATACTGTATCATCATCATCGTATTACAATATATGGACGGCTGAAAGCGGTTGAGGGCATAGCACAAAAGTTAAATCTATTTGCGTTACTGCGAAGCATATGGTTTTTTCTCTCTAGCATCCTGTACATCAAACGCCTGCATGCACCATATGTGCAATTGCGGCAAAGGGGAAAAAATGAAAAAAGGACCGTGGGTGTGAGAGAGTTTCTCAAAACTTGCAAGCTAGGGATTGCTTTAGAATTGAAGTGGTATCATTAGGAATTCAATCGAGGGAATATGAAAACGGCGACTGTTAGAAAAGCAGGGCAACTTGCACCGAACTCGACGACCTGCAGATGTGTAAAGACAAAACGAACTCGGTGAAGGCTCGAGACGAGGAAAGCTCCGAACGCGAGAAGAACTAAATGTATAAGGTAAGTGTAAGAAGAAAAAAAAGTATATTACACACTATAAACAACCGGTAATAAGCTGGAAAGAAGACTACCGGAGAGGGAAGTAAGGAACAGGAAAGCCGAGAGTAGGGGGAGAGCGTCGAAAACCACAAAGACAACGATATATCGGTAATCACTAGAATAAAATAAAATAAAAAAACCAACCTCGCAGAAGGAAAAGAGACCGCGCAAGGAAAAACAGAAGGGGGGGTTTTGCGTATCACAGTGAGAGGAGGCAGGTGGGGGGTGTATGTATGTCGATACGGCGGGGTTAGGTGGGTACCGACGAAAACAAATGGGATATATAGCCACGCCAGAGAGAGAAAAGCTCCGAGATACATGATGCAGCGCGAAAAGAAAGAAAAAAAAATGCAAATGCGGAAAGAAAAGCCCACAAAAAGCCTGATATAGCTCGCGTCAGAGAGGGGGAGAGAGAGATGGGGGAAGAACAGGCGCAGGGAGACATTAGATGAGGCATGGTAGGGTCGGTCGGTCCGGATCAGAAGGAAAACAAACAGAAATTATGAATGATCATCCAATTATGTACCCTCCCGTCCCCACCGTCTAGAGCAATCCACATTCTCTCAGATGCAGCTGTAGCAGGATATCCTGGATAGCGCTCAGCACGACTGTATGTTGTTTCGAGCATCAGCAAGATCAGAAGAGGGTTGTGTGTGTGATGTGTGTGCGCGCGCCAAGGACGAAAACGGAGGGGTGTTCGAGGTCATTTGTGGGATGAGAAAGTAAGGACCGCCAAATCAGTGAGCCATGCGCGACAGGACGTCGGATCAAGAAGTCAGTTCCAGTCCATCAAAATGACGGGACGATTGAAGGGCGCAAGAAGGGAAGCAAAAAGATCATTCAATCAATCAGCTCAAAAGTCACTCATGCATCAGAAATAATAGACAAGGCACGTACACTTAATTTGCTGAGTATCCGTCGCACAAGTGTAATGCGCATAGATTTGCTTCGTCGCTGCACTCTGGTTGAGCGACACGAACCGGTTCAGGAGGTATGCACACGCTGCGTCGTAGTTGTCACCACCCGTGTAGTCTGGGAAGTAGTCGCCTAGCGGCGACTTGGGCAACTTCTCGGCGAACAGGTCGATCTTGTTAAGGAACAGGATCTAGACATGCCGACGTGAGAGTGAGAAAAGGATAACATCAAGACACCATATGTGTGCTTACAATAGACGTCTTGACAAACCACCGTGAATTGCATATCGAATCAAACAGTGTCAACGCTTCTTGCATACGGTTCTATCCACAGCCGTCAGCGACGGTTAGATCAGATTGATAGAACAAAAAGAGACAGGACGTACGACACTCTCATCCTCGTATAGCATCTGATCGTACTCGCTCAACGACACCAAGAACACCAGTGCCGTCACGTTCTCAAAGCAGTGGATCCACTTTTTCCGTTCCGAACGTTGACCTCCCACGTCGAACAACTTGTACGTCAGCTCGCCGACCTTGAACGTGGTCTCCGTGATACCAGTCGTTTTCACTCGCGACCGCAGGATATCTTGATCTGTGGGCAAGTACCCTGGTGCTGACATGCGGTCCAACGAGTTGAAATAGTATGTCGCCGAGTCATTGAGCTGGAACTCGCGTGAACGCGATACAGCCTCCCTGACGCCCTGGTCTCTCCATAGCCCGCGCAGAGCGTCCGCAATGTCTCCCGGCAAGACGTCGCCTTCAAGTTGAGGTGGTAGGCTGAGAATGATCGACCGTCGGGCGTCGTTTTGTGGGGCGAGCTGAATGTCCAGGTGGGGCATCGCCTCGAGAATGGCACTTTGGAATGGTCAGAAAGAGTGTATTTGTTATGGATGAGGGAACGTACCGCATCGATTGAATGGTATTAGAGAAGATGATCTCCTTATAAGAGTCCCGCTCCTGTTCATTATATCCACCATGGTGAATGAGCTTCATCTGTTTAAGTACAGTCGACTATAGTGGAATATGTTAGCATTCTGAAGGAGAGGAGACATGGAGAAAATCAGAGTCGGGCGACAACAGCGTGATAATGGTGTCGGTTGCGAGAGAGAAGACAGATATTTGTCACGACCTCCCACGCGCAGTTGATGTTGATACGAAATGAATTCGAAAAGCACCATCGAAAAATCATGACGCAAAGATGAGACGAACGGTCTGCTTCTGAGCGGAAAAAGAAAGGCAAAAGTTGACAGTAGAATGATCGACACCGGTAGTTGCTTTCAACTGCGCGCAGCGTTTGTGGATGAGGGGCACAAAGCAACGCAGACGTTCTTTTGCCCGATAGCAGTTTGCATGTATTGCTCGCATAACCGTCACGCAGGGCCGACCGTCGGCCCCAAAGAAAAAGGCAAGGACGACAAGCACACACCTTTCCGGACTCTCCAGCACCAAGCAGCAACATCTTGATCTCGTT
The DNA here is from genome assembly GCA_964035595.1 of Somion occarium. Classification (NCBI taxonomy): domain Eukaryota; kingdom Fungi; phylum Basidiomycota; class Agaricomycetes; order Polyporales; family Cerrenaceae; genus Somion; species Somion occarium. The sequence continues at coordinate 314,289 of OZ037947.1, forward strand.
CTTTGCCATGATACGATCCCGTTTGAGCTGGCTCTCGATCTCGTCATTGCCTGGCAGACAACGTAAGTGGGCGGGATGGAAAGACGCGGGCAATATGAAGTGCTACGTACGGGCCCTAGCCTCATCATCAACAGGAGAAGATTGAGTGCAACCCATGGCAAACAGTAGGAGGAGACGAGGGCAAAGGAGGAGAGGGAGATTAAGAAATAAAAAGAAAGGAGCGGGAAGGGTTTCCGGATGGCAGCAGGAGGCCGGGGAGAGGTGGGAGAGCTCAGTGAAGAGTGTAGACGATGGTGACCAGGGATAACGTCCTCCAAAACTGATGCGGAACATCCACACAAACATCCCAAAACACTCCCCGGCTCCTCTCTAGGCGCTCGACAGGTCGCTGCGGTCCACGGGGTCCCCCTCTAACCGACGTCTTGTTGTCCCTCTGGGGTCCTCTCCGTACCTCAATTGGTCTGCACTGTCCAGCAGCATACTGTACCTCCCATGCTTCTACATCAGCGCACCTCAAACCATCTCCTCGCCCATTCCGATCATTGGCGGACCACTCTGCCTCTCTTCAATTTTCATCGGTCGAAAAGTCTTTCATCAAATGTTGTCGGCGGCCTCTAGATCGTCTACCACTCCCCTGCAGCGCAATCCAGAGCAACCCCGAGTCTCTCGGGAATCGTACAGTGACAGCAAACATATCCTGCATCAACTCTAAAAAAGATGCGGTCCTATGGTCCGACGGAACGTCTTCTCTTACGCTTCTCAATCTGCGCTACTGCCACTGCGGAATGCGATCCTATGAAACTAGTGGCGTAACGCGCGTAACTTTCATTAAAAACCCCAGCAGAATGTACTTGCTTACGTCGCGAAGACCTCATCAGCGTTCTACGCAACATCATGATTTGTAGAGGTCTTCAAAGTACATTTCATTTCGTCTTCAGGACCGCGATATCTCCGAACTTACAAGTTACAGTGATGTTAAACGTTTCGTCTCCTGGCTCCCTGCAAAGACGAAACCAGTCACACCTTCCCGATCCGATTCTATTTCTTCTAAGTTCCAGTTCCCGCGCTTCTGCACACAGCTGGCGTCTTGTCAGAGGCACGATGAAGGCCACCCTTCTCGATCTAACACCTATCGACGACCTCCATCGGGCCTGATCGATGATCGTCGCAACCCCTGTATCGTCCTTCTGTTCGATGTAGACTATCAACAGATGGTGCCTATACTTAATAACCAAGTGAACTTGTGTTTCTTTTCTAAGGATGTTTTCCTGCTCGCTGCCAAACCGACTATCACACCGGTACCTACTCGAGTACATACAGTCTGTTAACAGAGGTCCCGCTTTCGAGGATGTTTCCAAGCTGGCGCTGCAACTTCAAAACTTCAACCTTTACGATTTCGACTATGTTAATTATTTGGGAAAAGGTGGACGACCTAATGACTGGCTTCACTGTCTATAGCCCACGAGCCTGTCTGCATCCATTATAGCTGTCTTATTTCTCTTTTCGACGGTTCTCCCACAGTGTGACCAGAATGTATTCTTGCATGCCGAAAGACAATGAAGTGGCTAGTTGTGATAAAGCGTTAGATAAGGACATCATAGAATCGACGACAAAGGAGCAAACTTCGCTTGAACCGGTGTGAGGGGTCAGTCAAGTAGAACCATGAAGCTGCATGCGGTAAGTGCTGCGAAAACGAAGAACCGTGAATATAGCGCAAGAAGATGAGGAATGCATGAGTCCCAAGGGTCAAGCGAAAACATTGAAAAAGAATGAGAGGGTTTGAATAGGCAATGATCCATCGTGCATACTATACACTCTATGTAGACAGTTCGAATAGAGGAAATCATGATAAATTACAAAATGGCTGTCATCAAGACGGACCTAAGAGCGCGACCCGACTTGGGTGAGCAGTATGGTCTTCCAAGTCTACGTTCGACAAGTCCGTACCCGAACTCAGCATTACTAGCCAAGTTTCAAGTTGCGATCCCAGACCGTTCGGGACCGACAGTCGGATAACGGGAAGTCGGGAACTCCGTGGCTATATCATACTCGTTTGAAATTGGGCCTTATGAACGGCTGAGTCACTAGTCCCCTTCTTCGATTTTCTCGATATTACGATATATCCCTTGTGTCGCTGCCTGAGTCCCTGTGAACGAGATCGTGCTAAAAAGATCAACGTCGACACTCAGAAATAAAAATGGCATTCCCTTGACGTTCGACGAACATAGTAGGATAACCTACCTCAAATTCCCTGAATCCTCTGGGCTGAGCCCTACAACGTCCATGTATAACCGCAACAAGATGTCCTGAATGGCACTCAGGACAACTAGGAGAAAGCGAAGGAAGAAATTCGCGAGAAATCAATGAGCACCAAAGGTATACTATATCAAAGCGTCAGAAACGCGGCTTACATTTGACCTGCTGCATATCCGTCGCACAAGTATAATGTGCATAGATCTGCCTTTTCGTGTTCTGATTGAGCGATACGAACCGGTTGAGGAGGTATGCACACGCTGCATCGTAGTCGTTCCCACCAGTACAGTCTGGAAAATAGTCACCCAAAGGTGAATTGGGTAGTTTCTCCGCAAACTTGTCAATGTCATTGAGAAGGAGGATCTAAAGTAAGGGATAGATGTTAGAGCATGATCAGGGGACAAGACGAGATCGTGTAAACTTGCAATTGACGTCTTGGTAAACCACCGCTCATTGCATATCGATTCGAACATGGTCAAAGATGCCTGCAGATGGTTCTATAAAGGCATTAAGCATGGACAGAGTGGGACCATAGATAAAAGACATACAACGCTCTTATTAACATACACCGTTTCATCATACTTGCTCAACGAGACCACGAACATTACCGCCGTCACATTCTCGAAACAATGTATCCACTTTCTCCGTTGCGTGAAACGCTGACTTGCTACACCAAGTAACTTGTAACTCATCTCGCCCACATTGAGTATTGTCTCCGTTATGCCACTTGAGGTTGCTTTTACTTGTAACTGCAAAATATCTCGGTCTGTTGGAACGTATCCCGATGCCATGATGCGATCCAGCGAATTAAGATAGTAAGTCGCCGATTTGTCGAGTTGGAAATTACGCGAATGGGAGACTACGTCCTTCACGGCCGGATCCTTCGATAACTTCCGCAGAGTATCAGCGAATTCTCCTGCTAAAACACCGCCCTGAAGTTTGGGCGGTAGATTGAGGATAATCGACCGTCTCGCGAGGTTTTCAGAGGCAACTTGGATCTTTACACGATCCATCACCTCGAGAACGGCACTAAAAGATGATAATAAGTAAGTCTCACGCTGATAGTGGCACAGGCAAAGGGACAAACCGCATAGATTGCAGGGTCTTGCTAAAGACGACCTCCTTGTAGGAGTTTCGCTCCTGTTCACTAAATCCACCGCGATGGATGACTTTCATTTGTTCAAATAAGTTCGACTTGAAAACAAGCATCGTTAGCAGGATCATGACGGTCGACGCACTGCCGAGGCGTTATACTGTAATGTCAGGGTAAAGAGACAAATTTCCAGAGTCTTCAATGCTTTGCACAAGCACATCGATCTTGTTTTTCGCCAGGATAAAGTCGTGTTTAAGCCGCGTCTCGATTTCGCCATTGCCTGTGAGAGGATGCAAGTGAGTAGGTTTTGCGGACGTGCCAATGAGGAAATGCGAGAGTACATACGTGCTTTGGCTTCATCATCGACAGGACTCGGAGAGGACTGTGTACAACCCAGTAAAGGAAGACTAGGGTAACGCAGCAGACGAGAGTTAGCGCAGCAAACTATAATAAACTTAGAGAGGGAGAATTAGTTTAATTTACAAGTCGCATAGCGGACGTGCCAGTGCCAGTGGAGGAGTATACAGTTAGGAGGAGGTCTACTCTCTTGCATCTTTAACGGTCTGCTGGCGGTGCTGACAGAAATGCAACAGTCTTGCCTCAGAGTGATGAAAATCGAGCAGCAGGGAGCCCGGAGGATGAACGACAAAGTACGTTTGGCTTAAGACAGGTAACGGTAGTCTTGTTGCAAACGCATAAAGAAAACAAGTATGCTACGGATTCGTGTACGCTACGATCTACGTAAGGTTCACGCTCCGACCGCTAATCTCCATGAGTCGCCGAAGCGCCCAATTTACAACACAGAGAACATTTGATGCTTTGTTGTATAGTATCTGCCATGCGTAAGACGACCATCATGATGATGTTATTGGTTCAACGCATCTGACTGTGACACTGGGCGTCTTTTTGTACAGCTTGATCCTGGTTGCTCGCAAGAAAGCTTCTACCATTTCAATTCAGTGGCAGTACGGTAAGAATGTTACATAGAGGAAGGCCTTCGAATTCGAAGGTCACATTCCAAGACCTTCATTCCTTTCGTCACGGAGCGAGAATACTGTAAGTGCCATCGCACGCCAGGAAACAATATATTGGCGAACTCTAACGGTCTGGTACTCTAGCAAGTACAAGCCATAAATCAACGATGAACATGAATAACCTACGGAAGCACTGCAACGAAGGCTGTGAGTACATAGGAGCAATGAGAACTAGTATCAATGTATGATTTGAATATAAAGTGCGGTGCATGCAAAATGGGGATGAGATGGTCGTGACGAGAACATTGCAAGAAAGATAAACAGCTGCTGAATGGGGAAAGGCGAATATGTAAAGACACAGCAAGGCGAAGAGTCCGGGCATGAAGGCATCACCAATCATGAAATCATGATACAAGAAGCAAAACGGGAAGACTAAGTCTAAAGCACAACCCAGGTCCCGCTTTCTCCAAAGAGCGTGAGGTGCAGGAGGAGGTACAATTGAAGGAGATAGTAAGGAATGAAAGGATACAGCATCATTGCAAACCCGCGAGCGTGCCGCCGAGCGATTTGCTGGTCGACCGGAGTTCGTTCAGCGACTGAATCTTCTATTTGGGACGGTTCTAAGCTGAAGATTGTAGAACCAGCGTCGTCGTGGTTAGATGCAACATCCAGCCGCAGTCATTGAGAACTCTCGCCGGTGGATACCCAAGTGGTGCTGTCCAAAACCTCAGCTCCGACGCCAGGACTTTCGGTATTGAGAGGAGTGGCCCAACCGCTGGAAGCAGCTTCGTTCTCCTTGTTGGCCTCTTCGGCATGAGCAGCCTCGAGTTCAGCAGCCTCAATAGCGGCCTTGTCCTCAAGCTCCTGGCGGGCCCTTTCGAGCGCCTTTTCCTTCTCTTCAGCGAGAACCTTGAGTCTCGCCTCCTCCTCGATTTTTTTCTTCTCAAGCTCCTTCTCGCGTTCCTTCTCCAAGAGCTCCTTACGTCTCTTCTCGCGCTGTGAACGAATACGGATACCAAAATAGTCAGCGTTGTTGTCAAGATAGGAGCGGCAATAGCCGATAAAGCCGGTTTGTGGGCGCGCCGGCGATCAGATTATCGATCTGTGTGGTTTGCTTACCTCTATCTTTTCCTTGAGCTCGCGAGCCTCCCTTTCCTTCCTCATCCTCTCCTTCATCTCTCGCTCGCTCACAACCCATGCCGCTGCACCGGCTGCGGCCTCTTCTGGTCTTGATTTGTTCTTCAAGAGATCTATATGCAATCAAACAATTAGCAACTTGATAGGCATGAAACTGCACGAAGACGTAGGGGACCAACATGCTCTGGAGGAAAATATACTTACAGCCTTGAAGCGCAGCTACGCTGAACTCTTCATCGGGAATCGCATCAGCGAAGCTCTTGGCCAACCTACTTAGCGTCTCTCCATCCAAAGGCACAGCCGAGTGAGAAATATCTTCGTCAACTGGAGGGGGAAGATACGACTGGTGCTTTAACGCTTCGCTAGGATTCACTTTGAATGCCTTTCTAGTCCTTGTTGGTGTCGCTGGACCCGAGGACACCGTAGATGATGACACTGTCGGTAACGACATGCTCGATCCCGTTGGACTGGACAACGACGAAGGCAAGGAGAACAATGTTGAGCCAGACGTTGATTCCCCTGAAGGTGTTGAAGGCACATCTGGCAGATCGATTCCCTCCAAGTCGCCTTCCAATACCTCGTTGTCCTCGTCGGTGGACGGGAAGAAATTACGGAACAGTAGCTCTGCTTGCCACTTTGACGCGTTCTTGAACTCAACCCAAACATCCATACGACCGGGACGGGACAACGCGGGATCCAAACGCTCAAGATGATTAGTCGTGCTGCAAGATGAGGTTGAGTAAGAAAACGGTCATTGATGCGTAATTAAATTCCTCACGCGAAGAGAATGCGGCCCTCACTAGCGGCAACACCATCCAAGGCATTCAGCAATCCACTCAAACTTAACGTATTAACATCAGGGACTTGATCGGTCTTCACCACACGTCTTCCGTTTCTCGTGATGACTGTTTGTGTGGTCGTCTCACTTGAAGTCTGCTCTGTGTTATTATCGTTGTTATTTGATGTGGGCACACCCGTCGACCCATCATCTCGCGATGTACTTCTGGTGAATGCAGCATCGAGGTCCTCTAGTAGAACTATGCATCGGGCTGGGACGCGTCCCATTAGCGTTGTCAAGGTGCTATCGTTGATCCAAGATGACGACAACGATACGACGTAGATGTCTAGCATCAACTCGCCGGCGATGGCGTGGATAAGCGAACTCTTGCCAGAGCCCGGTACACCATGTAGAAGGTATCCTCGACGGAATGGAATCCCTCGGTCCGCATACCACTGAACAATGAAAAGAACCACGCGTTAGCGTCATCCGACTTCCACAGATAGGAAATGAAAGAAGACACGTGAAGAAGCACAGTAGGGTACGTTTGATGGCAATATCTTCGATGAAGGCAATTCTTTAATCATGATCTCACCTTCTCAGATTTGAGGAAGTCCTTTGTATCAGCAAGCAGCATTTCTTTCACACCAGGATTCAGGACAATGGAGGACATGGGCCTCTTATGCCGCGAGTCAGTCCATCGCCAGCAGCCGTGCGAGTCGGCAAAATAGATTTGTATCCGGTGCACGGCCTCAGCTTCATACTCCTTCTTGGCTTGCAGCACTAGCTGTTTCAAGATCGAGTTATTGCGGGCAACAACGCTGATAGACAGGACCTCGGAACCGCTGTTGTTACGACCGCGTCTTACTCGGAGCCAGTGACCCTTGTAGTAAATGGTGTGGGTCGAGTTCGCCGTTGGCTGAAAGACGACACGAGTCTTAACCTTTCCGGGGACATCTTCATCCTCTTCATCCTCGTCTCCGAACGAGTTGTCTGCAATTTGGGAGCCGAAACCTGGCGTCGATGACCGCGTCGTCGTCTCAAACTCTCGCGAGCGTTGCCATTCAGGACGACGAGAGAGCCATAGCATCAGCCAGTCATACGGATAATCATCCTCGGAGAAGTGGGCAGTCAAGAAGAACGCTGTGGCGATGAAGACGAGTCAGTGACGCAACCCTAGGAACCATAGGTGGGTAGTAATAGTGACTCACAGTTAATAAAATGTGACCTAAAGACAATGTCGAGAACGCAATGGAAAGGGAATATGTCAGTGCACGAGAGGTGGCGGCGATAGTGTGAGTGCATACCAGCCAGTACTAGCCATTCGTCTAGCAGTCTCAACAGTGCCTCCGAGCACGACCAACTTCATACCGTCAATCATTCCAGAACCTCCGCCGCCGCCTACGAGAGGCTGCACGAGTGATTTGAGTACGTCCATGGGTAGGATGCAATATTCGTGCGGGTGGCAAAGCCAATGTTGCGACTACTACGGGTGAGGGAATGGTGGGTGTACCGACGAGCTAACGAGACGAAGGATAGTAGTAGTGCTTGGAAGACAAAGTACACAAAGACGCTGTCTACGCAATTTGACTGGGGAGGAAGAAGGGGAGTTTGTGCGTAGGGGCGATGAGGCGATACTTGGGTTGTAGCGCTATATAAGACGCGGTCTCTAAATGGCAGTTGTGAACACTGCGATGAAATACACGGATCCGGGCTGTGTCTCTATGTGACTCAAAGTGACTGCTCAGCAACGTTATCGACGACGAGGACGAGCTGGATAGTGGGTGAAATGAACCAAGGAAAGCAAACCGCGTAAGCACCTTGGTGAGCGGACTTTCCACCTCGTCGCCTATGGGGAACGTGTTCTCAAGCGCGGGAACGTGGTCCGTCTAACTTCCCCACCATCAACCACCGGGGCGGACTTCCATATGTCCATACTCGCAACCTGAGACATCCTCCTCCGAAAACATTCATAACGCCGCAGCGACGTGTAGGATACAGGCACAAGATCATTCAATTGAGGGTCTGCTCATACAAGCATGGAACATACATTGTAACCTCTAACTTGACCCTTGACATATCATCGGACGACCAACAGCGACGTCCGATAAGATTTAACAGCGTGGCACGTAAGGCGTATTCGGTCCAGCCAGGTGGCGAAGACAGATGCGGCAATAAATGCACCCAGTTGTTGGGCACTGCACGCAGCATCACGATGACAAGTCACTCCAAACTGTCCGAGTCAGTCATCGGTTGCGATACACGCTCAGGAATCCGAGTACAGCAACAATCGGATCGATTTCCAGACGAACAAGGAAGATTGGCAAAAACGTCATCATGGACGGTCGTCTTCACGAAAGTGTGGTGTAGATGACAGATAAGCGAGTAGAAGATTACAAAGCACTGGGGAGTAGACGCAGCAGGGACCAAGCAGATAGCATGACGGTTCAAGAAGAAAGGTGACGCTTCTCACTACCCATAGGGAAAGAATATATAAGAATATCTTTGGCGAGTCCTCGTGGCGACCTTGCTGCATATGCTTCTTGGGCGATGATGCGCAGATATGACCAGCAACGAATCATTGTAAGCCTTCCAAGCGTTTGGCAGAGAAGACGCGTGCTGTTAAGAGTTGATGTGATTATATGGCAAGGTCACCAGCGTTTGGAGCGAAGCAATGCCTGCCAGTCCAACGACGTGTAGGAACTTGTGATGGGGCGCATTAACATAGCCTGTGTAACCAAGTAGCCGCACACCACAATTGATGTTGATAGGGCCAGCGGGACCATATTGAATATAGCCTCCTGTAGCGTCCAGTCGCGCGAAGGGATTCTGTATCGAGTCATCAAGATGACCATTAAAGACTAGAGTTCCTCGGCAGTCGAACGAGGCAAGTGAGTCCGATGGCGACCCTAAAAGGGGTCAGCGTAGGATGAGCACGCTTGATGATGTCACATGTGCAGTGAGCTCTTCGGGAAGGGATGTATAGAATGATAATATGAAAAGTCCATCATCCGGTGACGCAATACTGTGGACAGATATTACAAGTATTGAATCACGGGCAGGAGAGCGAAGGCCATGGCCTGGAAGTATTGCAGCTGTGAGTAGAGCCTTCGGTATAGTTAAAGAGCCACATAACAGCATTTCCAGTCATTTCGTCTACAAGAGACAGAAAGGCCATCCGCCGTGTTGGCCATTCATACCGCATACATCATGATAGTAGTGGCTGAGCGCAACAGTTCATTTGACAGGCTCGAGGATGGCAGACCGGGGCAGACCTCAACAATTTGCACGTACGTTGCCTAAACACTTTTCAAGCAAAACAGAGCAAGAATCTTATATGCAGATGGAAGAAGCTTACTTACATCAAGGTCGACTCGAGAGACAAACTTGGAGAGACGACATAGACGCTCTATCAAATTGGGCAAGTGTCAAAGAATACCACCGGTTGCCACTGGCCCTAGAACAAAGGGTTGGCCAATGGTCGCGACAATGCCTTTATTTTCCAGACAAAAGGTCAATGCGTCGGATGTTGAATATCAGATAAAAGGCCACTCGTCCGCCGTCCTCCTTTCCTCTGCAATTTCCCAAACATACCTTCAAGCAGCCTCAATCCCCTTCATCGATTCTCTGCAAGCAACTTCGCGCACGCTCTTACAATGTCTCCATCTGCTCTGTTCAAAGCTCCGGTATACATCCCTTCAGAGTATAATTTCTCTGGCCTCCAGTTCGACGAACTTCCTCACTTGGCCAAACACTACTTGGCAAACGAGATAGGCATCACGTCCCCCTCTGATGCCACCTCCGAAGAACTGGTCAACCGATATATAGAGCTTGCATCTAAGCTCGTTCGTTGTCTAGAAGGGAACGATAGGGCCTTGGTGGAATTAAAGACTGACGCGCGACGAAAGAGCATCATTGCACCCCATGAACCCGAGATGACTACTTACGGTCGCGATATGGCGCGAGTCAAACAAGTACTCGAGGTCCTACTACCAGAGCGACAATCTATCTTGGATGACTTTGTTGTCAAATGGGACGCATTGATCTGGCTAGAGATGGAAGGTTTAGACGAGAGGACCAGGTTGACTGTCGAACAGCAGAAGCAGCATCGACATAACACACTGATCCCGGTGCTCGAACGATCGCAAGAGTCTCCCGTGGAATTAGATGAACATGTTCTGTTGCTGGAGATGCGAGTACGAGACAATCGTCATATTTTGCCGCCCAAGAGGAACAGTTTGCCAAAGGCCGATAGTATGTCGTCTCTCTGCTGTAACGGATAACCCCACTCACCTTCATGTGACAGCGTTTGGAAACTTCCGATTCCCAGCCCCACTGAGCTGCGAAGCGTAGGGCTGCTCACAGTCATTTCCGCATTACACTTCTTTGCTACACTCTGGACATTGCTGGATCGGGACTTTTGACGTCATGCTAGATCCCGTTGCGTATCCTGTACACGTGTAGGGCAAAGATGAAAGGAAGCAGAAGACGGAAACATCCTTGGCGTGAACGATGAGTAGATAACACGACAGATTGAGAGGCCTCTGCAACATGTCGCTGTTTGACAGGAACGATTCCCATGAATAGTATCAACGTACCAACCAGAAAAGTGAACGCGTGTGAGAGAACGAATGAGATATGCATTGTATGAGCCACGGTTTGGGTCTAGGGGAGACTTACTTTATGACGCGAACATCCCGCGGAAAAACCCAGATAACATCATATCTCTACGTCTGCTAAACCGGATTCCACGTGTGCCCTTTAGCCAACAAGTGGGCCACGAGAAGCATAGGTATGAAACATCGAGAACAGAAGCAAGCAATTAAGCAAGCAATTAAGCAAGCAATTCACGCATGAAATTTATCAGAAGACGCAGACTTTCCAGACCAAACATTTCACCGACATTTCAAAACCTCAGGATAATACAAAGTTACCTACCATCTCTAGTGAAGAGATTGCCGGCACTTGCAAGCAAACTGAGTGGTGTAGCGGTTCTCAGATTCAGATGTTATAATAAGCACATACGCACCTTGTACAAATATGGAGCTGATAACTTGGCAAGAAAATAGGTAGTAGAGTAGTGAGACCAGACCAGACTGTTAACATGTCCCGTCGCATGGAAACATAACGGGAACAATACGAGACTTTATTGTTGAAGAATGTCGTCGTCAAGGATGAATTCGTTGATAACTTTGCCGAGGCGAGTGGCTGAGAAAGTAACCTTCCATATCGGGAAGTGCCGGAGACTAAGTCTGCACCAGACCGAAGGGAGCATCCTGCACTGCGTCTTTGCCTCCACCTCCTCGTTCTCTCAACACAGTTCGCTCTAGTCAACCGAGACCTTATCTGTTGCTGGCCGAACGGATTCTTACCAGCCTTCAGTGCTTGCGAACCTTGAGAAACAGGTCATTTGGATCAACATGGAAGAATCAACTCAATTGAACGAATTACGAGACCTGCTGAGAAGAGCGGAGAGGACGCCGGTGAAAACCGCTGCTGTAGTGAGTGAGGCAAATTTTAACAAGTCTTCATATCTCAAGCAATAGCCCCTGTAGAGGAAGGATGCGTTCAAAAAGCTGATTGACCTGGCGCATTCACCATATTCGTCTTGCAAGTTGACGGTCGCCGAAAAAATAACACTTTTCATCAAGGACTTTCCAGACCTTGAAGATGATGCAATTAATGCCGTGTATGACCTATGCGAAGACCAGGATCCCACCGTATGTTTCCTGCTGGGTGCACTCTTTTCCTTTCACAATCGATCGACCCTATGAAATGTAGGTTCGAATAAGAGGATACCGTACCATTAGTGCGGTTTCCAAAGTTCAACAGAAGTGGATCAAACGCAATGCAGATGTCTTGGTTCAACTACTGCAAAGTGGTATGTACTATATTTGCTGACTGTCTTCATAGCATGCAGGTGGCGCACCGCCACGCGACGATATGATTATTGACCATTCGTGCAGATGATGCCAACGAAGTTGATGTGGTGAAACGAGCACTAACCGAACATCTGGATTTGGATCCTGCAACAACACTGGGAGTACTATGTGACCAGATCATCCCGGTTGGTGACCCACTCGACGAGGAAGAACAAGCTATTCGCGATCGACTTCGTTCTTTAGTGCTTGCTTATCTTTCGGATGACGCAAAGCGAGGTATCATCGAAAGACATGCCAGTAATCGACAAAGTCCCGCTGAAGATGTCCTTGTCTCGGGCTTGCTGAAAGTAGGTGACATAATATGATGCTATGTGCCGCCGCTCACAGATTCATGTAGGCGATCCCCAAACTTTCTTCAACGGATATCGACATTATCGTGAGAGATATCTTGCTGTCACTCCCAACATTCAGTCGGCATTCTTCACGCGGTCAAGAACTACTGGACATTATCGTTCGCCGAGCTCAAGTGATGTTAAAAGATGATTTTGTTGCCGGCTCCCTTGCGCATACATGGTACTATCTTGAGCTTGCTACTTTTCTCTCACTTGAGAAACAAGTTGCACACCCGGCATACTTTCTTCGCTTCCTGCAACTTTATGTCACCCCTCACATCTCTGGGAACAGGATGACTCCAGAGGATAAAATATTTATCTTCAAACTCTACGCGAATCTGGTCACAGTGGCGTTTGAGAAGAATGCAGAGCCCGGTGCTGATCTACCTTCCAATGCTGAGATAGATGTACTCCGTACGAATGCCGTCGAAGGATGCCCTGCATTGCTGCCGGTATGTGGTGTGAAGCGATCGTGGTCTTATACCTCACCCTGTTGTCAGGTTTTCATTGGTTGGAAGCAAAAGCAGTGGGGATTATGCAAGGTTCTTCTAAAGAACTGTTTATGGGTGCGTGTTGACACTCAATTCGCTAGACTTTGCTGAGATCCTAGCAGTGCAAGAATGACAAATCTTGGACGGCGCCACCTAACATGGTCAAGTTGTTGAAGGAAGTCGAGCAAGAAGCCGCAAATGCGCTGAAACAAGGAGAAACGGACAGAGTGTCCATGGAAGAAATTCAGAAACTCATTAGGGTTCGCAATGGGCCGCTTTTCATTCTAGCTGCTTGTGTCCAACGATCGTATCTTCTCTGTTTGAGCAGTCTATTCTTCCGCCCGTCGAGACGTACAGGCCAGCACAACCTCGTCTGGCAGCATCAACATCAACGACAACGATTGATACTAAAATCTCGAAAGGTACGGGCAATGTAGGCAAGACTAATGGATCGCCGGTAATCATCAAGCGCAATCGCGACATACCAGCATCGCTACCTCCTCGACCGCCACCCAGCATACAGTCAACACAGCTCAACATATCTCCTCGACGTGGAGACCGACAAGCGAAGCAAGATCAAGGTACCCCAACACGCACACGGAGTCAACCTGCTTTAAGTGCAAGTTTGGGAAGACCGGGTACACCATCACAACGATCGGCATCTCCGCTTAGAAGAGGCAAGCAAAATGGCGAAGGTGGAAGTAGACTTTCTCTCCTTAGCAGGATAGATTCATCGGGCGCAGGCCCAGGTAGACCACCGCCTCCTGCGATACCCGCCAAGAGACGTGCAGAAACGGAAGGGTCTTTGACGTTCAAGAGACCGACTCCGCCTCGGGGTCAGCGTGATATACCGTCATCAGGCGAGTGGAGTATTAAGGGAGCCGCGTCGAAACAGTCCGATCGCTCTCCCCGCGGTAGGAATGGATCTTTCTCATCATCGAAATCATCTTCGTTGTTGGAGAGATTGAACGGCGATGGGGATTATGCAGAGGCCGGTGAGCGGAGAGGGAAGAAAAGGACCAAAAATCTTTAGTGTGTTACGCATCAAGTTTTCTGTCGTTTTCTATGCGCTCGCTGTCATACCCCTCAGTCATATGCTTTGAAATATGCATATGTTTATTCGGAAGACGCTTTGGCCCCAGGATCCAACATGGTCTAGACAAAGTTTAAAAATGACTACATGTCGACTCGAATCAGAACAGAATGTGAGTGAGTGAATGTTTTCATCGTATGCTATATTGACCTGGTTCTGCGGAGCCAGAGATATTGTGTTGTCATCGACCATGTATCGAGTATTAAACGTCATCGTCTAAGGCTTCCCTGTCCAAACTTTAGAGAGAAATTCCTCCACATTGGTGAAACGATAGGAAGGTAAAAGTCGGTTCCACTCGTCTGTTACTACGAAGACGCCCTTTGCAATTCCAGTAAGGGTGCCTTTCAATGAGTCCCTAGATATGGTCTCAATTTGATCCTCCGGTATCCCGCGATGGGTAATAAGAGGGACCCAAGAGGTCTTCAGTTCGCCGGCTTGGACTTCCAGTTTCACGGCTTCGATTTCGAATGACTGACCTGTTCAAGGTCCGAATGAGTCAATACAAACATAAGTCACTACGAGAGTTCTCCTGTGCTGACATACCTCTGACTCTTTTGCCAAGTTCCAGAAGCTGCGCGACTGTGACTCGGTTACCACTGATACCGCCAACCACAGGCCATTCTCCTTCAAATTCGATGGCTTCAGCGACGACGTTTGCAACATCTTGAACTAATGTCATCGTCATAGCATCTTCATGCTCGTGACCCTCAAGTACGATAGCTCTGCGATTCTGGAAATCCCATGGCATAGGCACGAGTGCAAGATGCTCGGAGGTCTTATAAGGGTATCCAAGGTAGTTCAGGAAGATGCCAGGCTGGAACAGAGTGTACTCAAGGACCTTCAAATGGGGTAATCGTTCACGAGTCCATTCATAGTAGAACAAAGCCTAAGGGGATGGGTGCACGATACCTTTTCCTTTTGGTTCAGCTGACGAAGGTATTCACGAACGTCTGCTTTCCCGCTATATGGTGTGTGTGAAATAGTGCCGCTGCATTGGCTTGGTTTGAATCCAATTCTAGGTGAGCAAAGTGACAGGACTCACAGTGCCCATTCGCTGGGTGCAAAACGTTTCACGCCTGCCACCACTGCGGCATCGATGAGGTTCTTTTGGGAGCTATTCCCCGTGTCGGTTTGTACTGCGATGAATGAGAGTACAGTATGGACTCCGCGGAGAACGTTCGCCAACTGGTTCTTGTCCTGATAATTTACCTTGACATAGGTAACATCGGGGCGGACCAGAGGGTCAGAAGGTGGATCCTGTCAAATGATTCCGTTCCGAAATGAGTGATAAGCAACGGTATAGATGCGTGGAACGGGACTACCTTTCGGGTGAGGATGATCAACTGGTGTTTATTTCTGGCAAGAAGACCCGCAATAATCTCTTTGGCTACAGCTACATAGAAGGTTTTAAGCCAAAGGACGAGGGCCTGAGGTTATGCGGCTCACCGCCCGCACCAGCAACTGCGATCTTGACCATGATTTGTTTGTAGGCAATAAGACCATCTGACCTCGCCTTATATACAGGCCGTTGGACCAATGGATAAAGTGCAAGTCATCCGCCGCATGTCAAGTACATCTTGAAATGGCGTTGTCGGTTGAGTGGCGTAGCTGAATAATGTCAGAGAAGCGTTGTCATTTGTACAGGGTCCTGCAGAGTCTATACCACCCATCCATCTCAAGGCGAACGAAATAATATTTCGCGTAAGCATGTATGACATCAAAGGTCAATCCTGCGATTAACAGGGTTAACAACGGCTGTCTGCGGGGATCAGTGCTCGGTCGTAACTGATTGCTGTGTGTAAATCATTTTACGAACTACGATACACATTCATCAGAACGCAACACCGCATAAGGCGAGGTGGTCGATCGCAAGCTCTAAGGCTTTCCCGCCCAGACCTCAGTGAGGAACTCCTCAATACTCGTGAATTTGTACGAGAGGAGTAGCTGATTCCATTCGTCAGACGGCAGAGTATATACACCCTTTGAAAGGCCAATGAGGCCATCCTTGAGGGTGTTCTTCGAGAAGATCGGGACCATCTCCTTCGGAATAGAAGGGTGGTTCAATTCGGGGACCCATGAGGTCTCAAATGTCCCAGCTTCGACGTCCTCTAACCTGACCGATTCGAGTGCGAATTTTTTGCCTGCGAGGTCCATTTCAGAAAAATTTGGACAGTGACCAAAACCTGTCGATGACTTACCTCGAATTTTCTCTCCGAGTGCCAAGATTTGCTCGATTGTGACCTGATTGCCACGGATGCCTCCGACGGTAGGCCATTCGCCTTCGAAGTCGACAGCCTCGGCGACTACGTTGGCAAGATCTTGGACCTTGGTCAACGTCAACCCGTCAAGATGCTCGCGACCTTCTAACACAATACCCCGACAATTCTGGAAATCCCACTGAAGTGGGAGAGGATCAAAATGTTTGGCGGTCTTGTAGGGAAATGCGAGATAGTTGAGAAAGAGGCCACACTGGAACAAGCAGTACTCAATGACCTTCAGGTACGTGTTAGCAATATGATTGTAATGCGGTAGAATAATAATGGCCTGACAAACTTTCTTCTCTTGGTTCAACTGTCGAAGGTACTCGCGGACAGTTTCCTTTTCTGCGTAGAAAGGAATCTCTTTGACTTTGTTACTACGTTAGGATCAGTAATGCGTGTGTGAACGGAGAGATGACGAAAGCAACGTACGAGCCCCATTCGCTGGGAGCGAACCTCTTCACGCCCGCCTCGATGGCGGCATCGATGAGGCTCTTCTGGGAAGCACTCTCGGGGTCCAGGTGGACTACGATGAACGAGAGAACGGTATGAACACCGCGCAAAGCTTTCACCAGTGAAGCTCTATCGCCGTAGTCCACTTTAACATAGGACACGTCTGGATGCGTTATTACGTTTGACGGTTTATCCTGTCAATGCAAGTAAGTTTCAAGGTTGCAGAAAGCGATAACCGGTCCATACACTGCGGGTCAGAATGACCAACTGATGTTTGTTCCTGGCGAGGAGACCCTCGATGACCTCACTGGCAACGCCTACAGTGGAACGTACGGTACGTTTAAGAGGTTCAAAATAATTGTCGATTAAACGACTTACTTCCGGTACCACCAGCGACTGCAATCTTAACCATATCGTTCTGTAGTTCGGATGGGAATAGTTGATATCAACTTGTTGCAGATTTTACAACCAGGCAGGACACCTTTTATACCAGCACCCACAGCTGAACATTGTATCCCGACCACACGGATATCCGATCGTGGCTACTGTGCGTTGTCTTTGCTCTTCGCCGGCACTGACGCGTCGCCTCGGTCTGCCGTACCGCGTAACTCTGGCTTGTTCGTCCTTGTGTGCGCTCAGGTTCTTTTCACCCGGCAGTTGATGCGCCCCGGCTCAGAGCTAGACAGATCTATGCTACGGCTAGGAACAGAGCTGATAAGCAATATGCGAGAGTCGTTCCCCCGAATAACGCGGAAAGTACATCAGATGAATGCCACACTTGTTGGTCGCGATTTTACAGAATCGAAAGATAGAAGACATACGGAGTATCGACATACTAGTCTCTGTACAAAGCACAACCCTCCGCAGGTAACTTATCACCTACAAAATGTATCAGCACACATAACGGGTTCCATACTGTACATCATTAGGCATGCAACTAGGATGTCTTGCATGGCTTAAGGCATGGTTGAAAAAGATACTTGCTTGTTCTTCTAAAAGAACTAGCCCACCGCGGGGGTCGAACCCGCAGCCTTCAGATCCCGTCTAGCGAGTTCCACCCCGCCTTAAAAGTCTGACGCTCTATCCGATTGAGCTAGGCGGGCAGTTTAAATAAGAAAAATAATTTATAACAACAATAACAAAACAACTCTGGTTCGGAAAGCCGTGCATCGGCCGTGCAGATATAACAATAATAAGATCGTACTGGTTGGTATCAAATAACAAGGCAGTATGCTCCCGCAGCAGTCATACAACGTCAGGGCAGTAGTAGATAGATAATTAGTAGGTACAGTGTTGTAAAGCCTGAACAATAGATGTTCGCAGAGCCAAAATAATAATAATAGTAACCCACCTGCGAGGGCCGAACTCGTTGTATAAAACTCTGGCGGGACGTTGAAAGTCGGACAGTAAACTTGATATCAGCCAATGCAATCACATAAGCGCTCAAATACGTCAAGCGTCGAGTAGCCTCGGTGTGGCAGGCTAACGCATGTTCAGAAGACCGGAGTCTTTATATATAAAGTGTGCTGCCCTATTTCCATCGCGATACTTGCCGTCCATCCGCAGCCCTCTTTGGAATACAGTCCTCCAGACCAGCTCCTCCATGACAAGCAACGAGAAGTCACAACCTCCGGGCAGCGAGTCTCCGTCTTCAGAGCAACCGCCCTCCTACGAACAGCTTCGGGCAGAAAGGAATCTGAAGGAGACATTTGCCAAGATCGTGAATGACCAACTAGAGATTCAGAAGCTGTTTATATCCGTTGCGTCGAAACTGGAGACCACACCGAATATCGGAGAAGGGCATGCACTGTGTGATGAATGGAATGAGCTTCGTAAGGTAACGTTCAACCAACCCTCTGGGACAGGCGTCGTGCTTTATGCTTCGTCTATGCGATTGTAGAAGCATGCAAGGCTTTATCGAGATTCTCAGCTGAATGCAAGTCAATGTGCAAGTTTCCTGGGTAGTAAGTAAATGGTCGACATGGGCATACGTCGTTCCATAGCTAGCGACATTCGTAGATTACTCCTCGGTGCTTGTCCCGCTTTCGAAGTCGCGTATGACGATAAAGGAGAAGACCTTTATGATAAACAAGTTCATCGAGGCATGTCGGAACGATTTCCTTGCAATCTGTTTATTAAATGAACATTACACTGGCAGGCTATCCCCGCTCACGAAGAAGCAGCTAGGAAAGTAGCAATGAAGTTTCGTGAGCTCGCCAAACTAGTGGAGATCTTTCCTCATAAGGTGTCTGCGGTGTTGCGGGCGGAGGCGGATTCGCAAGGTTTCTGGTCTGGATTCTGGTCCGGCATTGAAGAGTGAGTGCATGCGTCTATATCATATTTCTGCAAGGTAACTTAGCTACTATATATTGATTAGACTGTGCATGTCTATTTGGAATGTGTGTGTTCAAGTTACTTTCTTTTGAATTTTGTTTGACGAGAGGACCAGGTTCTTCACGGGCTATTGATTACCATTGTGAACACGTTCCGAAGTATGCTTGCACGTATCGAGAACATCCGTGTATGCGGTCAGTCTTGTTCCTGATTTTATTTACGGGATGTTCTCTGAAGTTCCATGTCCTTCGTAGCCCCACTCATCGGTGTCCACATTGAGCTTTCATCAGGTCCGTCGAACGGCTTGTCCTTCTTGATGATTTTAACTATTCAGAGTATAGTGGGTTGTGAACCGTCGGCGACTGAGCCTTCTGCTCGCTCGACTATCGGTGAGGCCAGACACGATTGTAGAGCATTGGCCACACACCTCACCGGTTTCGAGGACGCATGGCACCTCGTTCGGTTGGCTTGTGACAACCTACTGCAAAGCATGTCCATGGCCAGTGCAGCCTCGGTGAGTCCACAGGTCCGCAATGTCTTATCTTCATTCTTCACGTTTCTCCTTGTATCTTCGTGTTCCGTCTCGCGTCGTTCAACTCGGCTAATTGTGGATTTGTTTGATACGTCCCAGAGCATACCCGAGGCTTTCAACGCCAACTTGAAGAACATTGAGGCGGTGCATGGTCCGCTTGTTCAATGTTTGTTGGCGTATGCTACCGGCAAGGCGCCGTTGTAATCTGTGTGTATGATTCCTATCCCGAGGTGAAGTTTGTGGCATTGCGATGAGACCATTTCTTCCCCGTTACCCTTTGTATCTTTGATACCCGTTGAAGCACTTGTAGGATATTATGGGCTTTTCACTATCCGCTTACTTGTTCGATTTCTGCACATTAAGCACAAGGCGAGATCACCTGTTATCGCCTACTTGGCGTGTCTAACTGCACATATGACTAGAGGTTCATTAAGTGGATCTTTGATCCTATATTGCTTCGAGGCTGTTCGTTAATATAAGCGGCCAAGGAACCTACACTCGCGTTTTCTCCCATAGAGGCTCTTCACCAGTTATCCTGCCCCAACCATCGCGAATGTGATAGTCAGGAACATACATAAAGTGAGTTCATGAAATATCCGTCAAGACCCACTGGATTCGTGCAACATATATATGCACGGCTCCGTTTCCACACTGCTTCCAGCTAGGGTGATTCGACTCTACCATGGGCTATACATATTCAAATGCGTCCAGGTGTTGATTTGATGTTCTATTTCTGTAAAATCAACCTTTGTAAGTTGCCAGAGGCTACGGTTATCATCCTATTTCCTCTATATTTATACAATACACGCTGTCTACACATAGTCTACCTAAAGTAGACTCTTGATGATACCGTCGCCTTCAACCAAGATACAAGGCCCACCATAGATTACTTTGTCAGAAAGATCATTTTCATCGATGAATTTGATGACCTCGGCATCCTCTGCTCCAGGTTGGAGCCAGAGAGCAGGGACACCGAGAGCCTTTGCCTGCTCCAAGATACCAAGGGTAATCTACCAACGATGTTAGCAGGCGATCCACCGTCGTCCGGGAGAAATACCTTACTCACCTTGGCTGGTGTGATAATGCTGACTGAGGTTTGCGTTGGCGACGGAAGGTCGGCGAGGGTTCGAAGGGGGCAAACACCCTCAAGCTCTTCTTCTTTCTATGCTCGGATATGATGTCAAATCAGCGGCAGGATTCGGTGGCGAATTAAAGCATACTGGATGGATAGGAGTCACATCTTTGTTTCGTACCAGATACCACTTTAGAACCTGCAATACTCGTGTTTGATATCCGATATGTCATCTGACATGCGTCAGACTGAACTTACTTTGGTCCCAAACTTGGTTTGATTCTTCGATGCGCCTACAACGGCATACTTTGGAGAAGACAAGAACGTTTTCTTGATTTCTGCTGTCCCAGGCATGATGCTGAGGACTTAACAATATATTTGAAGGAATGAAATTAGGGGTTCAGGGAGTCTAGTATGAGCTGTCAGCAGCGGATCCTATATTTATGGCTCTCGGTGATTTGGAGCACGCCATCGAGAATGATTGGACATATGGTCAATCATCCGGATGTATTTACTGTGTCAGCGTCTGAATGACCTTCACCGGAGACTGCATCAAGACTGCATCAACTCAGTGTGCAAGCCAAGTGCAAGCCATTCGAAGACTAATTGGCAGATTCTCATGGGTCATACATTGCCTGCCCTAAAGCATTTGGTCCGTGCGCAAAGCATCGGGGTATATAAGGAGGGCGGGGACATCCCGCACTCTTCATACTTACCTTGATGGCACTTGCCCCTTCATGTCCCGGGTTGGTGGGCCGTGGGACCTCTCCATAGCACGGCGACCATGTCCTCAGAGGGAGCCTGCGGTTTGTATGGGCTTCGGCTCATGCACCGTCTCAATATTTTCCTGTCCTGCTTCGGCCCTCGGGCTGGGCAGGCCATTATTTTTTGACATTTATTAGTCCTAACCCTAACCCTAATGTACATGACGCAATATATCGTATTACTGTCTTGTTCAATGTTGAACGTTTGAAATTTAAACCTGAAGTTCATTGAACATTTCTTGGTATTGAATATTGAAGGTGAAAGAGGAGGCAATTCAAAAGCACATGATGCGTTCGTTGCCTTTGCACCTTCCAAGTTCTGTGCGCGACCGACTTCCACATCCCAGTCGCACGGCATTGCGTTGGATATTCTATGGCGTCCTGCTAGGCTTCTCGCTGTCAGTTACTTCGACTTCTCTTGCTTTGTACTTCCAGGACCGGAAGCGCAAACGCATCGAAAAGCAGTTCGAGCCAAGGCCAATCGAACTCCGGAGCGATGAAGTCGTCAACGGAGTTACCGGCTTAATTGGTATGTGTTGCTATGAAGTTATAGCCTGCATCCTTCAACGATAGATATCTGTTTCTTCTATAGGGAATACGCCGTTCATGCGCATCAACTCTCTGAGCGATGCGCTCGGCGTTGAGATTCTTGGGAAAGCAGAGGTGCAGATCCACCTAACGCTCACCATGACCTTCAGTTTACACTTTGCTAGTTCCTCAATCCGGGAGGAAGCGTAAAAGACCGTGTCGCGCTGCGGAGTGAGTACCACCGATTGAGCGTGCAAGTGTATGGTCTGACTATGAAGCATCGAGTTTGCAGTGATCGAGGATGCTGAACGTCAAGGTCTCTTGGTTCCTCACACCGGCTCTCGTATATTCGAGGGCACCGTAGGGTCTACTGGCATTTCGATAGCCACGATAGCAAAGGCAAGGTAAGTGGAAACGGAACGTATAGTCCGGGAAATATAATCATTAATCATTGACTTCTACAGAGGATATGAAGTCAGTAAGTGAACGTGTGTTGACGAATTCCTCGGGTAATGCTGACTCATGGTTTCAGCAATCATAATGCCCGACGATGTTGCAGAAGAAAAGGTGAAGGCACTTCTCGCTTTGGGCGCAGAGGTAGAACGAGTCCGCCCTGCGAGTATCGTTGACAAGAAACAGGTTAGCTGCTCTGTGTTCGTATGATCAAAGAGATGCTGACCGTGTATCCTTCGATCTGTAGTTCGTGGTATGTTTCAACAATTTGTTTACCTCCCCTTGGATTGACAGGTTCCTTCATAGAATCTTGCTCGTGAACGTGCAGCTCACTTCGGCCACACCGCCAACCCTCGTCGATCAATGCTTCGAACATCGTCATCGTCTGTAGTAGTAACAAGTACTGCGTCTGAATCCGCCCTAGAAGAAGACCATCTTAGGACCCAGGACGAGGAGGAGGAACTCCGGACTAAACCTCGAGGGTTCTTTGCCGACCAGTTTGAGGTAAAGTACACATGTTTCCTATCCATCCACCGAGAACTTGTCAAATAATTTGAGAACTATCTCAAGAATCATAGTAACTTCGATGCCCATTACTATGGTACCGGGCCTGAGATTTGGAGACAGACAAGTGGACGAGTGGATGCATTTGTCTCAGGAGCAGGTAAGATTCTCAATTCTTCGTTCGCTCTCAGCACGCCTTCATGACTGTGATTATAGGTACCGGAGGCACAGTATCCGGTATTGGACGATACCTCAAATCAATGAAGGACGATGTCCTGGTCGTGTTATGTGACCCAGAAGGTAGTGGGCTGTACAACAAGGTTTGTCGGAGAGCATGTGTTCGTTCGGACACAACTAATTGTCGACTATCAGGTCAAGCACGGCGTGATGTTCGACCGGAAAGAAGCTGAAGGGACAAAGCGAAGACATCAAGTTGACACAGTAGTGGAGGGAATGTGAGCAAGATTTGTGTCTCTGACGCTGTTGTCTTCACGTATCTTCTACAGTGGTATCAACCGATTGACTCATAACATGGAACTCGGCCTCCCCGTGATCAGCGATGCATTCCGGTATGTTTTTCCTTTCACGTATGATGACGACCCGTTAATCGCTTTACCCTAGTGTTACGGATGCAGAAGCCGTCGCTATGTCACGATACCTCGTTCAAAACGACGGTCTCTTCCTGGGCTCAAGCAGTGCTTGTAACCTGGTTGCATGTATAAAATTGGCAAGGAAGATGGGCTGGAGTGATGGTCAAAGAATCGTCACCATCCTTTGTGACTCTGGAACCAGACACTATTCCAAGGTCCGCTTCCCGTCTCAGTACATCTGCATGGATTAACCTGATTTGAATTTTTTTAATCTTGTTTGGCGGCTCTTTGTCTCGATCTATACAGTTCTGGTATGTTCACATTGTCAATACCCGTTATGAAGATTCTCATGAGCATGATAGGAACGATGACTACTTGCATCGCGCAAACGTCCCAATCGATATTCAAATCATCAAGGACCTTCTTACAGGTCCAGTAAGCACAGCAACTCCTGCCTAGATTTAGCGTAAGACGAACAATGGACAGCTGAAGTGCACGATAGCTAACGATGGCGCCGTAGGCGTGTATAATACAATACAGTATATGTAAAGACTATGCAGGATATATGATGAGTGCGTGATGGATGTCCATGCGATGATACAACTACAACAAACATGGAGCGGGTGAAACAGTAACACAGGGAACAATCTTAGCCAGGCTGCCAAGGATTGCTCAACGTATTCGGTACTGTTGATAGCGAGGTTGAGGGTGTGAGAGCTGGTGCGGATAGATTGGGGAGGAGCGGGGCGTTTGTGAACGGAGGTTTGGGAGAATTGCGGACATGAGAATCTTTGCTTGGGGATGCACTAAGCGAAGGAGTAGCGGAAACTTGTCGGCTGAATATGTGACACTCCGTCAGAAAAAAAAAGTAACTCAGATGTGAGGGCTAGCAACTCACGCAGCATCCTGATTTGACTGATTCTGAGCTTGATTCGGGTCGGTAAAACCGACCTTGAACGCTCCAGTTTGTACAAGAAAGTCCCAAACGCGACTCGTCTTGTTGACATCGATCTTGACCAGATCGCGAGCTTCTCGACGACGAAGCTTTCCACCACGCCTGGAGTATTCTCGAACCAGGGTCTCCTTAACCACGAGATACGGCTTGGGCAAAATTCGTAATGTCGAGCAGAGGGTCTGTTCCTCCGGCGTAAGAAGATGCAATGATGGACTGTTCGCCAGATTGAGAGGAGCGGCTGTGCGACACTGTCAACAAATGAACGTGACACGTAACATAGGGACTTACGCATTTTGCGACCTGGCGGACCCATACCGGACGCACTGGAGACCGAACCGCCCACTTTTGGCGTGAGCTCACGTTCATGACTCCGCCGACCGTCGTCACGCCGGCCATCTGGACCAATGGATTGTCGACCACCACTGACACGTAGAGACGATCGATCGGCTCCAGAATAGTAGTCTCTGGAAAGATTCGCTTTGACTTGTTGCTATTGATGTAAGTGTCAGAGACAAATATAATGCCGAATTTGTCAGATGCGGACGTACCCTTTTGACCAGGTCCGCCTCGTATTTTTCTATATCTGCTGCCGATGTTAAACCCATTTGTCGGTAGTGTTGAAGCTCTTGTATTCGTTTGCGAAGTACTTGTTCATCTATAGGAATGGGCGTCAGCGGTATCAGGAGTCAGCGAGTGAAACTTCATACATAGAATATCTGCCACAAAATGCTCAAAGTCCTCTCCGGTTTGGAGTTTTGCAAATGGACGCAACCGCACTACAACGTCTTTTTCCTCTCTGGGACGCTTCTTATCCGCAGCTTGCATCTATTGCAATCCATCAATACTAAGGACCGGAACTCAACAGGTCGGACCCCTACCTGTTTATAATTTAGAAGACCTCTCTCAAACATCAGCTGCTTGTTCTCCTCCCGCTTCTCTACTCGCTGGCGATACATTTGCAACAAAGTGAGCTTGAACGTTAACGAATCATCCGTTTCAAACGGTGGTGGTTGTATTGGCTCTTCCTCAGCTGCCCCCTCCTCGTTCGCATCGTCCGTCTTATCATCGACAGTCGGTGGTTTGACTTCTCGCTTCGGCGTGTCACCATTAATATGGTAGCCATTGGGTAAACCATTCATGAAGCCGTTCGGAAGTCTCTTCCCAGGGTGAGCTTCCCGCATCTTGCTCTCTTCTTCCCACCGTAATCGAGCCTTCACTTCCGGGTCATTCTCATCTTCTGGGAGTTCGTCGCCACCCCATTGAAGAACGACGCCAAACTCTAGATCTTTGACAAAGTCTTCAGCTTCGTTATCAAGCTCGTGTTCAAACTCTAATCGTCCCGGAAGGAATGTGGCAACTTCGTGTACGCCGGGAGCAGATGTTGGCGCAACTTTCGGTGCTGGCGGAGGATTGGTATTCATAGCACATATACGGCGACGTTTGCGTTCGTGAAACTCCGCAGGGTCAATACCGAACTCGCGATCCATGTGCTAGAATTAACAGTTTTAGTCGAAGTGAGCGGGTACCACGTCAAGAAGCTTACCGGCATCGGCCAATTGGGAGAATCGATATACACAGCTTTGTAATGTTGCTCGACCTCCTCTTTTGTTCGTGTACCAACATGCTCGGCAATGGCTTGCCAGTTTCCTAGTCCCTGCAATGATATACCATGCAGCAGGAGCAGTTCCCTGATAATGAAAATAATTTAGAATTCGATCACGTGTGCGGTTTAAGAACTTACTCATCCGCCCCCCAGTCTTCGACAAATATAGGGTATGAGTGTAGTTCCTGCATAGCAAGTCAGGAACTCGTCTTAGAGTTATTCCATAAAACCACCTACCACTACACGATAAGCGTGGTCTCTCTTATGCTGGCTGAATTCTTTTCCAGCACAGAAACATGCTGGACATATATCCACGCCATCTTCTAATGATTCGCACACAGGATCTGCACATTTTATTCGAATGGAATGGGTGAGGTCGCATCGACATGCGTCGCAGTGTATTTGTACACCGGGTTCGTTAACGGCTATATATTACGTAATCGAAAGGCGTGAGAATACGTTCGTGCAGATTTCTGGAGGGCAGTTTGTCTAGCACCACCAAGAAAGCATACTTACTTTGAATTTCCTCCGGTTGATGCTGTCGTTTCCGGTGAGTAATAGTCATATCTCGCACCCCAGACCCTAGAAAAGAGATCCCGCAGAGTTATGATGTCTCTCGTCGAAGGCGAATAGGTGAATGAGACCGGTCGTCGAGTGCTCAGAACGTGTCTTGATTGGCGGTACGGTATCCAGAGTGCATGTACGATGATTTTAGGTAGGTTTAATCGCCTCGAAAAGCACTGATTGTTGTGTATGAAGGCCAAAACCGTAGTTACGGTAGACGCTGTGGCACCCGCCCTTGAGTAAGATTAATGCACCCCGAAGCAGGTTCAGATGAATAGTATGTCTCGTTCCTATCGTTCAGCCCGAAGAACGAAGAACGAAGGAAGAGGCAGATGTCGAGAATGTCGTCGTCGTCGTCGCAGTCGATGTCGCCGTTTGGCGGTCCAAGGCGGGTGTTTGGCCATGTTTGTTTGACTAACAATATTGTAATTATCGTAAATTATCTATTGTTTACCATGTCACAGCCGTGACTAAGCCCTAACCTTACCACCACACGCTGTTACAGTAAGTTCAGCTCTGCCGAGTCCTCAACTCTCCCTTCTCCTCCATTGACCCACCCGACGTCCCTTTGCTGATATTTAGAGTCTGTAGGGCATACGAATGAATTAGGCTACTACAACAATGGCACGTTCTCCTTCTCCCGCAATAGGCCGTACGCTCGACATCGAGTTGTCTGGCCAAGAAATTATCTCTGTCGAACTTGACAACTTGGATCCCGACGCGTCCGACCTTCTCGATGTTCTCAGAGATGCCCAGTCTCCGCCATGGATATGGACAAAGCTCGCAGCGGAGTACTGGAAGCAGGGACACATGGAGGCGGCGGAGAAGCTTGCTCAGAGTTGCATCGAGAGTTCGTCGTTATTCATGTCCGGTAGTCACTCATTTTAACTTTGTACGTCTCACAGCTTTGGAGCGAAGTGGACAGGACCACAATCTTTCCCCCATTTACTCATTGATTGCTAATATGCAAATAACTCGCGCACAAAAGGCTCCCAAGATTATCCTACATGATGCTCGCCTCGATGACCAGAGGGCGGAGAAGACTCGAAAAGAATACTATCAAGACGCAGCTCAACATATGAACAAGGTCAATGTAGCGCAGAGTGGGGGCGTATCAGCCATGCTCGGATTCCTGACGCGAGGTTAGCTACTCGATCCATCCCCTCCCCTTCCATCTAACGGGCGGTGATAGCCATTCTCCAGTTGGGCAACCAGTCAATGGATGACGCGTTACGCTCATTTGAGGGCGTGCTTGCCGAGAAACCAACCAATATCGTTGCATTGTTGGGCAAGGCCAGAATATTGTTCACTCGTCGACAATACTCTCAGGCATTGAAGCTGTTCCGAGAGGTTCTCAGGCTGAAACCCAACTGCAAACCCGATCCTCGCATAGGTATAGGTCTCTGTCTGTGGCAAATGGATCAGAAGGCGATGGCGAAGGCTGCATGGCAGCGGAGTGCTGAAGTGGTGAGTCTTTGTGCTACGAGACGCAACGGAGTACGGATTTGACTATTTGTAGGATCCGAGTGCATGGCCATCGCACCTGTTGCTTGGTCTTGAGGCGATCAATGCCAGTAAAAATGAAAATCAACCGGAAGAAGAGCGAAGAACCGAATTCTTAGTTGGCACCAAACTTGTCGAGAAGGCCTTCAAGACAAACCAGAAGAACTCTGCAGCCGCCAATGCTTTGTGCGAACTATTCATTCGCAAAGGACAGTACAAGAGTGTAGGCAACTCTCGTTCTACTATAGATATTTCCTTCATTTATTTGCTTGCAGGCTCTGAAATTGGCTGAGCGTACCATTCAATTCGCAGACACACTAACGGTACTGACGGAAGGTCACATTCGCGCCGGTCGTGTTCTGCATGCGGAAGGTTCCACATCGGAAGCCATGAAGCATTACTCGATAGCGAGGGAGGGTCAACCGACCAATGTTTTGGCCGCGATTGGTCTTGCCCAAATGCAGATGCACAATGGTTTGTCCTCTGGCTGCACTCGCAATAGCTCAAAGCTGATTTCTCGCAGATGAGATACCCGGTGCCATCCACACTTTAGACACACTGATCCAGCGGCCACCTGCGAGCGAGTCAATGGAGGCCACCGCGATGCTTGCTTCTCTGCGTGCCCATCCGCGCCCTGGTGTTTCCAGCTCGGACCAAGCTCAAGAGAAAACTCGTGCAAAGGAGCTTTTTGACCGTGTTTGCAAGACCCTTGGACTGCCCGAAGACACTCACCCACAGTTGAATGGTGCTAAGCTACTGACAGCCCCTACACGCACTATCGCTGAAGACAGCGAACTCCACCTTGAGATTGCACGACTTTGGCAAGTTGAGAACCTCGATAAGGCCGAGCGCGCATACCAAGAAGCTCTGAGGCTGAATGAGGCTGCTGGTCGTGCAGAGCCACGACTGTCGAATAATCTCGGTGCGATACATCAGTTAGCTGGTCGGCTGGATCAGGCAAGAGTGATGTATGAGAGTGCGTTGACCACAGCTGCTGCGCTGGAGTCCAATGCTGGCGAGGGCATGTCGACGTCAATTTTATACAACCTTGCTCGTGTGTATGAGGAGCAGGGAGCAGAGTCTATGGCGAAGGAGGCGTATGAGAAGCTATTGACGAGACATCCAGAATACGTTGATGGTGAGTTTGTCCATGCCTTTTGATGATCGTTGTCTGACGTCTTATCTAGCCAAAATTCGACAAGCACAAATGCTTGCTGATATCAATAGGAACAACGACGCTCACGAAATGCTGAAGCAGTCATTAGTCTCACAAAATAATAACCTCAACCTTCGCGCTTTCTACACTCACTTCCTTATACAGTCCAATCTTCCGAAGCCAGCCAAGGAATTCGTCTTCGCGACATTGAAAGACCACGACAAGCACGATATTTACTCGTTGTGCGCTGCAGGTTGGATTCAGTATCACCAAGCGAGAGAGAGTCGTGACCTCACTCCAGAAGGTATCAAAGAGCGAAGACGTGGTTTCCAACGTTCAGCGGAACTCTACGACAAAGTTCTGCATCTTGATCCTACATGTGCTGTTGCTGCACAAGGATTGGCTATTGTCATCGCCGAGGATGCACTCGGAACCTTAGGTGGCTCCTTAGCAGCCCCAACGCCTGATGAGAATCAGAAAAGACTCAAGAACGCACGTGAAGCATTAGATATCTTCGCCAAAGTCCGAGAGTCACTGGACGATGGCAGTGTGTACGCCAACATGGGACATTGCTACTTCGCCAGTGATGACTATGACCGTGCTATCGAGAGTGTATGTCTTCCCATTTTCGTTCCTGGTCC
The DNA here is from genome assembly GCA_964035595.1 of Somion occarium. Classification (NCBI taxonomy): domain Eukaryota; kingdom Fungi; phylum Basidiomycota; class Agaricomycetes; order Polyporales; family Cerrenaceae; genus Somion; species Somion occarium. The sequence goes on from OZ037947.1 coordinate 344,292, forward strand.
TTTCTCTTAACTGATTATTCTTTAGTATGAAACTGCTTCGAAGAAGTTCTATCATGACCATAACGTCTCTGTGTTGATCTGCCTTTGTCGTGCCTGGTATGCAAAAGCCAACAAGGATCAGTCCTTCACAGCTCTGAACACTGCGCTACGATATGCCCAGACTGTACGTCTTCTGTGTTGTGTGTCCTGATGTTTTGTTGGTCTAACAAAACCTTAGGCGTATCATTTGCAACCGTCAGATAAAGTCATCTTGTATAACATTGCCATGATTCAGCAGAAGGCCGCTGAGATGCTTATAGCATTACCACCCGCTAAGCGATCTCTGAAGGACTTGCAGAAGGCTACCGAACAAGCTGCCAATGCTCAAAAGTGAGCTTCAGCCCACTGCCTTTCGTCTTTGTCACCCATATTAACGAGCTATGCTCTGTAGGCTCTTTGCTTCTTTAGCCGCAGACAAGGCACAAGTGCTCCCTTACAGCCGCGATATCGCCGATCAGCGACGTAAGTACGGAGATGGTGTGCTGCGAAGATGCGACGAGCATCTTGCAAGTCAGCGGCAATATGAGGCAGAAGTTCAAGCCAAGGTCGAAGCTGCACGCCAGAAGAGGCAAGCGGAGAAAGAGAAGCAGGAGGCGCTTGAGGTATGTTGTATGAGTGTGCTGTACTTCACATGGTTGCTTATTTATTACATACAGCGTGAGCGGATGGAGGAGATTCGGCGTCGGGAGGAAGCGTTGAAAGAGCAACGTCGCATTCAACGCGAACAGGCGCAGGAGTGGACGCGAGAGTTCCAAGCAGAGAGTGATGAAGAGCGAGAACGAAAAGCCAAGAAAGGTACTCGGCGGCCTCGAGCGGAACCAACTGGTAGTGGTGATGAAGCCAATGGGGAGCCTAAAAAGAAGCGACGAGGAAAGCTCAAGAAAGGTGCCGAAAACGATGAGGAAGAAGCGCTGTTCAGCGGGGAAGAGGAGGCTGCTGATAAGCCATCTCGGAAGGTTTGTCTTGCCCCATTAGTTTCTTGGTCTATTGTGCTTATGAAGTCTATAGCGTCAGAAAAAGAGGGTCGTCCGAGATGATGACGAAGCCGAGGTCAGCGCTCCTCGGAAAAAGCAGTTGTGAGTGGTGTTCTGAATTTTGCATCGTCCAGCAAATGAAGCTAATCTATACACTCATAGCAAAAGCAAAGAGTACATCTCCGATTCTGACGAAGAGATGTCATGACCTTGTTATTCCCCTTGCTATCGTTTTGGATTCGCTCAATCTTGTATTCGCTACCATATGATCTATTCGCTGTGCACTGTAGTCTTAGCTCTTTTGTAATAGAACCATCTCGCATTCCGATGTTCATATTTCTAACACAGCAGTCAAAAGAAGTTCCGGAACGGTTTTGTTTCCCCTTCGTCGATGTGATGAGCAACCTCGCTTTGCGACTTTCCCCCCACAACGACCCTGCCATGCGCCCAATCACGGATTAGTACTCCAGCAAGTGCATTCCGAGGTGGAAGCTTGAACGCTGGATCGTTCTCCTGGCTGTTTAAGGCCGCCAGAACTTCCTCTCGCGTGTACCATTTGGCATCTATACAACCATTAACTTACTTTCAACCTAGGAGACTTTGAATATATATCAAGTGCTTGCCTTCGAGCTCATTGTCAAGGTCAAGTTTTATGGGTACATCGGGGTCTGCAATGGCATAAAATCCTGCCATTATGTTCGCCGGGAAAGGCTTTACAGTCAAAAGATAGTTCATGGTTATGTCAGATTCAAAGATGAATCGCAAAACGCACCCACGGTTGGCTGGAATGGAACTGTATATTCCAAACTTTGACTGCAGCTTCTTCCCAGAGTTCACGTTCAAACGCATCTTCGAGCGATTCGCCTGGTTCAACGAAACCAGCTAAGGCAGAGTAGAACTTTGGTGGCCATCGTTGCTAAAGCAATGCGAACGTGAGTGATAGAATGCCGGAGGACATGGAATGCCCACGTTGCGACCTAGGAATATCTTATTATTGTCCGGACTGACGACAACCGCAATAACCACAGGATCCGTCCTAGGGAACGTAATATTGTGTAGACCCGTCCTAAATTATTAGAAAGATGTCTGACGTTGAATACTAAAGATATCCAGAGGTAGTTTGAAGACGCACGCTGTAGGACATGGCTCTTTCCCAGTATTATCCGTCCACGGCAGCAGAGACGAACATGATCGTTTCCACCCAGCCCATTGTGAATAGACTGGTGAACCGCATCCTGCGCAATACTGGTCGAGATATAGTCTGTCAACAATTTACGTTAAGATATCATTCAGTTACATCACCTTACCCGTATCCGCGAGTTCCAATCCACAAGGGTCCTCGCTTCTGCAAATATTGCACTATCGACTTGGGTTAAATGACCCATGGCAGCTCGACCATCGATGAATTCGAGGCTTCTCCCCCTCTTGGCTAAACTGCAAGCATGAAGGACTTGGTCCACCTCAGCTTTATCGAGCTTAGTAACATCTAGCGCGAAGAAAGGCGAGCCTTTGATACGAGCAGCAATAGATGCAGGATCCGCTTTTGCACTGAATTCGGATGAGGGCAAGACGTTTCCAATTCTGTCTCCAGTGTCAGGTTCGAGCAATCCCAGGAAGGCAATGGGAGGACCATGTAAACGAGCAGACTCCAGTGCGGCGACGGTAGAATCTGCCAGTTCGCCTGCATTTTTCCCTTGAGCGAAGTATGGTTCTGACCCCAGAAGAGGTTTAACATCTTCTGAGGTGAGGCGTGCAAGAATGAGAGACTTTGGCTTAACCGACTCGCTGGAGGGTTCGGCATCGGATCCCATGAGAAAATTACCATTCTTGAAGAGCACCCAGCGGGTCTCTGAGGATGTCACAATCGCATTGAGGAAGGGATGCGATGTCCTTAGCCAGGCCAAACGGTTCAGAGGCAAACCAGCAAAGAAGTTTGTGTGTGCACTGAGTGATTCGGATAGTTGTAAGTAATGATGTTGAGTTTCGCCTGCCACATACCCACTAGCCATCCTTGTAGAAGTACAATGTTTGGAGTGAAACCTGAGGGCTGTTCTACTTCCAAATGTGTAAGTAGCTAACCGATGGAAGAACCAAGCAGGCTGAACACGACGAGGGTTAAGTACCCTCATCGATGCGATTGAACCTAACTACGAATGAATTGCGTCAAGAATGTAGAATGTCAGCTGAAGCCTATCGGGCACCCAGAGTTCTTCTTATAGCAGATTTCTGACATGTACAAAGCATTGCAGGTTCGGGCAAAAGCGGCATGTGTGATCATGGGAACAAATGGCGTAGCACGGTGAGAACGACGGGCTCTGCACTATAAATGCATGCTCACAAACACTTTCGTATCACCTCGGGCCTTACGAGAATCGTTGGCCTACTCGTAGCAATGGATGGCAAAGTTCGGAAGTCAGCGATAGAATGAGAGTCAATGGCACCACTGCAACAGTCACGCTTGCTGGCTCCTTCGGGAAAGGAGACTACCTTATCGGGCGACAATATTCCAAAAACGGTTACTCCTGGAGCAAGACGCGTTGACGAGGATCTTCGCCTCTATTCTACAATCCACCAAACCCTAAGGGTATAACTCTAAAGATTACCTTTCTTCTGTTCAGAATTTCCAACATAAACCTTTCGGTATGCCCAGTCACTGATTAACAGGCCCGCCACGGCAGTAACCGGTGGTACTCTAAAGGGAGGTTCATCTGAGGTTTGTTCGGTCGCATTGCTGCCAACTTTCTTTTCGAAGGGCTTCTCAGGTCCTCGCGCGTTGATGTTAGTGCCTTCAGGGTTTGTGAGAATAGCAATAATCTCCTCCCGAGTGAACCACTGCGCATCTGCGGATGGAACATAATGGTGAATAGTGTCACCTGAGGAGATGAGGACAGACTCACCTTCAAGCTCATTATCAAGATCCGTCCGAGTCGGCACAGAAGGATCCGCAATTGCATAGAAACCGACCATTAGATTGGCAGGGAATGGCTAAGCCAAGTCATTGAGTAAAGTACAAAACAAGTGATACATCAGACTAAGACATACCCATGGTTGAGTAGAATGGTATCTCACTCCCCATACCTTCACACCCGCCTCCTCCCACAACTCACGCTTAACAGCATCTTCTAGGGTCTCACCAGGTTCGATGAAACCTGCAAGGGCGGAATAAAACTTGCCAGGCCACTTGCGCTGCATCATGAAGTCCGTCAGAGCACTAGCGAATCGGAATATGTCCTACACTCACGTTGCGGCCGAGGAGGATCTTGTCATTCTCGGCATTGGTAACGACCGTAATGATGACAGCGTCCGTTCGTGGGTGGGCGAAGTTATGCAACCCTGTACTATACTGTAATCAGACTATGCATTACGAAAACAAGACGCCGAACTTACGCGGTTGGGCAAGGTTTCCTACCGGTGTTGTCCGACCAGGGCAGGAGCGTTAGGCAAGACAATTTCCAGCCTGCCCAAAGGGAATAGACCGGAGATCCACAAGCAGGACAGAACTGGACCGCAATCGTTCAAGTGATGTCGCTCTTTGAGAGGCAAAGTTGCGAACCTTGTTTCTGGCGTTCCAGTCGACCATACTACGCCCTTCAGCGATAATCGCTGCATCCTCATAGCTAAAGTTCCTCATGGCAACCCGTGTATCAAAGAACTCAAATTTCGCACCACCTCTTGCCAAAACGGAGCTCTGCAAAGCCACGTCCACGTCCTTTTGCCCAAGCTCGCTGACATCGAGAGAGAAATACGGCGTTCCTTTGATTCTCGCAGCAACAGCAGCAGGATCCGTTTTAGCGCTGAAATCAGAGGATGGTAATGCGTCTTCTCCTTCAGCTTCCTGAAGACCAAGGAAGACAATAGGCGGACCACGAAAACGGGCAGCTTCTAACAGCGGTACTTCAGGAGCTGCGAGGTCACCCTCATGCTGTCCTTGAGAGAAGAAAGGATCTGGGCCTAGAAGCGCTCGAACTTCTTTCGTACTCAAGAATGCCGGTGATGGCTTCGACGATGGTCCATTAGATGTACTGGATGACATGAGTACTTTCCCATCTTTGAAAACTAACCATCGAGTGGATCCTGATGATATTATGGCGTTTAGGAAAGGCTGGGAACTCCGAAGCCAAGACAAGCGATTCAAAGGTGACCCTCCGAAGAAGTTGACCGGCGCACTGCAATCAATCATTCAGAGCTTGCTATACAATAGGATTGCATACGAGGAAACGAGTGTACCTATCTGCCATTTCAATCTATAAGAAGCTCTGAGCGCCGGATAGTTCTATTGTGAAGGTCTCTATTGTCTCGTTGGATTGTGAGCTGCCGATAGAATTCCAATGTGTTATGAGATTCTGTATGGAGTTGTGGTGGTGGTATGTATATCCAAGAAGCGTGAGCTCACTGATCAGCCCCCCACAGGTTTGCTACGGCTCAGACGCCACTTTTACGGACAACAATAGTCCTCGGGCAAGAGAATGGGCTTTGTCAAGATGACCCATGATAAGTCAGCGATGTCGCAGGGGATGCTCCCCACGAGCGGGAAATACTCGACACGGCTAAAGCGGTCCGCGCTTGTGCGCTAGAAGTCGGTCGCTGAATGCAGCAAGTGTTCTAGTTCAGACAAGTTACCAATTTTCAGGTTTTCCGTCGCCGTCCAGCCGTAGTCTCGATAATCGGTAACATAAACTTGAGAAATATCTATCAATGCTCGCGGTAGCGGGCGACTTGTTACTGTCGAGAAAACGTTTTGGACAAACCATGCAGCGGCTATCCCGGGCCGCATTCACATCAGTATTCAAAGCGACCTCGTCAACTCTTGCAACTTCAGCTTGGTCAATCCGGACACGTATGTATCAGATTTTGTCATCATCTACTAGGATCATATTAAAACCCATCCTTCTTGACAACTGCTAGCTCTACCGAAGACTTTATTCCGCTAGCGTGGTTCCAAGATCCTCACTGGATGATTTGCCTGCTGGCCCCAGGAACGACATAGAGCGTAACATGAATTGACTTCTGAGAGACGTTGTTTATCCTATTTTGGGTTGCTTATAAGATTTGATATACCCGCTGGACGAATTCCAGACGTCCGAGGCGTGGCCCTGAGGGGACCAGGGACCAGTTCTTACCGCTCACCAGGTCACTATCTCCTCACTTCTGCTTGCAATTTGAGTTCAAGGTAGGGTTTGGTCAGACTGATAGTTTTTTTCCGAACTTACTAGACGTTTCATTAGCTTCCGAAGTGCTGGTGTTATTCGATATGTCGTCACTTCTGGTGTCAATATCTAATCGCTGAAACATGTTCTGCAGAGGCGATACAACTCGCGACGGACAGCAGGTCGCACAGGCCCTGAGTTCTAGTGCACTATATTTCAGTTCCTCACAGCTTGACGCCAAGTTTAGGGCTCGTAACTGCGTCTAGGCGGCGTTCCTTCTGGTCAAGCTTCACACGTCGCGGTGGGCATGTGGTCTACTCCACGTCCATCTTGGAAAAACATAACCACGGAGTCCATGAAACGCCTGCTGATGCTCGCAGCATTTTATGATATTTTGGTCTCTGGAATCATTCAAAGCGATTTGACTTCACCGCATCGGTGTATCTACACCCAGGCCACCATGAGTTTACCAGGTGGATGCAATGTGCCTGTCAAAAATTCACGGATAGATGCAGATTGCTCTGACAACAGGGGACAGATTTGAAGCAGATCATCTATCCGTTCGGAGGCGTCACAGACGAAGAGACAGAGGTAAGGCTATCGGGTATATCATATCAAAAACGTGTGTTACTGCCTTCAAGGATGTCATCGCTGGACTACATATGCATCGGTAAGCCCTAGGTGTCGCAGCAGCAAGGTCAAGAGTGAGACAACCGGACTTTGCATTTGAGCTTCTGCAGACTGCTGACACGACCACAGGTTCGGCAGGTCAATGCGGATAACACGAGGTACACATCGACCGCATCTAGAAAGTTAGGGGACTGTCCATTTCTAGTTACAAAGTGAGTCATCACCACAAGTGCCTATATATTCCCATTGTTCACCAGATATAGTGCGTCGAGCAGAGCAAAAATGTATACAACTTGACAGTTTCATTACTATCAGCTATCATCTCCATCTATATCAAACTTGTGGAAGTCATGGTGCGATGCAGCCTTTCAGACTACCGTTATTAGCCGATCTCCATTGCCAACCATTGCACTGTGGCCCCTATTGCTCGGTTCCTGTACGTTTCAAGTTTCCTTCCTGATTGAATATGTCCCAAGCACACGGCACCACCGTGTTTAGATTACCGTAACTTCTCCGTGAGGCCTCGTCTTTTCCTTCACATTTCCTTATACGGAAGTACAATGCGACTTGCGTCCGTTCCAATTGCGGCTGTTCGTATGTTCTCATAATGGCTCTCAAGCTGTCAGTGCACGGATTTCAATGCCGCGGATGGGCTGAGCTCCGGGATGCATGGAACTCTCATCAGTAAGTTATATAAGAACGAACCTTGATAACGCTTTGGCCCTAGTTATGACCTGCTAATGATCCCTCGTACGTCTTCCCTTAACTATCCTCGGGCCTCGTGAACTCTAATTTACTCTTTCCAACAGATGGCATCGGACTCGACCTCCTACCCACTTTCGCACATCATTCAATCTAACAACACTACCAGAGTCCATAAGAACATGTCCCCCGCTCAAGCCATTGCCGACGCTTGGAAACGGGAATCACCAGAAAGTCAAAGACAATGGAGAATGGCAGATAAACGTGCGAAAGAGCAGTACTTGTCTCCCCCTGTATGGTCGAGGACGCAAACGAAGATTGGTGCGAAGATGTGAAGCCATGAGGCTGTAAGACTAGGGAAGCGGTTATTTGCACGACAACGGTGTCGCGATATTTATCTAGACGGGACAACCACTCTCATTCACTTCGTTCTTCACGACTACATCTTGCATTTTCGTATTTATTCCCCATAGGTTACAGTCAAACTCAACGCCTGTATAAATACTGTACAACTTACCCCGCATTTGATCTTATCTATATTCGAGTAGGCTGCTTTATCTAATCTTATCTATATTGAAAAAGTTTCCCGCTGGCGGTGCTGATTGGCTGTTGGAGTGTCTGAACGCTGACTCGGTCCAGTAACTTAGGCTTGCTTTCACACTTCCAGCAACTTGCTCTAGTCCAGTGTGCCCTGCACAAGCTCTCCCTTTCAAGATGTGGGAGACAGCCAAGGATCTGACTGCTGGTACGGCAGGAGGAATTGCTCAGGTACGCATAGCTTTATGTATCACATAAGAACGGTGTGCTGAGTTACTTCGCAGGTTTTGGTAGGCCAACCATTTGATATTGTCAAAGTGGTATGTCTTTCTTTCTGGAATACAACCGATTGTGTTTCTCATGCCCAACAGAGGATGCAAACGGCGCCAAAAGGCACATACCAGGGCATGTTGCATTGTGCAGGTGGCATTTTGAAAAATGAGGGTCCCTTGGCGTTTTACAAGGTGTGTACGGACGTTCCGTCATGGTTGTCCACTATCGTGTCTCACATATATATACCGTAGGGAACTTTGACCCCTCTCTTGGGCATTGGCGTCTGCGTGTCGATTCAATTTGGCGCACTTGAATACTCCAAGCGCCTTTTTGCTCAACAAAACATCGTCAAAGGGAAGGGTGGACCAGATGGACTGACGCTGAGTAGCGGTCAGCTTTTTGTCTCCGGCGTGGCTGCTGGTCTGGCGAACGGTGTGGTCTCAGGGCCCGTGGAACACATTCGTATCCGTATGTCGTCTTCCCACTTACTGCGTGACTAATCTAATAGCAAACCTATAGGTCTTCAAACACAATCCGCGACTAACCCAACGTATGCTGGACCTTGGCATGCAATGAGGAAGATCCATGGTGATCACGGTATAAACGGAATCTACAAGGGTCAGGTTATTACACTATGGCGTGAAGCAGTCGGATACGGAATCTACTTCTGGGCCTACGAAAAACTCATGCAACGCGAAATGGCAATGAAAGGAATCAGACGTGAACAGGTCAGCCCGGCAAAAGCAGTCCTATTCGGTGCAGCTGCAGGCTACGCAGTAAGTAATATCCATTTACAGCATGCTTTTTTCCACTGAACGTGTTCCGTAGTTATGGGCTGTTATATATCCGATAGACATGATCAAATCTAGGATACAGACCGATGGATTTTCAGCTGCGGGCGGACAAAAATACAACTCTATCGTTCATTGTGTTCATACTGTCTGGAAGACAGAAGGCATTGGTGCCTTCGCTCGTGGTTTGATTCCCACACTGATCCGGTGCGTCTTTATCTTGTCCTTGACCGCAACCTCGGCTGACGATTCTTTACAGTTCACCGTTTGCGAATGGCGCGACATTCCTTGGATTTGAAATGGCCAGCCGTCTTCTGAACTCACTGTAGTACCCCCATGATACCAGGCTTAATTCTTTGTAGGTTTAATAGATGTTCCATACCCTAGATATGTACTCTACGTGTTGCTTATTTGACGTTTTCGGACATCGATGTTGCTTTGTCTCATCACTTGTCATGACGGATGTAGGAATGACTGTTATATACTATTATATAAAGAGAATCAACGAGTGTTGTACAGGGTGACCGTGCTACAATGTGATGCTATGTACAAAATGTTTCTGTGGCAAAAGTGTGCATGGAGTGTAAGAGATGAACAAGGCCGAGCTGATACCGTCAGTAATGTTACAAGAAAGGTATGAAGGAGTGAAGAGCTGGGAAAGAAACATTGAACCGATGATACTCAAGATTGAGACATGAAGGGCCACATAGATGAACAACGATGAATGGCGTATCCAACGCTTCGGAATTGTCATTGTTTGCATCCTCGTAAATGCTTTGGAAAGTCCTTGCAGACCTAGGCTCGCCACCACGTAAAGTGGCAAGAACATGCAACAGAACTTGAAAGGTCGTAAGTTAAACCGGTTCCTCCTCCTACGCCTCGGGATTAGCGTTTAGATGAGGGTCAGATTTCACGCTGGAGAGAGACATAGGAGGAGATGGTTCCTGGGATAGGAGGAAGCCATAGGATCCTAGCGGATGTTCAGTGGGCGGGACCATCCTTCGAGCTTCACGATCGGCTTGACGACGACGAGCGAATTCATGAACGAATTCATCGGCGTCAAGAGTGTAACTGTGCTTGCGCACAGTGTCCGACACCCAACACATCTCATCGTATGTAAGTTCTCCTGGTGGAAGATCAACAAGCTGAGACTTGAAATCGTTGGCTATAGTTCTGATCAGCCAATAGATACTTGATGAACATACATGAAACTCACTGACCGAATATAGGATCACTAAAGTTACACAGGACAATCTGGAGCCAGATGAGGAAGTCGGAGGAACCAGGCTCGTCTTCGTCTGGGTGAACCGTGCCGTACTCCTGGGGCAGCGGAACTACGTCAATACGGGGTGCATGAGAAAACGGAATAGCATTATTGCTATAGTCGCGCTGTGTATCGTGTTTCTGACGTTTGACGGCGCCGTCGACGCATTTAATCTGATTTTCAACTGCAATGACTCGACGATCGAAAGGAGAGGAAGTGAACAATAAAGGCATTCCTTCAGAATGTGCACTACTGAGTACGGGTGTGTCGTCTAGGTGAGAAAATTAGATAAAACAAGACGTTGGGATGAGTTCACAGTACAAATGTAGAATTGACGCACCTGCCATGTTGCTACTGACTATCTCTGCTGTGTGCACTGAACTACGCCTGCTCGTGGGAGTGAGGGTTCGTACCCCGTGAAACACACCAAATGTGGCAGAATCTTGTAGTTCTGAATCCCGAATCCGTTGAGGACGAACGCTAGTGAGTGAATCGACTGTGTGCTTATGAGCATGTAGTTCTGACGTAGATCAAATACGTGACTAACCAGGTGATGGGATGATATCCTGCTCGGTTTCTTGTACTCGGGTTGTTGAGTCTAAAGACCGAGGAGTGGCTGGAGTGTTGCTAGGCTGAATATTGGCGTTCTCATACGGCGGCATGACAGGGATGTCCTATTTAAAGTGTCAATATGTCGCCCTTTGAATTCCACAAACAAATTATGGAATGGACATACACGGAGAGTGCGTTGCCATTCCTTAGCCCTGGATACGAAAGATTCAACCTTGTCTACAAAGGATGGCGTGATAAGATGTCGATCTTCGATGAATGCGGAGAGAATATCACGATCTGCTAGAAGTCTTTGAATATGTTGTCGGTGAGCTTCATAACAAGCAATGCAGCGTGGAGAAGAACATACTCGCTCTGAGTCATGCGCAAGGCCATTACTTCGTTCTCGGGAAGAATATCGCGGAGAACATCCAAGAAGCACCGGGCGGATCTCAGGTACGCGTTTGCCCTCTCCAGAGCCCTTCGCACTATGGGCCTCAGGACGACCTGGCCCACTTGTAGGACAAGTTTGTCACGGCTTGGCAGATGCGACTGCGCTAACGGCGTACCAGGAAGGAGGGAAGAAATAGCTTGAAGTACAGTCATTGTCAGATAAAGATGGGAAGAACACTAGATACTGCAGAAAGAATAGAACAAAAGGCAGCGACTGGAGGATGACGACCGGCGTATGGAACAGTGTATCTCAGCCACCCACTATATATTATTCTCGACACGAGGTCGGCTGCGAACGTAGACGTCACAAGCTTCAGTCGATGACAGGAGAACAATAGACAGGACGCGCCTGAAGGCCTTGTAGTCCGTTTCATTCTGGTGATGGTCAAATGTGCCATGGGTGCATATGTATCTATGATAAGCGCTTGATGCAGCTTGAGCAAACAAAGTCACCGGTGCAACCAAGCTGTCAGGACTATGACAGGTTCCGCGGCGGCCTAGATACAGAGCCGGAGAAGATATGTACAAGGTCTCGAAAGACACATTCGAGTCTTCCAGACGGAGCAAGCAACAAGGCCTGCCATTCTGGGTAGCCGGCTACTTGTTGTCGTGGTATGAAGCTTCGAGATCGAGTCATTAACGGAGTCAGCGTGATCCTCGTAGCGAGGCACAAGCTGAAATACATCGGGAGCCGAATCCTGCAAATTGGAGTCCGCGCATTGACAGCGCACAGTCAAATGGTAAGAAGGTGGAGACTTCACCAAAGGCGACACATTTGCGCAGACCCTTAGAACAACCACAATTATTTCTGAATATTGATACTCGTCTATGAATGAACGAAGGAATTGATTGCTTTGAGGCCACCGCGGCTGCCGAAAGACAAAAGAAGCCAAACACGGAGTTTGATTCCTCTAGCCTGAGGAGTTCAAGCCCAAGGAGGAAGCTCCCAGCTCCGACCACAAATATTACTCGCGATTGGCGCAGCTATCGGTCTTTGAGATACGCCAAAACTGTGTGTACGTTTGGATTACGACTGCTCTCCACCGTGCCGCGAGCGAGTAGGTCTGAAATACGCACGTCAGCTTGGAACAGTTAGTAGAGGCTCGTCTGCGAGGGCCGTACCACTTTCTGAACCAGTTCGAGCAATAGCAAAGTAACTAGGAGCCCAACCGCTGAGAGTCAACGGAACGCCACCAAGATCCTGATCTTGTTTCCACCCAAGAGCTTCCGCAAGCTGTTGGTCAATATAGAGCGTCTCATTGTCTAAGACGACTTTGAACTCTTTGGGAGATACCATAGTGGCTGGTTTGCTACTAGAGCTCAATTGACGGCACTTTGCACCCACCGCAGTGCGAGCACTTCTTGCAAACTGGGACGCGAACATGTAGGTGACTGCAGCAGTTTGAGTTTGGGACCTCGACAAAGTGTGAGAAAGCGCTTGAGGTACGCTAACTGAATTCAACTTGAACTGACGCCTGGCACCTCTTGCGTTCAAGTTGATGTAGCTATGTCCACCCATGCTGCACGTCTCGCACGTCTCTTCACTCCTTATTATGCCTGTCGAATCAATGCCCAGATAGTTCATCCTAATGTCTCTCGTCTGGTTAAACCCAATGAGTTGGAATCTGCCTTAGCCCGGCCGCTACAGGTATCCATTTACGAGCCCCGTCAACCTTCGCATTATCTCGCAGCAACACTTTCGTACGGGATCATCAACGGTATTGCTCTCAGTTTAGGTCGCATATTGCTGCTAATGCTCCAATTTCAGGACATCCATTCATGGATGGAAACAAAAGAACCGGTAATCGTTGGCAAATATTCTGCTCTTACGCGTGGCTTACATCTTCCCGCTCTGTTTCCAGCATTCTTTCTTGCCAACGAGTATTTGCGAGCTATGGGCCTAGCAGGCCTGGCAGACAATGGCAAAGTTGGCGTTGTGTACGACGATATATCCAAACTGGCAGACGGTTACGTTAACACTGCCGCGGGGCGATTAAATGTGCAAGAACTTGCAGACTCGATTGGTCGGTGGCAATGATGGGCGCAAATGAATGTTATTCATGGTTAGCAGCTATACGCTAGGCTGCTCAGAGCCAGCGAGGTTCGAGCGCATGCCTGTCTGAACTCATCTCATCGACGAGAGACTTGTAAGCGGGGGACCATATCGATGTAATGACTATGCCAGAGATCTCCATAGGAGACCACTGCTCCGCTGTGGCGGAGTGGGCTCCGGGTTCTCATTATAAGCCGTCATGTTCTTCGAATACAGTTATCAGAGATTTCGTTCGTAAAGCGGCAACGGTCGCAAATTATGAAATACTGACTACGAAGCTGATGAATATACAGGCCGTCCTGCTATGCAATAGACGAATGCTTAGATTGATGTCAGAGGGTTGGAACAATTTAAAGAAAGGTATCTTTGTGCCACTTGCTCGCTATGCGAAGAGGATGCGTCCGAACCAGTGGAGTTGGCCCCTGCATGAGAGGATCTGCCCTCTCCCTCTCGCAAGTTAACTTTGGGTATAGGAGATCTACCTCCGCGTAAATTTGAGTGCTGGAATGGATGAAGTAGCCCATCTGCATGGCCCAGACCTTCCTTCGAATCTTGGACTTCGTCTGGTAAAGGAACAGTTGCAGAACTCGAAACACTCCGAGTATATGCTGTGGCAGAAGCTGAGGGCGAGCCTAGACATGCATTCCGCCGATACACAAGCTCTTCTACAAACTGCTTTGGGTCAAGCGTGGACGCGACTTCTATAACGTTTTCAATATTGGTCAGCGCGGAATCGTCCAGAACTTCGTTGGATGTGCAGATGTCCCGTAGAAAGACCCTAAGATGCTCGGATTGGGCTGGAGATATTATCTCATGTCAGATCGCCAGGTTCCGAGAAGATTCTGCCACTACTCACTCTCGTCTACCTGGCGAAGCTGATCATCTAACCATTCAACGAAGGGTGACATGTCCCTTGGACTGCAATGTTCCACTATAACAGAATGCTCTGAGTTGAAGAGAGGAGACGACCTTGAGCTTGAGCGAAACATTGATTCCCAATAAGGTCCTTACCTGCGGAAGATGGTGTCATGCCTTCAACTGAGGACAGGTCGCGATTAAGATTTAGACTTGACTACATAGGGGGAGCATGGAACGTACAGGGATGCGGCACTAAACTGATCATACCCAACGCATTGTCTCCCGAACTCTTGAGAGACAGCGACTGAGCTCTATGAAATCGGAGTATACCATTTGTGCCCAGGTGGATGCTTGACAACGTCGAACGGAACCTGTCAAAGCTGCTGGACTCGGAGTGGTTCCTCTGGACGAAAGGCGATACTACAGAATACGATTAGGTGGATTAATTAGTCACGAGCGCCACATTTGACTGACCTGCATTTCCAGCCTCATCTTTATCAGGCTGCTCCTCTTGTCTTTTGTCAATCAGCGACTAGTGTGAGGAATCAGTACGGGAATATAATATAGAGCTTGCAACATCACCTCAATGGCGTTGTACCATTCCCGCGCTTTGATGTTATATAGGAATGGGGCAATGTGAGTCTTCAACGTTATGAGACTAGCGTCACATGCAGTCAGAATATCCTCTCTTCTTATCCTCAGACTGAAAGCCAAGTTTGTCTTGTCAGCTTTACTGGGATTCACAAAAGACATGTCTCACCGTTCCCGTGATTTCATAAAAATCGAGAGCTCCGCATGTGATAGAAGATTCAAATGTTTGGCAAGCAGCTTCTCCCCCTCCTGAATCTTCTCGTCACCCGGAGTAAGATCGTTTTTAATTCGCGCCTTCGTCACAAGTCGAGCAGGACGGTACTTGAGAGACCGAGACGTAGTACGCTCTCCCGTTGCGGATGGTTCTGGAGGCTTAGTATACCGGCCTATGATACTCCTGATGGAACTAGTTTTTGATTCTTCGGACGACATCGCAGTGCAAGAATGGCAGGTAGATTCGAAAGTTGAGGGGACGCTTGGTAAAGATAAGCCTGTGAATTTCAAGATACGACAGCATTATATAGTCTGCGCCCTTGCTCAGGGTCAGCCAGCCAAGCATGAAACTAAATCAGCAAGTGACAAGTGAAATGCCACGAGGTTGATGAATTTGAATGCGATGGATTTCCTGGTAGAACATGAAGCAAAAGGTCATCTGTCACCGGCATATTTAAAAATGACGAATTTGGGTATCCCCATCGGTCCGTATGTAAACCGGCAACAGTATATGCGAATAGACTCCGCGCAGCTTGAAGCTATTGTCTCTGCAAGCGCTGTTCGAAGTTCCTAATCGACGACGAAAAGACCGAGCAATCAAGTTATAGTTAAACATATGCATAGATCAAAGAACATCCAACAGATGGTGGATATCTGATGTAGACTCAAGCAAGGGAAGCCAGTTCATTGTCAGTTTCTCCGGAAGAGTCCTGAATGCTCAGCGTTCCGTCTACAACATGAAGGGACAGTGATACTTGACGGCCTCCCTCCTGAGAACCTAGTGAATCGCCACGGGATGGGACTACCTTTTGCACAAGTTATCGTACGTCAAGAGACGGTGCGCGGGATGATGCCCTTGATACTAGCGATTGCAGATTCATCGGGCCATTGTTTAAGGGTGTGCGGGCCAGAAAAATGATGAGCTGGGTAGAAACTAAATATGTAAGGACATATTTCGCACCTCCATCAATGGGCGTGGTACTTTCTAACCACTCTGCAAAGGAATCCGGGTTGGTGACATCGAGAGTCCCGGTGTCAGCGGCATTATTTGGCATGGCAAAGAGAAGACTGAGAAGAAGGTGGAGCTATAGGAAAAAATAAATGAGATATTTCAGAATAGTATGGAACTGAGGCGGTTGTTCGCACATGACACCGTTCGCCACGGCGTAAGGCATGAGAATGGGTAAATCATTTAATAAAGAGTGCTTACCAGTCTGCAATATTACTACGCTTGGAAGCTCGCTGTTGAGGGGGTATGCCTCCTTTGAGCTTGGGATACGAAGCTCCAACGATTGGGTGATATGGGGCTTGCGAAAGGGAAGAAGAATGTTGGATAAGATGGAACAGCGGGTTTCAACATGAGACGCAGAGCACGTATTCGGTTTTCTATGTACTCGGAATGCTGCAGGTACTTGCATGATCGGCTCTTGATTTCCTAAATGCAATGGACCATCTCACAGCTTCGTCTACAAAGAAGACGGGATTGTATTTGATGATGCGTGGCAAAACGTCGAATGATCGGGAACCCTCTGTACATATGGTCAGTAATGGCGCAAGAGTGCCTCTGTTCGAATCCGGACATGACATACTTCAGACCTAGATCTAGAGTTAGAGAGAAGCAATCGGTGGAGAAGCGAGATGAAAACGACATGCCAGAGTACTTACTATGGCGTTCCCATACAGAGCGTCTGAACCGTGTATAGTCCTGTGGTTTAATACACATGTAACATGGTTGTAATGGTTCTATGCCGCTCTTCGGAACACAACAAACACCATGCATCTGAAATCGAATAACTGAAATTGGAGGCCGTTGCACCTGGAATTCAACCGTCCAAGTCCTGCACAAACCCGAATGCTGGACACACTCGGATCTACCTACTGTACCTTGATCTCATAACTGTCGTCTTTGAGTCTGCATTGAGAGCATTGTTGAATATACAGAAGGAGAACCTAGGAGAACGCGCGGTAGATAGCGCTCGCTAACACTGAACGAAGCAGCGAGCGCTCTTTGCATTTTGCATTGATTGTCTATGATTGTCTATCTCGCTGAGCATCTGTCTATCGTTCTCTATCAAGCTCAGTTGCATTCTTCAGCTCGCCGTCGAGTAATCCTGTTGTAGCGTGGCACATCGCAGACATGGCCCGAGGCTGGGACGTGACCGCCATATCGAGGAGGCCAGCAATACACAACCAGTCCAATGCTCTCGTGAAGAGGTCTTCCTGCGCAATGTATTTTCCGCAGCCTGAGTATGCGTCGAACGGCACCCCACGATGATGTGGTTCATTACATCGACGCGTTCCTCTCCAAGGTCACTCCTGAAGCGCGGGCTCTGTGCAGGATTGGCGACGATCCATGGGCTGACAATCTACGGAGATATGTCAAAGATGGTGTGAAAAAAACCTGATACTTGTGGGACGGTCTGTGAAAGAGTAGGTTGCGGAGATTTCAGTGGATATTTGCCTTCTCAATCAGCCTCTGCGAAAAATGCGAAGTGCACTCCCGCGTCCCGGCCTAAAATGCCTATGAAACGCTGTGGTGGATATCTACAGGTGATATACTGCTGTCGAGAATTGGCCTCGTCATAAAATCGTTCTTCCAAGCTGCTGATTCTTCGACATCTATCAAAGGCGGCATAACTGTCTACTTGCGGCGGATCTGGCTAAATTCTTTCCTCATGCTTTACGTTCGTGACCTGTTTGATATCGATCATAACGCTCAAGTTGGTGCACGCTATAATGTGGTGTTTACTTTTACATCTGTCCTAGAGGAGCGCCCTCCTAGCTTCAGAGGATCACCAAAGCGCATTTTGCAGGTTGCGAAGGCTGAGATGGATCGTGGGAACTACCACCAATGCGTTTACTCTCTGACCAGGAACTTGCTGAGGCTGGTCCAAGCTCGGGCGTGAACGACGGCGATATGATGCTGACATCTGAGGACCAAGCACCACTGGAAGGCGGACAGGATAAGATGTTTACCATCATGACTTTTCAAAGCGACATCCCTGGTGCACGTGGCTCGGTGTTGACGGTAGAAGAGATTCTACCTGAAATGATAGCCGCTATTCCTCCTCTTCCTGGATGTGCGGCCCTGTGCTTATTGTGAGTATTCCTGTACATCGTGCACCGCATACTGATGACCTTTGCTTTAGGCAGTGGAATGCAACTGTAAGAGATGACTGGGAAAACCGATTAGGTTTGCGTATGGTGAGCTTGTACCTTCTCTTCATTCTTCACGATCTCTTTTATTAGCTGTCTTGTATATCGATGCCGGGACCCGTTGTAGGCTTTGAACCGTATCCGGTCTTACTCGCCACACTGCCTTTCTGGATTCTTAGGGCCAATTATGCGCACCCATGCCGTAGTCTTAGAGCAACTGAAGGAAGATGAGCTGACCAATTATGTGTGTTCTCCGAAACGAGTCGCAGTTGTCTCTCATATGCTTTTCCAGCTATCGTTCTTCAGCGTGGTATTGAGTTACAAGACCGAGATACTTCTTAGTTCGCGAAGGACACCCGTATAATATAGATGAGATGGAGCAGCGGAAATGTAAGTACACGAGATGCTAGTTGTCAAACATGCTGGTAATAGAATTACAACAGTCCATATCTGTTCAAAGTCCATAATCCTGCTCAGTTACACCTCCTCAGCATCGACATGTCCAACGGCATGGCTAAAGTCTAGATATGCCGGAAGCATAGACTCTACGGTCTCCACTGCCTCATCTCTGACTTCGTTGATAGGAGGAAAGGTCTGCGACCTTGATGGTCTCGATCCGGCTCGTGGAAGTATAGCAGTAGTTAACTCCTTGAAACATTGTTCAGGTTGAACGCGTCGACGAACGAGCTCTTGAATGAACGAGCTGGCGTCAATCAACCGACCACTGTCGACGATGAGCATGTGAATGTCCTCCAAGGTGGACTTATCGAGTTCCTTGTCGATCGGTACGTGATAGATCATGTCTCTGATCTTCTTTGCTGTTACAAGTATTAGAAAACAAATGTCAATGGGCGGGGGCGAACAAGCGTTGGTGCGGGAAGCTCTCACAGGTGTCTTCATCGAATACGTTGGATCGCAAGTATGTTTCGAGCCACAGATTGAATGATGGCTCAGTAACGGATGTGCAGTCCGTAACGGCATGCGTCTCGCTGGGCGTAGGCAAGGTAGCTAGTAGAATGCACGATTAGTATGTCAGATATTCAATCAGAATGCACATCACGAACCAGAGCGTCTTGCAACTGAGACCCACTTCGTTGGATGACCGGTGCACTCTGATGAAAACAAGCAACGTCAGCATCACAGTCAGATATGGAGCTGAGGAACAAGAGACTGACGAGGAGCTGAAGGATCATTGTGCAGCAACGAGGGATCATCTTCGCTCAAACACTCCTTCAAATTTGTCATGGATCCTTTGGGAAACTTGCTCAAGGCGACTGGCAATATCTCAGTGATCGAAGACAACAATGAGTAACTGCGACTAGGGATGCTTCGAGAACGTGTGCCGGAGAAGGTTTGATTTTGATCATTGTTGAGTTGGGGAAGCGCTTTCTGTTATCAAACAAACCAATAATCGTAGACGAGAAAGTATAGAGAGCAAAAGCAATACCTCCACAGAAATCCTCCATTCTTTGGCTGACTTGAGATAGGATCGGGTCTCGAGGACTATCGACCATATTTGCATACGATCATCACACAGCTTCATACTACATCCCGCTCTAAGATCGGTTAACCTGCCGTCGAATGAGCACCTGCCTAAACGCTTGATAATTTGACGAATGAAATGACACTTACCTATTTTGAACTTCCTGCAAGCTTGATAAGTCGCTCGGAGGCACGGCATGCTGATGCTGCGAAAGCATTTGGTTCCCTTCAATTATGATGATATCTCCCTGTTCAAGCAGCTGATAGGCCGTCTGGATGCACGATTGTCTGAAAGCACTGTAGGTTGCTGTCAGAGGGGCTATGCGGGCGGGGGTCGATGCGTGAAAAATATTAGCCTTAGGGCTAGAAGCTTTCTCTTCGCAGTGCATTTGAGATGACATGTGCGGGGTGGGTAGACGTAGTACGTGAAGGGGAGGTGTGCCGAATGAGATGACGGGTGAGTCCAAGGAACATGTCTGCACATCCGTTAAATAGCCCATAGTACGTGCTTTCTATCCATTATATCGCTACTAAGCGAGAAACAAAGCTGGGCTTGTTCTCTGCTTGGACTGAGACATGGGTTCATATGTAACGTAGAAACGTGTGATACAACGCACTGAATATATCGGGAGTGCATAGCGACATGTCCTTGAATGTCAACAAGGTGCCGACGGGGACGTTGTGATATTGAATATCACGACCCTAAGAATCCGGTGTAGGTAATAAACAGTACAAGGACTGCTATTTGTAGAGTGCAATCAACTTGAAACGCTCCGCCATGCACGAGCCGTCGGATAGTATTAGAGGCATGGATATCCAAGACTGAGCTTCGAAGTACTTAGATCTAGGCATTGTAAATCAGACTATCTCTCTTCAACGCCTGCTACAACAAAATTCATCAGTCAGTTGTCTTCCAGAGGCCAGAAATACAGTCACGAATCGTAACGCGTTGCGTTGGCATTGTTCTTGAACCCTGTCAGCATGAATTGTTGTCAGCGGTTCGAGTTACAGTATACAAGCCTTCCCTCTTGGGGTGAGACTGTGGCAGGGTCTAAGTTTTAGATGTCGCGATGGGTTTGACAGTACCGGCGTCGTTCTGCCTATTGCCAAAGTGGTCAGAAATCGATCAAGCTGTCGGCGCTTGTGGTCGAGCTCCCTTTCCCATCCTCTACATACATGTCGACTTCGATTCTGACCATGCTGTCAACGGACAAAAATGCTTCGAAATCTATCTTTACTTTCTACTGTACTCTGGGGACTTTAAATAGCCATTACTGATAATGCCAAACCATAAAACCCGCCGTAAACAAGCTCGCCGGCCTGCTGAAGGTCAGCTCAGCTTGCCTGCTATTCCATAAGAACTATGTCTCTCCCTACGCCCGTATCACACGAGTCTTGTGCATCTCGCTGACCTGTACTTCCACGACCCTGCACCTGGACAACTCAAGCCTCTTGAGCGCTATGAAGGTCTATGGTCAAAGTAATATCAGATGAGCTACTACACGAAGGTATGAAACCCGGAACTGTTTGCGGGTGGCCAGGTTGTTCCGCTATTGAAGGTGATTAATCGGTGAGGGAAATGGGAGGCAGAGTGCGAACGATGAAATGCACCTTGCCGAAGCTGAGATCTTAGAATACGAAAATCAAGGTCCGGAGGAACATGGTCTCTCATCACGATGTTCTACAAACGATCCTTAGTATAATTTTGATGCAGAAGGGTATACACGAACGGTTTCCTTCCGATGCCCCCATCACAGGACGGCGTGGAAGTTGGAACGTTTGTCCTTGGAAAGCTTCGACGGGTATGTCCATACAAGTATGTACCTTAGGAGCATAGGTAAACACATAGTAAACTGCACTAGAGAAAGATGTTAACATACCGATGGTGGACTGTGAAACGTAATCGTCTAATTTGGACACCCGCAGTGCAGATAAATTACTATTATCATGGCGTACTTGAATGCCCTTGCCCATGTTTTGATGCTGGTCATAGCCATTGCCTACAACCGAAGAAGTTGGGATAGGGTAGGGTCGGATGCTTGGAACACAATATGGTGATGCTGTGAGACATGCTGCATGAGAGTTGTAGGAACCGGATGAAAGTTGGGATTGTCCATGAAACTTGCTCGCAGACAAGCCGTGATTATGTTGTTTAAGCGAATCATCCTTTCGCATACTAATATCATGGTCTGTATTGCTTTACTATTGTAACATCGAACGGGAACAAAGCACGACGTACTGCTGGGAGTGACATGATATGAAGACCGCTTCAAAACAGGTGTTCCTTTAAAAGAATCTAGGGATGAATGAATTAGTCTATATCTACTCGGATGAAGGAGGAAGACGTACTTGGCTCCGCAGGAGAAAGGTGTCTAGGGTCCGCCTCACGAGAAAGGATATCTCGAGTCGGAACCGCGGAAGTAGAATTAGAACGATTCATGTTATACGAATTTCTCGATCGACTCCGTTCTGTCGTGTCAACATAATCAGCAGAACTATCACTTGGTTAAAGATCACGCTACCTTCAACAGGAAAGGCTCTGCGATTGGGCCGTGCTTTCCTGTACTGAGGCTCACTTGTCCTGCACATCGTACCACGGGTCGTGTTGTGAGGGGCGTCAATAGAAGTCTGTGTCGGAACAGCTCCTTCCTCGATGGTGCGCATATGCTTTTCAGCATCTGAGTAATTCGTAACGTGTTTGGTAAATTGCCTGGTATGCTTTCTGTTCATTGGTCGGCTGTACTTCAGTCTTGTCGAACTCCAACTTGAGCTCGTGTATTCTTGAAGACACGCCGGCGCGTTCATAGAAGACAGTGTAGGGGAAATGACTTGATCCTGCAACGGGTTGTCGCATGGTATCTGAGGCAGTGGTTTCTCCCTTGCAATCAAAGGGTGTGAGCGATTACTTGCACTCCGCTGAAGAGAAAAAGGCTGAATCGTATTTTCTTCCGATCTTGTCATTTGGGCGTCTTGCACTATCCCTGACCGTATTCCTGTGTCCGGACTTGAGACTATTGAAAGTCTTTCTACCCTGGTAGGCACAACCATGGGAGAACACGATGACGGGTCCCCCCTGTGGCGCCATATTCGTGTACTGGTGCAAGCAAGGTGATGCGTATCTCGCAGTACTTGGGCAACTGGATGCTCGTCCTTCTTCACCGACCGGGAACGTTTCACATTTTCAGGAAGCTCCAACATGATATCCTTGAAGGTGCGCGCGACCTCGTCCATAGTAGGTCGATGGGCCGGCGAGGGATGTATCATGTCCCAGATTAGGTGTTCGAGAAACTTTATATTTGTGTATTGCTGGGGAACGTTAAGCATCACATCAGCGTGTAGGGAGCAAACGTGTATTTTCGCGCACCTCTAGGAACTCTACTCGGAAAATATTGCCGAGATGATAAATGTCGGCTGCAAAAGGGTCAGATTCCATCTCGGGGTCTCCCCATCGCCACTCTGGTAGAGTCTCATCATCGCCTCCGACAGGCGGGTCAAGATATGGTACACCATCCCGCTCATACCGCCTCGAGAGCCCGAAGTCTATGAAGTAGTATCGTGGAGTATTCGCTATCGAGGAAAATAACACAGAACGAAGCCCGTATCGTAGAGACTGTGCAAGTGAAAAAAGGGACTTAGAGTTTATAGGCTTTGCTTTTGAATCGGACAGAATGTTCTTGCACGTGGGGTTCCTGATATGTCATGAGATTTATGTCGTGTGCTAGTTGGATCTCACCAACCTGTGAGCGACGAGATGTTCGTGCATAAACTGCAGACCCTAAGGAAAAAAATGAACCGTGAAATTTTTTTGGAATACAAGGTAGCAAGAGGCGGGGTCGTACCTCGATCGTTTGTTCGCAGAACTCCAAAATTTCACCAACAGTCCTCCATTTCGGACGATTTACGTGCATTAGTTTTGGCATGACCAAGATTGAGATGTCTTCCCCCGGGAGTTCAATGATATCAAGAATTGGTATGCAATGATTCCGCAGATCTGACCTTCGGGGCTCTGAGGAAAAGAGTCGCGCAATCTCGAGTTCACGCCACCCAGTTGAGGATTGTAGTTTCTTAAGAGCAACCTCGGTCCCATCAGAAGTGCGTACGGCATCTATAATTTGTGGCCTCTAAGATGCCAAGTGAGCTAGATGACACAAGGTGTATGTGGCGTAACTTGACCTACGATGAGAACATGGCCATCTTTGCATTTATGAGGTTTCTTCTTCGTCTCGTACCATGAGGGAACCCAATCGATGTGGTACCTAGGTTTAAGTAGATAGCCTTGTTCGGTAAGGAAGGGTTGAACGTTTCTCCAGAAGTGTTCGGCGGGCTCAAGATGGTAGAACCCTTCCATTTCACCAAAGGAGGTGGGCGGATATCGTGAAGTACGCCTCGCGTACTCTAATTGACGTTCAAGTTCTGATAGCTCGGCTTCACCGTGTACCATTTGAGTGAAAGGGCTGATTGATGTGGTGGACGATTGCTGCTGCATAGTGAATTAGTGAGTGTGGAAGTAGCTTGCAGTCAACTTGGATGCGGCAACGTACTGGTACATTTCGTGCTTTTGAGGCAAACAAAAGACATAGCGCCACTTCTGATGATAGAGGGGGTGGTTGTGTATCCTTGTTCACGAAGACCTGAAGGAGATACATTCGTGGTTACCTTTGTTTTCTTGACTTGGCAACGGCATCACAGTTGCATACCGATAGACACAGCCGGCTAAGGACACAATAACTTGGAAACGGGACGAGTGAGAGCAGGATGGACACTGGAAACGATGTACCTGTGTGGCGCAACGAGCTCGGAACATTTGCAAGTCAACTTGCAAGATGACCTTTCAGAATCGAGTAGACATCGTGGAAAAGCTATCGAAGCAAACTGTCTGCGAAGTCCAGCAGTTTAGAGCCGAGTGACAGGTAGGAAAGCGAAGACACAAGCAGCGAAGAGTATAGTGTCCAACCCCACCGGGGAGTCTGCATAACTGGTTATTGAACTGTAATTCAACTGTTAGTTTACTGGAACGCCGCGTCTTAGAATAACCTTACCGATCTCTGCTTGAAAAGAAGTCATAAAGGATAGAACTGCCAAGACAGCTCGGAAGATTACCCTTGCTAGTTTGCTTGTCGTAAATCTCAAATTTCGTCTTTTAGATCGGAGATTAAAACACCATGTGATTAAGTCGCGTCGCGTCGCGTCCTGTCTCCTCTCTCCGGCTCAGGTGCAAAATATTCGGAACCAGCGTGTCTCTTCGCTCCTTAACCATGACGGATCTAGCATGCACAGAAGTTCCTTACGAGTCGTTTTTGCAACCAGTCCCCGGACAAGGACCTAGTGTCGATGAAAGAGGGAAGTTCTTATCTTTCACTGACTTACCACAGGATCTCTGGACACGTAGTCGAGATCATCTGTTGCCACGTTTGGTGAGCATGTTAACGCTTTCGGGTAGGAAGACTGTCAATCTCTTCACTTTGTTACAGTGGAAAACCATACAATCCACGCTTCCCAGCGATCAGGTTGTAATTCGAGATACCAGCGACTCGGAGTGGTACGAAAGGGTGTCTGATGAGGCGCACAGGCCCCATGGCATTTTATACGGCGCCATTAGCCCCAACACCTCTAATCATGATCTAACCTCGTCTGGATATCACAGTGACGATCCCGTGAAGGATATCGGCATGGAGCGAAGATTATGGGCTGCGACAACCTCATAGACTGACATTCTGGCTTTCGTGGATATTACAACTCATGGGACGCCGGACTTTGCACCATGGGAAGCAACACAGACCCCTATGGAGTCGCAGGTATCACCCTCGTGGTTTCGATTCCAATCTCCGTGGTTCCGGTATTACCTCTGCTTCCCGAGTTAAAGATATGGCATTAGGAAAACTTGCCCAATGCGCTGCCAAGATCCAGCTGCTTCAGCACCACCTACATCTTTATAGCGTCTCTATCCACGTCAATTCTGCTTGGCTCTTCTGCTGGGATCAGGCGAGCGTTGTCATATCCGAAGAGATTGATCTCCTCACAGAAGGTTGAAAGTACTCCACTTCTTCTTCCGCCTTGGCAAGATGTCGCGCGATCGACCCGACCGCCTCCCTCGCAAGTCAGTCGGAAGTTGACGAAGTGGTCGCCTTCATTCCAACTGCGAAGGTGGACCATATTCGGGAATTTCTCGAAGAGGCTATGCTGGACAAGATGAAACAAACACGACAACCACGCATAGGGAAGATCTACAAAGTTCAGGTGAAGAACGGTGATGGAATTGGCCACTTCCTGATCGGTTACTATCATGCTCGAGGCTTGTCGGCACTGGGCGCGCCACACGAGGATATGTTGCCTACGATTTGGGAGAAAAGAAGGCTGTTTTCCTTAAAGACAGTTGACGTCCAGATTCGAAATCCGCACATCCCGAACATGAAGTCTACAAGAAGCTCAAGGACAAGCAAGTGCATTTCGTAGCAAACGCACTGTGCGGAGGGGACGTTGGAGATCGCACACGTTCTCAGACTGTGCCCGCATTCACTACCGTATTGTTCTTGAGCAAGTCGGTTGCCCCGTTGAGAGGTATCTAAGCTCTCAAACGCTTTGCAAGGTCTTGCAGGATGCGCTCTTGGGTATGTGACCGCATCCGTCTGGATTTGGTTTGTATGCTAATGACTCCTTTTCAGCTCATCAAGAAGCCTGGGAATTCGCTCAGGCCTTGCACCGCGATATCAACGATAATAATATTCTCAGTTGTGTGACTGGGACTTATGTAAGTATAGCCACGAGTTGGCATTGGGTGCGAACCGCTCGGTGAGTTGTCTCCTCGTCAAATCTGGATTTCGTCTAATCTTTGCACTTGAGGGGACATGGGTATCCATGTCGGCTCTGTTGCTCTCGTATCCGAAGAATCCTCATGAAGTTGCTGACGATCTCGAATCCTTTCTCCACGTTCCTACATGGGAGATTCTGCATTTCCACAGGACAGATCTAACGCAAACAGACGTTGCTGAGAAAAACACATGTATGAGGCATTCCAAGATTGGGGCGGATGTCACACCTGCAAGAAGGCGAAGAAGACCGCGGTCAAAACGGGCGATTTTGACATTCTGTGAGTTAGCGTCTTTTTCTCGAAACGATAGGACTCACGAGATACACCTTTTCAGGTGGAGATTGGGCTGGTCAGTCAATCGTATTCAACGGTGCCGGATGCCCTGGTGACTGCACCAGTCAGTATTTCTGACTTCGTTTCACCTATCCTTTGCTCATGTGTATTCTATTCCAGCCTTTGTGGACGAAAATCCAAGCGCATTGTTAACGCTTTCTGGAATATTGCTGCTGTCCGCGTCTACACATAACCAGCAAAGCCCGATTTTTTCCGTTACTTCGTTTCCCAGAGAATGTTCTGGTCACATTGATATTATGGAAATACTTACTCCGTTGCCTGTCACAGCTTACGAAAACAACTGTGGAAATATTCTTGTTCGTTCAATACTATCGAGCTGGGGCAGACTGCCATCGCTTCGTGGCTGAGGGACTTCATATCTCAGTGGATGCTATTACAGCATGCGACATCGGAAGATGTTTTCCGTTGCTCTGCGGCAACCTTTGTTCAAGGCGTGCTTTTGTCTGCCAACATCAAATCTCTCACCATCATTGGACCCTGCAAGTACTCACCAGGATCGACCTGCTATTCTGTGATACCTGGAAGTTTCACTTCCGTAAACGTTGACCTGATAATCATTTCCCTGCATGCTTACGTCTTGGTAGTAGGGACATGTGTACTCATCATCGTGTTTTAGATCAAAAGAGTTGATGGCGAAGCATCTGGACCCTTTTCTCAGAAAGGAGCCTTTTGTCTCGGTGTCCTTAGCTTCATTGAATACTTCTGCGGTAGTGCCGAAGCAGCGGTAAGTGTCCATTGTTCTCTGATTCGTGGCATTCATTTCACGCTTTGACGTTCAGTTTGCCTCGTGGATTTTGACTTTCGTTTCGTGCACCGGGCCGTCAAGCTGGCCCCTCCTTACATGTCCGAAGACTTTTGTTCTCTCTTGCGGCAACGTTTCATCAGGCTTCCATGATAGACCGTCTTGTTGTGCAGTCAGTAGCGACCATCATTCCAGCTGCAGACCGAAACAATTAGGACACTCGGACGACTCGGAAACTGATGCGCAGACCAGGCGTTGAAGATCATCACGTTCGCATTGTCTGTATCTTCTGGTGCATGCAAAGTTGGTCGACATCGCTTCATGCATCATACGCCATCGGTGGAAGTGAAAGAGCGTGATTACTACAATCCAAGGAGAAACATGAGCAGCGGTAAGTATGTGCGACACCAGGCCGTATGGTATCCAACAGAAAATAAAAAAGGAAAGAAGTCATGCGATGTTACGTCCTGGGGGTTGGAACAGGATCCAACCCCCTCAGCATGTAGCTAGCAGTTCTGATTATATGTGCCCCGGATCTAAAAAGGCCTGCAACGCTCCACTCGATATGCTTCTTGAGTCTCGAGCGCAATTTCCACTTCGAGAGGTTTCCTACGATCTGGTCGAAGCGAGCTATAACTACATCTATCGTGGGTCGCTTCTCTGGATCATCTTGCATCATATCGGTAATGAGCGGAGAAATGAAGTCAAAGCCATCATATATCTGCCCGTTCCAAATAGTTAGAAAGCACTAAAACAAGAGAGCGTGAAACATACATTGAGAAAATACAGGCGAATGACATTCGCTATCAGGTAGATGTCGATGGGGAAAGGGTTGCACGGCTCCTCCTTTATGTTCTCTGGAACCGTACGGTCTGCCGACCAAACGGGAGGCTCTAGAGGCGGCATATCCTCCGGTCTGTATCGACGGGAGATACCAAAGTCGATTAAGATGTATCTGGTGGGATGTGTCGTTCGCGAGTAGTGTTTTGGCTTGCCTTTCCAATCTCGTGACTTGTGTGGATCGACAGGATGAAACATGTCGGGATAAAGAGGCTTTGGGTCCATCATAATATTCATAAACATGCAGTCCCTGTCTCGGCGTGAATAAGTTAGTTAACATCGGAGAAATAAAGCCATACCTGTGGGCGATGAGGTGATCATGGAGAAACTTGATGCCCTGCACCAAACATTGATAAGTAGATTTATCTAACGTGCAAAGTGCAAAGTGAGCGAACCTCGAAGGCTTGTTGCATGAAATCGATAGCCTCGCCAAATGTCCGGAAACGAGGCTCGTAGAACGGCAGCAACAGTGGCAGCACAAGAATAACGACGTTAGGTTCATTTGGTGGATGCAATATATCGAGCAGAGGGATGCAATGATTCCGAGGTTCTAACGCTACAGGTCCAGAACAAAGATATTGCGTTAGTTCTTCCTCACGTGGATTATCGGACTTGTCAATCTTTTTGAGGATAACCAGTTCTCCGTCAGACACCCTCGTAGCATCCATTATTGCGGCACGCTATTAGAAATGGTTGTTGGTTGATGCCCTGCGAGATGAAAAGATACGTACCCTAAGTATTCTCTGGTCCTCATAATCAACCCCAAACTCTCCCAACCCAGTCCAAGAGGGTCTCCACCCCGGTCGATATCGGGGCCGGAGTAAGAATCCCCGTTTCCCGAGCCATGCAGCCAGGTCTCGCCACCAGATTTCTGGCGGAGCCAGTCGCGCTGCGGGGCTTTCCTTGCGAAGATTGGCAGGGCTCATTGGTATTGAACTGTACGTGCAGTGTCTCGCCGGCGAGACGGATTCTCTATGAATGGGCGCAACGAGACTGAAACAAGAAGAACAATAAGTAGCTGGTTGCTTTAACGGATATGGGCACATATGTATCGTCACCAAACAGTGGCAAACAAAGCGTAGCGTTAAGCGTCTTCCAGCTAGTCCAAACTGTTGTAATCAACTTGTAATTGTTACTTCGAAGTTCTTCGATATTACCATGTGTAGACTACTGCCTCATCTCGTTAGCACTTACGTGCAGCTGTCTATTTTGCCCATAATTGGTATGATTCTGGCGTTCCCGATATCCTGATGCTATTATCGACCATCCTTTTCTGATTGATACCTTTGTTCTTTCTGACAGCTATGCATGTCACCTGGATAGTGCTTCGGGCAGGGTTCATGTAAACGGATACCGCGTGTCCTGCTGAATCTTGCTAGGTTACTTTGTTGTGGCGAACCTGTGATGCCATCGCAACAGCCTAGGGTTCCTACCGCCGTGTCGACATCCTATATAAGCTCGCGCTGTTATTCACTGGCTTGAGTTACCACAACACTTGCAGCGCGCCGGACGTTCTGTTGAAATACTCTTTTTCCACTTGTCTATCATCGTACACACTCTCTCATACATCCTCTTAACCACCGATCATGGAAACTGGTGTCAGTGTCGCCGCGAAGGTTCTGGACGAGGTCTTTAAACCAGTACTAGAAGAGCTCAAAGATTTATGGCCAAGTCATTGCATAAAGGATGGTGACTATCTCTTGGGACAAATAGAGGCGCTTGTAAAAGAAAAAGAGGAGTACATTAAGAACTCGGACAGATTTCTGATTTGGGTTCAGGTTGAACAGTACGATCTTCACTTCTATTCTCCAATGGCATTGACTCACTTTGTATAAGGATCAAAACGTTGAAAGAGCAGTTGGAGAATAGAAGCAAGAGCTCGATTCTCCGGCGCCCTGTTCCGTATATCCGAGAGTCTATCAGGCTCAGAAAAATAGCAGAACATACCTATAAAACAACCGTAGTGAGTTGGCCTCTCTCCATTATCATATGTCGAATTTATTGATTCACTGGATCAAGAACTCTGCTAGAGACATGGCGTTGGAGAGACATTTGAAACCAAGACAAGAAACCCCTGATGCCGACAAGATATCACATAAGGGAGATTTGGGTGAGTGTTGTTGTATTGACAGGATGTGGTTTGGGTCCCATTCAACTTGCCGTCCTCCAGGTAATGAAGCAACCTCCATGATGGTGTCCAACGTCAATGACGTAGTTTCAGGAGAGGCCAGATGTAAGCATTTGGGTCTTCTCACTGCTACATATATTCTCACTAAAATGTATGGATCTGACCAGTGGTAGTATCAGGCGACGTACTAAACGGTAATCACTTATACGATGTCGGCCAAACACTACCGGACTCAATACTAAATACTATGTGATAGGAAAATCCGAATCGATAATCGTGAATAACATGAACACTGCGACTAATGGCACTGCTTTTCGTGGGTCGTTGGTGCTTTGTGGTATTGCGGAGATCATCTTGTCTTATCTTTATTGATGTCTTCAACAGTCGAGCTTGAGGTCCCTGAAGGTAGTTCACGTCAGGGACAACTTGTCATAAGTAACCATAATACCGGAGAGGGAGGCTCCGCACATGGCAAGTTGTCGTTTCTCTTTCCGAATCAACTGTACTTACTGCAGTATGTCTCTTCAGTAATTTTGAAAAGCCCGAATCGTCCAGATCGTGTCCTAAAGCGACTAGGGACTCTGATCTTTCCGCGGAACCCTGCTCCAGGTATGACACTATAGTTGCCGCCACAAGTCCATCTCTGAGACGTGACCGGCTTCAGCAGATGATAGTGAGACTAGCAATGAGATGCCTAGCCTGCCAGTGATCCGGAAGGCTGTCATGGCAGAGA
This sequence comes from Somion occarium, assembly GCA_964035595.1. Lineage (NCBI taxonomy): Eukaryota > Fungi > Basidiomycota > Agaricomycetes > Polyporales > Cerrenaceae > Somion > Somion occarium. The sequence continues at coordinate 375,609 of OZ037947.1, forward strand.
GCATCTGCTCCGACACGGTCTCTTTCTGTATGTCCCTCTCGGTCATCGCCAACACACACAGTCAATTAATGTAGTGCCGTTGTCATGTAGATACCGCGTGTGAAGGTGACTCTGACTCAGATTCTGACGAGGCCACCGTCTATGGTGATTCAGACTCTTTTGATGTCGGTCAGTACACTGGTCTCGAGGTTTACGCAGCCCAAGAGATGGACGACGCTGTGGAATAGATCTGAAATACCTCGTCATACCCAGTCTGCAGTGCCCTCGGTCTTCTGCTGTTTTAGTATCAACTTATTACCTGCATCAGTGTGCTGTCTGTCATCCAACTCATGTCTGTCGTTACTGTATTGTCTGGAATGTAATTGCGGGCAGTTGCAGCTATCATGTATCTGTATTTCTTCACTACTTGGAGAATGAATGAGTGTAACAAGGATCTCGTGAAGATGTTGAGTATGTTTTGTCACTGATGTGCATTAGAAGAGCACCCGTTGTTTTCCGGGGTAATTTTGCAAGAGACGGAATCAGCTTCCATCCTGGCTCATCAAGTCCATGATGCAGCAGCTTGTGTACTTGCACTTAATATGACCACCAACTACTATGCAGAGTCGCAAGACTAAGACCTTGATTTACATAGCGGCTTTGAAGACTTCCGAGTTGATAACGTCCTTATCTTCTATCTAGTGTGAACTGTGTCGCATCAATACTGGGTGTGAAGAGTCGTAGGATAATTTGCATCTTACATCGCCAGACAGCCCTGAATGAGGAGCAAAAATACAACAAAGCAAGGTACATAGAACATGCGACACCAGGTTGCGTAGTATTCACAAAGCAAACCGATCTTCGAGAAGCATAACACCAAACTAACACTTACTGCAGGCCGGAATAGGATCCAAACGGCGCAGTATGTAGGTAGCTGTGCGAACAACATGTGCCACAGACATAAAGAATCTGACAACGCCCCATTCACTACGCATTTTAAGCCGTGACCGCAACTTCCAACCTGAGAGACTCTTTGTGATCTCTTCAAAGTGAGAAACGACCACATCCATCGAAGGCCGCTTCTCGGGATCGTTCTGCACCATATCATCAACAAGTGGTTTGATGAATCCGAAGTCGACATAGATCTGTAGACACGAATAAACCTATCAATATAGTGGGTGGGAAGTACCCCTTACCCCTTACCTGAAGAAACCACTCTCGAAGGAGGTTCCCGATGAGATATACATCAGTGGGAAACGGATTGCAAGGCTCGCCCTTCTGATTCTCAGGTACCGACTTGTCCGCCGATATGATGGGCGGCTCGCATGGTGGTAGGTCTTCAGGTCGATACCTCCGTGAAATCCCAAAGTCGATGATGACATATCTGACAGGATGAGTCGTACGCGAATAATGTTTTGAAGACCCTTTCCAGTCGCGGGACCTTGCTGGATCAGTTGGATGGAACAAATTGGGATAAAGTGGTTTCGGGTCCAGCATGATGTTCATGAACATGCAATCTCTGTTTGGATTTAGCATCCTATGTAAAGCATATTTGAATCACGACCCACCGGTGGGCGATCAGGTTATCATGCAAGAACTTCAGGCCCTTGAGAAGATGCAAGTATGAGTACAATGATACCGTAGGAGTTGAGAAGTGAAACGAACCTCAAGGACTTGTTGAATGAAATCAACCGCTTCGCCGAAGGTTACGAAGTATGGAATATAGAATGGAAGAAGGAGAGGTAAAACAAAGATGACAATATTCAGTTCATCTGGTGGATGTAACACGTCGAGGAGTTTGATGCAATGATTACGTGGATCCGAGGCAAGAGATCCGGAACTCAGATATCGTGTCAGCTCTTCTTCATATGGATGGTCCAACCTATTAATCCTCTTTAATACCACAACATCGCCATCAGACGCTCGAGTGGCATCGAGTACCGCTCCACGCTACAACGCAAAGGGCACACAGTCAAGCAAAGAAAACGGCTATTAGCAGTCCAGAGTAACTACCACAATAAATTGTCCGTCTTCATACTCGACACCGAGTCTGTCAATGCCGAGCCAAGAAGGTCTCCAACCTGGTCGATATCGAGGACGCAGCTGGTATCCTTGTTGATTCAGCCATTCGTAGTGGTCTTTCCACCAATGTTCATCTCCCGCTAGCTGAGCAGCAGGTCCACCTTTGATGGCCGTCATCGACTTTGAGTTCATATGGTAGCGCAGCACAAAATGAGGTTAAGAACCAAGCACAGATACTGCCAGAGTAGGCTCAGTTTCAGCCTCAATAGGGTCTGACAGTCATTCCCGTGTATGCAGAAAGGACCAGGTTACCGGTCGCAAAGCAACGGCAGGAAAACAATAGCTATACTTTGAAAGGCATGGACTCGGACACATATGTATGAGTGCCAAATAGATATCAACATACTGTATATTCAGTATCGTTAGCGCGCTAGCCGTCTCCACGCGTTTCAAGAGAGGAGAGCTCCTTCTATTGCGCATAATTTCTGAATTTTTACTTTTTCTCAGAATCGAACAGTTATGGGATGAAGGTTCAAAACCAGCTCTATGTGGTCTTCTGGTAGGGACTTCCGCCATTAAGTGCTGTGTAATTGCGAATTTTTGTCTTCGTGCCTTCCCTTGATCTCTTGAAGCTTGCTGACAGCTAGGCGTCTTCTCCTAGTCTCCGCCTTGTTGTCACCATATGGCAGACAGACCAAGGTGAGTAGCCAGTCACGTAATAGGAGATCTAGGCATATTGTTTTGATATCTCCATGGTTCCATTGTAATTCTCAACGGTGGTCATCTGTCCAGAATGTTCCTTCGCCGCCCTCCCTGAGCTCTATAAATGTGTGTCATCACCTATGTTCATTGAGAACAAGAACTTCCCATTTGTGATCTGGTATCACCTATGCTGTCTTTTACCCCACAGTTCCTCTCTATCTTTTTATACCCTCATTCTATATGGATTCTGTCATCCCGGGTAGCGGTGCTGCAGCAGAGCTTGTGCTTAGAGCATCCAAGCGTTTGATTCAATCGTTGAAGGATATATGGCCCAGCTGTTGTCTTCAAGAATTACATATTGGCGACATGTCTGCCGAACTTGAGCAGGGAGAGATAGGCACTCGTAAGTCACATTAATCGCCATCACCAAGGTTCTTTGAATTGGGGCCATGTCTTTCTTGTAGGGTCTAGCGACGATGGAGGCTTTCCAGTGAATTACATCAATGACAACACATAGATTTTTCTTACGTTCATCATTGCTTACGCTACGGGATGCTCTAGCACCTGTACGAATGTGTCTTTCTTCTTTTCGGCAGAGCGAGAGTCGGTTGAAGTGTTTACCATTTATGGACAGTTGCCTCCGGATATGGAATCTATCATACCTAAAATATAAGGTGCCAAGTACTTGCTAATATTGCGCTTTCAATATGGAGAGAACTTACAATACAGGTACAACAATAAACACGTATACTTTGTCTACCAATAACAACAAAAAGATCTTGAGAACAATCCTATTCGGTAAAGTACAACAGTTCACAGAAACTTGAAATTGCCCAGAGAGATCGGATCCGAATCGTCAACCACAGCTATTTCCATAACAAGCAGAAAGAAACGAAACGAAACACGAAGAAGAACGAACGAATGAAATCTCATACCAGTCAAACGCGAATTATCAGATTGAAAACAAAGAAATGCCAGAGATTATCGCGCTTTACCCTCCTCGAAAGGGTTCTCGATATACTCAAGGTCATCATCATCGTCTCCGTCATGTTCTTTGGCAGGTTTGGTCTCCGACGGGGGTTGAGAGCGTAAGAGAGAAACGGGACGTTTGGGTAGGAGACCGAGTTTCGCTGAAATTCGACAAACGAACGCAATCAGAAAGAGTGAGTCTATGAATTAGGCCACGCAGAGCTTACCAGCATTAATAGGACTACCACTTTGCGTCGCTGGTGGACGAGGGATATCAGTACTCCCTCGAGGGGAAGGCGACACTACGGGAGGCGGTGATGAAGGTGTTTGGGGTCGTGGCTGAGAAGGTTGCGCTAGGCTGGGAGTCTCTCCCCCTACATCGTATCCCTTCACCGGATTCGCATTCACGCTTGCGCCTGCCGCTGTCCCTGCACCGGCACCGACAGTATCGCCCTTCCACCCAGCAGTCGTATGTTCCCAATCCGCATTGTATTCGGTGACGGTAGCGGTAGGAGTCGCCATTGGAGCAAACGCCTGACTAGCAGCATGCCTATTGACTCCGCTTGGAGGTGAAACAGGAGGAGGGGACGCGGAGGATGCTGAGGGGGAGTTGGCGTATATCGGGTTTGGAACGCGAGATTGGCCAGAAGGTGGAGGTCCTTGCTGTTGTTGTTGATTAGATGACCTAGATAAAGCACACAATCTATCAATATAACTCATCTTAAGACGACATGTGAAGGATGCATACCCAGAGCCTGGACTCCCACTCTGTTCATACTCATTGATCTTTGCCTTGATCTTCTCGATGACGGAGGAGAAAGTACGTTTCCCACCTAACCGAAGGTCATACGTCAGTGATCGATCACAGAAATATTAGCCGAGGCTGAACATATGTAACGTACTCTCTGCAATCCTACTGACGGTCTCTTGGAAATCTTGGAAGTCCCCACGTTCGCTACCCGTGACATAACCTGACTGAGCTTGCTGTTGGCCCTATGCAGGGTGTCAAGGCATAATCAACAGAAGGCGATAGGGTCATACCTGGGCGGTGCCGCTCGTTCTCACTTCATACGGTACTTCGTTTCTTATGCCCTGTCTCTGATCGAGGCCCAATGTCTCATCGACTCCAGCAGGCACCCCAGCACCTCTCCTGGGCCAACTCTGACCCGTTGCTTGTCTTCTTCCCCGTCGTCGGTCTTCCTCGTCATCTAACGCAAGTTGACGTGCGAGAGCTTCATCTTGCGAAGTATCCATCTCGCCCGCGATGATTGGGTGGGAAGACGGCTCTTCAGGCTGGTGAGGGGGAACGTAAGAGGGATCAGACATCGAAAGGAGGATGTCTATTGCGCGTTCCTGGTTGTTGTCTACGGTCTCAAGTACTCCCTGTCTGCATGAACAGTTGTCAAGACTACCACGACGATGCAAAGCATAAGAAACGTACAAAACGACAGGGTCAAAGTCAGGAAAAATGTCTTTCAAGGCCGCAACCTCAGGGGGAAGATTATTAATTTCTTGAATCTCAGTGTCAGCAGCTGCTGTAGGCGCGGTCTGCGCCGTAGTCAACGTAGGTGTTTCCTCTGGACGAGGAGGTAATTGGGGCGTGTCGTGCTCGTGTTGTGATTCTACGGTTGGGGGCGAGGAGGTCGCCATTGGCTAATATGTTCTTTGAGCACAGAATGGACAGAAGGCAAGTTTCGAGCTGGTGGTCAGGGTGTAAAGAGGAGTGGCTGCGAGCTGAGGCTGTTACCGCTGTAGCCTCGAGCTGCTGCGACACGCGACTGCGGCCGATCATACCATCGATCATAGGCGCTTGATTCTTTCGTATTTGACTGTCACTTTGACCATGACAAGCTTCAGCTGAACATCCATGTAGGAGGCCATTTTATCCGTGTGATAGCGTCAACTTGACATAGGTCCACTGACATCAAAGTCTATATGGTGTTATGACACGGTACGAGAATCCGCTACACGCTTATGCGGCCAGCGAACTGGCAAGCCGTCTCTGAACCAAAGGTATCAATCAGAAAAGGATGGACGACAATAACATCAGGAAGCCATGAAGGCCTGAATATGCCCAACTGTGGGCAAAATCTGCATGTAAGTACTAGCGAGATTGGTCTATGCTTGAAGAACTTCGAAGTAACAATTACAACTTGATCACAACAGTGACAGGCCTGAGCGTTACACTTTGCTTGCCACTGTTTGGCGATCATATACAGTATATATGCACATATGCGTTAAAGCAATCAGCTACTTATTGTTCTTCTGGTTTCAGTCTCGTTGCGCCCCATTCATAGAGAACCTCTCTCGCCGGCGAGACACTGCACGTACAGTTCAATACCAATGAGCTCTGCCTCCTTTCCTGAGGAAAGCCCCGCAGCGCGACTGGCTCCGCCAGAAATCTGGTGGCGAGACCTGGCTGCATGGCTCGGGAAACAGGGATTCTTACTCCGGCCCCGATATCGACCGGGGTGGAAGCCCTCTTGGACTGGGTTGGGAGAGTTGGGGGTTGATTATGAGGATGAGAGAATACTTGTGGTACGTATCTTTTCATCTCGCAGGGCATCAACCAACAACGATTTCTAATAGCGTGCCCCAATAATGGATGCTACGAGGATGTCTGACGGAGAACTTGTTATCCTCAAAAAGATTGACAAGTCCGATAATCCACGTGAGGAAGAACTAACGCAATATCTTTGTTCTGGGTCTCTAGCATCAGAACCTCAGAATCATTGCATCACTCTACTCGATGTATTGCATCCACCAAATGAACCTAACGTCGTTATTCTTGTGCTGCCACTGTTGCTGCCGTTCTACGAGCCTCGTTTCCGGACATTTGGTGAGGCTATCGATTTCATGCAACAAGCTTTCGAGGTTCGTCCATTTTGCACTTTGCGCGTTAGATAAATCTACTTATCAATGTTTGGTGCAGGGCATTAAGTTTCTCCATGATCACCTCATCGCCCACAGGTATAGCTTTATTTCTCCGATATTAAGCAACCTATTCACGGAGAGAAAGGGACTGCATGTATATGAATATTATGATGGACCCAAAGCCTCTTTATCCTGACATGTTTCATCCTATCGAACCAAAGAGGTCACGAGATTGGAAGGGCAAGCCAAAACACTATTCAAGAACGACACACCCCACCAGATACATCTTAATCGACTTTGGTATCTCCCGTCGATACAGACCAGAGGATATGCCACCTCTAGAGGCTCCCATTTGGTCAGCAGACCTCACGGTTCCAGAGAACAAAAGGAACGAGCCTTGCAACCCTTTCCCCATCGACATCTATCTCATAGCGAATGTCATTCGCCTGTATTTTCTCAATGTACGTCTTACGCTCTCTTGTTTTAGCGCTTTCTAACTATTCGGAACGGACAGATATATGATGGCTTTGACTTCATTTCTCCACTCATTACCGATATGATGCAAGACGATGCAGAGAAGCGACCCACGATAGATGTAGTTATAGCTCGCTTCGACCAGATCGTGTGCAACCTCTCGAAGTGGAAATTGCGCGCAAGGCTCAAGAAGCATATCGAGTGGAGCGTTGCAGGCCTTTTCAGATCTGGGGCAAATATAATCAGAACTGCTAGCTACATGCTGAGGGGGTTGGATCCTATTCCATCCCCCAGGACGTAGAATGGCATGACTCCTTTCCTTCTCGTGTTTTCTCGTAGGATACCATACGGCCTGGTGTCGCACATACTTACCGCTGTTCATGTTTCTCCTTGGATTGTACTACTCATGCTCTTTCACTTTCACTGATGGCGTATGATGCATGAAGCGAGCACCAGAAGATACGAACAATGCGAATGTGGGGATATCATCGACGCCCAGTAAGTGCATCAGGGCTTCCGAGTCCGAGTTCCGAATTGTCCGAGTATCATAATTATTTCGATCTGCAGCTGGGATGATAGTCGCTACTGACTATACAACAAGACGGTCTATCATGGAAGCCTGATGAAACGTTGCCGCAAGGGAGAACAAAAGTCTTCGGACATGTAACGAGGGGCCAGCTTGACGGTGCACGGAACGAAAATCGAAATCCACGAGTCAGAGAACAATGGTCACTTTCCACTGCTTCAGACCGCCACAGAGGTATTTAATGAAGCTAAGGACACCGAGACAAAAGGCTCCTTTCTGAGAAAAGGGTCCAGACGCGTCGCCATCAATTCTTTCGATCTATGGCACAATGATAAGTACACATGTCCCTACTACCAAGACATAAGCATGCAGGGAAATGATTATCAGGTCGACGTTTACGAAAGTGAAATTTCCAAGCCATCACAGAATAGCAGGTCGACCCTGGTGAGTACTTGCAGGGTCCAATGATGGTGAGAGATTTGATGTTGGCAGACAAAAGCACGCCTTGAACAAAGGTTGCCGCAGAGCAACGGAAGACATCTTCCGATGTCGCATGCTGTAATAGCATTCACTGAGATGTGAAGTCCCTCAGCTACGAAGCGATGGCAGTCTACCCCAACTCGATAGTATTGGACGAACAAGAATATTTCCACAGTTGTTTTCGTAAGCTGTGACAGGCAACGGAGTAAGTATTTCCATAATATCAACGTGACCAGAACATTCTCTGGGAAACGAAGTAACGGAAAAAATCGGGCTTTGCTGGTTATGTGTAGATGCGGACAGCAGCAATATTCCAGAAAGCGTTAACGAATGCGCTTGGATTCTTGTCCACGAAGGCTGGAATAGAATACACATGAGCAAAGGATAGGTGAAACGGAGTCGGAAATACTGACTGGTGCAGTCACCAGGGCATCCGGCACCGTTGAATACACCTGACTGACCAGCCCAATGTTCAGCAACGTCTGTTTGCGTTAGATCTGTCCTGTGGAAACGTAGAATCTCCTATGTAAGAACGTGGAGATGGGGATTTTTTCGATACGAGAGTAACAGAGCCGACATGAATACCCATGTCCCCTCAAGTGCAAAGATTAGACGAAATCCAGATTTGACGAGGAGACAACTCACCGAGCGGTAAGCACCCAATCCCAACTCGTGGCTATACTTACATAAGTCCCAGTCACACAACATGCCTTCCGAGACCAATTCACAGTGCTTGTTGACTTTGAAGATGATGAGAATATTATTATCGCTGATATCGCGGTGCAAGACCCGAGCGAATTCCCAGGCTTCTTGATGAGCTGAAAAGGAATCATTAGCATACGAAGCAAATCCAGAGGGATGCGGTCACATACCCAAGAGTGCATCCTGCAAGACCTTGCAAAGCGTTTGAGAGCTTAGATACCTCTCAAGGGGACAACCGACTTACTGAAGAACAATACGGTAGTGAATGCGGGCACAGGACGGCTGAGAATGTATGCGATCCGCGCCGTCCCCAACGTCCCCTCCGCACAGTGCGTTTGCTACGAAACGCACTTGCTTGTCCTTGACTTTCTTGTAGACTTCATGTTCGGGATATGCTGATTTCAAATCTTGACGCCAACTGTCTTTAAGGAAAACAGCCTTATTTCCTCCCAAATCATAGGCAACATATCCTCGTGGGGGGCGCCCTGTTGCCGACAAGCCTTCAGCATGATGGTAACCGATCAGGAAGTGATCGATTCCATCACCGTTCTTCACCTGAAGTTTGTAGATCTTCCCTATGCGTGGTTGTTTCGTCTTGTCCAGTATAGCTTCCTCGAGAAATTCCGGAATATGATCCACTCTCACAGTTGGAATGAAGGCGACCACTTCGTCAACTTCCGACTGACTTGCAAGAGAGACGGTAGGGTCGAAACCTGGCTGTTCCGGGGTCATCTTGCTAAGGCGGGAGAAGAAGTTGAGAACCTTCCAGCCTTCTGTCAGAAGATCGATCTCCTCAGACACGACGAGACTTGTCCGATCCCAGAAGAGGAGCCAAGCAGAGTTCCGGTAGATCGAGACACTGTAGAGATGTAGATGGTGTTGGTGCAGTTGAATCTTGCCGGAGCATTCAGAAAGTTGTCCTAATGCCGTATCGATAGCTTGCGAAGCAGAGGTAGCACCGGAACCATGGAGATCGGAACCGAAACTACGAGGATGATATTCACGCAACTCCATAGGGGTCTGTGTTGTTTCCCATGGTGCAAAAGCCGGCGTCCCGTGAGCTGTAATATCCACGAAAGCCAGAATGTTGGTCTACGAGGTTGTCGCAGCCCATAACCTTCGCTCCATGCCGATATCCTTCATGAGATCTTCATTGTAATACCCAGACGAGGTTAGATCATGATTAGAGGTGTTGGGACTAGTGTATAAAACGCCATAGGGCCTATACGCGTTCTAAGAAGCCCTTCAATACCACTCGCCGGTATCTCGAATTACAACCTGATCACTGAGAAGCGCCGATTGTATGGTTTTCTACTGCAGCAAAGTGAAGAGATTGATAGGTTTCTTACCTGAAAAAACTAACATGCTCACCAAATGTGGCCACAGATCATCTCGACTACATGTCCAGAGATCCTGTGGTAAGTCGGTGAAAGATAAGAACTTCCCTCTTTCGTCGACACTAGGTTCTTGTCTGGGGACTAGTTGCAAAAACGACTCGTAAGGAACTTCTGTAAATGCAAGATCCGTTATGGTTAAGGAGCGAAGAGACACGCTGGTTCCGAATATTTTGCACCTGAGCCAGAGTAGGATGCGACAGGACGCGACGCGACGCGACTCAATCACATGGTGTTTTGATCTCCGATCTAAAAAATGTTGGTGATTGAACTGTTAGTTTACTGAAGGCCGCGTCTTCTCAGCTGAGGCCTGAGGCTGTTACTCCTACAGTAGCCTCGAACTGCGACACGCGACTGCGGCCGATCATATCATCGATCATAGGCGCTTGTGTCTTTCGTATTGAATTTCGAGCTGTCACTTTGCCCATGACAAGCTTCACCTGAAAATCCCCTTACAAGGCCATTTTATCATGTTATAGGTGAGCCAGGACTGAAGCTGGTTCCGTCTCTAGCATACCCCGGGAAATAACGGGTGGTTTAAAGCAACAATGTACTTAGACTCAACATCATGATCATTACAATATCTTTGTTATACCCATTCATTCTCCAAATAGTGAAGAAATACAGATACATGACAGCTGTAACTGCCGGCAATTACATTCCAGACAATACAGTAACGACAGACATAAGTTGGATGATCGACAGCACACTGATGCAGGTAATAAGTTGATACTAAAACAGCAGAAGACCGAGGGCACTGCAGACTGGGTATGACGAGGTATTTCAGATCTATTCCACAGCGTCGTCCATCTCTTGGGCTGCGTAAACCTCGAGACCAGTGTACTGACCGACATCAAAAGAGTCTGAATCACCACAGACGGTGGCTTCGTCAGAATCTGAGTCAGAGTCACCTTCACAAGCAGTATCTACATGACAACGGCACAACGTTAATTGACTGTGGATGCTGGCGATGACCGAGAGGGACATACAGAAAGAGACCGTGTCAGAGCAGATGCTCTCCGCCATGCTGGCGGTCCGGCTCAGGCTAGGCATCTCATTGCCAGTTTCGCTATCGTCTGCCAAGGGCAGTGACATGTCAGAGACGGACTTGTGGGGCAACTATAGTGTCATACCTGGAGCAGGGTTCCGCGAAAAGATCAGAGTCCCTAGTCGCTTTAGGACACGATCTGGGCGATTCGGGCTTTTCAAAATTACTGAAGAGACATATCGCAGTAAGTACAGTTGATTCGGAAAGAGAAACGACAACTTGCCATGTGCGGAGCCTCCCTCTCCGGTATTATGGTTACTTATGACAAGTTGTCCCTGACGTGAACTACCTTCAGGGACCTCAAGCTCGACTGTTGAAGACATCAATAAAGCTAAGACAAGATGATCTCCGCAATACCACAAAGCACTGACGACTCACGAAAAGCAGTGCCATTAGTCGCAGTGTTCGTGTTATTCACGATTATCGATTCGGATTTTCCTATCTCGTAGTATTTAGTATTGAGTCCGGTAGTGTTTGGCCGACATCGTATAAGTGATTACCGTTTAGTACGTCGCCTGATACTACCACTGGTCAGATCCATACATTTTAGTGAGAATATATGTAGCAGTGAGAAGACCCAAATGCTTACATCTGGCCTCTCCTGAGGCTATGTCATTGACGTTGGAGACCATCATGGAAGACTCTATGTTAGAAATTGCTTCATTACCTGGAGGACGGCAGGTTGAATGGGACCCAAACCACATCCTGTGAAGATAACGATGCTCACCCAAATCCCCCTTATCTGATTTCTTGTCGGCATCAGTGGTTCGATTTCTCGGTTTCAAATGTTCCTGCAACGCCGCGTTCCTAGCAGAATTCTTAATCCCAATAAATCAACAAATCCGACATAAGACAATGGAAAGAGGCGAGCTCACCACGGTCGTAACATAAGCATGCTCTGCACTTCGTCTGAGCTTGATAGACTCTGTGAAATATGGAATGGGGCGCAAAAAAATCAAACTCTTGCTTCTATTTTCCAACTGCTCTTTCAACGTTTGGACACTTATGCAAAATGAGTCGATACACTTGGGGAATAGAGTGAAGATCGTACTATTGAACCTGAACCCAAATCAGATATTTGTCCGCGTCATTGAGATATTGCTTTTTTTCTGATAAAAGGGCTTCTATTTGTCCCAAGAGGTAGCCACCGTCCTTGATGCAATGACTTGGCCATAAATCTTTGAGATCTTCCAGTATTGGTCTAAAGGCCTCATCCAGAATCTTCACGGCGACATTGACACCAGTTTCCATGTTCGGGGGGTTAAGAGCGTGTATGTAAGGAGTGTACGTTGATAAATACTAAGTGGGGAAAGGTATTTCAATAGAACGTCCAGCGTGCTGCAAGTGTTATGATAAGTCAACCAGTGATTTGAAGGGTGAGTTTATATAGGAACGTCGACACGGCGGCAGAGATCGTGGGGTATTGCGACGGAGTCACGGTTTTACCATAACAAAGGAACCTAGCAAGATTTAGCAGGACACGCGGTCTCTGTTTACGTGAACCCTGCCCGAAGCATCATGCAGGCCACATGCGTAGCTGTCAGAAGGAACAAAGGTACCAATCAGAAAAGGATAGACAACAATAATATCAGGAAACCGTGAAGGCCTGAATATGCGCAACTATGGGCAAAATCTGCATGTAAGTGCTAGCGAGATGAAGCAGTGGTCTACGCTTGGTAATATCGAAGAACTTCGCAGTAATAATTGCAACTTGATTACAACAGTGACTAACCTGAGCGTTACACTTTGCTTGCCGCTGTTTGGCAACGATACATATGTGCCCATATCCGTTAAAGCAACCAGCTACTTATTGTTCTTCTTGTTTCAGTCTCGTTGCGCCCATTCATAGAGAACCCGTCTCGCCGGCGAGATACTGCACGTACAGTTCGATTCCAATGAGCCCTGCCGCCCTTCCTAAAGAAAGCCCAGCAGCGCAACTGGTTCCGCCAGAAATCTGGTGGCGAGATCAGGCTATATGGCTCGGGAAACAGGGATATCTTCTCCGGCCTCGATATCGTCCAGGTTGGAAACCCTCTTGGACTGGGTTGGGAAAGTTTGGGGTTGATTATGAGGACCAGAGAATACTTGGGGTACGTATCTTTTCATCTCGTAGGTCAGCAACTGATGCCCATTTCCAATAGCGTGCTCCAATAATGGATGCTACGAGGGTGTCTGACGGAGAACTTGTCATCCTCAAAAAGATTGAGAAATCCGTACACCCATACGAGGAAGAACTAACGCGATATCTTGGTTCTGGGCCTCTAGCATCAGAACCTGAGAATCATTGCATCCCTCTGCTCGATGTATTGCATCCACCAAATGAACCTAACGTCATTATGCTTGTACTGCCACTGTTGCTGCCCTTCAACAAGCCTCCTTTCCGGACATTTGGCGAGGCTATTGATTTTATGCAACAAGCTTTCGAGGTTCGTTCACTTTGCACTTTGCACGTTAGATGAGTCTTTTTATCAATGTCTGGTGCAGGGCATCAAGTTTCTCCATGATCACCTCATCGCTCACAGGTATGGCTTTATCTTTCTGACATTAAGCAGCCTGTTCACGGCGAGAAAGGGACTGCATGTATTTAAACATTATGATGGATCCAAAGCCTCTTTATCCCAACATGTTTCATCCTGCTGATCTACACAAGTCACGAGATTGGGAAGGCAAGCCAAAGCACTATTCGCGAACGACACACCCCACCAAATACATTCTAATCGACTTTGGTATCTCCCGTCGATACAGACCGGAGGATATGCCACCTCTAGAGGCTCCCATTTGGTCAGCAGACCGCACCGTTCCGGAGAACATAAAGGAAGAGCGGTGCAACCCTTTCCCCACCGACATCTACCTCATAGCGAATGTCATTCGCGTGTATTTTCTCGATGTACGTCTTACGTTCTCTTGCGCCAGCACTTTCTAACTATTCGGAACGGACAGAGATATGATGGCTTTGACTTCATATCTCCACTCATTACCGATATGATGCAAGACGATGCAGAGAAGCGACCTACGATAGATGTAGTTATAGCTCGCTTCGACCAGATCGTAGGCAACCTCTCGAAGTGGAAATTGCGCGCAAGGCTCAAGAAGCGCATCGAGTGGAGCGTTGCAGGCCTTTTTAGATCCGGGGCACATATAATCAGAACTACTAGCTACATACTCAGGGGGTTGGATCCTATTCCAACCCGGAAGACGTAGAATCGCAAGACTCCCTTCCTTCTTGTGTTCTCTCGTAGGATACCATACGGCCTGGTGTCGCACATACTTACCGTTGCTCATGTTTCTCCTTGAATTGTACTATTCATGCTCTTTCACTTTTACTAATGGTGTATGATGCATGAAGCGACGTCGGCCAACTCCGCATGCACCAGAAGATACGGACAATGCGAATGTGGGGATATCATCGACGCCTAGTGAGGGCTTCCGAGTCCCGAATCGTCCAAGTATCATAATTGCTTCGGTCTGCAGCTGGGATGATGGTCGCTACCGACTGTACAACAAGACGGTCTTTCATGGAAGCCTGATGAAACGTTGCCGCAAGCCGCAAGGGAGAACAAAAGCCTTGGGACATGTACCGAGGGGCCAGCTTGACGGTGCACGGAACGAAGATCGAAATCCACGAGGCAAACTGAACATCAAAGCATGAAACGAACGCCACGAATCAGAGAACAATGGACAGTTTCCACTGCTTCGGACCACCACAGAAGTATTTAATGAAGCTAAGGACACCGAGACAAAAGGCTCCTTTCTGAGAAAAGGGTCCAGATGCTTCGCCATCAACTCTTTTGATCTAAAACACGATGATGAGTACACATGTCCCTACTACCAAGACGTAAACTTGCAGGGAAATGATTATCAGGTCGACGTTGACGGAAGTGAAACTTCCAGGCATCACGGAATGGTGGGTCGGCCCTGGTTAGTACTTGCAGGGTCCAGTGATGGTGAGAGATTGATGTTGGCAGACAAAAGCACGCCTTGAACAATGGTTGCCGCAGAGCAACGGAAAACATCTTCCGATGTCGCATGCTGTAATAGCATCCACTGAGATATGAAGTCCTTGAGCCACGGATAATGGACAAATATTTCCACAGTTGTTTTCGTAAGCTGTGACAGGCAACGAAGTATCTCGATGATATCAACACGACCAGAACATTCTCTGGGAAACGGAGTAATGAAAGAAAATCGGGCTTTGCTTGTTATGTGTAGACGCGGACAGCAGCAATATTCCAGAAAGCGTTAACGAATGCGCTTGGATTCTCGTCCACGAAGGCTGAATAGAATGCAGATGAGTAAAGGATAGGTGAAACGAAGTCATAAATACTGACTGGTGCAGTCACCAGGGCATCCGGCACCGTTGAATACACCTGACTGACCAGCCCAATCTCCACCTGAAAGGGTGTATCTCGTGAGTCCTATCGTTTCGAGAAAAAGAGGCTAACTCACAGAATGTCAGGTTAATAACGATCTCGTTGGGCCCGAAATGTGAATTGATATCACATTGAGAGTTGGGAAAGAAAGCGGTTGGTGTGCCCTACGCAGTGACTTTAGATAGCGACTAAAGCGCAAAATGGATAGTGCCGCTTACCCATGCATCAGTGTTAACTGAACCACCTCCGTTTCTGACGTCCGAAGGCACATTTCCAGAGTTGCGACCCCAGAACCAAACCTTGATAAACGTTGTTGTTCTCTCCATAGCGTACCAACCCCCGCCAATGGCATTAAACGCCGGGCCGTAGCTGTCAGCAGTCGGTGCTTGCACGCCACACCCTGTGTTGCCGCTTGTGTTAACATCACAGTTGTTTCCTGTAGGTGTGCCGGTCTCGTCACGAGAGGCAGGCATATTGCAGTTTGCACTAGTATGCAGTGTCATGGCGTTTGGAGACTGGTCGTTGACGCCTTCGAGCCTGTAGTAGGTTGGATTTTCCACTAAGCCTTGATATTGGAACCGAGCGTATATTATGTACTCACTATGGATGAGGAATGACCCCAAAACGTGCTACCTAAGAGTTCCGTTCCACAACGCAATCGTGATTCGAGGAGACTCACAATATCGACCTCACCCAAATTAGGCCAATCATCTCCGATTTCCCATGCAGCTGGCCAGGTACCACAACCCTGAGGCATATGACGAATATCAAACCTATGCATTTGTGAATTTACGAGAAGTTCCAGCAGCGGGAAAAGCAAAGTTACACTGTAACATGAGTTGTGTATGTCTTGACACTGCGGATTCGAACGCTTTTTCTTCCAGCGTCAGATGGGGCAAGCCTAGTGGTAGAATCGGCTCGCATGATCAGCGTGTCTCCTGAAGCGAAGGTGAGATTCTGAGCGATGGCAGTTGCTTGATCGACATATGTACTAGACACACTGTCAGCAACTTGTAGTTCCAGATTGTCACAAAATACGCTGACACTCGGCCATGTGTAGGGTCGGCTATAGCTTCATGGACGAAGGAGGATAGAAAATCTGACCCCACGTGGTTATCTGAAAGCTGATAATTCGCTGCAAATGCGCTGCAGGCGAACGACGTGAATAATAATGCGCAGAGATGTATAGAATACATAGCTGGAGAGTAGGTGGATGAGGCCACAACTGACCACCACGTAAACGTCGATGTTGCTCTATTTGATGCTCCCCGGAGCTGAGCTTATACGACGTAGTTTCGTTTCCTTAGTTCCCCTTTGTCACCAGATTCATCACCTGCGTATGTTTTACATGTGTCTCTCGGACAAACCGAGATCTGCTGTTCAGTCACATTGCCATGTCTGTGTCGCTTCGAAGAAGAACGAGGGACGAGGTATTTGGCATAATGCATTTCAGAACACGGCGTTGGAGCTGTCGAACTGGACTTTGCAGCGCACCATTGAGGAGCCAACGAATCTCCGCATTAGCAGATTGCGAGGGGAATGATAGGCTGTTGTATCATATGCATATGCGTGGTCTAGAAGGTAAAAACCGCTCTCGAAAGACAATCTCATGACCCAAGCCTTTGGATTAGCCATCGTTCTAGAGTAGACCTTGAGAGAAAGAAGCCAAATGGATGGACGCAATCATGACAACACACCTTCGATTTGGGAAAAGCAGGCTAGTGTTTCTTCTGTGTCATCCAATAAAAGATGATATATGAAATCATCGGCCAGGGACGTGATACAAGAATCCGCATGCGATCCGACCATTCACCGCCAAGGTGAGAGGGTGTAAGAGGTCGCAAAAGAGGTATCGCCACACACGATCAAAGGCCGTGAACATATGAACAAGCAGGGACAAAATATCTCCGTTTGCACGCTTCGACGTTCTCCACCCAAGTACGGCCATCTGCTCGGAACGGCCCGATGACCGGTATCAGTCTGCGCGCGAAGACCTATGAAAAAGCACCGTGTAACGCAGAATCAAGACTAGGGATGAATATGTAGTATCAGGGCGCCACATCTATAAGCAGTGAGAGAATGAACTTTACGTACGCGAGGTATCAAATAGCGCGCTCCTAGCATGAAACTCGATGAATATTAAGAAGTTCATCTCGCACACAAAGGGGACTACAGGCCTCGACGATCTAGATCCTTCAGTAAGTATAGGCAGAAGGCTCGGAACACTGGCGCCGAATGTAATGTGTTTCGTAGTGGCCAGCCTACGAATGACGGTGAGGGATATGCGTCGACAGCATTCATAGAAAGGCAGCTAGCTAGGAATGATGATGCTTTTATAACTTCTTGAGTTATGGACCTGCGGCAGATAAGTTCTCCACACGAGGGAACACCTGTGTGATGTTACGATCACATTCATTTCGGATCTACAAACACCTTTCCCTCGTATTATTCATTTGTAACCACTTATTAAAACCTACCCAAACACATTCATTGATCCATGCTCGAACCTGACCAATACCACATATTCTTTAGCACATTGTTAATGCATGTATTTAGATAATAGTTGTATATATACACCAGATGAACTTCAGATTAACTTCAAGTTTCGAATGCTTTTCACCTGCTCATTTCTAGTTTGGTTTGAGTCCTATCATGATTCGAAACTTGCCCCTCCGCACTCTCTCGACAGGCATTGCCTCATCCTCCAACCACTCTTCACCTCACTTCAAGTCCATTGTACTTGATGACAACCACCTCATTCCTCATCCCACTCTGCTTTATTCCTACTCGCTCAAGACCTCATTCAGAGAGATCTGAATTTCACATTCCTAGTTACTTTTCTATCACACTCCACTCCTCCACCTGGGTAATCATGCAACTACACCTGTAGATTGCGACTCTTGTATTCCCTTAGTACATAAATCATTACTCTCACCTGATAGTCTGCTCTTGAAGCAACCAGGAAGTAGGCAGTGCTGCAACCTCCTTGACAGAGGGGCCGTTGAAAAATCCTACCAGAATTTACCCTGCTCAGATCTAAATGACTGAGTGTATAGCAGGAGGTTTCAAACCTCACTGGTATTCTTTAATTCTCTCATACATCGAAAGACAACTACCACAGAGATCAACTTCTCTTTTTGCACCTTCTAAGGTCAAACCATTTTACATAGCCACTATATCTACCTACCTCATATGTCCAGATTGGCTGTTGGCCGGAACACTTTGAAGGAGTTCCTTTATCCCAGATCTATACTCATCTAAGTATCAGAACAGGGTTGTGCACCCAGTACAAGACACTATTGTTCATACATCATGTCTTCATTTGAATTCCCTGATTCTGTACTCATCTATCAATTCTTTGAACACCGATGTCCATTCCCTCTTATATCATCATCACACTCATTCTTCACACGTTCCATATCATCATCACTGTTATCACCAATGGATTCTGTTAGAACTGGAACTGGTAGTCTTGGAACAAACTCACCTCCACCACCGCCACCAGCAGGAAACCCAAACTCACCCAGAAATCCATCACCACCTCCGCCAAATAATTCACCACCAGCTCAACCACAACTGAACACAAAGACATCTGGAGAGAAACCTGCAGACTTCGATAGAACCAAAGCATTATTCCTGTCTTTCAAAAGACAACTTTACTTATGGCTCCAAACACCAAAGAACACCAGTCTTACTGACGAACAGAAGATTGATATGACTCTCTTATACATGAAGGGTCCAAAGGTTGATGATTGGGTCAACAATTATTTTGAAAATAAATTTGATATCAGCACTGACAGCTGGAATGTCAATTTCTATCAATTGATTCTTGATCTCAAAGAATAGTTCCTCGACTCCAATTGATTTGAACAAGCAGTTATCCAAATGGATAACTTGACCCAAGGCAATGAGATGGCACAGAAATATTTCTAGAAATTGGAAATATACATCACGCAGGCAGGCAGAAAAAAGGAAGATAAACACACTATTGACCTTATTCGACTCAACTGCAATGAGTCCATCATAGATAGGGCTCTTGACAGAGACACGTGACCAACCACTTATGCACAGTCACTGAATTCCTACAATGTTTTTAGCATATAGAAAATTGTAATAAACTTTCAGATAATATATTTCTCATAAACATCAAGTTAAATATCCTAAAATTTGAATAACAGTCAGAATTTTATAAACAGTATTTGTGATGCAAATATTCTATCCAAATTTCAAATTATCTATTACAATTTTAGTAGATAGAAAATGTTAAATTTAATATAATTCATTTGTGACATAAAATAGCATACAATATTTGCAGAGACAAAATTATTAAACAATTCTGAATTAGATATAGAATTTTATACATGCTAATACTTAGATTCACTCTTATTAGCCACATATTACTGGGTCAACCTCACTTTGAGCCTATATAAAAGTATGCTCACAAGTATTAGCATATATAAAATTCTATATCTAATTCAGAATTGTTTAATAATTTTATCTCTGCAAATATTGCATGCTATTTTATGTCACAAATAAATTATATTAAATTTAACATTTTCTATCTGCTAAAATTGTGACAGATAATTTGGAATTTGGATAGAATATTTGTATCACAAGTACTGTTTATAAAATTCTAACTTTTATTTAAATTTTAGAATATTTAACTTGGTGTTTATGGGAAACATATTACCTGAAAGTTTATTACAATTTTCTATGTGCTAAAAACATTGTAGGAACTCAGTGAGTGGAAGGAAGCAATTATTGATATTGATTCCTTGTGAAGGCAGTAAGAAGAAGAGAAGCATTTGAAGAAGATCAAATATTGACCATTCTGATTGAATCAGAATTATGGGCAGAAGTACCCTGCCTATCAGCAACAGACCCAAGAACCGGGTCAGAATCAGAATCAAACTCCAAAGAAGGATTATAGAAAAAAGAAGGATGGAACCAGAACAACATTCACAGGGCATAGACAACCCATGGACTTGGATAGGAATTGCCTTAAGTGTAAGGCTAAGCAATTAGAGAAGGGCACTTGTGGAAGTGCATAATATATCCCAAATTGATCAGAATCATTCACAAACACTCAACATATTTGAAAGAATGAAATGAAGACAGAGTCAAAGATCAAGGAGATCTCTGACTCAGATGATGATGACGATAACAAGATGATCACAATGGTTTGACGATGGATGGAGAAAAACCTGGAGAAGGCAAAGAAGCTGAATTTTGGCTCAGGCAAGGCTTAAATGCACAAAGTAACTTGCTGAATATGAACAATAACTCAGATAAATCTCTGGAGGGTTCTATAAAAACATCTTCAATACATGCCTATAGTATATCAATCAGACAGTCCCCTTTTATAAATATTTCATCTAACATAGAGGCATCTTCTACCAAGAAGCGCAGCAGGATGGAACCTGTCACTGAGTTCCTACAATATTTTTAGCACATATGCAATTATAGTAAATATAGAGGTAATATGTTTCCCATCATTATGCTATTGAGGTATTCTAAAATTTACATAAAAGTTTAAATAATATAAACAGTATATCCTTGCAGAATATCTGAGACATAGTTTGTATAATCTGATTAGTTTTTAGATAATATAATAGGTTAAATCTTACATCATTATTTTAATGCTGAAAATTCTGTCTAAATCTAGAATTTTATTTCAAATTTTTATTTATATAATAGTGAGAGATTATGCTAAATTGAATATACATTTTTATATATAGCAATAGGCTAAATTACACTTTTACATGTGATAAAATTGAGATTGGACAGATAAAAATAATAAGTTTAACTATTTTATATATAAAAATAATATATTCAATTTAGAATAATATCACATTATAATATAGTTTAAAAGTTTAAATATTTAGATAGAATTTTTAGCATTAAGATAATGATGTAAGATTTAACCTATTATATCATCTAAAAACTGATCAGATTATGCAAACTATGTCTTAGATATTCTGCAAGCATATACTGTTTATATTATTTAAACTTTTATTTAAATTTTAGAATACCTCAATAGCGTAGTAATGGGAAACATATTACCTCCATATTTACTATAATTGTATATGCACTAAAAATGTTGTAGGAACCCAGTGTATGCTTGATTCCTCTAAACAAAATATAAAAAATCTAAAAATAAACTGAGTGCGTCAGATAAAAGCATTATAGACTGCAAACCACCATTACTTTGAGTTGTCAAAGGACTTAGAAGAGGGAAACAAATAGACCTACCAGTCACTGTGATCATACCAGAAATAGAAAAAATTCATAATACAATTGGATTGGTTGATACCAGAAGCACCAAATTATGCATAAATTATAATTTCATCAAAAGACACAAACTAGAAACTTCTAAATTTGATCAATCTATCCAAGTCTACAATACAGATAACAGCGAGAATTCTCAGGGACTGATCACAGAATATGTCCAACTTATACTATGAATCGGCAATCACCAAGAGAAGATCATGCTTTTAGTCACTGATCTGGGAAAGTCAGACATATTTCTCAGATATGAATGAATTGAATATTATAATCTATCAATAGACTTCAAATTGCAACTTGTTGACTTTAATCAATGCCTACATATGTGCATTACTATAAGACAGCAAGAGATCGAAGAAGGAGATACTGTATATCTATTAAATACCAATGCTTGATATAAAGAAAGGGGAGAATATATTCAGCAAATGCGCATAATAGTCATGGACATAGCAATTGAACAAAGTAAATAAAAAAAGAAAAAGATCTTCAAAGAAATGATTCCAGAATAATATCGTGAATTCACAGATGTATTCACTAAAGACACTTTTTATGTCCTTCTGAAAAGAAAACTGTGGAATCATGCAATAGAATTGCTACCAAACTCATCACTGTATGCAGGCAAAGTATATTCTATGACCATTGAAGAACAAAAAATCTTAGATGGTTTCCTTGAAGAAAACCTAAAGACAGATAGAATCTGATCATCGAAGTCTCCCTGAGGAGCACCTTTCTTTTTTGTCAAAAAGAAAGATGGCAAACTGAGACCGGTACAGAATTACTGAAAACTTAACGATATGACCAAGAAAAACAAATATCCATTATCATTGATCTCAGAGCTTATTAATAAATTCAAAGAAGCTAAATATTTCATGAAACTGAATATTCACTGAGGATATAACAATATTTGCATGAAAGAAGGAGATGAAGAAAAAGCTGCATTCATCACAAATAGAGAATTATATGAACCAACTGTTATGTTCTTCAGATTGACAAATAGTCCTGCTACATTTCAGATAATAATGAATGACATTTTCTGAAACCTTATTCTCAAAGGAAAAGTTATCATATATCTTGATGATATACTCATATTCTCCAAATCTCTGGAAGAAATTGACACATTGTAAAAGAAGTTCTTGAAATATTATGAGAAAATAAGTTAACCTGCAAACCAGAAAAATGCAAGTTTGAAACTCAAGAAACAGAATATCTCAGACATATTATTTTGCAAGAAACTGTAAAGATGGATCCTGCCAAAGTCAACGGAGTTATGCAATGGCCAGTACCAAAAGCCAAAAAGAAACTACAGTCATTTCTTAAATTTGCCAATTTCTATTCACAATTTATCAAAGACTTTTCTAAAATTGCCACTCTCTTGAATAAATTAACTGAACAAGTAGAATGGACCTAGGATTTAGAACAGCAGAAAGCTTTTGAACTTCTAAAGAAAACCATTATCATGATACTGATATTGGATATTCTGAACAATAAAGAACAGTTCAAAGTCAAATGCGATGCATCGAAATATGCTATTAGAGCAGAACTTGCACAAAAGCAAGATGGACAATGGCAAACTATTGCCTTCTTATCTAAAAGCCTTTTACCAGCTGAAAGAAACTATGAGATCTACAATCGAGAGATGCTAGCCATCATGATCTCATTAGAAGAATGGTATCACTTCTTGATGGAAGCAGCACAGAAATTCAAAATTCATTCTGATCACAAGAATCTTGGCTATTTCAAAAAACCCCAGAAGTTTAATCATCGCCAGGTGCAATGGATCCAAGAATTACAATAATATGAGTTCAATTTGACTCACAAACCCAGAAACACAATGATAAAGGGAGATCCTCTATTGCAACAGACTCATCATGATATTGGAGACAGTCATAATAAAAATATTATATTGTTAAAATCAGAATGGTTCTGAGCCAATGAAATTCTCAGATCATCAGCTTTACAGGGGAAAATTATAAAAAACACTAATAAATATGAGAACAATGTGCAACTAAAATTATTAACAAAAGATGTTGACTTCAATGAGACTGAGGACAGTCTTATCTGGAGAAGGGGGAAGATTGTTATCCCTTTCGACAAAGAACTCAGAGAAAAAGTCATTCATTCACATCATGATTCGATTAGTGCTGGTCACTCTGGATAAGCAAAAACACAAGAACTAATCTATCGATCATACTGGTGACCTTCGATCAAAAAAGATGTAAAAACCTATATAAAAGGCTGTGAGACTTGTCAAAAAACCAAGATTAATCATCAACTAAAGAATACTCCATTGCATTTAAATGCAATTCCAGAACACAATTGAAAATATCAATCTATAGATATAATTACACATTTATCAGAGTCGCAAGGACATGATGTGATCATAGTAGTTATGGATATCAAATCAAAAGACTACATTGAAATCTCAACTACAGAGTAATTGACATCAAAAGGATAGGCTAATCTTTATATCAAAAATGTATATCCGTTGCACAGATTATCAAAAAAGATGACATCAGATTATGGTCCACAATTTGTATCCAGTTTTATCAAAGATCTATATAAGAAACTAGGAATTCAGAAAAATTCTAGTATAGCATATCACCTACAAATAGATGGATAAACAGAATGAATCAATCAGAAAATTGAAAACTATCTATAAATCTTTATCAATTATCAACAAACTGACTGGCCAGAATGATTGCCATTAGCAACATTTGCATATCGAAACAGAGTCCACTCTGTGACTGGATTTTCACCATTCTATATGAATCACAGATAAGAAGCCTACACTGATGTAGAAACCAAAAAGAAAATTTGTAATAAAACTGCTGAGCAGTTTATAGCACGAATAAAGAAAATCCAAGAAGAAGCATTGACATTATTAACATTAGCACAGGATGTTATAAAAAGATAGTACGATAAGCATAAAGGAGAAGCTGTAAATTATAAAGATGGAGATCTAGTGTGGCTCAAAGCTACATATATACAAATAGACAGATTGAATCAAAAACTAGATGATAAAAGATACAGACCATTTCTGATTATCAAGAAAATTGGAGCTAGTGCATACAAGCTCAAATTACCAAAATCATGGAAAGGCGTACATCCTGTATTTAATGAAGCACTATTATTGCCATATCATGCACCCAAATTCCCAAATTCCCAAATCAGAAAACACACAAAAACATTTCAATAATTATTGATATCTTAGAGAATAAAGTTGAATCTGTATTAGACTCCAAGATGATATGGAGAGGCCTTCAATATCTAATCAAGTGGGTTGAAAAATCACATTCTGAGAACACATGGAAACCTCATCATAAAATTATTAAAAATATAGATAAAAAGATTATTGATAAATTCTATAAAGACCATCCCAATATGCTGAAAGCACTTATAAGAATATTGCTAAAAGTACAAATTATGGAATGATTATATCCTTGAGAAGCATCACAAGAAGAATGAGATTATTGGAATCAGAAAGTACAGAGATGGACAGAATGTCGTAAAAAGAAAAAAGCAATAATATCTGTAGACTCAGATTCAATTAAATTATTTAAAAATTGGAGAAAAGCACAGATCATATCTAATTAACATTATCTGAATGCTGGCGAGTTATGGATTATCAATGAGCAGATGCTCAAATTGACACATATGGCAATCACATCTGCACCTACGAAAGTCAAACTCAAATGGCAATGCCCCATTCTTTCCTTTTACCAACTCATTAAACCAATCACAATCTCAAGTATGGAATCCCCTATTCTCGAACAATTATTTACTCAACCAATGAAAGCCCTCTGATAGAAATGCTCAATGATGCCATCATTATATTCATCTCTATAGGTAGCGCCTATCTGATGATCATCGCCATCTGCCTTTACGTCTACCAAATGTGACTTTGAGAAGAAGAAAATTCAGAAGAATGGATCATCATGGTACAATTGAACAAGTCCATATCTATCATAATTAATTGTGAGGACATAATTCTAGAGAAGGGGATAATATTATGATCACATTTATTTCAGATCTACAAACACACCTTTTTCTCATATTATTTATTTGTAACCACTTATTAAAATCTACTCAAACACATTCATTGATTCATGCTTGAACCTGACCAATATCACATGTATTCTTTAGCACATTGTTAATGCATGTATTTAGATAATAGTTGTATATATACACTAGATGAACTTTGAATTAACTCCAAGTTTTGAATAGTTTTTACCTACTCATTTCTAGTTTGATTTGAGTCTTATTATGTGAGTTGTCATCTGATATCAGCAGTTCATTGACTTGGCAGTGCTGCTCCATAGGGAGGATATTCATATTGGGCGGCCTAGATTTTGCAGAAAAATCAGAACTGAAGGCTTCAAAGAGAGGGTTCAAATTAGTATAAACTGACCTTTGTGGAGAAAGAATCGGAAGGAGATATAGAAGACAAGGAATATACAGATCAACTAGTGAGGTCAATAGACCTATAGGGAGAGATGACTAATATCTAGCGAGATCCTGTCTATCTTTACAATGAATGCTTCTGTCACCATAAAATCGATGACAATGATGGTGAATTCTATGACATTATTGAAAATTGACTCATTCTGCAGACCAACATCATGCATCAAGTTATTCATTCACTACATGAGTATCATCCATATTAGTGACATACCATCATTTTCTTCTCCTACCCTTTTTCAATTTGACCGCTGTCTCATAGTCAAGACTTTAAACATGAGACCACTGTGGTAGTAGACATGAAACTATTACTGCTTATCAACCTTTGCATAGATCTTATCTTACAGATACCAGACCACATCGAGGGGAGGCAGAGGTAGACCCTTACAAATAGATTTTCCTCCTCTCTCAACTTCTCATACCTGACAATCGAATTCCTGAGCCATTTCTTTTTCACTTTTTAGTATTCAGTTCCATATTCTCCTTCCACCTTTATGTTTTTGAGCTTGCGCGGAAGTCTTCAGGATTTCATCTATAATGGAAGATCATTCATGCCTTCATGACACTTGGGCAATGTCTGCATATATAAATTAAGGGTGGACTTCCTGAAAATCTAGATATCTCTCAGATGACCAATCAGAACTATAGCATTCAGATTTTTCTCCACAAGACAAAACCATATTCCCTTATTTTCTTTTTTGCATAAAGATGATAGCTCAATTAGGCAACTCTCTCGATTGTAATATTTTCTGTCATATCACTCTCTTCTTTTTTTTTTACTTAAAAACTGCTTTCTCAATTCCCCGAAACTCCCAGCCAATAGTACAGCTTGAGAGAGAGTCTCATCATATATAAATACAATAAATTCTCTAAGACAATTATCTTCTCTTTCTCTCAAGTTCTCCCTGAAACTGTCATTATCTCTTTACCCTCAAGTCTCATCTACATCATCACTGTATAAGAAATCAGTATTAGTTGTCCCTACTCATATTGTATCGAGTTTGAACAATTAATTGAAGAAGTTCAAGGAGTCTGGTTGTCATGACTAGTCTCAGAATAACAGCTGAGTAATCACTTCTTGAAATTAGTATTCTCTCATTATTCTCGAGATTGTTACATTAGTTATAGTACATTTTTGGTCCCACTTTCTTTGTGTCTTCTCTTCCTAGGTCTATTGACCTCTTCAGTTGGTCAGAATCTCTCTATTGTTTTGCTACCAACCCAAATCCTATCATCACAGTGATGACTACCACAGGGGGTAGTTACAACCTGTGCCTTCTGACCGTTTCAACTATCAGTAGTGTATATCCTATGGCCTGTGCTCATAAGACAACCCAACACTGGGTCATTCTAATAGAAGACCTTCTTCATCTCTCTCCAAATGCAAGAACAATATAAAGGGTATATGGTGGCCATATAATAGACAATTGAATCGAGAAGAAGATGAAAGAGTACTCAGCTGAATTGAATTATCATGTTTAAGTGATGACTTTGATGAATTTATTGAACAATGTTTGACTGAGACCCCAATATGACATGAAGGAAGTTGCTAAATATGAAGAAATAAAGTTTACTGACTGAACCATTGTTTCCATGAGAGACAGTAGTTTCGAGGAGAGTGACAGTGGAAAAAAGGATAGATCATCATTTGTGCCTCGGGATGTATATTTATAGGATACAGTTATTGAGAAGACTTCCTTGAACTGTTCTATTGGTTGGAAGCTCTGGAGATGTTGGGAAATGATGCAAAGAGAAAAAGAAGAAACAGTGGTGACAGGAAATGTTACAAAGGAGAGGAGAATAGAAGAACTATCATAAATAGACATTGCCTCTATATGTATAAGAGAATGTTGTCAATTTGTTGTGTTTTGTGATGAAAAGACCCCAACACTTTATCGATGATTGGTTACTCAGAAGGAATCGTCCAGAATTTGAAGACGTCCATCCTCTATTTACATGCGCAGACATTGCCCAAGTATTGTGGAGGG
This sequence comes from Somion occarium, assembly GCA_964035595.1. Lineage (NCBI taxonomy): Eukaryota > Fungi > Basidiomycota > Agaricomycetes > Polyporales > Cerrenaceae > Somion > Somion occarium. Next base: position 403,880 of record OZ037947.1, read on the forward strand.
ATAAACAATGACAGTATGTCACAGATTCTTCTTTTTAGAGTTCCGCATAGCTTTGAGAATGTGAGAATGAGATCTGTTGGAGAGAAATGAAAGAAAAAGCATGAAATGAAAATAAGCAAAAATGAGTTATTGTCAGATATGAAGGAAACAATGAAAGGGAATAAGAGGTGAAGAGAATTTGACAAAGTGCATATAAGGTCTTTCTGGTAAGCAAAGGATATTTCTCTCTACCACAGCTTGAAACTGAACATGTTTACTGTCACCAATCAAATGCACAATACTTATACAGGGACTCAACGAGCCAATCGCTCAGCAGCCTGTGCTGTATTTGTTCATATTGTATAAGAGCATGATGGCAATTGCTTTATTAGGGTGAGAAGTATATCCTTGCATCCATGGCAAATAATGAACATCATTTACCGCATGCAAGGAAAGAAATGAAGATTAGCGAAGGTCTCTGGCAGAGACGGAATTTCCGCTTCGCGCGGGTGAGCGACAAAAGACTTCATAAAATTAGCAACTCCTGGTCTCGATCCAGGGACTTCGGGGTTTCTCAGCTAGTATGGGCCCCGCACGCTACCGCTGCGTCAAGTTGCTATGTGAACATCCAAATCTTTTTCATAAAGTATTCACTAAATCATAGGAACAGTCAGCCCAATCAAGGCCAAGTTCATACCCTTTCCGTCGCAAGAGGAAGGTAGCAAGCGTGCTTGGTCGTAGTCCCAACGTGTATCGTCCGTAATTAAGACATACAAGACGAGTAGCAATATCGCCGTGGGTTCGAGTCCCAAGAAACGCGTTTCAAGGTTTTGTGTACAAAGACTTCCAAAAAGTCAAGGTAATAAAGTACACCTAGTATACTGTAGCTCTCAAGTGAACAGCGAACGCAATAAAGTAAAGAAAGGTAGAGGTTACAAATCTGGAAGTTCATAGGCGATCGACGGCCGCTCCGCACGCTACCGCTGCGACTTGACGCAATACGAGGTAAGCAATATATGACTACTAGTAATCAGGCGATCAGGTCGCTTGTTACTTGCAACATCCACTAGTTTGCAAACTTCTAAACTGAATGGACAGCTATTATATGCAAGCGTAAGTAACGAATACAAAATTCCAATCAAAGCAAATAAGTTATCGTCGAATAAGTCGGCGTGCCCTTGACGTGAGGGAGGTCATAAAGTTGGTGATCCAGGTCCACGCTTCTTCTACAAAGCCCTCAAAGTCCTTTGGATTCCATGCGCTGCGAGGTTCATGCCCTTCAGCTAATGTAAAATGCAACACATCCTTGACCGTGACCAATCCCACAAGAGCACCGTGATCTTCGATGAGTACAACTCGAGGTCTGGGCTCAGGTATGAGTGAAAAGACACGTAGTAGTCGATAGGTTCACTCACCCCATTCGTTTGAATAGTTGCACCACTATCTCCAGCGGTAGCTCGGGAGAGACTGTTAGTGGTGTCTGTATGAGGTTGAATCAGGTATGCATCCCAAATGTTCGAAACAATTGAAACACACCTGGTTGACCCAAGGCCAGAACTTTACGACGCTCTGTGTAGCAGTGTTTTCGATAATCTCCATCAGGGTATCTTCATCCAAGCCCATGCCAGGATCGGTAACGATATCAGCAAACTCGAAGCCTTCCTGATCCTCTGAGTCCCGCACAAAGGAACATGGTGTATCAAGCGTGAGGTCATGTATTAATCGCACCTTATCTGTAGACAAGAGTTTGAGCACAAATAAAGACAGAGAGGGATACACCTACCGATGACATGACGAAGGTCGATCCTATCAATGAATCCCACTAATATTGGATTCGAGCCTGAAGATACGATTGGGAATCCTTTGACCTGCGTTGCCTTGAGCAACTCCTCTGTGCCGGTGTTAGAGTCGCTTTACGATAGTAGGCGGTGAGATACTACCTATCTGATGAATAGTCATACCAGTCGCAGAGACCGTATACAAATTCGTTTTCATGACACTTGAGACTGTGATACAAATCAGAAAAGAACCGGGAGGAAATCGGACAAATCATACCTGCAACGTTGTAGGCATGATCATCCTTGTCTAGATACGGGTAGCCATTCAATCTGATTGCTTCATCTGCAATACCTGTTGTTCCAAGAAAGTCGCCTACAGCCTTGGTCACCAGTAGGACTATCTACAATAAGGCATTTGTGAGTGACCATTCGAGGCAGACACCATCGGATATACGGACCATAGTCGGCAGGATATATGTCAGGGCACCTGTGAGCTCGAACATGATCACGACAACTGTAACAGTTATCCTCATGACACCACTGCAAAGCAGTCAGATAGTCTGCGAGAACTCGGGCAAGTCGAACACAGTACCTGAGAGCGGCGGCAGCGCCGAGGAAGGCATATGTACCGGGAGTGATGCATTGAACGTCCGGCTGGCAGACGGCGAACATGCCAGACTTTGGAAACGCACTAGAAGATCTGAATTAGAAGACATGATGATGGCAGCAAAGGAAGGTGCCTACAGATACAACGCCTTCACCATGATCCCGATCATTCGACCGAATGTTGCGCCAATGGCCATCGAGGGGACGAAGATACCTGCAGGAACTTTGCATCCATATGAAATGACAACGAAGCCTATCCGAATAACTGTGGCCACAAACAGCGAGGTCGCCATAGTCCATTGGAATGAAGTCCTAGAATGGGGGTGAGATTATCACCCAACGACTACCCCGCAAGAACGTACTGGCAAAGATGGTCATAGTCCCCTCCGCTGTCACATTCTCGGAATAGAATAGCCATGCTTTCCGTCATGTCGATACGCAAAAAGCGATTCCAATAACCTACGACAGCTGTGAGGGTTGCCAGCGTTACTGCTTCCACTACGGGATAGTTTGAGAGGTGTTTCCTTCGGAACGCGGACCACTGCATGTTGAACTTGACGACGAATGCACCATATAGACCCTAGCAGAACTCAGACACGGTTCGCCTCCATAAATGAAATCAGACGTACTCCAAATATGCCCAGGATGATAAAGAACAGAATCTCAAAGAAATGCCAATCACGGTCATAGGTGACTTGGAAAAGTACGAGTTTCCCACTCCGGTATGGATTCATAGCCTGATCAGACCAATCATAAGCTGATCCTCACATGTCAAAGTAAATAAGGGCTCACCGAAAGTGTCACCGTGGCTACTAAAGCGCAGAAGAAACTTCGCCACATGGTTTTAATGCTGAAATTACTAGTCATTTCCTGCGACGGACTCAGCTTCAACCTCCAAAGGTATAGTTGTGCATAATACCAACCTCGATAGAGAAGAGTACGCCACCAATGGGGGCACCAAAAGCTACTGCGACGCCGGCAGCGCTAGACGCAGTGAGAATTTCTCGCATTTTGCCTAAAAGATCTTGTTAAGAGAGCGCACACATCGAACCTAAGCATAAATATCTACCTTGACTCCTGGAGAACTGGCGAAACAACCTTGCCATCACATATCCTGTACAACAGGCTACATGCACGGACGGCCCTTCCTTTCCAACGGAGAGACCTGACGCAATAACTAATGGCTACGCTTTGTTGATGGATCAAGAATACCGCGAATAAAAGTTAAGTCATACCAGCGTGATGCTCTTGATAATCCACGTCGAGAACCCAAGAAAATCCTTCATAACGAATCCAGCCAAAATGCACTTGACCTCGGATATACCGGAGCCAGCAGCATACTTCGCAAGTGATTTGACCAAGTGCGCAGCGATGAATGAGAAGGCCGACTGAAAATAGTTAGACTGAAAAGAAGTGAAGAATAAAGCATAGTGACTTACAGCAAAAATGATATAGATGGTCCAGCGAGCGGCAGTGACGTTACTCCATGGATGCCAGGAATCACAAAGGGCATCATCCCCTTCAATTTCCCAGCAACAGAACTGCTGGTTCAACCACCAGCCATCCGCACAGTAACCCATTTTGATGTCCGAAAGCCATTCCGTGACAATGGATATCAGAGCCGCATTCACTCCAATGCATGCGCCTGTATACCTTCAATGAAGCTGGCGTCTTCAGCAAGGTTTAAGCTAAATCTCACCTACTAGGCTAACGATGAACCAACTCTGTCCTGCATCTGCTAGCTTCTTGAATTGTGCCCAAATCCAAATAAGCATACCACGACCATCATGTCCTCTATGTGTGTGGTAACGTGTCCTAGACTTTCGTATACGTCTGTTCCGTTCGATAATAGAATCCTGTACCCAGTCTACGAAGACGATACACAGATGAGAATGGTCAAATAGCGTGTATTCATACGCGTCAGACCTATGGTTGTAAAATCCGCATAACGCCTGGGAAACAATTCAGTATGCAACCTCTGGATCCTTCGTGAAGTCCACTAACTTGATATGCTCAGGTTCATTGTATCCGTTGCCCTGCATTCCAGAGCTTGAATTGGCCATAGGCATACATCAAGTGACAGTTCATGGCAAGCACCCTCCCAGCGCGCGTGTATGTGGCTGCGCGGAGCGATTAATGGGCGCTTGCAACGTCAAAGCTGAGAGTGGTCACAAAAGAGTCTCGCGTATATCAACTCATGAGTATCAAGGTCAATTTCAGAGTGTAGAGTAATAATACACTACGACGAATAGCAATACAGTAGAAATAAAAAGACGCGAGAGTAGCGAACCGTTGAACCTCAGGACACATCGTCCTGACGCTCATGAACCGCTGTTCTGCTCTTCTCTATGCAGATATACTCAGTCAGAAAAGATGAAGCAGAACTAATGGAAACACTGACCTCCGTCTACTATTCTGCACGCGTATAAATAGCCAGTCAACAGCGGCACGAACCCCAGTTCTGTATTGGAAGGTCAGTATAACTCCCGTCCCGGCCAATGACTGACTACTCACCCCTCAAGAGCAGAAATACCCATGACATCCAAGCTAGCGATACGCTCTCTCCGACGATCGTGAACATCATCCTCGCCATATCGTCTCCGGGAACTCTCTTCCTTATTCCTAAACCAATCCTCGTAGCTATTTCGAATCTCCTCGACGGTCAGACTCTGCGGACTATCCTGCTTATTTGCTAGCAGAAGAAGAGGTACTCCAAGAATTTGCGGAGCGGAGAGCACACTATCTTAAAGCCCTTGGGCCTAGTCAGCGATTATTCATAGAATTCACAATCGTCGGAAGGGACGTACCAAAGACTTCCCAGCCCTCGCCCAAACGTTCACGGTCTTCCGCATCGATGACAAAGACTACAGCATGACAATCATCGTAGTACTTGTGCCATATAGATCGTATGCCCCGCTGACCACCCAGGTCCCAAAATTGCAGAATAGTAGAGGGCAATGTGATCTTGCCGGCTGAAGCGAATGAGCCGAGGTCAAGCTGCAAACATGTCATACGTACTGTTTTGGCCTACTGTGGGAGCAATCTTGTCAGGAGAAAGTCCAGGAGTATCATTGTATAGTGTCTTGATCTTCTCCAGAAGGGTCTATGTTGCATTCAGAACTACATTCCGCTTGAGAGAAGGATCTACTGACTGACAGTCTTGCCAGCACCATCTAAACCGACAATAATGACGGAGAATTCCTCCTTTCTGACAAACGTTCAGCGCAAATATCAATGAAATCAAAGTGATATTTACCTTGTAAGATATTCATGAAATCCCTTCAGAAGATGGTACATGGTGGTCAGAAAAGGGAAAGGCGTCGCCATTACCCTAAACGTGGTAGACGCGTTCTGGTTAGGGTTCTGAAGGATCTGTGACAACCCCCAGAGTTTCGACCGCAACAATCATCTGAAGCCATGGGCTTATATTCATCTTACTATGCCTATGGGCTACCTTCATTTCTCGTGATTGTCATTACCTTATACTTGCTCTTCACTGGTATGCTTAGAGTGGAGTTGCGGCAAATGTACTGAGCTTACATCGTGACGTACAGATTCTGGGGAAGCATTCAATGTTGGTCGGTTCCTGGAAGAGACAAGTCCATATGCATGGGCATCTGTAGGAATTGGCCTCTGTATAGGTCTGAGTGTACTTGGAGCTGGATGGTACGTTCATAAGTTATGTCTCAACAGTTGCAATCTGAAAACCTGTTCCAGGGGTATCTTCATTACTGGCGCGTCCATTCTTGGTGGAGGTGTACGAGCTCCAAGGATACGAACCAAGAATTTGATCAGTATCATTTTCTGTGAAGTTGTAGCCATCTACGGTGTCGTATGTTGCTCGGTTATCTCTTGGAAAGCAACATGTGCCTGAAATTGAGCATTTCACAGATCATTGGCATTGTCTACTCTTCCAAAGTTGCTGTCATTCCTGAAGCTAGCCTCTATACAAGAGAGAACTACTTTACAGGTTCGTAAATCGAACATGCCCTCAGACCCCGCCTTTGTTTACCGTTCATTGCAGGCTTCGCAATCTTCTGGGGAGGACTGACAGTCGGAGCATGCAATCTCCTTTGCGGTCTCTGCGTAGGCATCACAGGCTCAACCGCAGCACTTGCAGATGCTGCAGATCCCAACCTTTTCGTCAAGATTCTCATTGTTGAGGTGTTTGGCAGCATCATGGGTCTCTTCGGATTGATTGGTAAGCGTTCTACCGTCCGGCGCACTTCCATAATTGCTGACGTCCTGCGTCAGTTGGTCTACTTATGATTGGTCAAGCAAACGAATTCTCCGCTGTCACTGCGGCGGCACCGCCAGCCATGGCCTCGCCTTTCGTCCACTTAGTTCACTAGCCTCGTTCAATGTGTTGTCGTTATACCAGCTCGGATTATCTGTAATGATGCACGCTTTGTGTAATTCAACATCATCGCCTAGCCTTCTTTCCCTGACCTGACTTTTCGCTGGGTTGCATGTCCTTCCGCTTGTTAGTGTTACCTCTCCCGACGGTCGTTTTCAAGGATTGCAACCGTTCCAAAGTGCATTTCAAGATCCGTTTCTCTCCCAGCCTCACAATGACCGCATTGCGCTTATTCAGAGACAATGCAGGATCTTCTAATAACCTCTCATCCTCCTAGACATCAATCAGGTTGATGCACTATAGAGATCAGAAAGCGAATAGCTCACCTTGAGAGATGTAGAATATTCTTCCAATCGTTTGCGGAACACTTCGATAGCGATGGGTATAATATCTGACGTCAACTTGGCCTTAGGTAGCTTCTCTTTTGCTTGTAGCTTCTGCCAATCCGCTCGAGACAGCAGGAGCAGATGGATCAACGATATGAGCTCTTTAGGAACCTCGCAATCGGTCTCTACGACAAACGTACTAGTGACACATTTGAGTTTGTCATCAAGGGAATCGTGAAGATGCAACTTACTCGTCATCTGCGAGCTCGAGCCACCAATCGACGCGCTCTTGCATGTCCCCTTTGGAACGATGCGATGCCGCAGCGACTACAAGGTCGGCCCTAATCTCAACGACGTCTGCAGGATTTCCTTCGCCTTTCAGTGGTGGACGTAAAGGAACGACGTCAACGTGACCGTAGCGACGTAGAAGGTATGAGTTCGGTGGATCGCCATAAGTGTTCCACTGGATAAAACAACGATCAGTCGGATGTTGTGAGAGCAAAATACGTCAGGACTTACTATCTGTTCACCGCGTTTGATCGGTTTGGTCGTGACCATTCTAAGAATATTCTCCTCGTAAAATAGCTTCGCCTGTGTGACAGGCTCCGTAAGAATTACATCATGAAGGCCGGACGGTAAACAACGTGCGTACATTTTCTGATTCGAAACGAGCATTGAGCATGTCAGCCATCGGAACCATAGCGATGTCGGCGGGATTGTCGATGTCCTCTTCGTCCTCGCCATCTTCGTCCATTTTCTGAGTTTGTTCTTGGGGAGGTTCGGCGTTCTCGGATGGCTCGTCGACATCCATTGCGCTGCTCTGGCTGACATTTGCTTCAAGATTTTCCTGATCATCGCTTCCGTCTTCCTCGCCATGGTCGTGGTCCTCCTCTAGGTCTTCGTTCGTCCATGGTTCAACGTGAAAGCTTCGGGAGAGGATTCGACTGCCCATTACATGGTATCGCTCTACGGAGAAGCAAGTCGAGTGCGTGCTCGGAGGAAAAAGATCTGGACGACTCTGATTGCTGTGCTTAGCACTGTTAAGGAAACGTCACGCCGTCCTAAAGCTCACCTGGATTGCAGGAATCAACTTTTCATTATAGTCTCGTTCAGCATCCTCTCGACCGATTTTGTCTGTGGTGATTTTAGCACCGGTTTAGAGTGAGGATAGATAGAAGACCGACCTACCACGGCAGTTCCCTTGAGTTCGTTTAGATCATCATCGGTCCAAAACATTGGGGTAATAAAGGTTGATGGTAGGATATCTTCAAGTTGCATGTAAGAGGCGGAACGGAACGACCCTGAGTGAATACGTACTGAGATACCCAGACCATTTGGAGGTGTTGCCCAGTGATTCTTCCCATATCATGCAAAGGATTAGCCCCACCCAGCCTTTATCGAGGCCATAATTCTTCCACGCTGTCCTACCAAACCTTTCGGGTAGTGAGGATGTACGTGTAGACAAGGTCAGGTCGCGGGGGATTTCGAAGAGGGTATGTCCATCCTTGACAACAAAAATCCAGCTTACTCATACGACCACAAGGACAAAAGCTGAGTCATACCGGGATATCTCTGACGGCGAGTGCGCCTTTTCCATGTCCTGGAATATCGGAAAGTTGCATTGACGAAGCGTCAAGAGCTCCATTATGATCTTTGAACCAAGCCACGAAAGCCGATGTTGTGTCGGGGTCAGCCATTGACAGGATCTGGTACTGTTCAACGTTTGAGTTTTCCCGAAGAATGGGCGGAAGGCTGTAAAGTATGAACTTGTGGAATCTCCTCACTGCCAAAACTTTTTGGCAGGGGCAAGGCGGGTGGGCGCTTCCCATGCTGTCGATCCATTATGGGCGTCTATGGGTGGCCTTCCTGTGTCGATTCACATGCAGATGTCACCAGTATGTGTAGTTCCGCCATCTTTCCCGCTCTTCTGCACTGAACCGCAGCCATGAGTATCTCAATAGTACTGCAAGAGTATGTGGACAATCTGCAGAAGATTTACGAGGAAAATTTAGAAGCTGTCAAGTCGCTTCAACGAACATTGACAGACGAAATACTCCCAAGCTTGGTTGATGAATTGGACTTGGATGAGGAGGAACAAAGAAAAGCCGAGGAGTGGCTTCAAGATACCCGTACGTCTACTACTTACTTTACGTTCAGATCTTTAGGGTTCTCATCGCTTTCCGTAGCGTCGGTCTTCCGGACGTTCAAGGTAGGTATGTTTTCCTGCTCTATTTCCCCTCTACTCAAGCAACTACCTTTAGAGGCACAAATTTACCACATCTTTTGCTCTGGAAGCATTACGGACCACGCTCATCTGGCGTATACGTTCATTGCCTCCACTCGATATTGCGCCGCCATCCCCCTTTATCCACTGTCTCCCTGCAAAATGTTGGGACCCATTTGATCGGCCAATAGTAGTGGTCCAGCTAGCTGGAATAAGTGAAACAGGGCATGACCTGCGTCCCGTACTGCTACGTAACACCGAGTTGTTGCGACTGAACCTTGCAGCGCTGAACAAGTCGAAAGGCACCGCTCCCATTTTGCAATACGTCGCATTGCTTGACATCAAGGGTGTCTCTCTAAGTAGCGTTGTATGTTGTTCCTGTGGCAAAGTATCTTTGAATGACAATTGATGGACATTCTCTAGGCAAAAATTGACTTGTTGGCATGGTGCATGAGCGAGATGCTCCCCCATTTCCCTGGAATGCTTGCCGCCGGTATGCTGCTTCCCAGATATTGCAGTAATGTCGCAGACCAATCTCTGATTCCTTCGCAGTTTTTGTGATTAACTTTGGCTGGACCCACTCGGGATTATGGAATCTGTCAAGGTAATCACATTCTTCATGGTTTGTTCTGAATGGTCGATTCTCATTGCGCCCTTTAGGCGCACTCTTCCGAGGGCTGCCCTTTCCAGAGTGTTCTTTCCCACCGAACAAGAGCTTCTAGAGTACTTCTCAGCGTCGTCGCTTCCCCAAGGTTGGTTTGATTGTCTATTGGCCGTTCTCGAGCCCTGATCCGGGCTTCTATTAGATTATGGAGGGGAGTTACCCACTCTAATAGACCTCCCAGACCCTTTACATCTACATATCAGCAGAAGTGCGGCAAATCACAAGGACACCGTCATAAATCCGGAAACACCTGTTTGTCCAACTGAAGTAAAAGAAAGCACCAGCACGCAAGAAGCAATTTCTCCTTTCTCGCTCCTCAACCCGTATTTTGGCTATCCAGCCATGATCTCCGATGCAGCTGCGCCTACTCTCTATTACGGCCGTCGACGAAAGCGGGACTTGTTTCGCACTCTCCTGCGACTCTTCTGGATGCGATGGAGAAGACATTTGACCGCAAGTTTCTTCTGTCTCTTAGTTTTTCTTACAATCGCCGTTCTTCGCAAGGTCACATGGATGAGGCGATGGCGGTGGCCAATATCAAGTGCGTCAGCGCTACTAGGCGTTATTCTCCAGCTCCCGCCTTCTGTCGGGGCGGGTACGCTATGGAACGTGGCTATCCCAATCAACTAGCTCGAGTAGTAGAGAACTCCTTTCTCTTTCTCTTCTGGCCTTGCTGTCGAATCGTAGAAGATAGATATACCAGATTACTCTTCCATCATATTTGTCCTGATGAATTATATCACATTTTAGACTACTATTGCGTCTTCCATACTGCCCCATGGGTGCATTTTGTTTGTCAGTTCGGTTACAGGCCGATTCCTCGATTCCCAATGATGGCAGTTGGATTTGGTCAAATAGCTTGTGCACAGTGAACTGTGTTCGACATGTGCCAGTGAATGCACCCGGGTGTGCTTAGCTGACATTCGATAGCTGTTAGCTGTATTTCATGCATCTGAAATTCAATTTATGGACCATATGTCAGAGTCGAGGTTGGTAGCTTTAGCGGATCGCGTTCTAGCCTACTGGAGTTGGGCGTCGATAGTTTACTCGACGCCGACGACTTCGATGTTCCTGATCATCGACATCCTCAAGAGTCTGCTCGGTACCTTGCTTGACAGGTTCACCTTCGGAAGTCAGGGGTGCTAGAGTGCGATAACGGGCCGCTCCCATACTGACTTCTTTATGAGTTCCCTCACGAAGTCATACAGATTGATTGTATGCACCATCTTCTGGTGTAGACCATCATCGAGGAATGATCATGATGCGCTAAGGTCCATGTCGAATCGCGTTAACTAAACGGGGATATTCAACCTGCTAAACATACATGAGGTATCTGACGGAATCTAAGTATACATCGAAATTGCAATAAGTTACAGGAAATATTCCGGAAGCTACAGTCACATGGGGCTCAGTTCATGTGAACAACTTCGACAGTATGGAAGGAACCTTGCGTACCTTTCCGCCTGCATTTTGAGCAGCCTGTTGACTAGGACCATCCCTCTCGTTCTCTGGTGCCGCTTGGAATACGTTGAAGAATTTCTCGCCATCCGGACGTACCTCAAGGATACTCGCGGAGTTGCCACATCGATAACAATAATTCGGGGCGGACCAGACAGTCGAAAGATGACCGTCAAATAGTGAGGAGAAACCCTCCATGCACAGCTGATGTGCACGCAGGATATGCGACATGTTGTTGGTCTCCAGGAACTTGTACACAACACCGGAGCCGAATGTGTATCCCGCACCCCTATGAAACGTGTTAGACACCCATAGAGACATACAAGGACGGACATTGGTACCGAGGTGAAATTGCAAAGTCTTCTTTCTCCGGGTCTGGATCGGACCACACGAGGTCGGCCATAGGACCTTCATGGGGGATCTCTATAGAAAGTAGCTTTAGACTTGCCCTCGAGCGGCGTAGAGCCATGATAACCGTACCTCGAAATCGATCGACAACTTTGATCTGGTCAATGGAATGTATTGAAGGCGATAAACCTGGACGGAACCGGGTTGAGCCATCCTATCCCGCCCTGATTGAAGGACCTACCTACCGCCATGTACGCAGAATATCCGGTCATCGATCACGACTGACAACGTCAAGAAGTCGAACATGTCCGTAAAGTACGTCCAAACATGCGAAGAGCCGTATTTACGGACACATTCCGTGTAGAAGCCATAAGTCTGTACAGAGTGATATGAGTTTGTTTGTGAGACAACATTGAGCGTCGTCTGACCTGGGTGACTGCTCTCGATTCGTGGTTTCCTCGAATTAGCTGGACTCTGTCCGGGTATCGTAACTTCAAACATGTTAGGAGGGAAATTGTCTCGACACTGAACAGTCCCCGATCGACGTAGTCTCCTGCAGGAAAGCAGCTGAGCACCGATGTATCCGCGCATTGCGTGTCACTCACCCAAGAACAAGTAATTGGTATGTGGCGCGTAGCCACCTATTCGGAATATCTCAATCAAATCGTAAAACTGTCTTGAATGATTACTCAGAATGTATTCACAGGACGAATAACAGCCTGCTTACCCATGAATGTCTCCAACTACCGTGACAGGTGCACTAACATGCACGACATTCGACTCCCGCATGAGAACCTCCTTTGTTTTCTCGCATATTTCTCGTAACAAGGCCTCGTGTAGAAGTTGTTTCCGGAGTAATTGCTCTATACATGCGTCGAGATCGAACGGTGCCATGAGAGTGCTTCAGATTTTCGGAGTCACCGCCGCCTGGTAAACATTTCTCAAATAATGAACGTATTTGTCAGCAATAATTCCCGAAGCGGAAAGATGGCTCCTAGATATGGCACTGAACGTTCCTTGTTTACAGCGACTTTTCACCGCCTGCCACTGGTCTTCAGCTTCTCCGCTTTCCAGTGCATTTGCCACACCACGATGTGGTGATTCTGCCTCACCCGCATGTAATCCTTGCGAATCTTGGCTGTTGTTGTTTTCTCTCCGATGTGCAAGGGAACGCCTTCGTGTAATCGCGAGGATCACTATTGGATCACCTTGGCCGCCGCCATCTCGACATTGGCTGTTCACCGCGTGCTGCAGGAACACCGAACGGAACTAACAGCAGTGCATTTCAATGTTGGGACCTTCCTAACCATGGAGACTAATACTTTGACCTTGATGGTCGGAGGGGAAGTGCCTTCCATGCACCTCTCAGTGCTCGGTCTTCTCACCGCATTGACCGCAAGTAGTCGATCGCAATGTTTTACGGTCCGTACACTTGTAAAAATTCTCAATAGGAGCTGTTTTGCTGCTCCTCTGCCGTGATAGTCTGACGCCTCCAGTAGCCGTACCAAGCTTCATTTTTCTCCGCATGAACGCCCTTAGGTCTGATGATCTCGATATTAGGCCCCACTGGATAGTACATCGATCTGGGGGCTGGAATCGAAAGCTAGTGTTTGTATTAATCATTAAGCATCCGTTCCGAGACATCGTGCATATGCCATCATATGACACATAACTGCAACTACGATAGATTTATCGACTCTCATTGTCTAATGTCATTTGTAGATTGGGGGATGGGAGTCTCAGACATTGACATCTTGCGTCTTCCCTGAAGAAGAAGGACTCGGCTGTCCGAACTTCATGTGACTACATGTAAGTACTTCCTTGATCTTGAATGCGCAGTCGAGCTAATACATATGGGTCCCGGTTATCCGTAGTATTGTACTGTGCTTGACATGAGAACCCACATGTTATGGATTCCTTGGAGCCATTGGCCGACGTCTATATACTACGTCAAACTGCACGGTGCTGTACTGCCCGGATCACTTTGCTGTTACGGTGGCACGTCCAATCTTGGCCGCTAAGGTGTTTGAGATGCTCGGTTGAATGTATCATGCTTCTTTCTATATCTGCTTCTAGTGTCGTTTGCCGGTCAAAGATGTTGTAGATCGAAGATTCCTATTCGAAACTTACCCCATGATTGTTACGTCGTCATTCTAATTGCTCTTAAGTACCTACCAAACTACATACGTGCTCCTCGGGAGTTTAGTTGCTGCACTGCAGCAATTACTTCGCGCTTATGGGGAGATTTCCCGGGTAGCGGTATTTGCCGGTGTATGATGCTATCGGCGTCCAAATTTTGTTGTCTTTCCGCAGCCTTCTCGTCTCGCAACAAGTCCAGGCCTAAGAGACATTCCGAACGCCAACTAGTACGAGATTGAAGATGAGTAAGACGCCTGAGGAGGCTCGTGTGCTTGCGACGGAGCAACAGGACATCCGACTTCGTACGGGTAACTTACAACCAGAGAGCAAAGACTGAACGTCTTTCATCTCGGAACGTCACGATCGCGTCGGAGCGCGACGCAGAAAGCCATTGAATCGAAGCCTGTTCGGAAGCACCGTTTTCCATTCCAGCTAACGTCTGTCTATCAAATCCCCTTGTTGATCGTTGTCTAACCCAATAAGTCTTGGATAGTTGAAATGTTCGAGGTCCGCATATCGGGAAATCGTCCCAGGATAGCCGGGACTGACTTGCCTGCCAGGTAATGACATAGCCCACAAGCTGAGACGGGGCAAAACCCAAATGACATGTCAGGATTCTCCCGCTGCTCGGATGCGCGTCTCAAGACTTCTGCGGTACAGGAAGTTGTCATATTCTCGACAAATATTTAAAGAGCAGATGGTTCATGATGTAGCTCAGTGCACAAACCTTCCCCCCTCAATCCCACATTGACAATATGGATCCATCCCAATACTACAACCAGGGCCAGGGCCAACAGACCAACTCACTGTCATCAACGACTGATCCATCTCAATACCCCTACTCTCAATCGCAGGTTAATCCCGTATGCTACGCCGCATCTTATATCCTGTCGCCACATCTCATTTCTCCATAGCAGGACTATCAGCAGATGTATCCCGGCTATCCTTCGTACGGACAGGGATCTCAACCTGTCTCCACGAGTGCCTCGTTTCCGGGTGCCATGAGTAGGTGTTGCTGAAGCTGTTGCGAGGAACGCCGATCCTAACCAAACTTGATCTTAGGTCGAAACGCAGTACCTCAGCAAATGACGGCGTCTCGTTCCGCAAGTGTTCCGGGTAACCCGACTTACAGTGGGTACGGCCAAATGCCACAGGGACAATACACCCAATATCAACAACAACCCGTGTATACAAACCCGCAATACAACGCTATGTCTCCTCAGCAATCACACCCTCCCCATCCCGCCGCTCAATATCTTCCCTCATCTTCTCAGTTGGCTCAGGCTTATCCTCACGGTCATGCGACGTCTTCCGCACCCATCCCTTCACCTTCGCCAGGTATCGAACGTTACCCATGCGACCGGTGCAGTAAGACTTTCACTCGCGCTCACGACCGCAAACGCCACTTCGATACGCACCATGCTGCAAACCCGCCATCTCACAAGTGCCATTTCTGCAGGAAGGAATTCGCCAGAGCGGATTCCCTCAAGCGTCACATTGACAACGGATGCGAGAAGGACCCGTCGAACGTAAACGTTTGATCGCCGTTAGGACCTGCGGCGTGAGGTCTAGTCCAGGAGCCAGGAGCGCTTGATGTACTTACTATCTCGAGAACAGTCCATTTCCCTTGTTCTGTACAGTATCTTTCTATCGTTGCTTTTTTAATGATGTTACATCTTGATAGGTTTTTCTTGATGTCAGCGTACCCAATTGCTCTCATGGACCTTCGTCCACCAGTTTCGTTGTTGTACTCTATGCTAATAGACGTGAATTATATTTGGGAATTTCATAATACCATGGGTGCCTTCGTTCCCATGTACAGGCGGAGATTCCGACACCTCCTGTGAAGAACTGCTCGTTATCTGCAAGTATATCTCCTTTCGTTTCGGACGCCATGAAGCTTGACTTCAAGCCAGAAGTTACCGACGGCTTCAGAGGCTACCGGAGGGTGCATAATTCATGAGCGAGATAGATCCGTGTAGGCTTCTCAGCTTCGAAAAGCTTCTGCTTCATTCAGGGACAGAAATGGAAGAAGTTCGAAATCCACGCATCACCGAATCGGCATACAGGAATGGCATTCGTGGGGGGAGGGCAGCTGAGTAACTCATTAATCGTATATCCCATTCCTTGTCACACATCATCGGGACAACATATGTGTTGCGTAGTTAACGTTGTCCATGTATGTGTGTCCATGGTGATGCTAAAAACTGACTGCGTACGTACATCGAGCTCCAGGTCAGATCCAGGCGAGAGCCAAAGGCAATCACTTCGCTGTGGGTTCCTGCTACGGAAGACTTATCGGGGATTGGATCCCCGATTGCCTCAGTGCTACTGTGATGCAGATGCATAGCCAAGCCAGGAATACGATTAGAAATTAGGTAGCTTCGTTGCGCGCATCATCGCCTGCGTCAACATCCTTTGGGGAAGCCGTCCACGAAAGGAGATTCATGTGCCTAGATGCTCGTGAATGACTGTTCAAAGTCAAGCGTCTCGTGGATACCAGCGTCTGGCCCGATCTTTCGATGCATCTACTCAAGCACGAAACGTTATTATGGACTTCTTGCAAAAGCTCACATCATGATCCTCGGTCGTAGTACTTGCGCGATGGCGAAGGGCAAAGCAGGCTGTTGGTGAGCAAATATTCAAGGGAGGCGTCACTCAGGGAATCTCGGTGCCTGAAACAAGCAGCTTCCCAGCAAAGCTACCTGTAATGATACATGTCTGACATTTGAAGAGTAAACCAAAAGCAATTCAAAAAATGAAAGACACACGGTATTGCATGGGAACCGAACTAGGACTCCGTTCCAGATCTCATGATGCGCGCTGTGACGCACCCTATGATTCATGTGCCTATTTCGAGCGGCGAAGAGATAGGTAGTACTTGCCTTTGATTATAGGCTAAATGAGCTTGAGTGCGGGGAGTACCATCCACAACCTCAAAAACGTCTTGACCTGCCAGTTCTGCTGACAGAAATGCCATTACTGGCAGAAGCCTTTTGCGCATACAATTGTTCCGAGTCACGGACCATAAACCTAACTTCGGAAATCGCGGTGAACTTGGTACACAGAATATGGAAGTCGTCGAGGAGCTGCGATACATTACCTATGGAGTCAGTGCGCTCCGGCCGCTCATTTTACGGGAAATGAAATACACATACTCTAATGGACGTCCTGCTTACGTGCGCTGGCTTCTACGTCAACCATATAGTTGGGGTTGCATAGCAACACAAGCAATAACCTGAGAATTACCTTGAGGAAGAATCACCTGAAACACGGAAGTCAAGGGGGTTCTATCACCTGACGGGGTTAGGCAAGCAGATTGGTCAAACATCCCAGGTTCATCTTGGTCTTTCCGTCATTCGCAGGACGTACGTTGACGGCTGTCTCCTGGAACACACAAAGGAGAAGGAGGTGAGACCGAGGACATAACCAGATGATCGGTGTGCCTATGGGTACACATATTGTTCGTGTCACTTACGCCGTATTGATCGCAATACTGATTACCGACTAATTGCATAGTGGAGACCCTGTATGATACCGGTCCTGCGTTGTGCACGTAAAATAATATGTAAAGTACACGAAAAGTCAAATAAGTCAGCGATGCAAGAAGCCATTGTCCAAGAAGCCGAACCTAGTACGCGAGCATCCATCACTCCTCATCACTCTCATCGTCACTTTCGTTGTTAAGACCTTCGATCTGCACACCTCCACTGTCACCTCCAGGTTCGTTGCCGGTTCCAGCAACCTCAGCATCGTCCTCCTCTCTCTTCTTTTTCATCTTCTCAATCACCTTATCTGCCCGATTGAATATACCGCCGGTCGGCGCTCCGCATGCTGCACACTTCGGTGTCTTTGCGAAACGTTTGATTGCACATGCCGAATCGAAGTAATGACCACAGCGGGTGACGACAGGGTCGGTGTATGGTTTCCGACAAATCAGACAGGCGAAGGGGATGTCTTCGTCCGAGTCAGAATCTGACTCATCCTCTACTTGTTTTTGAGGGTTCTCTGCCAATTTATCGAGCTGCCATCCGGCGAGATCTACAGGTGTGAGAATTAGTTAGAGTATCATAGGAAATGACACGAATACTCACAGGTACCACGATCATGCAAGAACTTGCATGTATCACCGAAACCACAATAACCAGTTTCTGTAAAGATCATTGGTCAGTTCTACTCACAATACACATGCGAAACTTACACACCTTTGTAATCTTTGCACACATCAGGTTGATAGTCCACAATAGTGACTGTACGGATGGTGCTATTCGACGACCTCTGAGGACCAACGCGCATAGCTTTCGGCACCTCAGTGTTCTTCTTTATGTGGCTCTTGTACGCCTTCTGCCCTCTATAAAGATTATCGTCTGGACCCTCCTCATCCTCAGCGTCACCCTTCTTCTGTCTTTTCCTAAGCATTTCCTCGGCCTCGTCTCCAGCGAGTATCTCCAAGGCAGCATGAGAATGGGATCCTTGCGCTGTCCACTTCACGTCAGGGCCCTCTCTTGTCGGTTCCTCGTCGTTCAAGTCGTCCCTCTGACGCTGTGAAGATGTACGCTTTGTGCCAGCACTAAGAATATTTGCCGCAGCCTTGCGCGAGGGAAGGACTACCTCTGATTTCGAGGACGATGGAACAGGAACGGCGAGAGCTGTAGGTTGAGGAGACGTAGAGCGTTTCCGACTAGTGGTTGGTCTTCCTCTCCCTTTCTTTTTGAAGAATGGAACATTTACTTCCGCAGATGCCATTGTTGAAATATTAAGACAGAAAGATTGTGCAACGAGAGCAAGGGTCGAGGATTTGAGTGGAGGTCGTAAGTGAAGGTGCACCTGCTACCGATCGGTTTGCAACCTATGTAAGGTAAGCGTCGGGCCGCCGATCGCTTAGTCATGATTCCCCGAAATTGATATTCCCACGTTGGCCCTCAAAGCCGCAACTGCTCTTGCTTGAGATGCTTGTGTTCGTCAAAATCTTTGTGCTTATGTGCTATAACATAATATGAAGATATGCCTTCTGGAAATTACTAGCTATAGGGGCTATATATGCATTGTCGGTATTTTTCTACTTGTCTGTTGATTCAACCTATCAGGCTTTTCAGGTCTTATTGTTCTTTCCATCCGAAAACACATGATTGGGGCCCATAGGCCAGCGATGGTCTTGACTTGAGCCGGGCTTGAGCATCCTAGGTCATGCTCGAATTGTCGAGCTGGCATTGGACGGCGCGTATGTATCTTTTACTCAAGTTTTAAGTTTTTCCCCTGGCTCCGGGACACTCCTTGCGTCAACCAAACCTACAGTACGTTCCGCTGTTCTGTATGCAATGAGGGACTCTCGTACCTCTTCGTCAGTTCAACACCCTCGCGAAAACGCTAAGGTGTCATCAGTATTGGAGGGCTATAATGGTCGCAACTTCCATGTTGCGGAGTTTTGGAAGCATGCTTAGTGACCTGGTGACCTTTGATTTTCCCAAGGTACGCTGTTCTAATGTATGTTTTCGCACACCAGGACATGCACTGTGTTCTACCAAAGGGGAAAGTTGGGAAACCTGGGAGACGGCTTGCTTACAGATCTAGGTCAGGCGTTCTATCTTCACATCACACTTAAGCCTCCGTCTGTGGATCCTGTATTGTTCGTCGGTGACGTACTCTGGGTATGACAAAGACATCCGCAAGAACTTAGCTGTCATTGTATGGATTCATATTCCTTGCTCATTATACGTTTCATTTTTTTCTGACTGTGTCCCGCCGGGGCACCGACTGGCACCGAACGTTGTCAATCATGTGCTTGGCGTTCATGATCGAGGTGCCACAACGATCAAATCAATAAATTTTCGTGCCTTTTTCATACCTGCTGTTTCAAATCCGCCAATGCCGCATCTGTGTGCCTCTGGGTGGGACTATGTAGTGGTGGACAGTATGGTTCGACTGGTGATAGATAGCCTTGTCATTCAGAACGGAGTCAATGCATAAAAGTAGTGCTGCATGAACGAGTAAGCTACATCATATTTCTGAATAAGATCGCTCGGGCTCCAGTCGGACAGTTTTTTGGGAGCGGTAGATGCTTTTAGCACCAATATGTACCCAGGGCCGGGTAGCCGAGCTTAGTCAGCACGAGCTTATCTACACGGTGAAGAGCTCTCTCCTCCTCGACGTTCTCTCCGACCTCGTCCACTTAAGCACTGACTTTTTCATTTTTCTCCAGGTGGTGTGTACTGTCACCGTTATTGCTCTTCCCATGGCATGTTTTTCTCACTCATGGTTCCTTCAGAAAGCGTAATTAGCACCGACTGTGTATCAGTCAAAGCGCACAGAAAATCTCACCATTAGTTACTATGGCGCCATCAAACTTGCAGGGCCTTAACATCGTGCACCCTCCCCAGCCGCAAAACCCATACCTGTCTGACCAGGACCTGCTCGCTGTACCGCCCTTCCCTGATCTTAGCGCTCAGCTCGACCTATGGACCAATCTTAACTTCCAATCTGACGAGCCGCTAGTCTCTCGTGAGGATAGGAGAGACAGCTTCGATGAGAAGGGTAAAGGCTCTTTTTCCAGCGGGGAAAAAGATGCAGACAGATACAACATGCCGGAGGAGGAACTCCAAGACATTGGAAAAATCGCGGAGGCCCATGCTCATGAAAACGTCGTAACGGGGACTGTGCTTCCTCCAAACAATAACAATTCCGGTAATCAGCCTCTTCTTAACTTGCAAGGTCTTCCTTTGCAACCTCCCCTCGATATCGGTACCCTTCTTGCTGGTTTTGGCATTGATCCATTCCAGCTTCCACCTGTCCCTCAACAACCTTCACAGGTGTCTCCTTCGCTTGCCCAACTCCTCTCGCTGCACGCATCGTCACTCCGCCCTTCTCAGACTTCTAATGTCCAGCAATCTACACATTTAGAGTCGACTAATCCTACCCCTGCAAACCCTTCAGCACCAAAGCGTGCACGCACTGCTCGCTTGTCAGTTTCAGTGTCCGAGCAAGGATCACCTGAGAGTCCTCTCTCCCCGGAGTCTGACGATAAGTCGAATTCGACACCTCTCAACGCCGCTGAGGATAAGCGTCGGCGGAATACTGCTGCGTCTGCACGATTCCGGTTGAAGAAGAAGGAACGCGAAGCTGCCTTAGAGAAAAAGGCGAAGGAGCTTGAGGTTCGTGTTTCGGAGTTGGAGAAGGAGTGCGAGGCTTTGCGGAGGGAGAATGGCTGGTTGAAGGGACTTGTTGTTGGTGTGACTGGTGCAGGTGCCGTCCAGCAGCAGCAACACGCAGCCGTAACAGCTCCAGGCACGAAGCGATCTCGAGACGAGTCGGATCCGGATCCAACTGCTTGACGCATTTTGTGGTTGAGGACTTACTTGGTTATCACTTGTGGGGGCATTCTGACCGTGTCACTCCTTGCACTCCTTCCTATTGACATAATGTTTTTCGCCCTTGTATCGCGTTCAACACTGCGCCGCATCCTTTCTGTAGACGTATCGGTGTATGAAGAATCCTGCTCGACCATGTATCATCAGCTCAATTATTTACGAATTATGAGATACTCTGCTGGCTCCGGACCTTTTAAAAGCCACGTCCTCGTTTTCTTGAGACAACTAAATAAACTCAACTTCCTCTTGCTGACGATGTCGATGATGTCTTTTTCTTCTTTGCCTGAGTAGGAATCGAACTCGTCGATCGTTGGTTGCACAGACGCGCATGATCACTGCCGCCGAATCAACGTCGAATATTCGGCGCTCACAAGTTCGGTGTTGCTTGAAGTAAGCTTGAATTGAACACTCACATACCCTGCATAACTTATGCAGCCAGGAAACGGCCTCGAGCCTCTAGCTTCAGGCTCGAGAGACTACAGTCCTCAAAGTCTTTACTATCATCCGTTTGCGGGTCATTCGGAATCGTCCTTTACTTCCGCCGTTAGACCCCAAGAGGGTCGTGCTGAAGCTAGACCAAAATTCAGACGGCGGGGATCAGAAAGCGCTACCATATGGGAGAGGAACAATCATGTACCGTGGAATGAAGAGGAGGAACTCCCTGGAAACAACTCACATGTGAGGTCGAAGACCGTGGATTACGCCTTTGCCAGCACCGCTAGCGCTAATGGACACCCTCTGGCTCACAATCTTCGAACATCAACTTCAAGCAGTAGTCAGACCTCCTTCTATGGCACTCGACCACGTCTGAATCGTCTACTGAATAGCTCGGAGCCATCCCCAAGTGGCTCTGGTTCATCATCCATATTTCAGAGTGGACGATCATCTGCACTGTCAGATAGAGGTGGTGAGAAGATCGTCATCGTGCATGAGGTATGCATATCGCTCTGGTGTATCTTTACGGCTTAATTCTAATGTGACGGATCTGCAGGTGGCTCCTAAGGATTCTCTCGCTGCTGTAGCCCTGAAGTATGGCATATCGCTTGCGGATTTGCGACGGTCCAACCAGATGTGGATTTCGGATTCTATTCACCTACGAAAGATTCTCTACATACCTCTGGAGAAATCAAATCGGGCTAAGGAGATCATGCTCATGTTGTCTGAGACAGATGAAGCACAATCATCTCCCAAATCTGGGTCGAGTTCATCCACTGTCATGGAACACAAGTTTCCAGAGCAGGACTTAACCATTCGCCGCATTCCTGCTTCATACCTTTCATTCTTTCCCACCAACTCCGACACATTTCCAGAAGCTGGCCCTTCCTTTCTCACTTTACCTCGTTCCTACAGATCCCGACAATCTTCTGACAGAGACGTCCGGGAAACCCTGCCTTCCGGACATTCTCTGTCCAGCACGTATACCTCGCATAGCACACACACACCTTCTGAAGGTTCACACTCTGCCTCAACACCTTTTCGGTCGCACATTGCTTCCTTTTTTAATTCCCTTCCTATCGCAGCATCCACTCGCGATACCATCGTTTCCCGCCTTTCGCATGATTCCGGAGCTTCGACACCTTCTCAATTCAGTGAGGAGCAGGATCATGAACTGGAGGACGTTAGTGAAGGTTCACGTTCATCTGTCCATTCCCGTGACCGGCAGACATCGCGGATTATCGATCGAGATGACAACCGTGGGCAGCATGAAGCTGTAGAGATGCATCCATTCAATCCAACGACCTCTCTAGCGCAATCTCAACCACCTGTTAATCACCGTCTCATACTTAGTCGACCACTGACCCCCCATAGTGGTCAGGTAGCAAAGTATCTTAACACCGAGCCTCCGCTTGTCCGAAACGAGGCTGTGCGGACCGCCCAGTTAGAACCCTCTCCTGTAATGCAACTCCCATTGAGACCAAGAAAGGATACCGATGGCTAAACTGGGTACGGTTTCTGGTACTGACCGGAGCTGAGTTAGAGAGCATTTCCGGCCTCCGTGAAGCTTTTTCGAGGCGCCAAGGGCGCAACATAGTCGTACTCGTCCATTCATTTCACCGGTGGTCGAGTCTTCTTTCCAGCACAAGCCTGCGTTGATGTCTCAGATCAGAATATTCTAGATGTTTGTAGAAGGCGCTATATGATGGCTGTCAACAACACGCTTTCGCCCTTCCGTAAATTAGTGAGTGATGCTCTTGACTGCAAGAGTTCGACGTACTAACTCATTGATGTGGTAAGTACCCTATAGAGTTCCGCCATGGGGACCAGGTCTTTTCGGCTGGTATTCATAATGAGCCTTGGACGTGCTTAACGGCTTTGCACATACCATGTCCGAAACCGGACTTCCAAGACCTACCTCTGCATTCAGTCTTCGAACTACCTGTTCATAATAGATGCCATACTTGGCACTTCCTTGGGACCCACGGAGGTGTGCATACCTCGTTGGGGTTTCATTTGACGTTGATTTGTGAGCTGCTCAACTAATGCTCCGGTAGTTCTTTGAGGGTACAATAGCCAATATTCGGACAATGTGCTCTCAATAAGGCTACCAAGGCAAAGGAAACTGCGCAGATGCATGTATCGGCCTACTAATAGCCCGTCTCGCGACGACTGCCGGAGTGTTCTGGATCACCCGTGGTCGTTCTTCTTCACAGCTGCATGGAGATCCCGTGAGTAGCATGTATCTTCGGTCCTCGTCCCTGTATCAATTCTCTTTTCCCAGTTGAAACGGTGTTTGTGGTATCGGGTTACCAGATTCAAAGGTGCCGTCGTCCGGCGGAAAAAAGCCCTAGTCCCATAGTCTCTTCCATTACAACATCATATTTGCTTTCACCAAACCCACTGTTGCGGATATTCTTAGATCATTCTGGATCATTCTAGTGATGGGATATCTTGGCCGCGCGTGCCAGATACCGTGCGTTGATTTGAAGAAGGATAACTCCAGTCATTGACTCCAGGAACAAGCCAAGTCCCCCGCCGATCTTCCATCCGGCCTTTGTGCAGCTTCTCTTAGTCTGCCAGGCTCACGCCGCACACGTTTTTCGTTATTCTGGATATCAGGTCGGATAGGTTACCGAATCAGTGAGCGATTTTAATGAAGTTTATTGGCACCACAAAGGGTGTACTTGAGTCGTGTAAGGTACGCGGCGCTCGAAAAATACACGCAGTTCTTCTGACTTTGGCATCTGGTCTGCCAATCCTACGGAAGGTTTTGAGTTCTAGTTCCACGATGTAGCCACTGGCAGGGTGCGGCATTGCTGAAGCGTGGCTCCTTTCCATATGTAGCTAGCTATTCAAGAACAGCATTGAATGCGCAACCAACCCCTGTATACAAGAATTTCACCACCTCTAATTTGTCGCCACCGAGTCACTTCAACTATGCACAAAGTCGGTTTCTGCGTACCAGCCAGCTGTACTCCCTGCGTATCCCTACTCCCGGATTCGCATGTGCTGAGTGGTGAGGGGGGATCGGGGGCTTTCGGAGAGAAGCTACTCATTTCTCTAGATTTTGCGAAGTCCCTCAGGATGCTTGCATAGACAGTCGTCATAATATCCTCTTATGACTTCACAATTACCACCCAAAGACCGCTCAACATGTAAAACATACCCTACTTCAAAAACGCTTCGGCTCTCAAGCTATGCGGTAGTTTCAACGATAATAAGTGAGGCATCTTTCTTTAGTCGTGAACTGCCGGCTTCAAACTCAAACTGCTAAGACATAATAGAAGAATGCCAGGCTTGACGCCCATATCTCACTTCTTGACCACAACCCCGATGACGATCCCGCAGATCTTTCAGTGCGTGCAATGCAGTCGCTGTGTAGCATTGGACCATACTAAAGCTGCATTTCGTGTTACAGCATCTTGCTCGGAGACAACCATTATGAGTTACCTGACTCTCGGGGGGCCGGCTGGCTCAACCATCGGACAGAATAAGTATCGTCAAGAAGCCCCGATCAAATACCGTCGTTTGTGTACAGCTTGTGGATGCTTGGACCACTTGATCGATTTCTTCACATAGTTAATCGTTGTCACATCTGACAACATTGCGGGACTGTCTGCGGCTGGCCAATCGGAACAGCCGTACACATGATCATCGGTATCGGTTGACCTAGTTCTCAGCGTAGGGCCCCTCATATACAATATGACGGAATGTCGAGGATCATGCGAATTTGAACAAAAAAGTCTTATCGGGGACTGAACTTATCGTCTTGCCGATTTCCACTTTCAGTGATTGTTTTCACCTTGCGCCGATCTTGAGAGTCTGCTGATTACCTCTAGTTACACTACTCACGATGGACCCTGCGAACGTCCACCTTGTTATCGGAATCATCCCTAGTGGGTGCAACGACGTCCACACAGTCTACTATTAGCCCACCACCGTTTCATCCACCCCGCGGAAGTTGCCGGAGCCTTTGGCGACCCCGTGTCGCATACCTTCTTGACAAAAAAGCAGGTTCAATAGTTATCTTTCAGTTCGTTTCCGGCACCGGGCGCGGTGCCTGCTGTCACTTCTTCAAATAGTTTCCTCGGCACGCTTGCCAACGTGTACAATCCGAATTACGGTTGCAGCGCTAGCTATTCAATGATTATTCATGCATGGCGGGTCATTGTCGTTCATTGGTCAAGTTTTGTCATCTAGTGTGGACCTTCTGTAGGTTTGTAGAATGAATTTCCAATCTCGTTTCCTCGAGCACATCAAGCATCATGAAACAGACTTTTTGACGACGGCAGACGTGATGGGCTGCCTTGGTGAATACATGTGCTATTTACCTGTGATGTCACTATTAACGTCAGTGTTATCGTCAAGGCTATAAAGTGTCAGCCCCCGTCCTGTCGTGCCCGTTTTCTTTGTTCGTACTGGCAACTTGTTCTCCCGGTTTGCGCAGATTCTAATCGGTTCATGTAAGTACGCTACTTATGCCCTCAATTCTGAAACTCAAGGCACGCATGATCCCCCCGCTTAAAAGGCTTCAATTGAATACTCTCGAAGCGATGTGTATAGTGGCGTTCGGGTTCGCTCGTTGTCAATTGTATAATATACAGGAATAGAGATACCATAGACTAGAAGAAGGCATGTGTAATCTAGCACGTTTAACGATGTCGAGTCATAAGCGTAAACCTTTATGGAATCCCTGACAACCTAAATGCAGGAGACATTTCGAAACTGCCTAAGATAGTCGTCGTCGATATTGTGGCGTCTTGGAGGGGATATATTCTCAAGGTACTCCAACGGGGCCAACCGAGGGAAGTCTTCTTCATCGTCAGTAGGCTTTGCCGCCGGTCGAATAGGGCGCAATGTTGGCCCGAAGGATGAAGAGGACTGAGGAAGGCGATGAGCTTGCGGCGGAGGGTCTGAAGAACGGCTATTTTGGGGTTCGCGGACGGTACCTTCGTCCAATGACGATCGCTGGCCGCCGCTTGGTCTCGAGCTTCTGCGAGCAGCAGTTGAGCGAGATGGAATGTACAAACTATCAGGGACCTGGATATTTCGGAGTGCGGGTATCTGGTCGACTGTTCGGAGTTGGTCAGCGGTTTCGTGCGTGTAGTATGCATCTGATCCAAGATCATCAGGAGCGAATCCATCGAAGTCACTGCGTTACGCACTGAGATGCCACTTCGGGCCACTCCTAGACCCGTTGATGTACACTGAGTACGTTTGCTTGATAAGAGGCTCGCTGCTCAAAAGGGATTAGTACGAGCATTGATTTGTTGGCAGGCAACCTACCTGAGACTTCCAATTCTCTGCAGAATCGATGATTTATTGGTAGCTTCCTTCTCGTAATATAACAAGAAGTCCTAAAGGGGACATTGTCTTAGTCCGGAAGGTTCTTACGAGTAACGTTGAACATCACCTCTCTATTAATAGGCAGATATTAGCCGAATTGTCATAAAACCAATCTGAGCGAAAGCGTACCGAGCTCGACTAGGGCCCCAACAGCGACCTACGGTCACAGTCAGGATTCTCAAATTGCGGAATAATGGTCTCATTCACGTACCCTCCGTAAAGCGCTGGATTTCCTGACCGGTAGCTTCAAGGGGGTTGTTGCTGCGCTCCTCCCAGACGTAAACGGAGCCGGGACGCAAAGCGAGACGTTCCTGGTCATCCAGTCGGCGATGAACCATGGGCAGGATGTTAAGGCGGACCGCGTGAAGGACCCTGGGCCGTTCTAGGTCAGTAGCGGGGAGAAATGGGATTGGTGAAGGAACAAACGGATTGGCATCGGCAACGTTTCGAATACGCAGATTGATACAGGTTGGGTGTTGCATATCTGTGGAGAGAGATGATGGAGGAATAGGCTGACCAACGAAGGAGTATTTATACAGGTACAAAGGGTAGCGAGGCTAGAATCCGCACGCATGTTATCACCGTGTCCAATGACATATCCGAAAGTTTGGATCGGAAGGGCGCCGTGAAGACTTGTCAGCCGCGCACCTGGCAATGTCAAGTTTAAGCAGGCGACGATGTCTAAGGTTGGGGGGACCGGATGTTACGAGATTGTAGTCAAAGGCAGACTCTAATTTCATCTGAACCTAATCTCGCTACTCACATGCTCCTGACGCTGTGATGAATCTGCAGCGCCCCGCAAATGCGGCTCTATGCAGGGGCAGCAAGTTGCCATACTGGCTTTCTCGGGCCTTCTCGCAGCAAGAAGGAAATCGAATTGACTGCTCGGTCCCAGCGGTAGAAGGTCCATTTGATATCATCTTGCTTCTAACTGTTTCCGGAACACCGACGCGCACGCACGAGTCTGCGAAGAGCGATCTTTCTCATGGTAGACCCTGTGCTGCGGTTGGGAACTGAACGCGAGAATATCGAGATCAGCATATTCTGCCGTTCAACGAATCCAGTCGCTTCCTGATTGGGAGGAATTATTTTCCAGCCGAGTTTACTCACGCCAGTGAAGGGGTCATCTGTACGTCAAATATTCTCTCTCATTGTAAACCTCGGTCGTTCTCGACAGGTCTCGATTACAAATAATCGCCTTCGACGTCACGTCTGCCCAATCAGTGAGTTTTTATATATCTACGTTATTCGATCCTGCCAAAGATACACAGCATGGCTCTGGCCAATAGTGATCTTTGAACTTCGGAACAGGAGTGCACACTCATGGTATTCAACATCTACTTCCTCTGGGCCGTTTTATGACCCCGTCTTCTCTGTTATCGGTACAACTGTAGGTGTATTTCTTTCATTATACGCGAAAGACCCGGACGGTCTCCAAATCTGCTGTTCACGTTGGTGTCAATACGATGGCTGACGCAATAATGCTCCACCCACCTTTATAAAAGCATTTTAGAACGGCGGTATTGCAAACACCACTTCGTTCACCCGGGTGCGAGTATGTTCTAAGGTCCATGGATCAGACCAGCACAGACAGCAGCATTCGCGGGAATCGTGTTCCATCCCGCCCAACCCTGAAGCGCGTTTTGGTCGCCGATCCGGGTCCGCCTGCCGAGACTAAATGGCGCGATTGGTAAACGAACTAATACTGAACGACGACTGCTCAATTCATCCATGGTTTAGACAGAAGCTTTCATCGTGGCCTCACTTGCCGATGCGCTATGTCTGGTATGAAAGCATGTGTACTATCCAAGCCTCGCCTACAAGGGAGGGCAAGGCTACATATGCCGGACATGTTCACCAGGTACGGCGGCATGATTGTTTCTTGCCATAGTGACTTTACCCAAAATTGCAATCTCAAAGCGCTCATTGGTCTCGAACAACGGTTACATGGGACCATTTTACTCCCAGTATTCCCTCTCAATCCCCGAATCATCTTTATTCGTGTCGTTTTCAGGGCACGTCAGAAAAGAGTGTGTACTGGTGGTGTTCTAGATCCCGCAAGCGACCAGCCTGTGCGAACTTCACCCCCGCTAGGGCCTGAAAGAGGCCTCCAACAATCGTCAATTTCTCCGGGATAGGTGCGAGGGATTTTCGCCAAGCTTCTCAGATGAGACTCCCCTATGCCTCCGTGAGATCGTATCTTTCATTCACGCTGTAAATCCATCGTGCCAAAGGTTTCAGAAAGTCAGTTGGAAGTTACCTCAAGGCGTACCTTCTCGAATGTCTTTGGAATCCCTTCTGATGGTCATCGTTCATACTCGCATAGCGGACTAGAATGAGAACAGCCTTGCTTTGAGTCTAGGTTCGTGTCATGAGCTACCTTGGCTAGGCTTGAAGACTCGCATTCCGTCCCGGGGCTTTAAACCGATATTTCGGAACCCTCTGATAGCCACTGTGACTCCTCGCAGCTAAACCCGGATATTGAAGGTCTCTATGTTTGGAACACTTTTGCATCTCGGTGGAATTGTTTAGGAACACTCTCCAGACGTGCTCTATGAATCGCAATGGCGTATTGCAGTCGGAATCAATTGACGTAGTTTTCTAGACCTGGAAGGTCATCTCCATTGTTTTCACTGCAGGACTTTTCCACTTGCGTACTGCCTTTCAATTGTCCGAGTGACACGGCAACAATTACTTGTCAGCGCGAGTTTCATGTTCACAGCCACCTGTTGAGGACGCTTGCATAGATACACGGTATGTCTACATGGAGAGGTTCCCTATGTTAATCCCCCAAGTCAATCTCCTACTGTATCAGGTGGAGAATGTATGTACAGAAGGTTGGGTTTTCATGACCCGTTACAAATGTGGGTTGTTCGGTCGCTCTTGCATGGATCCATTACGACCACGATGATCCATTCTTAGTTTTGTTTTCGAGAAGCTCCGTAGGCTATCGTTTTGACGGATGATATCTCCTATACAGACATGCATGGTCTAGATGATATCGCGGTTGCCTCAGCGTCTGGCTACGGATCTTCGTCTCCGCTTCTATGCATTCCTGCAGAGTTTCTGATGTGGATTTCAGCGTTCCTGGACGGTTGGAATATTGGTGTAAGGCTTGAGATTCACAGTCGCCAGATTGCGGTGTGTTTCCTTTCGATGCTTGGTGGATCGCGGCACGGTACCCGAAGCACGCTGTCCTTCTACAAACTCACCATTCCACCTATTTGCCCCCGTGTATCGCCTGACTGTGAGCCGTATTAACCGCGCTATCATATTCCACGAGTATTGGAGGCTCCATGTACGGCGATAGCAGCATTGACCACTATAACGTGGGGGTAACTCAAAATATATTCTTACCCTCGCCCGGAACTTTTGATGCCCCATAAACGATTCTCGGAAGTTACGTCCCCACAGTTTGCGAGGTATGGTATAATTCACTCTGTAAGGCAAGCTGATTCCTTCCCTTAGTACTCAGGCACCCATTTCGTCTTCTGTGACTGTAATCTTTGCTGATCATCGTGGTCCACTACGAAACCTTGGAATGCCCTGTTGCCGACTCTCATACAACGAAATTAGCTTTGGGGTATTGACCGTCTGTTCGCTAGTAAGTCACTTGCTTCTTCTTCTCATCATGATAGAGATTCGGATAACGTTAACAAGGTTAATCGAGCGTATCTGCGCAATCTGCGCATCGGCGTAGTGTCGTGACAAGCTCAGTTACGTATTGAATCTTGAGGCAGCTTGTTTACAGAATGTTCGGCCCCACTGCATTGCTTCCTAGAAGTCTGCAACATACAATGCGCATGCAGAATGCAGGGCCGAGTTCATCCTTCTGCTTCGAACCCTGGAACTGCTCAACCTAACGCCTGCGAGTCTCCTGACCATCTGTCTGCTGCTCACCTTTGTGTTCTTCCGGATGCGACATAAGACACATATTCTCAACTTCTTGGCAAACTCCATTAAGCCGGGTCCTGGTATGTGGTACATGCATGCAATACAATACTAGCCATGTTACTCCCTTACTACTGCATCCCCAGTCCACATGATGAACTTCGAGAAACACTAAGTCAAGTCGGCATGACATTGAATTATCTGCACGTTACGTCAATGACTGAATTTTGCCATACGGCACCCGCAAGTTTGTTCAAAAGCTATGAAGCAACTTCTTCATGGGTATGTATGTTGGTAATATTACTTGCTAATTTATAATCCTTTGTTATGTCCGCCAGTCTCATAGAATGTTTGCATTCTCGTAACAATAGCATCAAGTGCAGCCAGCCACGTATTGAGTTCCTCGTTCAGCTTGTCCTGGGAAATCGGAGGTCCGCCAGCAGGGTCGGCAGCAAGTTTGGCATAGAAGTCCGCCTTGTACGGGCACGCCTTCATTGCTACCTATGAGAAGAGATAAGCGGTTTGTCAGGCCAATGTGACGAAGTACCGCTTACTGCAAAGATTCCCTTAACGACGAAGTTATGGAACTTCTTTAAGGTCGACTCATATGACTTGCCAAACGCAGAGGCAAGTTCCTCCGTGTGATTAGCCTGCGCGATCTGGAGGGCTTTGCAAGTGAAGGAAAGGCCACGGAGCAACCAGAGCAATCCTTCGGTTGCGACACGTTTCTTCTCATTCTTCTCATTCTCTACCAGCTGTTCGAGAGTAGTCGAGAGCTCAGGATGGGCGTTATATCTTGCGCGAACTTTCTACAGATATTCTAAGCCCCAGCAGAGAAAGCTGCAAGGAGCATGCTTACAATGATGTTGCCCTTCAAGTCGGCTTGTACGGGCGTAAAGGCAGCCGAACCGAGTAGGTCTGCAGGACGCTAAGACTAGTTGCATTCACGATGAATATGCCACGTACCAAACAGCCCAACCACGCCCTGTGCAGCCTCTAGAAATGCAACAGTGTCGACGCCAGCGTCGGTGATCGGGACATCTGCGAACGACTGAGAGGAAAGAGCTATTCAATTTGAACACCCTATCATCACCAATGTCGCTGTACCTTAACGGTTTCAAGATACGGTGCCATGGTCAGACGAAGTGCTCTAGATGAAGGTCGTAGACAGCTGGCAGGTCGCAGCTTCCACCCAGTGGCACTCGCCTGTAGATCATCTATACAAGCGAGCGAGCGGCTACACACGCGATCTAATCTAATCAATATTGGCTACGCCTCTAATTTCTTATGCGAACTTTGAAGCTGAAGCTCGTTAAACATGCCACACGCGGATGCGGCCTACGTGCCTTCTGGGTTGTCAAAACAGCAGTTTTGGCAGCATATTTATGAGCAACTTGCCGCTCTTTTAGAGGGCCAACGTAGTTGGGTAAGTTTACATCACACAGACTCTTACTTATCTCCCAATAAATTGACGGGTAGGTCACGAACCTGGCGAATGCATCGTCTTTAATCTACAGTTCGCTTCTTGCATACACGCCCCATTTTGGTGATGGCGAAAGGGCTGTCAACTGGTGTGGTCGGTAAAAATTACTTTTCTGCGATATTCGCGGTACTCACTAGTACGCTTGCAGGTTTCTATGTAGACTCTCCATTGTTCCCTACTCCGCGATACGTCCAAGTAGACCCGGGACAACAACCCCAGCCAACTGCTAGAAAACTGCTTCTGGCTCCATTCTGCGGTAAACCAGCGTGTCAACTCATAAACGTGACTCCTGGAAAGGCTCGAGGGGTCTGCGCAGATGCCTTCCTCCAGGCCCAAACAAAACTAGTTCCAGATGTCGAGGCCTATCCGGGGCACATCGCTTGCGACGGACAGACCAAGAGCGAGATCGTTTGCCCCTTGATCTTGCGCCGCCAGGGTGAAAATAACGTCGTTGTAGGGGTGCTGGATCTTGATTGCTTGGCTCCGGGAGGGTTTGATGAACATGACGTGAAGGGATTGAACAGAATAGCAGATTTGGTGGTCAATGCATGCGATTGGTGACCTGGACGAATGATCTCAAACATTCAGACGGTGTTTGAACGGAGAACTCAATGAATGTGTATGTATACAGCAAGACGTAGTACATGTGAATATAGATCAGTTTCCCTGTTCCCTCTGCCATGCTAGGAATTCCTCGTGACGTTTCTTCTGATCTGAATACGCCTTCTGAACCTTCTTCGCTTGATTCTTGCTCAGTTCTTTGCCCTCTCCGTCCGTAAGGGGTATGCCATTCTCGTCCCAGGTGGTGTAAGTGCCCTCCGGCACGTTCGGAGGTCTGAATAACTCTTGAGGAGATGTGCGTCCTTTCTCCAGTTTAACGAGTTTGGCCTGTCGTTCGGCTTCAATCGCCACCGCCTTCTTTGCGGCCTTGGCCTCGGCCTGTGCACGTTTCTCCTCACGGGCTTTTATTAGCTCAGCAGGGGGCACCAGCTTTACGAGAGCCTTCCCATCTATTAAAGTAAATCAATAACGGCATGGAAGGGTAAAGGCTAACGCTATTTGTTGTGGCTTACCTTCTACATCGTCCAACGCGACACCTAAAGGGACTAGATCCGTATCACGGAGCCTGTCGCAGAGCGCCAGGATATCTTTCAGAGCATTCTCGCCTTTCGCGATAGCAACCTTCCGGACACCATCTCGGAAGGAAGATAAGGCTCGAATGTATGGCATGAGTATCTCCTCACGCTATGAATGGACAACAATGATATCGAATCTTATTATTGCGGGACCGGATAAGAGAGTAAAGCGGACGTACGTTAACGCTTCCATCTTCATATGACTGCTCCTGACCCCAACCAATCTCCGAAGTCTCACCTTCACCTAAACCAAACATGCGGAGCATACGACCCAGCCATCTGGCTATTCTCTCTATGACGCCGAGATCAAGGTTGGGACCTCGTGTATTGATGTACACGTTGGTGCGCGAAACTAGTTCTCTGAGAATGTTCAAGGCCTCCGGGGTATTGAATGAGTCGCAGAGAGCGGCGCGGAAGGCGCTTTGGCTATGATGCAATCTGTTCGCACAATATCATAAGAACCATATGAACGGCCAGGCAAACAGTTAGGGTGGGCATCTTCTAACCTGTCAGTAAGCTCCCGCTCCACATCGCGGAAGCGATGTTGTGCGTCCAGCGGATGGCCGTCTACTTGCGCTTGATTGAGCAATGCTTTGACATTGGCAAAGAAATTCTGGAACGTGTGTAAGAATGTGAAGTGATGTTTGTGTTGCAAACGGACTTACGTTCAACGAAGTTTCGATGGTACGAACGTCGCCTGTCATCAGTGACTCAGAGAAGTCAATTTTGGCATTCCAGAGTTGTGTTAAGAAGGCTAGTCGCAATTGGCGTGCCGAGTACTTTTGTAAGATCTCCTGCAACGGAGGTTAAGCACTTCAGTGACCAAAAGCAGGAAATAGCCTCACATCGATGGTGATAAAGTTCTTGAGCGACTTGCTCATCTTCAAACCCTCGATATGCAAGTGCCCAGTATGGATAAAGTAGTTCACCCATGCCGAACAATTATGGTATGCCTAGAGATGCCGAATTCAGGAACCAACATTACAAAAAACAGAATGACCATAAGCAGACCTCAGACTGCGCCATTTCATTGTCATGGTGAGGAAACGCCAGATCGATGCCACCCGAGTGGATGTCCATACTGTCACCGAAGATTGCTGACGCCATGACAGAGCACTCAATGTGCCACCCTGGGCGTCCGGGACCCCATGGCGAGGGCCAAGATGGCTCCCCGGGTTTCGATGCTTTCCACAATGCGAAATCTGCTGCTGAGCGGCGTGCGCTTCCAGCGGAGAGGGCACCTAGAGATCAGTCAGCTGAGGTTCAGCGGGACATGGAAGACGACATCGGAAGACGCACCTTCGCCTTCTTCAAGCAATTCCCGGTTCCCTTTGCTCCACGGCTCAAGTTTAGCGTAATCGTGACCTTCTGATTTGTCGAAGGCGCGAGTATCGAAGTAAATGCTTCCATCGACCTCATATGCAAATCCGTTCTTGACAATGCCTTCCACAAAGGAGACAACTTCCGGAACATACTCCGTTACACGTGTAAGCGTGTCTGGCTCGCGCACCCGCAATCGACGCATGTCCTTGAAGAACTCAGCCTCCCAATAAGTGGCCGTAGCACGGGAGATAGATGGGTCAGTGACCGTTGAACCTTCCTGATACACGGATAAACACCTTTGGTTACTCGGAGAAAGGAAATCGATGCCTTAGGAAAATACCTTCTTGTCCAGAGCAGGTGCAAGGACGTCTTTCGATGCATCAATGAACTTTAGGGTGACGTCGGCGCCTGTCTGGTTCCCCAACGACTTCTCTGCTTCCTCGATCGCAGCCAGAGTCTTATTCTGGCAAGAGAAGGGTAAATGAAAATCGCGATGATGACCACAGGTTGACTAACCGCTGCGGAGAAATGCATCTCGAATTTCTCATCTCGTTTGAGGCATTCCTGCCTCCAAGCTCTGTCTTGGAATCGAGCGGCTATTGATGTCCAAGCAGTTTGTTCCTGGCCTACTTGAATTTTGTCAGATTCGGGAAGACCCTTCGAGACTTTCAACTGGACGTAGTCTGTCCATGCAGTGACGACGAGATCTACGAGTTCTGGAGTTAAGGTGGTATGCTTGGCACGGAAGTTGTCGAATAGGTAGTTTTGACGAGCACGGAGAATAATCTGCAAGGACATGTCATCTATGACGTTGGGGAATCGTTCATGAATCGGTAAACTGACCTTGTCGTCTATGTCGGTAATGTTCATGACGAAATGGACATCGTAACCAAAATAGTCCGTCATGATTCTTCTTAGAATATCCTGAGTCACATAACTCCTAAGGATAGCTTTCAGAAGGTATGGATACGACGAAGATGGCAGGATGTGCTCGCACCTGGCATGTCCCATGTGTGAAGCATCGTATACCGTTGGTCCACAGTTGTACCACTTGACGAGGTTCCCGTTAATTGGCACAAATTCGGTCTAGAGTATATCGTCTCAGGTAAATATTGAGGGGTCGGAAGTACTCGAAGCAACAGACTTTACTTCGAGTGAGCGAATTGTAGACTTTGAGGACAGGAATCTCCTTCCTGCGTACGGGTGGCGTCCATACCGGTTGCTGCACAGACATAGTTCCCTTTACAGGCTTTTCCACAGTAGATATACAAAATGCACGAGTGGAAAGGTAATGACGAGACAGAGGAGAACGATGAGGGAGACGAAGAAACATTCACCGCGATATCTCCAACCTCGAGCTTGACTCGATCATAGATTGAAGAAGAATTGCCACGTGGAGAGCTCGATTGCCAATTGGAGAAGTCAGGTTATTATTGGTCGAGCCAGCGGCGTTGCTGTGTCCTGTCAATATTTGAAAAGACCTCTCGATGACCGGAAACGGCTGCAGTGATAGTTGGAAGGACTCTGGTGCGTGCTAAGAGAAGGAATATATTTCAAAACATGAACAAGACTCTCTGGACTTATGAGGTACATTAAATCTCATTGCCTTAAAGTTCACGAATATTCAGCTAACGAGATGAAAGTAATATTCAGCACGAGGTCCGTGTTAGATGCTTTGGTCCTCGAGTTGTCTGAACATCCTCATAGTGCATGACGAATATGACAAAAAATCTTTGATCAGAAGTTCGCCAAAACGGCTCAGTCAGGCAGATAGATCATGACCGTACAATGAAGGTATTTAAATACGACACAGACTATACTACTGAAAGCGTCTGTTAAAAGTGCATCATGGTACACGCAATTACGAATGAAGGTAATGTATAAACAGGACGAAATTACAGTAAGCAATACAATCATCGCCCCCAGGTTGCTTAAGCGATCATCCAACGACAGCCTTTTACGGCTTGTCGGTATAAGGATCAGAGTATCCAGCATGACCTTGCTCCTCCTCTGCGCCATACAAGGGAACGTTGACTGGACCAGAGCTCTCATGCAGACTCCTGTATGCAGACGGTTTGGTATGTGTTCTGTTGTGACGGCGGTTGACAACTATGAAGATGATTCCCACTATCGAGATAATGAGCAGGACGGCAAGGCCAACGATTATGGACGGAACCCAGTACTTGATCTAATGACGAGTACATAAGTCAGAATGGTTGAAATGGAAGGAGGCATTTCGCTACATACCTGGCCCAGAACGCTGGCAATAGACTCATTGTCACCGTCACTGTCAGTTTCGAGATTACCAGCAAGGGTCAAACCGGTCTTATCCTGCGAGGGAGAAGCCAGCGATGATCCACCAAGGTTTGTGGTCGCAGGTGTAGGAGTGACGGTAACAGTCATAAACCTGGTAGTCGCTGGCGTGGAAATAGTTTGAGCAGCACTGTCGCTACTTGTTGAGATAGACTCTATTGAAGAAGTGACGATAGATGAGAACTCGATAGTAGGTGACGACGAGTAAGACGAGGAGACGGGAGCCACTGGGGGGGCGAAGACGATTGTAGAGGATATGGGAGGTGATGTCGACGTGGGGATAAAAGAGATTGTGGAAGAGAGACCGGCAGAGGTGACAGCGGGGAAAACTATGGTAGAAGCAGAACCGGTAGTTGTGCTGTTGCCTTTCCGGTATTCACTAAACTGCTGGGCGGTATCGTTAGCGTCCGTGATGCTCAAGAACTTCCAGTAAGGGCTTTGACCCTGACCATCGGTAACGTTCTGGTAGCCATACACAGCGTACGCGTTCTCGACTGAAGATGAAGGGTTAGATTCTCATCAAAAGAGTGAAGAACCGCAACGCTCACGGAATGGGTTGCCGAGGGCTATATCATATTGATAGCTCAAGCCGCTTGACACCTTGAACTGCTCATACATATCATATGAGAATCATACCACAGGAGGGTAGAATTCACAACAGACCTTGCCAATGCAGATCCCGTCTTTATCGGAAAGGGCCACAGTATTCAACGGGCTGATCAGGTACTCCTTCTCTCGAATGACAATTGTGACAGAGATCTCCGTCGTGCAAGGGAGATAGTAAACTTGGTCATCAGCGGAGTAGATAGCTCCGCTCACGGATCCGTAGATAGCATCCACGTATTGCTTAGGAAGAACAATATAAGGATTGGCCGATTGCACTTGAGCCGCCACTTTGCCAGACGGAACACCAGAAATTGAGGAGTTAATGGCCAGAGAAATGTTCCCCACGCGAACATCGTCAATGAAGATGGTCTGCGAACTGCTGATAGGGACAACGGGCATATTTGATATGGCGCTCAGATCAGGAAGCCCGAAAGGTTCCAACTGTTCGGGCGCCACGCCGAAATACTTCGGAAGGTCTATGATCTCTCCGTAACTGATGAAACCGGCGAAGGCGTAATCATTGCCTTTATCGAGCTCGTTCTTGGAATAGAGGATGGTCACATAGGGAGAATTGCCACCATAACTGGCCACCCAGCTGTCCAATGGACTCAAGGCCGATGAATCATTTGACTTGATAGCAGAAGTTGATGAAGGTCCAAGTCCGAGCACACCATGAGGTAACTTGTCGCCGATGGTGTACGGGAAGCCTTGCGGATCATTGGAGGTCCACACTGCAGCAAGGATGTCAAGAATGTGATTTAAAATCCCCATGAAAAATACATACAATATTGCTGATCCGTTAAATTAGCACCAGCAAGCCCTATATGAGCTTTTGCCACATTCGCTAGTACAGAAGCGCACGGTGAGAACATGCTCAGTCGTGAACATTCTCCGACTTACCTTGCACAGACTGGATTCCTGCGTACTTCCAGGGAGCAGATTCGCCTGTTGTCTGAACATTAGATAGGCCACCAGACACTCCAAGGTCCCCGCTGTACATCAAACGCGTCAGGTCAATTTCGCACGTCGGACTAAAAGCAACGTACACAGTCGTGTCGACGGCAGCAGCTACTGAAGAATCATCAACTGTTACAAAAGTGTAGAAATAATCCTGCTCCTTGTCCGTGAAGATGACATCGCCTTTCGTTTCATTCAGAAAATTGAGACCGGCCACATCCTGACGTCGAACGAGATCTTGCGAGGGGATTCGGATTGCTTGCGAACATAACGAGAAAGAAAATGCAAGGAAGACGCTTGACAGCTTGACAACAGCCATTACGTTCTAATATGAAAGAAAAGGTAAAGAAGAGAGTAAGAAGAGAAGAAGAAGGATTACTAAATCACAGCATCTCGACAAACGCATTTTATACACATTTCACTGCATTGCGCCGGCTGGCAACAGAGTGGTCTCAAACTTGGAAGCGCCAATAGATCGTGAGCGATCTGGCCGACACAAGCTGCAACTGCCCCGACAAGCTGTGCGTATTGCTAATTTTGGTGCCTAGCGCTCGGAGGTGAACTGCATTCGTGGGCTCAGCTTGCCAGCTCGGACTGGAGATCCAGGCTTGGCACAGGAATTCACTTTACAGAAATATTCTGTTTCGGAGGGTATATATCATACTGGGAGAGTGACAACAAATGCAATGAGTTTGTACTCACCTTACAGTATGATCTCCGACTCGGGACATACTAGGCCAGAACTGAAAGCGACTCGGATGCCTTTACCCCATTCTACGGTCCATCTAATGAAGGTTATACTTGCTTCCGAGCCCAATAAACCATTATAATCAGGACTTGGCGTTATAAGGACCTGGCCAGAAGTTAATAGATCCTTTCTAGTACAAAAACCACATGCAGATACTGACCTGAGTAATGATCTGGAAGATTAAATCATGGGCTACGAGAGCATCTTCTTTATCCGGGGAACATCAAGACTGTCGCCATGTTCCCACATGATTTATGAAGTGCTTTAGTACTGCGTCTTGAACGAAGTCACAACTAGATTACAGCTGATCGCTCTAAGGGCGAAGTGGGACCGAAAGACAGCACTGAGCAGACCATCAAATTCCCCTTCTCATCGCCGCCCTTCGACCGAATTACGCCTAGTAGATATACTGGATGTAAACAGCAGTGCTGCTTTAAGGTCGTTGAAAAGGCACCAATAAGTCTTACACATTCAATAAAGTGCTGTTTCCACGGGAAGTATTGCGACGGACGTTGAAGATTGACAGTAGCCATCGCCCAGGAGGTAGTAGACGTCTGCTCCGTAGTTTGTTCGAGTGTTCGAGAGCGTTCCAGGTAACCAATGTAGACATTGGCTGGACGGTCAATCCCTCAAAATAGGTATTTGAACCGTTTCACTACATGTGGAAAAAGGAGACTTAGAATGGCTGCCATTGTGATGAATTACTAACCAATGAAGATCTAACTCAGATTGAAAAGCCAATCTCGAAGACTGCACGAAGGTTGTGCAGTAAATTGATTCAAGAGATCCTATGGATTACTATGCGGGGTCCAGTATGTAATGGCAGTCACGCCCATCGTTGAATGCTTCAGCTGCGGCCCACAAAATCATAGACACAAGTACTCGGTCTGGAAGAACATGATTCTCGTGCAGATAGAGCGACGGCTGTGACACAGTTGGAAACCACCGAATCGCCCGCAGGTAGGAGTAAGAAATCTGATAAACAAAGCGCGGAATGATCGGTGTCATATTAATCTATTTGTCATTCAAACGGGCTTTGCTTGTATATCGGATGCCCTGGCCAAAGCCCTGGCATTCACGCCATATTGACCGATCGGCATGTGGTATGATTGCCTGGTTGATCAATCTCTTGGGTATTTCAGGCCTTGTCTTTCTGACCTTCTGCCCCCCTTCACATCATGTTACGAGCAAGATCAAAACGTTGGTAACACCTTGTAGTTGTCCGCGACGAAGATGAATCTAACACCTTGTAACATTGACGATGATCAGCGCCAGCCTGAGGCTTTGTTGAACCTTATCGTGGATTATTCAGCCTCTTACAATTGTTAATTTACCCTTTGGTTGATGCTGCCAGTGTCCGGTAAGCATTGAAGGTTTGAAGCAGATGTCCATAATCCAATGAACACGTCTTCATCGGGTGGGGAAACTGGACTTGTGTCGAGCGCAACCATCGTGGCCTGTTCCAGGATCAGTCCGTGACAGGCATAATAGCCCTTGTTAGTGATGGTTTGTCGGCAGACGTCTTCTCAGACTTCTTCTCACACGCCCATCAAATACAGAAGGAATCCCGGTATCTCGGTCAATTAGCGAGTCTCGTACTGCTTAAAGCCATACAAGAGCCTCGCGCATAACATTCTTCGACTCATCCACTACACTCACCCTGTGCTATCCTCTCGAAACTCCATATGTTGCCTCAAGCACCAACTTGCACTGGCATTCGTATACGCCACACGGACGACGCCAACAGGATTTTTCACGCTGTGGCGTTAGGTCACCTTCAGCTTTATACTCGTAGACTGACTGTAGAGGAGAGACGAGCTATACATACTGGCTGTGTCTTCGTTTGGGAAGAAAGAAGCTCATCGATAGAGGCTACTGGGGTGTGTGGGCTTTTCTTTGTTGCGCCACATTTGACCGGTCTTACGGCCTACCTTAGGACGGAATTGAGCGCTGGACCGATGGTAGAAGATGGAGTTGTTCCAAAGTGAAGCTGGTACGTGGTCGCCTTGCTTCATTTTCTTTTGTGAATTTACAGAAATTTTCAGGATTTCTTATTCTACCAAGAAAAGCTTCCAGATGTGAATGACGAGTACATCGCTGCAGCGATGTACGTGAAATGTGACCTGATAATGCGCATCGTGACTAAACATTCTTAACTTCAGGCGTCCGAATCAGTTGGTTAAGCAGACCTACTCGGTCCATGTTCAGACTCCAGTGGGTCGCAGAAAGTGGCATCTAGGTATGAACAAATAGTGCTCGTCATGGTATGTTTCGACTGAGCAATACTGCGCCTCTGTAGTCGCATACTACACCCCAGAAACTCGCGATTATCTTCCTTCCGTTGATGACATTCCACTGTTGGCCTCACTTCGTAACTCGGTGCCTCGTAGCGCATATCAGCCGGCCCGGACATCAAGAGGACGTGCCCGAGTTGAATCTGATGTTGTTGAGGCCTCTTCGTCTGCCATGCCAAAGGTTCCCTCAAATCGATCGTTCTACACATCATTACCGCTCCCACCTCAACAATCTTCCCCAACGCCTGAATTGGCGCCGGCGTCTTGGGATCAAGATGCAGACTCTGATGATGCTCATGAGGTGGTTTCAACACCGATCTCACCCATGTCGTCAACCTTCGAGATGCCACCCCTATTTCAGCCTCCCGATCCAAAGTGGGTCCTGGAGAACTGTGTTGCAGTTTTTAACATTTACGAGATGCCCCATCGACGAGTGTTGGATGAAGCATCATTGGAACTCGCCCCCTTGGTGTACATGAAAGATTCGCCATACCAAGCCCGACACCCGTTCGACGTCGACACACTGCGTGCGTTTGACACAGTTTCGTGGACAATATGAAAGTTCCTGGGGTACTATGGGCATTCTTTTCTCGTGTCTTCGTAATCTTGATTTGAAGCTCCTTGTCGCTGCATCACTGCCGTCACGTTATTTAGCCTCGCCACTGTTCGTCATACCTTGAAAGGTGTTTTGTCCAGCATTGCTCTCGAGTAAATGAACCTGCCTGCAACGTATGTATGGGACAATTTCTTGATCATTTAATCCTATCTTTTTGTTTCCTTCACTACTGAGAAATGCTAGGTCGGCTTCAATCTCAAAGACATCGCTGTTGAATAGCGACCGCGTTTTCGGATCATCAGATCCACTCACTTCTAGAATTACGATGATAACGTCAGTGGTCAAGGGCTACCCCGTGATGTAAACAACAACTCGTAACGTTCAGTATCCTTCCCGCGAGGGCTCGCTATCTCCCCAAACGATGCCGTGGTTATGAAAAAGTACTAAGCGGTAAGTCATACCGATATCACAGCTTATTTACTACCAGATACACGCTTTCAGGTGGGTAAGAATGAATTTACCTTTGAGATCATGATGTTGATTATCTGAACAGCCGAGACAAACATCCAATCGATCATGTCTGCGGCGACTGCTCGGGTCCACGGGATATCGATGCACCAGAAACTCTGATACTAAGTGTGATAACTGAGCATTCTCTGTTGGCTAACGCACGCGGCGAGAATCCCGAATCCCGTCACTTCAGCAGTACACCTGAAGGAGAGCGACAGTACAAGCGCTGCGTAGATGAAGATCAAACGACCCGTGATCGTTTGTTGCAGTATCTTTCCCTCGCATACAGTATTTAGTGTAACAACCAACTGACTTCGGGCTTCAGGCTTCAGGCTTTAGCGCCCTCATGCGGCAGGGCGTGACTTGTGCCTGACTTTCGAAGACAGAAGTTCAAGTGCCTGCCTTCGAGGCACTCTCATTCGACTAATGAGTGGTCGATCTGGAGAGTATGTCATACTGATTTAAATTTCTCTAGTGGTTCATCTCTAGACAGAGAGCTCGGAAGTAGGATCATTCCGTCGTACGGCGATCGCAGTCGCCGAGACATCAGGTTGAAGAAGGGAACAAAACCTCATCAGCTGGTTGCCCTGGGACACTGCTGAACCAACAATGCCACTAGATACTAGTGAGGAAGTTTGAAAGCCGTTGGATGGTATTGACTCTTGTGTTTGTCTACTTTTGTCCACTGACGGCAGGGTAGAAAAGGGTCTTTTTGCGGCGTGTCTTCTATGCCAAAGGAGCCGTTCACACATTAGCGTCAATTGTTTGGTGCTGAAGTTTTGGGGCAAATGTTGCTATTGACAATTGGTCGAACGAGGCAGTCCAAATGTCATGTCAGGAAGTTTCCTTCTTCCAACGCAAACGAAGCTCCTATCGCACACTATTGACCGGGAACCGTTCTATTTACCAGTGGATTGCTCCACCACTCACACCGTGCATCCTCTAGCTTCATGATGGGCGGATGTATGCCATTCTCCGATGCGTGGTCTGGCCGGACGCCACTGGCTTGTTTCTGCGTTCCAGGTCCTGTCAACTTGTCATGTAAAACATCATCTGACAATGCATGCCTTTCACAGTATGTACATTGGGAAATCAACAAATCCATCTACACGGCGCGTCATATGGGAGTCAAGTCACCTTCCCTGTGTCTCCCCTGATCGCATTCTCGCCTTTCCGGGTCCCATGGTATGCCTCGTCTACTTCCGATCCTGCTTCTAATCGATTGAAGGGCAGCGGACTCACACTCCACCCTTCTCAACGCCTTGCGGCATCCAGAATCTCAAACTACTGTATTCAAGCTTAGTTTAAACGCTCCACCAGTGGGATGGAAGCCCTACAGCGATGTACCTGACAGGGTCACACGACAGGGCCCATTGAATAGACATTACATTAAACTTAGGGAAATCCGATCGCAAGAAGCACGCCTTCATGTTGATATACGCTCTACCTGCCGTTGAATTGCGGCATTC
This sequence comes from Somion occarium, assembly GCA_964035595.1. Taxonomy (NCBI): domain Eukaryota; kingdom Fungi; phylum Basidiomycota; class Agaricomycetes; order Polyporales; family Cerrenaceae; genus Somion; species Somion occarium. The sequence goes on from OZ037947.1 coordinate 448,193, forward strand.
CCTTGTGACACAAGCTTCTGCCTTGTCGGACCTTCTCGTCTCGTTGCATTCCTTGTTCCTCACGCCAATCTGAAACTATCCATCCCTTGAACGGCAGCTGGTCCTGTTCTATTCAACTCTAACCCCACCTATCAAGGGTGCCACTGTCTTCGATCAGAATCGTGCCGCCTGCAAAGTCCAGCATGCTGAAGCCTGCTTAGATGAAATGCAAATTGATCTCACGTCTTTCATTGAGTCGAATCTCAACCGTGGGGAGCTGGCTTATTGTAGGTCATCGTCTGCTGCTGTTTCCGTGAGAGATTGATTGAATCCATTTCGCTCTACAGGCGAACCTAGGCAGTACCAAATACGTTCATACAAGTGCCTTCATTGGAGTTATGGACCGCCAAGCAATCGCTGAAGGCTAAACAAGAGATCGAATGCCAGAAATCCTCTCGAGTAACATTTCTACATCATAAACGTGTCAAGGCCTAGCCTGTCTGTTCATGGATGAATCTGCAACCCTCTTCTGCCACCAGACGTTTGCGCATGTGTCTTCGCACCTCCATGCAGACGCCCATTACACATAGACCCATGAAGACGAAAGTGGTACCGGCCAAAACAGTAAGCCGGGTAGGGCTAGCGCGGGTTCCGGAAAGGATTTCGACGACTTCACGATGCAGCTGTCCTGCGGGAAGGCTAGCCTGACGTTGAGCTGCAGGCGTCGTGGGAGCGTGGGCTGTCGTGCTTCCAGACCTTCGAGAAAGTGGCGTTTCGTCGGCGAATGTGCTAGGCAGGTGAGAAGCGTGCAGATCACTGTCAAGATCCAGAGCACCTGATTTCTGCGATTTCTGGGCAGCTTGGAACTTCGCGAAACCTTCCGCAGCAAACTTTTCTGAAATAGACACTTGTCTAGAGCGTACTGTCTTGAATTCTGGGCTCGCGGCCTTTGCATCTGTGGTAGAAATCATCCTTACAAAGGGCACATTAGGAGCAATTTTGGAAGACTTGTCGCCGAAGTCAAAGCTGTCGACATCAGATCTCGTCAGCGAGTATTCAAACTGCGACAATTTCAATTATTTACGCAGCGTAGACATTCTTCATGAACGGGACTCCTAAAATACCGTCGAGAGCTAAAGCAGGGTTAGGTTGCATCGCCCTATATGTATATGTGAGCTTAAGAACATTGATTCAATGTGGCGATATAGCATTTGCGCACCTGAACGTGCTCTGACAAACGGTCTCATGACCAACAGTCTTCACGCGGGTGATATCAAGGGGATGAATGGAAAAGTTCTTGCCCCTACGTCAAGGGAACTAGGTCAGAAAGAGGGAACTCGACAGTATATGTACACGAACCCGAATACAAAGTCTAACTGGGTTGTATTTTCACACGGCACCTCCCATAGCTGATTCTTCTTGTCAAACTTCGCACCGGAGATGCTTTTGTATATGAAATCGACAGCAGCTCCGGGAATGTATGAGAGTGTGAAACCCGTGTCCAAGAGCATTGCCGTTTTCCCGCTTTCCAGACCTGGAACGCTCGACTTGTTGAATTTGAACTCTTTGCCGTTGACAAACATCTTGTCCATTGGAACAGACCAGAGCGGAAGCGCATTATCGTTTTTGGACTTGTTCGAAGGGTGAAATAACTTCGGTTGCGAAGTTATATTCCCATACTGAGAGTCATATTCACTAATGGTGAACACTCCATCCCTCGGGCCCTTGAGATCGTCCTGGCGGCCCAGCAGGACAGTGAAGAAATTAGGTGTCGACTTATTCTGAGCGAAAACATTGCCTAGGAATGTACGACCTTTTGTACTGTTCGCGCCGAATAGTTGTTCACTGTCATGCAAGATCTGAGATGATTGGGGGAAACTGAGCCCCAATATACCGAAGATGCTACGATTGAAAAGATTATCAAAGTTTCTCTGCTCAATGACGTGCACAAGAGCTAATATGAAAAGGGTTACTCTGGGATACCAACGACGATACGAAGAGGACAATTACCTTGTGACTTGACGCGGATCGGTCCTAAGGTCATGTCTGCAAAGGAGATATTGCCTAATACGGCACCGCCTGCAAATTGCAGGACACTCTGGACCTTGGTGACGTTCGTGAATTTGACATCGAAGGGAGGTTTGATCCAGAAATCGGATGCGCCTGTGTCAATCTGCACAGGGAACTCTGTGTGAAACGAAACGAATTGAGATATCGTTCTGACCGAATCATAGCATCTCACCTTTCCCTCCAAGGGTGATATTGACCGAATACTTTGCTGTCAATTAGTTGATAGCACCACAATCACATATTCGAAGACTCACAAATATCTCATTGTCATTGTAGATGTTCTCCTTGATTGAAAATCTCTTCTGCATACGAACACCAGGTTCATCCTTCCGGTCTGTCAAAGCGAGAGAACCCGCCGACGGCCCCTTGACAGGTATTGATAGCCCATAGGTCATATCGCACAGCGATATAAGTAAGAAATAAAGGAATGGATTCATCATAACGAAAACGAAGGAAAAAAAGGAAAGAACAAGAGTGGGACGAACGAAAGAGAGAAGTCCACTGAATGCACATCCCTTCAGAGACATTTTGTATTGTCATCATCATGGCTATGACGAATTTCTTTCTCAGAAATCATTTGGCAGTGGGACAGCCACCGGGATGTAAAGATCGGCATTCGAAAGACATCATTGTTTCAAAAGACCTCAGTGATGTGTGGGGAACGCGATAGATCATTGACACCCGGAGGCAGGGTTCGACTTATCAGTGTATTGATGATTCGACAAGTTCAGAACAATTGCTCAACAAGAGCAAAGCTGGGAACGCACCAGTTTCCCCCCAGGCAGGAGTTCGTACAACTCATCAACAACAATCATCCAATCGCGATCATCCTGATAATGCGCCCATGAACAAATGCAGGGAGAAGAACGTGCCCGCGACGCAAACAGCAAGTGAGATCCAGTATCATCTGGCTGTTAAGCACCTCGCAACCAGACTGAACACAGATTCCAGCATCAACCAGGTGTGAGAACGGACATCCTTCTCCAACACATGTATCATCGTGGACTTCAGGACACGGGAGACTATGGGCCTGGAAGCAAATATGGCCATATCAAGCAAGACTCGCACAGAAACGCCGTGTGCCCACCCTAGTGGGGAATATGTGGAGAAATTACAGTTACGCCAGAGAATGGGCTAGCATCCATGTGCAATCCTGTCCCTCCTAGGGCAAGTCACAGCAAGTCACAACTATCAAGAGTCGGGACTCAGGACCAGAGAAGCCAGATCGAGAGAGAAGATCTTGAAAGGTAATAGTCTGTTTAGGTTTACGCGTTTACGTATACCACGCTGAGCGACGGGAACTGGGGAAGGAGTATTTGCTTTACGTTTGAGTGTTTGCATCGATCTCGCGTGGGGGCTTGAGAGGTAATTGCATATTGGTGTATATTGAGGTACGGATGGCTGTTCGGTACGAACGTTGTCAAGTTGTTGCGCCGATCGTTTCGCAGTATTCAATGAAGCAGCGTATGTCATATGCAGTGTACAGGCTCGGATTGGCTCGGATAAAGCTCTTCGATGCATTGAAGTCGAGGGTAGCGGCGAACGAGGATGCGAGGAAGGATCGAGCCAACGAAAATGAGGGACTTTTCGTATGAGGTCCGAGTAACCGTTTATCGATAGATTTCTTTGGTCATTATCGGCCATCTACGAGCGACTCGGATATAGTGCGATACTTTTAGAATTTAATGTCAGGTGTTCAGGAGAGTCTCTCGTTTGAAGCGCGTACTCTTCATTTCCGCTGTATAGTCCGTTCTGGCCTTCCGGTCCGTCAGCTGAACTAAGGTTCAACTTACCCTCAGTTCAACTGACGACGCCAGAGCTATTCAATTATTTCGCGAGGTGTAAGGCGCGATAGATTCGGGTCGATTGATTTAGATTGGGCGGCAGGCAGAATGTTTCAGGGACTTACAAGACGTAGTAGGTCTCTTTGCAGGCGCTGCCCTGCAACGCTCCCAAAAAAGTAGCAGGGTTGAGAAAGGTCAATGTCCAGCTTCGAAATCTCTCGTTATGAATGGAATGCGTGATATGTACCTGAATCAAAACACACTTCCGTCGACAGAAACTGAATTATGAAGTTAACATAACAACCACATAATCTCAACATCGACTCAACTAGACAAAAGAGGGTCATTCAGTTGAGGATCCGAGTATTCGTTTGACCATTGACCATTGATCCGTCGGCGAGTGACTCGGACACGATTAAGGATCCAACGTCTGCATCAGGGGGCATGCATGACATTGAGAGAATCTGTCGGAGCTGACAATGACATCCAGTTTGTTCAACTGATTTGTTCGGGTGGTGGACACCCCAAGGTGCACACGGGACCAGGTAGTTCGGCTTAAACTGGAGTGAAAGTGAAAGTGTAACAGGAACAAGAGGATGCTCTAATTCGGTTACAGCTTAGCGCATAACGATACTAGGCCTCTCACCAACATTGTTTTTGTCCACCTCGGCTGCTTCGCGTACAGCTTCCGCTGTGACTGTCGCCAATACTTAGTACGTCCTTTTGTCCCTTCGTTCTCCGCGCCCTCCCCGCAAGTCGGCTGGTAATAGCGAGACGTACCTGACGTCGCTAGACTAAAACGGTATTGACGAGGGGCCCATCGTTTTGTTCGCAATCCGTAAAAAGAAGTGGGATGCATTCTATGAGGTGCGTTACTGCTGTGAGACGGACCGCAAATAAAGATATTCGCTTACTTGATTCGGACGGACCTTCAGATGGTCTTCCAACACTTTTTGCCAGTGAGAATGGTGTAGGGGTGGGACCGAACAGCAGGGGTGGGGGGATGATCGACTGCGAACGATGTCAATAAAATCTTGTTCTTCGTATCCAGCTTAACACCATCCCGATCATAAAATAGGAACGTACGTACTGAGATGGTCGGTCAGAATGGACGAATGAAGGTTAAAGTTTGAACAGTTTGAACAGGTACGAACAAAGTGCCTCGCCTCGAACCACTTACGCTGGTGATTCTTGTGAACGTGAATGACGTGATCTTGCTAGTCATCCCATTCTTCGCGTCGTCCTCGTCCTCGTCTCCTTCCGTCCCGTCGTGTCTCTTGCTTGCTGGCGTTCGAAGACGGTTTGACTGCATAGATTCCAAACGCCTTCATTCCTGTCCGCAACTTGGGTGTCACCGGCTGCCAGTTTCTTCACGCCCTGCCCCGGTCCCCGCATCGCAATAAAACCTTGCTAACGCGGCGATTCCATTCCATTCCCAATTCCCAAAGGCCTAGACATTAAACATCAAACCCAAACCCAAACGACCATTCCACACACGGTCACGGTCAATAAGATCTAAGTATCGCAGTTACGCATACGCAGCTGACCATAGACCTCGAGCTCTCAGCCTCCGCCGAGATGACCAATCACCGGTGGACTACTACATAGCGTTGGGCGAGAACTGGTCCAGACTCGAGAGGCACCTAAGCTTTTGGGTACTCAAGGCACTCACGCTAAAAGAAGAGTTTAAATAAGATGACAACATAAATGTGGCATCTTTACCCAATGCGGTACTAGAACTTGAATGTAAACAGAACGATAAACTTCGACGCTCAGGCTGACTTGGAGGGGAGGATCCGTGCGCGACTCGGAGAATTCGGGAGAACGATTAGTTGGAAGACGTGTTGATAAGGGGTCACCCTGTTTAATCATCAATTTTTGATCAAAAGATAATAAAATACCTTCTATATGATTGGGCAAAATTTCAAAAAGAAGAATAAAGAAGAAGAAACTCGCCTCAACTCGCTCGTAGATTCGTACCCTCGTGTTCTGTCAGAAAAACACAAACGGGTTCTCCTCCCCTTCCCCTTCCTCGACATTACTTAAAATGATGGAACTGATGCCAATGAAGAATGCTCGCGCTCAACACCGAAAGAAAAATGGTGTTGAACCAATGTACTTATACGTTACTTACTTATTAGCCGGGATTCGCTTGGAATTCTTTTTTGAAGGGGTGCTGAGTAGCCGAGTGGATGAGTGCCCTGAGTGAGGCGTACCGGCAAAGCGCGACGCGTTCTTTCGGGCCTTGGAGTTCGAATGAGTGTTCTGGTTGAGTAGCGAGAAGATATGTACTTGGCGAGTGATTAAGTGGAGAATGGAGCCCTGGATTGTGCTTCTGTTGCGCGGCCTAAGCCTGAGGGTTTCTGGAAGGGCTTTCGGTACCGCCGACGTACGTCGCGAATCAACCTTTAGGGAATCAGTAGACGTGCTTTTCGGTGGTCAGCAAGGCAGAAGTTCTAGCGTAGTACGTGGACCGGTACAACACCTGGTGAGCGTCGGCGGTAAGTGATAAGAATAGAACGCGACCGACTCAGTCCTTTTTGTAAGGGGGGAAAAAGAAACGCGTCTCATAAGCGTGAGCATGCCAGCGTTCACTCACTGGTGGCCCCCAACGGAGATAACTACGACCCTGGTAACATGGACGCTTCAAATCGAAGAGAAAAGAAATACCCACCCGACGCGTATACAGCAATTGTTCTCACAGACTGAGACTCAGAGATCGAGAGCGAAAGTTCCAGCCAAGAAAGCACTCTTCCTCATGAGCTGGCGGTATGGATAAACTTTTGAAGCCAACTACATAATATTGTGCAGTAATTTAGCGAGCCGCTAGATGCCGGTGTGCAAATAAACCTTATATGGTAGGTATGCAGGTTATTTTGGGTTTTCCTTTTTGAATTTGTTGTGTGGCGCCGGTGTTATAATTCTTTGATCGAGATCACTTCTGAACGCCGGTACATACCGAGCGTTGCTTATAGTCTTATGACCAACACCCTGTAACTGCTTTCCTCTACGATCTATAGAAGTGAATGAGAATAGGACACGATGCGTCGCACCGGAGACAAGCCACAGCCCAATGGGTTGGTACGACGAATGGTACAGTAGAAAGGCTAGCGAGGGACCGAGCGAGGGGAGCACCATCATTGGCGGGCAAATGGTGAGAAATGGAGAACTGAATGAGATGTGGGGGGAAGGAAAAAGAAGAACGCACAGCTTGTGGACGGTAACGTCATGGTACTCGTGCAGTTCATGGACCAGCTATCTGGAATCTGAACAAGTGACTGTGGGAAGCCGAGGGGGCATGCGGCGGTGGGTGGAGAGAAAGTGAGGACCTGGGCCCATGTATACTTGCAAGAAAGGGAAGCGACGATGATGACGAAGAGGGTGGGGAATGCAGCGCGGAGATCTAGATGGCAGAGGAGTGAGTGGTGGATGCCCTGAGATGGGTCGGATCGGCTGGGAGGGGCGTTGAGCGCGAGAGAGGGAATCTAGCCTTTGTGGACGTTTGGCAGTTGGGCTGCAGCTGGATCACAAGAACGAGGTTGTAGCTAACGCGCGGCCATGGAGGGCGGCCGGGGAGAGAGAGAGGTCTGGCATCGGGAGAGAAATGATCAAGGGGAATCTCGATAAGGTTGGGATCTGTTGGTATCCGGTGTACTGGGGCAGCTGTTGTCGGATCGGCTGACAGCAGGAATTGAGGCCCAGCTTGCAACTTGGTGGGAGAGCCGACAGTCGCATGCTCAGACTCAGGTCAGAGCCCTCTCCCTGCTCACTCTGCCCGAATTGGTTTCCAGCACCCAGCCATTCACTCCAGCTCTGCTTCCTATATATTCCCCTTCCGAGTGCTCATATCATTTCCCCTTCTCCCGCTTCACCCTGCACACTACTACATCTCCCTCCTTTAATTCTCGAGGCCCTCTTTCACACCCTCTCCCCATCTACCCAATGCAGCAGCCCACTCTCGCCAACGTCCATGTCCGCACCACAGACGATGCCCACAAACTATTCTACGCCGTCGAGCTCGGGATGTTGCCCAAAATAGAGAAACGTCTCGACGCACATGAACGCGCCGCCTTGCGTCCGGGGAATGTCTATGTTTGGGAGGAAAAGCCTCCGAACGCTGACAATTACGCCGTTACGATGGAGAGGTTCACAGAGGGAAAGGCCTGGACACCGTCCCGAGTAAGGTACGTCTGCAATGCCCTCTAATCCCCCTCGATCCTCTCTAACATCGTTCCCTCCGTAGAGACGTACGTATGGTCTGGGTCTAGCTACGTCCATGTGTTCACCCTTGATCATTAGGATTTCCTCATGTACTACGAAAAGCCCACCAAGAAGAAGGGTAAGAGCGAGAAGATCGAGGACACCCCCAGGTGCGCAATACGTTACCCCTCGCAAACATGATCAACATATTCAACTCTTTCTAGATCGATGGAAGACCACGTCGTTCGCGAGGGCGAACGCGATACCTTTGTCAAGTTGACCTACTCCGCATATCGTTCCGACCCTTCAGATGCCTCTGCCGCTTCTTCATCTTCGTCCCTCCCTTCGTCCTCGAAATCACACGAAAAGGACACCAGGAAGCCCCGGAAGTGGCATCTCAGTGAGTTCTCCGTCCCCGCTGTGAATATCCCGTTCAAGTTTACCTTCTAACACACGCTACCGTCCCTCCACACACATCTCCCTCTCAAACCCTTCAGACGCGTACTTTACCAAACACACCGAAGGCGAACTCCGTACCATCGACGATATTCCCGAGTTACGAGGACTCATCGTTCCAGAAGGTCTATACAAAACCGCTCGTTCTACTCCGAAAAACGTAAAGAAGGCTGGGGAGCTTGGAAAGGACGCTTCTGGAGCAGAGAGAACGGGCGCCGGCAAGACGGGAGGCGTGCAAGGGACGCAGAAAGAGAGGATTTATGCAGCTTTTCCTAGTAGTCATCCCTCGACGAGGCCTTCGCAGTCGATGTCGATGACGCAGACGTATCCTGTGTATCCTAGTGGACAAGGCCCGGGATCTGTGGTATTCCAACAGGATCCAGATATCAAGATGACTTCGTCTAGTGAAGATGCTTCGAGTCTACCGACAGTAACGGTGCCACCTTCGCATCAGCCGACGACGAGTTTGAATGCGATTGTGAATGTAGTGCATTTGCCAGGGTATGTGTCTCCCGAGGCGGAATCGGCGTACATGCAGGCGAGCTCTGGATATCCGAACTACGCTTCATACGCGTCCCAACTTCCCTCTGCCTCCTCGCAAACTCAGACCTACGAAGAAGGTGGTCAGACGAACCCTGGATCTGGTTACGGGTCATCTGAACCTTCACCTTCACCCATGTCTGAATATTCTTCGGGGTCGTGGCATCAACACCACCAACAACCCTCACATCGGTCCTCCCTTTCAAACCAATACACCCATTCCCACCCGTACGCTCACATCCACACCCCATTCGCACACCATCCAGATCACCCAAACGCCTCTCAATCACACCTCCACCTCAACCATTTCAACCGACACAGACACCACACTCACACCCCAGCACTTTCGGATACCAGTCATAGCTCGAGTTCGAGCTCGCCGTATAGTATTTCTGTTCCTATGGGTATGGGTATGGGTGGGTTAGGTGGGGTTGGGAGTGGGTTAGGTGGGATGAGGGTTGAGGAGGATGATGAAGAAGATTTGAGTGGGTACGTACCTGCGCCCCCGCCTTTCATTCTCGAACATTCCAATGCGTCTTTTACTATGGACGATCCTGATTCCCACCTTGCGCATTCTCATCATTCGAGATCACCTCCTCACCTGCCAGACCTGCACCTTGATGATTATTCATCGGGTGAGCATGATGATTCGAATCTTCATGGACATCGCAGTGGAAATTCTTCTTCTGGGAGGGGAGATGATAATATGAGTGAGAGTGGGAGAAGTGCTGGAGGGAGGAGTAGTGAGGATGGTGCTGGTGGTGCTGGTGGAGGGTCTTCTTCTGCTGCTGCGAGGGTGGTGGCGCTTGCGCCGCTTAGGTCGTTGCAGAGGAATCATCCGTATAGGAGGTGGTTGGTGGATGATAAGGCTTTGAGGATGTTGGGTCCTTCTGCTTGATGTTTTCGTTCACTTTACGTGCTGGAGCTCCTGACTTGAACACTTCAACTTTCGCTTCGAATTGGATGATTGGACAACCTGGGCTACTTGGACACCTTGGACGATCCTCGCCATTCAACGCCCCTGCGTCCCGAACTCCCACGTACTGGAGCTGCCGACGCCCGACCTTCACTATTCGACACTCGGGCATTCGGAACCCCTGGTACATCGATCCTATTTGTCGAACCTTGTACAAGAGGCGTCATACACTCCCTTCCTACGTTGAACCTAGCCGATTCGGGTTTGGGCTCGTGGAACTTGAACTTAACAATTCAATGTCCTCGTTCCGGCATTCCGACTCCTCCGACGCCTATTTCGCGAAGGCGCTATACATTCAGTACATCCGGAAGTTCGTACACGCACATGATCGTATAACTCCAAGATCACGCGACTCCGAGGCTTCCATGCGCGGTTGAGGTGGTGAATGGCCTTTGTTACACTAGGCATTCGTCATTGCGGTCGCCACGCGCGACTTTGTTATCTTTTCTGAGATTTGGGGTCTTTTCTAATTTTTTCCCTTCTTTTCCCTTGGGCAACGACGCCCATCATATCATGCATATTTCTTAGCCGGTGTCCCCCATCTCACATCTACATTGACACTGGTTTGAATATTACCCAGCACACACTTATTACCCAGCATGCTCTATTTGCCCCACTTCTTCCTCCGAACTCTATCGCACATCGACTTATGTTGGACATCCCACATTACACATTACGCATCACACACTGCACACATCTGAGAAGACATGAACACTTGTATTATACATCATCTTTTCGCATCATATATCATCATTCATCTATCGCGTTCTTCCTATGTATCGGTATCATGGACGAGACGACGGATACCGGACACCTGACATCTGCTCCTGGATCTTCAGTCTTCAACAGGCTTCTAAATTTCTCTCTTTCTCTCTGTCTCTCTCTCCCGACTGTGGTTCTTCATCCTTTGCTCTCTGTCAGCGAGAGCTTAAACTTGCTTCTTTGCTTCGTTTTTCTCACTGGCTCTGATCATTTCTCATCACTTGCATCTCTCGCATTGGGCAACCTCACTCTCCCAGTTCCCATCCTTCACACTGGATACCGTCGGAGACAGACTCGGAGGGCGGAGAAACGAGAGGACGGAGACGAACGCACGAGGTGCAGCGACGCTTCCTTCGTGGAGATTAGGTCGACCCTGCATGCATGCACGCACGCACACTTATACGCACAATTCGCTTCTCGAATCGAAGCTATGCTAAGTCTGATTGCTTCGCGGGAGGGGTTTCCGCTTTCACTTAGCGTTCGACTTCGCCCAATGGCAACGGGTGCAGGACTTCATTTCCAATCGGCTGTTGGAATCTCATGGCCAGTCGACATGATCACTCAGTAACAACCCCCGGCACGTTCAGACGTTCTGTTCTTCCTTTATTTCCTATTTGTGTCTTTTACCTTCAGGTTCGCGTCTTCTCGTTTTCTCGGGTTTCTCACAGAGATTACGGGGACGTCATTGACTACATCATTGGCTTTAGACCTACACTCATACCGTCGGCAGGGTCGCTTTTCCTGTCGGCATTTCATTCGAGGTTCCCTTCTTTTCTTTCTTCATTGGGTATGTTTCTTCCAAGGCGAAAGATGGAACATATACAGTACGTGACCTGCACATAGTATTCCCCTAGTATTACGGTTTACCCAGTCGGAGTCGTTTGGGCGTCGATTGGGTAATCTGTCATACCACATACCACTCGCATCAATATGTAGCTGTAGCTTTTTGAAGGCCAATATGATGATATCCGACTTGTACGAACTATAGTTCACAAGAAGGGCATAAGATTCGAATAGGGTTGAACCGGTAGTGTTTTCAAGTCGTGTTCCATTATTCCGAGTCATAAACTTGAGATTTGGGACGGTCAGCATATTCAGACGCTTGACAACTGGTTGTCAACCATATGACTATCCACGTTTCCTTCTCCATGTCATCATGTTCATCGGTAGCCTAACTTAGTAACTTACCTGTACAACAAAAACAAGTAAGTCATTTTTACGTGATTTTCTTCGTACCGAGTACTATCACCAAGCTCTAAGCTTGAACGTCTGACAGTAAGCATTCCATGATCGTTCCGCAGTTCACATTAAATTGCCTGCCTTCGGGCTGTCCGATATTCCCGCTTGATCGTGCGCGCTCGGAAACAGAGTCTAATTCATTTGCTCACCAAGAACACCAAGAATTCAATCTGCGCCAGGGTGCATCTGACACTATCTGTTCCACCCCAGAAATTCCGTTACCAGGCTTGCCCGTTATCCGAGGCTGGCAAATGACCTAATGCCTGCGCTCGCCAGTCAAGCAACCCGAGCGTGACCGTTTTGGAAAGCAGGAGGTTGAAATGAATGCATAGTGCCACCTTAGGAAGGTAGAGCTACCCGAGCGTAGTTGCCACTTTCTATGTTTGATGAAAGCATCGAGTCTAACCTTTTATTGGTGCATGAGACGTGAAAGAACACCGCTCGGATAACATTCTTTCCTCGGTCAGGTTGACAGTCCGACGATGGCCCTGGGCTTAATCAGTTCGTATTGAGACATACCTTTCTATCTGTTGCACTGCTATATCATCTTAACGAACGAAAGGACGATAGAAAATGGAGGCCACTTGCACGACGTTGATTTGATCGCCTTCGTGTTGCCTGCGTGTCTATTCGTCTGCTGGATGTAGAGCAGTCCAGACCTTTTATTTCCGCATCACATCCAACGTCAGATGCTTCGGAGGCTTTATCCATACAGAACCGATTAGTTAGGAATGACAAACCACACATGGCAGCAGGTGACAGAACGCCTTACCAACGGCGCACGTTTTCTCCGTAATCATTACCTGCCTGGATGTAATTCCCAATTTCCCACTGCGAATCAGACTATAACCAAGAATCGCAAGGTTCCTGAATCGTGGGCCCTGCCTCCTCGTTGAATCAACGTATCCGCGATGCATTTTGCCTGCAGACTTTAGACTGTGAGACCTCGTCACCACGCTATCAACGCGGCCACCAGGAAGAATCTCACCAAAGGTAGTAATTGAAAACAACCTTCGGAGTTCATTCCTATACTTATCCCACCCGAAAGTGCCTGCCAACCTTATTGCCATCGCGTTTCCAAAACGTTGATGCATCAGTTTCTAGACACCGTCTCCATCGAAGTTCGATCGCTCGGGCCTTTTTAGTGTTCGAAAAGAGTAGAAATCGCTTGTATTACAAACGGATAAGACTTTCAGAAGTTCTTGAGACATTTGTATATTAGCCCAAAAAGGCCCGGCGGGAATGAGAAGAACGGCGATGATATCAAATCGAGAAATGGCGAATCAGAATACGAGAATCTGGAACGGTGTGCGGGCGAGCTTCTCGTCCAGGAACACATAATTTAATCTTGTCCTGACTAGTAGGTGAGTCGCTCACGGCCCTGTATCATACCAGATCAAAGCAACGGTTCTGTTCGGTGGTGCTGACTTTGAACTTACTAAACGGGTCCACTTTGTGGGCGCAACCGCTGCATAATCATTTTTGGCGGGTGGAGTAGGTAGTAAGGCCAAGCAGACATACCATTCTTGCATCAGCGGGAAATAGTCGGTAGTATAGCTAGTGCTTTTGGTAGTATGACGTGACCTGGAAGGAACAAGACAACAAGATAATGAAGGGCTTGCATCACATCAGCGCTCCGACAAGTTCATGGTCAACAAGGATAGCTGCCAAATCTGGATCCAAAGGCGACAATGATGGTAATTAGCGCCTTGCGTTAGCGCCATACCGACGCCGTTATGCCTTTGCCATGGTGCCACCACCTAGAAGCTTGACCTCGTTTAAATCTTGCGGTATTCTGACTTAACTTTACGCTCTAACTAACAACACACTGGTACCGGATCGCGCAAACTAGTTGACACAAAGCTTTTTGTTTGGCGTTTAACAGAGACTGAACTTTAGATTGGCCACCTACTTTTTGAAGTGCGAGTTGAAAACAGGTGAGTCTTTTGAAATACCCTCATATCAGGAGGCACATATTCCATATATTGGCAGAGGTGCCTGGCTGGTCCTTTGTGTAGAACGTGTCTTGTCTTGCAAAGGGCTAGTTCTTGTTGACCAGCCACTCCTCACCCTCGTGAGACCGAATTCGCGTTAATCCTCCTCTTTTCAATTCTCAGGAGGATACTCCGTGTTTGACTGCCTTGGGGCTGCCAAAGACCACCTAATCGATTTTAGAGGACTTCCGACCAAGACGTCAATCGTTGTTCCTAGCGCGTTCATCGGTACTTTTACCGAGCTTGATGGGTATGGAACAACCTGACCCCATTGACAACATGCATGGTGTAAACACGTTACTTCCGGATGCGCCTTTCTCGGAACAGAGCGTGGCTTGCGGCAATACCACGTTGATTCCACAAGATACTGCCCAGTTGAAACACCATCATTCAGGTTCCAATCAGACACCTCAAGATCCTTTAGTGAAAACCACGGGGCATACAACGCCTCTTGAAACGGCTCCCAAAACGTCAAAAGCTTCTTACATTTCTTTACCATCAGAACTGTTGCTCGAGATTTTTCGTTATGCCACTTACGTGCCGCGCTCCCGAGCTCTCACTCCCTCCGACCCATTCGCACCTGAAACACCACACAATTTTGCTTGGCATGTGAACACGCCCGTCCTATCTATGCGGACCAAATGCGTATTGGTGCTCGTATGCAAAGAGTGGAGGATGCTAGCTACCGAGCTCCTGTACGAACACGTTGTGATCAACAGCCAGCGCAAGGCAAATCTGGTGTACCGCAGCTTATGCAGCAATACAGGCAACATCGTTCCCGGCGCTCGGGTGGACAAGGGCAACGCGCTGGAAGAGGATGACTTTCCACGGGGACACGGCAGATGGGTTCGTCACCTTGAGGTTTATGTTAGTATTCGTGCTTCGGGAAAGCGTTCATTCCTGACAAGTATCGCTCTTATCGCCTCCAAATGTCTCAACCTACAAGTCTTCTCGGGTGCCTGGATCCATACTCCTCCAAAAGAGTTTCTGAACGTCATTTTCGAACGACACAAGAAAACATTGCAAGGTTTCTCCTGGACGCAACCTACGTACTCGTTCAGCCTCAGCGGGGAGACAAACAACTCGTTCTGCAACCCAGGTCTTCTCGATATTCTCGAGAATCTGAAGATATTGGATCTGCGAGTATTTGCGAAACATGCATTGCCAATGGATGCCGTCGAAAGGGACGATGACAAGGAACAGGCTCTGATTCAAGCGACACCTGTAGTTTCTCAACCCAAAATGACTTTACCATATGTCTCGACGTTGTGTATCGCGCCTGCACCGGCCTTGCTCGCATTTCTGTCGACGGTTTCGCTCCCTGCTCTTCACACTCTCATCATCGATTCCAGCAGTTCATCAAGCGATGTTGGGGAGATCAATCCGCCCGCAATCTCGACTAGCGAAACCTCACCATTGACGTATACATTACTTCAGTTTCTCGCTGCTCATGGCTCCTCCATCACTTCACTGGAACTTATACCACCGACTTCGAAACAACATTTATCTAGTGATGATGCCACTGCAATAAGTAGTGTTAAGGGAGCTTACGTGCCGAGTCCGTTTCCCATATCTCCTGGGTTCTTCTTACAGCCCGGGGTATGTCCAAATCTCCAAAGCCTGGTGTATGACTGTAGAGAACGATGTATGGTGTTCCCCGTAGCGTTCGACTTCGCAGTTAGCCCCGAAAAACAGTATTATCTACGGGAATCGGACACTCCTACACCTCCGGATCTGCTTACATCACGTCCGTCGACGCCAGTTGCTGTCGCTCCAGATACTGTGCTACCAATCCCCATACCCTCCAAGCCGACTTTAATGTCCCACTCTCATACTTCCCTTCGTCAAATCGGCATTCGAGGTTTGGAGGTCTCGCATCTCTATCCGTCGAAGCCATGCCATTCTCAGACTCATCTTGTTGCATTACTCAATTTACGAGAAGGTGGCACTGATCTCTTGCCGTCACTTCGCAAGGTGCAAACAATCGGATTTTTAGTCGAGGGGTCTACGGACTTCAATACGAAGGATATCGTCATTTGGTGGATGGAAAGATTCGATGAAGCTAATATGGATCTACTGGATGGGGAAGGCGTTTTGTGGCTCTACGATGACTATTGAAGGCATCCTTCTGGTTCGAGGAAACGCGGAAGAAGTGGACTTGTAATCGGGGAGACTAAATCATGACATCTTCATACCGACTCCGAGGCTAGCCACGCTAAGGAGTTTCTGCGATGTATGTCATTGCGTTGTCACCAAACTGGGTATCGATCATCAAACATTCTTCATCTTTGTGATCTGGATGTAAGCTTGTAGGACAAACATATTATCTGTTAAATTCTCTACCATACATTCGTTTGTCAATACAACGTCTCGAATCGACAGGAAAGCCATATGTCTCAAGCAAGCGTGACTATCATACATATACTGGATGGCATCTATATGTTCATAGCTACAGTCGTATCCAGGTCCATCGTATTTGGGTCCATCGTATTTGGGTCCAGAATACTTCAGCCTCAATAGCAAGAACAAAGCGTTGAAGTAACACCGTACTAGGCCGCCCACTCCAGGCATCAAGCAGGCGGAAAAGTCGTTGGATCAGCGGGGATGGGAGTCAACCCTTTGGCATTCCGTTCGTCCTGCAGCTTCAGAACGCTGTCGAGAGAACCCAACACAGTCTCCTCCCATGGTATACTCCGTGAGCCTAAGAACTTCTCTGGCCCTCGACCGATCAGCAACATAATGCTCTCCATGCGGTTCCTCTGCCAAAGCTTGTCTGGACAAATGAGGCTTCAGTTCGGGTCGATGACGAGCAATAATATCTACAGCGTTCCGGCCATTGAACCAATCTACATTGACGATAATCTGCTTACGGCCTACTTGGGGGGTAGGAAGTGCGGTGAGTGAAGCGACGACCATTTTAGCAACGTCCCGGCGGTCGACAGCATGGGATCCAACCAGTGTAGGTCCATCGGGATTGCATAGCCAACAGATCAGCATGAGGGAGCTCAGGGCTCCGAGATTGGCATTGGGTTTGCGATATCGAGGGGAAGGTTTAGCAGCATCCCAAGTAAGAGGATAGCCCGCGGGTTTGTCATCGGACACAGCCCATGGCCAGAAACCCTCACGAAGAGGTCGGCATACTGACAAAACAAAGGGTTGATTGGGATGGTCTTGTAGCAGATATTGAAAGCGGTCAACATTGATACCTGATACAATCTTGAAAAGCAAAGAGTGTATGCGAAGAGTGTCATTCATAACAGGATCATTACGAGTATGAAGAGGAACGTCGGGTAATGGAGAGTGAGTGACAGAGACAGAAGCTGTGGAACGAATCGACGGTTTGTCAAAACGGTCCCATACGAGGTTGCGAAGATAACGGGGAACCATACGTTGTTAAGGTGAAATGTATGCTGAAACGGAGGAAGACGTACTCACTTGTGGTCACTTCGATATGGGAATGATCATCGGCGAACTCCCATACAGAGCGCTCTGCCCATGTCTTGGCCGCGTGGTATATACAGGATCTAAGGGATTGGTCTACACGTCTTTGTGAGTGAGTGGAAGGGGCTTTAAAGATGAGTTACGAAGAGTCCATACACTTTTCAGAGCTTCTTTAGTAACTGGTTTACAAGCTGGCACATCTAAAGTTAATTGGATTCAACAAACATACTTATCCGAGGAGAAGTGGGTCGTAGTCCGGAAACCTCGCAGCAGAAGATGGGTCACTCCAAGGGTTGTGACGCGGCCGAATCTCACAGCCTGGAACGTTTCGTGCTGGCTTTTATCCAAAGTGTTTTAGCCGGGTGTCAAAATTAGCATTCGACTCGGAGTTGTGCAGGTTTTGAAATCCCCTGGGCGCTAGACAGAAACACTTATCAGGAACGACGCTGTTGCCAAACAGGACATCACAGCAAGAGCAATGCACGAGAAAGACGTAGGATATTCATTCAGTACAAGGTTCCGCAGAAAGGAGAACAGGGCTAGTTTACTATCTGAGTGAATGGGTCCTAGTTTCTAATCAGGTAACGTTTGAACCACGTCAAGGCACTACCAGGGCTCGAACCTGGGTTATCGGAAACCTTGAAATTGGCTTTGTATCAGAATCCGATGTAAACATATCGCGCCAAATTTATATTATTGTATCCCTCAATTGACACCATATTCGATTATGCAAAATGTATCGAGGTACGACATCAAGGACGTCGGCGCAAAAGGTAAACAATATATGTATACGCAGTGGGATGCGACGGATACTAAATCAGGGCGACGGTGTACTACGAGCTAATGGATGGATATGACAATGAGTAATGTATATGGAATAACACATGGAAGATGGATGATGCATGATCGATATATGGTGACGTGACAAGGCGATGAGGAGCATTGGGAACCGTAAGAGGGTCGAAACTGATGAGATGAAATTTCTTGAGGATTTTATCTAAATACAGAGCGTGCGAGGAGATTTGCCATTGAGTGAGCGAGTTGATCCAAGACTGAGAGTAAGTTGAGGAACCTTAATTGAAGCGTCGGAAGATATATATACCCAGGACCGAAGAATATGATGGATGTAATGCTGAGAGCACGGTGGTGATTACCATTCGAATTCACTGTGCGACGTTCAGTACCATTCAAACGGTAAGGAACGAGAGCAGAACTCACCCTGTGCACTTGGCGAAAAGGTAATCACGCCCGTTCACGTGGATCATACCGTCTTTGAGGATGCACTTCCACTTGTTCTTCACTCTCGCAACCTTAAGTGCAAAGTCAGCGACTCCCTGTGGTATAACGAAGATGACTAAATATACCTTGTCATAAGTACAGAAGACGATATCCGTATCAGCCCCTCCGCCAGACTCGATATCTCGCTCGTTATCTGAATCTGAATCGTCCAAATCACTATTGATCGCTTCCTCATCGTCGTTAACTTTCTGTTCGCCATTGGCAGGTGAACCAGCGGGTTGAGGTAATGATGGGTGGTTCGCCCTAGGTGCATAACTCGGTGGCGACGAGGATGATTCTGATGATGACGAAGACGGCCCGTCTACCTGAGGTATACGAGTTGGCGCAGGGGGTGTAGGTATGGATGGAGTTGAAGACTGCTGAGGTGGCTGAGGGACGCCATTTGGATAACGGGCAGTAGGAGCAGGTGGTGCGGGACCAGTACTGGATGGTCGTGCTTGAGGTGTCCCTGGAGAGGGGTACGTCGGCGCTACATTAGGTCTCCCTAGCTGCGGACCTGCAAGAGATGGGAGGCCATATGGATGCTGCTGCATGCTCGAATTCAGCAGATACCTCGGGTCTACAGGTTCTGCCTTGACGTGCACAGGTGTATGGACAGGAATGTGAGGACCGGGGGGTGGTTGAAGGTTGTATGCTGCATGCGGAGGATAGTGATGCTGCATATGCATTGGATGCGGTGGGTATGCTGGATGTTGAGGCACAGACGGATGGGGAGGCGGCGGAGCCGTCTGCTGAGGAGCTGGGGGAGGGGGTTCGAAGTCTGCTACATGCGACTGGATCACCTTGGCCTCCCATTTCTACGTCGCAAAGAGCATTGGCTTGTTTACTAAGAGGTTAGGGTAGGGATATACTTACATGCTGCAATTCGGCGAGAACGTCCTCGCCAATGCCAAATTCATCGAACTCGGGTTTTATATTGGCAATGACATCGTCAATGACGGCACGATACACGGAGGGCTTCACACAGCAGCGACGGAGATTATGAGGACGCACGAAGACAAGACACGACAAAACTCAGTTACTGGATGCACTACTACGAGACAAACTCGCGGTGAGCAGCTCACCACTATTTTATTTGACATGATTCCTGCTCTCTTTCAACGGAAAGACCAATGCTCAACTCGAGCAACCTTGAAAACGAGCACAACGACGACGACAGGGACGACGACGAAGGGGGCCCGCGCAGGGAGGGAAAACGATGAGAGGGGTTGGGGGTATAAATACATCGTTGGGACTGCTGCACAAGCCATGTCCATTCCAACTCCGCTTCACTCTCCGACGGACACTTCGCTTGCAGGCATTCCCACGCACAGGCCAGGTGATGTCACCCGTAGAGCTGCAGCTCTGAAGATACTGTATTGTCATTTATGCTTGTATCATTCATTCATATCAATGGGTAACCCACTAATCTGTCGTACTCACTCCAACAGGGCGCGCACATCTCATTTGTCTCCCCTGCAGCCCCGCAAGAATGCTGTCGTGGCTGCGAAAGCCCCACTGATGTCAAGCGCATTCTACCGGTTATAAGGTGAGCTTACCAGGTGTGATACTCATCAAAGCATACTCCGGCCTATACCTCGATATACCATCTGCAATCACTGCGTAAAGGTATGTTCAAAGCTGTCTAAATGCAAGTCTACATGCTCATTTGTATAAGTCAGATGCCTTTGTTCCACTCGAAGCAAGCTACTTCACACCCTCCCCAAGCTCAGAGCAACCCTCCCAATCGTTCACGCTCTCTTTTCTCTCGCAACCGTTCTACGTCTCCCGAGTATACCAATAATACATCTTCGACCAATAGTCGTAACGGCTTTTTCTCTCGCCGTCGCTCGTCTTCTCCCGAGGACTACTCAAACAATACCAATAGCAACTCTGCAGGTAGTAACGGTGGTTTTTTCTCTCGCCGCCGTTCTTCCTCGAGTTCAGACTCGAATGGCCACCGCGACCTCAAGAAGGACCCTACCATTGCTGCTGCTCGTCAGAAAGTCTCTCAAGCTGAGGCTAGCGAGCATGAGGCAGATAGAGCTTTGGGTCAAGCTCGAAACTCAGTCAGGGAGGCTCGCGAGCATGTCCGAATCCTCGAACGCGAAGCATTAGAAGAGTAAGTAGTCGCTGTGATTAGCGATACCTTCGTGTAACGTATGCCATTCTTTCTCCAGCGCTCGCCGTGCTAAGGCGAAACAGGCTGAGGCAAAGACTGTCAGCAAGAGTGCACGCGGTTTGGGACGTCACGGCTGAGTTGTTACCGCACTCGTTGTCCGTTCATCACTACACACTTTGCTTCACGACTGGCGCTGCCATGTACTACGTACTACCTTAGTAACTACGTTAATGTTACTGTGAAATTTTAATGCGGTTTACATATACCTTTTCCCTCAAAATCGGATCGTCTTTCAAATTGTATCAACCTTAGTTAATGACGGCGCTAATCATTATACTTCATTCAGCGGCGTCTAATCGTCGTAGCTCACTGACCGCGTTCATCTCGTTAAGCTGGTCGAAGTGCTCGACCTCACTCACATGCAATGAAACAAGCTCTTTCTCTCCTCATATTCTCATTATATGGACTCTTAGCATCTGCAACAGATGTATATCTACATCCCGTCCCTGCATCGCTGACAAGTTCATCAGAACTATCCTCGCAGGAAGCGAACCAACTGCTTGCGCAGTACCTTGGGCTTGAACGCTTTCAATGGCTTCAAGGTGAAGGTCTGACAGAGAATTTGGAGGCGTATACCCAGAGTGAGGGTGGGTTTGTTGGAAAAGGGTTGGACAATGCCGTTGTGCTTAGCATCAGTGAAGAAGAGATCCCAGGTGCGTCACTCAAGGTCTACCGATTATTGCATCTTTTTCTGAGGCATTATTGGTGCACAAATAGACATTGTACCGCCAGAACTTACGAGGACACTTTCTGTGGATGTCGCACCATTGACTCTGTTGCCGCAATATGTCCAACAAGCGGAATCCATTTACACCGAAGTGTCACGTTCACCCTCTCTTTCGCATACCTACTCTCCATCATCACAGCCTGAGAAACCGCAACGACTCCTTGACATCTTCTCCCTTCCTGCTACCGCCGAGTCGGCTACCTTCCTAGCAGACCTTTCATCTCTCGTCGACTTCACCAATGACCTCGACGACTCAGACTCTCATTTCGGCGCCTTCGACCTCTCTCGAAGCCTGAATAACCTCACAAAGAGCGTCGGCCGGGATTCAGAAGCGTACAATATGGCGACCAATGTCATCAAAGCGACTCTCAGCAAGGCTATATCCGAACCTAACCTCAGGCTCGTCCTCTTCTCCGTCCCCAAGTCTCAACTTCTTCCAAGACGCGCCACCGGGCATTCTCGTTCAAAGCGTCAACAACCCCCACAATCACCCTTCCCACCACCTCTTCCTCACCCGGCCGAACCCATTGGAGCCATCTCCACTTGCTACAACTCCGAAGCCACATGTACGAACGCGACCTCTAGTTGCAGCGGCCACGGTTCCTGCATCAGTGCCAGCAAAGCAGGCAAAACTTGTTTCGTGTGTGCATGTGAAGTGACTACGATCGAAACTGGCAAAGGCAAGGGTACGAATGCGAAGAAGACCATTAGGTGGGCTGGGGATAAGTGTGAGAGAAAGGACGTCAGTGGGGACTTTGTTCTGATTGTGGGTACGGTCGTTGGGCTGATTGTGATGATTGTTGGGAGCGTGGCTTTGTTGGCTGGTGTTGGAAGTGTGGAGTTGCCGAGCGTGCTTACGGGAGGTGTCGTTGCTGGGTCGAAGAGAGATTGAATGGTCGCCTTTGGGATTCGTACGGACAAGGTCTTGGACTTTTCCGTTACCTTTGCGTACTTTTCAGTTCACTATTGATTATCACCGCAAGCTGCATGCGTTAAGTATATTTGTCCACTCTTCGACCTAACTCAGCCCAGCTTGGGAAATGTCAGACGCTCGCTCGACTCCTTTCGCTTTGACTACCATCTGAGTTTTGAACTCGTCTCAAAACACTGCCCTGTTGGCCCCTGTATACCAGCCGTGATTCGACACAAATCCTGTGCGAAACTATGAAGCCTCTTTCCTAACTTGCGGCTGTTTGTGGACCGGTATTAAATTAGGCCACATCAGCTACTATACGGCATAGAGGCTTTGGAGCCCAGGACGGCTGAGACGCTGCAAACACACCTGGCCCACGAACACTCCAAAGACGGCGGCCAAGTCTGTTTGTAACCGGCTCGTAAAATTGTAATCAGCCTTCGAAGACTGAAACTCTTGCGACTCGTCGTTTCACACATGACTGTGAACGTCGGGCTCTTATGGTGGCTGCCGACTCGGATCCCGATTGCATTGCTCTTGCTAATTCCTAATATCCAGTACTTGAGGCTGGAGATGAAAGAAGCTTCACGTTCTCGAACTCCCTCGACTGTACTGAGCAGTCCGTTTGTCCCGGTAAAATGTAGCTATGGCTGTAGAAACAGTGACATTGTGGATGGCGACCACCATGGAACGCCTGACGTCCATCTGCAGATAGCTACTATTCGATATTTTACCGTACGCCTGGTCAGCTATCTGCAGGGGAATTCGGCGACTCAGTCATCCATCCTGTTATCACTAAAAGAGAAGTTGCTTTGAATGAGGTCCCATCTCGATGGTGTACAATGCAGTTCGGCCTGCGAGCGCGACGTATACAGCTTTGACGGATCTTCTCAAGCCTGAGATCCTGAACCTGCTCGCGTGCTTCTCACATGGCTGCTACGTTCCTGAGCCTCCGTGGCGTTGCTTTCCAATGGACGCCACATCACTAACAGATGATTCCGTAGCATTGGAGATGGGGATTTTGGATTGGTACGTCCCACTACTAATCATCCATTCCACACCGTCCTGTCAAGAATAGGTCTGCTAACGGAGTATCGTGGATTTAGCTGTGAATTTGTCGTATTCTGAATTCTTCCACTATTCTCAACTCTCAATATTCAATGCCTAAGTAGGGCATTTTCGACGTTTCCACGTAATCCCTGGCCCGACGCGGGGATATGATACTTAGCGCTGCATATTTCTTGGGCGTGTAAAAGGCGATGTTCGATACCAGGATGCTGTCAAGTTGGATACTGATCTTCCCTAGTAATCTCTCACAAGATACCTTTCCCGTCTGCGCTTCTACACCTGTCACAGCCTCTCATCCATGAAAAATGAAATCATGTTCTATTCGAGGACCACGCAACTCAAGCTTGGTAAAGTACGTGGCAACCAAACGTCTATGCTGACCAAGTATTATCAGAATCTCCACGCTCTGTTCGACGCAATCATCATCTTGAGCATGGAAGAGCTTCGAGATTGATGATATCCATCTTCAAAGTCGTTGCCAATTCGGATTGGTAACACCAGAAATCGGCGGACGCCATACACCATTCAAGTTACCGTTTCACCTAGGTCTATAGCATGAGTGCCAGCTCGCAGTCATCAAGTTATTCTTACGCGCGTGCTTTGATGGTGGGACATGATACAGCTCCTATCACGGACTTGGCGCGTACAAAAGGGCTGTCGTCAAACTCAAAGCCACGCATCTCTTCGTCTTTTGGCTTTTTTTCCTTACTTCTTTCCCCCCCGGTCCTCACGGCTCTCTCCTAGCCTTCGACAGGCCGATCTATTTTTTTGCTTATAACTTTCCAGCATTTCAGAACTTATCTTCCAACACTTCCGTTCCTTGAGCTGAGCTCTCATCTACCTTCCTTTCCACACGTATCCGGCACCCCGTAACATTGACCTATATCCCCCTTTCTTCACGCACCATCATGAAGACCATGCACAGTCTATTGGTCTCAGTCCTCAGCGCCGTCACTCTTGCATCTGCTGCTCCCATCTTCTACCGCACAGACAATACAACTGCTTCGTCTCAAGTTATCATGTTGAACACTCCCAACTTCGTCAGTGAACAAGCTGGAGCTGTGTATTGTAAGCATCACCTTATTGTCCCTTGTTGACTTCTTCTTTCTGCCGCTTATAACCTATATAGTCATCAGCAATGAGCCCTCAGGTAACTTTGTCGTCGTTGGAGAAGTCCAGGATAATGGCGCTGTGGTACGCATCCACTTTCACTCATTTGTTGAAGTTAGAGTCGCTCACGTCTTGGAAGGTTCCCAACCGAGCGGTATCAACTGGTGGACAGGGTGCTCATGGTGTGAGCGACCCAATTGGTCCTGACCCACTGTTCTCGCAGGGTGCCATCAAAGCTTCCGCCAAAGGCCAGAAGCTCGCAGCTGTCAATGTAAGTAGTGAGCCATGTATTTTATTTGCCACTCAGAGTTATGACGGATTTTTTCCTACAGCCGGGAGACAACACCGTTTCTCTTTTCTCGATCGATCCCAAGAATCCCGTTGATATCAAGATGATCGGTACTCCTCAGAGTAGTGGTGGAGAGTTCCCTGTATCCGTTGCTTTCAACAAGGATGCTACCCAACTGTGTGTTTTGAACAGCGGGAAGGTGAACGGTGTCAAGTAAGTGTTGCGTTTATCTTCCTCGACGATTACTTGCTAATCGAACATGTGGTGTAGCTGTTACCAAGTCGATAGTTCCAACGGACTTGTTGCGCAGGCGGACACGACTCGTTCTTTGGGTCTCAACCAAACGACTCCTCCCGCTGGTCCTGCTAACACTCCCAGTCATGTCATCTTCAACGAAGACGGCACCAAGCTAATCGCTTCCGTTAAGGGTACACCACCCAACCAGCCTGGTTTCCTTGCTGTCTGGGACGTTGCCGAGGACGGTACGCTCTCCAAAGACTTCACATCGATTGCTCCTGCGGCTGGCGGTCTCCTTCCCTTCTCATTGACCAATATCAATGGCATGAATGCTGTCCTCGCCACTGATGCTGGTGTCGGGTTTGATATCTTTGATTTCTCAACTGTCAAGAACGCCCAGGACGGGGGGAACCAAACGTCTGCTAAGAATTCTGTGGTGCCTATTGAGGGACAGATGGCGACGTGCTGGTCGAGTTTCAGCAACGAGACCGGAAATTTCTATCTCACCGACGTTGGAACTTCGACTGTCACTGAAGTTAATGTCGACAAGGACTTGAAGGGAACAATTGTCAAGGCATGTGCCAACATGTTCCTTCCTACCGCTTATACACTGACAATGATCTATAGCAATATCCCCAGCTGAATAACTCTGCGACGATTGATAACGATGTGGCTCAGATCAATGGCAAAGAGTTTGTTTTCATATTTGGTTTTGCTCACTGCGTGGTGCTAATAAATCATATAGTTTCTTGTACATATTGGCCGCCGGCGCAACTTCTATCGACGTCATGTCCCTGCACGCTTCCGGCAATGCTACCAGCCTTGGTTCTTTCAGCTTCGACTTTGCTGCGAAGCAGGCGAACTTGACATTGAGTGAGTATCTACTCTGACGGTCGTGCCGGACTACTCATTGACACATCTATTAGATGCGAACAACTTACAGGGAATGACTACGTTTGTGAAGGAGTAATCGTATTTACGCTGCTCTTATTCCTGTGATGAAGTTCCGGAATCGTGACTTTGCGGTTATTGGATGGATGTCTACGCTTCCTCGTTTCCTTCATGTGCATATGCAGTACTACGATGCATGTCTTGCTTCTATTCTCTTGCTGACTGCAGCAAGAGATATGCTCGAAACCCTTCGCGGCTTGACAGTTTTACAATTGAAACTTTGCGTTTGGGGACTACACTGAATTTGTAACCGCTTTTGTATTTTTACGTGAAGTACCACTGCCCGCTTAGCTCAATCGGATAGAGAGGGTCAGACTCTTAAATCCGTGTAGGTGGGAACCGTGGGAATATTAATCTAAAGCTGTTTCTGTTTCCTTTGTATTGCTGAATCGGCGCCATTTAGTTTTTACCATTTCTATTACGACTCGGACCACACGATTCCGTACAGCTCCACACTGAGCATACAGATTTTACCTACCATCTGAACCCTCTGGTCTCGTCTTATCAGACTCTGCTGGCTACTTACGATGACCCGATATACGAATATAGCACGCAAACGTACATACGTTGAAGCAGGCTTCAGTAACGAAGATAATCTGACGGCGGAAATCCCTGCTCAGGTTTCTGCTGTTGCCTGCCCTGTGGTTCATGAAGACGCATCAGAAGCGATAGCAAGCTCGTCAAACGAACTGACTTCGGAAGTAGTGAAGAAAAAGCGCAAACGCAGCAGAAACAAGAAACAACGTGATACCGGCGAAATTCCTGGGGAGACGGAAGAAGATGGTTCGCGAGCTTCAGAAGTCGCTTCAGCGCAGACTTTAGATGGTCAGTCAGCCGGATCGAAGGGACCTATGTCGAAGTCCGGAAAGAAGAAATTAAGGGAGAGACGAGCAAAAGGTTTGTCTACAGCAATGGATGCGCCATCTGTTCTATCATTCATACTAGATATATACAGATGCAGCGACTAGAAAGCTCGCGTCGGAGCGAAGACGACTGAAACGACAAGACGATCGTCACGTAAATACTACGTGTTATGCATGCCGGGAAACTGGTCACGCTGCACGAGACTGTCCTGCTACGCTTGGCAACGACCCATCGGATCCTGTGAAGGAGGGTAAATCAGGGAAGCCCGCTGCGAGAGCTGTGGGTATCTGCTATCGGTGAGTTTACCACTCTTCTTAGAAGCATACCTCGATACTAAGCTGTCATTATCACTAGTTGTGGTTCCAAGAGACACACCCTCGCGAGATGCAACTCCTCCGTTGACCCTACAAATCCGTTACGCTTTGCTTCCTGTTTCGTATGCTCCGGAAAAGGTCATCTCGCATCGTCGTGTCCACAAAATCAAGCCAAGGGTGTATACCCCAATGGAGGGTGCTGTAAGCTCTGCGGTGAAACAACACATCTTGCGAAGAACTGTGAGATGAGGGAAAAGGGTGAGTGCTGAATCCTCGATGCTTAAAGCTATGTTCACGAATCGTATTATTCTTCAGACATCACCCCATCGACTGCATTCTTTGGTACTGGTAGGGAAGCCGGTGCAGACGAGGACGATTTCCACACGTTTAAGCGGCGGACAGCCGAAGTAAGCCATGAAGAGAAAGTCGAGGAAAAGCTGAAGAAGATGCGCAATGTCAAGGTTGGAGCACATTCAGGCGTCGTGAAGTCGTTTGGTCCAACTGTAGTAAAACCTAAGAAGGTGGTTAGCTTCTAAGTGGCCGAAATGTTTCTGATTGTCTCCTCGTGGTCGACATTCAATGCTTCGCCCATGGCCAGAGAGTCTCAGCTCGGCAGGCCTTGGGATACGCCTTTGTCTTTAGGATACTACCTCTCACTCAATGAAGTCTGTTGTTTTCTCCGATTGAGCCTCTCACCATCATTGGACCCTGCACACTTGGGAACTTCACTTCCGACTCAATGACCATTTCCCTGCATGCTTACGTCTTGTTGGTGGGGATCTATCGGTTGATATGGCTTTGAGCCGAGAGAGGAAAGCACCCAGTCCCTTTTCGTGCAATTTCAGAAGGTATTTTTATGTCCCGTTGCTTGACGTACGGCAGCTTTTCGATCAGTCAGCTCTGAATGAATAAGGTGTCGTGCTCGTGGTTCTCGTGTTACCATTGCGATACTTATTAACCTTGTTGTCTTTCGAATAGAAGAACCACTATGTTTACGTCTTCGTAATCAATGCGGGCTATTCGTGCTTCGATGGGGAGGGAGGGGTTCAGAGGCGTCCTACGGTTAGTGAGCCTGAGGGTGACAGCCGTCTAATAGCAAACGAGGATTCCATTCAATGACAGTGCCACCACTCAGGGTGCAGTCTGTCCAGTGATAGACAATCCTGGAGTTCCATTCATACTGATATCTTCCTAAGCCAGTTGCGCTGCAAGCCCTGACTTCAAGCTGAATGTTATATCGGGTGATGGAAGAAGGCCAAAGATACCCCCAACACTTGCACATTGGCGGAGAGATAGGAACAAAACTATATGACAATGACAAAAGCCATATGAAACCGGGGTATCAAGTACTGCGCAAAGTAGGGCGACTTTAGGAAGTGTCGAAGATTATAATGCTCTTGGGGTAGGCAAAGGATTATAACCGCGAGCAATATAAATGCAGGTTCGAATAGAATGGCTGACCCTTCTGAAAATACCGGCAACAGGATTTTCTCTCTTCTTCGCCAGACGACCTCGCAAACTTCGTGTGCGTCTCGAAGTGAGAAGTTCTGCATAACGGTCGACAACTGCATCCATATCAGGCCTCTTCTCAGGATCATCCTGGACCATGTCCATAACAAAAGGACGCATGAATTCTAGTCCATGGTATACCTATCGCCGTTTGTCAACACGACTCACCGCGAAAGATGCGCAAAGGAAGATTACCTCCAAGAAACATGTTCGAATAAAATTGCCTACATAGTAAACATCTGTCGGGAACGGATTGCAAGGTTCGGCGGATTTCTTAAATTCTGGGGCTGACTTGTCTCCGCCTAGGATCGGCGGCTCCAGCGGCGGCATCTCCGACGACTGGTAACGACGAGAAATACCGAAATCAATTATCACGTACGACACTGGATGGCTAGTGCGTCTGTAGTGTTTGGCCTTGGACTTAAAATCCCTGCTTCGGTCAGTTTCGACGGGATGAAAATGTCTTGGATACAACGCCGTCGGGTCCATCATGTAGTTCAACACCATGCAATCACTATCGATTTCGTGAATGGGTTGTTGATAAACCAGAGAGAACGACAACATACCGGTGAGCTACGAGGTGATGATGCATGAATTGTAAACCCTACGAGGGAAGAGGTGACAGGGCTCTGCGGTACACAGTGAGACGGCCATACCTCAAAGATTTGTCGGAAAAATTCGAGCACCTCGCCAATAGTGTCAAATGGAGGGTCCTTAAATTTACGCAGTAACGGCATCACCAAGATGGTGAGGTCATCATCATCTGGTACTTGCAAGACGTCGATAATAGGTACGCAGTGATTATGAGGGTCCGATGCAAGAGGCCCGGAAGATAGGAACCGGCCTATTTCCTCCTCGTACGGATGCCTGGATTTCGATATTTTCTTGAAGACTACTACCTTCCCGTCAGATTTCCTTTCGCCATCCATAAGGTCACTGTCCTATTACATGCTGAAAATATTAAGACCGCAGACACCAGACAGAAATGTGCATACAAGTTGTAGTAGTCCGTCTTCGCAAGATTCGGGCCATTTCTTGGTCTTAGTCCATGAAGGAACCCAATCAGGTCGATAGCGAGGTCGGAGCAAGTACCCGCATTCGTTTAACCACATGTAGTGGTCGCGCCAGAAAACCTCCCCTGGGAGTAGGCCTTCACCATCGTCTTCCTCACCGTCTAGTATAGCTGCCAGTGACTCGGGCAGTTCTAACATGGGGGATAAGGAACTGCAAACTGATTGCTGATGCACAGGAGAGTGAAAGAGAGATGTTGGGCCTAGGAGGGACTCCGGTAAGTACAAGGATCATGTCTGCTGTAAAGCTGGCACCCACAGTGCAGCGCCACATCTGACAATAAACCCTGACGAACTAGGTAACTATTGTTGTTCTATATACAACACGTACGAAGAAACCAAGGGAACAGGATGCCTCACATGAATAGTTCAGAAAACGGTGAGTACGGACATAAACAGGCTTTGTTTCTCAATATGAATTACTGTCGCACAGACTTTGATGCGTGGGGTTCATTTTGACATGCTTCGCTCTTCAATTTGCCCGTGGTTTTTGATTTTCTCCTTTCGACGTTCGTACGTCCGAAGGCCTTTGTCCTTGTTCTCCGCAATGGTCCCCCCCAAGGCTTTCGTGATTATTAGACAATTTTATTGTACAGCGGAATGAAAACAAGTATAGGTTGATTAATGAACGCTTTGCCGGGGTGGTATCTTGCGACAAACCGAGGGGGGGAAGGAGTTGTGCAATCCTACGCTTTTAAGGTTGGAATAGGATCCAACCCCTTGAGCATGTAGCTAGCAGTCCGGATTAAATGTGCCCCGGATCTGAAAAGGCCTGCAACATTCCACTCGATGTGCTTCTTGAGTCGTGAGCGCAATTTCCACTTGGAGAGGTCACCTACGATCTTGTCGAAGCGGGCTATGACTACATCTACCGTGGGTCGCTTCTCTGCATCGTCTTGCATCATATCGGTAATGAGTGGAGAAATGAAGTCAAAGCCGTCATATAGCTGTCCGTTCCGAATAGTTAGAAAGGCTAAAACAAGAGAACGTGAGACATACATTGAGAAAATACAAGCGAATGACATTCGCTATGAGGTAGATGTCGGTAGGGAAAGGGTTGCAAGGCTCGTGCCTTATGTTCTCTGGAACCGTACTGTCTGCTGAGTAAACGGGAGGCTCTAGGGGTGGCATATCCTCTGGTCTGTATCGACATGAGATACCGAAGTCGATCAAGATGTATTTGGTGGGGTGTGTTGTTCGTGAATAGTGTTTTGCCCGGCCTTTCCAATCTCGTGACTTCTCTGGATCAAGAGGATGAAACATGTCGGGAAAAAGAGGCTTTGGCTCCTTCATAATGTTCAAATGCGCACAGTCCCTTTCACTCTGTGAATTTGTTGCTTAACATCGGACAAATAAAGCCATACCTGTGGGCGATGAGGTGATCATGCAGGAATTTGATGCCCTGCATCAAGGATTGATAAACGGATTTATCGAACGCGCAAAGTGCAAAGTGAACGAACCTCGAAAGCTTGTCGCATGAAATCGATAGCTTCGCCAAATGTCCGGAAACGAGGCTTGTTAAATGGCAGCAACAGTGGCAGTACAAGGATGATGATGTTAGGTTCATCTGGTGGATGCAATACATCGAGCAGAGGGATGCAATGATTCTGAGGTTCTAAGGCTAGAGGGCCAGAACCAAGATATCGTGTTAGCTCTTCCTCATACGGATCATCTGAGTTGTCAATCCTTTTGAGGACAACAAGTTCGCCGTCAGCTATCCTCGTAGCATCAAGTATTGCAGAAAACTGTTGGAAAATGAGCATCGGTTGATGGCCTGCGACACGAAGAAAGATACTGTACATACCCCAAGTATTCTCGCATCCTCATGATCAACCCCAAGCTCTATCCCAGTCCAAGAGGGTTTCCAACCCGGACGATATCGAGGCCGGAGAACGTATCCCTGTTTCCCGAGCCATACAGACTGGTCCCGCCACCATATTTCTGGCGGAGCCAGTCGCACTGCGGGGTCTTCTTTAGGAGGAGTGGCAGAGCTCATTGGGATCGAGTTGTGGGCCTGTGCAGTGGCTCACCGGCGATATGGGTTCTATACGAACGGGAACGATGCAATTAACCGGTGGGAACAACCAGAAGAACAATAGCCAGCTGGTTATTTTGAACCTTAATGAACTTGGTAACTATTGTCTTCAGATCTACAGAAGATCTCAGAGGCATAGAACGCCTTATCGTTCAGAGTGCAGTGACTACGGAAACAGGCTTTTTGTTTCTCGATCTGAGTTGGTGGTCACACAGGCTTTGATTCGTGAAATTCATTTCATGCTTCGCGCTTCAATTTGCCCCGCAGATTTCGATTTTAGGCTATCGACGCTCGTATGCCTGAAACATTTTTGTCATCCTTTTCTGCGATGTTCCCTCAGGCTTTCATGATCAGATGACCTTGTTGTGCAATGATACGAAGATCAGTACAGTGAGTTGGTTGATCAACGCTTTGTTGGGATGGTCGGGTCTGCTTACATTCAATCACGGTAAAACGGCCGAGTGTCTATTGTCCATTGCTCTGCGATGTCAACAATCGGAATTCTTCTTTAGCGTCAAGGCACTGGCTACAAACCCGATGAGTATAAGATTCAGATCTAATGCACATATTAGTGGCGTCGAACATCACATCCTCGTACTGACATTGTCCGCCTTCGAGTGATGCACGCGGAGGGGGTCGACATTGCTTCACGCGTCATACACCACACGTATATATAGCCTAAAAAGCATAAATAAGAGAATCCAAGGAGCAGCAGAAGCAGTTGTGAGTATTTCGGATGTGCGGCACTGAGTCGCGTCATATCCTGCGACAAGTTGAGGGAAGAAAAGGAGGTCTGTGATCCTACGCCTTCAACTTTAGGGTTGGAATAGGATCCAACCCCTTAAGCATGTAGCTAGCGGTTCGGATTAAATGTGCCCCGGATCTGAAAAGGCCTGCAACACTCCACTCAATGTGCTTCTTGAGTCTCGAGCGCAATTTCCACTTCGAGAGGTTGCCTACAGTTTTGTCGAAGCGAGCCACAACTACATCTATCGTCGGTCGTTTCTCTGCATCGTCCTGCATCATATCGGCAACAAGTGGAGAAATGAAGTCAAACCCTTGGTATACCTACTCAGCTCACTTAGTCAGAAGGTTCCGAGCAGACACAATTGAAAGCATACATCGAGGAAATGCTCGCGAATAACGTTCGCTATGAGGTATATGTCTGTTGGAAAGGGGTTGCACAGCTCATCCTTGAGATTCTCTGGGACTGTTCTGTCTGCCGACATGATAGGCGGCTCTAGAGCTGGCATATCTTCGGGTCTGTATCGACGCGAAATACCGAAGTCGATGATAATATATTTGGTGGGATGCGTGGTTCGCGAATGGTGTCTCGCTTTGCCCTTCCAGTCACGAGATCGTTCTGGGTCTGCAGGATGAAACATGTTGGGGTAAAGCGGCTTTGGGTCCACCATGATGTTCAGGGACATGCAATCCCTACTACGTTATCAGTTCATCGCACTCGACCCGATCGCATACTACATACCGATGTGCGATGAGATGGTCATGTAAAAACTTTATACCCTATACATGGGTTGAGTCTATGAGACAGAAAAAACAGTTGAGTAATATCGACGAACCTCGAACATTTGTTGCATGAAATCGACCGCCTCGCCAATGGTCATGAACGCCAGCTTGTAAAACGGTAACAATAACGGGAGGACGAGAATTACAAGGTCCGGATCGTCTGGTGGATGTAATACATCTAACAACGTAATGCAGTGGTTATGAGGTTCTGAAGCCAATGGTCCAGAGCCAAGGTATCGTGTAAGGTCCTCTTCGAACGGGTGTTCTGATATCTTGATTTTCTTGAGAATAACCTGCTCCCCGTCCGACACTCTGACTGCATCAATGACTGCGGGACGCTAAGTTGCAGTAAACGTTTCGCGTGGTACCAAGCAACATAGAAGAGAGTCAAAGGCACATACCAGGAGAATCTTTGCATCTTCGTAGCTCACACCGAACTCCCCCAATCCAGTCCACGAGGGTTTCCAACCGGGGCGAAATCTAGGACGTAGCAAATAGCCCTGGGCTTTGAGCCATTCACACTGGTCTCGCCACCATATTTCTGCATCTACGAGGTGGGCTGCGGGTCTTTCAGCTGGAAGCGGCGGAAGTGACGAAGAGGACATTCAGGCCTGCGGCGTAAGAGTAAGGTATGGTGCAGATCTTCCTATGAATAGGCTCATCAAAAAATAAAGAGTACCGGGACTTAAATGGCCCAGTGACGAGCCCATGTATGATACAATAAAACAAAAAACAATAACTTGCCAAGAGCTCCAGCTGCTTTTGACCGATATGGGTACATTTGTCTGAGAGTCTATTGCCAAACAGACACCAACAGCATGAATTTAAACGTTAGCGCCGGGTTGGCAGGCTTGCTTGTAATCGATTCTACAGCTTGCTGAAGAGTCTCGACGCCCGAGAATTGTAGTAATTCCCTTTGTGTGCTAGATCGACTACTGTGTGGCGGAACCTTCTTCGCGACCTCTTACATCCTCTCACCTTAGCAATGAGTGGTCGGATGGCATGTGGATCCTCGCATTACTTACGTCCCTGCCTGCCATGATCTCAAATATCGTCTTTCCTTGGATGACACAGAAGGAACACTAGGATGCTTCCCTCAAATCGGTGTGTTGTCATGGTTGCACCCATCCATTTAACTTCTTTCTCTCAAGGTCTACTAGAAAGATGGCTAATCCAAACGCTTAGGTCATGAGACTATCTTTCGAGAACGGTTTTTCTAGACCACGCATATGCGTATGATGCAACTGCCTATCTTTCCCTTCACAATCTCTAATGCGGAGATTCATTGTTCGTCAATGTTGCTCTGCAAAGTCCAGTTCAGCAGCTCAGACTCCATTTTTTGAAAAGCATTATGCCAAGTGCCTCATCCCTCGTTTTCCTTTGAAGCGAGACAGACATTGCGATGTGGCTGAACAGCAGATCCCGGTTTGCCCGAGACGGGAGCTAAGGAAATGAAAGTACGCCATATAGGCTCAGCTCCGGAGAGCATAAAACAGGGCGATATCGACGTTTACGTGGTGATTAGCTATGGCCTCATCCACCTACTCTTCAGCTATGTATTCTGTACATATCTGTGCATTACTATTCACGTCGTTCATCTGCAGTGTATTTGCAGTGAACTATCAGCTTTCAGATAACCACGTGGGGTCGGATTTTCTATCCTCTTTCGTCCATGAAGCTATAGCCGACCCTACACATGGCCGAGTGTCAGCGTATTTTGTGACAATCTGGAACTACAAGTTGCTGACAGTGTGTCTAGTACATATGTCGATCAAGCAACTGCCGTTGCTCAGAACCTCACCTTCGCTTCAGGCGACACACTGATCATGCGAGCAGATTCTACTACCAGACTTGCCCCATCTGACCCTGGAAGAAAGAGCGTCCGAATCCGCAGTGTCAAGGCATACTATACGGTATAAGCTTCGCTTTTCCTGCTGCTAGAACTCCTCGGCGACTTACAAATACATAGGTCTGATATTCGTCATATGCCTCAGGGTTGCGGTACCTGGTCAGCCGCATGGGAAGTCGGGGACGATTGGCCTAATTTGGGTGAGGCTGATATTGTGAGTCTCGAATCAAGATTTTGTAGTAGAATGGGACTCTTAGCCAGCACGTTTCGGGCTCATTGTTCATCCAGAGCGAGTACATCATCTATGCTCTGTACCAGTGCCATGACTTACTCGAAGATTCAACCGATAGGCTCGAAGGCGTCAACGATCAGTTTCCAAATACAATGATCCTGCACACCAGTGCGAACAGCAATATGCCTGCCCCCGATGACGAAACCGTCACGCCTACAGGAAACAACTGTAATGTTAACACAAGCGGCAACACAGGGTGTGGCGTACAAGCACCGACTGCTGACAGTTACGGCCCGGCGTTCAATGCAATTGGCGGGGGTTGGTACGCTATGGAGAGAACAACAACGTTCATCAAGGTTTGGTTCTGGGGTCATAACTCTAGAAATGTGCCTTCGGACGTCAGAAACGGAGGTGGTTCAGTCAACACTGATGCATAAATAGGTAGCATCATCTGTTTTGCGCCTTAGTCGCTCTCTAAAGTCACGACGTTGGGCACACCCACCACTTTCTTCCCTAACTCCCAATGTGACATCAACTCACATTTCGGGCCCAACGAGATCGTTATTAACCTGACATTCTTTGAGTTAGCTTCTTTTTCTCGAAACGATAGGACTCACGAGATACACCTTTTCAGGTGAAGATTGGGCTGGTCATTCGAGCGTATTCAACGGTGCCGGATGCCCTGGTGACTGCATCAGTCAGTAGTCCCGACTTCGTTTCACCTATCCTTTGCTCATGTGTATTCATTTCAGCCTTCGTGGACGAGAATCCAAGCGCATTCGTTAACGCTTTCTGGAACATTGCTGCTGGCCGCGTCTACACATAATAAGCAAAGCCCGATTTTTTCCGTTACTTCGTTTCTCTGGCAGAGAATATTCTGGTTATGTTGATATTATGGAGATACATCCTCCGTCGCTTATGAAAACAACTGTGGAAGTATTTTGTCCATCCAATACTATCGAGTTGGGGTACACGGCGAGCGACATTCGTGGCTCAAGGACTTCATATCTCAATACAGTGCTATTACAGCCTGCGACATCAGAAGATGCTTTCCGTTGCTCTACGGCAACCTTTGTTCAAGCCGTGCTTTTGTCTTCCAACATCAATGCATCAAATCTCTCACCATCATTGGACCCTGCAAGTACTCACCAGGGTCGACCTGCTATTCTCTGATGCTTGGAACTTTCAATTCCGTAAACGTCGACCTGATAATCATTTCTCTGCATGCTTACGTCTTAGTAGCAGGGACATGTGTACTTATCATTGTGCTTTAGATTGAAAGAATTGATGGCGAAGCGTCTGGACCCTTTTCTCAGAAAGGAGCCTTTTGTCTCGGTATCCTTAGCTTCTCATTTAGTACTTCTGTGGTGGTCCGGGGCGGTGGAAACTGTCCCTTGTCTCTGATTTGTGGCGTCCATTTCATGCTTCGAGGTTCAGTTTGCCTCGTGGATTTCGATTTTCGTTCCGTGCACCGTCAAATGGCCCCTCGATACGTGTCCGAAGACTTTTGTTCTCCCTTGTGGCAACATTTCATCAGGCTTCCATGATAGACCATCTTGTTGTACAGTCAGTAGCGACCATGATCCCAGCTGCAGACCGAAACAATTATGATACTTGGACGATTCGGGACTCGGAAGCCCTGATGCACTTACTAGGCGTCGATGATATCCCCACATTCGCATTGTCCGTACCTTCTGGTGCATGCGGAGTTGGTCGACGTCGTTTCATGCATCATACGCCATCAGTGAAAGTGAAAGCGCACGAATAGTACAATCCAAGGAGAAACATGAGCAGCCGTAAGTATGTGCGACGCCAGGCCGTATGGTATCCTACGAGAAAACACGAGAAGGAAGGGAGTCTTGCGATTCTATGTCCTCCGGGTTGGAATAGGATCCAACCCCCTGAGCATGTAGCTAGTAGTTCTGATTATATGTGCCCCGGATCTGAAAAGCCCTGCAACACTCCACTCGATGCGCTTCTTGAGCCTTGCGCGCAATTTCCACTTCGAGAGGTTGCCTACGATCTGGTCGAAGCGAGCTGTAACTACATCTATCGTGGGTCGCTTCTCTGCGTCGTCTTGCATCATATCGGTAATGAGCGGAGATATGAAGTCAAAGCCGTCATACAGCTGTCCGTTCCGAATACTTAGAAAGCGCTAAAACAAGAGAACGTAAGACATACATTGAGAAAATACAGGCGAATGACATTCGCTATGAGGTAGATATCGGTGGGGAAGGGGTTGCACCGCTCTTCCTTTATGTTCTCTGGAACCGTGCGGTCTGCTGACCAAATCGGAGCCTCCAGAGGTGGCATATCCTCCGGCCTGTAGCGACGTGAGATACCAAAGTCGATTAAGATGTATTTGGTGGGGTGTGTCATTCTTGAATAGTGTTTTGCCCCGCCTTTCCAATCTCGTGACTTGTGTGGATCAACAGGATGAAACATATTGGGATAAAGAGGCTTTGGATCCATCATAATGTTCATAAACATGCAGTCCCTTTCTCGCCGTGAACAGGTTGCTTAATATCAGAGAGATAAAGCCATACCTGTGGGCTATGAGGTGATCGTGCAGAAACTTGATGCCCTGCACGAGACATTAATGGATGGATTTATCTAGAGCACAAAGTGAACGAACCTCGAAAGCTTGTTGCATGAAATCGATAGCCTCGCCAAATGTCCGGAAACGAGGCTCGTAGAACGGCAGCAACAATGGTAGTACAAGGATAATGACATCAGGTTCATTTGGTGGATGCAATACCTCGAGCAAAGGGATGCAATGATTCTGAGGTTCTAAAGCTAGAGGTACAGAACCAAGATATCGCGTTAGTTCTTCCTCGTATGGGTGTACAGACTTGTCGATCTTTTTGAGGACAACAAGTTCTCCGTCAGATATCCTCGTAGCATCCATTATTGGGGCACGCTATTAGACATAGGCGTCGGTTGATGCCCTGCGAGATGAAGAGATACGTACCCCAAGTATTCTCGCATCCTCGTAATCAACTCCAAAATTTCCCATCCCAGTCCAAGAGGGTTTCCAACCTGGACGATATCGAGGCCGGAGTAAATATCCCTGTTTCCCGAGCCATACAGACAGGTCTCGCCACCAGATTTCTGGCACAGCCAGCCGCGCCGCAGGTCTTTCTTTAGGAAGACTGGCAGACCTCATTGGTATCGAACTGTAAGTGCAGTGTCTCGCTGGAGAGAAGGGTCATCTACGAACAGGCGTGATACAACCAGTGGGAACGCCCGAAGAACAATAACCAGCTGGTTGCTCTGAACCCTGATGAACTTGGTAATTATTGTTCTCGGAGGTCTACATACAATATGTATGAAGAAACCTAGTCTCCGATACGCGACAGGTCTGCTGAGGGCGAGAGGGACGAGGAAACTAGGAGTATAGAATGCCTCATGGAGTGAATAGTTCAGAGCACTGTGACTATGGACGTACAATGCTCAACATTCAGGATTGAAGCAGGTTCGACTGATACGGGTACTTAGGAAGATACCGTTGCCAAACAAACGCCAACAGAGTAAAGATAAATGTTGCCGTAGCGCCGGATTGCTTGTACTTAGCCTAGGGCCGTTGTGGGCAAGTATTATTGTACAAGTCTTGAAGGAACTCAGATCGACATGTTCTCATCTCTTTAGCTTTGTTGGGCTATCCTTGCCTTGAGGTATCAGCATTTCAAGACACGCCGAAGATCTCTCGGGCCTCATCCATTGACGTCTTTCTCTTTCAGATGTAAAGTTTCTTGGATCGCTGTTGCTGATTAGCTATCAAATATTCAGATGTTCGTTCATGCAAAAACACCCATGATCTTGCATCGGAATGCCTGCTTGATGGTGACAGTCAAATAATACAAGGGCGACCTTGTGAGCACAGCCACTATTGTTCGACCCATTAATTGTTTGGAAAACTTCCTCCAGCCTGGATTGTGAAGTCTCCGAGAGATATTTAACAAATCTATCCCTTGTGTCCATTCGCCAGCTCCTACTACCCCATGTCTTCGTCAATCGACCACACCGGATGTCGCGACCGTGCATCTCTCGAGTTGCAGGCAGTTGTTGAACCCTCCGTAGCAAGGCCTACGGAACCAACAACAGATGGAAAGTTTCGTCAAGACTATACCGTACTCTGGCCTTCTGAATTATTCTGGAGAGACCATCAGCCATGGCTTGCAGAGAGGGGATACATGCTCAGGCCTCGTTACCATCCCGACTGGGTTGCATCTTACAAGGACACGCCAGACTACCCATGGGACAGCGAAGATGGTGTAGTTCCGTTAGTGAGTATGATAGGTCGCTTTTCCTTATCGACAACTGATGTGAAGGTGTCGTGCTAGCATAGCTTCCTCCTTGATGCTACGCGCATCTCCGATGGAGAGGTTGTCATTCTGAAGAAAGTATTCCGTCAGCGTAATCCATACGAGATTGATATGAACAGGTACTTCTCGAGTGAACCACTCAAATCTCATCCTCGCAATCATTGCATTCAAATTTACGATGTCTTGGCTGTGCCCGATGATGAAGACATATTCATCATGGTCATGCCTCTCTTGCGTCCTTGCGACGATCCCCGATTCGAAACCATAGGGGAGGTCATGGAGTTTCTCAGACAAGTGTTTGAGGTTGGTAAATCTCTCTCATGGACGATATATTCTAACATGTGCTCAGGGTATGCAATTCCTGCATCAGTGTCGTGTTGCGCATCGGTAAGCTATTGCATTCTATTGTACGCACGTGCTGACCTTATTCTAGTGACTGTATGGACCTCAACATCATGATGGACCCCAAGCCTATGTTTCCTGACTTGTATCACCCTATGTCGGACACTATGAGTCGCGAATTCACCGACGAGGCCAAGAAGCCTTACACTCGCACTGCGCGACCACCGAAGTACTACATAATCGACTTCGGCTTGTCTCTTCGGTTCTCCCCAGATGATACCAATCCTCTCGCTGATCCAGTGGAGGGTGGCGACAGGACTGTACCCGAGTTCCAGAACTCTGATGAGCCTCGGAATCCGTTCCCCACTGATATCTACTACCTGGGTAATCTGATTCGGGAGACCTTCTTAGAGGTGACTTCCTTTACTTCATGCAGACTGGATCTATTCTGACGTCTGTTTGCAGAAAACCACGGGCCTTGAGTTCTTGAAGCCGCTCGTTGACGACATGGTGCAAGATGATATGACAAAACGGCCCACAATCGATGAAGTTGTAGAACGTTTGAGTAAAGTTCTCCGATCACTACACTGGTGGAATCTTCGTAAACGATTGGTTGAGAATATTGAGGCAGAAGACGCGATGAAGCGGTTTAGACGCAGATGGCGACACTTTTTCCGCACAGTGGGATATACTCTAACGTTCAAAAGTCCTTTACCGGTACCACACTACTGATCATATATTGCAGTCATATATACCCGGATCATCACTGAATCTACATACGCTTTCGTTGTTTGTCTCCGTCGTTGGATGCCCGGAGGGTCTAGATAGGGCGCTGCTACTAATCGGAATAAATCCTTGCATGTGTCCTGAAAACATACGGTTGCTACGGGTTACGTAGACTGTGGTGCTGCTTTGTCTAACCTCAAGTTGTGCACGATATTTTTTTGCCTAAGAGTAGCAAAGAAACTGAATCACCCACCGGAAGCGCCGTGAGACGCTTTGGGAAAACAAAAAGAATATGTGATGTGACTTACACTCGTGCGAAATACATCTTAGTTGCTTCCGTTATCTTTGTTCTACGATGGCTGCAGATTTCGACACGTACTTATTCATTCACGTTGGCTGAAAGTTGCAAGTGATCAGAAGTGTGGGTCAGCTGGTTTCCCCGGAGCTTCTCCTTCAACTGTCCTTTTCTTCCTCAAAGAATGTTGGCGAACGTCGTGTCTACATCGATCACGCGGCGGGGGGTTGAACACACTGAAGAGCAAGACCAATGGGTTATCCTCCAGCCTGATGAGCTGTTTTGGCGGGACCATCAGAAATGGCTTGCGTAGAAAGGGTATATGCTATGACCACGTTATAAGCCGGACTGGGTTGCTTCCTGGAAGGGTACCAACAAGAGCTTCATGGACTGTGAGGACGCTGTGTATATTGAAGTACGTGCCCTCTTCGCTTCTAGTGCGTAGGTATGAACTCAGAACTTACTGTGGAGGACATTGCATGGACATATTCTCGATGCCACTCGAATATCGGACGGAGAGATAGTGATGTTGAAACGAATCTCACATCTTGTTCATCCCCACGAGAAAGAACTCAGCGTGCTATTCTCCTCTGAGCCTCTACGATTTCATCCTCGGAATCATTGTGTCCCGCTGTACGAGGTACTTGATCTATCAGAGGACCAGAGTATTCCCATTCTCCCGTTGACTTTGCTTCGCTCCTACAATGATCCCTGTTCCCAAACAGTTGGCGAGGTTTTCGAATGCTTCAGACAAGTTATCGAGGTGAGTTCCCTTGCCGTATGTATGATGCTTGTATAGAATACGATTCAATTCGTCCATCCAATATAGGGCCTTCAGTTCATGCTTCAGTGCCGTGTGGCGCACAGGTACGTCTTTACTCTCATCATACTTTTACTCTCGTGAACTAAGTATTACAGGGATTGCATGACGCTCAATATCATGATGGATCCCCACCCTATGTTTCCGCAGTCCTGCCATCCGATGGCCACGACGTGGAACCGCGATTTTACGAGTCCAGCTAAGTAACCTTACACACACAGCACGTCCCTCGAAGTATGACCTGATTGACTTCGGTCTGACAGTACTCGCGTGAGGAAGAGTATCTGCTGGAGGATATTATCACGGGCGGCGATAAGACTGTCCTACAATTTCAGAATACTCTCAATCCTCAGGACCCATTCCCAATCGACATTTACTACCTTGGAAATGTTACCAAGCATGATTTTCTGGCGGTATGCATATCATCCCCTCTGCGCTGTCAGGACATCTCTAACTGATTCTTGCACCAGAGATGCTCTGGACTTGAGTTTCCTAAACCGCTTGTTGACAACATGGTGCAGACCGATCCGAAAAAACGCCAACGATGGACGAAGTAGCGACCGAGTATAAGAAACTCATCAGGTCATTGTCTTGGTGGAAACTTTGAACGAGAATCAAGGAGAATGTTGAGGCTAGGGATCCTATCAAGCGACGCGCGCGATCTATCCTCTGGCTCGTTCATACCATCAGCACCTTCTAACGTTCAAAAGCGCTTTACCAGTACCCTGCTATTGAACCCTGTGTCGCTCCTTCATTTGATTGATTGGACGCCCGGAGAATGTCGCTTTTGTACCCGATCTGTTCTCGCTGTTGGTGAGTTGATGTATGCGAGAGAGAACTAAGCATTGACTGCACCAGTACAGAATGATCGCGATTTTTTTTCGTTCTGAGTTTAGGAAAATACGCCTGATTGTCCACGGAATCCAGACGCGTTTAGGTTTGACCAACATCTGTCAAACGTGCGGCCGCCACAAGTGACACACCCTCCTTTCGAGGGGAACACGGCAAAGATGCACCAGTAGACAACAGTATCACACAGGTGACCCTGGGATATGATTATGGCATACAAGGACGTGAGTAATAGTGCGTACAAGGCAGTAAAGAGATCATGGGGTTTTGGCAAATCTTTGTTCAGCGTGGCCCACGAGGAATGGCCAAAGTGTCTTTCTTTATGAACTCCGACAACATCTTACTACAAAGCACCCCAATTGTTCAATATTTAGAATGCCCAGCCTAATGCATCACACTCGATGACCATAATGAGTATTAATGCACACAATAGAATGGGTGGAGGACGCCGCACGCAATGTGGTTGGACTGACCATACCCGATCGGAGCATCATCGGAGATCGACCCGGGATCGAGGTATAAGAAGGGTTGATGGCTACTTAAAATCATTCCCAGCATCTTCCCTAACATGTCCATCTCGAACAGAGAACCTAAAACCGTCGTACGTACTGTTTGTCTCTTAATCAACTTGTTCACTCACCATATCATCTAGTTCGCCAACGCCTTCTCCAGCGTCACCCTTTCTGGGGTCACCCAAGATTTGCAATCTTCCGCTCCCCTCGATGTCGTTCTGACTCGGGGTAAACCTCGAGAGAACAGGCCCTTGATCGTTGATACTCCTGGTGTCATCACCGGGCCTCGTCCTCCCAAACGGCTACCTTCCAAACTTCCCTCACCGGGCAACATGAACCTGCATTTGACACTTGGGAAGAAGATTGGCCGTGGTCGGGTCGGGAGAGTCTTCGAAGCTACTATTGATCTTCACCGGTCCAGCCCAGAGCTCGCTGATATGCTTATGCCTCCTCTTGTGGTAAAAGTGTCCCGCCGCCAGGACGCCAACAAGATTGCTCGCGAGGCGTTCTATTACGATGAAATGGAGTGTTTGCAGGGATCCGTGATCCCGAGGTATTATGGCTTCTTTGAGGCTACCATTCCACCTAATATCGAATTCACACCTTGGGCTCACGACAAGCTGACCCGATCCTCTCACCGATACGATGCTTCGAGCGACCTTTCTGAATCTGAATATGATACAGACTCGAATTTCGAGGAAGACGGTTCGGACCTTGAAGAAGTAGATGAAAATGGCGAAAGATACTCGGACAGCGACGACGATACGCCTCCCA
Source organism: Somion occarium (assembly GCA_964035595.1). NCBI lineage: Eukaryota > Fungi > Basidiomycota > Agaricomycetes > Polyporales > Cerrenaceae > Somion > Somion occarium. The sequence goes on from OZ037947.1 coordinate 492,432, forward strand.
TGGTCGTGACTCCTACTAAAGTGAGTATACTTATTATGGAGCGTGTGGGAGGCCGATTGCCTCTGGGTGAGATGCTGCCCGATGGTCTACGGTAAGTACCTGCCATGTCTTTTGTTGTATCTTTATGCTCATATGTGCCGTAGTGAGGAACTTGACTCAATGTACTTGGATCTGTCAAAGCTCGGCGTCGACCACGTTGACATTCGCTACTTCAACATTCTCTATGCGCCACCACCCCTTCCTGAGTTGCCGTTCCTGCCATCCCCGCTAAGCCAGCGTGTCTACAACTATCGTTTAGTCGACTTTGACAATTCGTACAAAAGTAACAGGGGGCCTGCGCTTTGGTATGGTTATCATCGTTGCCTGCTCTCTAGACTCCTCATGAACTTACCCTACGGCGATATATATGAGCCATGGGAAATGTAGACACCCCCTCTAGAATATAAATGCCGTAAAATCGCTACAGTTCTTCCATTAGTAAGTGTTTCGTCAGTCGTCCTAACATCACTGCGTCAAAGAAACAGAGTACATATGTAGTTCAGGGTTTCGCCTACGGGCAACATGCATGACACTTCATCTTCTGCTATGCAATAACATTAAATGACTCGCTCTGGCCACCGTTAATGGTGTCGTGGGTATCGGAAGCCCTACTGTTACGGTATAATAGAATATAGCACCAGGCTATCATTAAGCCACGAAGAAATTTCTTACCCAACGAGGAGAAGCCACCCATCTCACGTATCATAACTTGAAGGTTGACTGTGACTGTGTATGTTTCTACGGAAAGCTTCGACGCTAGGATTCTGGATTAAAATACATGGGTTCAACGCCTTGCCACTGAGCAGCCCCAGCCGCGGCCCGTACAAACAAGATCTCACATTCAGTGTCTGCACCTTCTCAAAGCAGTCCGACGTTCTCCTTATCGGATGTGGTAATACGTTAGACGTATCTAAGGACTAACACGTTGTTCAAGTTGACTTGGACGAATTCCCCCTAGCTCAGTGGAATTTCATTATCGTCTTGGAAGTAGTTGCCAGATCAGAACAGATTTGACAAATAAGGTAGTGCTCCTGCCTTCATTGACGTCGGCGCTTTACTCGCGCTTGTCTTTTGCCCCATGATTGTCAACGCATAAGAAGACGGTTCTTTCCACGTCTTATCATCAACCATCGACAAGCACGGATTCAAAGCAAGACCGCACTCAGCTACGACCAGGCGAAGTTTTCTGGCGTGATCACCAACAATGGTTGCAGGAAAAAGGTTACATGCTTCGGCCACGCTATCGACCGGGATGGGTAGCGTCATGGAAACACAAGAATCCTATGTATTGGAACTACTGAGGCTCCGAGTGGCTTAAGGTCAGACATTTTGTTTGTATCATGGGTATGAAGTGATTATGAGCAGCTTGAACCTGAAGCGGACCACGTCATTGGTGCAACAGGGATATTCGACGGCGAACTGGTCATGCTCAAACGGATTTGTCATTCTGGGCATCCTTGTGAAGGGGAAATTATTCATTTTTCTCTCAGGAGCCAATTGCATCTCATCCTCACAATCACTGTGTTCCGATCTACGATGTACTCGATCTTCGGGAAGACGACGATCCTTTTATTCTTGTAATGCCCTTGTTGCGAGAGTACAATAACCTGCGGATGAAGTCCATAGGTGAAGCTGTCGAGTTCTTCCGGCAGTTATGCGAGGTGCGTGTTGGCCTTTTTGTCAACTCTTCGATTCTGCTGGACGACACTTGTCTAGGGCCTGCAATTTTTGCGCAAATGCTGTGCCGCTCACAGGTGAATTTCTGAAGTTATGTTTGAGTATGCTTTTCACAATCTATGCAGAGATTGCATGAACCTCAATATCATGATGGATCCCAGGCCTCTGTTTCCTCACATGTTCCATCCACGAGACGATCGAAGGACGTTGGACTTCAAGGGAACGGCGAAATACTATACTCGGACGGCTCGTCCTACAAAGTACTTCTTCATAGACTTTGGTCTGTCTCGAAAGTACTACCCAGGGGACATGCCCCCCGTTGAACCTGTCATATTCGGAGGTGACAAGACAGTACCTGAGTCCACGGAGCCCTACGATCCTGTCAATCCGCCCCCTACAGACATTTACTATGTGGGTAACCTGATACGCGAGGACTTCTTACAGGTGAGCAGGACGATAGGTGGCGATATTCACGAATTATTGTTCCAATATATATTAAAGAAGACAACTGGACTGGAGTTCATGGAGCCGCTTGTCGCTGACGTGGTGCAGGATGATCCATCAGAGCGGCCCAATATTGATGAGGTTATTCGACGCTTCGAACAAATCCGTCGTTCGCTAAGCTGGTGGACACTAAGCTCAAGAATTATCGAGAACCGATGAAGCTCGAGGCGATCCTGTCGCTCGAGCTTTCCATCGTTGTTCGGTTTAGAGGTCCTGTTCCTATTCCCTGATATGTCTCATATGATGCAATGATTTCACCGACATCCCTAACATGCCTATTCATTCTATGATTTCATGGTAACGACGATGTCATCCATGAGCTGCATGCGACGTGCATGCTAATTCCCTGTATCTAGTACAAATACATGACCAAGGGCGCGGTTTTGATCTCCAGTATCCTATTGTTCATGGTCATGCGAGTAGTGGAGCAACCTGTCTAGTCGCTTAGCTTCACGCATCCTTCTGACTTATCCGGCTCACCTTCGCGAAGCAAAGTCGGTAAGCCCGTTCCCTTGCTTGGCATATTGACCAGTCGTGAATCATCACCAACACGGAATACCACCGACTCTCTTTGGAATCGGAGATAGGTAGTGTGGTACACGCGGAATAGAAGAGGCTGGACAGGGCCGCTTGGACGACTGACGGCGACCTCCCTGCATCGTATATCACAGAAGATTCGGGGGATCTCTCCGACGAGGTGTATAATGAGGCCTCGGTCGAAGGGATCAATGTGAGTCTTGACAGTTACTCTACATGGCGAATATCTTGCTGAGTAGTACGTTGCCGGGAGGCGACCTGACTGTAAGAGACGCAGTTAGATGCTTCAAGATTCCTGCCAATCATATTTTGTTCCACCTACGGCTAGGACCCCATTGTTTCGTAACCAGCGTATGTCGTTCAAGGACAAGCAGTCCAACTCAGTTGTACGTGGTGGACAGCGAAGGAGTAGCCGCCCGTGAGAATATTACTGAAATCAACTTCAACAATCGAAGCGAATAAAACTGACATTTTGATTGCGTCCGTGCCTAGTAACATGTCTTCCTCTCTGACTGGGCGAACTTGCATTGTCGATGCACTATGCGGAGCACAGTCACTTCCCCTCTGTATTCCGTACCCATCCTTTGTGACAAGAGTGTCTTGACGGCGACTTTGGGGTGAGGATGAGTGAAGCATACCTGGGAACGTGCACATCTTCTGAGCCCTTCATTGATTTATTCTGAGCGGAACCTGCCATGTCGCTATGCTCAGATGTTGCAACGGAGGGTACATTACTCCTGGGCGCTCTCGACAATATCCTGGCAACTAGTAGCGACCAAATATCATAAAGTCCTCGTAAGAATCCGAGCCGAAGTACATAAAAAGCAAACATGAAGATAAAGCGGTAATGTAGATATGTATACGAGGGAGGATATATGAACGACAGCAACGGGAAATGTGGATACATGAAGCAACAGCAAAAACAATCAGATACGAGGTGTGGGAACTGCGCTCTTAAAAGTAAGAACATGAGCAACAGTTCGGAAGAAATGGTGAATTGGCCTAATGATAGGATCAAAAATGTAGTCGCCCTCCTGCAGCTCTACAAGGCGAGAACGTAGGGTCCACCAGTGTAGTGATCGACTGATCTTGTCAAAACGCTCAACGACTTCATCAATCGTCGGTCGTTTGGAGGGATCAGCTTGTACCATGTCAGCGACAAGAGGCTCCATGAATTCGACACCTTTTGTTTTCTATACAAGTCATGGTGTAACATTCTTTAGTGTGTATGACTTAACGAGTACAAAGGACGTACCTCTAAGAAATCTTTTCTGATCAGATTTCCGAGGTAATAGATGTCAGTAGGAAATGGGTTGCAAGCTGCATCCGAGTTCTGAAACTCAGGGACCGTCTTGTCTCCACCGACGATAGGATCTTCCAAGGGACTCGGATCATCAGGAGAGTATTTGCGAGAGATGCCGAAGTCGATGATGTAGTACTTCACGGGACGGGCGGTGCGTGTGTAGTACTTTGCTCTCCCAGATATATCCTTCTTACGACGGGTAGCAATGGGATGATAGAGGTCAGGGAACATCGGTTTTGGATCCATCATAATATTGAGATCCATGCAATCCCTTCGTTCATGTGAGTTAAAACAGCAAGACATCATATTGTCAGCACCTACCTATGTGCGACGTGGCATTGATGAATAAACTGCAGCCCCTGCAGAGGATGGTTAATGCAGGATCTACCATTCCAAAGATGGACATTACCTCAAAGATCTGCCTAAAAAACTCTACAGCTTCACCGACTGACTTGAAGCGAGGCCTCTTGTATTCCCGCAGGAAAGGCAGTACGAGAATAACCGTGTTTTCTACATCAGGGACATTAAGAACACTATGGAGGGATATACAGTGATTCCGCGGGTGTGATGAGATCGGTTCGGTAGAGAAGAATCGAGTGATTTCGACCTCAAAAGGGTGAACTTGGGTCGATATGCATTTAAGTGTCACCATCTGGCTATCGGAAATCCTTGTAGCATCCAAGATATTGCGACGCTTCACAGTTTCAGTTGTTAATCAGGTTCAACCACTTGATGTAATGAACATACGCGACTAGAATAACTATCTTCGTATCTCGTCAAATCAGGATCGAATTGATCCTTCCACGAAGGAACCCAGTCTGGACAGTAGCGGGGTCGGAGGAGATATCCTTGCTCTTTCAGCCAAATATAGTGGTCCCTCCAGAACGTCTCTGTACTGCGAAGCTTCAGGAAGATACTCTGGTCCACGACGCGTTTATTCGTGTTGGGCTTTGCAGTCATGAGAGCTATAGTCGCGCTTTGTCCAGTTAATCCGTGGAAGTATGTGAGTGGGTGTTCATGGATGATCAGAATGGAACGTATTTCGAAGATCTTCACACTGCGCGCTTGGCAACCTGTAGCTTTTTCTCACACTCTGTACCTGTGGGTGTGTATGTAACTAAAGCAACGGCTTTCTTTCCTTGTATTTTCAATTGTATGTATAGAGTCTGTTCCCATGTTATTGTCCCGGTTGGTATGCTGCCACAAGGTGTCGTTTCCTTGTTTCGTTGGCCTTCTACCATCATTGATTGCTCAACCCCTCGAACCAAGCGGCGGTGATCTAGGATTACCTGATATAAAAGCACCTATGATGTTTCGGAGCTCAACAACCTTCCCGATTCTTAGTCACAATAATTTCTGCCACGCTCTACTATACGCTAGTTCTATGGCTGATGCTGGCGATGAGCTTTATACAATCGCGGACTCCTTGGTGGATGGATTGCATAAGGTCGCCGCACCTAGTGTTTACCTCTTGAAAACTGGTTATAAATGGTATAACGCCAATACTGCTGTTGCATGTCTCCAGCGCGGGCATTTCAGCCTGAAATCAGGCATAGGAACACTGTTCCTTGAGCAAAAACTGATTCCTCGTCAGGAGTTGAAGGAACTACTTGATCAGTTTGAACGGTACGTCTCTGTTAGATTACGACTCTGCCGGCATGAATTATATCTGTCTCCTACCATGCAGTGCTTCGACAGTAGAAGATTCTTTAACCGCAAAGTTGGATACAAACGAGAAATATCCTTGGAGAGTTAGGATCTGGAAGAATTTCAAATTGCGAGATATTGGTGCTGAGTTCGAGGCGGTGGCTCGCGAATTCTTCGATGATGTAGAGGTCAGTGCTTATGTAGCATGCAGTAGCATGCGTTTGAGCTCAGAATTTGACAGAGAACATCTACTGCTGCGAAGAAGCAGAATATATCCCAGAACCTTGTCTCATTCGATCTGGCTCGGGCTTCCTGTGAGTAATTTGTTCTGTCGAACTGAGTTGAATTTTGTTGACTCATTTCTTACTGCTGGGCATGATGTCCGGATGCAACATGAAGGTCGCGAGAATGACAAGGATCTACTGTCAGAGAAGAATCTGCGAGAATTCGTCGCTTTCTTCAAGAAGATTTTAGAAACTTATGATGGTTGGTCTCGCGGAATTGACTTATGAATGTCCTGTAACCTTTCCTTTCATTTCCAGATAATGCCATTCCCAGTGATCCATTCAGAGACCGGAACACCGCAGACTCAACTGCAGCAGAAGCACGTGCAGTTAACGACACATCTGTAATGTTGGAAGTTGATATTACGGCCCAGGTCAACCCAGATGATGCTAATATTTGAGTCATTCCATGCTGGTTTCATGTCATAGTAAGCACTCATAAACGGATCGGGTATGCTGAATTAAACTGTTCTCTCTTCTTTCTGCGACACGGTTGTGGCATTGATACCTTTAAATATCATAATTTATTCTATGACCTAGTTACTTATTATACCGTAAGAATATGGATATATGTTTTTAGATTCATTTTGATTTGTTCATGCAATGCTGGCATCCATGACAGAATGAATTACCGTTCACCAATGCTATGGTCCATTTTTTGAAAGCTTGAAAGAACCAAGAGCCTTACGAAAATGCATGACGTGAATTGTGTGGTCTATCATGCCCTTCTTTGCCTTGGTTTCTGCACAACAATTATGAGAGCTAGTACTTAGGGACATTGTCAGGTTTAACAATAGCACAGTGTTGGAAGGACCTGAATGCCGCAGCTGGAACAATGTAGCCTTTATCGCTTTCCAGCTGACACCAACACAAAATAACCGCGAGCAATCGTATTGAAAATTTCAATCCATGTCTGATGGACGCCAGCAGCCACACGGTACTTTACGTCTTAAGAATAAAGCATATCCAATACATAAAAGACATGCTGAACATAGGTGTTATACCAAGGAGCAATTCCTATAATAAAAACAATTGTGGTGTAGTCATTCGGAAAGCTTTCATTAGGAACAAACATCAAGGCAAAAACAAAAGCAGTGACGGTCGCAACGCAGCAGAACTACACCAGGCATTCAAGTTCTAATGTAATGGCAACAGAAATCCAGGACATGCCTACCAGGCTTCTGCCTTCATTCGAAGAAGTCGACCAGTGGCCCAGACACCGAGATAGCTGCCGGTCCCCGCTAGCTCTTGTAGGGACCTAGGGCCGAGCGTTGCCCTCATCAAGGGTGCGGTCGTAATGGCTAAACCAAAAGCATAGCTATTGCCCATAATGCCAGGAATGTATCTAAGCCACCTTTTCTTAATGCCGTGATCATTCGAAATCTGAATTCCTTTGCAGCATCAACAAAAAAAAGCACCCTGAGTACAAAGCAAAAATGGAGAGCGGAGGCTAGCGTAGCTCATTCTCAAGCAATGAGCGGCGTTTCTGACAGATAGCCCAGATATAGAACAAAGACAGCGGCGATCAAGCAACTTGGCAAATGTATAGACACCAGAGCAAGACGATACTCAGTCACTACGGAAACATGACGTGATGGATACGAAAGCAGAAGACAAGGGTGAAACAATAGGATTCCTCGTCTTTCCTAGCTACAGTGGCGGCCAAAAATACTGTCAGTGGTAGGCGCCGGCGCTTTTCTCACGCACCGGAAAAATTTGAGTAAAACTTTCGCTATAGTGACTATGTAGAACTTTGCAGCATAGTATGTAGTATACATGGTCAAAAAATGAGAGTGAAAAAAAATGAACTCGGAGAGATTTTTGAATAAGAGTGCAAAAAAGCGTGGGAACCCTCTGATGTCATACCCCCACCTTGCCCACCCGGCATGTTTCTTCTCTCATTCCACCACCACCACATGCAGTAACTTCATTATTCCTGCTCTCTGGGCTTAGAGAGACTTCTCATCTACTATGACAAAATGTACTCCAACCAAAAATGCCCGTATCTGGCTGCTTCATGGCCAAGGAAAGAGAGCAGACAAAATTGGAGCTGTGGTGGGACTTTCTGAGCGTACCATCTATCGGCGTATTGCCAGAATGGCCCAAAACCCTGACCCATATTTCAAGGTCCCCCATCCTGGCCGACCATGAATTGTTGGGCCCTGTTCAGAGCGTCGAGCTGCTCGTTTCATCACTAGTGGCAATGGGCACGATGCTGAAGATGTTCATTGTCAGCTTTTCCCTAATGCCAGCTCCCGTACCATTAGGCGAGTCCTAGCCAGACTTGGTCTAAATGGATGTGTACACCGAAGGAAGCCTTTGCTTACCAAATGGCATGTGAAGCAGCGCAAAGTCTGGGTTGGTTTGGCAGTCAAATGGTTGTTCTGGATGTGGAAACGGGTGATCTTTTCAGATGAGTCCAAGTTCAATTTGATTGGCTCGGATGGTCGCAGGTATTGTAGGAGGAGGCCAGGAGAGGAGTATCTTCCATGTAATGTGACTGGTCAGGTCAAACATGGAGGGGGGAGTGTGATGGTGTGGGGATGTATTTCTTGGAATGGCACTGGGAGGCTTCATCGCATCACAGGGAATATGGATTCAGTTCAGTTCACCCAAATCCTCTCCGAATCATTTCTGGGCACTCTGAAGGACCATGGGATCAGGCGCAGGAGCTATGTCTTCCAGCAGGACAATGATCCCAAGCACAAATCGAAACTTTCATGCAAGTGGTTCAGGGATAACAACATCAAAGTCCTACCTTGGCCAGCCTCCTCCCCTGATATGAACATCATTGAGAATGTATGGAATACCCTGGACCGCAGACTTCATCACCGTCACATTTTCCCCCAGAATTTGGATGAGTTGTGGGAGGCATTGAAGGAGGAATGGGAGAAGATAGACGTTGAGGAGATTCGGGCTTTATACCACTCTATTCCTCGTAGACTGAAGGCACTCCAGAATGCTAAGGGACTGTATACCAAGTACTAAATAATAACACAAATTCTTTTGGTTGAAGCTTCATATGCGTGGAAAGAACATGACTTGAAGTCAGGGTATGCCTCACCAGAGATGTAAGTTCCCACACCCTTTTTGCACTCTTATTCAAAAATCTCTCCGAGTTCATTTTTTTTCACTCTCATTTTTTGACCATGTATACTACATACTATGCTGCAAAGTTCTACATAGTCACTATAGCGAAAGTTTTACTCAAATTTTTCCGGTGCGTGAGAAAAGCGCCGGCGCCTACCACTGACAGTATTTTTGGCCGCCACTGTACATATGCACCCACAACCGAGGACGTGGGAGTGTGGCTGTGTAGTTCAAGTGCATGCAAGCCAACCGTAACAAAGGTTTATTGTTCCACAGTATGGATCCAAAGGATCTCTTACTTGTGTCCCCTCACTGATTCCCAATCCAATGTTGCCGGATACTCAAACTACGTCCAGCGGAACATCAGTGTCGGAAACCCATATCACGCATACTCGCGACCAGCTTGGTCTCGCAGAGGTCTACTGGAGGGATCGTCAAGTATGGCTGGAGGCACAAGGCTACATGCTTCGGCCTCGATACCACCCTAATTGGGTTCCTTCGTGGAAAGACAAATCGAATCCTGACCTTTTCCGCATTGAAGATAGTCGAACACTTGGCGTAAGTTAGCCACTATTCGACAGACATTGATTGATCCAATGCTTGCTAATACAGAAAGGTGATCGCGTTATTGATGCCACCAGGATTTCTGATGGCCAGATGGTCATGCTAAAGCGAATATCAACCCAAGCACATCCCTTTGAAGTCGAAATAACCAAATACTTCTCCACCGAACCTCTATCCTCACATCCGAGAAACCATTCTGTCCCGCTTATCGATGTTCTTCGAGTACCTGATGAAGATGACACTGTAATTCTAGTGATGCCCCTTCTGCATAGATATGAAACACCTCGTTTTCTAACAGTTGGCGAGTGTGTCGAGTTCTTTAGGCAGATCTTTGAGGTATGGGTTCACTTTGATGAGGCGTAGCATACTTAATCATCGTGACTCATGTTTCTCTCCTTTAGGGTCTACAATTTATGCACCAATGCCACGTCGCACACAGGTAATTATGATCTATTGTTTCGTCTGCCCCCTCTATTAATGCGTATGCAGAGACTGCATGAACCTCAACATCATGATGGACCCAAAACCTTTATTTCCGGACATGTATCACCCCATATCTGTTCGAATGAAGAAGGACCTGTCTGGTACCGCAAAGCACTATACGCGGACTGCGCATCCGGTCAAGTACTACTTCATTGATTTTGGCATCTCGCGCAAATACAGTCCAGATAATCCTCATCCGTTGGAGCCTCCCATTCGAGGCGGGGACAAGACAGTACCTGAATTCCAGCGTTCACACCAACCTCGAGACCCGTTTCCGACCGATATCTATTACTTGGGCAACCTTATTAGGGAAGATTTTCTGGAGGTATGGATGCTCTTTCTAGACGTGACATCATGTATAATTATTGTTATACAGAAGACCATTGGTGTCGAATTTATGGCACCTTTGGTGGCTGATATGATGCAAGCCGATCCATCAAAGCGACCTACTATCGACGAGGTTGTCCAGCGCTTTGAAGACATACGTCGCTCGCTACGCTGGTGGAAGTTACGGTCTCGTCTGATAGAGAAACGAGAGCTTGGATATCTCATCACCTTCAGATCCGTTAAGCATTACATCCGAACTGTAGCTTACGTTCTCACTCTCAAGAGCGCAGTCCCCACTCCTCGTACCTGGCCTTCGTATATATAGTTAGCTTGTTCTCGCTTCTACCTTCGCATCTATATTGCTTTCATTGCTTGTATACCCTCTTGCTTCGTACGGGACTCGCGTATTACCCGGGCCCTTATCCACTGATCTGTATTCATCGTGAATCCATCTTTTGTCTCGATCAATGGTCGCAATCATTTCCGCATCAACCATGCAGCAACTTGAGTGTCTTGGAGTCGTGTCCAATGCCAGAGAAGTCTTCGGGTATTTCGCCCTTAAACATCAGAAGCTCGGTATACGGTCAGAAGTGGTGGAATCGGAAATACCCATATCTCGTCATTCTACTTAGTAATCTTGGGAGGACGACTTCGTTAATGATATCCTGCTCCATCCCGTCCCTACCAACTGCCAGGCACGCACTGCCCGCTCCAGACTCGGATGCGATGATCACTGCATTCCTCATCCATAACGCAACGATACATTCAATTGGAAATATAGGGTAACTTTGAGAACATCCTGAACTGCAGCCGTGCTTGACATGGAAACTTCATCAGGGAACTTGAAGACTTCCTCCGGGTAGGATCTTATTATTGTTTACCGCTGCTGTGGACGTGCTCTCTGAACTTTGAGTTTATGATCTTTCAGAGAACAAAAGGCCTCGGGTTCATGGAACCTCTTGTCGCCGATATGGGGGCCGTTCCACGCGCCCCAAGATTGATGAAGTGGTCAAACGCTTTGAGGAAACACGCTGTTCGCTCTATTGGTGGATCCTTCGTTCAAGTGCGCAATTCTCATTCCTCGTTATTGATATTCCTTCTAGACTCGTCCTTTTCGTATTGGCTTGGTGTTTTGCAATGCTGCTGTTATCGCTTCTATACTCCAGCGCTTCGCTCATGTCCTGACCTGTTGCTTTTCTCGACTACCCTTGTTTGCTCACTGTTTTTGGAAAGCACGGTATCCTGTGTCCAGACCGTTTTCACACTCAATGTTCTTTGTTCCCCAGGCTTAGGGAATACAATGTGCCAACAGTCTAATAACATCTCCAAATCAGGGTATGCGAGCTAATCATACACAATTGACGCATTTGAATATCGTTCGACAAAGCTAGCCTAACTCCGCGCAGTACAAGCCAGTGTCATTCCAAGGCTCAACGCAGCACAATGTACCATCCACTTCAAAAAGCATGTTGCTTGTGGTCCGGCAAGGGATTTGCTTCTGGTTGCTCGGCATTGCGCGTCGATAAGCTCGCCAAACCAAGGTCTTGCTCTTGCTGAACAGAAGGTGGTGCTTGATCTGATTCGTCGTTCAGCATGATGACATGAAGATCTGTAGCGATTTCAAAACACACACCTGTTTCCACCTGATGATCATCACTGTGCGATGAGTCTGCATATGAAGGCGGCATCTGAACCTCCTGGGTTTCACCCTGCACCGTGTCGGGAGGTGGCAGACGATCTAGACACAAATTAATCCCAGCAGAAACTCAGGAAAGCGCAAGCACATACTTTCGTACTGCTGTCGCAGTCGTTGAGACATTGCACGAGCTGAGGATCTCTGTGGCGAAGGTCAGTAACGATGTTCTGGATGATGGCATGTAGTGAAACTGACTTTTGCCTTCGTTGACCACCGTTTCGTGTCCTTCTCAAACTTCTTGGCATCCCCTTTGACACCCTCATTACGGAATGGATTCTTGACACCTAAGGCTGCGTCGCTACGCGCATTGTCGATTTTCTGTTCGACATCCACAGCAAGGTCGTGCAGTCTGTTCCAACAATCCGGTGTCTGTTAGTGTACATGGCCGATCTGGGGAAGACAGAGGAACTCACTCATCGTGAGTTTGGGTAAGTTCTAATACTTCAGAAGGCTTTAGTATGTCTCGGACATTGTTCAACTTCTCCATGCCCTTGGTCAGGTTGTGGACACCTCGTTGGTAGTGTTTATCGGAAGATGATTCATGAGCGCGGTCGACGAGGGAGTGGATGCCCTTGATTGTGGTAACGACATTCGCAACTGTCGACAGCGTGGTCAAGACGGCGGCCATTGTGATTATAACCTTCAGGCCCAGCCTGAGCTACTAGGAAGTGGGTTGTATATAGTATAGTTCAAGTGGTCAATCTACATAGTATTTATGCATGAAGGAAACGCGCAAAGCTGTTACCAGGCGGAAAACAAGGCAGCCAGGGAACACGGTACTTTTCATAATGGCGGAAACGTAAGATACACGTTCCTTCATACACAAACACCCATGACCCTCAATTAGAACGCTTGCTTGATGGCAACAGTCAAATAATACAAGGACGACCTCGTGGGAAGCACAGCCACTATTGTTCAACGTCCACCCATTCAACTTCTATCATTCAGACAGCTTGCCTCCAGCCTGGATGCCCATCTATTGTTTCCACAAGGAACCTCCTACAACCTCATGTCTTTGTTCACGGACCACAGCGGACGTCGCGATCGTGCATCTCTCGAGGTGCAGGCAGGTGTTGAGCCCTCCGTATCAAGGCCTGCAGAATCCTCAACAGACAGAAAATCGCGTCGAGACTATACTGTACTCCGGACTCACGAATTATTCTGGCGCGATCACCAGCCATGGCTTGCAGAGAAGGGATACATGCTCAGGCCTCGTTACCGGCCGGGCTGGGTCGCCTCTTACAAGGACAAGCCAGACCACCCGTGGGACCGCGAAGATGGTGTAGCTTCATTAGTGAGTACGATAGGTGGCTTCGTTGTCGACAACTGATGTGAAGGCGTCGTGCTAGCATAGCTTCCTCCTTGATGCTACACGCATTTCCGATGGAGAGGTTGTCATTCTGAAGAAAGTATCCCGTCAGTGCAATCCATACGAGATTGATATGAACAGGTACTTCTCGAGTGAACCACTCAAATCCCATCCTCGCAACCACTGTGTTCAAATTATCGATGTCTTGGCTGTGCCCGATGATGAGGATGTATCCATCATGGTCATGCCTCTCTTGCGTCCTTGCGACGATCCTCGATTCGAAACCATAGGGGAAGTCATGGAATTTCTCAGACAAGTGTTTGAGGTCGGTAAAATTTTCTCATAGAGGCCGCATTCTAATGTTTGCTCAGGGCATGCAATTTCTGCATCAATGTCATGTTGCTCATCGGTAGGCTATTGCATTCTATCTTGCGCATGTACTGACCTTATTCTAGTGACTGTATGGACCTCAACATCATGATGGACCCCAAGCCCATGTTTCCTGACTTATATCACCCTATGTCGGACACTAAGAATCGCGATTTCACTGGGGAGGCCAAGGAACCTTACACTCGCACTGCGCGACCACCGAAGTACTACATAATCGACTTCGGCTTGTCTCTTCGATTCTCCCCAGATGATACCAACCCTCTCGCTGATCCAGTGGAGGGTGGCGACAGGACTGTACCCGAGTTCCAGAACTCTGATGAGCCTCGGAATCCGTTCCCCACTGATATCTACTACCTGGGTAATATGATCCGGGAGAGTTTTTTGGAGGTGATTTCCTTTACTTCATGCACACCCGATATATTCTGATGTCTGTTTGCAGAAAACCATGGGCCTTAGATTTTTGAAGCCGCTCGTAGACGACATGGTACAAGATGATCCGACGAAACGGCCTACAATTGATGAAATTGTAGAACGGTTTGGCAAAATTCTCCGATCACTACACTGGTGGAATCTTCGTAAACGATTGGTTGAGAATATTGAGGCAGAAGACGCGATGAAGCGGTTCAGACGCAGATGGCGACATTTCTTCCGCACCGTCGGATATACCCTAACTTTCAGAAGTCCTTTACCGGTGCCACGCTACTGATCAACCCTTGCGGTCATATATACTTGGTTCGCCGCCGCATCTACATATACTTTTATTCTCTGTCTTTCGTTGGATTCCCGGAGGATCTCTTTTAGTGAGTTGTTGATTTGATAGTTTAGATAGGCCAACCCGTACGACATTGACAGTTCGAGTCATTGTACGCTGGGCGCCCGTGGTAATGAGCATTTGGTGCGCAATGACCACCAGAGCAATATACGGCCATTGTCAGACTATTTGATAGTACAAATTGTCAGAAAGGACCGAACGCAGCAACTGGGGCGATCTAGGGTCTGTTGCTTTCACGGCGACACTAACGCAAGGGAACGCTGACATAATACATGCACGAACTATCAGAGAAAATTCAACCCATCCCTTGATGGACGTCAGCAACCACGCGATATTTACGACATCCATTTGTTGAGCGCATTCTTGAGAATAAATTCCACGCAACACATCAAAGAAGGCCGAACATAGGTGTTACAGCAAGGAGCAATTCCTATAATCATAACAATAGTGGTGTAGTCGTTCGGAGACCTTTCATTAGGAACAAACGTCAAAGCAAAAACAAAAGCAGTGATGGTCGCAAAGCAGGAGAACTACACGAGACATTCAAGTTCTAACGTAATGACAACAGAGACATTTGAAGAAGTGGTCCAGTGGCCCAAGACATCGAGATAGCTGCCGGCCCCCGCTAGCTCTTGTAGGGACCTAGGGCCGAGCGTTGCCCTCATCAAGGGTGCGGTCGTAATGGCTAAACCAAAAGCATAGCTATTGCCCGTAACGCCAGAGATGTATCTAAGACACCTTGTGTTGATGCCGTGATCATTCGAAACCTATATTCCTTTGCAGCATGAACAGAAGAAGGACCCTGAGGACAAGGGGGAAATGGAGAACGGAGGCCAGCGTAACTCGAAGGGCTGGGGATATTTTGTCATTTGCATTTTGAACGCCGTTGGACCCTTGATGACCCTGCACACGCCCATAATAATGATAAAGCGGAATGGAAGACTGATGTATGTCGAGCGGGTACTTCACGGGCCACAGGCTCTCCAACGACACATGGCGAGGCACGGAAATGCGTGAGTGAGGACAATAACCGTGTTCGCTAAGGTTGTCTCGGCTTTCTCTTCTCTTTGGATGCTTTGTAAAACACAAGGCTGTGCGGAAGCAAAAACGAAGAGCCTCCGCAACGAGGAAGCCTTCACAGTGAACCGGTGGTATACACCGAATCTGTCCGTGTCATAGTATGTATCAGAGAAAGCAAGAATTCTGCAATCGAATAGACCTGACGAGAGAGTATCAAACGGAGATGGTTGCTGTCAGCGGACAAGAATACTCACCTCATGAATTTGCTTGCATGATCCGCTTTGGAGGACCTCGTTAAACAACTCAGGTACACCCTGCCACGTCCCATGACCTATTGACTGCAGACAAACCTTGCTCGCGCCAGCGGGTGCGACGATAAGATTCCTGATTGACAACATATTCAATTAGAGATACAGGATAACTTTGAGAACATCCTGAACCACAGCATCCTTGATAACAAACCAAGGAATGAAGAAACAGCGAATTTCAATCTTCCAATGTTAGGATCTCTAGGACTTGACGCTTACATCACCACCTAGTCTTTGTCAATCTTGTGCAAATCCAAAGCCCACCCGGGAGGCCCCCCCCTGCTTCCAGTCTCTCGCCTTCCTCCCGAGTCGAGTGCACAGTATCCGCCTTGTGCTCAGCCGGAGCATAGACCTGGTTGACGCCCTGTCAGTACAAGCATGCACATCATACAACGAGAATATACATACAGTTGAGATAATGAGAGGAGTCTCGCTCGTATTGATAAACTACGGATAGTTTATGACATAGTAGAGTGGAAGATAGCGAATATGAACGTACATTATGTTGGGCTCCTGCGGGGACAATGACAACATCCCCAGGCGCGACGACCTCCGTCTTGCCGTTGACGATTGCCTTGCCTGTACCAGAGTGGAAGCTCAGATGCTGGTCGACAGTATGAATTTCTTCTCCAATTTCACCGCCGACAGGGATTGTCATGATGACGAGCTGATAAACCACGACGCTGTTTAGTTGAGCACTGACTTCATTTCAGCAGACCTGACTGTTTCGTCCAGTCCACAGGACTCGTCGAAACTTGCCACTCTCCGAAGCGATCTTGGCCAAGTTGTTGAAAACAGCCATCTCTTTTGGAGGCTCTGTGTTTGGTCTGTAGTGGAAAGACATGACTGAAACCTTAGATAGAGGTGCAAGACTAGTACGCGAGTGGTGGGCGGTGAGAAAATGAGATCGTGCAGTAGAACGGGTAGAGAAGAGAGGGCGGAGCATTCTGAATGAGGACGAGCGAGAGCGGTCTAGTTATATGGCCAAGACTTCGCGATCTATCCCCTTCGTTCATCATGCCGAACTATGTTGTACGAGCACGCCGAAGGGCGGGAATACCTGAATAGGAGTTTTCCTCGATGCCACGTTCATCCTCTGATGTCATGGAGAAGTAGAGTTCTCCTCCTCAGCGACGCTCAAGGTCATGATGGATGGCAGTACAAGTCCCGGAGAACATCTTGGAACGTATACAGAGGTTGTAAACCTCAAGGCCTCACCATTTAGTCCAGGAGACGATTTCAGGACTTTGCACTTAGACTGTGAGAGATTGCAAGTTTCGTAGGCCAAGCCGCAAGAAATATTTAAGAACGATGGTTATTTAGTAGGAGTTTCAGATCCGTTAGTACTATTGGGAACATTGCAGGACTCGGAGAGGACAAGATATAGCGCTAGCTTCAGTTAACGATGTAACTTAAGCTTGAGCTGAAGCTGAAGCTGAGCCAAACGTATCCGGTTGCTCTGCGGTCCGAGGACCGGGGCTGACCGGCATCCCTAGGCGCCCCTGTTGGACCACGAATTCGATGTTCTGCCAGAGCCTCTTTTCTTTATTTCTTTACAGTACCTCGTTTGCTCCTCAAATTTGCTTCGTCGCTCATCGTATTTTCCCCTATCACGGTATACCGTATCATTGCACTCTATCACAAGAATGTCCCAGAAATTTGGGTAGCTCCACATGGTTTCGAGGTTTCAGCTTGTTCGATAATTTGATCTTCAAAGTAATGAAGTCAGAGGTTTGGTACTTTAGTAACCATGCCCGCCTGGGCTCAGCGCTCAGATCTCAGTATCGACGAATAAGTACCCTTGATCGAAGTCTCTCGTCACTAATCCTTGCATTATCCTGCTTTGCTGAGCCGTTACAGTGCAGGTTAACTGGTTCCTTCTCACGCGGGCCAGGTCTATCACTATCGCTGGTTCCGATGAAGTTACAAACCTCCCATATTTTCCACCCCTCAGAAACCTTTGCATATGGTCATTTCCTACGACTCTATCACCTGTTGAGCCCATCGTCCAAGTGAAGATTAGGTGGTTTAAGGCACAGACATATCGCTATGCTGTCACTCAGATAGCATAGTACGTTGTTTCAATTCCTGAAGCTCGTCTGGGAGAGGAAGCAACCTATTCTCAGTCCCACGTCTTCCCTCTTCCCGGCGGGTAGTTACCGGAATAAAAAGAAGCCTTCCAAAACAGAACGGGGAAACAACCGCTCAGCTTATCCGTTCTCACCGAGGTCGAACGTGAGTATATCTAGCTCACCATGCTGCTACTTGACTAAATCAGCGTCAGGTCGGAAATACAGACTCCACTCGCACGTCCACATGGCTCATGTAGCTATGCTTCCCAAACAACTGAGAGAGTGGGCAATCGCGTTTATGTTCGCTTCCCTTGCGAGTTCTCGCGCACGCATGTTGTCGACAGAGGCATCTGTCCTCTTTACGCTCGGGAATGCCATGGTCTTGGGACTCGCTCAGGATATTCTTGCTCCTCCTTATCGTCCGAATTCTTTGCGGCCTTGGTTATCCTGAGTTTTGGACATCTATATAAAGTGTCTCTAGGAAAGTCTCCCAGACAACAGTTCTTCATCTCACACACAAAAGATGAAGATCTCCTCCTCCTTAAGGCTCTTCAGCTTTGTCTGTCTTCTTAGCCACGTTCAGGTCTGGGGTTCTAAGTTCCCTCCGTCAAGCATCAAGGATGCTAGCACACCTGGTAATATTGTGCCAAACAAGTTCATTGTAGAGGTGGAAGATGCCTCAAGTATTCCTGGCAAGCGCGATACCGGCCTCGTTTCTCGTGAGGTACACTTCTACGATTGGTTACATTCGTTCACAAGGTACCCGAGCTCATCTATATTACTAGGCGCACGAGTCACTCTATGACTCCCTGCGCAAACGCGATGTCGGCTTCAAGGTCGACAAGGAATTTAACTCCAAGGGTCTATTTGTTGGCGCAGCTGTGACCTTAACAGTAAGTTAATCTCACCAGCCCATGCCGATCTTGACTTACCCAAACTGGTCGACATCAGGATGCGAAAGTACGAGCCGGATCAAATATGTTTTAACTTCTTCCGCTCATCCCTCGGATGTTCACAGGACAGGGCGAAGGTCTTAGATATCTCAGGTGTTAAGGCCGTTAGGCCAGTCGTGTTTATTCCTGCACCCAAGTGAGTTTCTAGTTTTGCGTGCACATGGATGAGTTGTTTGATCACGACTGTCGCAGGCCTGTGAGCGTCAAGGTTGTGAAAGACCCTTCAGACCCTGCTGTTCCACCTGATTCGGAGTCCACTCACGTTCTCACTGTACGTTTCATCCGTCTTGCACCTCCTTTGAGCGAAGTCCCTTATGCAACTTTGATCTCTACAGGGTGTCGACAAGCTCCACGCTCAGGGCATCACCGGAAGTGGCGTTAAGATCGGCATGTAAGTCTATAAGATTCTATCTTTGATTTCTATATAGTGACCCTTTTCTCACCTCGTTTATAGTATTGACACCGGGATTGACTATACTCATCCTGTTCTCGGTGGCGCGATTGGTCCAGGGCACAAGATCATTGGCGGGTTCGACTTTGTTGGTGATGACTATGATGGTAGGGATACCCGTCGACTACTATGCTTTCCAGGTATATATCGATGTATTCACTCTCTTCTGCAGGTTCGAATACGCCTGTCCCGGATTCAGACCCACTGGATCAGTGTAACGGCCACGGAACTCACGTCGCTGTAAGTGCACACTCACTTCATGGTAGCGATTTCCCCTTCACAGCGTACTTACGTAGGGAATCATCGGAGCCGATCCCGACAACGCATTTAATATCAGCGGCGTGGCTTTTGGGGCATCTCTAACTTCGTACAGAGTCTTTGGCTGCACCGGTGGAGTTACTGATGACGGCATGTCTTCTATCTTAAGATACATGTTCAGATCAACGAACTCAAAGCGCGACTTTCAACAGTTCTCATTGAAGCACTCCTTCGTGGAGTCTCAGAAGGTCAAGATATCTTGACCATGTCTCTCGGCGGGAGCTCCGGATGGACCGAAACATCCTCTGCCGTTGTCTCTAGCAGAATCGCAGATTCAGGAAAAGTTGTTACGATTGCCGCAGGTATACTTCCAACCTTACTTGGTCTCAGGTGCCTGCTGACTGCTTGTCATCATCTAATCACTTACAGGTAACGATGGCGCTGTTGGTGCCTTTTTCAGCTCTTCCCCCGGAAATGCGATCTCCGCAATCTCTGTCGCGTCCCTCGACAACACCGTTATCCCGTTACAGAACGCGACGGTTGTTGGCGTCACGCACGATCATATCACCTACTTCAGCACGTTCCCCTTCCCAGTCAACGCCACTCTGCCGATATTTGCAACAAGCACGGATCCAACTGTAGTTGACGACGCCTGCGACCCTCTTCCTGACGATACGCCTGATCTCAGTGGGTTTCTGGTCATCATTCGCCGAGGCACCTGCACATTTGTGAGTACCTGGGGTAGTAATGACTTTCAGGTAGCGAAGACTGATGCAGAACACTCTTGTAGGTCCAGAAGATGACGAACGTCGGAGCTAAGGGAGGAAAGGTGGCTCTTATCTATGAGTGAGTAATGGGTCTTTTAGGCTTGGAGGTCAGGTTGATCAAGGTGTGAACAGCAATGGGACCGGCTTTACTGCCATCGACGTTGGCAACTTCACTGCTACTCTTATCCAACAAGCCGATGGCGTTTTCGTGAGTAACATTAAGGAAGTTTACTTGTACCATCATTTACCACCATACAATGTTTAGCTTGTCAACGAATTCGCCAAAGGCACCAATGTCTCCATCTCTTTCCCACAAGAAGGCTCAAGCTTCCAGTTCCCAGATGCAGCAGGTGGTCTTATCTCGTCCTTCTCCTCCATCGGCCCAACAAACGACATGTTCTTCAAGCCGGCCATCGCAGCTCCCGGTGGCAACATCTTATCCACACTTCCGGTTCCTCTAGGTAGCTTCGGTGTTGAGTCTGGTACTTCCATGGCTACGCCTTTCATCGCGGGAGTCTCCGCTCTGCTTTTTGGTGTTAAAGGGAACGGCGCCAGTGTCGGGACGACTGCTAGAACCCTGTTCGAAACTACTGCACAACGGGTTAGCTCTAGCCATACGGATGGTGATCCGTTGCAGAGCGTTGCCATGCAAGGTGCTGGATTGGTGAATGCGTTCGATGCAATTCATTCAGACATCGTCGTGAGCCCAGGCGAGTTCCTGCTTAATGATACCGCCAATTTCAAAAGCTCGTGAGTGTGAACAATTTGATTTGATACTAAGGCGCGTGCTAATCGTGATCTGGCAGGCAAACTTTCAGTGTGAAGAATACTGGAACGACCGCCAAGTCTTTTAAGGTATCGCACGTCCCGGCTGGAACTCTACAAGCATTTCAACCGGTATGTCCATTCATGTTTTAAACAATCTCGTCTCATCTGAGTTGTATGCACGTCTGCCTAGGGAACTGCCTTCTTCCAAGATGCTCCGGTACCTTTCCTCTCCCAGACTGCAACAGTCACATTTAGCGAGACGTCCTTCACAGTCCAATCCGGCCAAACTCAAAAGCTGACAGCACACTTCACACCACCAGCAGGCGTCAACTCATCTCTTCTTCCCATCTACTCCGGATTCATCGACATTTCTAACGCCAATGAGACATTCCACGTCTCTTACCTCGGTGTTGCAGCTAGTCTCAAGGACGTGCCCGTCGTCGACACCTCTGACTTCTTCTTTGGTGTCAACTTACCAGCTTTGGGTGACTCGGATGGGAACTTCGTCTTGGATCCTAGGAATTTTACGTTCGTAGGAGATGACTTCCCAACCTTGGTCATGCGGTTGGACTTTGGTACTCCGCTCCTCCTCGTCGACCTTGTGGATCAAGACATTCAGTTGAAGACGAGTTTGAACAAGAGAGACAGGGAACCGTTGATCACGTTCCCGAGCACCGCGAAGTCAGGAACTTTCGCGCAAGTGAAGACTCTTGGGCCGCTGCTCGAATTTGACTTCGTTCCTAGGAACTCTGATGTAAATGTGAGTCGTTTTCTTGCCTGACTACATTCTTTGTCTAAAGGTGTATCGCTTTTAGGATGGAACTGGTTTCAACCCGTTCGCAATTGAAAATGTCTTCGCCAATGGCACTACCGTGCCTAATGGCTCGTACCGCATCCTTCTCCGTGCCCTGAAAGTCACTGGTGACCGTACGAAGGAAGAGGACTTCGAGAGCTGGCTAAGTCCTATTGTCGGCGTTCAGGCTCCAGCATGAGATGCGACTAGAAGCGAAATAGAACTTGGTATCATCGTCTAAATAGTATTACACGTATCACTACTGCTCGTTTCCATTTGCACTTGTAAGTAAATATGTTGTATCAATGAAGCATCCCAATCCCGAAATCTCTAAGTGATTGTTAAATAGTCTATGCCAAATCCTTGGGCAAGCCGTTAGCACCAAGCAGTGCTTCCTGAGGAGAAAGAACTCTGGGACCGTCTCCGACTTTGCTGTGAATTAAACCTTTCACGGCTCCCACAGGGAACGGTTTTGCGACAGCCTCATTGAAGCCCGGCACTACAGCACCAGAACCAACGCCTTGAGCGCCAAAAAGACCGAAAGGATCCTTGAATGGCTCAGCTTGAGGGAAGTACTTGACGATTAACGAAATGATCTCCTTCAAGTTCTCCTTCGGTGCATAGATGACGGCGTTTGGTCCTGCGTCGTAAGTATACGCAGCCTTGATCTTTCCACCATTCTCAATTGAGACGCGGTTATACTCGACAATGAGAGCGATAATAGATCTGGAGACATCGTTCATGTAGAAAATTGGTGGGTCAGTGTCGAGTGCGACTGCGTGGAATTGGTTGGAGTCCTGCATGGTGATACGAGCGAAAGAGTCGAAATCACGAACGAGGATGGCTTCTTTGATGGCTTTCATACGTTCAGGCACGACGTGTTTGATACGATGTTGCAGCAGAGTAGACGTCTCGACTGTGCGTTGCATTCCCGATGTAGAGCTAGTGCCCTTCTTGTCATCAGACACGACACAGATGAGTGCGTGAATATCTGGCCAGTGGGATTGTGGTGCAACTTCAATCGCAAGGGAGTCGCTACCATCAGGTGACGAGCCCATCTCCCATGCGACATACCCTCCGAAGAGAGATCGACATGCTGAGCCTGAGCCTTGTCGAGCGATCAGTGAAAGCTGAGAGGGAGATGCGGGGAGAGCGTAGAGCGCGGCAAGGGAAGATACAAGGGCAGCAAAGCCGGATGCTGACGATGCAAGACCGGCTGCGGTAGGGAAGTTGTTCTTGGATGCAATGTGAACTGCGTATGTTGAAAGCTACAGCATGGGGGTCAATAACTGAGACATTTCTGTAGGCATGATCGGAGAAGGCATACCTTTGGTTCATTGGGATTCTTCTCCTCCACCTCACGTCGCAGACGCTTCACCTCCTTGATACAAGTTGCTAGGCGGCCGCCTTCCTTGATTTCCTCTTCCTGTCCGTTCAACCATAACCGATCCTTCTCAAATGAAGGGTCCGCGCGAGAGGTTGTGGTAGACCGTAAATGATCTTGATCGAGAGTTACAGAAAGAGACGAGTTGGTTGGCAGAATCAACTTTGTGTCTCGCTTTCCCCAGTACCTAACATGTCAATATGTCAGGCTTCTCGGATTGACATGGATGCAGAATACAGACTTGATACAGGCGATGTTCACTGGTGCCGAAGCGGTTGCTTGATACACGGACATACTGGTAGAATTATGCGTGGAGAATGCGATGGTAGTAGTAGGAGGTTAAGATGTGTTTCCAGTCGGGCAGGAATTGGGCGACTTTTGTATGCGAGGGTATAAATTCAATAACGCCTGGTACGATCTCGGAAAACACAGTGTATCGCAAGATCTCATCTCGAGATCTTGCCCGGTTCGGTTCATTAGCTTAGTCAGCAGAACCGCCGCTTAGTCATATCGGACTCCGCTTTTGTGTTGTGGTCCTCGTCATCTTGCACAGCGACCACGACTACTTCTTCACCGTCGCCGACGACGAACACGACCTTACGCTTCTTCACCGTTTATAACTCTCCGCGTTCCTTCCCTCTGCTACTACTCGTCTATTTACTGCGTTCTTCCCTCTGACTTTGCACTCGTTCGATCGTTCAAGAGCTTGCTCTTGCTTTCCGGCACACTGGTTTCGACAATCGTGCATTATCCTCAGCCAAATGCGATGTACTACCCTCAACAGTCACCAGGCATACCAAAGCTGGCTGGTCACCAACACCCAGGGCAAGTACACGACCAGTCACCGTGGGCTCGTACTGGACACCATCCAGTGCTTGGACCACCAAACCATGCTCAGGTTCCTACGTCCCCTGCATACCCCCTCTTCCAACCCCATAGCGCAATGAATACGCTCCAGCATCATGCTCACCCTCACATGCCGGGACCATTGACCCACCACCATCACCAGAATTCCCTTTCACATCCACATTATCAATCTCCACCAAACGGAAACGGCATGCAAGGGGGGATCGTCCAGACCGGGTCTCCAGGGAATGGTGTTGCAATGCCACCTATTACTCCTCACTGGCAGAATCAGTTGATGAAGTGCGAGGTACGTAGTTCTTATATCGCCTTTTCTGTAAGTGTTTCTGAACTTCGCTTCCCCTTAGATGGTCAGGGCTTCAAGATCGCCTCATCATCGTGCTAGAGCAAGTGCTATGGCTGCTCGTACAGTTCAAAAGGCGGCTATCCCGATCCAGAACCCAAATGCGGTCAAGCCTGCGGAGACGAATGGTACACCAAAGGAGGGCGAGTCAGAATCACCGGCAACTCCATCAAACGCTACTGGTTCATCACCAAGCGTAGCAGGTGCAGTAGCCGTCAGCCACCCCTCATCGACAGTCGCACCCATTGCCGAGGCACCGAGACCTACCGCCCCCAAACCTCCAGAAAACACCTGGAACTCGCTAGATATGGGTGGCGTACACATCAGAAACATTCCCTCCACATCTGGCTTATTCACATTCACATTCCTCATCAACCTCTACCTCAACCACAATGCATTGATTAGCATACCTCCTGAGATCACACGACTACGACATCTGGAGTTACTCGATCTTTCAGGCAATAACATTGCTTCTGTACCCCCCGAGCTTGGTATGCTCACGTCGCTGAAGGAGTTGTATATGTTCGATAATCAAATTACGACACTTCCGCCCGAGCTTGGCAGTCTGCACCAGCTGCGGACGCTGGGTATCGAAGGAAACCCTCTGGATCAGTCTTTAAAAAGTATGATTCAAGAACAGGGCACACCCTCGCTCATCGCCTACTTACGAGATTCATGTCCTGCACCCGTTCCTCCTCCGCCTCGTACTTGGCAACATGCAGTTACACAAGTGGAGCGAGAAGCCATGCAGAATGACCCGAATGTGGAAACATTCAGCGTCTTATGTTATAACATCCTTTGTGAGAAGGCCGCAACGGAGCGAATGTATGGGTACACGCCCTCGTGGGCGCTCGCATGGAAGTACCGGAAGGATCTTATCCTGGAGGAAGTGAAGAGTCGTGATGCCGACTTTGTCTGTTTGCAAGAGGTGGATAGTTCTCAGTACGAAGAATTCTTCCTGGAGCACTTGTCAGATCAGGAGTATGAGGGCGTATATTGGCCGAAGTCGAGGTATAAGACGATGAGTGATGCGGATCGACGGATGGTGGACGGTTGCGCTATTTTCTATAAGCGTAACAAGTAAGTGAAACTGATTTATTGTGAGTTTGATTTAAACTGACCCTGTGTTTACAGGTATACGCTCGTAGAGAAGCAACTCATCGAATTCAGCACCGTCGCAATGCAGCGTTCCGATTTCAAGAAGACGGACGACATGTTCAACCGTGTCTTAGGCAAAGACCATATCGCCGTTGTCTGCCTTTTCGAGAACAAGGAAACCGGCACTCGGCTAGTCATCGTCAATGCACACATACACTGGGACCCACAATACCGAGATGTTAAGCTGGTCCAAGTGGCTCTTTTGATCGAGGAAGTCGAGAAGATTGCCGATAGCTTCGCGAGATATCCACCACGTCTCATGCTCCCATCAGCCGCTTCTACCGCGAACGGAACTTCAGCGGAAGAGAAGAATGCTTCATCAAGACCACCACCAACATACGCCGATGGCACCAAAATCCCTTTGATCGTCTGTGGTGACTTCAACTCCATACTTGACAGCGGAGTATACGAGTTCTTATCGACGGGGACCGTGCCATCGAATCATCCTGACTTCATGTCTCACAAGTACGGAAAGTATACGTCGGATGGCTTGAGGCATCGGTTAGGGTTGAAGAGCGCATATTCTGTTGCGGGGGAGCTGCCGTTAACGAATTTCACGCCAAGTTTCCAGGGTGTCATCGATTACATCTGGTACTCGACGTCAAACTTGGCTGTGAATTCAGTACTTGGAGAGGTTGACAAGTCGTATCTGTCGAAGGTTGTCGGATTCCCGAATGCCCATTTCCCTTCAGAGTACGTGTCTTCTTTTATTGATGTGTATATGCTGTTATTCTGACCACTCTTGACTTCAGTCACTTGTGCATAGTTGGCGAGTTCCGTGTCAAGCCTCCGAAGGAACCACAACCTCCTCGACCTCCGCCAGTCTTCCCCGACTCATCTCGGTGATTGTTCCTGAGTATCATGGAATGCCTTCCACATACTCTACCTCCTGCATATTCTTCTTCACATTGAACGTTGTCTATATTTTCGCATTTATTTAAACTTGTAAATAGATCCGTCTTCTTGTACCAAACATTGTTTATTTCTTCACCGTTCTCCACTCACTGCACTTGTGGAATACACCTCCTTTTTATCGCCTATATTCTAGTCTTTCATTTTGTGTGTCTCTCGGTCGCTCCCCCCGTTTGTGTCTCTGCTCAAGCAATTGTGTTTTTGGTCAAGTTTCCTCGTCGTCTTGGTCGTGTTTTGCCATATCTCCCACCTCTTATTTGTCAACGTTCATTACCAACTGCAAAATCTGTAGCATGTGCGTGTACGTCTGTTCAATATAATTTCCATTCAAACTCTCAATTCCCTCGAGTCATCAAAATCATACCTGAACCTTGCCTGAATCAATGAGGAACGAAATGATGTGACGTTGGGCGCTTACTCGCGCAGCATCTTGATCTCGACTACTACCACGCTTATTGGTATCCACTGAAGGGACCAGCTTTCAGGGAGTACGTTCCCTAATGGCAACACAGAGGATCATATACGGAACAGCCTGGTATTGACCAGAGACCGTTATGCCGGTTGCATAACTCATGAATATGCAGGAAGAAAGAGCGAACGACTGCACTGGTTATCAGTGCAGTGTTGAATGGATTCAGGGCCATTGACACAGGTGAGTGAATCCGAGGTGCTAATCATCAGGTAGAATAAACGTTTATATTTACACAGCTTGTCAACCGAAGCACTATCGGTACGCTCGAAGTGTTGTACTCTTTCGATGACGTCGTTCATCTGCTTTGAAGGGAGGATCTCGTCGGAGAAGCACTACAGATTCTTCAAGAGAAACATGGCATAACACGCGAAGACCTTTTCCTTCAGACAAAGTAGGTCATTATGCGCCATATACCGTATGTCCCGTTTTGCTCACGTGGCGTTTCGAAAGATACACTCCAATTGGCGGTCAAGATCGGAACAAGCCGCTGCCATACGACCCTTCCACTCGCCTCGAGACTCAGATCAATGCTTCGTTCCAGAAATCATTGGCGAATCTTCGTACAAGCTACCTCGATAGCCTTCTTCTCCACTCACCTCTAAATACCATCGCCCAGACTATCACTGCTTGGAGGACACTCATGGCGTTGCAAGACTCTGGCAAGGTCAAATTCATTGGGGTAAGCAACACATATGACGTTGCTATCCTGGAAGCTCTGGAGCGCGATGGCGGGAGGAAGGTGCAAGTTGTTCAAAATAGATGGTTCGAGGGAAATCAGTGGGACAAGGAGGTACTCAGTTACTGTCTGAAGAACGGAGTTCAGTACCAGTAAGTCCATTTTACATATATTTGTTCATAATTTCTGATTCATTATTCTGCTTTAGGTCTTTCTGGACATTATCGGGATCTCCTAGCTTACTGGCCCATCCCGATCTACAATCATTCGCTCAACGGAAAGGTTGGACGCCTGCTCAAGCACTTTTCCGACTCGCTCAGAGCCGAGGCATTACTCCTCTCTCAGGTACTACTCAGGAAACGCATATGCAGCAGGATGTTGCTATCGAGAACGTCGAGCTGGACAACAAGGATGAACAGATCCTTGATCGCATCTGTTCGTGGATGGGCCTTACTGAAGTGACGCAATAAATCATGGTTGTTACCCGAGTCCAATTGTCATTCTGACGTTGTGGAATATGTAACATAACTTTCGTGGACAGCGCAGGCATTATGATATCCGAGGGATTTCCTACAGAAACTTGTGCAACTAATGCAGATAGCTTGTTCATAACAAGGCGTTAATTAGGCAGGTAAGTAGTGCTCTATCGTCTGGAAAAGAATATATTTACCTTGACGGGATCCTCTCCCGCGATGAATTCAGCTGCTCTGGATCTCCGATCACCAGAGTGACCATATGTTGCCACTTCGTCCATTGTTGGTCTTGCAGGAGCTGTTATGAGATATTCGCCAAGCGGTGTACAAGATATATGTGGACCCTGTTATGTTCAAATTGCCCTATTTCGGAGCTATTGTTTCTGCTTGTGATGTTCGACGCCTTGGATGACCAATTGTTGGAAATCGGTTCTGAGCGATCCTGAGGACGCTCCAGCGCACGTATGCACATCTAATCAAACTTGTTTTGACTATGGCGACCTTTGCATGGGAATGACACCGAATACGGGACATCCACCCATGGTCAGCGTATGACCGCTATAGCACCAGCGTACAAGACGGATATGAATTGAACGCGTTCTGTGCTACCTGTCCACGTCAATAACGCTTCACCACGCGGGATCTGTTAAGACATCAATCCACGCTTGCGTTCTTCCGTAAGGCGACAACTCACGATGTCTGGTGGCCTTGGTAAAATGACAGGAAGGTGGACGCAAAATAAAAGGCTTCTTCTGATATACCCGTTTCAGTCAAAATGAGGACTCGGAACTGTCGGACACAAATCAGTGTCTTAGCTATGAAACCAAAGGCTAAACAAAACATTCATCCGCATTCAACTCCCAGAAGGTCGTTCTAAACCCGTCCAATTTCATCGAGCTTGACCCTTTCATATGGAAGCGAAAGACGGACAAACGAATGTACGTGAGGCCCCGCGCATATCAAATAAATTGCCTTCCGTCTACAACAACCCGACAGGTGTGTAGGAATGATAGAGCGGGAACAATCATTCACGCGACCAACCACCCCCAAGGGTGCATTGTGATAATTCGTATCTGGAACACAGCAGCAGAAAGAACTAAGGGGTTCGCATGGGAGAGAAGACAAGGAAAGAGCCCCGACAACTGTGATGCTGTTGTTGTAGACCGGACTATGATCCAGCCAGATTACTGTGTAGCTAGTGATGACTGCTACCTAACAAGGCGGAACAAAAGGACAGCTGGAAGAAGAGAGTATTTGGGGTATCCAAGCGAGCGTGAAGCCCGGGATAAAAAGCACATATAGGCAGTCTAGTATCGTGGAGCAGGTATGGCCCTTTTGAAAGTCAATACATATCCAACTTTTCGGATGAAATCGCCCAAAGGCCGCATAACGCGTTTGAAAGACTCGATGTTCTCGACAAGGCGCGAGCGAAGTTTCCACCAATGCAATGAACGCAGAATTTCCCTGTAATGAACGACTACTTCATCTATGGTAGGTCGCCTAGTAGGGTCGTCCTGCACCACATTGTCAACGAGAGGTCTCATGAACTCGAGACCTCTTGTTTGCTGAATGAGAACGTTCGTGAAACTAATACTTTCGAAAAGGATATAGAGGAAAATACCTGCAACAAATCTTCCCTCATCATGTTACCAATGTAGTAGATATCGGTGGGGAAAGGGTCTTGAGGGTCCAAAGTGTTCTGGAATTCAGGGACAGTCTTGTCGCCGCCGAGAATTATATCCTCGCGGGGGTGCTTAACATCGTGTGAACACTGGCGGGCGATGCCAAAGTCGATGAAATAGTATTTTGTTGCTCTGGCTGTCCGTGTGTTGGGTTCCTTCGCTGAACCAGTGAGTTTACGGTCCCATGTGGGAGACATGGGACGATACCCATGCGGATATAATGGCTTTTGAATCCATCATAACATTGTGGTTCATACCTGAAACGACATTCAGCGATTCGATCTGAAGACCGTTTGGATAGACCTACCGATGTGCAATACGGCACTGGTGCATGAATTGCAAGCCCTGTAGGGTCCGATTAATGACGAAATTATTTAGCTAACGATGGTAGCGAGCCGCGATTCGGACGACGTACCTTATACACTTGCCTGAAGAACTGGACCGCTTCCCCTACGGTACTAAATCTTGGCTCATTATATATACGAAGTAGAGGCATAACAAGAATAGATAAATCATCGTCATCGGGAACATCCAGTACCTCGTAGATTGGGACAGAATGATTCCGAGGATGGGACTTTAAAGGTTCTGATGAGAGAAATATGCTGATGTTCGTCTCATGTGGGTGCAACTCGCGAGAAATTCGTTTTCACATCACAGTTTGCCCGTCCAACGTTCGTGTCATGTCAAGTAGATAACCACACTAGAGTGTGCGGCAACATTGGACGCGGGTCTGCCTGCTGCGAATGTACATTCTCACCTTCTGATATACTCCATCTTCTCGGATCCAAGGGTCACCGTTCGTGGCTTTACAAGACACAACCCAGCCTGGCTTGTAGCGGGGTCTTAACCTGTATCCTCTTTCTTCCAACCAGTTGTAATGTTCACGCCAAAAGACCTCGCGAGGTAACAATACGCTGACATCGTGTGCGTTTGTTGGGCCTGGTTCGGAAGGTGCAGTGCCAGCAGCCTCGGTGAAATGTTCTTGGAGATCTGTGCTGGTGGATGCTGCTATGTCGTGAAGCAAGTCCGCAGAGAGGCTTTCCTTATGGCTTAAGATACGACGAGGGCTAGTAGTCAGGCCATGAAGATATCATCCTGAATGACAACTTGGACTTCCACCGTTCCACGTTTCACAACCGCTGTTGTTCTGACGATTCTGACGCGCACATGGCTTCTGACGCCTCAGTAGTAGGTTCTTGCTTTCGGTGATAAGTATCAGCGTGATGATGTTTCCTCGAGAGTGAGAACCCCGACAATCTACTCAGACTATTGTGACTTCTTGTGATAAATTTCCAGAATGCGGTATGCCAGAGTAAGGGAACATACGATGGCCGACAAAGTAAATCTGAGCAAGAGAGGTAAGTGGAAGAGAGGCTCCGAATCTTGAACTTGGGCAAATGTAGCGATGCGCGCTACTCCCTTAATTGAAGGCACAGGCTTCGAGGTTAGGGTTGGGCGGTAGATATTCTTTTTCCTATTATCGATCGCAGTCGTTCCGCAGCACCTCCCGTAGTATAAAAGAGAAGACGTTTGAGTAGCTAGTTCCCTAGTCTACTCTGGAGAATCCCAGTATTTTAACCTGTCTCTCTTGAGTCCGACTCTTCCGTGTGCCGCGAGTGTCCCAAATCCGGACACCAGCGTCACATATTTTTGACAGCTACACTTTACTCTCAAACGTCTTCCGAAAACTTCCGCGCTTCAACCTTTATATAAGGACGACCTCTGGGTTTCTTCGAGTCTGATCAACTCGAACCTCCATCGGTCGACTTTTCCTTTCTCTCTCTCTCTCATTCTCAAAACCTTCAACAACAAAACTCCTATACTCGCCCCTCTTGCCTCACTTTGGACCTCAGGACAATCGCGATGGCCTCTCGCTATCCTCTTCGTAACCGCGTGCGTTCTGGCTCTGCGCCAGAGCCTATCACCCCGGGCAGCGCTGCGGTACCAGGTGCGTATCGCATTTCTAATGTCGTGACTGTTGACTCGTTGTCTTCAGCCTTGACTGCGTTGACCCTGGACTCGTCGTCTGAACGCACGTCTTCCGAAGTGGTACCTGGTCTGTTATTCAGCCAGGTAGTCGCATCGCGTACTCCCTCCCCTGAGCCTGTGGCTCGAGAGGCGACCCCCGAGTCTCGTCTTACCAACGATGACTCGGCGAAGCATTCTTCTCCGCCTCCTTTGGATGGCACCAAAAGCGACACCTATGGTGATCGCTCAAGGGCCTCCGTCGTCGACCAAGAAGGTAGCGACGGAGCTCCTTGGATTCCGGTTTCATACCGACGTGAGCGAAGTATGTCGCCACGTCATGCTACTCAACGGGCGGTTCACACGGGTGAACGACATGCCCAGGTCACGGATACCCAACGTCAGGTAATCCAAGCAGCTGAACAGTGCATGACCTCTGCAGAACAAGACCTCGTTCAACGCCGAATGAGTGTCGTCCGCGACGATGGTAGGGCCCATAGCCGTCCTCGCAGCCCTGACGTCTTTGAGGAAGGTTCCTCTAGACGTAAGGGTAAGACTGTTGACCCACATGAGTGGGGTGCAGCTAGTATACCAGCCACTGAGCTGGACTTAGAAGCTCAACAACGCGAGCTAGACATGTACTCTGGTAGAACAGCTACAATATATGATATTATCCAGAATGACCCTGAGTGTGACGAAGAGGCTCAAGCCGCTATACTGGCCTATTGGAACAGTTTGAAGGCTCAACGGGCTAAGACCCATAGCCAGTCTATTGAACCATCTTCAAGCATCTCTACTGTTCATCATAAGCAGAGGGAAGTCAAGTTTATGCCAGACCCCACTTCAGACAAAACTGACGACAAGAAATCTATTCGTAAGGATAAGGGTAAAGCTAGAGAGGTATCTCCTCAGCCTATCCGCACAGAAGTCATCTATGCTCCTGCAGAAATTATTGTCGATGAAGTTATGTCTTCCGTTGGTAATGCTAAGAAAGATTCTAAGCTAAAGGCCACCTCTCGCAAGGGAAAAGAGCCCGAACGTCCATCCGCAGACCCCAGTGATGCTTCGGTACCTGCTGGCCAAATTGCACCAGCCAGCTATCTAGGGCACGCAATGGATGATGCAGCTAATAGCTACTCGCGTCGCAGGCGACGAGCTTCAACGAGCTCATCTTCATCGTCATCAACTGCCCCTTCGCTAAACGGCTCCAGTGGTGACGGTTCATCTGGATCTCCTCCGAGTTCATCACCAGAGGACTCAGACGCCAGTTCAACCTCTAGCCCGTCGAATGGTCGACGAGGAAGACATCGTCGCCGGCGCCATCACTCAACAAACCTTCGTCGAAAGTCCCGTCGAACAAAACGGCCAGCCTGGAAACCTGTTCCGCCTACACCATATGATGGACGACCAGACCCTGAAGTTTTTCACCGATTTGTCAGACAGTGTACTGAGTTAATAAATGGCTATGACATAGAGCGGGAAATGATACCTTCTACTATTGCCAATTATCTAACTGGCCGAGCATACGACTTCTATGCAAATACTGTTGCTGAGAATCCTCGTCGTTGGACGAGACTGAGAGATATCTTCATTGGTTTGTTCAACTATTGTTTTCCCATGGATTTTCGTTTGCAGATTCGAACGAAGCTAGAGAAGTTTCGCCAGTACGACCGAACTGTGCGTGATTACGCACATGGTCTTCGAAGTCTCCTACGGCTTGCGGGACATTCTGTAGATGATCAGGAATCAGTTATGCGACTTTGGAATGGATTGAACATATCAATCCAGGAAGTCTTGTGGGACCATAAACTCTCACCTCTCGTTAGCTCATGGGATGAAGTTATTCGTGATGCTGAGTTCATTGAGGCCTCACGACGCGTTAAGGAAAGCATGCGACAACGCACTGATGACCGTTCCAATGGAGGCGGTCCCTCTGGACCCAACCGTCGAAATGGCAATGGCCATGGCAGCAGTGGCGGAAATGCACGAGAAACTGGACGCAACAGGCATGACCGGCATGATAATAATGGCCGTTCACGTGGAAGCCATCCATCACATCGTCCTCCACATCCTGGTAACTTCGGCTCCAATAGAGCTGGGCCATCAAGCACTTTCCGTCGCCCTGCAAACAATTTCAACCAGGCAGGTCCATCTCGTCAACAAGGCGGGGCACCATCACGGCCTCGTATGACTGACCAAAAGAAAGCAGAACTGCAGGCGGCTGGAAAATGCTATATTTGTGAAGAACCCGGCCATATGGCTCGTAACTGCCCATCGTCGAATCGCGTTCAGTCTGATCGGAAAGGCAAAGCTCCCGGCATGGCATCCTTCAGCGTGGAACCCAGTTTTCACAATACCGATGAACTGAGGGGTCTCGCTGAGTCGACCGCGACCCTGGATCACCTTGAGCTTCACATGGCCGAGTTTGAACTTCTGAGCGATGGCGGTAATTCTATACCATCGCTTCAGACAGTTTCTGACTCAGATAGTGAAGGAGCAGACTTACCAAAATCTTCGATTGGCACTCGTTCAATGACCTTTAGTGACTGGGAGGTTGTTGATGATCATGATCCAGAACCTACTACCGATATCCTAGATGAACTCGAGGTTGATCAGCGTAACCGTGTTTACGACTGGTTAATGATGCGGCTTACCGGACAAGATCCTGGACCTTGGGTTGATAGGAAAGAACATGGGTATGAATATCCTGTCGAAGAGATGTCAGCTATTTCGGAAAATCTCGAGGAATACTATACCTATCTCTGGCCTCGTTTGGGTCTCCTCCCGCCATCTCGATTCTCAGATTTACATATGCGGCACTCACGCCTAGGTGACGTCTATGCACAACATGCAGAAGAGATCCTTCGCAAGAATGGACCTTACTGCTGTGGACTCCTTGGAGCCGATTTCGGGTCTGTTGTGATGGGCACCTTCTGCGTGTATCGCATTAGTGATGCTCACCATGTTATCATGAATGAATATGTCCTGGAGGACATACTGATAGAATCCACTCTACTACAGGACCCAGATTTTGATCTCCCTCATTGGTATCAAAAACGACTCATTCAAGACAAACCCAAGCACCGAAAACAGAAATGTTGCCGCGATCGTGCCCGAGAACCTATGCATGATGCGGCAAGTATAATGGTTGAATGAATCCTGACACAAGGACTTAGTTCCTTGGGTGATGGAGCACCTTGGAGCGCGACCAACGAGCACCGTTTTCTGTATCTGGAAACAGAGGGAGATTGCATTAGTATTCATGATGCTTATCTCGACATCACTGTAGACTTGCCTCGGACAATACTCCACAATGATCATTTCGATTTGTGGAATGCCTATGCAGTCTCAGCATACCGGACACTCTTACTCAATGAGTGTGTACCATTCAAACTTGACGACCTCGAAGATGAATTCTCCTCTTGGTTTTCAGCACCGGAGATTCTGCCATCAGTAACATTGCCTCAGTTCGCGTTAGATGCTATCGAACTAAATGGTGTTAACACACCTTGTCAATCTGGCCCTAAGCCAGAACCTATCGCAGCATTACAACGAAATGCGGCCGCTCCACGAGATTTTCGTCGAATAATTCCCGAAGCAGTTGTTATTGTTGTTCACATTGATGGACACCCAGCGCGAGCATTACTGGACTCCGGTTCCCTTGCGGATTTCATGTCTGCAAGATTAGCTCACCAACTCAGCGTGAAAGCCTTTGAATTGGAAAAACCGTTACCTGTGCAACTCGCCGTCCAGGGCTCTCGAACGAAGATTAATCTTGGCTGTAAAGCACAGTTTGCGTATCAAACGATTAGCGAGCAACGGTACTTTGATATTATCAATATACTTAGCTATGATTTGATCCTGGGTACGCCATTCTTCTTTCAGCATAGAGTGGTCATCGGGATGAATCCGACCACCATTGAAGTAGGCAGTCCTGTCGCGTTACCAATCAAAGGTAAACGGACGCGCGTTGTTGAATCGCGAGCCGCTGAGCTCGTTGAAACTAAACTGGAGAAGGCCAGACGAGTGCTTCGTGAATATGCTTCACCGATTTGCCGAGAAGTGAGCGACGCACCTCTACCTCCATTGCGAGCTGTTAACCACACCATCCCACTGAAGGATGTAAATAAAATCTATTCCTGGCGTCCCAGTAAGTGCCCAGATGCGCACCGCGCAAGCTGGTGTGAGAAACGCGATGCATACCTAAAGTCCGGGCGTTGGAAAATGACCTCGGCACGCAACACATCTCCAATGATGCTGCTGACGAAACCTGGTACTGGTGTTAATGGAATCCCACCACGACTGCGCGTAGTGGCAGACTTACGAGAACGCAATGCCAATACGACAAAGCTGACATCGCCGCTCCCAGACATGGAAAGCATATTACGACGTGTCTCGCGAAAACAATACCGTTCACTGATCGATGGCAAGGATGCGTATGAACACATTCGCGTTGTCCCAGAACATGTCGAGCGAACAGCAATGACTACTCCTGATGGAAACATGGTTAGTCTGGTGATGCAACAAGGAGATTGTAATGCAGTCGCAACGTACCAAACCTTGATGAATCACATCTTTGGGCCCTATATTGGAGTCTTCATGGATGTTTATCTTGATGACATTGTGATCTACTCGGACACCCTGGAGGATCATATCAAACACTGTAAGCTGATTATTGATATTCTGAAGCGTGAAAAGCTTTACCTTAGCGCAACGAAACTTCACTTCCTCGCATCAGAAATGAAGATTCTTGGTCGGATTATCGACGACCAAGGTATTCGCATGGACCCTAGTAAAGTCGACTCAGTTCTGAACTGGAAAGTCCCGACGAACAAGGAACTTTTGCGTGGATTTCTTGGTTCAGTCGGTTACCTTGCTGATGACATTGCCACGGTACGGATACCTATGGGCATTCTGTCCTCATTAACGGGGTCTGATTCTTGCTTTCAATGGCAACCCACTCACCAACGTGCATTTGACGACGTCAAACGATTGGTGCATCAGCACCAGGAGCATCGGCGTGTTCCCTTAGACTATTCCAAGAATGCGCCGCCAATTTGGTTGGTCACAGACGGTTCAATTGGCGGTGTTGCAGGAGTCGTTCTCCAAGGCCCTAGCTGGAACAAGGGACACGTTGCAGCATTCTTCTCAGCCAAGCTCACGGCCGCGCAAGCGAATTATCCTGTGCATGAAATTGAGATGTTAGCTGGCGTCGAGTCGATGCTGAGGCATCGAGACATCCTCCTCGGATGCTCCTTCACCTGGATAACAGATCATAAAGGCCTTACTCACCTTATGCAACAGAAGAATCTATCAGGGCGACAGGCACGCTGGCTTGAGAAGATCGCCGAATATGACTTCCGTGTCGTCTACGTCCCTGGCGTGGATAATGTTCTCGCAGATGCGTTGTCTCGTATGTATTCAAATGACTCACCTGGAACAGTACGAACGTCATCAGAATATACACAACATGACGATAACGAGAACTTACCTGCTTTGATTGAAGCACTGCCCATATCCCAGCCTGTCCTTGTAGGGATTGAAGCGGCCGCTATACAGCCTCGCATGACACGTAGTCAGATGCGTGCAGCTGTCGCAGCAGCTAACGCTGCTGATGACATTGAAGCAACGCCGACACTGGCACACACCTTGCCCCCAGAATCCCGCACCCCTTCCAGGCCTGCGAGTATTCCACTACCCATGGGCGAAACTGGACGTGCGCGGCGTCAAACGCGTGCTGCTGTCGCAGCAGCCAAGACTGCTGATGACGCTGCAAAGGCGTCGACCTTGGTCCCACCTCTAGTAACCCCTCTGGTCCACATAACACCTCCATCTCCACTGCCACTGCCTGGCCCTAGGCCAGTAGCAAACCATAAGCGCGAACACGCACCTGCCACATCACGACGACGCTCGCCGTCATCACCACCATCGTCCCATAATGGCAAAACCGTTATAAGGGTTCGACGTGCTCGCGCGCCGGTTCTTCCAGCGGAGACAGGCAGACCAGAGACGGCGAAGGAGTTCGCCAAAAGGATAAAGCGTGTCGTGCTTCACGGACCCCGTGAGCAACGACAGGAGGGCGGGAATCCTACAGAGGATCAACGACAGCTCGAAACTCAACATTCCCAAAAGGGGAACTCACCAACAATGGTCGAAAACGAGTC
Source organism: Somion occarium (assembly GCA_964035595.1). NCBI lineage: Eukaryota > Fungi > Basidiomycota > Agaricomycetes > Polyporales > Cerrenaceae > Somion > Somion occarium. The sequence continues at coordinate 530,537 of OZ037947.1, forward strand.
GTTCTCGACGAACGACAACCGCGAGGACTCCAACGGTGTTCTGGAGGGCGCGAGTACTGTGCCAGCACATCAGGACTCCAGAAGTCGATTTCTGGAACACATTAGTGAGTCAACAGAAGGTGTTGACTTACTGAATACCTTGAAGGGCCGGTATGGCGAGGATGCCTTCTTCAAGGCTATCCTAGAAAACCCCAAGCATTTCAAGAACTTCCGCCTTGAAGCTGGGTTGGTTGTAGTAAGAGAACAAGGGCGCGATTTGCTCTGTATACCTGACATTCGTGTGAATGAACGAAGTGCGCGTGAGATCATCATTCTTCACGCTCATTCGCTATTGGCTCACCTCGGACCATCTAAAACGCTCGGTCTTCTGCGTGATCACGTCTGGTGGAAGACAATGGTGCGAGACGTGCAGTCATACTGCGAAACTTGCATGACGTGCAAGCGGAGTAAACCTAATAATCAAAAGCCGTACGGCTTGCTCAATTCATTATCGGTCCCACATGTACCTTGGGAAATCATGGGAATTGACTTTGTCGGACCTCTTCCTGAGTCCAAAGATCGCAACGGAAGTTATGATTCCATTACAGTGATTATTGATTTACTCACAAGCATGGTGCATCTTGTGCCAAGTCGGATCAACTATACTGCAAAGCAAGTGGCTGAGTTAGTGTTTTCGGAAGTATATAAACACCACGGAATGCCTAAGGCTATTGTGAGTGACCGAGATGTAATATTCACCAGTATCTTCTGGTCGCATTTGCACAAACTCATGGGGACAGAATTGCGAATGTCCAGTGCATACCACCCTGAGTCGGACGGCTCGACAGAAAGGGCCAATCGGACTATTACCCAGATGTTGCGACAATGTATAGGTCCTTCGCAGAAGGATTGGGTATCAAAGCTACCGGCAATTGAATTTGCCATCAACCTGGCACGTTCAGATTCCACTGGATACGCACCATTTTTCCTGAATACCGGTCGTATGCCCCGATCAATGATATGGAATAATCCCGGAACTGATGAGTACCCTGCGGTTCGAGCCTATGCTCAGAAAATTAAGTATGCAGTGATGTCAGCACATGATAGTATTATTGCGGCAAGAATTAAACAGACCCGGGATGCTAACCGAAGGAGGCGACCAGCCCCCTTTGAACAGAATGACTTAGTATATGTCTCCACTAAGAATATGAGCTTACCCAAAGGATTAGCTCGGAAGCTTATTCCGAAATTCATAGGACCTTACAAAATCCTCAAGGATTTCCGTAACAACTCTTACAAACTGGAGCTACCTTCTCATTTGAAGCAGAGGGGAATACATGATGTATTCCATGCCTCACTGTTACGGATACATGAGCCTAATGATGACAGACTATTTCCAGGTCGTCTTGACACTCAGGTAGCTGAATTAGAGGTACAGGACGAGGAGTGGGCAATTAGCCACATCAAGTCACACACTGGATCTGGCGAAAGTGCCATTTTTGAAGTAGTATGGAAATCCGGTGACATAACATGGGTACCATATTCTACAGTAGCTGGCCTTGAGTGCCTATCTGCCTATCTAGAACTGGTAGGGATTGAAAGAATTTCCGATCTAAAAGCAGGATCAGGGCTTCCGCCCAAAGACAATCCACAGGTTTTCGTTGGCCTGCTAGAAGTCTTGGCAGAGTGGCCCGCACCTATAAGAAGGGTCGGTGAGTGCTTGCGACGGTGTCCGACTGCCCCACCACAGTCGTTCATTAGTCCTTACGCACATATTCTCATAACCACACTCACCTCATCCTCACATCTTTCCTACCTTTGCTCACCACACTCTTACACCATGTCCGACGACCTTCGTAACGTCAACGCATCTCGCCTCCCCGTATCCGGAGACCTTGCTTTACGCGACCCTAGTGACAGCCACCACCCCTTTCGGTATGCCGTCGACCAAGTCATCCTTTACCTTAAATACGACCGTGATATTCGCGCCGGCACCGCACTCAAGGGCAATCGCCCCAAACCCGGTGGCTATAGGGACTTCGCCGAAGCGTGGAACGTCGATCCTACCTCCTCTTACGGCTTTTCCTACCTTGACCCCATCTTCGGCACTCCCGTTATCGTTCGCAACCCTGCGCCATTCAGTTTACTCATTCCGGCAGACCATAACAAGATCTCCGTCGAACGCGCCAAAACCGCGGACGAGTTAGCGTGGCTTCTCGCCAAACGTGCCATCGAGGAGGAACGTCGTAACGAACGCGGCAAGAAGGCCCGTCTCGAAGGGAAGGGGTTAGCTCGGCTCTCCAAGGGCACCACTAGTACTCACCCCACGGCTCCTAATACACCCCAGTTAGACAACCCCATGCTCGACAACCTCGGTCTTCCTCCCAACGACAATTTCATCGATGACCCTCTTCCTGGTATGGACATTTTTGAGGATGCTCCCATTGATCCCGTTGAGCATACCGAGGCTGACGTTGGAGCTGGAGCTGCGAAGGATACGGACGGTGGCAAGAAGTAGAACGTCGTGGTCGACGTCCTAGGAGGGCGCGTGTAGCGATGCGCGCTACTCCCTTAATTGAAGGCACAGGCTTCGAGGTTAGGGTTGGGCGGTAGATATTCTTTTTCCTATTATCGATCGCAGTCGTTCCGCAGCACCTCCCGTAGTATAAAAGAGAAGACGTTTGAGTAGCTAGTTCCCTAGTCTACTCTGGAGAATCCCAGTATTTTAACCTGTCTCTCTTGAGTCCGACTCTTCCGTGTGCCGCGAGTGTCCCAAATCCGGACACCAGCGTCACAGCAAATGTATGGGCGTTTATGTATCCCGGGTCACATCGGACCGCTTCAGCTCAGCGACTTCAGCTTGCTATGTAGGTAGCATCGTTAACAGAAACTACCTGTCCTCTCCTTCAACTGAGCAAATGTTTCACTACTCCTTACGATCTTTCTACCTAAAATATCTCTGGTAACTTGGCCTACCAATTCAGACTTCATAATGTGCAATTTCTCTTGCACTGGCAGATGGAGCACATTCTGCAATCCTCTCCTAGACTAACTGGTGAGGCCTTGAGGTTTACAACCTCTGTATACGTTCCAAGATGTTCGCTGGGACTTGTACTTTCATCCATCATGATCTTGAGGGTCGCTGAGGAGGAGAACTCTACTTCTCCATGACATCAGAGGATGAACGTAGCATCGAAGAAAGCTCCTATTCAGGTATTCCCGCCCTTCGGCGTGCTCGTACAACAGTTCGGCATCATGAACGAGGGGACAGATCGCGAAGTCTTGGCCATATAACTAGACCGCTCTCGCTCGTCCTCTTTCAGAATGCTCCGCCCTGTCTTTGCCCGTTCTACTGTACGATCTCTCTTTCTCACCGCCCACCACTCGCGTACTAGTCTTGCACCTCTATCTAAGTATTCAGTCATGTCTTTCCACTACAAACCGAACACAGAGCCTCCAAAAGAGATGGCGGTTTTCAACAACTTGGCGAAGATCGCTTCGGAGAGCGGCAAGTTTCGACGAGTCCTGTGGACTGGACGAAACAGTCAGGTCTGCTGAAGTGAAGTCACTGTATCAGTGCTCAACTAAACAGCGTCGTGGTTTATCAGCTCGTCATCATGACAATCCCTGTCGGCGGTGAAATTGGAGAAGAAATTCATACTGTCGACCAACATCTGAGCTTCCACTCTGGTACAGGCAAGGCAATCGTTAACGGCAAGACGGAGGTCGTCGCGCCTGGGGATGTTGTCATTGTCCCCGCAGGAGCTCAACACAATGTGCGTCCCTATTCGCTATGTTCCACTCTGCTATATCATAAAGTTCTCGTAGTTTGTCAATACGAGCGAGACTCCTCTCATTATCTCAACTGTATGTATATTCTCGTTGTATGATGTGCATGCTTGTACTGACAGGGCGTCAACCAGGTCTACGCTCCGGCTGAGCACAAGGCGGATACTGTGCACTCGACTCGGGAGGAAGGCGAGAGGCTGGAAGCAGAAGGGAAGGATGAACCGCCTGAATGGGCTTTAGATCTGCACAAGGGTGACAAAGACTAGGTGGTAGTGTAAGCTCCGTCAGATCCCAGAGATTCTAACATCGAAAGATTGAAATTCGCTGTTCCTTCATTCCTTGGTTTTTTTTATCAAGCACGCTGCGGTTCAGGATTGTTTGAAGTTACCCTGTATTTCTAATTGAATATGTTGTCGATCAGGAATCTCATTGTTGCACCCCATGGGGCGAGCAGTGTTTGCCTGCAGTCAATAGGGATGGGACGTTGGCATGGTACTCAGTTGTTTAACGAGGTCCTTCAAAGCGGATCATGCGAGCAAATTCATCAGGTGAGTCTTCTTGTCCGCTGACAGTAACCATTTCCGTTTGATACTCTCTCGTCAGGTTTGTTCGATTGTGGAATTCTTGCTTTCTCTGAGACGTATTTTGACACGGACAGATTCGGCGTATACTACCGGTTCATAGGCTTCCTCGTTGCTGAGGCTCTTCATTGTTCCCTCTGCACGCCTTGTATTCTACAAAGCGTCCAAACAGAAGAGAAGGCTGGAACAATCTTAGCGAACGCGGCGAAGCAAGATTACTCTCACTCGCGCATTTCCGTGCCTCGCCATGTGTTGTCGAAGAGCCCATTGCCCGTAAAGTACCCGCTTGAGATACATCGGTTTTCCATTCCGCTTTATCATCATTATGGGCGTGTGCAGGGTCATCAAGGGTCCAACGGCGTTCAAACTGCAAATAACGAAATATTCCCAGGTCTTTGAGCTATGCTACCCTCCGCCCTCCATTTTTGCTTTGTACTCAGGATCCTTCTTTCGTTCATGCTGCAAAGGAATTCAGGTTTTGGTTGATCACGGCATTAAGAAAGGTGGCTTAGATACATTCCTGGCATTATGGGCAATAGCTATGCTGTTGGTTTAGCCATTACAACCGCACCCTTGATGAGGGCAACGCTCGGCCCTAGGTCCCTACAAGAGCTAGCGGGGGGCGGCAGCTATCTCGGTGTCTGGGCCACTGGACGACTTCTTCTCACGAAGGCAACAGCCCGGTAGACGTGTCCTGGGTCTCTGTTATCATTACGTTAGAACTTGAACGCCTCATGTAGCTCGAGTCTGCTGCTTTGCGACCATCACTCCTTTTGTCTTTGCTTTGACGTTTGTTCCTAATGAAAAGATTCCGAACGACTTTATCACTATTGTTATGATCATAGGAATTGCCCCTTGCTGTAACACCTATGTTCGGCCTTCTTTAATGTGTTGCATGGACTTTATTCTCAAGAATGCGCTCAACAAATGGATGTCGTAAAGTATCGCGTGGCTGCTGACGTCGGTCAAGGGATGTAGTGGATTTTTCTCTGATAGCTCGTGCATGTCAGCGTTCGCTTGCATTACTACGCGACACTAGTAGTGTCGCGGTGATGGCATGTCCACTCTGTTGGGGACGAAGGCATAAGGTTGTAGGATCTTCCCAATAGCAGTAAGAGATGAACTGTATACGAAAGAACATCTTCAGTATTAGACAGCCAACTAGCGACTACAATGCAAGAATATTTAGGCAAAAACAAATATAAATAGAACTAGTGGGTATACCAGTAACTACATATGTCGACGGTGGAGATCCAATCTGCCAAATCAACAGCTCCGGTTTACTCAGCTGGGTTGCTCTCGAAGATGTGGAGGTCTATTCCCGCAAGGTCATTTCCAGTAATGTCTTGCGGACCGTCATCGCCTCCATTGAGTGTGGCTTCGTCAGAGTCGGAGTCAGCATCAACATTGCCTTCACATGCAGTATCTGTCCAGTAGGGTTCAGGTTTTCAGAAGATTGTTGATATTGATTTACGGCAGGGATAAACGTACGGAAAGAGGCACTATCAGAGATTATGCTCTCCGTCATACTGGCCTTTCGACACAGCTGTGGTGTTTCTGAGACGGTATCACTGATTGTAGTATCATCTGGTTTCCGCTATAAGATTAGATATGAACGGCTACAGTGACTACGCCATGACTTGCCGGAAACATGCCTCCGCCGGAATGATAGCGTTGCTATACGTCGAAGGAGTCTCGGTTGACCTTTCACCACCACTGGTAATCGGTGTTACAGTGAGATTCTATTGACATGCATTACAACACAGCAAACTCACCGCGTGCAGACCCACCCTCTGCACTGTTGCAGTTGTTGATAATGATCTTTCCTGACACACCTCCGCCAGAAGCAGGACATTCGAGTTCAACTGTTTATAGGAAATCAGATAACTATTTGACACTATAACTGATATCTCACTTACGAACAGCGGAGCCATTCTTGGCAGTATTCATGTTGTTTATAGTCACGGGGCCAGATCTCCCTGTTGTCGGAGTTTGCGAGCATCAGTAAAATATAAACTGAAGGTATCACAATGGTGCGAACCGTCAAGAACGTCACTCGATACAGTCACTGTTCATATGAAAAAAAAACCCCCCATGATGTATACAAAGGCTCTGAATAGAAAAACAGCTTACATATAGCTTCTCCTGACTCTTGAACATTGGTATTAGATATCATCACTGTCGAATTACCCGACGAAGTCTGATGAGCTTCGGTACCTGACATGGGATATCAGTGAGAGCTACATTACTAGCTGAATGTGAAGTTGTATACCACATGTTATCTGTATGTGTTCTGCCATACCACCATTCAAATGAAAGGCCAAGGATGAGTCTATAGCTGATTTCTGGAGGAGGATGTCTCCAGTAAGAGCAGGTGACCCGTTGAAACAAAAAGAGAACTCACACGAGCTGTAGCATGAGCATACTCGCTGGTCTGCCTGAATTCCCTAGCTTTCCGGATGTACAGAATGGGGCTCAAGAGAAGAGACTTTCCACTTTTATGTTGGAGTTGCAGCTGTGCTGTACGGGCCCTAGAGCAATCTTAGTGTCATACTCGGAAGATTCAGCATTTATGATCATACTCATTGATTAGCGTTTGCAGGGTCTTCCTTTCCGCTGCTGGGATGTACTGGCCCCTGGTCCGTACGATCTCTTCGACTTCAAAAATCAGTTGGTCGCCTTCCTTCAGACAATGTTCGGGCCACCAGTCCTTCATCTCCTCAATGATAGGCTTCAATGCAATCCCGGCAAGGTTTGCGGCGATGGTGACACCAGTTTCCATGTCTATTGAGCAGGAAGGATGTTGTAATATACAAGAGCAAAAGAGGTATGTTTAGAGAGGTGTTGCAGTTAGCCAGTCAGACAGTATAGAGGATTTATATAGAAGTGGGGATGTACTAAGCGATCAACAAAATACTAAGTCGCAACGGAGGAATACAATAATAACCCACTTGGAACATTCTAACGTAACCAGCCTACGTGCCCTAACTTACGTGAATGCTTCTGTGCGACCAATGTTGACAGGCCTGACACGGCGGGAGGAAAGAACAAGATGACAACAATTATAATTCAAGGGAACTTTGACACCGTGAGAGGAAATGCCGCAAGACTGATGGTCGTCTATGCCTGACATGAAGCCCTTGGCCTGATGCCTCAGGCCTCAGGGATCTTCCGTGCGTCACAAAATGCTGATGACACCTAAATACACGTACTATGGATGCCCTACCAAAGCTGAATACGAATGGCTGAGAATATGTCGACCTTACTATGCATCAATGAGTCCTGTAGGAGTGAAGTGCATGGATGCAAGTGTCCGCCTGACTTCCTTCAAGAATTCAAGCTTGAAGCTTGTAGAGTCACGGTCAGCGGCAATGGTAGAAGTAACCTGGCGCTAACACTTACGTTCACTTTGTTGGTATTTATTTGGCAACGATACATATGTACCCATATCGGTCAAAGCATCTCTCAGGTTATTGTCTCTATTGTATTGTGCATGGGGTCGTGCTTCCATTGAAATCTCCGTAGTCTTTCTTTGCCAGAGCCTGATCATAGGAGAACCTCCACCGTGAATGTCCCCTTCGTCACTTCCACCGCTTCCGGCTGAAAGACCCGCAGCCCAGCTCATAGATCCAGAAATATGGTGGCGAGACCGGTGTGAATGGCTCAAGGGCCAGGGCTATTTGCTACGTTCTAGATTTCGCCCCGGTTGGAAACCCTCGTGGACTGGATTGGGGGAGTTCGGTGTGAGCTATGAAGATGCAAAGATTCTCCTGGTATGTGCCTTTGACTCCCTTCTATGTTGCTTGGTACCACGCGAAACGTTTACTGCAACTTAGCGTCCCGCAGTCATTGATGCAGTCAGAGTGTCGGACGGGGAGCAGGTTATTCTCAAGAAAATCAAGATATCAGAACACCCATTCGAAGAGGACCTAACACGATACCTTGGCTCTGGACCATTGGCTTCAGAACCTCATAACCACTGCATTACGTTGTTAGATGTATTACATCCACCAGACGATCCGGACCTTGTAATTCTCGTCCTCCCGTTATTGTTACCATTTTACAAGCTGGCATTCATGACCATTGGCGAGGCGGTCGATTTCATGCAACAAATGTTCGAGGTTCGTCGATATTATTCGAGTACTTTTCTGTCTCGTATACTCAACCCATGTATAGGGTATAAAGTTTTTACATGACCATCTCATCGCACATCGGTATGTAGTACGTGATCGGGTCGAGTGCGATGAACTGATAATGTAGTAGGGATTGCATGTCCCTGAACATCATGGTGGACCCAAAGCCGCTTTACCCCAACATGTTTCACCCTGCAGACCCAGAACGATCTCGTGACTGGAAGGACAAAGCGAGACACTATTCGCGAACCACGCATCCCACCAAATATATTATCATCGACTTCGGTATCTCGCGTCGATACAGACCCGAAGATATGCCACCTCTAGAGCCGCCTATCATGTCGGCAGACAGAACGGTCCCAGAGAACCTCAAGGATGAGCTGTGTAACCCCTTTCCAACAGACATATACCTCATAGCGAACGTTATTCGCGAGCATTTCCTCGACGTACGGTTTCAATTGTGTCTGCTTCGAAAATCCTGACTAAGTGAGCTGAGTAGGTATACCAAGGATTGGATTTCATTTCTCCACTCGTTGCCGATATGATGCAGGACGATGCAGAGAAACGACCCACGATAGATCTAGTTGTGGCTCGCTTCGACAAGATTGTAGGCAATCTCTCGAAGTGGAAATTGCGCTCGAGACTCAAGAGGCACATTGAGTGGAGTGTTGCAGGGCTTTTCAGATCCGGGGCACATATAATCCGAACCGCTAGCTACATGCTCAAGGGTTTAGATCCTATTCCAACCCCAAAGACGTAGAAACGCACAACTCGTTTCTTTCTCTTGTTTTTCTGTAGGATACCATACGACCTGGCGTCGTACATACTTACCGCTGTTCATGTTGCTCCTTGGATCGTACTATTCATGCTCTTTCACTGATGGCGTATGACAGATGAAGCGATGTCGACCAAGTCCGCATGCGCCAGAAGATACGGACAATGCGAATATGGAGTTCTTCGACACCCAATATGTGCATCAGAGTTTCCGAGATGACTTCCGAATCGTCCGAGCTCGTAATCGTTTCGGTCAACAGTTGGGATGATAGTCGTTATTGACTGTACGACAACTTGAAGATGGTCTATTACGGAAGTCTGATGAAGCATTTCGGAAGAGGAGAACAGATGTCTAACGAGGGACCACCTTGATGGCATGCGGAACCAAAATCAAAATCCACCAGGCAAACCTGAACATCAAAGCATGACTCCACAGCCCCTGACCATGTAGAAACCGTTCTGTTCAGCTTGACTTGCCACTTCGCTGGAGAGTGGCAAGTTTCGACGAGTCCTGTGGACTGGACGAAACAGTCAGGTCTGCTGAAGTGAAGTCACTGTATCAGTGCTCAACTAAAGAGCGACATGGTTTATCAGCTCGTCATCATGACAATCCCTGTTGGCGGTGAAATTGGAGAGGAAATTCATACTGTCGACCAGCACCTGAGCTTCCACTCTGGTACTGGTAAGGCAATCGTTAACGGCAAGACGGAGGTCGTTGCGCCTGGGGATGTTGTCATTGTCCCCGCAGGAGCTCAACATAATGTACGTTTACGTTCTCTATGTCCCAGATTGCTATATCATAAACTGTTCACAGTCTATCAATACGGGAGAAACTCCTCTGATTATCTCGACGGTATGTATATCCTCGTTGTATGATGCTCATGCTTGTACTGACAGGGCATTGAACAGGTCTAAGGTCCGGCTGAGCACAAGGCGAATACTGTGCACTCGACTCGGGAGGAGGGTAGAGACTGGAAGCAACGTTCGGCCCTAGGTTCCTACAAGAGCTAGCGGGGGCCGGTAGCTATCTCGGTATCTGGGCCACTGGACGACTTTTTCGAACGAAGGCAGAAGCCGGTAGGCATGTCCTTGGTCTCTGTTGCCATTACGTTAGAACTTGAATGCCTCATGTAGCCCCGAGTCTGCTGCTTTGCGACCATCACTGCTTTTGTTCTTGCTTTGACGTTTGTTCCTAATGAAAGGTTTCCGAACGCCTACATCACTATTGTTATGATCATAGGAATTGCTCCTTGGCGTAACACCTATGTTCGGCCTTTTATAATGTACTGGATGTTCCCAAGAATGCGCTCAATAAATGGATGTCGTAAAGTATCGCATGGCTGCCGACGTCCATCAAGGGATGGATCGAAATTTCCTCTGATAACTCGTGCATGTCAGCGTTCCCTTGCGTTAGCGTCGCCGGGAAGGCAACAGACCCTAGATTTCCCTAGTTGCGGCGTTCAGTTCTTTCCGATCATTTGTGCTATCAAATAATTTGACAATGACCTTACGCTCTTGTAAGCATTGCGCATCGAGTGCTTATTTGCGAGCGTGCCCAGCATGACTCAAATGTGAATGTCGTATGGGTTGGCCTATCTAAACTATCCAATCAACAACCCCAACTAGAAGAGATCCTCCGGGAATCCAACAAAAGACATAAAATAAAAGTATATGTAGAGGCGGCGACGAACCGGGTATATCTGACCGCAATGGTTGATCAGTAGCGTGGCACCGGTAAAGGACTTTTGAACGTTAGGGTATATCCCACTGTGCGGAAAAAGTGTCGCCATCTGCGTCTGAACCGCTTCATCGCGTCTTCTGCCTCAATATTCTCAACCAGTCGTTTACGAAGATTCCACCAATGCAATGACCGGAGAACTTTTCCAAACCGTTCTACAACTTCATCAATTGTAGGCCGCTTGGTCGGATCGTCTTGCACCATGTCGTCAACGAGCGGCTTCAAGAATTCGAGGCCCATAGTTTTCTGCAAACAGGCGTCAGGATAGATCTAGTGTGCGGAATGAAAGAAGTCACCTCTAAGAAGGTCTCCCGAACCATATTACCCAGGTAGTAGATATCGGTAGGGAAAGGATTTTGAGGTCCGTCAGAGTTCTGAAACTCGGGTACAGTCCTGTCGCCACCCTGCACCGGCTCAGCGAGAGGATTCATATCGTCTGGGGAGAATCGAAGGGACAAACCGAAGTCGATTATGTAGTACTTCGGTGGTCGCGCAGTGCGAGTGTAAGGCTTCTTAGCCTCGTCAGTAAATTCGCGACTCATAGTTTTCGACATAGGATGATACAAGTCAGGAAACATAGGTTTGGGGTCCATCATGATGTTGAGGTCCATACAGTCGCTAGAGTAACATCAGTACGTGCGCACGATGGAATACAATAGCTTACCAATGCGCAACGTGACATTGATGCAGAAATTGCATACCCTGAGCAAACATTAGAATGCGGCCTCTATGAGAAAATTCTACCGACCTCAAACACTTGTCTGAGAAATTCCATGACTTCCCCTATGGTTTCGAATCGAGGATCGTCGCAACGACGCAGGAGAGGCATGACCATGATGGATATGTCTTCATCATCAGGCACGGCCAAGACATCGATAATTTGAACACAATGATTGCGAGGATGGGATTTGAACGGTTCACTCGAGAAGCACCTGTTCATATCAATCTCATATGGATTGCGCTGACGGAATACTTTCTTCAGAATGACAACCTCTCCATCGGAGATGCGCGTAGCATCAAGGAGGAAGCTATGCTAACACAAAGTCTTCACATCAGTTTGCGACAAGAAAACGCCACCTATCGTACTCACTAATGAAGCTACAGAGTCTTCGCAATCCCATGGGTAGTCCTGTTTGTCCTTGTACGATGCAACCCAATCCGGCCGGTAACGAGGCCTGAGCATGTATCCCCTCTCTGCAAGCCACTGCTGATGATCTCGCCAGAATACTTCATGTGGTAGGAGTACGGTATAGTCTTGACGAGACTTTACGCCTGTTGAAGATCCCGCAGGCCTTGATATGGAAGGTTCACTAACTGTCTGCAACTCCAGAGATGCATGGTAGTGACGTCCGCCGTGGTGAGAGGAGAAAGCCATGAGGTTGTGGGGTCCCCGGTGGAAACAATACTTAGATGGATTTCCTGACGAGCTCTCGGAGGCGCGACAGCCCGAGCTGGAGGAACAAAATGGGTCAACAATAGTGGCTGTGCTTCTCACGCTCTTGTATTTTTTGACTGTTGCCATCAAGCAAGCGTTCCAATTGAGGGTCATGGGTGTTTGTGTATGAAAGAACGTGTACCTTACGTTTCCGCTATCAATCAAGATGCCGTCTTCCCTGACTGCTTTGTTTTTCTGCCCGCTAACGACTTTGTGCGTTTTCTCAAATGCATAAATACTGGGTAGATTGGCTACTAGAACTATGCACTCCCCACTTCCTAGTAGCTCAGGCTGGACCTGAAGGTTATTATTATGGCAGCCCTCATGACCACGTTGGCGACAACTGCAAATGTCGTTACCACGACGAAGGGCGTTTACTCCCTCTTCGACCGTGCTCATGAATCGTCTTCCGCGATATCTTACAAACGAGGTATTGACAACCTTAGCATAGGCATGGAGAAGCTGGACAGTGTCCGGGAAATCATAGACCAATCCGAAGCATTAGATCTTCGCCGGACTCACGATCGGTTGGTCTTCTGCCTGTCTTCCCTGGGTTGGCCATATACATTAACGATCGCTGGATTGTTGGAGCAGACTGCAAGTCATTGGTCGGGATGTCGATGAGAAACTCACTAGTGCACGCCGCAAGGGCTTAGGTGTCAAGAATGTATTCCGAAATAGGGCGATTAAGAAGGAGGCCAGGAAGTTTGAGGCGGAGACGGTAGAGTGGTCAACGAAGGCAAAAGTAAGCTTTGCTACAAGCTATCACCTGGGATATTGTTGACCTCCATCATAGAGATCTTCTGCTTGTGCAAGGTCTCGACGGCTAGGACAGGGGCCTGAAGGTATGTTGTGCTTCTGCTTTCCAGAGTTTCTGTCGGGTTAAGTCGTGTCTAGATCATCTGCCATCCCCCGAGACGGAGCAGAATGAAACCCAGCAGGTTCAGATGCCGCCTTCGTACGCAGAATCGTCGCACAGCGATGATCATCAGTTGGAAACAGGTACGTGTTTTGAAATTGCCATAGATCTCCATGTCATCGTGCTGAACGACGAATCGGATCAAGCACCACCTTCTGTTCAACAAGAGCAAGACCTTGGTTTGGCGAGCTTATCGACATACAATACCGAGCAACTAGAAGCAAATCCCTGGCAGAACCACAAGCAACATGCTTTTTGAAGTGAATGGTACATTGTGCTGCGTTGAGCCTTGGAATGACACTGGCTTGTACTGTGCAGAGTTAGGCTAGCTATGTTGAACAACATTCAATGTGTCAATTGTGTATGATTACTTAGCTCACATACCCTGATTTGGAGATATTATCGGACTGTTCGCACATTGTCTTGAGAAAGGTCCCTTCTCTAAGCCGGGGGAACGGAGAACATTGCGTGTGAAGACAATTTATACAGAGGGTACCAGGGTACTTGCATCATGCTTTTCCAAAAACAGTGAGCATATAAGGGTAGCTGAGAAAAGCAACAGGTTAGGACATGAGCTGGGGTATAGAAGCGATAATAGCAGCATTACAAAACACCGGGCCAATATGAAAAGGATGAGTCCATCCAGAAGGAGTATCAATGACGAGGAGTAGGAATTGCGCGTTTGAATGTCAGAACGTGAGTCGTGGTCCGGAAGAAGTGATGAATTGCCCTGATACTGGGACCAAACGCAGAGTCATCTTCCTCCCTTTCAACCAAGCGAGAACGTAGAGTCCACCAATGGAGCGAACAACATATTTTCTCAAAGCGTTTGACTACTTCATCAATCTTGGGGCGCTTGGAAGGGTCATCTTGTACCATATCGGCGACAAGAGGTTCCATGAAATCGAGGCCTTTTGTTCTCTGAAAAATCATTTGGTTTAGAGAGCACGTCCACAACAGCAGTGAGGAACAATAAGATCCTACCTCGAAGAAGTCTTCCCTGATCAGGTTCCCCAGGTAATAGATGTTCGTTGCGAACGGGTCACAAGGCGCGTTCGAGTTCTGGAATTCAGGAACCGTCTTATCTCCACCCAGAATCGGGTCTTCCAGAGGGTGTACATCATCTGGGGAGTACTGGCGAGAAATCCCAAAGTCGATGAAGTAGTACTTCACTGGACGAACTGTGCGTGTATAGTACTTAGCACGCCCTGAGAAATCTTTTGTTCGACGGTTAGCAGCAGGATGATACAACTTCGGGAATATTGGTTTAGGGTCCATCATGATATTAAGATTCATGCAGTCTCTGCGCAAGGTTCGAGGACTATCAGGATATGTTATGAATCGAGGCCTACCTATGCGCAATGTGACATTGATGGATGAACTGTAGGCCCTGAAGATAGTATTAGAGGGAATAATGTGGACGTCAAAGAAATAGCACCTCAAAGATTTGCGTGAAGAATGCTACCGCTTCACCAACAGACTTAAAGCGAGGATCATCGTACGAGCGAAGAAGCGGAAGAATGAGGAGAACCGTGTCCTCAATGTCAGGGACCGAGATGACATCGAGAAGAGGGATACAACGGTTTCTCGGATGGGAAGAAATCGGCTCGGTGGAAAAAGACTTGGTTATTTCGGCCTCGAACGGATGAACTTGGGTGGATATCTTTTTGAGTACTACTGTTTCATTGTCAGACATCCTAGTTGCATCCAATATGCTACCTCGCTATAACATACTGAATTATGCTCTAACGTGCACATGCTGTAGATGCAGAACGTACGTTATGATAGCTATCTTCATGATCAAACCTCATGGTATCTGACGCATTACTCCAGGAAGGAACCCAGTCTGGACGATATCGAGGGCGAAGAAGATACCCTTGTTCTTTCAACCATTCATAGTGATCTCGCCAGAATAGCTCACGGTTCAGGAGATTGGGGAGGGTGGTTTTACCTCGACTCCGAGAAGGCGTTTCGCTGTCCCCAAGCTTGGAGGTCATGGCAATGTTAAATTCCACTTCATCAACAAGGACGAGCTAGAATTCCCAAAGAGACAGCTTATCCTAGTATCTCCGGCAGAAGTTAAGACTAAAGACCTCGCAATAGTAGCTGGCAGCAGGATTTAGTCACGGTAGACACGGTGATTCGTGAAGCAAACTTCGATACAGGCGCCTATTTGGCTGCACAGCCCTTGTCATGTGGATGAGTATGTAAAGTGCCTGCTTGAGACCGGCAACTCCACCACCAAAGCGTTCATGGCTTTGTATTCTCATCCTAGGTCGACTTCTTCATTGTTCTTGCTGCCATGCCTACCAACAGCTGTTATCCCGCTTCGCTTCAATTATACTTGTTTCGTATCTGGCATCTTGTCATAGCAGAGTAAGGTCAAACAGGCTTACGTGCTTTGTTCCCTGGTATAAAAGATGTACACTCGATTGTCTTACAAGCGCACATCTCCTACTTTTAACTTCACTTCTGTCATCGACTCTAACAACCAATATATGGCAGACGAGACAGAATTAATCGCTGCCTTGTCCGACATTGATCCCACTAACGTTATCCCTGGCGTCCTCATTGCTAAGGGCCTTATCGCTGGTGCCAAATGGTATAATGCCGGATCTGCCATCAGGTCATACTCACGGGGTTTGGATGGTTTAGAGGATGGCTTCTCTACCCTCTTCTTGAATCGTCGACGCATACCTCTGGCCGAGCTCCGAGATCTGCATGCTGAATACAATGAGTTTGTCTTAACATATTCTATGACGGCCATCGCAGTTTCTAAGCCACAGTTCTTTTCAGACATGTGAACGACGGAGACCAAGTTCTCAAGAAGCTCCAGAGATTACAGAACGTGCCATATTCATTCAACTTCTCAAGAAATTTGACTTAAAGTTACGAAATGACGCTGCTGCCTTCAAATCTGAAAGTCGCAGCTTCAATGCCGCGGCCAAGGTATGTACGATATTGCAGTTGAAATGATTGTAACGTAATCTCACTGTAGCACCATATAGAGATCATCTGCGAACGCTAAATCAGCCGAAATGAGTCGTGAGCTCCAATCAATTGAAAGTAGGACAGCAACTATTTACTTTAGCTAACTTGCAGCTTACCGTGCGCACGTGTTCACTTGTTTCAGGCAACAATACGACTGGGCAACAACAGGGTGCCATCAATGATGGAAATGTACACCGGTATACGCGATCGGAGAGAGCACGCAAGGCTATGGCTGAGCTGCTTGAGGCGATTTACGAGGATAGCGACGGTGAGTTGTACTTGCAATCGTACAGCACCACATACTCAGACTCAGGAAATGGGCACCAGACATGAACTTGTCCGGTAGCAACACGCCATCTTGTGATGACAATAATCCATTTAAAGACGGCGATGTCGCGGGCTCTACCCAGGTCGATGGCTCAGAAAACGCAAGCCTTTCCATTTCTGAAGTCAATGCTTCGGCGCAGGGAGAGATAATGTCTATGCTACAGGAGGTTGATATCGCTGCAGCGTGGGCCGAAAGTTCTTGAGTTCCATACATTCTCCGCTGATAACATGCCGGACATGTGCTTCGCCTGCTACATGGTGAACGGGACATTCCTGCTTTCACGTCACTCTCAGTATCATAGTAGTTAACCCTTAGTCTTTCATTGTTGTATAGATGCCTCCAATTGAGGCTATAATTGGTTTCAAGAGAGGAATGCTTGTCCTTGAAGAACGCTAGAAGCTAACCGAGCAAATAGGTTGCTCCAGTACTTGTACGACCATGAACGACAGGATACCGGGTGGTTAAAACTGCGGTCCAGAATGCAGTGATATCGCATCCTCTGAGCGGGCAGTGCGTGCCTAGCAGTTGGTAGGGACGGGATGGAGCAGGATGTCATCAACTAAGATTACTAAGCAGAATGGCGAGATATGGTTCAAGGGCGAAACACCCGAAGACTTCTCTGGCATTGGACACGACTCCAAGATACTCAAGTTGCCGCATGGTTGATGCGGAAATGACTGCGACCAAGAAAAGATCCATTGATCAGGACAAAAGAAGGATTCACAATGAATACAGATCAGCGGACACGGGTCCGGGTAATACACAAGTTCCGTATGAAGCAAGAGGGTATACAAGCAACGAAAGTAATATAGATGTGAAGGTAGAAGCGAGAACGAGCTAACTATAGATACGAAGGCCAGGTACGAGGAGTGGGGACTGCGCTCTTGAGAGTGAGAACGTGAGCTACAGTTCGGATGTAATGCTTAACGGATCTGAAGGTGATGAGATATCCAAGCTCTCTTTTCTCTATCAGACGAGACCGTAACTTCCACCACCGTAGTGAGCGACATATGTCTTCAAAGCGCTGGACAACCTCGTCGATAGTAGGTCGCTTTGATGGATCGGCTTGCACCATATCGGCCACCAAAGGTGCCATAAATTCGACACCAATGGTCTTCTGCATAACAATGATTACATATACCGTCACGTCTAGAAAGAGCATCCATACCTCCAAAAAATCTTCCCTGATAAGATTGCCCAAGTAATAAATATCGGTCGGAAACGGGTCTCGAGGTTGGTGTGAACGCTGGAATTCAGGTACTGTCTTGTCCCCGCCTCGAATGGGAGGCTCCAACGGATGAGGATTAACTGGACTGTATTTGCGCGAAATTCCAAAATCAATGAAGTAGTACTTGACCGGACGCGCAGTCCGTGTATAGTGTTTTGCGACGCCAGAAAGGTCCTTCTTCATTCGAACAGATATGGGGTGATACATGTCCGGAAATAAAGGTTTTGGGTCCATCATGATGTTGAGGTTCATGCAGTCTCTGCATACGCATTAATAGAGGGGGGAGACGAAACAATAGATCACAATCACCTGTGTGCGACGTGGCATTGGTGCATAAATTGTAGACCCTAAAGGAGAGAAACACGAGTCACGATGATTATGCTACGCCTCATCGAAGTGAATCCACACCTCAAAAATCTGCCTAAAGAACTCGACACTCTCGCCAACGGTTAGAAAACGAGGCGCATCGTATGTGTGCAGAAGGGGTATCACAAGAATGGCAATGTCATCTTCATCCGGTGTTCGAAGGATATCAATAAGTGGGACGGAGTGGTTTCTCGGATGTGAGGATAGAGGTTCGGTTGAGAAGTACTTGGTTATTTCGACTTCGAAGGGATGTGCGTGGATCGATACTCGCTTGAGCATGACCATCTGATTATCAGAAATCCTGGTGGCATCAATGAGGTGTCTAGCCTATATTGACAAGTATTGGGTTAATCGATGTCTGTCCAATGGCGGCTAGCTTACGCCAAGGGTTTGACTATCTTCAATGCGGAAAAAGTCTGGATTTGGTTCGCCCTTCCACGAAGGTACCCAGTTAGGGCGATATCGAGGTCGAAGCATGTAGCCTTGTGCCTCCAGCCATACTTGATGATCCCTCCAGTAAATCTCGTCGGCACTGAGCTCCTCGAGAGTGTGTGTTACATGGCTATCAGGCACTGATCTTCCGCTGGAAAGAGGTTGGGAATCCATCAACGTTCACTTGAGAGGAAGTGAGAGGACACAAGGAAGAAGTACTTTGGATCCATACCGTGTGGAACAATAAACCGTTGTTACGACTGGCTTGCGTGCCCTTGAACTACACAGCCACACTCCCACGTTCTCGGTTGTGGGTGCATATGTGCGAAGCTTGAAAACAACACGGCGCCGAGGAAACTTGTTGCTCAACCGCTTTTTTTTGTTTTCCTATCCATCATCTCGTGTTTCCCTAGCAGCTATTGTCTTCATGTGATGTCTATGCATGTTGCCGTGTTGCTTGATTTACACCGTCTTTGTTCTATGTCCGGGTTATCTACCAGAGACGCTCGCCGCTTAGTAGGGAATGAGGAATTGGGCTATAAGAACCCATGCAAGTGCACACCGACTCTAACAATCAATCTTTACCACTTATCTCACATCTTTCACATTACCTTACAAGTCTCTATCATGACTGACATCGGTTCTGATATAACTATCATTGGCAAAGGCGGTCTGACTCTCTTGAAGTGGTACAGCGATGGTTCACCGAAGAAATCCGCTGAGGCTGGGGATGCTGCATTGTCTGCAGGTCTTCGAGAAGTACATGGCAAAAGGGACATCATATTGTTGGATGACAAGAAGGCGTTGATGAAGGAATACAGATCGTATGTGTGCTTACCTCTTTTGATTTGCACGTCACTCTAACGATACTGATCTTATTCTGCAGAGGACACGAAGTAGGAGATGGTTTGGAAGCCAAACTAGACAGAATTTCTCACTACCGATTCCACCGGCGAATTGTTGAGAAACACAAGCTTCGTTCTGAAGGGTTCAGTTATCTCAACAAAGCAGAGAAATTCCGAAAGACGGCAATTGTATGTCTTCATCTGCAAGCTATATCCAGTTCTGAGCGTAATTATTACCGTATAGAGAACTTCAGATCAGGCACTGCTACGCATTCTTGAAGACGAATCAGCTTCGGTCAATGGAGTTGCGTTAGGTCGGTGACCATATTTCGTTTGTAATTGAAGCCCTCCTTGCTAACTTCATGCTTTGTTCGCAGACAACACTAATGAATTACTTGATGAATCACCATTCGATTCTCATTTCAACGTGAATGAACCAGGTCTGACAGATGACGACAGAGTGAATGAACTGGAAAATGACATCGGTGGGTTGTAAACCAAACTGTTTGATATATCCCTGATGTAAATTGTCGCTGTAGGTGAGGCTTTATTGGCAGCTGGCAACGTCATTAGTGCATGATTCTTTCGACAACGATTAGCTCGGCACCTTTCATGTTCTGACAGTTATCTATCCCGGACATGTATTTATCGAGAGTGGCTCATGACAAAGGCTCAGTTTCGTGAAGTAATAATCGCTCTATGTAACGTGTTACAATAAATGCCTTTGTCGTACCATTTTCTACAGAAGATTTGAGTTCTAGGACAGTTATGATGGTAGTGTTAAAAGGCCTCGTGAAGTAACCATGGCCTTGAGGAAGATCAGATCCTTGATGAACATCTCCAGCCACGACGCTGTTACGACATCAGTCTGTTGTATATGTGTCAATGAAATAATGGCCAATACTAGCCGAATGAAATGAAAGATAACACCGAAGTCAGGTGGGCTCTGCGAACAATGAAGCTTCGAACGAAGCACCTTGATGTGACTACGGTACCTGAAAAGTCGTTCATCTGAAAGAACAATTACAAAGACGCATTTGCTGTATTGTCCTTCGGAAGAATTCTGCGAATGTTAGTTGTGAAGGAGTACATGATTCCCTGATAACCGGCGAATAGAACGTCAGGGCTGTATGAGACAGCCCCTGCGATGTTCGCTAGAAGTCATGATATAGTTCACGCCGCCATACCTTGGGTGCGTGATGAGACAAGGAGCTAGAAGTCACAAAGGAGCAGAAGATTCGGTATGGAAGTTCTTGTCTGAGACACGAGAGAAGCTATATCGATAAACGTCGCCGAAGAGATCCGTGAACCTGGCTCTTCTCAGGTGCAGGCTTCATGTTACCGAATGAGAGGACAATACCTGGGGCCCGAGAGAGCGATGCGCGCGCGAACGTTCGACAAAGCCGCAAGGCATACATACGATAGCGAGAGTTAATGTAATAGAAAGACGTACAGAATAAGGCCAATGAAGCCCTTCAATTGTGCGGACTGAAAATGGCTGTCTTGAAAACGTAAAAGTAAGCACTCATCCTGAGATAGCGATGGGTTGGTCAGATAGTTATACCAATATTCAGCTTCACTGTTATGGACAATTTGATATCACGGAGTCCGTCACGACCGTAAGTTCCCTTGGAAAACTCCACGTCACGGATCGGCCGTCTTGAAAGATCAACCTGAAGTATGTGCAGCATAAGTGGCTTCATAGACATTCGAAGATTGTGGTGTTCTGTGTTGGTCAGGATCCACGACCGGTCAATATGCGAAGCACGGGGAGCGAGCATACCGAAGTCCCTTTGCGAAGGTCAGCCAGATGAGCCAGAAGAATGCTCAAATCTAGTTGACTGAACAGGTTGCTCTAGTACTTGCGCGACCACGAACGACAGGATACCGGCCATTGAAACTCCGGTCCTGGTATGTACTTGGTACTAGATGCAAGAATTCAACATGCACGTCACATGCAGATCATGAAGTGTCGTCGATATTACCATGAAATTATGGAATGAGTAGGCATAGTAGGAATGCCGGCAAAACCCTTGCGTCGTGTGAGACGGATCAGGGAGTAGGCACGGGATTTCTAAACCGGACAACATGAACCAAAGTCCGAATGAAGTGATGGACAGCTCGAGCGACACGGTCGCCTCGAGCTTCATCGTTCTCGACAATTCTGGATCTTAGCGTCCACCAACTTAGCGAACGACGAATTTGTTCGAAGCGTCGAATAACCTCGTCAATATTGGGCCGTTCCGATGGATCATCCTGCACCATGTCAGCGACAAGCGGCCCCATGAACTCCAGTCCAGTTGTCTTCTTTGGTATACATTAGAACAACGTTCCCTTAGCATCGCCAGATGTCGTCCTACTCACCTGTAAGAAGTCCTCGCGTATCAGGTTACCCACATAGTAAATGTCTGTTGGGAACGGGTTGACAGGATCATAGGGTTCCGTGAACTCAGGTACTGTCTTGTCACCTCCGAAAATGACAGGTTCAACAGGGGGCATGTCCCCTGGATGGTACTTTCGAGACAGACCAAAGTCTATGAAGAAGTACTTTGTAGGACGGGCCGTCCGAGTGTAGTATTTCGCCGTTCCCTTGAAGTCCAATGTTCTTCGATCGTCTCGTGGATGGAACATCTGAGGGAACAGAGGCTTGGGATCCATCATGATATTAAGGTTCATACAATCTCTGCATACATTATGAGCGGCATGCTCAGACATAACTACAGAAACTCACCTGTGAGCGACACAGCAATGGTGCATAAATTGCAGGCCCTAGACAAGTGTCGTCCAGCAGAATCGAAGAGTTGACAAAAAGGCTAACACGCACCTCGAATAACTGCCGGAAGAACTCGACAGCTTCACCTATGGACTTTATCCGTGGATTGTCGTACTCTCGCAACAAGGGCATCACAAGAATAAAGTAATCGTCGTCTTCCGGAAGATCGAGTACATCGTAGATCGGAACACAGTGATTGTGAGGATGAGATGCGATCGGCTCTTGAGAGAAAAAGAGACTGATTTCTTTTTCATAAGGATGTTCAGCATGAGAAACGCGTTTGAGCACGACCAGTTCGCCGTCAGAGATCCGGGTTGCATCAATGACGTGGTCCGCCTTCAAGTTCAAGCTGCTCGTAATCATTTCACACCCATGGTACACACAAAATGTCTGACCTTGAGCCATTTAGAGTCCTCGTAGTTCCAATACATAGGATCTTTGTCTTTCCATGACGCTACCCATCCCGGTCGATAGCGTGGCCGAAGCATGTAACCTCTTTCCTGCAACCATTGTTGATGATCACGCCAGAAAACTTCACCTGGTCGTAGCTGGGTACGGTCTTGCTTTGGATCCGTGGTTGTAGGCAGTTGATTATCAGCCATCGAAAGAACCGTCCTCTTACCAGTTGACAATCATGGGGCAAAAGACAAGCGCGAGTAAAGCGCCGAGGCGTGTCAATGAAGGCACGAGAGGTGAGCACTACCTTATTGGTCAAAAGCGTCCTAATCTGGCAACGGCTTCCATCATGATAATGGAATTCGAAGTGGGTTTCGTCAAATTCAACTTCCCCAGAATGTATTGTGCGGGCGGTATGTCAGGTCGCCGCGGTTACATAACGGATGTACACTAATCCCACGGCTCGTAAATATCTCCCCAAGGCAGGTTAAGTAGAAGTCTGTTAAGGAGATCGTGATGATAGCCCCAGAAAAAACCTGCATTCATGTTGGATTTGCAAGCATTGTCAAAAGAGACTATTCTCCAGCCGTAGGTACGTTGTGTAAAGGGCGAAGGCAAGGAATGCAATGAACGGTTTTTAGGAGCACGAAGAATATTAAAATACCGAATATCGCAATGGTCGACACCGAGTCGGGCGAGATCAGCGTAGATTGTCTCTAACTCTTCCCTGTACAGGGAATGCATCAATAATCTTATTGGCCGGAGGGGATTAAGATTCTTACTTGATACCAGGCGGCAAAGATTTGCCTAGCGGCAGGCGACCTCCGATGCGCTCTAGGATAAGAATACTGACCAAAGTTGGAGTTGGAGGCTCCTCTTCATCAGATGAATACACTTCAGAATCTTCAGAGTCCTCGTCCTCTGTGTCTTTATCGCCGTCGTCGTCACATTCAGAAGATTCAGAATCCGTGTCCGAATCGTCTTTGTCACTGCAGTCTCCGTGACACCCCGGACGTCGATTGACTTTGTCATGAACCCAGGGTAAAAAGTCCATCGAGGGCTGGATCACAGTCTGATATAAGCCGTAGTATCTTGGGATAGCGCAACCTTGCAGACATTCCATTTCTTCGTAATAATAAGCTTCTCGAGCAAGTCGTTTCGCATCATGGCGACGTGAGATCTTGACCACAAGTGGAGGAAGTACCATGTTGGACAATTCCGGACTCGAATTCGTAAGGTCAATGGTAGCCTTATACACTCGGCCAACTCGGCCACGTCCGATCTTAGCACCAACGGAAAGATGAAGATGCAGGTTGCCTGCAGGAGGGAGTTTGGATGGCAGACGTTTAGGAGGACGCTTTCCTACGTTGAAATCAGGGCCACCATCAAGGAGATACGGCTTGTTGGGGCGGGGTTGTCCACGATCCAGAACGAGAGAAGTGGAATCTTTCATGACACTTGAGAGAGTGACATTCATAAAGGCATTGGCAGGCTATGGGAAAGGATTTCATGTTACACAGTCCGACATGATTACATTGCACGGAACTTACAACGGCGTTGGGAGGGTCCATGGTGGTAGAGGATAAACTGTGGGCAACCTAAATTTTCAGCACACGTTGCACCTTCGATATGGCAAAACACGGTCACCTGATCGCGTTTCGGTCAAAACCATAGCGTTGCTCGGCGAAGTGCCAGATCCTCAACAAGAATCTCAAAAGCAGAAAACCATTGGTTAAACAAGTGAATCATTTATGTTCTTAGTATTTCACATATGACAGTATTGGGATCAGTCGCGGCCAAAGTGGACATGGTAATTTGAGTTGAAAGACAACTAAAGTTCGAATGAGCTTCTGAGAAGGTACATAAATGTTTCGAATGTGGCCATACTACCTTGCGCGCCGTGAGGCTCTAAAATTTCTATATCCAGCACCGTATATCACACATTTACTTTGTATTGTCACAAAAGAAAGTAGCCTGTACATGAAAGCTCTGGCGTTATACAGAACACGATAGCTTCACACCGAATGCAAAAGGTTTAGAGAAAGCAGAACATTATTCCCATGGCTCGTATATGTCGCCATAGGGCAAGTTTGCAAGAAGCCTGTCAAGGACACAGTGGTAATACCCAAACCACATGTTAAGTGGCCGATTGGTCTTGAACGAGTTGTCGAAGTCCACAAGCCTCCAATTGTAAGTGCGCTGTGTGAAAGGCGAAGGTAAAGATGGCAAGTCAGGAAGAGGCTCCGGGGCGCGAAGAATGTTAAAGTAACGAATGTCAACGTGATCGACACCGAGTTTTGCCAGATCCGAATACATCTCATCGAGCTCCTCACTATACAAACGTTAACATAACAAGATAGCGAATCAGACATGAACTACTCACAGTAAAGCAGGGGGGAGTCTTTGGCCGATAGGCATCCGTCCGCCTACACGTTCCAGAACAAGGATACTCACGAGGGTAGGACGTGGAACAACTGGAGGATCGTTGTCACGGTTGCGCTCGTCGTCATCGTCCGAGTCTGAGTGATAGTCTTCGCTATCATCATCGCCGTCGGGGTCAGCATTGCTCTTATCGTCATCATTGTTGTCGTCCTCGAAAGACCCTCCGTCGTCATCATCGCTGTCATCGTCGCTAGTATCTTCGCGTTCTTCTTCGCTTTCAGATCCTGAATCGTCGTAACGACGGGTGGTGGGGTTGAACTTGTCGTAAACCCAGGGAACAAATTCGACCTCAGGGGGAATAGTAGCTTCGAACAAGCCATAAAATCGAGGGATAACAGAACCCTGTAAGCACTCCATCTCTTCATAATAGTACGCTTCCCTAGCCAGTTTCTTGGCATCTTCGCGTCGTGATATCTTCACAACCAGAGGTGGTAACGCCATGCTAGCTAACTCTGGACTGGATTTGTCTAGATCGACAGTGGCCTCGAAAACGCGTGCGACACGCCCACGACCAATCTTGTTGCCAATAGCTAAGTGTAATTTCATGTTGCCAGGAGGAGGAAGTCTAGACGGTAAGCGTTTGGGAGGTCGTGATGTATAACCATCGAGCATGAAAGGTTTGTTGGGGCGAGGCTTACCCCCGGTCAAGATTATGTCGCGAGGAGTGGATGAAGGTACGTCTTTGGCCACTCCAGAGAGGACGACGTTGGAGAAGGCGTTGGCGGGCTACAACATCACAGTAAGCATGACACTTATTGAGCGAGAGCTAATACTCACGACCACTTTGCGTTGGTTATCGGAGGTGGGCATGTTCGTTGAAAGTTGTTCATTGAAATCGTTGGAGGATACATTTACTTATATATCAACCATCGTCGAGCGCCGAGATTTCTCCGAGCCCGGGTTTGACCATCATGTTACTAACGTTTTTTTTTCCAACTAGGCAGACATGGTGTCAGGAACCAACCAGGCTAACCGTTCTGTAGACCCTGCATGAGGCAGGACGACACGATCAAGATGTTTTGCCTCACCAGTATGTTCAGCAACAGACGTCTTGAATCTCTCGCATAGCGAGGATGAAGCACGACATCATTTCATTTTGAATTCCACCTAAGGTTATAGCAAGAGACCGAACCAAGAAAAGCCAGACACGTAAACCACATAACCGAAAGGATGACAACTACAAGTACAACGAGTAACAATATAATCAAGAAAAAGGAGAAAGCGAAATGGAGTTTGAGAGAGGAGAGGTTGCGTCTAAAAAATAAATGAGGGATTACATTACTTCATGTTAAAGACCAGGAAAAAGATGAAAGACGAAACGAAAAAAAAGAGTAGGAAGTCTAAAATGAGTATCTGAGATGCAAAACACAACAGGGTCAATGATGATGATACAAAGGGTGATATGTGGGATGTTGATATTTGAGAGGTGAGTCGATGATCAGAAATGAACAAGTAACAAAGTCCGTCCATAATAACGAGTGGCGCTGGAGGATGATGAGAGTCTACCTCGCAGACAGAGGCGGTCCAGGCGAAGCCTGAGTCCTAGTCGCAGGAAGAGTCAACGTAGTCATCCTCCCAATCAAGTTGCTCCTAACCAGGTTGCTCCCAGCGATAGCGATCTCAGGCACACTCCTACTCCTCGGCAAAGCAGCGCTAGCATTCCTCTCTCCAGCAGCCTCCTCATAACTCGGCAACCCACGCAAACTTTCCAAAGGCGGAACACCGCCTCCAAGGAATCCCCTACTAGCCACCTCATAATCCGGCGTCTCAGTGAAAGCGCGATGGAGGAGCATAGGACCTGTCACCGGGTCTGCTGTTATCGGTCGGGCTGTAGTGCTTAGAGGGCTAATGTGGACTGTGGAAGCAGAAGGTGAAACAAGAGCGGAGGTTGATGATGTCGGTGAGGGTGAGGCGGAACCGGAGCCAGAACGCTCACGACGGTCGGCGTCAGGGCGCGCAGCAGAGCCAGTGGATGTTGCGAGGTGTGAATGGCCATGAGGAAAGTGGTGTTGAAGGTCAGAACGACTGGGGTTCCGAGAGCCGATGGAGAATCCGCTGGTCAAACCGCTGAAAGGCTTCATAGACATGTGGAAGAGACCATGCAAATGTCTGCTAGCAGTACTGTTACTATGCACAAAGGTCTCTCCGGCAGGTCCGTGTCCCTGAGGAGGATGAATACCGTTACCTTGAACGTGAGCATGTCCACCTCTCGAATGTCTTTCTGGACTGGGACCACGACTGTGCGTGCGACTGTGTGTACGGCTCGGCAATCGACCTGTATGCGTGGTCACAGGTTCGGGAGGGGTACGTGTCGGTGGTGACGTAGATCGAAGATGAGCCGGAGTCTCAGGGTTCTGAGTCAGACTGAGAAGAAGTTCAGAATTCACCCAATCCAGTGGCTGAGAACCTGGAGGAGGAACTTGTGGAAGTTGACTCCTGGCGTCATTATGTGTACCCAATGGGTACGCCTCTAACGGAACCGGCGAAGTCGCACCAGACGATCCACACGATTCGGGTAACACAGGACTAACACCTTGTGCTATCCAAGGGTTCGCGACACGCATGATACCCTGATCAGGAAGGTATGCATTTGCAACTCGATCGCGTACGTGCGATGAGTAACTTGGTAACTCCATTTCGTCTTCGTTATCACTGGATTCGCCATTTGTTCCAGCGGCCATACCGCCTTCGATGTCTTGACCACCTAAGAGTAGACGACGAGTTGCCAGTGTGGCTACACGTGCTTCTTCAATGAGTTTGTTATCGAGGACAAGTAGGGGAAGGGAGCAACGAAGCTCGGAAGTGTGACCGTCGCTGTTCCCGATGAGGATAGACCATCGAATGCGGTGTGACACTTGGACAGGCTTCAAGAGAGAACATCAATATGTATTTGAAGAATGTACGTATACCATAACGTACCTCCAATCCATGACTCGGCGTAGCGTGCTCCGGTATCGTGATATGAAGCGTAGTCACGACGTCAGCGGTGGCCTCCGCTTCAAGTTCAGCTGGTAGTTCGACCCCGTTGACAAAATGCGTTGGCTGAGGAGGAGAAGTACTCGTTGACGCGGCTTGGGATATGGAGCTTAAAGCAGACGTTCGTGGTTGAGGATCAGACGACGTTGAAGGACGATTGCTAGGACCAGCAAGAGCGACGCTTGTCATCGAAGCGTTCGTAGCGGAGGTCGTGAGCGGCGTCAGGTCACCAGACGAACGGGTGGAGGTTGGTTGTGAAGGGAAATAACTTCCAGGGGAGGTAACGCCAGTCGCGCCACTCGAGTGTCGAGGAGACAAGGGCGTCTGCGTGCCAGAAATTAAGGGTATCCTATAACGATGATGATGCTCCTCTGACAATACTGCCTTTCCATCCACAATATCATGCTTCGTCGTCGCAACCACACGGTTGGCTTCCTGACAGCCAGCCCGCCCGTACAGCTTTATCGTCTCGTTGATTGTCGTTGTGACGTTCAACACCCTCGCGCCCTTGACCAATGGTGAGAACTTGACCACTGCAATGACCTTCTCTCCTGCCGCCCAGGCTTTATGTGGTAGCATAATAGAATACATCAACTTCTCTGGCCAGGTATTCTCGATCTCGAGTGTTTGCTGATACTCGAGCGCCTCGTTACTCAGACCACGCAAAACGTACACCGGGCAATTCGCAGTGATGTCTCTGTGAGCAAAGAACCCAGACCGGACAGCAGTTGCGCGAAGCTTGTAGTTTACTGACGCGCCACCTAGAGCAGTCGTGCTGATGCTAGAGGGGAGGGAACCGCCAAGGTGCAGCTGGAAGGGGAAGAGGTGGCGACCGGCTTTAAGAGTGTGTGAATGTCCTTTTGCGCCTTCAAGGAAGGTCCATTCGTGGTTGCAGACGAGGTACACGATATGGTTGGATTGAATCGATATTCTGAGAGATGTTTGGTCAGTACAGATTCTCAGTGCACATAGAAAAAAAAATCGAAGGTGAGTGAACTGATAGAGCAAGCACTTCGTATGAACGCCAACAGTGGGGTACCACATGTCCGGGTACCACAAGTGCTTGCAGAAAACATGCGAGGGATCCACGCCTTCACTTGGCGCAAAAAGCAAAAGGCATACCCATGTCAATGGGTGGCGCGCAATGAATGCATATTACACAGCCACTCAAGGGTAAGCAAAGTGATTTCCCATGTCACATGGGAAAACATGACAATATGATTGCTGATCTCAATTGAACGCGCCTGCTGCGTTTCCCCCAGTCGTGTAACGCGCAGTGTATGTCAAACTGATGACTTCGTAAATGAAGAGACCCATGACCATCCTATTCTCGACCAGGAGGCGTTAACGCGTCTCATTCTGCGTTAATGATGCCGTGCGCGAACGATCGCGCTGAAAGAGGATGGACGATGGTCACGGGCCTCGACGAAAAGAAGTCGACGGCATTGCACGGGCTAGATTGAGGAGCATACTCACGATTCAGTAGCGGACGCAGGTATCCTAGCCTTTCCCTTGAACTGGAGAACGATCTGCTTGAGCGAGGTAGGCTCATGCAGATGAAGAACGACGTTCCCGCTGAGCAGAGCGGGGTTGACGTCCACGCCGGTGCCTCTGAGGCACAAGACGTCGGAGTTGACCAAGATCTCGAGGGAGGGTTCACTCTTGGACTTTTCTCTGTGCATATCGTGGTCGTGGTGCTGGTTGGAGTGGGTGGGGGGATGGTTGGAGTTGCCGCCGCTTAATGAAGCAAATGCAGCATGAAGGGCAGCAGTAAGCGAGTCATCCTCGGGCTGCTCGCGCGTGGGCAGCGGATGGGACCAGATGAAGGACATGTCGACAAAAGAGAAGAACGAATATGGACAGGTGTTGCGTGCTGACTAGCTGAGACGGTCGATCTCGGCCTCCTGGAGGGGAGAGCCTAGACAAGTATGTTTGCCAATTGTGAGGGAGAAGAGGGTGGATGTATGCGCGTGGTGAGGGGAAGAGACGAAAAGGAAAGCAGCAGGGGTACGGGAGAAGGCAAGAGATAAATAATGGCATTTGTGCCAGCCATTTTGGCGGGTGAAACGGTGCAACGGAAAGGAACTCTTCGCTTCTGCCACCTGCCCGAACCGATCCCGCCACGTGCTCCCATCTCGATTACCCGGGCCTCGGTCCTGTCCCCGGCTTCACCCTTCCTCTTCCTCGGCCTCCTTTCGGATGAACCATGTCAGGTCCTGTCAGTGTACAGACACCGTCAGCTTCGTATGTTTTACTTTGCGATTTTATGTTCCATCTCCAAAACCCAACCTCCCGTAAATGTCGTGGCGTGAGTGTGGATGCAAGAGTTATCGCGAACATTCTTCGGCCTCGTTGCGTCATTCTGGACCTCACCTTGAATGGTGTATCATCCGCCGGACGGCACCTCAATCTCCTCTATCGGTTCCAGGCCTTATCGTCTGCATTTCAATATTATGCCAGTTTCCAACACATATCGATGGCGGTCGCGACATTCGACTGGGTATTAAATCCTCCTGATTATCGTCTGTTTTCTGCCACGACTCTCCGGCCCACACATGCGTCGATGGAAACTGTTGGAAACCCTTTCTCCACCGACAATCATTTTCTTTTGTTTCCTGGACATCTCATCTATTCTCAGCATGAAAATCTTCCAGGGTACTCAGAGGAACAACGCAACTTCTACGAACATCCTTCATATTAGGGCACAAAGGCTAATAGCATAGACTTCTAGACTTCTCTACAAGCTCCAAAAGGGGCAGAACGCCACAATGCCGTTGTCGAAGGTTCGAAGTCCTTCTCAACATCTAGATGTCCCTGCACATTAGCAATCTTACTGCCTTCCAGACGAGGTTCTTGCACTCGGTTGCTGTTCTATCGGCGAGTCGTCGGACCAACTATAACGTTGTTCCTGCCGCAAGCATCGTAGAAGCTTACCACCGACGGCATTTCCCATTTAGCACGCAGTCAGGGCCATAACATGGTAAGATACATCAGCCGCTTTTTCTAAAGGAATGTATGGAAACTCAGATTCTTTTTGTTTTAGCTAACATTCTGATGATTTCTAAAGCACCTAGCCGAATTTCACAATCTTTACCCTAGAACTAAGTCGCGAGACGACTAGGCTCCAGAGGGCCGTCGTTATGCTTATAGATATTCATTCAGTTCGCACTCCTGCTTATTCATGGATTTTTCAAAGGTCAAGATGGCGGAATCACACACCGTAAGTTACCACATTCCGAATTGCAGTCAATAATTTACCTCTCAAGGCACAATTATCTTGAGCTCCAGACAATGTCTGGAGGCAATGCGGCAAGAGCCGAGTTTACAAAGAATATGGCATGTTGGTAGTCGACCGGTCGATTCGAAGTGCCGTTACCCTCCTGCACATGGTATGTAGGGCACCATAAAGCTTAAGTGGATGCTCTTCACGATATCTAGATACGTAAGTTACAGAGTCTCACCGATATACCCTGTCTCCAAGCAGCTGCAAGAAAACCCACGAGAGGTTATTTCCGCCGTTCGGATGTTTTTGTCTATCTTCCACTGGCGAGTCCTCGGGTCATCTAAGCCCTGCCACGAACATATAGGAACATTCGTTCTCAACGGTATGTTTTCTCGCCCTGAGAGTGTATGTATTCTCAGTGCTTCATGTCAGGAAATCGCCGACAATGCCTTCAGAGACGTCCGTGATATTGCCGATATCGTCGTATACGGTTTGATGGTTTGAAAATCTGACAGGAGGACCGCTCGTATCAATGATACTGTACTAACGTTGTCCAATCGAGAAACGTTCCTGGTGATTTGTGGGATCAAAGCTACATAACTAACCAGCGATGTGAGTCCGTCGAGTTCGTATCAAGTTGACAAGCCTTCCATCTAACTAGCCCCTACATCAAACCTTGGAAGAAGCCTGATGAAGCCCTGTCAATAAGATGTGCTTATCACTTCATTCTGTTCCACTTGCATTCCGGAAATTCATCACAGCACTCTGACCAATCGCGAAGTCGAACCAGCTCCTCATTGCTATACAGCTAGAACAGAATCGCGGAAAGAAAGAAAATAGATCTGACCCTGGCAGTTGAACTGTACGTAACATCGGTGCAGTTGACTTGTGCCAGCTGGTCCTGAACTTGTGTGCTAAAAGCATTCGCCGATGCTGAGAAGACATGCGCAAACAATAAGTGTGTTTTGCATTCTTCTACCTTGGCGAGCTGGATGTTTTCCCAGCATCAGCGAATGAGCCTACAGGAAGATTGGATAGCCAACACCATCGCCATGCGTCGTTACGGCAGCATCTAGTAAGGCCAACGTTGGCAATTCAACGTTCAGAGCTCATGCCCGATGGAAATTCCCTTACTCGGAGTTGTCGAGAGTTGGTGAAATCACTGAACTGATGGATAAAGTTACTTGAACTGCAAGTTGAACTGTACAGTACAGTACAGTGAGTGTAAGTAAACGATCGGTCCCTCCCAAGGGCGTCCGACTTTTCCATATTGGTCCAAAAACATCCATATCGGGTAAGATCTCGCTCCTGCAGATCCTATTCCTCCCGGCGGCGGTAAATAACCGGAGGACGTTCTCGTACCAAAGCGACCCTCCGAAAACTCAAATAAGCTAGAACGCCGGCTCGCCTCGAGAATGCCGGGTTCGGCGACCGTAGGGAGGAGAGTCGGAGTTCCTCCTGTCAGACACTCAGAGGAGTCATGCAGCACGAAACATGCAAGCAAAAGTCAGCGAAATATTGAGGGACACATGATACTTTCAATGAATGTGATTGGAAAGCAAGTTCTGCTCGCTGCGATGAACTGTGTTTCAGTTGTCAGCGGACCGCGGCGAAGGCGCATGCAATGCTGCATAATCGAACTTGTACAGCCGAAAAACACATGTTGGTGGCGTCATGCATTATAGAGCAGATGAAGTTCCCTATGGCACTCGGTAAGTGGTGCTATATTAAGAACGGACGTCCGCCGTCTGTCTTGTGAACAACAGGCAGGCTGGAACTAGCGAGCAAGGAACGCCACATGGATATCATGGTATCGCGCACAAAAAAATGAAGTTACATTGCTTCATGCTTTGTACAGCGTATCCAAGAACGCAGTGGCTACCTGACCGACCATCGTAGGACCTACGGCATTTGACTGGCCAAGTCCTAAAAAAAAGTCGACCATTAGGATCATGGGACATAGAGCGCACATAGATGGAAGATTCGGCGTACCGTAAAGCGTCACCATAGTGCCCTTCCCAGAAGGCCTCAACTTCGCCTCCCGCACGGCATCCTTAAGATCCGCAATGAATTCATCGACGTGCGACACGGTCAGCCGCTACACGCAAACGGAAGTCCACAATTTGACGTCAGCCCCCGCCAAACGAACCGAACCCAGAGACGAGGCATCCTCACCGTAACAGCGATATGCAGCGCAGGAGGGTCATTCAAGGCGTTCAAATGCCAGCCTTTGTGGCTCATCACATCTCCAACTTCGTAGGTCTTGACATCAGGATGACGGGATGCAAATGCTACGACGGACGCTGGCGGGTTTCCAAGGATGTAGAGTTCTGGAATCTCGGCTTTGATTTTCGATGCAATGGATTTGGCTGCACCCACGATTGAACGACATGATTCAAGATAACCACTGGAAGATACGTAAGAAGTGGCGTTGAGTGATGAAGCGAGGTATGAACTCACTCGTAGCCCATGTATTGCATTGCAGCCCATGTTCCTGCGATAAGAGCACCGGGCCTGAGGACCGCCATAACATCAGAGGTTTGTTCACAGGAAATACTGTGTCCTGGAGAAGACGTACCGTGAACCAGCGATACTTGGACTCGCGTATACGCCGCCCATCCAGGTGGGGTTAACATAGTATTGATGCTGTCGAAGACTTGCATCTCGGTACATGATGACCGAATTGCCTTTGGGTGCAAAACCGTACTGAATACAAACACAACACGATAAACACCATGCTGGTTTGGACTGAGGAGTGTAATAACCCACCTTATGAGTATCACAACTAATAGCAGTGACACCTTCCACACGGAAATCGAATGGCTCGACCGGGTATCCAGCCTTTTCGAGGAAAGGCATGATGAAGCTGCCCAAGCAACAGTCAACGTGAAGGCCGACGTTGTATTTCTTTGCTAGTTTGCCAAGAGCGACAATGTCGTCTTGACACCCGTCTGGGAAGTTGATCGCGGAACCGACAATCTGAACCATAGTTAAACTGATGCGAAACCGCAAAGGCAGAGAACATGACTTACCATGATGGTGTTGACATTGCTGCAGTATATTGTCTCAGTTGACGACACCATTGAATAGCCTAATAAACTCACATGGCTCGTGAGACTCGCTTCAAGGGGACTTGCCGCGTAACGGGGTCCACGGGAATCGTATGGACTTTGATACCGAGGTAAGCAGCACCCTTGTCGAAGGCTGCATGAGCAGAAGCCGGCACAACCCTGTCGAAATCATATTCCATTAGAGTCAACAGCGCCCATAGTGAACACAAATAGCCTTACATCTCAGGCTCAGTGATCCCCTTCGTTGCTCTTGCCCAGTCGCGATGAGTTTTCACCGACATGATAATCGACTCTGTACCGCCGGAGGTCGTTGCACCGGCACCATTGGGGTTATTGTATATTCGCAAACACATTGCGACAACTTCTGCCTCCATCTTGCGCACTGCAGGGAACACATCTGGATGTAGTGGATTCGAGACGCAGTAACGTTCGAAAGCGGCCACAATGACTTTCTGCAAGTCCTCTCCACCGTCTGACGCATTGCACATCAAATAAACACGCAAAAAATCCTCGAAAAATCATGGTGACGTACGATATACAGCGCCTGATACCTTCCCATGCTTCCAATCGGTGTGCCCCATGGACTCCTCGTCCATTTTGGCCATTTCGTCAAGGATCCATTCTGGCGAATTGCCATGTTCCGGAAGAGCAAGATGGCGTATGACTGCCTCACCCTTAGGAACCAGTCTGTCCTCGATCTGTAGTCTGGCTTTCCCAAGTTCCGTCTCAACCTTTTTCCGAGTGGACGGCAGGCGAATGGCTAGGAGCAATACTTGCTATGCGTCAAGGAGATGAGTACGAATGCACAAATATAGGAGTTTTGGAACGCACCTGGACCGTCCACGTCCAACCATCTCGCAAAGTAGGAATGACGCCCCTTGCACGCAAATGTCTCTGGATCTTAAGAGCGCGAGTAAATACGACATAAAACAATAAGAGCGTCTTGAATATATCCAAAGGGGAGTTGAGACTCAGAGCTCGCTTCGTCTTCTGCAGAAGGGCCTGGCTCGTCATGGTAAAAATATCAAGAGAAAGGGCGACTGCAACTTGAATCCACAGTTCGCCGTATTGTGTTGACAACAAGAATCACAGGCTTCGCCGCCGTAGTGTGCCAAATTGGGAACACCTTTTCTCCTACTGGGGCACACTTGCTGTATTTTAGATATAGGCTCGTGAAAATGTTGGTCGAAAAGTTGTTAAGGTATCAGAGAGGAATAGACGGTCATACAGAGCTGGCATTATGATTCTAATTACTACAATCATTCTCATGAAGTCCGTGAAGACAGGCATAGACGGCGCTTAGAGTCGATCATGAAATCAACGATCATTCTTAACGGAGAGCTATTGTAGCAAGCGTAGTAATATTTAGATGAACCTCCGTTTCCTAGATCCACTTACAACTGCAGAGATGATCTTAGCAGGGAGGGAAGAGGAAACTCTAAGAAAGCGAAGATGATCCTGGAAGGTAGCCCAAGGGAGGGACATACCAATTCGTGGTGAACATAGTCCTAACAAGCACGGCCAAAGGGCAATCCCATTAATGGCCTTATAAACCGATAGGTATTCTCACAACAGACGAAGCTCGAGATGCTGTACGATTTTTGTTCACAAAAACAAGACTGTAGGAGACGTGGTCATGGATCACGACGGACTGCTGTAAGATCAGTTAGACCAATACGAAACTAGAAATACGCAATACTCGCATTACTGGTTGTGAACCGGTCCGCAGAAACAGGATTGACATCCTCCCAGTAGGTGTAGTGCTCCCTGGCAGTGACCATCCGAGACCCACCACGGCTCTTTAGACGTCGGCGATAATTGCGATACAACCGGGATTCACTTAATTCAAGCATATCCTTTTCTGCTTGATCATAGCTGGTCCCATGGGGAATAATGGTGTTCAAGTTCGCCAGGTAACTGCCCACCTACGGAAATCAAATCATGAGCAGGATCACAGCGGGTAGACTTGACTTCGTAGCTCCTATTGATAAGAGGCTCGACAATTATGTTGATGCATTGAACGATGGTGTTGGGTTGGACGAAGCACAGTAGAGCAGAGTGGACCTACTGTACGGGCAAACCTGCCTCAAATTCAACGACAGTAAGCGGCACAATAATAGCCTGAGTTTTGGGGCGACACTAATCGGAGCAATGATGGGGGTGACTTCAACCTCAGTAACACTCTAGACGTCATTCACTACAGTCTGGCTTGATGATTATAATGGCGGAGACGTGAAGCAGACCCAAGATATCGGCCTCCCAGACGAGACGGCAAGGATCAGGATTTTTGTCAATGACCTGATCTTCTTGATAGCCAATGCAGACATAAGCACGCAGCAGATCTGTCTTCACCTTCAGGTAGCAGAGAATGGCTTAAAAACATCACCACGGACATCGACGGGTCGAGCAAAGCCTTGAAGACCAACAAGAGTTTACAGTCCTGGCCGAACTTGAACATGTTTCTCGACGGCGATGCTATTCGGATGGTATAATCAGTATGAAATAGCGAGAACATAGGCACACACTTCAGATACTATCACATTCTGCATATTGTCTCATAAGGGATGAGAGATTATTCAAACCGCAGGAGCCTATGATCAAGTTCAATGCCATTACGGTACTCTGCGCAGAAGCGCTCAGGGCGTTAGTCCCCTTTCAAGTTTCCACCATGCGCATGGTGAGTCTTGCTTTGTGACGCTTGTGTCTTGGGTATATATCGATGATATGCTAGTTGTCCCAGGCAGAAGAGACCGATGACAACACCGAGGTGACCTGGGGTAAGCAACCAGTCAACTTCGACGTATTACGGTGATCGGCATCCTGACATGGCGCACTACCGTAACTAGAGGACCAGTCGAGCATCAATACTTTCTCGAAGCTGAATGCCCGGGCAGGTAACTTCAAGGAGAAGATAGAGATTCTGAAGGTGTGCACTTTCTCTGGTTATAATAGGTAGGGAACTTATAATGCTGCGGTTTAGCAAGAGACGGAGGCATTGGATGATCTTTCCATGGAGTTGGAGCTTGCAGACGAAGATGAACCTATAATGTACGTATATGTTATTGCGTCTTTCCGTAGCTTACTTTTAATCAATGATTTGCTTCACAGGTACCGCATTGGCGAAGCATTCGTTCATATGCCTCATTCGCGAGCTATGAAACGGCTTGAGAAGGATAAAGCGAGCCTTGATGCGGAGTTGTCACACACTTTGTCAAAGGTGGAGGAATGTCAGAAGGAGATGGAAGAGCTCAAAGCTGTTTTGTATGCAAAATTCGGCAAAGCAACAATCAATTTGGATGAGTGAACTTGACTACTGCGAGACGAGAGTACCCTATACCCGATGTGCTAATTTAACAGTGTTGTACAACATCCTTGGAGTCCTCTCGAGCCTAAATCTCCTGTCCCATCTGATCAATGTTGATTAACTCGAGAAGGTCCCTGTCTGGTTGCCTTACGTCTTCATTGACGAACTGGAGCAACTCTTCGAACACTTGTGTCCGCTGCCTGTACCTGGCAGCGGAAGGTGGGGGTACTTCACCTTGCGCCCTAGTTTCGCTCGGATCTTCCTCAAATAACCTCAGGGTTAGAAGTACCGATGATGATATAGGTGTAGTGACTCCTGAGCTCGAAGGTTCTGCGTCACTATCGGTCATGGTTGCGTCCTCATCAATCCCGTTTGACGGTGTATCCGGCCTCGATCTCCCTTTTGCTGCTGATGGACCCGATGCAAGGCTTGAGGAGGCATCATGTTGCTTCGCAAATGATGGCGTGAGAAGATGTGAGAGAAGTGATCTGAAAAGTGACCCTTCATCTGGATCTGAATGGTTCACAACAGCGGAAACCTCCGTTTTGAGATAGCTCAGAGCTTTGACTGGTACATCATCTTCGCACAACTCGCGGAATCTATAAATGCATGAGGTCAATAAAGGAACTTTTCGAAAAGACTACCAACGTACCGCTGTTGACGGATGATATACTTCCCTCGACGAACGATATCTATTGAATCAGGTCTGCAGTGATGAAATCAGTTCGGATACGATGAGGGCCAGAGATAAGATCTCGTTACCGCTTGAGCCGTAAACTCCAGAAATCATCCAATCTATTCTCTTCACCATCACCGCCCACGACATGCCGTTCTTCCCTACGTGCATCCGTTCCGACACCGATATCTCTTGTAGCAGGGGGAGCACTCTGCCTTGAATCATCATCACCATCTCCGCCCGACCGAACAACGTCCTCAGTATCCTTTTCCAGCCCGGCATTCCCGCCATGCATGTAGATCGTCTTTGTCTCGTTATCATACACAGCTTGATGTGCGTAACGCGGAAGAGGCGCAGGACCAACAGTCGGTTCTGGTTTGTTAGGTGGACTAGAAAGAGAAAGAATCTTTGTCCATTTGCCTGGTTGGTCCGGACGCTTGTAGCGGTATATCCAATATGGCGAGTCTTTCTCTAGGACGCTTAGTGCGCCGGGAGGACCTTTCGTCAAGCCACATAGCCTGTAGACTGAAGTTAGTTATCAATACAATCCTTGCCACAAAGGCTATTTACACGTATATTTCTCGGAGGTCGGTGTCGATCAACGCCCTCTGAGTGAAGCAAGCATCGGGTCCACCCGCTGTAGTAAAGTTCGAGAAGAGTTCGGTGACGGTGTTTGAGGGTATATGGTAAGTGTACATATCGGAGAGGTATCCGTCGTCTCGTTGGCCCGCAAAGATGAATAACGTCTGGGTGCTCGGTTCAAGTACCATGGAGTGGCCGAACCTCGAAGGTATGAAAGGGTGTGTACTTGAGTTATCGGGGGAGCTGCGGGCGAAATGAGGATAATCTCTACATGAGTTTGAGGAAAGACTCACTTGAGCATCTTCCATCGGCCAGTCTTAATATCATATGAATACAAGCCAGAATACTTGATCGATTCCCAGTCACCATCAACCACTCTACCACCGTATACATAGATCATCTGAGACGTTGTATCGATGACCATTTGGTGATCAAATATGAGCGGCGGCCCATGCTCTGCCTACTCCAAAGTTAGTCAACATAACGATAACGGGCGGACACGAGCGACGTACAGATGTATTCCGGGAAATCAGCTCCCACTTGCCACTTTGTCCCCCCCTGGTGTGATAACGGAAGAACTCGGCCGACCACGGAGTACTCCATGGATATATAGCAGGGCTGGGATTACCTGCGGGAGGTGGTGAGCTCCCATTACCTGACGGAGGACTACCAGGAAGTGGAAGCGAAGCTGGGGATGCCCCTTCAGAGAGTCGTGACGCAGCAGTGGTAGTAATCGTGGTGTGTGGTGCTGGAGGGTCAACGCTGACGCCTTCATCCAATCGTCCGAAGAGATAAATGTCACCCGTGTTATCGTCGAACACCATTTTGTGGCATGCACGAGGTCCGGGATGAATATCACCCGATGAATTACGACTAGTGGATATGAGCCTCCATTGTCTTTCGCGTACGTTCATTACCCAGAAATCATCTAGGCTCTTTCGACCATCCCAGCCACCAAACATATAAATCAGACCATTGGCGCGATCTAGACACATAGCATGACCCCCTCTCGGACTGGGCTTGATACGTGGAGTGGGGTGTTCATTTACCTCATCGGTCTGCATGAACTCCTCCTTGAGCGCATCTGAGTCAATACGCGACCATTCGGCCGAGGGTTGGAATTGTAGTATGGCTTCAGAAAGCAGTCCCTGGGAGGCACAGGAAGAAAGTAAAGTTTCCGCCACGGGGTAATCACCCTGAAGGACAAGTGACTTGTGTAGCTGGGTGAGCGTAGGATGCTCAAACGGATTTGTAGAAAGATACGGCGATGATGCCGACGACGATGTCTCGGGGAATGCTCGTGAGATTATCTCCTGGTACGGTGTGAGCAGGCGACGTTGTCGAAGGTGCTTGAGGATATATCGAAGAATGACGGTTTCTTGATGCTATCGGGAAGGATCAATGTCGTGTTCGAATCAACATGGTCGATGTACACACCTCCTCGTGTCTTAAGTGAACTTGCTCCACAAAAGGCTGATCTACAATACCACTCAGGCTAACATACCAGATCGATGTATGAAAACTCTGGCCGTGAGCACTGAAAAACCTGTCAAGAATACTATCACTGTGGAAGGACATGTTAAACATACGACAAAGGTACAATCTTCAAATATCTGGTGGGAAATGGTACGGCATCACTGTTCGTGTAGCGTATCAGAAATGTCTCCGGAACAGAGTCATTCTTCAGTCCAGCATGCAGCACTTCAGTCATATTTGATTCGGTGAGGCCCACAAGCAATTTGAATTCTTTCATGTTGCAAGGATGGGCTAATATTTGTGTAAGTCGCTAACGCTAATCCCAACATCACGACGGACAAACCTCTGTGAAACTAGCCATACTGGTCAACACGCAGTCCGATCGATGGCACAGATACTCACCTTTCCAAATGTCACGCTCTCTATACAATATCTATCAGTACATAAATAGATGAAAGCTTTAGTCTACTCAACTGAGCACACATAGCTCTTCCGTCTTGAGCAACATCCATTGCTTCACGTTCCCTGCCTGGTACGCACCACTCCACCGACTTGATTGGTCCAAAGGTTTATCCACACGAATGTTTTCTGCAACATATTTTCCACTGTGTTCTGAGCATCCCGCAATGGAGTAGGTAATAGGAACAGTAGGAGGGAACTCCATTCCCACAAGCTAAATGCAGATTGGACGGCACCCTTCAATGTTGTGGGCACCTAGGAGACGATGCAATGTTGTGCTCTAGAGTACACAGGGTATATGAAACCGATTCAATGATCGAAAGAGCTGTGATGAGGGTATGATCATGAAAGGATCGGACAGAGAGTACTGTACGTGCATCCGTGAGCTCATCGTGTGCGCTAGTGGAAGCTCATGCCATATGCGGAAGGCAAAATCTCGCTTTAGTATTATGACTCCCAAATATATTCACTGAGCATGTTTCGCAACCAGACGGTACATACATAGGGCACATTTCTTACATTGCCCCGAGAATACTGATCCACAAAAATTTACCAGTCCATAACACGACTATTCTCAGGGCAGAGCATTTCAATCAGGTTCAAATCAGTCTCTTGAAACAGTTCCTCCTTAACAGTATCATATGCGGCAAAGGACAAGCCGGCCAAGGCTTGAAGGACGTCATCTTGCTCCCAGGGTTGGAAGTCCGAGAAAACAAGCTCATTCTTTGACGTCTTGACGAACACCATAATGAGACTTCCATTGGTGAAGAACCCCCATTGCGAAGAGAAAAACTCCAATTCGCCCCAGATCTGCAGGAAGAAATATTAGATTCCTGGAAAACAAAAATGCTGAGATATGCTGACCTGGCGAACAAGGTTTGGCATTTGGCCCTTGGATGTCCAAAGAAATTTGCCTTTAGGCGCCATGGATTTGTCAAACAGATCATTTTGAAGAACATCATTCGAGACTCCCCAACTCGTTTTCCCTTCGCCGATACCACCGTGATCTTGATGACTACCGCTGCCCATCATTAAGAAATCGGGAAAACCAGCAAGACCTCCTTTATGATGTGCAAGAGCCATTTTCTTTGCATTCTTATGGGCAGCGTACGTGCTGCGCCCCCAGAAAGGCATAAACGCAGCCGGTGGTGCTCCCCGTGCTGGGATGTCTGAACGAAGATCGCTCTGTTTGTCCTTGTCATCATTATCACTCTGGTCAGCTCCCTGGGTATTAGAATGGGCCCCTTCCTCTTCAGACTTATCATGTCGGTTGTGGGCATCTTCGTGGTCTTGACCGCTGGTTGAAGAATCCTGGTCCACGACTTGATCGCCGGTAGAAATTTGATCATCCGAGACCTTCTTCGCATTCTTCTTTGTATCCTTCTTCGGGACTTCATGGTGCCAAGTTTGGTCGTCGGACGTTCCACGTAGCGGGTCCATAACAGTATTGCGATATCGAGTCTGGGACATTATACATCAGTAACGCACGCCCATGAGGAACTCAAAACTATACCTGTAAGATGTA
The DNA here is from genome assembly GCA_964035595.1 of Somion occarium. Taxonomy (NCBI): domain Eukaryota; kingdom Fungi; phylum Basidiomycota; class Agaricomycetes; order Polyporales; family Cerrenaceae; genus Somion; species Somion occarium. The sequence continues at coordinate 572,978 of OZ037947.1, forward strand.
CCCCAATGGCTGCATAAGTTGTAGTTGAATCTGATCTTGAACTGAATCCTCGCAGTTGACAATTGGCTCTGGGCTATTAATGTGAGTACCGAGCCAAGCAGAAATAGCATTCACCGCATCGGCCTGTTGTTTCATTGGAGGGACGGATCGATTGCCTCTTGCTGTCCAAGTATTGAACCATCCTTTGTGATCGACGTCTTCACGAAAAAATGAGGGGTTTGCGTTGGGGCCCATATAGATGCCACGAGCTGCGTAGGCTTTCAGGTTTTGCCATAGCGTATGCGATCGCCTCATCCTCGTGAGTTGATTGCTGACTGTGAGAATCTTGACTTTGTGTGCAGTTTTGGTTGAGCTGGTAGGCTTGGTAGAGATAGGTGCTCTATGGAGAGGTTTGCATCTGAGTTCAGCCGGGTATTCAATCCCATTTCGTCGGATAGGATCTGGCAGGGGGCCCTTGATACCGTCTGAAGAAGAGAACGGGAAGTCTTCAGCACTCAGCCGGTTTCTAGAGCTCTTGTGCAGAGATATAGGGAGGTAAAGGACCTCTTTTCCAAGTTCATCCGGGTCGGGAGCTGGACTAGGCATAGTAAACAGAGGAAGGGGTAAAGAACGGAGCGGTGACCGTAAAAGAAACTCACGTCTTATATGTGGTTTTCAATGTGGCTGCCTAGGACAATCATTGTGGGAAAAGGCTATTGTGTTGTGCTAGCCGATATTCTACAAGCAACGAGTAGCACAACAAGACCATGGCCTTCTCTCGAAAACCTATTTCAGGGCCTAGTAAGTACGAGCTTTGAATATACGACCTCGTAATCGAGCTATCTAGCCACATAAAGGTGCCATACACCTCCTATGAAAAAATAAGTGGATGCTGAGTAGAAAAACATATGCATCAGATATTGTCCTGCGGCCTGGCCATGGGTCGGCCATGACCACAATGATGGGCAATGTTGGCGCGGAAGTCAGAGAATCATTGTGGCACTTTCCTAATCCGACAGTGGATTGTGGTTGATCGGATAATTGTCGGTGATCAAAATGGTATATATGCCACCCTCGGGTTCCGAACGTTCGAACTTCAACCAACTTTCCTCTACAGTCATGAATCCTCCAGACACCGTCGTAAGTGTATTCAATATCTGATCCTTCCATTTGTCTAACATGTATGTAGCCTGCCAATGCGTTCGTCAATGTCACACTATCGGGTGCCACCAAGAACGGTGTTCCTATTCATCTCCAACGCGGAGTGCCCCGTCCCAACAAACCCTTTCTTCTCGATGGTCTGTCAGATGCTGTCATAGGGAAGCGACCGCCTAAGCGACTGCCATCTAAACTTCCACCCCCTGGCGACATGACACTTCACTTGTCCCTCGGTACTAAAATTGGCCGCGGCCGCGTTGGCAGAGTTTATGAGGCCACGGTCGACCTGAAGCAGTCCAGTCCAGAATTGACCAACATGGTACTTCCCCCGCTAGTTGTTAAAGTGTCACGTCGGCACGACGCTAAGAGACTTGCGCGAGAAGCATTCTACTATGAGGAGATGGAATGCCTGCAAGGTTGCGCTATTCCCAGATATTACGGCTTGTACCAGACCACCATCCCGCCCGCGACAGACTTCTTGCCTTGGACACACGACAAAGTCAATAGACGTCCAGGTCGCCACGGAGACTACAGTGACGAATCGGACTCAGAATCAGAATCAGAACCCGAGTCGAAGTCCAGTGACAAGGATGACGATGACGATGCTGAAGATGAAGACGCCGATTCTCAAGTGTACTCATCTGATGAGGAAGAACTCCCAACGCCAACGATACTCAGTATTTTGATCCTAGAGCGTGTGGGAGGTCGTATACCTCTGCGCAAACCTCTATCGGATGATGTCCAGTACGTGTGCCTTTTCTTTCATGCCGAATAAAATTGACACGCTTCCCTTTATCCAGCGAAGATATACACACCATTTATGCTGATTTCGGCCGACTCGGTGTTGACCATTGCGATATCCGATACTTCAACATTCTTCGTGCGCCCTCTTCTTCCGAAAGTCCATTGCCTTCCTTGCCGTCGCCATTCACTCAGCGCACATACAACTGGCGGGTTGTTGACTTTGACAACGCGTGCAAGTCCAACATGAATGCAGATTTTTTCCGGGGTTACCATCATGGTCTCCTTGTTAGACTTCTGACTAACTTGCCGTGGGGTGAGATTTATGAGCCATGGGAATAGTGTACTTGCGATTGAGCTGCTTGTCTGAATGCTGTTTCTGTACACTAGGATTCTTATGCAACACTTACGATATTCCGGATCATGTTCTCAAACTAGATTCCACGTTGAAATAGAATTTGACGAAGTTGATCATTCCTGCGGAAGTTGGAAGCCGTTGCCAAATTGGGACAGAAGCGACGAGTCAGTACAAACATTTTTAGTCGTCTTTCTCATCATGTCCACTTCGCAACAAAACTGTTCCACCAATTCCTAATGAAATATCTACAAGTACCGGCTCATTAAGGGGTGAGGTCATTAGGACATATGCAGCTCTAATGTCATCGTGATTATTGTATAGAAGAGGTCTGGCTGCAACACAAAGGGACCGGATGACTTCATGGGACTGATGACTTCATGGGAAGGTTGGACTTCGAGCCCTAAGATGCTGCGTGTTACAGAGCCAATGAAATGCAATCAGGTGACCATGGTTGATTGTCCACGGGTCTCGCTTAACACACTTAGTTGCTCTTTACTCTCTGCCATCATGGACCCCCCAAATGCCGTCGTAAGATTACACTTTATCCTTTGTAAATTTCCCAATGCATCTCATGCAATGTACTTTTCTTATAGGCTGCTAATGCCTTCGTCAACGTCACGCTCTCAGGTGTCACCAAGGACGCCACTCCTCTCATCCTTAACCGCGGAGTACCGCGTCCCAACAAGCCTTACCTGCTCGATGGTGCGCCCAAGATTGCTATCACAGGAAAGCGACCTCGTAAACGTCTGCCATCCAAGCTTCCGCCTCCTGGCAACCTGAAATTTCATCTCGCCCTCGGCAACAAGATTGGTCGTGGCCGGGTTGGGCGAGTCTACGAGGCCACCATTGACCTTACGAAATCGAGCCCTGAATTGTCCAAGATGGTGCTTCCTCCGCTCGTTGTGAAGGTTTCACGCCGTCACGATGCCAAGAAACTTCAACGAGAAGCCTACTATTACGAGGAGATGGAGTGTTTGCAAGGTTCTGTGATTCCCAGATATTACGGTTTATATCAGACCACGATTCAACCCACCACGGACTTCTTGCCTTGGACTCATGATAAAGTCAATCGGCGACCGGGTCGTCATGGTGACTATAGTGACGAATCGGGCTCGGATTCGGATTCAGAGGAAGCCTCAAAAGCTGCTAGTAATGACGACGATGATGAAGAAGACAATGATGACGACCAAGAGTCTGAAGTTTACTCTTCTGATGAGGAGGAACCTGCGGCACCAACTGTGGTCAGTATTCTGATTCTAGAGCGCTTGGGCGATCGTTTGCCTTTGCGTAAACCTCTGCCTGCTGGGATCCAGTACGTGTACTTTTTATTTTGTGCGGACCCGATTGCTGACATGCAGACAATGTAGAGAAGAACTAGAGACTATATATTCCGATCTTGCGCAGCTTGGCGTAGACCACTGCGATATTCGTTATTACAACATGCTTTCTGCACCCTCTCCTGCTAACAGTCCGTTGCCTTCCCTCCCGTCACCTTTCACGCAACGTACATATGGATGGCGCTTGATCGACTTCGACAACGCTTGCAAGTCTAACATGAATCCGATGGTTTTCTATGGATACCATCATGATGTTATTGCTAGACTTGTCTATAATTTGCCTTGGGGTGTAATCTTCGAGCCATGGGATTAGAGTAGGTATGCGCGACCTGCATATATCCCTCTGTACAGTACGACATCAGTAAGTTTTCCGTGCTCCATATTGTCTCTCCACTCTGTCGAATTCAATGATGATTTGTTGTCGCATCGGAAGCCGTTGCCAAATTCGGGTAGACGGGCCCGGTACACTCCAAAACACTGATTTAATGGGAATGATGTGGTTTGCGGTGACACTAGTGTAGCGGTGGGCGCTACAATGTACCGGATTAGGCAGTCTAACGGAGATTTACGGTCGGATTTTGGTTAATCCACTTTTAGGATCATTTATCTACGGAAATCTGTTCTTGTCTGCAGCTATTCCGCAGCACTTAGATTAGTATTTAAGTAGCTTGTTTCGTAGCTGTAGATCCCTTAGCTTACACCAAAGAATCAGTCTTATAACCTGTCCCTTTTGGTGTGACTCTTCTCTCCCATGTGACATGAGTATTCCCTCTACGGTCACCAGCGTCACATATTTTTGACAGCGACTCTCGAACTTTCTTCGGAACTTTCTCGAACTTCTTCTCTCTATAAAGTGCCAACTTCTGGGCTCCCCTCAAGACTGATCATCTTGGGCTTTCCAACTGTCGACTCTTGCTCTTGCGCTTTCACTCTAAAAACTCAACTCTTCCTAAAACCTCTTTGCTCTTTAAAAAGTTCCACTATCTGGTATGGCTGTGCGTTACCCTCTCTGTAACTGTCTTCGCTCTGGTTCAGCCCCTGAGTGTACTTCGCCAACTAGTGGAATAATCCCAGGTGCATTCCAAACCTCTAGCGCACTGAATATTGATTCTCTTTCTGCAGCATTGATGTCGTTAACGCTGACGGATGTGTCTCTGACATTGTCCTCATGGATGTCTTCCGAGGCGGTCCCTAGGCTGTTATACAGCCAGGTTGTAGCTTCACGTAGCCCCTCCCTTGAGCCAGTTGCTCGGGAGGTGAACCCTGTGTCAGTCAGTCCTGACAACGCAGTGGACCGTCAGCATCAGACCAATGCTGATGATGTTCATGGCAGTTCTGTTAGCTGCCCAGTGACCCTGACCATCAAGCCAGAAGATGACGGTCAAGGTCCTTGGATACCGGTATCGCACAAACGTGGTCGCAGCAAGTCACCACATATGAACGATCAACAGGCAGCTCCCTCTAGTGCACAAGGGGAGCGATGAGCCTCTCTTACGGACCCTCAACATCAGACGGTCCAAGCAGCTGAGGCATGGCTGACTCCCGTGGAACAAGACCTTGTCCAACGTCGGATGAGTGTTGTACATGATGATGGCAGGGCCCATCGCTGTCCTCGTTCACCTGACGTCTTCGAGGAGGGGTCCTCGAGTTGTAAAGGTAAGACTGTTGACCCACGAGAGTGGGGTGCAGCCAGTATACCGGCAGAGGAGCTGGACCTTGAAGCTCAATGCCGCATTCTAGACATGTACGCTGGTCGACAGCCCAGCGGAGTAGATATACCAGCAGAGGAGCTTAATCCAGAAGCTCAATGCCGTCAGTTAGAGTTGTACTCAGATAGACAGCTCAATATACTTCGGGTTCTGATGAACGACCCTGACTTTGACTTGAGTGCCCAGGACCAGTTGTTGTCCTACTGGCATGATTTGAAGGCTCAATGACATGAGCCTCCTAAGGATACTCAGTCAATGAGTAAAGAACCCGTGGCTAAGAACAAGTTGCAGGCTAGTGCTTCGACTTTACCTAGTAAGCTTCCAAAGTGCGAAGTCAAGTTTGATGCGACCGAGACTTCAGACAATGAGGTGGATAAGAAACCATCTATTTCAAAGAAAAAAGGTAGGGCTAGGGAAGTATCTCCTAAGCCCATCCATACAGAAGTCATCTACGCCCCAGCAGATACTATTGTTGATGCAGTAATGTCTTCTGTTAGCAACGTTAAGCAGAAGACTGCTGTCGAAGCCACTACAAGGAAGGGTAAAGAACACGAGAGGCCTTCTGCCGATCCTCGCGATCCTTCAGTGCCAGCTGGACAAATTGATCCAAGTAGCTATCTAGGTTTAGCTATAAGTAGTGCAACAGGATCGCAGTTACGATGAAGATCTCTGAGCTCCATGTCATCAACATTGGTACCGTCTTTTCATGACACAGACTCTACAGACTCAGGGTATTTGAGCCCTTCTGGTCCCTTCCACTCGTCATCTTCTAGCTCGGACTCTTCGAGTTCTAGCTCATCAAGTTCTGGTGGGGCTCATCGGCATCATAAGCATCGTCAACGGCATCACAAGGCACACCATCGTCGTAAGTCCAAGAAGGACAAACGGCCCCTATGGAAGCCAGTTCCACCTCAACCTTATGATGGCCATGCTGATGCTGAGGCATTCCATCGCTTTGTTAGACAAGCAACAGAAATGATTAATGGGTATAACATACCCTGCCATATGATTCCCTCGACTATCGCAAATTACTTGACTGGTCGAGCGTATGACTTCTATGCCAACACGATGGCAGAAGATCCTCACCGTTGGACAAGATTGAGGGATATCTTCATTGGGTTGTTCAACTATTGCTTCCCAATGGATTTCCATCTTCAGATTCACGCGAAACTAGAAAAGTTCCGTCAGTATGACCGAACAGTGCGAGACTATGCACATGAGTGGCGAAGCCTCTTAAGGCTGGCTGGTCACTCAGTCGATGACCAAGAATCAGTCATGTGACTGTGGCGAGGACTCAACCTGTCGATTCAGGAAGTCCTATGGGACCACAAGTTGTCACCACTTACCAGTACTTGGGATGAAGTCGTGCGAGAGGCTGAGTTCATTGAAGCCTCCCGACATGTGAAAGAAGGAATGCGTCAACAGAATGGTGATCGTTCTAGTGGTGCTGGACCTTCAGGCTCAAAAGGGAGTGGAAATGGAGGGCGAAAGAGTGATCACCAAAGACGTGACCATCGCGACTGAGGTGGTGATCGCCATCCAAATGAAAACCACTCAGGTCCTTCTTCACGGCCTAATGGAGGATCCAGCTCAAGTAATCGACCCGCTCACTCAAGCGCAGTATCGACTCGACCTTCACAACAGCCCAATCGAGCCAGTTCATCACGCTCGCAGGGAGGAATGCCAGCTCGTCAGCCACTATCCGACCAAAAGAAGGCTGACCTTCAGGCAGCTGGCAAATGTTATGTCTGTGAAGAGACTGGGCATATTGCCCAAAATTGTCCATCTGCAAACTGAGTGAAGTCGGATCATAAGGGCAAAGCACCAGGTGTCTTGTCATTCAGTGTTGAGCCTGACTTCGACAATGTGGAGGCCCTGCATAGCCTTGCTGAATCATCCAATATGACAGAGCAACTTGAGCTGAATGCTGTTGAAATTGAGACTGCAAGTGACAGTGGCGATTCAATACCTTCACTTCAGTCAGTTTCCGACTCTGACAGTGAGTGGGGGGACTTACCAGACAGCCAGTTTGAGGTATTGTCATCTTCGCTAGACAGCTGGGAGGTTCTCGACAATTCACTAGCCAAACCCATTGATGACATTCTAGAAGTGTTAAGTGTGAATCAGCGAAATCGCATTTACGATTGGATGATGATGCGACTCACTAGACAAGATCCCTGGTCTTGGATAGGCAGACCAGTGTCAGAGGATCAAGTCGCCAAGGACTTGGAAGAGTACTACAGATATTTTTGGCCTCGTCTTGGCCTTCTCTGTCCATCTCGGTACTCTAGTTCACCAGTACGGCATTCTCATCTAGGTGATGTTTATGCTAAATGCGCCGAAGAGGTCCTGCGAAAGAATGGCCCTTATTGCTATGGACCATTGGGTGCTGACTTTGGTAGCATAGTGGAAGGCGAATTCTGTGTTTATCAGATTAGCGAGACACAGCACATCATAATGAATGAGCACCTACTAGAAGATGTTGTCATGGACTCTGCCTTGCTGCGAGATCCAGATTTTGACCTCCCTTATTGGTATCGAAACCTACTCATGCAAGGGAAGCCATGCCATTGTCGATGCCAGTGCTGCCACGATCGAACATGCGAGTCCATGGGTGATGCTGCGAGTATTGTTGTAGAGCAAGTCTTGCAGGATGGGCTTCATCATCTGGGCGATGGAGCACCTTGGGGTGCTACGAATGGGCATCGGTTCCTATATTTGGGGCCAGACCCTGAGTGCATTCGTATACATGATACATACCTCACACTTACATTTGACATTCTGCGATACTACCTCGAGAACCCACACTTCGACTTGTGGAATGCTTATGCCTTGAGGGCATATCGTGCTCTTATACTCGCTGAGTGCACACCCTTCAGTCTCGATGATTTGGAGGGCGAGCTCTTCTCGTTCTTTTCTGCAGACAATGGTCAGGCTTCTGTCAGTGCCAGTCTGCATGCTATTGAGGCAAATGCTGTGAATGTACCTAATCGTTCATGGCCAGAATCACTTCCTGCACTGCAGCGTAATGCTGCCACACCTCGCAACTTTCGACGGGTCATTCCCGAGCCCATTGTAATAGTTGTTAATATAAATGGGCATCCAGCATGCGCATTGCTGGATTCCGGTTCACTTTCTGACTTTATGTCTTCAAAACTCACTCATCAGTTGGGTGTGAAGACATTTGAGCTTGAGAAGCCCTTACCTATGCATCTAGCAGTTCAGGGTTCTCATGCAAAGATAAATGTTGGATGTAAAGCCCATCTGGCATACCAGTCAGTCGACGAACAATGATATTTTGACATCATCAACTTACTGAACTATGACCTAATACTGGGGATGCCTTTTCTATTCCAGCATCAGGTCGTAGTGGGCATGAATCCAATCACTGTTGTGATTGGCAGCCCTACAGCTTTACCCATCAAAGGGAAGCACATTCGTGTTATCGAATCGCGAGCAGCGGAACTTTTCGATGAGATGCTAGAAGATGCTAGAAAATTACTTTGTGAATATGCAGCTCCGATATGTCGCGAAGTGAGTGATGCACCATTGCCACCATTGCATGCAATCAATCATACCATTCCTCTGAAAGATCCCAATTAGATCTACTCCTGGAGGCCTAGTAAGTGTCCCGATGCGCATCGTGCAAGTTGGTGTGAAAAGCGTAATGCTTACCTGAAGTCTGGTCATTGGAAGATGACCTCAGCTTGGAACACTTCTCCTATGCTACTTCTGATGAAACCTGGAACAGGCGTTAATGGCATTCCACCTCGTCTTCGAGTCATAGCTGACTTACGAGAGAGAAATGCAAATACCATCAAGATGACTTCTCCACTTCCTGACATGGAGGGCATCTTGCGGCGGGTTTCACGTAAGAAGTATCATACCATTATTGATGGTAAAGATGCATACGAGCATATTCGGGTTATGCCTGAACATGTCAAATGCACGGTGATGACTACACCTGATGGAAACATGGTCAGTCTCATTATGCAACAGGGTGATTGCAATGCAGTCGCAACTTACCAGACACTAATGAATTACATTTTCGGCCCTTACATTGGTGTCTTCATGGATGTATACTTGGACAACATCATTATTTACTCGGACACTCTAGAAGAATATATTAAACACTGCAAGATGGTGATTGATATTCTTCAGCGAGAAAACTTGTACCTAAGTGCAACAAAGCTCCACTTTCTTGCTCGCGAAATGAAGGTCCTCGGTCATATCATTGATGACCAAGGTATTCGGATGGACCCCAATAAAGTCGATTCAGTCTTGAACTGGAAAGTCCCAACCAGTAAGGAGCTCTTGTGGGGTTTCCTTGGTTCGGTAGGATACCTCGCCGATGATATTGCAACTGTCCGAATCCCTATGGGAATCCTCTCATCATTAACAGGTTCCGATTCTTGTTTCAAGTGGGAGCCAACTCACCAACGAGCGTTCGAAGAGATCAAATGTCTCATGCACCAGCATCGCGAACATCGTCGCATGCTCCTTGATTATTCAAAGGGTGCACCACCAATTTGGTTGGTAACCGATGGCTCGATTGGTGGAATTGCAGGCATCATACTTCAAGGTGACTCCTGGAAAACTGGTCATGTCGCCGCGTTCTTCTCAGCGAAGCTCACGGCTGCCCAAAGTAACTACCCTGTGCATGAAATAGAGATGTTAGCAGGCATTGAAGCCATGTTATGGCACCGAGATATACTCCTCAGGTGCTCATTCACATGGATAACAGACCATAAGGGGCTTACCCACCTGTTAAAGCAGAAGAACCTGTCAGGATGACAGGCTCGCTGGCTTGAAAAGATCTCAGAATATGATTTTCGAGTCGAGTACATGCCCGGCATGGACAACATACTCACAGACGCACTTTCACGCATCTACTCAAATGATGCTGCTGGGACGATCCGCGCGTCATCAGAATACACTCAGTATGATGACGACGAACACTTACCTCGCTTGATGGAAACTTTACCAGTTTCCCAGCCGGTGTATGTGGGCATTGAGGCAGCGGCAATACAGCCTCAGATGATGCGAAGTAAAACACGTGCTCAGGCTGCAGCAAACATCACACAGAAGCGTGACGATGTAGGTTCGGACCCCCAGGCTCATCACTCAAAAGGCAAATTGCCCCCCGAGTCCTCTGCCTACACCAAGCGCTCTGGTGAGTCTGCCAATCACCCTACACATGCACCCCAGTCTTCCCTGCATATTCGACTGCCAGTGCATCGCGCCCCATTGCAAGGATGAATCAAATCGTCCCCTGCAGTGGGAGACATTAATATTCTCAAGCCGCATGCACGGCATGTTCGAACACCTGCAGTGCCGGCTGAAACCAGATGTCCAGAGATGTCGAAGGAATTCACAAAGCAGATTCGACATGTCGTGTTGCACGGTCCTCGTGAATGACGACAGGAGGGCGGGTCTGAGGAGAACATACCTCAGATACCATCAGATGAATGGCAGCAGGACTTACCTTCTGCTAACCACTCCAATCCACCCTCCTCCCCAGCAGGTTTTAACCATTCAGTTGCTGGACTGGAGGGCGCGAATGACAAGGCACGGCGCACCAGTATTGCAGGTGACTCAGTGAGCCCCGATGCCACGTCACTGCGCGTTGACGTTGGAAATGACTCGATGAGTCATCCAGCGGGGAACATTGAAGATGACCCAATAGGTCGCCATGGCAACATGGTTGAGGATGGCTCAACAAGCTGTTCCGATGGTTCAACTGACCACCCAGCTAGAAATGACTCAACGAGTTGTTTTGTTGAGTATGTAAGCGAGTCCACAGATGGAATAGATTTGCTTACCATCCTGAAGGGCCGTTACGGTGAGGACCCTTTCTTCAAGGCCATCCTGGACAACCCCAAGCATTTCAAGAATTTCCTGGTAGATGGTGGTTTGGTCTTGTTAAGAGAACAAGGCCGGGACTTGTTATGCATCCCTGACATTCGTGTGAATGACAGGAGTGCGCGAGAAGTAATAATACTTCACGCACATTCCCTTCTCACACACCTGGGCTCATACAAGACACTTGGTCTTCTACGGGACCATGTGTGGTGGAAGACGATGGGAAAAGATGTGCAGAAATATTGTGATACCTGCATGACCTGTAAGCGCAGCAAGCCAAATAATCAACAACCATACGGCTTGTTGAATTCGCTCGCTGTGCCTAATGTACCTTGGGAAGCCATCGGAATAGACTTCGTCGGTCCACTGCCTGAATTGAAGGATCGGAATGGTACTTATGACTCAATTGCAGTCATAATTGACTTACTGACTTGCATGGTTCACCTGGTACTGAATCACACTAATCATAGCACTAAACAGGTAGCTGAGTTAGTGTTTTTGGAAGTCTATAAACACCATGGAATACTGAAGGCAATCATTAGTGACTGAGATGTTTTTACAAGCATCTTTTGGTCTCATCTGCATAAGCTTATGGGCACCGAGCTTCGTATGTCCAGTGCTTATCACCCAGAGTCGGATGGTTCAACTGAACGAGCTAATCGGACTGTTACTCAAATGTTGCGACAGTGTATAGGCCCTACTCAGAAAGACTGGGTTACAAAGTTACCAGCTATCGAGTTTGCTATTAACCTAGCATGTTCTGATAGCACTGGCTATGCACCATTCTTCCTTAACACCGGTCGCATGCCTCATTCCATGATCTGGAATAATCCTGGAGTTGACGAGTACCCTGCAGTGCGAACCTATGCACAAAAAGTAAAGTATGCTATAATATCTGCACATGACAGTATTATAGCTGCATGAGTGAAGCAGACACGAGATGCTAATCGTCATTGCCATCCAGTTCCATTCGAAAGGGGAGATTTGGTCTATTTATCTACTAAGAATATCTCCCTGCCCAAGGGTCTCACTCGAAAGCTGATCCCCAAGTTCATTGGACCATATAAGATCCTTACGGACTTTGGGAATAATTCCTATAGGCTAGAGTTGCCTTCCCGGTTAAGACAACGAGGAGTACATGATGTGTTCCACTCGTCGCTGCTGCGAATTCATGAGCCTAATGATGACTGACTATTTCCGGGTCAGCTTGATACACAGGTGGTGGAAATTGAGGGCCAAGAAGAAGAGTGGGCCATCGATAAGATCGTCGCGCATGCCGGTTCAGGTGAAAACACTATCTTTGAGATGGTATGGAAATCCGGTGACCACACGTGGGTACCCTATGCCATGGTTGCTGGTCTCGATGCCCTGAAAAACTATTTAGAACTAGTAGGAGTAGATGGCATAAAGGACTTACCGCCAGGGTCAGGTAATCCTCCTACGAATGATCCTCAGCTGTTTCTTGGCTTGCTAGAAGTTTCAGCAGGCCCAGCGTACATAAAGGAGGGCATTCATCACACGATGAGCCCAATGACCTATGCTGTAGACAATGTCAGTCATTCCCTCTCTTGCCATTTGTCGCACGAAACTCTTCCTACCCACTTACCTCCTTCCCTCCATATGACTGACCCCCTCCAAAATGCCTATGCCGTTCATCTCAAGGAGATACAATGTGTCGCGCTCTTCGACATTGACAACCACTCCTACCGTTACTCCCTCTCCCAGCTCTGCCTATACACCAAGTACAACCTGACCCTTCGATCACCTAAATTCAACTACACCCGCACGCCTACTCCTGGAGGCTACGACAAATTCATCACCCTGTGGAATCGCGATTACGCCTGCCCATGGAAGTTTGCCTACCTCGATGATGGCCAGGTTGTGGTTCCTGGTGACCCCATCACTATTCACGTTCTGGCACCGCCCACTTCCAGTGATCCCGAAAAGGCCGCTGAGCTTGAGGACGACCTCAGGGAGATGTCCCGTTTCATCGCCAAATGCGCCATAGTGAACGACAAGGCTGGCGAGCGGAAGAAGAAGATTTGCCTCGAGGCAAAACAATTCCCTTCAGCTTCCAGCTGCACCATCCAGCAGTTCAAGCGTGGACTTCGTTCTGGACGTCAGAGTCGTGCAGTCACTCCTCGCACTGAAACTGAATCCCTTCGTGGGTCAGTTCCTCCCGAATCCATTCGCAGATCCATTCCTCCACTCAATCCTATAAATGATCCAACGTTAGCCCTATTGGATGACAACACTCACCTGGAGGGCGCATCCACAGACCATGCTGGCGGCGAGGGCTCTAAAGACAAAGGTGGCGAGAGGGCAGCAGATGGCGAGGACGTTCGTATGAAAGACGCGGAGACTACCAAGGTGTAGGATGTTGTGACGAACATCCTAGAAGGGCGCATGTAGTGGTGGATGCTACAATGTACCAGATTAGGCAGTCTAACAGAGATTTATGGTCAGATTTTGGTTAATCCACTTTTAGGATCATTTATCTATGGAAATCTGTTCTTGTCTGCAGCTATTCCGCAGCACTTAGATTAGTATTTAAGTAGCTTGTTTCGTAGCTGTAGATCCCTTAGCTTACACCAAAGAATCAGTCTTATAACCTGTCCCTTTTGGTGTGACTCTTCTCTCCCATGTGATGCGAGTGTTCCCTCTACGGTCACCAGCATCACAACTAGCCAACCAGGCGATCAATGGGTGGGAATGGGGTGTCTCGACAGTGATATACCAGCAAATCTGCTTGCGCGCAGTTTCAGGTGGATTTGCAGTGTCCACCCACCCAACTCCCAGCAAGTTAACTTTGTGCACGGCCGCCAGCCATGTTCGGCGGCTCTTTCCGAGTTACTCCAACATATCTTCTGACTCATTAATTTGGTTCCTTTCCTCAGAGTTCTCCCCTTCCAGCTGTACCACTGGGCCATGCTCCATCCTCGCTTGCACAGAATCAATGCTTTTCACCTTACGCACAGGGACATCCATCATCACCAGGAACTTCCAGCGATGTGCCACTCTCGCCCTTTGCATCGTTCAGCAGTGAACATAATTCAGTGTGCAAAGATCGCTCTGATTTGAGCCAGGCTCAAGGTGGGAAGTCGCTGAACAGCAGAATGCCATCCCTCACTCAGAGCCTGACGTCTTTTCATCATACACACCTTCGTCGGCTAGTCGCTCAGGTAATGTTGCTATGTAGTCCGACAACCCCGGTAATGATGGCAGCGATGTCAAACTCGCCGTCTACACTTCTGTTGAATATGCCGACATCTCAGCCGGCGCCTCAGCTCTTGTCTCTCACTCCTAAGCCTGTGGCACTCACAACAATGGATCGTGTCACTGCGAATGGCGCGGGGGATGGCATGGATGCCAGTCGGAGTGACGATCTTGATGGTGAACTCAATATGGATGCCCTTGGAGACTTAGATGCCAGAACTACACTCTAGTATTGTACACATATATCAGACATAGACTAGTTGTAACATGAAATGATGTAGCTGAACTGCAGTATGCGCATAGGGAAAATGGAGAAAAGGAAAAAAGAACAGAAAGAGAAAATCTCAATAAGGCAATTCTCAGAGAGTTTACGTCTCCGGATGATTTATGTTGTGAAGTCAACCCACAAAGTAGTTTTGCTGGTTCTCAGGTGTCCCGACACTGGAATCCCAGCTCTGAGCGTCTGCTGAGCGGATTTGCTGGTTTTCCGCTGGCGGCGGCATTGGAATCCACCCATCGATAATCCACCCCTTTCCCATCAAAAGAGTGTTCCGGAGTGTAGGGAGGTCCGCTACCTCGTTTAACATATGCCACACACAGTACGTTCAAGGGACGGAAAACTCACAATGACAGCTCGGTAGGCCCATGGGAAAGCTAGTGTCGCTTGGCAAGGATGAATATGTCTCGCAAAATGATTGTCAGCCGAGTGCGTCAGGGCGCAGAGATCCAGTGAAGGAAGACACAATAGGGCGCAACTAGGGGGGCACAACGAACTCATTGTGGCCCTTACCAGATTTGACTGTGGTCAGGCCTTCGGATGATTGACGGTGATCGAATCGCATATATATCATCGTGCCAGTGGGTCCCAGGTGTTCGTAATTCAACCACCTTCTGCTACCATGGATCCTCCAAATGCAGTCGTAAGCATCTGCACTTTCGAGCTCTTTCGCTCCTCTGACATCTTCGCATGCATAGCCTGCGAATGCCTTCGTTAAGTTACCCTTTCAGGCGCCACTCCGGACGGCACGTCTCTCGTTCTCAATCGCGGGGTGCCGCGTCCCAATAAACCCTACCTGCTTGATGATGATGCGCCCAAGGAAGCTATCACAGGAAAACGACCTCCCAAACGTCTTCCATCCAAACTTCCACCTTGGCAACTTATCACTCCATCTCACTCTCGGAAACAAGATTGGTCGTGGCCGTGTTGGCCGAGTCTATGAGGCTACCGTTGACCTTACAAAATCGAGTCCCGAATTGTCCAACATGGTACTTCCTCCACTTGTGGTCAAGATCTCACGTCGACACGATGCGAAACGGCTCGCTCGAGAAGCTTACTATTACGAGGAAATGGAATGTCTGCAAGGTTGCGTTATCCCAAGATACTACGGCTTGTATCAGACTGTGATCCAGCCCTCGATGGAATTCTTACCCTGGGCTCATGATAAAGTCAATCGAAGTCCAGGATGTCACGGAGATTACAGCGACAAAGATGACTCGGACCCAGGTTCTGAATCTGATTCAGAGTCCGACTGTGACGACGACAGCGATAAAGACAAGGATGACGAGGACTCTGAAGATTCTGAAGTGTATTCATCTGACGAAGAGGAGCTTCCAACTCCAACTATGGTTAGTATACTGATTTTAGAGCGTGTGGGAGGTCGTTTGCCTTTGGGTAAACCTCTGCCAGCTGGGATTCAGTATGTGTACCTCTAATTTCCGGTTCACCAGATTACTGACATCCAAATCATGCAGGGGAACGCTAGAAGCTCTTTATGCTGATCTCGCACAGCTCGGCGTCGACCACTGCGATATCCGTTATTACAATATTCTTCAAGCGCCAGGTCCTGACAATCCCTTGCCTTCCTTACCTTCACCCTTCACGCAGCGTATCCACCGCTGGAGATTGATCTCGTTCGACGAAGCTTGCAAATCTAATATGAGTCCGATGGTTTTCTATGGATACCACCACGATCTCCTTGCCAGACTTGTCTACAATTTGCCTTGGGGTGAAATTTACGAGCCGTGGGATTAGAATACTTATACATAACCTCCATTCGTAAAATGTATGCCTTTCCCTGTTGAATTTGACGAGATTTATTATGGCCTCAGCTCAGAAGCCGTTACCGCATTAGGATGGAAATCCGCCCAATAAGGAAGTCTTCGCACTTTGTCCTTTCGCTTCGATGGCTTAGTATCACAACTATTGCAAGTTGTTCATGATAATACTGTCTTCTCAATATATATCGTGTAGGTTGACTTTGAGAGTGGGGATGAGATGAATGACGCTACTGATAAGGGTGTTGGAAGAGACGTTCAACAAGTTCCAGATAACGCTGAAAGTCCTGTAGATGGTATTCCATTGAACGACGTTGACGTTGGACAAAATTGTGAAGAATATGGATACCGCCGAAACTTAGATGGAAGGTTCGTTTCACATGCCATACGCCACGATCAACATGTTGTACACAAAATATTCGACACAAGACAGTAACGTTACACAGAAACAAAACACTAGCAAGAAGCACCAACGCAATGACAATTTTAGATAGGCAGATGATAAAAGCAGAAGATCAACTCCAAAACTTTGATAAACAGAGAGAAACAAAGAGGAAAGGAGAAAAAAAAAGGAAGGAAAACCGAGTCCAGAATTTCAACAAGTCATAGGAAAAAAGAAAAGAGACTGAAGTAATGTAACCTCATCTAAGAGACACTTAGTTGTGATGACCAGTACGATAAGGTCTATCGCTCTAGCACACGACAAATTCAAGACAACAGAAAGGAAGTCGGGAACCTCTAGTAGATCGGCGGCACGAGTAGAGAGGAAGCAGTAATAAGATTACTTCTTCTCAGCCTCTTGAGATTCCGTCTGTTCATCCTGGGTAGGCATAATCCAAGGCTCGGCAGTGACAAATTGAGAAGTAGGAATGCCGAGTTCGAAAAGCGTGGCAACAGCTTTGGAGAAGCTAAGGATTGGGAGGGGTGGGTGTCAGAATGAAGATACTAGTACCGAAATTGGATTCAGAGACTACGTACTCCTTGAACCACAAGTCTTGATTATCGGCATATAGCTTGGCGTACTTCTTGAAGCTCTTATCCTGAACCAACACATAATCGGTTCTACAAAGAAAAAGACATCCAATCGTCAGTACACAGATACCTCTTGCGTATCAGCAAAGCAAAAAGGAGACGTACGGTAACATCATCAAACTCCTGGTCTTCTTATCCTCCAGCTGCTTAGGACCATCCCACTTCTTCCAAACCCAAGACTCATCGAACAAAAGCCGGAAATAATCATTCGTCACAGTGGTAGGAGAGAACGTCCAGGGACCTTCGAAGCCGGATCTATCACGGTGGCACCGACCAAGAGCGTGTGCGCCAGAGAGTGCGACGATCTCTTGGTCATTGAACCCCATACGGTAAAAGATCTACATACAGCCAAAATAAGCCTAACACGAACCATTAAAGAAAGTAGATCTGAGGATACTGACGTTGCGCAAGTGGTCGGCACCTTGAGTAGCGTCGGGTAAACGGCCATCTGGGGTAGCTTGAGCAGCAAAACCATCTATACGTCCAGGTCTCCAAGGGATATGAGGACCGCCCATTTCTTGAACAGCAGCGACGCCAGCCAAAGTCCAGAGATCACCGTATGAGATCCAAGGGAATTCCTTCTTGGCCTCTTCCAACACGTCACGAGCGACGTTCAAACCGGCATTGGCATCGTGACGGGCTTCGGGTTCGAAGCGCATTGTCGCATAGTTGCTGCAGGAAAAGAGGTATGATTAGGATGGTAGTGGGGACAGAGAGGGAGAGCACTGACCTGCCGCCCGTCTTCGATTCCTTGTCATATGTACCAGAAGAGTGCCAGGCGAGTCGCAAAAGGACAGGGCCGTAGGAGCCGTCTGCAAACACAAGAGCGGAGACGTGAGAAAGGGAAGCGCACGGGGTCAATGTCATAAGGACAGCCTACCATCATATTCCTTGTCTGAAGCCGAGTCCATGATATCCACAATCTTATTATAGACCTAATCGAATGAATAGGTGTGAACGGTAACAAATAGATCGCATATTTCAATTGAGTACATAAAGGTTAAAGTATATCAGCTGATGGTCGCACCTTGACGTAGTCGTTCTTGGAAGGCACGAAGTTGGTTGCAGCCTTCGCGGACTGAACACCGGACTTGACGGCAGTTCCAGCCGTCCTCGCTGCGTCCGACTGGGAATAGTAGATCCAGAAAGCGACACCTCCCACAGCAGCGGCACCGAGGCCGGCATAGAGGGCTGTATTGGACTTCTTCGGAGGCTCAGGCGGTGGTGGTGGGGGAGTCTCTGTTGAGAACCTCCTGAAAGCGGGTACTCTGAATCGAGTATTTACGCTGCGCCTGGCGAAATTGGCGGGGGCAGCGCTCTTACGGAAGGAAGCTCGCAGTACAGCGAACGACATGGTGGACGTTGAGGAGGACTACGAGGCCCCCTCTCTAAATGGTGAGGCAGCTCTTATGATGGCGGCATAGCCAGCTTAGCCATGCGCTCACGTTACTCAACCATGAAACCATTTCCCCACACTTGACCGAGATCACTCTAGCCCAGCCAATCACGGACCACCATTCTCTAAGCAGACGCTCCATTACCTAAGCAGAGCACGTGAGCCCATTTTTGGAGATTCTGAGCTCTGATTGGTCCGTGAGACTCTTGCGGTCGTTCGCTAGTGTACTCTTTGCTTCCATCCTCTCCAGGCAGAATGGTTTCTTTTCAGTGCGTAGTCAGCTCATTACATATTCCCTCTCATTACTAACTCGGTGTCTTAGGTGTGATGGTCAGAATGACTTGCTTGGGCTCTCCATCCGAGTCGCATCTCACGTATTTTCATTTCATCAGGATGCTCGGACGTCGTGAAAAAGCCAAAGCTCGATAATCACAGAGCGCAATGTCACTCTTCCTTTACATGTATCGATTGCAGCAAAACATTTGGTAGTCCTGCAGAATACAAAGGTCATACCTCGTGTATCTCGGAAGCGGAAAAATATCAAAAAGGCTTGTACAAGGGTCCCAAGGGCACTGTACGTCTCTATTCTTCTCCGTATCGTCCACTTCACCTTAACATGTTCACCCCGCTTCAGAAACAAAACGGTGGTCCACGCGGTAACGCTAATAACACCAACGACTCAAATAACACTTCCAATGCTAACTCCGATACCAACGCAACACCATCAACGGGTAAGTTTCAGTCGAACAACAACAACTACTCCCGCAACTCCAACGGTGCTGGCAATATTGCTCGGCCTTCGTGGCAGGGTGCCGGTGCCGGTCGAGGAGGCGGAGGAGGCGCATGGGGTGGAGGAAGATACGTCCGACAAGAAGCAACGGGTGCTAACGGTACTCCTCTGGGTACACCCCTTCGGATGTCCCCATACTCATATGAAGTTCCGACACCACCTGAAGCGGGTGAACCGAGTCCTTCGAAGGTGAATGGTGTGAATGGAAAAGATAAGGGGACGAAGATGAACGGGGAGGAGAAAAAGCGCAAAGTTGCGCCTGAGGTACGTTTTGTATTTGGTTTATCGTCATCAAAACGCTCAAAGGCTTCATGATGTTTCGTTGTTGTCAATACAGGAAACCAACTCAACGCAAAAGGTCAAGAAAGCCAAAGTCGAGGTCTCTACTTTGTCGGCTGTAGAACCAGGCCCCTCATCTTCAGCTGACTCGTCGAAAGACTCGGGGGACAAAAAGTCCAAGAAGGACAAGAAGACAAAGGACGCCTCCGTAGCTGACTCAACTTCCGCACCCACCGAACCTTCCACATTAATTTCGACGCCCGCTGAAGGGAAGTCGGAAAAGAAAGAGAAGAAAGAGAAGAAGAGCAAGAAGGGGAAAGAGGTTGAGTCTGAACCTGTAGCGACGAACGGGGAGGTGACTCTACCGGAGGGCGAAAAGAAGAGTAAGAAGGAGAAGAAAGATAGGAAGAAGGAGAAGGCCCTGGGATCGGAGGGGGTCGAGGAGGTGAATGGGAAATCGAAGAAACGGAAAGCTGAAAACACCTTGAATGGCGAAGAGATTGAGGGGAAGAAGAGCAAGAAGGAGAAAAAGGAGAAGAAGAGGAAGACGGACGCGGTTGAGGCTTCCTGATCGTGACGTCCTTTTTTTTTCTTTCGATCCTTCACTAGATTTCTCTCTTAACACCGGTGTGCTTGTTCCCTTGCATTTAGATTGATGTGACCATTCTTTACGATCTAGATGTACTATCTGCTTATCGTCTTGCGCGGCATCTATTGGATGTGCTCTGTTGATGCGAATGGGTGCAGGTGTATGCTGAAATGAGCTCGACGGCGCAGTCGACTGGTTCATTATCACAGTACTTTATAATGGTAGAATCATTCCTACATGTTTACAAGGTCATCTAAATCGGCCTAAAAGCCGTGTAGACAGAAACGCAACCTTCGTACCTCAGGATATCTCTGTCTGATCGTCCAGCCACTGATTCACTTTATCAATGACATCCATCAGTACCTCGCCTCGAGCAATACTCGTATCGTTGCTATCCATCTCTGCTTCGTCTTCAATGTCATCTCTGTATTGTCCCAATTGTTCCATAATTGTCCTTGGGTCTCTAGATTCAGAGTCCGAGCAACTCGATGTCTCTGGGCGTGAAGGAACCCCGGTCACGCAAAGTATAGCCTCCCGCTCTTCGCCCAACAAGGTATCACTCCAGACAATATCTGCCCAATGCGTAGAAAAACGCACGACATGTGTTTGGATAGCAAACAGCGCCATGGTGAGACGCAAGCGATCTTCAAGATCCTTCAAGTTATTCATGATCATCGTAATTGGGAGACTATCCACGACACAAGCATCGATAATAGGACCGCCTTCTGCACGGAGCAAAGTGAATGCTATGATGTGCACCACTTTTGCCTTGAGGAAGATTGCGAAGAGAGTTGCCCACGTTGGCAATAATGTATCCTCGTCGTTGCCATCACCACCGAATGCCATACTTACCACTCGCAGGTGAGGCGCCATTAGAACCTTGAGATCATCCAGCTCGTGAAGGGTGATCGCTGAACCATTGCAGTCAAAAGTTGTCGACCGGATGCCAAGTACCACGGCTGGACTAGATAATGAGAGGGGAAGCTGAGAAGCACGTTTGATCGTTAACAACGTCGTCGGTGCAACTGTCTGCACTGCAAGAGCAAAATCGAGGACTATATCTATAGACGGAGCCTGCATCTCGAAGGGATACCGGGCTCGCGGATGCCTGCTCAGGCTCACACTCAGCCCATACATGATAATTGAGTCTGTTGAACTCACCAGCGAACGGCATAGGAAGAGAAGCCGGCGAAAACATTGGCCAGGAAGATGCTGACATCCTCCCAACACGTTGCACTCATGATTAGAAGGTCGTACAGCCGGGCTAGATGTGGTCTTGTATTCTCCCCCAGATCTACCTCCAACACCTTCCAATCGAAATGCGACCTAGGGACATGGAGTGAATGCAGGAAATTTGGACCAATGTGACTGTCGGCGAAACGGTATGCAGACATGGTCTCCTTGGAAAGCGGAACCAGCAAGTGGCGCAATGGGTGAAGCATTATCTTGGAAAGCGAAAATAATAGGTTATTGACAATAACGAGCTCATCAGAGTCTTCAACAACGGTAGGAAGTATTGTGACAACTTCTTCCTCGGCTGGCTATTCCACGTGTGAGCATATGCGACAGGGAATAGACATCTGGACTCACTATCCACTCTTGAGGCACCTCGATTTGATGGTCTCTCCAAAATCGTCGCATGGCGTGAACATATTGAAGCACTAACGTAGACCGAGGCTGAAATCTAGCGAGTGTTTGATCAGACCCGGAGGCAAGTGGTCTGTGATGCGAAGCAACATCAGAGAAAAGCAAAAGGAATGTGATCCAGAAGACTTACGATTGTGGTCGTGGTATCATTTCCGGTGTATTGATATCTTTCAAGAGTTGCTCCAGCTCCTGGACGCGAGCCCGGATGGCAAAGAGCGCAACGGCCACTCGCCAACGATCCAAGAACATATCATCCTGACCAGTCCAATTGGAGCGAATATACTCAGGAAGATGTTCTTCTACAGATACCCAATGTTGTACCGCAAGCGCTTGACCGAACTTCCAGTCGGCAGAGCTGTCACCGATTGTACGGATCGGAAAATGAGCGAAAATCCGTAAGTGAGTTCTCGACCAGTGAAGACCATACAGGACACAATGATCAGGAAGTACAGTCCCACTTGTCGCCTCTTGACCACCCCGATGTGCCCGAACCAAATGGACTAACGTAGGTCGTAGGATTCTAGCCATCTCGCTCCGCACCAATTCAATATCGGGAGCCCCACCTGGTAATGCGAATGATCAGTCAGCAGTGACTTACGCCGAGAGGAAATGCACACACCTGCAACAACAAGAGGCAAACGGTCCTGTGGTGAATACGTAGGAGGGTCTTTTACATGGTTATCGCAGCTAGAGAGGCGGCGTAAATCATGAATTCCATATCGAGAGCGCGCATGCATGCCTCAGAAGGACCAAGTGGTTGTTATCGAACAACAACGAAATGGCAACCTTGATGTATCTCTCAAAGAGAAGGTCAGCCCCGCCATCGTATGGTCCTGGTGCCCTCATGATCCGTAGCAATGATGCACGGTGAGCCCGCCGTTCAAGTATCGTATTGATGAATACAGAGAGGGGATCTGTAAGTTGCAAAGATTCGATTTCGCTGGCCTCCGCCCACTCCATATGGAATTTCGAGTTCTTAGCGGCGTGGTGCCACTGTGAGAAGTGATACCTGGCTATTTGTTCGGTGGCATCGAGCAAGACCTTCAGGGTATCCAGTTCGAGGTCAATGATTGTCGGAAGAGGTGTGGTATTCTGCAAAGCTAGAGAATGGTCTTGCTGCTGCGAGTAATCAGCACCTTGCTCACTACATGGCTTGTGATACTTACCAACATTAAACGTGATGATATTTTCACTGGTATCACACAGTCAAGTTGCAACCAGTTGCGCGCATCAGATTGAATACGACTGATAACGTTTTTAGTCTCTTCATTCTCGAGTTTGCCCAAGGGATAAGAACCATGGCATATGCCCGGCAAGATAGAGAGAGAGTCGATCTCAGGAGTAATGAAGGTCCATGTTCCATTGGCAGCTAAGTCTACTTCGCGAAAATCATAACGCACGGAGGAGAGTTTTCGAAGGTCTAATTACAACTATTAATGATCGGGACGTATAGACCATAGGGACAAGACTTACACTGCCCGTAAAAGAACCTCATTTTGACGTTGGACAAGACAGAACATAGAGCGCGACCACCTTCGTGAGAGCACAGCGGAGGAGGCAAAGATGAA
This sequence comes from Somion occarium, assembly GCA_964035595.1. Taxonomy (NCBI): domain Eukaryota; kingdom Fungi; phylum Basidiomycota; class Agaricomycetes; order Polyporales; family Cerrenaceae; genus Somion; species Somion occarium. The sequence goes on from OZ037947.1 coordinate 596,694, forward strand.
GATAAATGTAATATGTGCGACCATTTTGCTACTCGGTTGCAAAGAGAACACCAATTCCGCCCCCAGCCGTAAGATTAAATCCTGATGGGGCTTGCATGGGGTCACGGCGGTACGGACAGCTCGAGCCTCGTTGAAGGTGAACGTGGCCGGGCAGAATTCCAAGTCGTTGAATATTACGTTTCTATCATCAGCCCTACATCATTCCCCAAAGTGGGACCATGCAGCCCACCTCGTGAGGGTGCTTGATCGCACAGTTGCATGTTATTACACAATACTGTGACCAAAGAGTCGAGTACAGAATGACAAGCACGAGCTCAGCCCTACTAAGCCTTAGATGAGGATGAAGAGCAAGACGCGTATCCTGATAAGGCCCATCGAACCACGCGTTCATTCGAAGTACGCAGGATTAGGCAGGATCGATCGTCCAGATATGCTAAAATTCATTGACACAAAGAGGCTTCCGAGTCTCTTGATTTCTGGTATCCTACCCACGGAATTTTCTCCTGTACGAGCAGTTACTACCAAATTGCAGGCCAGTCACAGTCAGTTCGTATTCAATCATTCTTTACTTAGTATGCTAAGGATGAACCCTCTGGAGCCTTCCTGCATTCTCCACTTCTCTTGGAGCCACCGGTGTGCTTGTTCTCTTTGACTTGGATTGACGTGACCAATCTTTACGACCTAGATCTATTATCTCCTTATCGTTCTGCGCGGTATCTATCGGAGGTGCTCTGTGCATGCGAATGGGTGCGTGTGTATGATGAAATGAGCCCGAGGGAGCAGTCGACTGGTGCAATATCGCGGTACTTTATAATGCTACGGTCATTCTACACATCAACAAGCTCATCTAGTTCCGGTGCGAAGGGCAAGTCTGCCTCAAGGCCGTCCAACCACTGATACACTTTATCAATCACATCCATCAATACTTCATCTCGAGCAATACTCGTATCACTGCTATCCCTCTCCACCTCGTCTTCGTCTCTATATTGCTTGATTGTGCCATGATTGTCCTCGGGTCTGTAGGCCCATCGGAACAACTCGACGATTCTGGGTGTGAAGGGACCCCGGTCACACAAAGAATAGCCTGCCGCTCTTCGCTCAGTAGGCTATCACTCCAGACAACATCTGCCCAATGCTTAGAAAAGCGGACGACATGTGTTTGCAGAGTAAACAGTGCCACCGTGAGACGCAAGCGATCTTCAAGATCCTTCAAGTCATTCATGATCGTCGTAATTGGGAGACTATCTGATAGGACTCAAATCAAACTAGAAATGAGCAGTGTAAAACCATTCGAAACTTGGAGTTAATCCGAAGTTTGTCTGGCGTATATATACAACTATTATCTAAATACATGCGGTATCAATGTGTTCGTATATCCTTATGGTATCGGTCAGGTTCGAGCATGGATCAATGAGTGTGTTTGGGTAGGTTTTAATAAGTGGTTACAAATAAATAATGTGAGGGAAAGGTGTGTCCGTAGATCCGAAATGAATGTGATCATAACATTACCCCCTCCTCTAGAATCATGTCCTCATGATTAATTATGATAGAGTATGAAATTGTTCAATCATACCATGATGATCCATTCTTCCGAGTTTTCTCACTCCCGTTCTCTATACCATACAACCCAGAGTATCACTCCAACAGTGCATAGGATTATGCCGCCAAAGACACTAAGGATGATGATTCCGTCTTTGTCCATTTCTACCAAAGAGCTTTCATTGGTTGAGTGAATGATTGTTCTAGAATAGGGGAATCCATACTTGGGATTGATATTGGTTCGATGAGTTGGTAGAAGGAAAGAATGGGGTATTGCCATTCGAGTTTGACTTTTGTAGGCGCGGATGTGATTGCCACGTGTGTCAGTTTGAGCGTCTGCTCATTGATGATCCATAACTCACCGGCATTCAGGTAATGCTGATTAGATATGATTTGTGCTTTCCTTCGATTTTCAAATAATTTAGTCGAATCTGGATCCACAGATATCATTGCTTTTTCTTTTTTACGATGTTCTGCCCATCGCTGTACTTTCTGATCCCAATAATCCCATTCTTCTTGTGTTGCTTCTCTAGGAAATGACTGTTCCATAATTTGTGCCTTTAACAATATTCTCATGGGTGCTTTTGGCGCATCGGGATAATCTTTATGGAATTTGTCAATTATCTTTTTGTCTATGTTTTTAATAATTTTATGATATGGTTCCCATGTATTTTCAGAATGTGGTTTTCCAGCCCACTTGATTAGATATTGAAGGCCTCCATGTGCCATCTTAGAGTCTAGTACAGATTCAGCTTTGTCTTCTAAAATATCAATAATTATTGGAATGTTTTTCTGTGTTTTCTGATTAGGGAATTCTGGTGCGTGATATGGCAATAATAAGGTTTCATTGAATACAGGATGTATGCCTTTCCATGATTTTGGTAATTTGAGCTTGTATGCGCTAGCTCCAATTTTCTTGATAATCAGAAATGATCCGTATCTTTTATCATCTAATTTTCAATTTGATCTATCTGTGCATATATGCATAGCTTCAAGCCACACTAAATCTCCATCTTTATAATTTGTGGCTTCGCCTTTATGTTTGTCATATTGTCTTTTCATAACATCTTGTGCAAGTGTCAATGATGCCGATGCTTCCTCTTGGATTTTCTTCATTCATGCTACAAACTGCTCGGCAGTTTTATTATGAATTTCTTTTTTGGTTTCTACACTAGTATAGGCTTCTCGTCTGTGATTCATATAAAATGGTGAAAATCCAGTCACAGAGTGGACTCTGTTTCGATATGCAAATGTTGCTAGTGGCAACCATTCTGGCTAATCAGTCTGTCGATGATTGATAAAGATTCATAGATAATTTTCAATTTCTTGACTGATTCATTCTGTTTGTCCGTCTGTTTGTAGATGGTATGCTGCACTAGAATTTCCCTAAATTCCTAGTTTCTTGTATAAATCTTTTATAAAGCTGGATACAAATTGCGGTCCACGGTCTGATGTCATCTTTTTTGGTAATCCGTGCAACGGATATACATTTTTGATATAGAGATTAGCCCATCCTTCTGATGTCAATTGCTCCGTAGTTGGTATTTCAATATAGTCTTTTGATTTCATGTCCACAACTACTATGATTGCATTATGCCCTTGCGACTCTGGTAAGTGTGTAATCATATCTACTGATTGATATTCCCAATTGTGTTCCGGAATTGCATTTGGGTGCAATGGAGCATTCTTCGGTTGATGGTTAATCTTGGTTTTTTGACAAGTCTCGCAGCCTTTTACATATGTTTTTACATCTTTTTTGATCGAAGGCCACCAGTACGATAGATAGATTAGTTCTTGTGTTTTCACTTGTCCAGAATGACCAGCACTAATCGAATCATGATGCGAATGAATAATTTCTCCTCTGAGTTCCTTATCAAAAGAGATAACAATCTTTCCTCTTCTCCAGATAAGACCATCCTCGGTCTCATTGAAATCAGCATCTTTTGTCAATAATTTTAGTCATATATTGTTCTCATATTTTTCAGTGTTTTTTATGATTTTCTCCCGTAAAGCTGATGATCCGAGAATTTCATTGGCTCGGAACCATTCTGGTTTTAACAATGTAATATTTTCATTATGACTATTGCCGATATCGTGATGGGTCTGTCGCGATAAAAGATCACCCTTCATTATTGTGTTTCCAGGTTTGTGGATCAAATTGAAATCATATTGTTGTAATTCTTGGATCCATCGCGCTTGGCGATGATTCAACTTCTGGGGCTTTTTGAAATAACCAAGGTTCTTGTGATCGGAATAAATTTTGAATTTCTGCACAGCTCCTATCAAGAAGTGACACTATTCTTCTAATGAGATCATGATGGCTAGCATCTCTCGATCGTAGATCTCATAGTTTCTTTCAGCTGGTGAAAGGCTTTTCGATAAGAAGGCAATGGTGTGCCATTGTCCATCTTGCTTCTGTGCAAGTTCAGCCCCAATAGCATATTTTGATGCATTGCATTCAACTTTGAACTGATCTTCATTGTTCAGAATGCCCAATACTGGTGCCGTGGTAATGGTTGTCTTTAGAAGTTCAAAAGCTTTCTACTGTTCTGGACCCCAGGTCCATTCTACTTGTCCGGTTAATTTATTCAAGGGAGTGGCGATTTTGGAAAAGTCTTTGATGAATCATCGATAGAAATTGGCGAATCCAAGGAATGACTGTAATTCCTTTTTGGCTTTTGGTATTGGCCATTGCATAACTCCGTCGACTTTGGCAGGGTCCATCTTTACAGTTCCTTGTGAGATAATATGTCTGAGATATTCTGTTTCTTGAGTTTCAAACTCACATTTTTCTGGTTTGCAGGTTAATTTATTTTCTCGTAATATTTTAAGAACTTCTTTCACAATACGGCGATGTTCCTCCAGGGATTCGGAAAATATGAGTATATCGTCAAGATATATGATTACTTTTCCTTTGAGAATGAGATTACAGAAAATATCATTCATCATCATTTGGAATGTAGCAGGACTATTCGTCAATCCAAAGAACATGACAGTTGGTTTGTATAGTCCTCTATTCGTGATGAATGCAGCTTTCTCTTCATCTCCTTCTTTCATACGAATATTGTTGTATCCCCAGCGAATGTCTAGTTTTGTGAAATATTTGGCACTCTTAAGCTTATCAATAAGCTCTGATATCAATAGTAAAGGATATTTGTTTTTCTTGGTCATATTATTGAGTTTTCAGTAATCCTGTACCGGTCTCAATTTGCCATCTTTCTTTTTGACAAAGAAGAAAGGTGCTCCCCAGGGAGACTTCGATGGTCGGATTCTACCCGTCTTTAGATTTTCTTCAAGAAAACTGTCTAGAATTTTTTGTTCTTCAATGGTCATAGAATACACCTTGCCTGCATACGGTGATGAATCTGGTAACAACTCTATTGCATGATCCCATGGTTTTCTTTCTGGAAGAACATCAAAGGTATCTTCAGTGAATACGTCTGTGAATTCACGATACTGTTTGGAAACTATTTCTTCAAAGGTCTTTTTCTTTTTCTGTTTACTTTGTTCAATTGCTATGTCCATGGCTGTTACGTGCATTCTTTGGATATATTCTCCCCGTTCTTTATACCAGGCATTGGTATTAAGTAAATATACAGTGTCTCCTTCTTCGATTTCTTGTTGTCTTATAGTGATGCATGTGTGCGGACATCGGTTAAAGTCAACAAGTTGTAGTTTAAAGTCTATTGATGGATTATGATATTCAATCCATTCATATCCGAGGAATATGTCTGACTTCCCCAGATCGGTAACTAGAAGCATGATGTTTTCCTGGTGATCGCCAATTTGAAGTGTGAGTCAAACATATTCTGTGATCGGTCCCTGAGAATTCTCGCTGTTATCCGTGTTATAGACTTGGATCGGTTGATCGAATCTAGAGGTTTCAATTCCGTGTCTTTTAATGAAATTATAATTTATGCATGACCCGGTGCTACCGGTGTCAACTAAGGCTACTGTATCATGAATTCTTTCTGTTTCCGGGATGATCACGGTGACCGGTAGGTCCATTTGTTTTCCTCTTCCAAGTCCTTTGACAACTCGGAGTAATGGTGGTCCGATGTCTGTGATGCTTTTATCCGACGCACTCGGTTTATCTTCAAATTTTTTTGTATTTTGTTTAGAGGAATCAAGCACAGGTTTCACCCTGCTGCACTTCTTGGTAGAAGACGCCTCTGCGTTAGATGAAATATTTACAAAAGGGGACTGTCTGATCGATGTACTACAGGCATGTATTGAAGATGGTTTCATAGAATCCTCCAGGGGTTTATCAGAGTCATTGTTCATATCTGGCAAGTTACTTTGTGCATTTAAGCCTTGCCTGAGCCAAAATTCAGCTTCTTCACCTTCTCTGGGTTCTTCTCCATCCATCGGTGAACCATGGCGATCATCTTGTCATTGTCATCATCATCTGAGTCAGGGATCTCCTTGATCTTTGACTCTGTCTTTGTTTCATTTTTTCAAACATGTTGAGTGTTCATGAAAGGTCCTGATCAATTAGGGACGTGCCATTCACTTCCACAAGTGCCCTTTTCTGATTGCTTAGCCTTACATTTAAGGCAATTCCTATCCAAGTTCATGGGCTGTCCACGCCCTGTGAACGTTGTCCCGGTTCCATCCTTCTTTTCTCCATAGTCCTTCTTCAGAGTCTGACTCTGGTTCTGACCCGATCCTTGGGTCTGTTGTTGATAGGCAGGGTACTTCTGCCCATAGTTCTGGTTTGATCGGTATGGTCGATATCTGATCTTCTTCAATCGCTTCTCTTCTTCCCGCTGCCTTCGCGAGGAATCAATATCAATGATCGCTTCCTTCCACTGTGCATATGTGGCTAGTCGTGTATCTCTGTCAAGAGCCCTGTCTATGATGGACTCATTGCAGTTGAGTCGGACAAGGTCAATAGTGTGTTTATCTTTCCTTTGCCTGCCTGCCTGCGTGATGTACATTTCCAATTTCTGGAAATATTCCTGCGCCGTCCTGTTGCCTTGGGTCAAGTTATCCATTTGGATAACTGCTTGTTTGACTTGATTTACATCGAGGAATGCTTCATGTAGGTTGAGTATTAGCTGACGAAAATCCATTTTCCAGCTGTTTGTGTCGACATCGAATTTGTTGTCGAAGTAGTTGTTGACCCAATCGTCAACCTTTGGACCCTTCATGTACGAAAGAGTCATATCGATTTTTTGCTCATCGGTGAGACCAATGTTCTTGGGTGTACAGTACCATAGTATCAATTGCCTTTTGAAAGAAAGGAATTTGTCTTTGCTTCCATCAAAATCTGAAGGTTTCGCTCCAGATGCCTTTGTGTTTGGCTGTGGTGGTACTGGTGGCAGTTGTCTAGGTGGGTTTGAGTTTTGTTCCAGATCACCAGTTCCGGCTTCAGTGGAACCCATTTCTGATAATGGTGATGGTGGTGTGGAGTGTGTGAAAGATGAGTGTGATGGAGGTAAGAGAGGAGGTTGTGATCGGCATTCATAGAATTGGTAGATAGGTATGGAGTCAGAAAATTCAAATGAAGATGTGATGTGTGAACAATAGTGTCTTGTACCGGGCGCACGACCCTGTTCTGGTACTTAGACGAGTATAGATCCAAGGTAAAGGTACTCCTTCAAAGTGTTCCGGCCAATAGCCAATCCAGACACACGAAGTAGGTAGATATAGTAACTACGTAAAATGGTTTGGCCTTTGAAGGCGCAAAAAGAGAAGTTGATCTCTGCGGTAATTGCTTTTCAGCGTGCGAGAGAGTCAAAGAATACCAGCAAGGTTCAAAACCTCCTGCCATACACTCAGTCGTTTAGGTCTGAGCAGGGTAAATTCTGGTAGGATTTTTCAACGGCCCCTCTGTCAAGAAGGTTACAGCACCACCTACTTCCTGGTTGCTTTAAGAGCAGACTACCAGGTGAGAGTAATGATTTATGTACTAAGGGAATACAAGGGTTGCAATCTACAGTTGTAGTCATGTGATTACCCAGGTGGAGGAGTGGAGTGCGATAGAAAAGTGACTAGGAATGTGGAATTCGGATCCCTCCGAATGAGGTCTTGAACGAGTAAGAGTAAAGCAGAGTGGGATGAGGAACAAGGTGGTTGCCGTCGAGTACAACGGACTTTGAGTGAGGTGAAGTGTGGGTGAAAGATGAGGCAATGCCTGTCGAGAGAGTGTGAAGGGGCAAGTTTCAAATTATGATAGGACTCAAATCAAACTAGAAATGAGCAGTGTAAAACCATTCGAAACTTGGAGTTAATCCGAAGTTTGTCTGGCGTATATATACAACTATTATCTAAATACATGCAGTATCAATGTGTTCGTATATCCTTACGGTATCGGTCAGGTTCGAGCATGGATCAATGAGTGTGTTTGGGTAGGTTTTAATAAGTGGTTACAAATAAATAATGTGAGGGAAAGGTGTGTCCGTAGATCCGAAATGAATGTGATCGTAACACTATCCACGACACACGCATCGATAACAGGACCACCTTCCGCGTGGAGCAAAGTAAATGCTATGATGTGCACCACTCCCGCCTTGAAGAAGATTGCGAACAGATTTGCCCAAATCGGCAATAATGTATCCTCGTCGTTATTGTCGCCACTGACCGCCATATTTACCGCTCGCAGGTGGGGCGCCATCAGAATCTTGAGATCATCCAGTTCGCGGTTGGTGATCGCTGTACCATTGCAATCCAAGGTTGTCGACCGCATGCCAAGTACTATCCCTGGACTGGATAGTGTGAGGGGAAGTTGAGAAGCACGCTTGATGGTTAACATCATCGTTGGGGCGACTATTTGTACTGCAAGAGCAAAATCAAGGACTAGATCTGTGGTCGGAGTCTGCATCTCGAAGGGATACCGGGTTTGTGGATGCCTGCTCGCCATAATACTCAATCCCATACACGAGAGTTCAGTCTGTGGAACTCACCAGCGAACAGCATAAGAGGAGAAGCCGGCGAAAACATTGGCCAAGAAAATGCTGACATCTTCCCAACACGTCGCACTCATAGTTAGCAGGTCGTACAGCCGAGCTAGATGTGGTCTCGTGTTCTCCCCGAGATCTACCTTCAACACTTTCCAATCGAAATGTGACCTAGGGACATGGAGTGAATGCAGGAAATTCGGACCAACATGATTGTCAGCGAAGCGGTGTGCAGACATGGTCTCCTTGGAAAGCGGAGCCAGCAAGTGGCGCAATGGATGAAGCATTACCTCTGAAAGCGAAAATAATAGGGTATTGACAACAACGATATTACCTGGTTTTCTCACAGTGGGGACGACTGCGACAACTTCTTCCTCGGCCGGCTATTCCGCATGTGAGCGCATGCGAGAGGTAGGTGTAGATATCTAGACTCACTATCCACTCTTCAGGTACCTCGATTTGACGGTCTCTCCAAAATCGTCGCATGGCGTGAACATAATGACTTATTGACGAAGACCGAGGTTCAAATTTAGCGAGCGTTTGATCAGAACCGGGGGAGGCGGGCTGTCTATGATGTAGAGGAACGTCAGAGGAAAGTACAGGGGGTCGTTCAGGACTTACGATTGCATTTGTGGTATCATTTTCGGCATATGGATATCAGTCAAGAGCTGTTCCAACTCGTGGATGCGAGCCCGAATGGCAAAGAGTGCAACAGTCATTCGCCAACGACCCAGGAAAAAGGTATCTTGAGAATTACAATGAGATGAGACCCGTTCGGGATGAACCTGTTCCAGTGCGACCCAATGTTGTGCCGCAAGTGCTTGACCAAATTTCCAGCCTGTAGGGTCTTCACCCATTGTACAGATAGGAAAATGAACGAAAATCCGTAAGTGAGTTCTCGACCAGTGAAGACCATACAGGACACAGTGTTTTGGAAGTGCGGTCTCACTTGTCGTCTCTTGACTATGCCGGTGTTTCTGGACCAGATGGACTAATGTAGGTCGTAGGATTCTAGCCATCTCACTCCGCACCGAGTCCATATCGGGACCCCCACCTGCAACAACGAGCGGGAAACAGTTCTGGGATGAACACGGAGGAAGATCCTGTACTTGGCCTTCGCAGCTGGAGAAGAGATATGATTCACTAATTCTGTATCGAGAGCTCTGGGACACACCTTAGGAGGACCAAGTGGTCGGTATCAAACAACAATGAAATGGCAACCTTCATGTATTTCTCAAAAACAAAGTCTGCCCCGCCATCGTATGGTCCTGGCGCCCTCATCAGCCGTACCAACGATGCACGATGCGCCCTCCGCTCAAGTATAGTATTAATGAATACCGAGAGTGGATCTGTGAGTCTCACAGATTCAATCTCTCCCTCTTCTATCCAGTCTATATGGAAAGTCCGGTGCTTGTGAGTTTTATTCCACCATGAGAGGTGGTACTCGGCGACTTGTTTGGAGGCATCGAGCAAAACTCTCATGGTATCCAGCTCGAGGTCAGCGATTGACGGAGAAAATGTGGTATTCTGCAAAGTCAGGGAATGGTCTCGCTAATACGAGTAAATGGCATATTGCTGATTTTATGGATTCTGCTACTTACCAACGATAAGCGTGATGCCATTTTTACTGGCTTCACACAGTCCAGAAGCAACCATTTGCGCGTATCAGATTCAATGCGAGAGACAACTTTTGCAGTCTCTTCATTCTTGACCTTGCCCAAGGGGTATGACTTATGACAGATGCCCGGCAGGATATGGAGACAATTCATCTCAGGAGTAATGAGGGTCCACGTTCCGCCAGTAGTTAAGTCTAAATCGCGGAAATCGTAATGCACGGAGAGAAGTTCTTGAAGGTCTAAATTGCAGTCGCTGGTAATCAGCACGACGCATATCCAAGGGGCAAAACTTACATCGACCATAATAGAACCTCATTGGACGTTGGCTGAGATGTAATGGTTCAGGGATATAAACAACTTCGTGAGAACGCAACGGAGGAGGAAAGACGAAGATAAAGACGAAATGTCCAGCCATCTTGCCGCTCGCTTGCACGTCGAACAGTATATTCCGCCCGGAACTGTAATACTGAAGCCTGATGGAGCTCGCATTCGATCAGTAAAGACAACTCGAGCCCCGCTGAACGTGAACGTGGCCGCGTAGAATTCTAAATCGTTGGATATTACGTTTCTATTATGATCCCCTTGCAATCATGGTTCCCGTCTCGCACAGTTGCATGTTACCACACGACACGATGACCAAAAGTTCGAGTGCAGAGTGTCGGACAAGTGCGAACTCGAGGTCTTAGATGAGGGCAAAGAGCAAGACGCGCGTCCCGAATATGGAACAATGCGTTTGCTTTGAAGCACGCAGGATCAGGCAGGATCGATCGTCCGTCGTTAAAAGGAACTCTAAGCTTCGGCTCCATGATATATACAAGAGCCTGACAATGTATGCACTGCAACTTAGCCACCTCAGTGTTCCTCGTCTCCAGATGCAACACCACATTTCATACGCCAGTCCATCACTCGTTTCTTAAGGAGCTTCTTCTCCTTCTTGGAAATCCGGGTATCGCTAATATCATAGGTGTTTTCCTCGTCATATTCGGCGCTTGCGCTGCTGTCTTCGGAATCACTTGAAGGAAGAATATTCACATATTCTGCATCAATGTCCTCAATCAGTCCGCGGGCAAGCAGTCGTTTTACAATTTTGCGTTTTCGCATCGTATCCCCTTCAACTGGAACAACGCGGTTCGACACATCCTCAGTGCTGATACCTGTGGCCTGCACAATAGCTTCATGCTCCTCGGTGAGGCCGTCCCGCGCCCACATCGTGTCATCCCAATGAGTGCAAACGCGAATGATGTGACGCTGGAGGGTGAAGAGCGCCATTGCGAGACGCACGCGATCCTGTAGGTCTTCATTGTCACGACATTGTCTTGCAATTGGCAAACAGTCTACATGGGTTGTGATAGTCCTGAATCCAGGGGAACAATCATCTGGGGAGAATGCGAGTATATGAACATAGCCTGCTTTCAGATACGTGCAGAATAGGGTCGCCCAAGAGGGTATACCATTGAATTTTCGCCCTCGTGTAGCGCAGAAACAGAGGAACATTGCGAGAAGTTGTAGGTGAGGCGCCATAACAAGAGTAAGCTTCCGAAGTTCTTCTTCTGAGACATGTGAACCGTCTTCATTCAAATTTGACGAGCGAAATCCGAGTAGGATCGCCGGAGTAGACGCCGTCAAAGGCAGGAAAGGGGCGCGCTCGATTGTGCGTTCAGTTGAGGCCGGAATCTTTTGCATAGCCAATGCGAAGTCGACGATCATTCCATGTTGTGGATAGTCGATCATAGCATACGGGTATCGAACCTTCGGGTTCCTAACGAAGATTGTAAACACTGTCTTCGCGTTACAGTAAACACATTAAAATGGACAAACCATTGAACCGAGTACTCAGAGAAACTAGAGAAGGCACTGGCTATGAACAGGTTGACATCGGGCCAGCCTAGTGTCGACATAACAAGTAAGTCATAAAGTCGATTGAGATGGGGCGCAGTGTCCTCCAGGTGGTCTTCAACATCTAGCCATTCAGGAAGAGCATCAATGCGAGGAGTATGAACGCGATGTATGAAGTCGGGTCCAAGGTTATCTTCATCAAGATGCCTAGATCGGAGGGCATCCTTTGAAAGAGGTATAAAGGTACCACGAAGAGGATATATGTGGATGGAAGCTAGTTGTCTAGTTTCCAATACCACTAAGTCGTTGTCCCAATCTGAGACATGAGTGGCAACTATCACCGATGCATCGGCAGGCTGTAGAAAATCTAAATGACCTAAACATGCATCATATGAGAGCAGCTTACAATCCAAGTTTCTGGAACGGGGAAACGATTTGCACGCCAGTTGTCCCGAACGCCAGTCAGGTATAGCAACAATCGTTGAGATGGACGGCCTTGAAGAACGCGTCTGGATTGCTCTAAGACGGAGATGGATGATTAGCAGTGTCATAGAGCGCAGCCTGGGCATGCTTCTTACCGGCACTACCCCGCATGTCAGCCGGAAAATTAGGATATATTTTCTGCGTGTCGTTTAACCACTCGTGGAGCTTTCGAACATGCGACCGAACCGAGAACAACGCGACGAGCAGTCGCCAGCGATCGAAAAATCGATCGTCTTGGGCCTCGCCTTGGCTTGCACTTACTTCAGGTATCAGTCGATGCTGAACGACTAGGAATTGGCGGAATTCAGCTGGGCGAGTCGTGGCGGTATCTGTTGGAGGAATATGAGAGGGAAAGTGTACAAAGATTGAAAAGACTGTTGTCGACCAGTGTAACCCGTATATAAAGAAGTATTTCGGTAGGGAAGCGGAGGTAGGATCACGTAACTTGAACATCAACTCCAGGGTACGTTGCGCACTCGCAGCCATCTTGGACCTGACAGTTTCCGTGAGTTCAGAACATCCTCCTAAATGACATCAGTCATAATTGCTTGTCTTAGATGGGTATTGTATGCACTTACCTGCAATAAGCAATGGACATCTATCTGAGGGTCCTGAATTTGGCGCATCCAAGCAATCCGTCCCACTGAATCAACCCAACGATGAACCTCATCATTCCAAACGGTAGGAACAACGTACGGAATGTAATCGACATCGAAGGAGCTAAACAAAAGGGATATTGCTGTCTTGATGCGCCGCTGGAGTAGATAATCAGTGCCACCCTCGTATGGCCCTTCATGTCTCGTGATGCCGATTATTGCTGCAATATCCTGGTGGGAAGGACAATCTTGCGAGAGCTCAAAATAGGGAATTGGGTATTCGAGGGCAGAGCAAGATCCAGAGACCCAATTAATAGCGTGAAAAGGTTTTTCACTGTAGTGTCTGTTCTGAACAACATAGTCCAAGATCAACCTCAGGGATAAAATATTCCGAGAGGCCGGCGAGATACACGCCTCCTCTAAGTTTATAGAATGAGTCTCGTCCTAGTAAGGGTAAATGGTCAAATTCAGCGTAGTGATATGCTAGACATACCAGCGAGAGCCAAGATGGCATCTGAACCGGATGAGTCACATTGCCATCTAGCCAACATTGCAAGTCGGATTGTATGTGCTTTATGATATCGGCTGTGAGCGCGTTGTGTGCAGACTGTAATGGCCCACCATGCCACACATCTGGGAGGATTGATAAACGTTCACGGTCATCACCAATAACAGGAATCGTCGAGAGCCATGTGTAGCTGGGTCTCGAGAGGTCAAGGACGACGGTGACAAATTGTGCACTCGAGGCTACAAATATGTCAGCGTCAGTGGATATAAGCGTGCATATCCTGATTCACCAGTGTGAATGCCCCGTCGACATCGCATGCTTGAGATTTTGGGGACATGGTGTTGTTACGTCGTTGTATTTATGGGCACTTATGGGGGAAGACGGGCCGAACACATGTATCCAAGACGAGATATCTCCGTTTATCGTAGGTTAATCAGACATGCGCATTTGTGAAGGTATCGCGTTTCCACCATTTTATCAAACAGATCGCAAAATACAAAGCAAACTGCGTTATAAGCCGATGGTATGGTCAGAGAGTCGAGTGCAGAGTGAGTACTTGAGTGCTAGGTAGATGAGTGTTAAGAGTAAGAACTGCCAGTAACGCCGGATCACGTATTTACTTAAGTAGATTTACGTCTTGAAGATCGATGGCTAGTAACTGAGCTGAAGACGAATCACCAAAGGTTCAATCGGCCAGAGCGCGAGAACGTGCTGTTCGCATAAGTAGCATTAGGGAATTCAATAATCAACGTTTTGGTCTTCGGTATCTCAGTGTTCACAAATTTCCTCCCATTGCTATGTTTAAAGAAACGACAAGCATCGAGATAGTCTGCGTCAATATTGCCAGTTCGACCTTGTTCGTAGGAAGGTCATGTTTAGAGATCCATGATGATGAGCAATTCCAGAATTCTACGTTTACACAGGAGGGAAAGCGAGTCTTGACAATACCAGTACAAATTTCCGAAAGAACGAATGTCATGAGCACGTCAGCAACTTGAAACGTAAGAAAAAGAAAAGGAAAACTTGGACAAGTGAATGTCGAAATGAGAATGAAAAGGAAAAGGAAAATCGATCTGTGGTATAAGTCTTCTAAATGGTAGTCACTTACACTTGATAGTAGTTAATTAATACAACCCTCCGCCCCGATGCCGATCACTATAAAGCCCAATCGAAGAGCCCTCCTCAAACACCCCCAAACATGGGGGTGTAAGTGACGATAAGAAAATGCGAAGCTGGAGGTTTAGAAAGAAGTGGTTGAATCCACCTCGATCGTCGGCACGATCGACGCGATGAACTTCAAAAACACGACCAGATAGAAATCAACTCTCATACCCTCCACGTCTTCCTCTCCATTTCCATTCCCTCCAACGACCTTATCATCCTTACCCGTCCCACTCGTCTTCCTGAACAACCATTTCTTTTGCTTGTCCTTGGGTGTGGCTGTTCCCGATGACGGTCCTTTAGTTTTGAGAGCTTGTTGTTCCTCAATGACGCCCGCGTTCATCCGTTCGATGACTTTCTTCATCACGCTGGCGTGTTTACATGGATGAACGGAGGCGGCTTGGAGGGTTGTGCTGTGTGGGAAGGCTTCGATGGTAACCGTTTTGAAGGCGTGGTCTGCTGAGACGTCTTGGAAGATTTGGGAGGGTGTTAGTGGGGTTCGGTTCTAATACGTATAGATGGGCCGTGTAAGTGGATAATACAGGTAGTGAGGAGGGAGCTACATACTTCGTCATAACCGATCAACCAGATTCTTGGTGTTTGGTAGTACTTGTCATATGTGATCATGACATCGTACGTCCGTACTTGCAAAAGGTTGCCCTTGGCGACTTCCACTTGACTGCAATATCGGAATCGAAAGTCAACCTCCAAAACGCCGAAACCACAACATCTCAAACGCACCTTGATTCAATGACAGGGGGAGTTGAAGCCTTGGGTGCAGCGGTAGCCTCATCATCCCCGTCTTCCAAATCCTCCTCCTCCATGTCCGGAATTTCATCTATATCCGGGATATCCTCCGCACTCTCACCTTTGACTGCTCCCCCAGCACCAATTGAAAGGCCACCCATTGAATGCAACACTCCGTCATCCACATCCGGTATCTCATCCATCTCCCCCGTTTCCGTCCCATTATCGTGAGCAGAGGACCGTCCAGCATGCGTTTCGACCCATTCGTCTGCTTCGTCTCCTGTAGAGGACAAGTCACCGAAAGAGAGGAGACGTTCTGCGTCTTCGTCCGCGTCGGTATAGGCTAGTGCAGTGGCTCGACGTAGGCAAGGGACTCCTCGGGTCATGAGGTATTGCTTATCGGTTGGGAGGTAGTCTCGTTGTTTGGACGCGTCGCCTTTCTCCCTGTTAGGTTCAATTCAAGCAGTTGGTATCTAAGGCGGATGACGTGGGATATGCTACTCACCATGTCCATACAGGAAATTTGTAGGTCAAGAAATCGCCGGCAGCGACAAACTCCTCTAGAGTACCCGATCAATGAACGAAAGGCGCTCCACAAAGTAGCTAGACATACCGGGAGTGATACGCCCATGTTCCTTGAATTTACTCTCCTTCAGAACCTATAATCATCATAACACTTCAGCCTCATCGTCTCGATCGACAGATTGTGGCGAGAGAGCATACCGGACTGAGGTAGTCGCGGACTGCCCAATATTGTTGCTAAACGCGTCTTTAGTCAGAAATGTGTAATAAAGAGAGGAATTCGAGAAAACGCACCTGGATCGCGTGCATGCCGAGACTAGTGTAGGAAGTGTAGGTGACGGTAAGGATGGAAGAGCTGAAGCAACTCAAGCTATCGATCCTGCGTGTGCTTCACGTAAACACGTGGTGCCTTATTGGGCCTCGCTTCTTGCTCGCTACTCTCATCTACCTAGCTCTCATCTGTACTCGACTTTCTGGTCGTACTCTCGTTTTGTAATGTGGCTTGCATACTTCGCGACGAAACATCCTCGCGAGGTTGCATGCAAAGGAATGCTAATAGATACGTAACATTCACGCGCACGACTCAGAAATACTACACGACTTTCTGATCATAGTCTCGTGTTGTAACGCGGTTTCCGTACTTTTCATGAAAATATCCTTCCAAGGTTACCTGCGTGTACAGGGATACGTACCAATAGAAACGTAATATTCACAACATGGATATCTGTCTGTACCGACTTTAGCCGAGTGCGTACTTCTCCTTCAACGTCAACGTTACAGTCCCGGTCTTGGTGTCTGCCCCTGCTCACAAATGAACGACACTTGATGGTCGAGTATGTCGCGTGTCGCTTTGTTGCAGTCAGACCAAATAGGACGTATGTGAGATCATGACGTGAATATAGGCGAGTGAAAGATAGCTATGTCATGTTCCTGCTATCCCTTACACTATGCTGCAGTTGTATCTTTCAATTTTCCGTTGCAACACTTGGAAATGCTTGAGATTTGGAGCGTACTTTGGCAAGGTAACTATGTCTCAACACCGCCATCGTGCGTTTGAAGGCCCCACATCCGTACGACGGGACCGCGGAGTATTTGCGAGTATATGTTCGGGAAGTGTATGAGGGTTGCGATACCAATGCTGCTTGAATCGGGAGGTTTTCAGTATTTCAGGTAAAGCAGAATGCTTAGTCTGCATAAAAGTCAATTCAAAGTGTCCATTAATGATACGGTTCGTTTACCAAATGAGGTATTATCTGAAAGCTTCAGCTCTAATCACTGCGGGGTGGCAATAGGTCTCCCTTGTTTATACGCCTCTTCACCGCAGGTGGAAATCACAAATTCACCGTTGAGATCAGAGAGTACTTTGTCACTCTGGCGGAAGGTTCATTGGTTTAATTCATTCGGTCACATTCCAAAGCACGAGACCTAGAGCAGACTGAGTTATTTGTGGTTTTGATTGATCGAATAACTAGCTGTGCATTCTGGCCCATTTCGTCGTATGGGCTGAGAGTAATGATTCTCGTAGTTCGGAATTTTTGCCGGTACTTGCCACTGGATCATACTCAGAAATCAGGCCGGACAACGGATATTTCATTTGCTACTCTGAGGACTACAAGAATACATCTTACATAATACAAATCCATAACATTCAATTTCAGAACCCAGTCCCACCAGTCGTTGATTAGCGTTGATTTCCGAATCATCTCCTCCTTAGGTTACCCTTCACAGTTCATTTCCAAGCCCTCCATAAACGATACGACTCTAGGTCGTAGAGCGGGGTTCCGAGCTTGCCTTCTTCTCATCCCTGTTCATATACCTCTCCTCTCGCTCTCTCTTCTGCGCTGCGATTCTCTCTTCTTCTTCTTTCTCTTTTATCTTCAATTTGGCAAGATCTTTCCCCAAGGAAGTGAGTTTCGGTTGGGAACCCTGTGGCTTCGTCCCTGTCTGCCGACTACCATCTTTGTTGCCGCCCTCTTTCTTGGGCTTCTCGGTTTCCTGTTGGTCTGCTTGCGTCAGTTGCTTCGCCTCGGCCTTCTCGCGGCGTTTTTCCTCAGCCTTCTTCGCCGCCGCAATGACGTCTTCTCTCCACTGTGGTTCAAGCATTTCCCTGACAGCCACCCACTCGGCTTGCCACTGGTCAGCAAATGCTTGATCTAGGCTCTCTGCATGTGCTCTAGCGGTGTGCAAGCCAATAGCCATGTGGAGGTTAGCGTTCGCAGCCTTCGTTGATATATCAAGAGAATCGGGGATTTCATAGCTCGCCATCATGACCTGGGCAAAGCCCCATCTTGCATTGTCGTAGTAGGGGAAATGGGCATATATCCTGACCTCGGACTCGTCCATGTAAATTCCATAGAGGAAAAAATTCTCGGGTAGTCGCGTTGTTGCATGCCGTTCACGGTTCCTTTGATAATGCATCAAGAGAAGGATGCAGAGAGTTGGGTAGACTGCTGCCTGCATTTGCACTTGAAACGATGCCGACGCATCGCCTGATTTGCCAGTGCCAGTGCGCTGCTGTTTCGCCTCGCCCACGATTAACGCGGGCCAGAGTCCTCTGAGGTCTTCACTCGGTATATCTATCTGACGGCGGGTCACAAAGTCTGGCTTCGGATGATGGCCTGGAGACATCTGAAGTACATCAGGGAACCTCATTGCCGCATCACTGAGATAAATATTGAGATGAGACGACCCTTATAATGCACCATTACAAAATACGGACGAACCTAGATACGCTGCGACCAGGCAGTTGAAAGATCTTCCGAATGACAGATCCAATGACATGCTGTACCTCCATCTCCGAACTCACCTCTTTCACACTCGTTAAATTCAACAGGTCTCCCCAAGACTGAGCACGGAGAGCCGCAGCCGGATCGGAGTTGTTCTTGAGAATTTCAAGACGAGTGGGGAAGGTCCCGGGTGCATAGTTTTCCTGCTGTTGGACTTTGTCTTTGTCAGTGAGAACTTGGACTCGGTAGAGACTCTCGTAGCCGCTGGAATCGTGTGCATTGGTAGTGATCAAGCGAACAACTTCTCGGTTGTAGAAATTAATCAGATCATAACGGTTCTCGATGTCTTCTTTATCATCTCGATTCTGCAAAAATGGGTCAATATGATAATGTTTCCATGAATAATCAAACGTCCGCACTTTTATGTTTAACACGACTTGAAGATTGTTAGCATGACTGGGGCGCAGCTTTGTCTCCAACCACTTTTGGTCCCCCCATTTCGTAGGATCATTCATGTAGAGCCAGTGTTTCTGGAGATATGATACAATGTCTACGGCCCCAGAGCGAGGTAATCGATAAGTGGACAATTCATCGTCGTTGAAATTCTTAAGGCACTTGAAGCCGACACGCTCGCCGTCCTTGAAGGTCAATTTGCTGAAGTATAATTAACGGTGTAAATAAGTCAATGCAAGAGCTACAAACACGAAATGGTATGGTAACTTCGACTCACCTTGCGGTCTTGTCCTTGAGCTGAGTAGTACGAGCAGAAGGAGATATCATTCCCAACTTAGAGAGTGTGTCGATCAGGTTCGCCATCATGTAATTGTGTCTGTGAAGATGTGAAGTTGCTGTAGACAACGGTGGGGTATGTTCTCTATTTATGCTCAAACCGATATAGAGACAATCAAGATGGCTATACGGAATACAATCGATTTGCACGTTCCAGACATTTCTGCATTCTTCGCCAAGTCTTGTTGCCGTGAAGCTGGTCCCTGGCAGTAGATCTATCAGACAATATGATCAACGTGTAGAGTCTAGCTGAAGATGTCATACGCGACTAAGAGGAGTCCGAAGCTCTATTGTCAGCTCGATATCAAGTCAGGTTTCAACGACTCATGATACTTCCTATTATGTGAAAATGAGCGGGACAGGATATTGTCGATTAATCCGCGGCAGCTGGCATAAGCGCGATACAGGGATATTACCATACATTCTTGTTGAATGGAGACACTGGGCTCCTGGTCATGGTCATTTACTAGAGAGTAAATGCACCGAACAAAAGAAGAGAAGGGTCGTCTGTGTCAAACTTCCGTAATCAGGGTCTTCTGTAGTCAGGGCCTTCGGGAAGCTTGGTTCATCCAAATGTCAGAAGAAAAAGGTGACCGAAGCGGACATCTTTTGTGATAAAAATAGTGCGACTATGCAGATAAACTTAACGCACGCCATTACGTGACATGTGAGATTGTACCAGACAACTCACCGAAGAATGTAGCCAGTCATTCGTTCTCGTCCCTCGGTCATGTTGGGCTCCCTGTCAATTGTAGTTACTAGTGACACCTGGCATGAATGCATTCTGTATGATTATCAATATACCGATCAGAAGGAGAATGGAGGTGTAGCGATATTATTGTCCTCCGATTTTTTTTGCATACGGCCGGCCGCCCTGCCCTTGCAGCAGGGTTTCTTTTTTGTGGAAGTAGTGCGATGATCAGGACAAGATGGTCTGATGACGTGAAGGATCGTGGCGTGGGTAGATGCAATCGACAAGAAAGGAAAGGATCTTTGTTCCTGGCAAACGTCTCCGTTCCTCGCAAGCGACAACGCCGGAAACACGCTTCGTATCAGATATCCTATGAATGTATCAACTGAGTAACTACCCTTTCCATTTGTACGTACTTCTCGGCTGCTGTATTTATAGGCAGCAGCTGAACGGATGTGAAGGTATCACATAATTCAACCATGAGAAATCGCGGAGTCGGCGGCAGTGAGTTCAACCACTGTAGTCGTAATTCACTGGTCTAAACATCCAGCAGCCACCTTCAGCTCCGAAAGAATCTCCTTTGCGACCAGCACCCTCCGCACGACGTCAACGGGAAGGTGTAGCTGGCTCTCAACCACTATCGTCGTTGGCAAACAGGGCCTGCTGCTTCCAACCATCTGGCACTATTCAGAACCATTGCGATCTATATACAATTCTGCCGCGGCCAAGATAATAGACCACATTAAGCACGAGCTCCAAGTGTGGCTACACGGTGACATAATCCATCCCGTTCAACTATCATCATGGCTATCCCTCGTACGTGGCGCTAACTACGAATGTATTGGCTTACTTTGACTGACTGCATACGTTTAGGATGAGGCGCACAATCTTGACCTTGAGCTTGCATGTACTTCGCCATTCTCGCAAAGTATCGCGGCGTTAAGGGTTATCCTTGACTACGTTGTGCAGGTCGGTATCAGCGACGAATGCTCCTCGCGACTCATTCTATGGACGCCTGAAAATGTCCCCTCAGTCGAATACCCCACGCCTTATTTTGCTCTCTCGCACAATAGCCCGTCACATCATGATATCGCTGCTATTTTGGGGCTCTTGAGACATGTGGGTCCCCATGAGGCAGGCACAGACTACGTTTTCGAACGCCGCATCATGTCTTCAATTGGCATGCTGTTTCATTCTTGTTCAATTGGATGTGTCCCGTAAGTGCTACTAATCTTCCTTGTTTTCGTTCTATTCATGCTCTGTCATATATCCAGCGGAACAGATAGCATGGAATCTAGTAGCTCAGATATCCCAGGGCTATACTCGTTGGTAATGGCAGGTATGTGGTTTCCGAAGCTCCCTGTACACCAAGAAATCTGATTTCTATCGGAGGTTGTTCTGACTTGAACGGAGATGTAAGGACGCAGATGGCTGAGCTGGCGCACTCCACACTCGAAAAGCTCGTCAAATTACATGGTCATCAAGATGCACAGCTACCAAAATCGTACTTCGTCTATGGGCTACATGTGTCGAAGACAATGCTGTCAATATTTGTCCACCTTCCATGTGCTGTTTCTTCATACGCTGGAGACCTTCGCCTGACGGAGTGTCGACAGATTCTCATTGCGCAACATAGAGTCGCCCCGTTCTCCGATGAGAAATACTATGAATATCAAGATGACCGATTCTTCGACCGTTGGCAGCTCCTTGTTGCCTTATTCACAATTCGGACTCACGTTCGGATACTCGAGGATCACCTGTCTAATTCACTGATGCAGCGTTCTCGCGACTCTGCTTGCTGTCTCCGTGATGTTTCAGGTAAGCTCTTGTTGAAAAGGTCTTCTTGACGATCGTTTTAGTTACTTGTTATGAAGTTGACAGGGCAGAGCCAGCAAATGCTGTTCGCCCCAGTCCCAAAATATCGCCTCATGATTTCTACTTCACCGGAATGCGTGAACACTGGCGTGGAGCTCAATTCCCTGTTCCTGCCACTTGGATCGTAGGTTATGTCTCAACAAATATGTTCTGTCACTATGACTCATGGTGTACAAGCCTGCAGATGGTTGTATTATTTCCTCGGATCGCCCAGCAGTCTGGGACATGGACATAGTTGCTTTATTAACTAGACACCTGGCGTCCATCTACCTATATCCTCTGCGGCGCACTCTGATCCCCCTGTCGGCGGACGACCTGAGATCTAATCACTTAGATAAAGACTACTGTGGACCCGACTTCCTTCACAGACTCCATACCCCTCGTCGTGATGTGGATAACATCAAGTGGTTGGAAGTAGATGACCACCAGGAGGACACCGTGCCACACTTGAATCGACTATACGACCTACTCATGATGTCGACTACGCACTGGCTAGAGATCAATCTCTTTATAGCAAGTATGTTCGCTAGTTTCTCCGAATATTCTGTTCAATGGTTTGTCCTCTTTTTCATAGCATTGATATTAGGCTGATCATATCGTATAGGGCTCCAAAGATACGATATCCTCCTCAGGTCGGTATCCAACGCGTGACCAATATACAGGTTGACTTCGCGCTGGCTCTCCAAAAGATCCCGGCCACAATTAAGCCAACTATGGAACGTGCGTCTCGTCTACCTTTGACTGCATCCAGCCCAGGGATACTAGTCGGCCTACGTTCGTTGAACATGAACGAGGATGGAAACACTGTCTCGCAGAATGAAATTCAAAGACTTGAAGCCGTCATGAGGCCTCATCTCCAAATCCTAACTATGTTTCTTCGCTACTGTTCTCGGCGAGACGGGACTGAAGTCCACCTCCCTCCATGGGCTATATTGTTCTGTACTTATCTCAAAGCAGGCTATGTCCATGTCTTTGCGTTCTCTCCCGAGGATTGCTCGCCTCAATTCAGCGTTATCACGACCTTGGTGGATCGCCTCCCGATTGCAAGACAATGTAGAGACAACGAACAGTTGGAGGATCGCATGCGTCTAGCAATGGCGCTCTTCACCCTGCAACGCCACGTTGTTCGCGTGTGCACTCACTGGGATGATCCAACGTGGGCGCAGGATGGTCTCATTGAGGAGCACGAAGCTGTCGTACAGGTCACCGGTATCAGCACACCGAGTCCGTCATACTGCGATGTTCCAGCCGAAGGGGAGACGAAGCGAAAGCGTAGACTGATGATGCGACTGATTGAACAAGCTCGGATTTTGGATACTGATGCGGACTATCTCGATGTTGCCATTCCTAGCAGCTCTGAAGATAGCGACGACAGCGATGACAGCGATAACGAATACCGGTCATATTACACAAGTGAGATGGAGGCCAACGAGCAAGAGGCGAAATCAGATTCTCTTGGTGCAAGAGTAGACAACTGGCGTATAGAATGTGACGTGACATACTAATGGGAGGAAAACTGTGGAGAAAGGGATACCGAAGAGGAAGGCATACATCGTTTCCGTAAGGCAGTAAGGTCATTCTGTACATAAGGAGTTGAGATAGTGATCGATCGACTCTGGGCATGTCTTGGGTCGATCTGTGACCCCGGTGTTGCAAAATTCGCTACAGACAGCCTGGTCTCTGTCAACTTCATTTAGAGCACATCGTCTAAACCTTTTCCTAGAGTGCTATTATTTTTTCGGTCTCTTTCTGACATTAACAAGATGTACCCAGCTTCGACAAGGCTTAATGTACGTGTTGACGAAGGACCTATCAATCTGGATCTGGCAGTCTTGTCCTAAAAGTGCACAGGCAGCCTCCATTTTCTTTTGTGTATTCAAGAAGCCATCAAGCATTCGATACAGGGATGAGAACTATCGATATATATAACTCACCACTGATATGGATGTTATACCTTACGTATGCGCGAGGAACTAATACCGCAGCCTTGTTTGAAGACCAGAGTTGTCGATAGCCTTGAGGACCGAAAACTTCCAGAGGTGGCATATTGTTCTCGTCATCATACTACAGCGAGGTCAGATCTAATCATTTCATCTGCCCGACATTTGGATTTTTCATAACGTAGCGCTTCTTTACGCATTCGTTATGTCAAAGTTTCTTCCTTCTCGCCGTGCACCAGTCGCGTTTCACAAAACACCTTCATGTACGCAAATCATTATAATCTAGCCGTGCCGACCATGCAGCCGCACAATCCCTGCCACAGCGCGGAACATCCATTTTTAGGCCCCAGAGACACACGTCTGCTCCGCAATTGCACTCCTGCTCAGGTAGCGGTAATCACATTTTAGCAAACGTTACAATGAGGTTTTTTCGTGGTCGATGTAAGTCTCATCTATTGTCTATATCTTGTGCTGATCGCCAATGGTTGCAATTAGACCTTCCAGACCTCATCTCCACGCGTTTCGATTTTTACGACGTAGACTTAGCTACTAATGGCATATGGACCCTCATTACTCCCAAGATCGACAGTGTCTATTTCCTGCCGGGCATTTGTCATACGACATATCCGTTGGGCAAGGTCAAGAACGAGGAGACTACACAAGTCATCTCTCGCATTCTATCGGATACACGCAAATGGTTGCTACTTGACTGTGTGAAGCCAGTGAAAGTATCGTCATGTTCATCATTGGTAAGTATCATAAGCCATGTCATAGCCAATATGCTGACTACTCATGGCAGCAAGACCACTCTCTGGCTTTGCAGGACACCACCTCTTTTCCGACCATCATTGATCTCGAACTGGACACCCTGAAGGTCTTGCTCGATGCCACCGAACAAGTAGCCAGGTACCACCTCTCAGAGTGGAACGAAACTCATAGGCACCGGACTTTCCATATAGAATGGATAGATGAGGGTGAGATTGAATCTGTGCGACTTACAGATCCGCTTTCGGTATTCATCAATACTATACTTGAACGGAGGGCTCATCGTGCATCGCTGCTACGGATCATGAGGGCACCAGGACCATATGATGGCGGGGCAGACTTTCTCTTCGAGAAATACTTAAAGGTTGCCATTTCATTGTTGTTTGATAGCGACCGCTTGGTCCTTCTGAGGTTTGCACCAGTGCTCTCGATATAGAATTTGTGATTTATGATGCTTCTTCAGCTGCGACGACTACGTACAAGATCCTCCTATGTATTCTTCACAGGACCGTTTCCCGCTCGTTGTTGCAGGTGTGCGCATTCCCTCTCGGCGTAAGTCACTGCGGACTGATGATCCGCGTTGTCAGGTGGGGGTCTCGATATTGATCAAGTGCGGAGTGAGATGGCTAGAATTCTACGACCTACGTTAGTCCATCTGGTCCACGCACATCGACATAGTCAACAGACGACAGGCGGGACTACACTTCCTAAACATTGTGTCCTCTACGGTTTTCACTGGTCGAGAACTCACTTACGTATTTTCGTTCATTTTCCTATTAAAACGATTGGTGAAAACCCTGCAGACTGGAAGTTCTGTCAAGCAGTAGCGGCACAACATTGGGCAGCACTGGAGCAAATTAAGCCCGACCAGGTCTCAACTCATCGGAATTCTCAAGATACCTTGTTCCTGGATCGTTGGCGAATGACTGTTGCGCTTTTTGCCATCCGGGCTCGCGTCCACGAGTTGGAGCAGCTCTTGACTGATATCAACACAGAAGAAATGATACCACAGGCGCAACCGTAAGTTTTGAATGAATCCCTATCCTTTCCTGTGACATTCCTCTGCATTATAGACAACCCGACTCCGCTGAGATTGATCAAACACTCGCTCAATTTGAACCTCGGTTTTCGTCGGTGATTCAATATGTTCACACCATGCGGCAATTTTGGAGAGACCGCCAAATCGAGGTGCCTCAAGAGTGGATAGTGAGTCCACATACGTTATCTACTCCTACCTCTCGCATGTCTCACATGAAGAGTAGCCAGCCGGGGAAGAAGTTGTCACGGTTGTCCCGACCGTTACAAGATCAGGTGCTCTCGTTATTGTCAACACCCTATTATTTTCGCTTTCCAAGGTTATGCTTCATCCCTTGCGCCACTTGCTCCTGCCACTTTCCAAGGACACCATGTCTGCACGTCGTTTCGCCGATAGTCACGTTGGTCCAGATTTCCTGCATTCACTCCATGTCCCTAGGTCGAATTTTAGTTGGAAAATATTGAAGGTGGATCTCGGCGAGAACACGGAACCACATCTAGCCCGGCTGTATGACCTTCTAACGATGAGCACGGCGTGTTGGGTGGACGTCAGCATCTTCCTAGCCAATGTTTTCACCGGCTTCTCCTTGTATGCTGTTCGCTGGTGAGTTCCACAGCTTGAATTTTCATATATAGGGCTAAACGTCGTCACAACCAGGCATCCGCAAGCCCGGTATCCTTTTGAGATGCAGACTCCGTCCACGAATGTAGTCCTCGATTTTGCTCTTGCAGTGCAAACAGTCGCCCCGACGACAGTGTTAACGATCAAGCGTGCTTCTCAGCTTCCCCTCTCATTATCTAGCCCAGCCGTGGTACTTGGCATGCGATCAACGACCTTGGATTGCAATGGTTCAGCGATCACCAATCGCGAGCTAAACGATCTCAAGATTCTGATGGCGCCTCACCTGCGAGTGGTAAGTATGGCATTCGGTGGTGATGGCAACGACGAGTATACATTATTGCCAACGTGGGCAACTCTCTTCGCAATCTTCCTGAAGGCGGGAGTGGTGCACATCATAGGATTCACTTTGCTCCGCGCGGAAGGTGGCCCTGTTATCGATGCATGTGTCGTGGATAGTCTGCCAATTACGATGATCATGAATGACTTGAAGGATCTTGAAGATCGTTTGCGTCTCACAATTGCACTCTTCACTCTCCAAACACATGTCGTCCGATTTTCTGCGCATTGGGCAGATATTGTCTGGAGTGACACCTTGTTGGGCGAGGAGCGGCAGGCTATACTTTATGTGACGGGGATCCCCTCACGCCGGGAGTCATCGAGTTGCTCGGACTCTGAATCTAGAGACCCAAGGACAATTACGCAACAATTAGGACAATACAGAGATGAGGATGAGGCGGAGAGGGATAGCAATGGTACCAATATTGCTCGAGATGAGATACTGGTGGATGTGATTGATAAAGTGAATCACTGGTTGGACGGCCTAGAGGCAGACTTGTCTTTAGCACCGGAACTAGATGATCTTGCGGAGGTGTAGAATGACCTGTATATCGAGTAAAGATCTCGGCGGAATAGATTTCTTTCCCTCGCAAACGGATGAATCAGCATCTGTATGATCTGTTTCTGTTGGTATATTAATCCAACCCATTCATCTATCATAACTCTTTCCTAGAAATAGTTGCGGAGGTAGAAATTGTTCCGTGTGTATCTGGCATTCGGTTTCGCGCCAGCTCTCCGAAGAATTTCGGCCACAATTAGAGCAATCATAGTAACCGCTTCCCGACAACCTTTGATTCATCCAGGGCAGAAATACGCACATTCTGCATGAAGACAGATCTGTTGTCCCAAAGCTTGAAGATTGAAAGACTTTCAACCATTATTCCCTACAGTAGAAGATAAACTAAAGATTAGCGTCCCTCTCAAGGCTGAAACTTTCCGCACGTATCACGATGCAGGTTATGTTCACATTCTCGCATTCTCGCCCAAGGATTGTTCGCCTCGTGTCAATAGTATCAAACAGTGTTGGGTTGTCTAGCGATTGCAAGACAATGCATGCGTAGTGGTGATGAGGTGTGCAATTGGATGCATTTGGCAATAGCACTCTGCGAACCAGCAACAAAGTGAACTCCTTTGGTAGGCTGCGATGAGGAATCTGGACTACGAATGATTGAGCTCATTATGACAGATAGAACTCGATGATAAATCGGGTTGGTTGAACGGGGAATTACTCACCATGTATATAAATGGAATACTAGTAGGATGGACCAACAATCAAGCGAACATTCCTGGAAGAATGAAGTTGGAAAATGATAATGGAGTCACATCGTGATAGAGACATGAAGTGTGAGGAGGACGTATTCTGAATTTCAGAGAGCCTGAGCAGCAGTAGTTGCCATTTATGGAAGCCAGACACCGATCCAGGAAGTAGAGGATGGTTGCAAGAAATTCTTAGAAACTTTGGCGTGACTAGAGTTGACATAGAGAAGAATACAATCTTCTGCTCTACCGCATTGGCAGTCCAAACAAGCTTTCAAGTCATAGAATTCGATAGATGTTAGAAATTCGTGCACCTCCACTGACTTGTGGCTAGACAGCAGCTAGAAGATGGGCTATGTACACTTTGGTACGAACCCAAACTTCCACACATTGAGGTGCTTTTAATTCTCTTGAACATCTAGAATAAGCGGAATCAAACCATCGAGTTCGAATTCCTGCTTTGCAGGTAAGGTCACGTCCATGTCTCGCTCCCCTTGGCGTTCCCATATGTCAATATCCCACCCGTAATAGCTATCCTCACCAAGCTTGTTACCGCCACTACCATTGTCCTCACCCTCATTAGGAATTGACACCTCGGGTTCGTCCGCAAGAGTGCCCGTAGTTTTCGGATAGCAAGGCGTCCAGTCGAGTGGCCCACTGTCGAAGCAGCCCATCCTGTCAGCCATACTTGTAAATGAACGCCCGATGGCCCCGTAATCGGGAAGCTGATCGAATTTTAGGGAGCGACTGTAGGTGAGCAGCTCGCCGAATTCGTCGGGAAAGCCGGTAGACAAGGCCGAACCTGAGCAACCTGATTTCATGAGTCGGACGATCTCCTGCGAACGCACCGGAGGCTCTGTGCGCGGACGAGGTCTCCATGGGAGGTTTCCGCGGAGAAGGAAAAGGGCAGTGTAAGCTAAAGATTCTAGATCGTCACGCGGGCCAAGATCTATGATATGTTGAATAAAAATACCGACGAATGACGTTACTGCTAGAAAGCATGATATACACTGACCTACTCCATTATGAGAATTCAAACTTGCCCAGGCAAGACTTCCGACAATGTGTCGGCGATCCTTGAGCGGATTGTACTTGCTAGGTTGACCATGAGCAAAGGGTTTCGAGATACCGAAGTCAACGATTTTGATTGTGGAAGGATCGTCAAGCACGCAAAGGAAGTTCTCACGCTTGATGTCGCGATGTACAATACCGAACGAGTGGATGTGCTGTAGTGCAGCAAGCTATGTGCATTATTCAGATATTTCTAGAATCGGTGAAACCTGGATCCATATTCTACGTACTGCTTGATCCACAACTCGAATGACAGTCTTCAGTAGAAGACCAGCGCCATTTTCCTGCTGTTCCTCAAGGTTGCGGCCCAAAAGCTCCATAGACATGCATTCGAAATGCTCTAGCCGGCCGTACCCATACACGGCGGGAATAGCGGCATGACCCCTCAGAAATTGCAAGACGCGGATCTCGTGCTGGAGAGTGGGTCGCTTCACCGGCTTGGAGACACGCGATTTCTTGATAGCCACCTGTCTTCCAGACTCTTGTTCAGTTGCTTTGTACACGACGCTCTGTTGTTTGTTCAAGATGAGCCATGAGAGAGATGGGAACAGATTCGACTCTTGAACTCACAAAAGCACCCTGTCCAATCATTGCTTCGCCATAAGGAGCGAGTTTATATCTGAATGTGGCACTACTAGTCATAGTGATCGTGACTTTGACCTGTTGGTAAATGTGGTTTGATCTATCTTCAGCAGTAGATGCGGGTTTCGGTGTTGGTTCAACCAATCTTAAGTAGGCCGTATTCCCTAGGCAGAGCAGGAATTACTGGTCTATTTAGACGAGGGTTAGATCATTAGAGGATCAGCGTACAGTATGTAGGTTTGCTGCGTACCTGTGGATAACTGAACCTTACGCCTTGACAGCCTACCTTGATCCTCTTTACCGCACGGTGGATCGGTACCTGCCGGTGCATCACTAGCACTCGTGGGCTGTGTTAACCATGCAGGAACTTCCCAGCTTGAAACATTCTACTACGGACGTCGGGGTGCTCTGATGATGATCGATGATCAGTGCTGATCATTGTGAACAACGCCACTGGCTCACGTAAGCACAGCTCAATTCAACCAATCGCCCGACGCAACAACACCGGTGACCCAAAACCTTGACATGGTTTTAGAAGATAGAAGATGTATGTACCTTCCGATGCAAAACCCAACGTGGGGATTCTCGCTATGTGCCATCTAGATGTGGGCATAAGACACGAACCTCAAAATGAACATATGATGATTAGTACGTGCCCTAGTGATCCACGATCCACACCCACGCCGCGCCCTGGCAGCGTTACTCAATGTTCAATGTTTCAATCGTTCAACGATGTTCAACCATGCATTCTATTCTGATCAAGTGCCTAATGTCGGTGCGCGTAGATCATCACAGAGTGGTATAATGCAAAACTCAGGTAGTATAGGGTTTGGTTCGAGTTCTAATGGGGCAAGGAGAGGGAAGAAGATCGACGTTGATCGATGAGCGACCATTAGAGACTGGGTATCATGGTCAGACAGAGATATCCTGAGGCACGAAGGTTTGCGTCTCTATCTACTCTGCCTTAGGGAGACTAGTATCATGACTTGTTCGGAGTCTCGATAGATGCTACGACTGATGATATCAAAGAAGGCATGCCGTACGTTCACCCAACGACCCTTTGTCTCCTGCTCACAACTACATACACCTAAATTGTAGGACGACTCGCTGTCAAATTCCACCCGGACAAAAATCGTGACGACCCAAACGCCGAAGAACGCTTCAAAGAGATTACCGTAGCGTATCAAACCCTCTCTGACCCTGTTCTCCGCACTGAGAAGTATAATGAATTCGGACCTAAAGGAAGCGCACCTGATGGCAGATTTGTCGATCCCAAAGAGGTCTTTGGCACAATATTTGGTGGCGAAAGATTCGTACCTATTATTGGACATATCAGTTTCGCCAAAGACTTGAAGAAGGCTCTGCAGGGGGCCGATGAGTTGGGAGTAGAGAACAAAAATGTGCAGAGGGATGCGAAAGGACGTGAGGGCTTGTCACCTGAGGAAAAGGCTAGAAGGGAGGAAAAAGCAAAAAGGTCGCTGCTGAGGTATTTATGGTCTGTGTTGAGTTAACAACGAACAACGCTCATGCTTCTAAGCTTTATTCACAGAAAGCAGCTGATCGTACGGAACGAGTGCAAAAACTCGTCAAGAACCTTGAAAGGAAGCTCGGTATCCTCACCGAGTCCGCTACTGGACCCAATGATCCTCAAGTCATCGAAAGTTACAGGACGATATGTCAGCTCGAAGCAGACTAAGGGATCACTTTACTGTATCCCCTAAGGTTTCCTTCGCTTAGGTACTCATCCCCATTTCGTAGGCAGCTCAAGAAAGAATCCTATGGCGCAGACCTTCCACACGCCACCGGGTTCTTTATGTCTCGACAGCCAAGCAGCATCTGGCTATTAACCAGACGTTCTTGGGCGTAGGCGGATGGTTGCACAATGTGCAAGGCAAATATCATGTCTTCAGCGAAACGTGCGTCTTCGTTGTCAGGACTCCCCACTGAGTAACATGTAGACAATGAAACTATTTATGTCACACAAAGTATCGACGTTACGGTCTGCTATTGAACTCAAGAGTGTCTTTGAGTAGATCCAAGCTGCCGAGCGTGCTGGTAGTTTGTCGCCTGAAGAGAAAAGACGTCTCGAGGAACAAGCGTCTGGGAAAGGTCTCCGGACGTTGTTCAAAGTTGTTCTTCCGTCCTCCCGAAGCAGTGTCCGGTCCAGCGTCCTTAGCCTCACCATATTGTCCTTTTTCTTTGTAGGGAACGACATTGGAGGTTGAGTCCGTCCTTCGAGAGACATGTGACCGCGTCCTGGAAGATCCCTCAGTCCCACGATGCAAAGACCATTTCCGTGCCGTGGCCATGCAAATTCTTGGTGATGCCTATCTTTCTGTCGAAAAGGACGAGGATGGCGTTCCAGATGAAAGCGATTATGTGAAGATCGAGACGAAGAATAGCCGACAATGAGATTCTCAGCGAGTGCACTAGATCTCACGATACATGTGGCACGATCACTACTCATTCCAGTTCAGTCATCCCAACGTTTATGGCTGCTCACGATACATGTTGCATGATCATCATTGCATGCTTACCCCTTCCGTGACGTCTCTTTCTTGGCTTTCCCATCGCATCTGGTGGATTCATCACTTGTAGCTATATATTGATCGATTGCAGCTTCATTGTATCATAAGTACCCCACACATCGTTCTTGTCTATAGAGCCATTCACATGACGTGCAGCACACTACAAAGGTCCATGCAAGTAACAAAAGTGAAAACCAAATTCTGATCTATGGATCGGGGAACTTCAGTTGATCATGGCCAAGAGAGCTTCCTTGTCGCCACTCTCTTCGATCAAGGCGCGGAAATAGCTCTTCTCATTCTTGAGAAGCTCGGTGGGCTTATCAAATTCGACCTGGATGAAGAAAACAAAATGAGTTGCACTCGACGCGCTATATTAGATACACTCACGAGTCGTCCAGCATCTAGTACCATCTACAGACAAAAACACGACATGAACATTCGTGGTAAAGGGCGAAGAGGAAATAGTCATACAATCTTGTCGGAATCCATAATGGTTTGAAGACGATGAGCAACGGTAAGGAGCGTCACGTCCTTTCCGAGTTCACTCCTGAGCGACTTCTGAATGACAGCATCGGTCTCGTAGTCTTAAAAAGCATTCAGCACAATCTGAAATATCCATATCAGACGAAAATTTACCAATAGCAGAAGTAGCTACAGACGAAGACGTTGTAAGTGACTGTCTGGGTGCTTCCAAGAAACAAGTACATACCTTCGTCCAGGATGAGAATCTTACTTTGCCGCACGAGGGCCCGCGCGAGCGCAAGTATCTGCCTCTGACCAACTGAAAGATTACTTCCGCCTCCAGAAATTTGGGAATCCAAAGCAAGACGGCTCTCAGTATTCGCATTCTGAAGGGAAAAGAGGCCAGCCGAGCACAGTGCAGAGTTCAATACCGCGTCATCATGTTGAGAAAGGGGATCCAGATTCTGGCGTAGCGTTCCGCTGAGCAGCTCAGGCTGAGAACGTAGGTCAGAAGGGGTAAGATGTACATGGCCGCAAGTTAGAGACGCACC
The DNA here is from genome assembly GCA_964035595.1 of Somion occarium. Classification (NCBI taxonomy): domain Eukaryota; kingdom Fungi; phylum Basidiomycota; class Agaricomycetes; order Polyporales; family Cerrenaceae; genus Somion; species Somion occarium. Next base: position 629,834 of record OZ037947.1, read on the forward strand.
ACTTGCGGTATGATGGTGATATTGGAACGCAATGCATCGAGGTTCAATGTATCAGTTGCAATGCCGTCGTAGTACATCTTCCCTTCGGTAATGATGGCTCGCAGCAGTGCCAAAGTCAAGGAGCTCTGCGACGATAACCTGTCACACTATGTTCGTAGCTGAAGACCGAGAATGTTTACCTTTCCGCTTCCAGTGCGACCCACTACTCCAGTTGATCAGATTGACGTGTACATGCTAAGAATAACATGTTGCTTACCGATGCCAATGCGTTCTCCGGGTACGATGTGGAAAGATATCTCATGCAAGACCTTGGGTCCATCCTGAATAGCCATGAGCACAATGAATGGAAGAATAATCGATGCAAGTTACAGGTGAATAGCGAGCAGACAAGTTCTCGACCCGCAAGTCTCCGCTGGCTGGCCAATATGCCGGAGGAACCCCTTCTTTGGCTGACTTGGGTTCGTGCTCTATTTCAATGTATTGCTGAATTCGTTCCAAACTGCGGAAGGTTATATAATATTTCGATAGTACTCTCCGAAAAGAACATACCTATTGCCTATAAATATTTATGCACAACATCAATACGATTCGGATAGCGCAATTGCACAGCTACGTACCTCTAGTTTCAACCATGTTTAAAAAGCGAACCCACCATAAAATCATGCTGCTGAATCCGACTGCAAGGAATATGAGTAGCCATTATACAATCGGATTGACATATTCATACCAGCCATATTCAGGGAGAAGCCAGCCTTTGAAGCTGTAATACTTGTGCCATATGTCAAATACGCCGCCAAACTAGATGCAAACAGCGACGCAAGTAGATTCATGCGGACATTGATCCATCTGGGATATAGATATTGGAACGAGAGGACATGCATAGGATACTATAGGACTAACCTGTTCAAGTCCCAGAACTGTCTCTGCGCTCGTGTATATTGGTCAATACGACGGTATGATTCTTTTCTAAACGCATCTTGAGCGCCGTATGCACGAATCGAAACTAGGAATATGTGAGAAAGACAGCAAAGTTATGCAAACCCAAACATTACCAATCCCTGAAACCGCCGATCCGAAGTGCCCAAGGACAGGAGCTCTCGCATTGCTGCCTTCACGCTTGACTGGTAACTGCGCCTTCATATAGACGTTGCCAATAGACACGCCAACGACGATTAGAATTAGGCCAGGTATGATGAAGATAGGCGAAATGAGGAGAACAGCTGTGAACTTGAGAACGATCGACGCAGTATAATCTATCAATGCATTTATAATGCTAGGTAAACCTGAGTCGACTGAAACTGCTATGAGTATTCAGCAACCCCAATAGCCATCGATGAAAGCTTACTCTGCTGGATGTCTTGAGTGCATCGAGTAATGATTCGAGAAACTGGTGTTCGATCTAACCACCTAGGGAAGATAGGTGAAGTGAGAGACCGAAGAAAGTCATAGCTGAAGCATACCTCAAGCTGCTGCCAAGAACAGATTTGACCAGAAGTTCATGGATCCTGCGCGACGCTCGTAGGGACCCGAAAAACCATACAACGGACCCCACGACCATTAGCAGAACTGTGAAGAAGTAGACACCAGTATATAGCGCTAGGTAGCTGCTTGCAATGAGCACCGAATCCAAAAGTCAACAAAGAACAGTTGCTCACGGGATGATTGGCACGTCAGAAGAATCTGGGTCCTCATAACGACTGGCCCACAGAGTAAGTACCCATATTTCCATATTATCACTAGCTCTTGTGGCCACGCAGACTCCGATAAAGGAAAGCCAGAACACGAACGTGCCGCCTTTTCCTGCCATATTAACAACTAGAAGTTTGACTATAGAACTTTAATGAGTATCCCACATGAGAATCTATTGGAAGAGAGGAGCGTACGAGCGGACCAGCCAAGGTGACCTTCAGAAACCTCTTCCTCGACTATCAATTTCCCGGATTTAGTTGTCGGATCTGTGTCCGGAGGAGCTTCTATAACATCGTGTTCGGCCTTCTCAATTGCCTTGGCGTCTCTGTCTACTTCAGCTAACAGTGTTTCGTCTTTTGCTAAAGCGTTGGACAGAGTTCCTTGGCTTAGAATCTGACCGTTGAGGCCCAGGGACACAACAAAATCCGCCACAGGTGCCATCATTGCGACGTTGTGTGTCTATCATCGATGTCAATAATATTTATCGCTCAGCAACTAAGTCAAATACGTACCACGAGAATGACAGTGCGTCCTCGTACCAAATCTCCTTGAAAACATTTGTCGACAATCCACCGAGCAGTGTGTACGTCTAATGCAGCAAGAACCTGTTCGAGTGAGTGATGAAAATGAGTTGGGGATCATCTACATATCAGCAACTCACGTCGTCGAGGAGGAGAATTTCTGCCGAAGAATACACCGCCCGAGCGAGGGTGACGCGAGCCTATTAATAGTTCAGATACTATAATATCTTGTATAAGGTCTTTGCGAGTACCTTTTGTCCGCCGCTGTTAAATGGTTAGTCAAGGAGTCGAGCTGTGTAGCAATAGAATGAAGACCGTACCTCAGGGTCAGGCCTTTTTCTCCAACCTCAGTCTGATCGCCCGCTTGGAAAAGCTCGATGTCATGCTTGAGGGCACATTGTTCGAGCACTATCGGTTTGATTTAGCCGTACTATTCCTAGGTAAAAAGATAATTCAAGACATACATACCTGTATTGTAACGATGCTCGTCATATGGAGCACCGAACAATATATTATCCTAACGCCGGTCAGTTGAAGTTTGGAAAATCGGGCAGTTGAAACATACCCGGATTGTCTCGTTTAAAACCCATGACTCTTGCGCGTGATACGCAACACCGCCTTGCCTTGGAAGGTTGAGAAAAGAGTGTGGCCCAGTGGGAATACGGTGCATCTCCCCTGATCAGATATCGTCAGTGAGCAAGGGCCAACCCTACCGATAGACGAATCTACCTAGTAAAGCCATCAAAAGTGACGTCTTCCCAGAGCCCGTTTGTCCGATTACCAGGTTGATGCATCCGGGTTTGAACGATACCTCATCGTCAATTCGGAGCGTAAATGCGGGCCGGGTTGATGATGGAGTAGTATCGCAGGCATGTTCTTCGCTCATCCAAGTGAAGGAGGATTGGCCGATACCGACTGAGGAGACCTCATCTTGAGAAGTCGGGACTGTAGCCTGAATGTCACTTGTATACTTGTCTAGGAGCTCTGTCTAGATTCGCCGTCAGCTTTGCATGACACGATGCACGCTATGGTCCTTCAAATATACCTCTTGGATGAACTCATTCATACGGTCCAAGGCAACTTTGCCTAGAACGGACTCAGATAGTAATAGGCCAAGCTTGCACAAGAGCCATACCTTCAATGATTCCAGGCACAAACATGAACATCATGTGCAAATTTCCTTCAAGAAGTCGGAATACTGATGAAGAATTGTGAGTAATACTCTGTGAGATCAACTCTGAGATATACAGACATGTGACAGATGCAAAGATTCGAGATGCTATGTGAGACAAAGCTTTGTGAGAGTATGAGTACAACCCAGTTATTCAATACCTGTAAGAGGCTGTTTCATAACCAGAGTCTGAATAGAATAAGAACATTAGCCCCTGGACAAGTGGCTATTGGAGTCTCTTACATAGATGCCATAAGAGGTGAGGGTCATCACAATTGGGAGGGCAGAGCTACACTGGGTGAGCTTAAATGTTCCAACTTAGAGACTAGACCTTACTTGATAAAATCATTTCCTAACTGGAGGAATTTGAGCTTTTGGACAAATACTAGCTCTTCATCTCACTTCTGAGCAATCTGCTTGCCCATGCTTGTCTCCCAACCAAAAAGCTTTACCATCCTGATCACATTCAAGACTGCATGGCACAAGCAGGGTTGAATATCATAGCTAATTATGCACATACATTACACTTACTTTCAGTGACATTCTGTACCCGTGCATCACTCTGGAGTACATGATTTCATTCAATTGTAGTCTCAACAATGATACACTGGGGTAACAAACCTTTTTCATCTTTTGTACTTGAGTATTGTTAATCAGCTTGGCAATGAGTCCAGGCAGAGGTGACATCAAGATCATTGCACTGAAACCTGGTAGCACACTGCACATAGAGAACCAATGTTAGCCTTCAGACACAGAATTGAATAAACACATTGACATACCCCCATCCCAACAATATATACAGAAACCAGATATTAAACACAAGCTGCATTGGCAAGAAAAATGCTACAAGAAAGTAATCAACAGACAATATAACCAACTAAGCTTACATCAACAGCCAAGTGCTTACCTATCATCATCCACTGCTGACCATTCACAAGACTGTCCACATCACTTGTTACAAGATTGTTTAGTCTTCCAGTCAGGTTATGCTTCTCAACTCCTATAGGTTCTTTTGCCTTGTCAGCCTCAGGTCCTGTGTTCTTACCTTTGGTAGAACTTGATGCAGTGCAAGATGCAGTACTAGCAGCAGAAGACTCTGAGAATGTAGATGGACCTTCACCCTCAGCTACTGATGCAGTATCAGGAGTGGAGACAGCAGTGGTGTCATTACTAGCAGTAGGGGAAGGTTTGGAGACTTCAGCCTTGACACGGATACGAAGTGCATGATCAAAGATGAGCTGTGTCAAAATGGCTTGACATTGAACAAAAACTGTTGTCTAAATTAACATTGGTCAATACATAAATAACAAAGAATAAAGTATGGTTAAAACTGACTGCCTGATAATTGTAGTAATTTATTGCAATAGAAGCCAATGTGTCGCCGAAGAGGATCCATAACACCCAGAACCAGGGTTGGATGAATTCATCTGTACCTCCAGTTTCAAGATAGCTGGTTGAACGTCAGACAGGGGGTGAAGATGCTTAGAGGCTAAAACATACGCCAAAAGTCGGTTGATGGCAATTGGACCTGCCATGGTCAATCCACTCTTCACGGTCATCAGCAAAAATGCATGAATACAATAATGAAATATCATACATAGGCAATCAATGCAAGCGCCATCCTCACATGTTCGACAGCTATAAAACATGATATATTTAGTCCCGAAATCGTAAGACGCTGTATCAGAAAGGAACATACGAAAGACCTTGAATGTCAACTTCAGGCCGATGTGCGTTCTACTGGGAGAAAGAAGTGGATCGAGATGCTGCATCAAATGATCAGCAATTAGAAATCATCGGTCAAGAATTTACACACCTGGAAGCTTTCTTTGACTAGATACTTCGTCCGATTGAAGTCACTCAAAAGCGGTAAATCGTCAATTTTCATATGGGGCACTCGGAATGCTTTCAGAACCACTGGATCACAGTAAATGTAGAATAGCCGTGATAGCCAAGATGCGGTTTGTTCCGGGGTTGGTTCATTACCGTCCTACGCTGGTCATTTAGAAAATTCCATACACGGTATAAAGAGAACCTAATCTCACCTCAGGATCAACGGGTACATATTGCCTAGGCGAAACCAGAGGAATGAAGACAGCTGCGAAAGAAAGTACACCGACCTCCGTCCAAAGCAGCCATCCTTCCGCTCCATCGGCGGGTGTCAATGTGTAAGTCGCAAGTGGCCAAAGATCGCGGTAGGCGAAGAGGGCGAATGAAGCTATTAGCACAACGTGAAGGTGATTCTTAGCAATTCTATTCCATGGTGATTTAGCCGAAAGTGAGAATAAGGACAGACACGACGCATATGTCTTCAGGGGGAACAAATTTCTCGATCAGTTACAGCTGGAAAAAGTTTAAATATCTTACATAGGTCGCAGTGAGTTGCTGTAGGTTTGTAGCTATGGAGAGTACGACTAGCGCAAGACACGCGAGCAAGTGAATTAACCTGAAAAAGAAAAGCTGGAGACCTCCAAGTTCGTCTATATGCGCTCGAAGACGCGACAAATGACTAGGGTTGGCAATATGTACACCCTGGTCGTCAGCGTCGACAGGCGACAGTGCTCGTTCCTTCGAATGGGCAAAGGTATGGTAGATGGCTTGCCCGACTAGTATCACGCATGAGATCGCCATTATGTAGGCCGGAATCAGAAGGATATCTTCCCAGTCTCTAGAAATCATACTCAGTGCTATCATTTTGACGCGTTTGAACATCGCTAACTTACGAGTCTTCTATGACTGAAGCAAATCTAAACACGTTCTCCAAGATAACCTGGCCCGAATCGAACATTGCTGCGTAGTCTGGATAGCTCTTGTCGTCGCTCAGGGTGGTCAAGTTACGGAGGAAGAATACGCAGGTCTCTTCTTACACATGCCTGGGAGTTCGACTGTATATGTGGATACCAGAAACGCGCGAAGGCGCTGCAAGATCAGAGTATCCACGCGGGGACGTCTTACCGTGACGGAGGACTTTAGAAGGGGGCGAGTACACAAGTCGTGAGACCTACAAATAACAAGTTGTACCTCATCTTGATGAGACAAAGGTGAGAACCTCGCAGCTTCAGACAATGGTATATCGGCAAAGGACCTATTCTATAGGATTGCATAGAAGCAAATGTTGACAGAAAGCGTTCTTAAGTGGTTCTGGGGGCAGTACACAGCTGTATCAAGAATAACGGGTGTGTGAAGGGAGAAGGAAGGAATGGTCAAAGCATCAAAGGAGATTCAGATCTTGGACTACGAGCTGTCAGATGTTGAACATGCTCTCGAGTCAGTCCACTCGAGATCAAGGCCCTAAGCGCTCGCTAGGTCTGATGACGAATGCCTTTGCGATGTATCCGGCACAGAAATCGTCGAACTTCAACACGTTCAACTCAAGTCAGAACCTGGCGTTTTGACCGTTCTCTTCGCCGACTTCAATCCTCTGCTGGTTCGGAAGACCTTGGGAGAACAAAATATTGAAGAAGTTAAACAACGAGATCATTCCCTCTCATTGCACAACGATGAGACTGTCCTTGACAGGAGTAACGTGTTTTGTGACACTGACCAGTGGCACTTCTCTGCCATTCCTGTGCAGACAGTGGACCTATCACCATGACGCCAATGAGTCTTATCATGGCGTGATACTTAGTGAGGACGCGGTTGTAATTATGGCGTAGCAGGTAACTCAAAAGCCATTCCGAGTCAGCCCAAGTATAAAACCGACTTTCACTTTTTTCAAGTATCAAACGACCAGATTTCGAGTCCTAAGTATTTGATTTAGCGGAAACTATGACTTTGCAAACAAGGACTGATCTTTCAAATTTGTATCTCTTCCTTGCATTTCACAATGCCGCCTTTTCCAACTATGCGATACATAAGTTGCGTCCTTCGCCAGCAGACGTTAAACATTTGGACTTCCTTGGATTCGGCGACGCCGATTTGTCTAGACTCTTCGACTTCACCCATACTTCACTAAGGATCGACTCTCGATAGGCTGTATTAGTTTGCCCACGCAAATTGTATGTAATTGTACTATGCAGACTTACATGATTGCTATCCGGATACCACTCCACACGAAGAATATCTACAGAGCAATTCAACGACCGAGGTGTATGAACGGAGCCCATCGTAGGACAGATGCACCCTGGGCACGGAGTTTGCAAACAGCATTATGCAATGCTAAAGCAGCTTCAGACGCATCAGGCTTCCCACCCTTCAGGAGATGTTCGTAGACGTCTCTCGCCACAATCGGACCATCCTCATCCTCGATCGACCACGAGGTCGCAATAACGCTGGGGAAGCCGGCGAAAAGCATTGCTCCAGCAAGGTGTATGCCTTCGTCTGGCACGTCTGCATCACCTAACGCGGTTTCGCAGGCAGATAGAAACGCGAACTGAGCGTGAGGAGTCGGTATTTGCATAATGTTCGACAGCGTCAGTCTTCCATCGTGGAGCAGGAATGCGCTGTTGAGGGGTTTGGAACCCGGCTGCAGACCATGGCAAGCCAAGTGAAGCCAGTTACATTTCCTGATACCGGCAGACACACTTGTGACATCGGCTGCCTTGTTTGTGAGACTGTTGACAGTCATAACTGAGGTGGCTAGATCCCGTATGTAGTGTAGCTCTTGCTTCGTATTGGGCAAGGGTGACATATCCGGTGTCTCTTCTTGTGCTACCGCTAGAAGTTGTAGTTCTCCATCGGGACTACGTGGCTCGGTAAGAAGTGCTGTCAGTGTTGGAGTATACGACGATATCGCTACATCCATTAAACACTCCTGAGCTTGGCCTTCGAATTTTCCCGCAGCATGTAATGGGAGGGAAGCGAAGGGGCCGGTAGCACACCACCATAAGCGCATGAGAGGCTCTGTAGTCTATCATGTAGCATTATTACACAACGCTCAGTTCTCTTCGTGGGAAGTAACGCACCGGTGGATTCAGGGTTTCCAATATCGGTTGTACTATTCGAGACCAAAGAGCGGCGAGCACATCTTTACTAGACTTGTATTCGGGAGGTAATCGTACTCGACCGCCGCGTTGCGATTCCTGCCTTTCTTGAGCGCTTCTGGTGGATCGGCAGGATCGTCCATAATGTTCCAACAATGATCGCCAGGCTTCCGCCATCTCAGCAACTTCAGCATACTTGATAGGCAAGGGTACGCATTCTACGGATGGTGGGGAAGACCTTATAATTAAGGCATCACAGTAAGAGCGACTGGCATTCACGATGATCACTGCACCACCATTGGCTGACGCACATAGATCCGAAAAGCGCTTGGGCTGTAGGAAGTCCTCGAATCCCGGGACGCTTCGACATCTGGACAACAATTCCTCCCATCGCTGAGATAAATGATGGTTATGCGCATTCGCAGCTAAGGTCTCCGCGGAGAATCGACCTTGGACATTCGTCGGCAATATACGAAAACTTCTGGCTTCAAGTTCCTTGGAAACTTGAGCCAGTTCGTCCGCAAGATCAGGCTCCTGCGTTGCGAGGGCGTCGAAAGACGTGCGTAGCTGCAACGCTTGTGCCCAAAACACTGCTCGTCCAACTTCCAACATCTCGACTGATTTCTCTAAACCAGTTTCCGGTATAAACGCCATGATAGAGGCAGCAGCATCAGATGCCAAACCCAGAGCTTCAGACGCAAGCATCTGGTGACGTGAATCGATGTCGAGACCTACGGAGGTCAGGCGGGGTAGTAATTCTAAAGCAATAGAAAATGCTTCTGCGGCATCGGTGCGCAATCCTTCCTCGCAATATCTTGCCCAGCAAACGGCCGCCCTGAAACGTGCATGTGGTGAGATGGATGGAGACTGAGCTGCCCAAGCTAGTATATCGATACTACGTTGGAGCAGCCAAAGCGGCAATTTGGAATCACCTGGCCCAGTTAGAATGTTCACCATGGTATCAGCCACGCCTTCAATACGGAGTCGATGGTTGGGGGCTAATAATTCCATAGCATCTCCCACCAAATCGAGGGCATCAGAAAGGCCACCCCTTCCCCTTTGGGCTTCCACCTCCGCTCGATGCAGTAGTATCCAAGCACGGCTAACACAGGGCTCTTGGGTGCTCATGGCTTCTGCTTGAGTTAGTAGAGATGCGGCGTGGTCCAAGTCGTCCCCTTCTCCGCGAAAAGCATACGTATGACCCAATACGGTGAGCCATTCAGAGTGAAACCGTTCCCGATATCTGCCTGAGTCAATCTCCATGCCCTTATATAGCACATCCAGTATCTCTTCGATGTACTGACGGTCGTCCAGCCACATGGAAGCCGCCTTCAGTGTGGTGGCGCACGTGAAAAGCACATCTGCTCGCCGAGGGGCAAGTTTTACCGCATGCCGCATCAAGGAAACCGAATCGAGTAGATCATATCGGTGACCTGTTAAGCGGGCGCGGGCCTTCAATGATGATGCAAGTTGCTGAAGGAAGGTAGGATAGCTGGGATTATGCTCAGATACCGAATCCACGGCTTGACGAGCATACATTGTGCCAAAATGAAGGCTCTCGATATCACCCCAATGCTCGTAGTAAAGAAGGAGAGCTTTGCTTAGCTGATAACGGCATTCACCTGGGCCTGGTAAACGATCAGTCTCCTGCAGGGACTCGACCACAGTGCGAAACAGGGCGATGGCCTCTTTGAGCTCTTCTTGATTTTGATTCATTGACGAACGAGATCGAAGAAAATGCGCTAACACGAAAAGTCTCCAACGGTAAAACCAGTATCCCTCCGGGGTGACAGCGACCGCTTTTTGAAGCCATGTTATGCAGGAGTCCAGTTTGCGCGGTTGCATATTCGTCGCTAATGTAGAGTCCCAAATTCGTGGCCACTTACGCCGAATAAATTCAAGACGAAGGCAATAATAGCTGCCTATCACAGTTGCATTGTAGAATTGCCTCGCCGTCAGGAAGAGTCTAGTGAAGCTGTTTTATAACGAATGTCGTCGTGGTCACAGGTTAGCAGTAGTATAGTAATTCAATACATAGACGGATACGCACAGTTTATGCACCAAAGCATGGTTATCTATAAAACACATTATCGACTATGTGAATGTCTGGAGGAAGTGGTTCCACAATATATAGCCTTGCATGGATGAGGCGTTGCATGGCCACTTAGTGACAACTGTGAGCCCAGTTCAATGCTGTTCGATGAAGGCTATCCATTTGAGACGCTCACTGGCACCGTAACTGTGGAATTCGACCAGCTGCCGTATACGTATGTTCTCTTGAGCAGTTTGCTCGCGATTACTTAAATTCTTGAGAGAAAAGGGACCTGTCATGGTTGTGCCCGTTCAAGAAAAAAGTTGAGTTTTATAAACGAAATTATACCAACGAAAGGAGCTCAGTCGCGCGGGCTTAAGGTATTCTAGAATGTCTGTCACAATTCATTGAATCAATTTCACTTCTCCATACAGCAGGAACCGGTACTACTACAATAATCAACGATACCGACCGCGAAACTCTACACTTGAGCGCTCACTCACCATCGACCCAGACCAATTCATCAACCCCGAGGGGGAGAAAAAGCCTGAGCAAACAATCAGGAGACAGCAATCAAATGCAAGCCCGAAGTCAGAAACAAGAAGACAATAAGTGTACCAACGAAACGAAAGTAGGAGTCGAGTGATAAGGTGTCGGGAATGTGACGAAATTAGTGTCTCCGAAAAAAAAAAAATAGAAAAACGGGACAACATAGATAACCTTGGGATGAAGAGATACTGTGACGGAAACCAACAGAAATGCGATATGATCCAATGAAGAAACTAAGATGTGAGCGAATAGATATGGAGATAATGGGGTATTTAAAACGCGCCAACCGTGGGTATTGATGATGGTGGCTGTTGAATGTACTGACCCATATCCCATCCACACATCTCCAGATCGAGAGACGAGGGGAAGTCGACAGAAGAAGTGTTCAATTCACCGCCGACATTATCCCCATTGGAATCCGGCTGAACAAGCGGGAGCATGTCCAGAAGTTTCTGCATTTCTGCGTCACCATCCCAAGTCTCCATACTACCCGTCATCGTCGTTGTCACCGGCGGCGACGCTGAGGCCATGGTGGAGGCCGAGAAGATCGACGGGGAAGTGACTTTGCCTGTGGCAGTAGGAGCAGGCAGAGCTGACGGCGTGACGCTGGGACTTGGCGCAAGGATCTCGCGGAACAGGTCTTCCATGAGAGCCTCGTCGGCTGAAGAAGTGGCTGCCTCGCCTTGGAGATGGTGAGCTGCTGGCGATGTTGCTGATGACGGGAGGGGATGAGAGGAGGAAGAGGAGATGAACTCGAGTTGGAGCTGATTCGTTGCGAGACCACCCGCTGCCGGGGCACCGACGATAAAAGAGGGGCATCGGTGCTCACCACCCGTGCTAGGTGGCAAGTGGTCTCGAAGTCGTCAAGCTCAACTTCGGAGTTCGGGGAAGAGGTTGGTGTAGAGGACGCGGGCGTCAGGGGGAATACCGGTGATGGCTGAACCATTGCCGGAAACGAAATCGACGGGTGGGAAGGTGTAGACGACGATTCGGATTGGAGGGAATTCGGGGCGGAAGGGGAAGGAATTTGGAGGGGAAGACCAGAGGCCGCTAAAGCCTTTACCACAGCGTCCCAGCCGTTCTCAAGAGTTTTAATTCTTTCTCTAAGCTCTTCGTTCTCCTTCTCTTTCGCCTTCTCCCGCTCGCGCTGCTCGTTGGTTATGTTGTCAGACGTGGTGTTACGAAGCTCAGTGAGACCCATGCCAGCTTTGAGTTGCCTGTTCTCCTCCTCGAGCTCAGCCACCCGTCGCTCGAGGAATACGAACTGCGCCTTCCGCCTATCGCGGGAGTTCTGCGCTGCGATGCGGTTCCTGTGGGCACGAGCCTCCTTACGCTCCTCAGGAGTAATATCTCCACGAGCACGCTTGCGCGAGGGACCTGCTGGTTGAGAATCAGAACATGATGACGATGCAGGTGATTGAGCTTGAGGTGAGGGAAGGGTGATAGAAGATGATGATGACTCTGCGATGTCAAATGTTGCATCCGCTGAACGTTTCATGATGAAAAGAGTACGTTGAGGTTACGTGGAGAAGAGAGAGAAAGAGAAAGAAAGGCTGCCTGATATGAGAGGCGTAGGGCGTACGTGGTGGTCGTGAGGAAAGATGAGCAGCTCTGCGGACACGTCGACCTTCCACGTATCCCTTGCTTACGTAACTCACAATTTGAAATGCTACGGGATAGCAAAACATACCCTATATGGAATGTCTAGGCTGTTCAGATGCCGAATCTTCACGTGCAACCTCAGATATTGGTTGACTTCGTATTCAGAACGCCTTTTGTAAAATTTGATTCACCAACCCCAAGGCAGCTTACACCACTGACCTGCAGTATTAGCATCTGTACTTCGTATTTTAAGCGCTAAAATACAGGGCAGCCTTCGACTCAAGCTACCATGGCCAAGAAACAGAAAGACGACGTGCCAAACCCAAATAATGTCACTAATAGAGAGATTCTACAGCGGATGAATTTTTTGTATCAGGCCGGTGCTCTGTTGAACCATATCGAAGCGGGTTCCTCCAAGTTACCCACCGAATCGCCTGAACCGCCGGCTGCAAGCAATCATCCTACCGCGAAGCTCTCAAGAAAAGCAAAGAAACAGGATCGTTCTCGGAAACGGCACCCAAATTCGTGTGAAGATTTGTCTAGGAACTATATCCAATCAATGAAGGCAATTGGTCTCAAAACCACCGTTAGACTGTACATTGTCTCGTTTTCCTCTGTGATTCCCGTCCTAATCGGCCACAATAGTGATCCCACTGTTAAACGGACCTTATGCAAGAAGTGCAACATTGTCCTAATCCCAGGATCAACTGCGAGTATCCGTGTCAACAGTAAGTCATACTCCGCAGTCCCTCAGTCCCCATGACCCAACTTTTTACTGCACAGCTTCCCAAGCACACGGAAATGCTGTCGTGTACACTTGCCTGTCATGCAAGAACTGGCGACGTATTCCTGCCCCTCCCGTTCTGTCGCCACAGGATGCAGAAGCGCTCGTTGCTTCATCTGCGCCCACCCAAGCGGCTGGCGAGGATGCTATGGCCATCGACAGTGGGTCTAAAGCTACGGTCACCCCGGAGTCCATTGTCAATGTACCTAGGAAGAAACGTCGACGATCCCGGTTGGCACCATTATTTGAACGCAAAGTTGGGCATGTCATCTTCCGGGGAAATGAACGTCTTTTCGAGTAGTCTCTTCGCTTCGGGCAACTTCATATTGGTATTACCATTCCTTACTACAATATGAATCCGATGAGTATCGCGCAAATTATCTATACATCTGACAATATTTCGACAAGAATCTCCTTCACACTTCTCCTGGTCGACGTCCTCTCCTGCCCAGCAGCTTTCCACCTCTTCGGTTCCTCCGCCGCGGGGAACATCAAACTCCCCAAGATCTCATCATCCGGCCCTTCCCTAACTTTCAACCTATGCGAGACGACTCTCGGGAATATCCTCGCAATATCTACTTCGCTCACGTCCCATATCTCTGGAGGAGGCTCTGGAAACTTTACTTCCGGCCCCTCTATCAATCCTAGATCGCCAATAACGAAAGGCATGTCCTGGCTTGAGGAGGCATCGGGTGCCTGAACGTGAACAGCTACCATGCTCTTTGCATGTTCATGTCCGTGAAGGTTCATGAGCACTTCGTCCCCATCATCCATTCCGCCCCAACCGAGACTCTCATCGTCCGCCTTGCTCAATGCTCTCGAGCTCTCCGCGTCTCCCTCTGTACTCGTTATTGTCCTATTCATCTCGTCACTTACTCGCAACCCATTGGCAAAGGCATTCGAAGAGATAGACGAGATGAGCTCAGTACCCAAGGAGTCTCCGCTAATCACTCGGAATGCGCGTACGAGGTCTGCAGCATCTCGATGTGCACGCAGCGTTAGGAGTGAACTGTCCAATTCTGGATGGTGGCGAGTTGCAGAGAAGAGATCCGCGAGATACATGTTCAATGAAGGATGGATCGATGTATATGCATCTTGCGTCCTTTTACCCAACTCCGATAACCCCAGCGGTGGAGAGTTCGTCAAGGCCCTGAGCCTCGCGAGTTCTGAAGATGTGATGATAGGGGTTTTATTGGGTGGTGGGCCGGCTGACGCTGGACGTATGAAGTTCGGCCTTGTATTCACGGTTGGTAGTGTGATTTCGGATGAAGGAGTCAGTGGTTTCAGTGGAGATGTTGGTGATCGGGGGGAGGGGGAGTGGAAGGAGGGGGCTTGTAGTGCACGATACGCATTGTATGTTTGACGGACCGTTGGGGAAATGGTGACATCTACACTCATAGAGAACTTGTCGAGCTATCGTATGATGAGTAGTTAAAGATACGCTGTCAGCAACGGCTTAGAATTCACGTACCAGTCCTGGTAGGATAGGCGGTCTATCACTCGCATCCGAGGGACAGACATATACGAAAATGAAGTCCTCTGGCAGGTTCCAAACTTCACCGTTGTCGTGCTCCTGCTCATTCTCCAATACAAGCCTTCTCTCCGTAAGGACCTGCGTCAACGCCCGCTGTGCAGATATCTCAGTATGCTCTAATCCAGAAACGACCAAAGCCTTTGGCAGAACAATTCCTGATATACTTGCTGAAGATGTATGCCCGATAGATGGTGCCGCTTTAGCACTAGCATTGCTCACTGAGGGAGGCTGGAATATGGAAATGAGGGGTGTAGGGTCTGTTTGTAACCTCGGAGCTTGAGGACGGATACTCCTCAATGTCGAAGCCGGTGTTCTGCCATCAGGCAAGAGAGGCCTTCTTGAAGAAGCCATCGATGCCGCATCATAA
The DNA here is from genome assembly GCA_964035595.1 of Somion occarium. Classification (NCBI taxonomy): domain Eukaryota; kingdom Fungi; phylum Basidiomycota; class Agaricomycetes; order Polyporales; family Cerrenaceae; genus Somion; species Somion occarium. The sequence continues at coordinate 645,005 of OZ037947.1, forward strand.
AAACTTTCATCCGTTGTATCCTTCAAATGACTGGTAACACTCGGCGCAAGTAAACCTACGCCCAACGCGGAATTATCGTGCAAGACGTTCTCAGGAGGCAAAGTCGCCGACCTTCTCTTGAAATGCCGAGCAGACCTGCGACTAGAGCTGTTCCTACGGTCTCGCTCACTCGTAAGGATTGACTCTACCCGTGAATGTCTTTGGGGTCGGAAGAACAACGAGCGGAGGAACTGATCCGATTGTGGGACTGCTGTCTGTGCTGTGAAACGCTTAGCACTGGATGAAGAGGTTACGCGTGAACTTGAAGCTGAGGCTGCGCCTAGACTAGCAGCTGTCGTAGGTTTGATCCGAGATTTGTTACTCGGGAGGCCGAAGACAGTGGTTAGAGTCTGCAGGTGATGCAAAGAATTTAAAGTTAGATCGGAAGAAACCCAAGGTGGAAAGAGATGGCGAAGATACGAGACAATATCATATCACAGACCCTGCTGAGAAAGAAAGCATAAACTTCATCTCCTGAACACAGCAAATCGCGCTCTTAGAGCCAGTCGCATGTTTCATATGCACGACACCTTGGACATAGTACACGAGGTATTGCATATAAGCCCATCGGGGTTCCCGGAAGAGGGTGTCGGAAACCACACCTAGCTGGCTTTGTAAAGCAACAAACCTGCTATATTCTATTGAGTCAAGCCTGTCATGAATATGAACGTGGTTAACCCATACAGTTTCAGCACTGGGAGGATCACACAGTGTGAAACGGTGTCAAACACCGGATGAAGAAGAAAATTGGTGGCTCGTTCTCAACCGCTACAAGCAGGTCCGAGTGGGAGAGAGGGGGGCTTTCTATCTCCACAATGTATCCAATCATTCCACATACGGTAATGTATGCAACCAATATCCGGAATCAAAACTCACCGTAACGACGATATTGGCCACCATGCTCACGTCTTCCTCGCGGGTGCGCAGCAGCAGATATTTACTCCCACAAGAAGTCTGTGCACCGGGGTCAGTTAATGCATCTGTAGAGGACTTTCCAGCAACAAGGCATAGCAAAATAGCCTGAAAAATCACAGTGTCAATGGGAATGTCAGGATAAGCGTCGTGAATTTGTGAGAGCAGGGAGGGAAAATATCCTGCAGTGCCGTAGGGTTCCGTTGCCATCATTCAAGGTGTCCTCGGAGGTTAAACTCTTAGGAGTAAACGACCCCGAGGTTCGTCTGTTGTTGGACACGATGCTTGTTGTGAGGAATTATTCGTGAACCTATGAACCCTGATTTCGACGCGCAGTGTGGGGAGACGCCTGTCAGACCTCTGTGATCGAGTCGCCTTGATATGATCGAGCCGATTTTCCCACCACGTGTGGGACGCGTCGAGTAGCGAAATATGTGCCACGTTCGCGTTCACTAGCACGTATTGAATGAAAATAAATACTGAGTAATTGCGAATGAACCTAGTACGTATCAACAAGCCAACTTGATACCTCCGAGTGCTTGCCAAATATACCAAAGTGCTGTACTGTCATGTTTGAACTAAGTACTAGAGGAGTGCAGTCAAAAGCGGGCCGGTAGCTCTAACCTTCAAAACGTCTTACGTGAATTTTCTGAGCCAGAAGCACATTAGAATATAAACCAGAACAAACTAGCCCGGTACGAATGATTGATGCAACTGTCACGATATAATTTACTGATTGTGGCGGCTTGGAGTTGGATAAACCACAGTGATCCGAGAAGCCTTGAGAGAGCCAGCGAGTTGTATAGTTTTCGATAATACGTATTCAATGGAATGCAGAGATGGCAGCGAGTACTTTGGTTTTCCATGTTCATCGATGACCGCTTCAAATAATCTCCGTGTGATCCACCCTTCCCCTACGATTTATCGTCATTTGTATCCCTCTCAATACGAGAAATCTATCCACTTGATGTAGATAGGACCATTGGGAAATATGAAGCTTACCCATGACATTTCACAATCATTGCAATCGCCAAGTCCGAATCACATCCGAAGTCGGAGGACGTTGTCGCCCCTGAGATCCTCGATGGGTTATATCTGGCGATAGCTTGCCTTAACGGCGTCTCGCAATGATGTATGAAAGGAGTAATGATGGTGGCGTCGTTCGAGTGTCATGTATAGATTGGAATGCGCACTCGTGTTTTGAGCTACATGAGGAGGTAATGCTTATGACAGGTCCTAAGGCCTAAAGCCTGGTAAACGATACTCCACACAACAGAGCCATTCTCACAGACATTGGTTACGGTGCTGAGACACCACTAACGTCGGAGAGATAGGTTTGCCGCAAGAGCCTGAATGACCTGATCCCGCGAGTCGAGGAACGCCAACCTAATCAGTAAAGAGCCGCCAAGGCAAGCCTGCTTTTCCGTGAAAGCCTCATGGGCAGTCTCTTGCATATAATTCCGAAAGATCGATTATCACGGCAGACCTATAATGAAGAAGAAGAGTGAGTCTAAGTCATGGCTTTATACGCTGAGATCCAGTGAAAACACGATAGAGTGCAACACAATACCACCGAACGAAGCTAAATATTGCGGTCAACGCTCGTATGGAGAGTGAGCACTGAGCTCCTATCAAGCTTCGAGGCGATGCGGATGGTTACCACTGTCAGAGCTCGGACATGACGCGGTGGACATGATGGGAAGTCATGCGCCTGCAAGGCTAAAAACGCGAAAAAATAACATTGAGTAGAAATTCGCGCAATAGCACTTCAAGAGAGGCAGATGAAAGTCTTCTCACTGCTGCGATACACTTGCGAGGTGGAATGTGACGCCAATGGACTGAACTTGAATACCAAAATCGGATTGGCATTTGATGGCAAAATCAGCCGACGGGCCGATGCATCGTGGGTCAAATTGGCCAGGTCAGTTCATGCACCTTGACCATGCACCATTCTGAGGAGCTTCATGGGAGTATCTATCCAGAAACTCCTCCATTCAGGGTCTTGACAGCGAAGTTGTTGCATTCTAGGAGGTAATCTGTGATGCATTCGGTCAGCGTCGAGGTTTGACCACACTGATTGGTTGATATATCCGTACTCGGTGGGCATCTGGTCGACATGACAATGTCTCCCAACTGTATCCCTAGAATGGTGGGCTGCAAATCATCCGGGCAGCCGAACATTAGCGTCAATACGCCAAGCGTCTTTGGACCAGCTGTTTTCAGAGGACTCTCGGAATCCGGAATGACTATCGATCTACTGTATAGCAGAGGGAGCGCTCAATGCCCCGTGTTTTGCCCCCATACTGCCTCTTCTCGCTTACTTCTATTCCCTGCTTTGTGCCGCTGACGACCACCATCTGCGCCAGGATTCCTGCCTCGAAGCGCGTGTCTTTTTATGCTTCTTCAGCCATACCCCGTCAACGAGCAGGTTCTCTCCCCCTCAGCTGCACCTTGGCCCGTCAATCTCTTTGATACTCCAACAACTTGATGCTTGATTGTGCTCTGCGGATAGCTATTGATTCTCTGTATGCATGGCAGATCGTGATTCTGTTTCCAACACCGCCAACAGTTTCATCATCAATATCGACGATACTTCACCCACCATCTCATACACACCAGCTCAAGATATTAACTCTTCCAACGGGTGGATAGGGTACATTTTGGACTCCAGGATTAGTGATGAACCTGCTACTAGTGATGGAAAAAGCCTTCATGTCACTTCCCTCGACGGGGCATCACTGATTGTTCGATGGAACGGTGAGTCTAATTCTCTTGAGGGATGACTTTACCTGCACGATTGGAATTTGCCTCTGCATTCACGATGACATTAACGTCGCTATTTCACTCGTAACTGGCTGAGTTTGAGACCGGCCATGTGGATATCGACAATTTGCTTTATCCGCGCTGCCGTAGGTAAACTAATATCATTGGAATAGAAATTTGGTTTTGCAGTCATGTATTTCGTTTGCTTTCGATGACCATTTCGACGTCATTCTATCAATCTGACTCTTACGAGTGCAGGTACAGCGATTTCCCTTTATGGCGAGCTCACCCTTTCAAACAATGGCGCACAACAAGTGGATTCCGTGACTTATTCAATCTCTCTCGACGGTACCCCTACAACCAATTATGGTTCATTCTTTTCTTCCCCATCGGACTACGCAAATAACATCCTCGCCTCATTCGCCAATCTTACTTACGGCCTACATACTATTGAGCTCGTAATGCATAATCCGGAACAAGTCTCGGATGGATCTGTGCTTTTGCAGTTTGATCGTGCTGTCCTCACGAGCGGCGTGCCGCCTGCGTTCTGGGATGAAGCGACATCGGGGTAAGTGTCGTCCGTGCTTTCTCCCACTCTTTTTCAGCCTTGTTCCTCTTCTTCATCCCGCACAATATGCTGTGTTGGCCGAGGTAATCGGGCAAGTGCTTCAAAACAAATAACATGTGTTGTGGGGTGTCATTCATTAACCGCCTTCCTGCTTCCGATGGCTTTCTAGTGCCATGTGCCATTCCCGAGCGCAAGCTTTGTTATCACTTTGCTCCTGTCTGATTCTCGTCGATTTCTCACTGACTGCTTTCATGTGAACCTTTCATTCACAATACGTTACATTTATATTTGCCGACTTTTGATCTCTGATATCCTTCGGCCTTATGTTCTACACGTGCTGACCATTTCTGCGCTTTCAGGTCTTCAGAAATATCACCAACGACAAGTTTGTTTCCTGATGACGGCATATCGTTCCGAGGACAGTGGTCATTCGAGCCAGATCTACTTCCAGGCCACAATGACACCTTCCATACCAGCAAGAACGTAGGCGATCGGGCTTTATTGTCATTTAATGGTATGTTTCACTTCTTGGCTGTGCTTCTTTCTGCGTCACATCAGTTATATCTCACGCTTTCACCTTCGGCGTTTCATTCTGCATTTATGATTGACTCCTTATTGGCATCGCGTATCGTTACACGAGCGCAGGTACGGCTATCAGTATTTCTGGCCTCACGACTACAGTGTCTGGTTCATATAATATCACTCTCAATGGAGACGCTCCTGTGACCCTCTCTGCGAAGTCATCATTCAACGTTACGACCCCCACCGTACTCTACTACCGGACTGGTCTTGACCCCTCTGTCATGCACCAACTTGGCATAGTCAACGTCGGCGCGCCAAATGACGAGAATTCTGGCTTCTTTGCAATGGGGAGCGTTGATGTGACAGCCGTTGGGGGAGATACGGGCACGTGAGTTTCTCTTCTTCACGCTTTAAATCCGTTCATTGTTCACTGTCTTTCAACTTATGGTGCACTCTACCCCCTCCTTGTGCATGTAGGACTATGTCCTCGTCACACCTGTCGCGTGGCGCTATCGCCGGTATTGCCGTTGCTGCATCAGTGGCATTCCTCGCTATCATTGCTCTAGTCATACACTGTGCTCGACGGCGGAGGCGTGCTCACAGACGCAAAGAAGAGCTCATCGTTAACCCACGGTTGGGCCCTATGCGTCGTCTTTCCTTCCTTGCTCGGTCAATACGTTCGGGTCGCTCAGGTCGCTCAGTTCATTCTGCGGAGGGAGAAAAGGACATACATTTCAGCTCCAAAGCCCATGATAGAATGGAAGGTGGCGTTCTCGATATCCGTGCCTCAAAGGATATAGAGGAGTATGTTGATGATATTGAAGTAGCGAGAGGGATCCAAGAGGTCACTCAGGTCAGACATGCGTCGAAGAACTCCGACGGTAGTTTCTCAATCGACCTACCTGAGCTTCCTCAGAAAGGACATGTTCACGGCCGCTCGTCGCAAAGTCAACCAGCTTCCCCTGTTCCAAGTCCTCGCAGGGGTTCCCCTGTCTCCTCACCACCGACCAAACCCCGTGGTCCCCGAAGCATGCATTCCTCACTACCAATTCATCAGCGTGACAGTAGCCGAGGAATGCTGTTAGCGGAACTCTATCGGGCAGCTGTAGAAGAGTCAGAGCCAGAGCCAGATGGTGCGGCAGCCACAAGAGAGCGACGGGAATCGGATCACCTTAGTCCACTACGGGTGAATTTCGAGGACGAGCCGTATGAAACCACACTGCAGCGGCGGGAAGGGCGTCATGCTAGCGCGGGCGCCGTCTCACTGCCCCAGTCTTTGAGGCTTGCACTATCTTTTGGTCATGTACCGAACTACGACACCATGCCCGCTGTGCCGAATGTTACTGTCACCCATAGCACACCAGTAACTCCTATCACCCCTATTACTCCCATTTCCCCTGTGGTTTTTGCATCTCAAGATCCTCATCTTTCTTTCCTCGATTTGGATTCGTCCGCATCAGCATCGTTGAGGAGTGATGCACGATCAACACGACAATCGCGATCCAACTCAACCCGAAGCTCCTCAAAATCACGATATGACAACATTACGGTGGACTACGCATCGTTACCCTTAGATCATCGGATATCTCTCGGACTTTCGATGGCTATTGGTGGCGGACCCACGTCCAGTCGTCCCTCTCTTAGTCCGAACATATCACTTCAGCCCATCTCTCTGCCCTCTTCCTCGTCACCCCAAGTACCAACTTCCGGTATCCCTGAAGATGCGTCGTCTCCATTAGATCCCGAAGCAAATACTCAAACTTTGGACTTCCTACCTTCGCCCACGGAATCGATACCTTATACCGTTTCCGACATCCACTTCCGACACTCATCCTATTCCACCATCGACCTGTCCAGTGAGTCACGGAGAGCGAGTGCAAATCGATTGAGCGGTATTCAGCGATCTCCACATCCACCACTGCCGGGATCTCCGACAGCGGCGCAGGCCGAACCGAAACCATTCATCGTACAGAAGCTATTAGGCATGGCTCCTGCGGGTTCTGGGCCAAGTACACCGTATTCGAGCCCTATCACACCTGGGTTTGGCACTGCAGGGCCTTCACGAGGAGATGCTGGTCAAAGTCCTACGAACGCTACTTTCACACCTCCAGCATCTGCGCAGAGTTTCCGAATGCAACCGAGATGACACTGTTCTTGAACTACTAGGATATGTTGTATACTGTTGTTTTAATCGAGTCCCATTGCTTTCGTCCATTGCATCTTACAACAAGACTCCTTGTACTTGTATACCCGTTTCACGATACGACCCGATACCTGCTCATGCGTTACTCGACTCAGTTTAAAGAAGCCTGGCATGTGGTGGGAGTTCAGTTGTTGACTCTACGGCCAACTTGTAACATGGCTAGACTGTCGTACAGTCTTGGGCGAGTTCTTGATCAGTGCAGTGCCCCTCGGTCCTAAAACTTTGCTTGGACATCCAGAGACCTGAGACTACATCGAGCATGTGCCTGTTTCGACTCACCCTCAAAAGCAATATCGCTGGCATTTTCAAACGTTATTATGTACAACATAGTTCTTGCAGGCGATGATTTCGGGCACCACGTCAATCATGACCACCAGTCATTGACATCTCGCCAAGTAGTGACAGCAGCTTTCGTTAAGCTCTCATACATAGTGGACCCATAAGCACACCTATCAGCTTCCATGGCACTGCGCATCTGAGCGTATTTACCCGCAAAATAGGTTTCATTCTCTTGAGAGTCCGATAACAATGATGTGTGACTAATGAAGGACTGGAATCGAATAAAATCGCCATAAGACGCTCCGCGAAATTGATCGACGAAAGGGTGCTCATTGACTTATGTTCATTAGAATGCCCAACGAGAGACAGCCATTATCATGCCTGTCCTGTAACCGCCCCAGATGTCGACCGAGTCAACCATGAGCCTTCCTCATTTGAGGAAATGGTTATCAAAAGTCTAACGGAAGTCTGCATCTAGGCACGATTGTCCACATTCCAGAGCCTGCTTCGAGGGCGTACCTGGTGTTTCGCGAAGTCGTTTGCACGGAGGTCCCTATGCCATGACCGCGCAAATGTATGCGATCGACATGTTATCCCACACGGAAATGAAACCTGTCAGTCATGTTTAACCAATCTAAACAAAACCAAGAAAGGCCGGTGCAGGGAAATCTCAGCATCGGGTCATGCTGGTGTATTAGGCATCTTCATGAGGCTAGTCTTTAGTATTTCAAAGCGTGAAGAGGCGTTACACGACTCAAAGACATGTCACCGACCACCAGTCATCATGGAAACCGTCAATGAGGTTGCGAACAGTATCAGCTGCGGATAAACGAGGACCAATAGTAGTGGAAGACAAGACAGACGCATACTGGTACAGTCATCGTGATTCGGTCAGAAGTAAACACAACTTACTCAAAGCATAAGACACAGAACAAACCAGTAATCAAACGAGCCAGCCAGCGAGGATCATGAGTCCAACGTCCAAGAGTTATTCTTCACCAATTTCTCTCTTTCCAGGAGAAACTTTCCTATGAAGGAAACCTTGTGAGCACCGAATAATGAAAGGGAGGAAGGACCGTTGACAGACCTTCCTTGTACTTCTGCGAATTGTCAGAAGCTTTCACGTATTTCCAACCCAGTCGCTCATTGCACCCTTTGCAGTAGACGTCTTCCACAGTGTGTACGCCAGTTCTGCGGATACAGTAAGACTTCAACGGGCGACTCGAGGATTAAATATTGAAATGACTGACAGCAGTGGGCGGTCCTCTCTTCTCCCTGCCTTGATATTTATAGCAGAATGCATGAGACTAGAAACGTATGAGGTCTACTCTTAACGATTGATCTTGACACATACTAGCCGCGGCCATCTCGCCCGGAGAATGATTTGCTTATAAGCTCATCTTGCAGAGCCTGAAAAACTGGTTAGTCTGGAGCGCAGTGTAATCGGCACGCAAGCTACTAGCAATGACAGCGGAACACGTTGCACATTCGAATACAGGGTGACCATGAAAAGTGGAGATGACTTCAGATTTGGTGTCGCAGTTAATTTGCGTCATAAGTTACAGCGATACCACAAGACTCATAAAGAACGATGTATCGGATTGTGATGTGAGTTCAGAGAGTCGTCTTCGGAGAATGTGTGGATGGGAAACGTCGGATACAATTCAAGCGTATCTTTGAAGTTGGTAAACGAAGAAAGACAAATATAGGAAGGCGGAGTAAGCTTCAACCCAGCAAAGCGGAGTCTGAACGCTCAGCCACAGACGCGACGCGTCCTGGATGCCCCGCCGTCTTTCTTTGAGCTGTTTACTGTCCGTTCATGCTTTATATGGCATGAAATCTAGTTATCTACTCGTGCTCATAAAGGGCCGGGCATCATTTTGTCCTTAAAGGCACTCACAGAACAAGCTACAGCATGTAAGCACCAGCCTCGAATGCCTTTACTGCTTGATTGATAAGTCTTCCGTGTGTTGCTGTCGAATAGGTCTAAGTTGCTCATCTACTATACGGAGTGCATACATCGAACTTCGCAGGTCGTCACAACATTGGTTGCTACGTTTCCCGTAGGCGAGACATTTTTAAGGCTTCCGTATAGTGAGTGATTGCTATACATTCATCCTCGGTCACCCAGAATTTTCGGACTCGGTAATCTTGCATCTATCCAGTTAAGGGGTCAACGGATGCAAAGGGTATATGAATGCTTCAAGTCGGATCGGACGCACTTGTGGTGCACATCGGACTCGTAGTGCTTACTCGCACCCTTGCACACCGTGACATTTTGCAGTTCTGGAATCTTTTGCATGGTCAAATATGGCCAAACTTCGCAGAGGCACTACCATTTCAATCTATGTGGGTTTCTATTGCGTCTCCGTCGCGAGCGGCTTGTCATGCAATAGCGCTTGAAACGATGTTGCGTACCCACCTTCGCTCAGCTTCTTACACCCTCAATCGCCAACATCTTCAAATGACTATGCCATTGAAGATTCAGTATTCGCAAGGTACAATGGTCTGGATCCACCTGAGATGTCGAGGTACGCCAGCATATTCGGCTGACCAAGCCTCGATAGGTCAGCGTTGGCGCGTTACCGTATATGGAGAGCATCCGCTCCCATCGCTCTCGCGTCATGACACGGCGAGTCTCTGCGCGTACGAAATGGGCAGGCAGACCGTGCTATGGGTAAGCCCTGTGGTGTAAGTTTGTCAGCCCTGCCACATTCTTGATGGACTAGTATATAATGAAGATTCAGCCCATGGTCAGAACTCAAAAGTTTCGCGAGCTGCTTTTCGAGCCCCCCACTATCTCCCACTATCTCCACAGCTCGTAATATCCTTCAATTATGTCCCTGACACCACCGGAGCCTGTGCTCCTTAAACCAGATCACAACCTCAGCCATCCGAGTAGCTCTGCACGAGATTCTGTGACATTTGTGGCGTCTTCGACCCTCGATCGAGAAGGAGATGAGGACGTGCAATCGGAGTTTCGTCACGAGGCATATGGTCCTCAGCCAGGAGAGGAAGGCTGGGATAAGTTCGAAGTGCGATTCGAACCGGACGAATTGGCGAACCCACACAACTGGTCGCGAGCGAAGCGTTGGTATATGACTTCGGTCGCAGGCCTTCTGGTTCTGAACGCGTATGTCGCCTTCCTTGTACTTTCTTTTGTGACGTTATTTCATTTTGGTCGACAGCACCTTTGCGAGCTCGGCGCCCTCAGGTATGATTGTTCAACTGGAGGAACACTTCGGTTTCGGACGAGAAGTTGGTACCCTTCTCATCGCACTCTTCGTTGCGGGTTATTGCGTCGGACCATTATTGTGGGGACCGCTATCCGAGCAATACGGTCGAAGGCCGATATTCTTAATCACATTTTTCGTTTACACGTGCTTCCAAGTGGGTTGTGCACTTTCACCCAATACGGCGGCCATCCTCATCTTTCGGTTCCTCGGAGGTGTTTTCGCAGCTGCGCCTCTCACAAATAGCGGGTAGGTGCATCTCGGTCTTTACTCACTTTTCGCAACTCAAGTGTTTTTATCGTAGTGCGCTCATATCTGATTTGTGGGATCCGGATACAAGAGGGAAGGCTCTTGGTGTCTTTACTTTAGGACCCTTTGCTGGGCCATCCGTCTCGCCTCTCATTAGCGGATTCATGGCTGTCGCTGGTGTCTCATGGAGATGGATATTCTGGCTTTTGGCTTTCTTCGCTGGTGCGTGCCTTGTGATTGTGTTCTTCACACTGCCGGAAACCTATACGTAAGTAGCCCCATCTCTACGCATCCCATACGTATCTTATGCAATCATTTCCAGCCCTATCCTGTTGGTCCGGAAAGCGGAGAAGCTAAGGAAGGACACTGGAGACTCGCGATATTGGGCACCTCTGGAAAGGCAACACGTTGGATTCGTAAGACGTGCGAAGGACGTTGTGTACAGGCCGTTCAAAATCTTGTTCACTGAGCCCATGCTCCTTGCTATCAGCCTCTACATGAGTGTAAGTCTTCAATCTTTTCGTTCAGTTCACGATATTCATATGCCACGCATAGTTCGTATACGGTTGCCTATACCTCCTTTTCGAAGCGTACCCTGTTGTCTTCACCGATGGCCATCACTTCAATCCAGGTATCTCTGGATTGATGTTCCTACCTATCCTCGTCGGCGGTGTATCTGGCGTCATCTGCTACCTCCTCATTTGGAATCCTCGTTACGTCAAAGCAGTAGAGCAGTTTAAGCCCAACCCTGTGCCTCCAGAATACCGTTTGGAACAATGCATGGCGGCAGCACCTCTTTTTGCGATATCGTTCTTCTGGTTCGGATGGACATCATATCCGAGCGTATCGTATTGGGCACCGATGATGGCAGGGCTCGTCATGGGCTTTTCCATCATCTGGATATTCCTTGGATTGTTCAATTACATCATTGATGCATACCTTTTCGTCGCCGCCAGTGCACTCGCAGGAAGTACCGTCATGCGATCATGTTTCGGTGCTAGCTTCCCATTGTTCGCCACACAGATGTACGAAGGCCTCAATCCGAGATGGGCTTCAACACTGTTGGGACTTCTTTCCACTTTGATGGCACCAATACCGTTCGTGTTATTCAAATATGGACATGTCTTGAGGAGGCATTCAAAGTTTGCGCCAACACCTCCGGAGATCGTGGTTGAAGAGCAGAAGAAGGATGTTGAGTCTCAATAGAAGCTTGCTTTCATTGGCTCGGCGGACTGATGGTTGCGTCTGCTCGAGTTTTGCCATCGTTTTTGGGACTGTGGACTGTGGAATTTGGGTTGGAATGCTCTTTACACCTCTTATTTATATCCTAATCCCCGCTCGCTCTTTTGCTATTGGTATACACTGTAGCTGTAGTACATGATCTGTAGTACCATTATACCATCGGAATGTTGTAGAGTTATACCTTAACGAAACAGAGTAATCAGAAATGTATTTCAATCTAGTGCAATCCTGAATTTAGCTTGAATGTTGTCAGAGAGGCATCTCGGCCTTCCTAGGAATTTCAAATTGTGATGACCCTCCGACAAACAAGCTTTACGCTTCAAGCTTCATTGCTTCACCAGTATACTTATTTACCAATGTTCAGTCTGTATGCCCTATAGGTTTTCACTTCGATGTAGCTCTGGGAGATGTGAGTGCCTATGAGTTCTCACGGTCAAGCGAACATTCGGGTCGGCTGTCGTTATCAACTACTTCTCAGGAACGCAGACAGTAAGTAGACCCTTCGCAAGCTATCTTTCTATGTTCTCATCAGTTCCGAAGCTTGCTTCTTTTCAAAGCGACCGAGCGTTACAGATATTTTCTGCGTCAGCGTTCCCTTGCAATGCGGGTTTATGCAGTACTGACACGAGGGCCAAACAGAGCTGCTCCCAGAACGATCGAAAAGACGATCAAGTCGCATCAAGGCTGCTATATGAGAGGCAACGCAGTGTTATGTGTGTAGCGTCTTGACTCAACGCCGAAGACCGAGGGAGAGTGGTAGTGTGCACTTCACCTACTGTAGCTATGCATGAACGTGTAAGTACATGCTTTCTAGCTTTATTTCAGCACTCCGAGAAGGAGAATCGAACCTGAAGCTTGCGGACAAGGGTTGCTTGCAACGTTCACATAGGTAGTAGAAGCTGTCCCCCTTCTGCAATCTGTTGCCATCCTCCAGCCATGTTCGAGACGATCAATGAAGATGACAAGCAACAGCGCCAAGATCAGCAAATCGTCCTCAAAAGGCAAAGGCATCAAGGACGAGATTCGAGGAGATACGATTTGCCGACTGATGTTCTTCACTCAGCTTCAAGAGCCATGAGAGAAAACGTGCAGGCACATTAGAGAGCTTGCCTCGTATATGATGTCTTTGTGGACATAGGCAAGTCCGAGGTGCCATCGGACGTGCCAAAGCATGAATTCGCTTGCCCTGTTTCGCATTTTGGCAATTGCGGGATACGTGGTTGGACGAGTCCGTGATTTGTAGATCGGACAAGAGAGTCGGTGAACCTTGTGCCGTCGCAGCACATGTACATGTGGCCCCTAAATCTGTTGATGGCCTTACTTCCGTCGATCGTTTCCGATGTTCTATTTCCGGGCTACGTAGTTTGTTACTTATATAGGTCACCGGGGTGATTCTATTCGCCTACATCTTTTCTTCAGGATGTCGCCCAGTCTGCTACAGACTGCGCTCACATCCAGTCTGAGGGATTCTCTCCTCACGGTGGCAGCGTTGAGCTTGGTGAGCCCGCCCTATCTTCTGTCTCAACGTGCAATTGACTCGAGGCTGCTTGTATAGACTACCCATTATATTTACAACCGATGGGAGCCTACCAATGTCACATTCCAGTTTTTCCTACTCGCAGTCGTTCCTTTGGTGTTGTCGATCTTTGTCGGCACGCATGTTTCTATTCTTGCAGCGGTTCCCTTGACATTCCTCACATATTACGCCACACTCTGCACCTCCGTTGTGCTCTACCGTCTCTCACCATTTCACCCTCTCGCTCGATACCCTGGTCCTATTCCATGCAAGATCAGTCAGTTTTGGATGACCAACATTTCCATGAAGGGAAAAAGGCATCTTTACATCCAACGACTTCACGAGAAGTATGGTGATATCGTTCGGATCGGTAAGCATTCTGTCTACTCTTCCGAGTTGAATTGATCCGACATATCTCCATTAGGTCCTAACGAGGTGTCCATACGTGACCCCTCTGCTATCAACCCTTTGATGGGTACAAACGGTTGGCCCAAGGGTCCCAGTGAGCCAACGTCGCATTCGGGTTGCCAACGATTCCCTAATGTCGTATCTAAGATTTCCTTGGGCGCTCGATGGGGCCGCAACCCATGCAGGCCATGATCATGATTCGTAACACAGCGGAACATCACCGCCGACGCAGACCCTGGAACAGAGCTTTCAGCACCGCTGCGTTGAAAGAGTACGAACCATTGGTCGCGAAGCGCGTGAATCAACTCGTCGAAAAGATAGCTTCCGACAAGGGTGTGGTCGACATCGCCAAATATATTGGCTACTTCACGTATGTAGTAGCTCCTTCTGGTTTATATCCTTGTGACTGAGTATAATCTCCCAGTTACGACTTCATGGGTGATATGGCGTAAGACCCTGTTTAAATAAGTATTTATCTTCTTACTAACATTGTTCGGCAGTTTCGGTGGCTGGTATGAAATGTTGCGTGATGGTGACGCAGATGGTCGATGGAAAGCCATGGAGGACAGCTTGCGGTACGTGCCCAAATAACTATCTAAGTATGGAAATCCGGCTAATTTTGATACAGCGCAACCGTCTTCCTTGAGCATATCCCGTGGATTACTTACTGGATGCAGAAGTTGGGTGTCGGCGCTGAGGTGATCCAGAAGCAGCGTTCTTTTGCCCTTGCGCGTGCGGATGAGCGGTACAAGCAAGGGTCTAAGACCAAGGATCTCTTCTACTACCTCGTACGCAATCTTTTGCTTTAACGTCCAGCTCGTTGCTAACTTCTCGTGTATCAGAACAACGATGACGGTGCCGAGCCCGAACCCCCCGCAAAGGCGCAGGTCATCTCAGACGGTAATCTTGCCATTATCGCTGGTTCCGATACTACTGCTAGCGTTCTGGCCAACATTATCTATTATCTTCTCCGCGAGCCGACGGCATACAAGAGGTTGCAACAAGAAGTCGACCTTTACTACCCGCCTGGTGAGGATGCCACTGAAACTAAGAATCACACTAAAATGGTGTTCCTCGAGGCCGTGATGTGAGTAGGACCTAGATAACCTTTCTGTATCATCTCTGATTTTCCATGTTACAGTAATGAGGCTTTGCGATTGCTTCCTGCTGTTCCAAGTGGTAGTCAGCGAGCGGCCTACCCCGGTTCAGGAGGCAAGGCTATTGGACCTTAGTAAGTACACCTCCTGTCACTTTTAGAGCGAGCTCTCACCATTGAATGCTTCATCAGCTATCTTCCCGAAGGTACTCATGCTCGGATCCACTTCTACTCCGTCCAACGCGACCCTCGAAACTTCTCTCCCCATCCCGAATCATTCTGGCCTGATCGATGGATCGTTGCCGAAGGTGATATACCTGCTCCTAAGGACTTCAAACATAACCCAGCTGCATTCACCCCTTTCTCATTCGGACCTTACAACTGCGTCGGCAAGAACCTTGCGTTGCAGGAAATGCGTACTGTTCTGTGTAGCTTTTTGCAGAACTTGGATTTGCGTTTCGCGGATGGGTATGATCCGGAGGATTGGATTCGGGATATCGAGGATATGTTCGTTGTGAAGAAGGGACGGTTGCCTGTTATTGCTACCAGGCGTACTCACCATTCGTGATACTTCATTACCACTACTAGTTCTTTGCGCACTCTCGTTACTTACACTGGTCTTTGGAAGGAATGTCATTCGTATTCCTATTTCAGTAAAACTTCTCCGATGATCATGGCCAACGATAGGGCGAGTCGAAGTCAGGAAAGCTGCATTCTCTTTCAGGAAATACCTCGAAGAGTACCATAATTACTCCGCCCCTGTATCTCCATTACTGCTTTCACCGCCGGCCAAGCCATTCATCGCCCTTTTCAACTTCCAGATTTCTGTCGTACGCCTGACTTGCCTTTAGTCGGCTTCGCACTTAAAACGGTCATTTCTGAAACGTCGGGACCGACTGGACTAGCCGGGTTGGGAGACTCGGCAGAAGCAGTAGATGTAATCGTAGATGTGGAGGTCAGGTGTGAAGGGACGATGTCACGGGTTGGATGTGGCGGCGGAGGCCACTACCATGATTGATATTCATGAGTATTCTGCTACAGAGACAAGTATATCGAACGTAGACCGCGGTTTGGCTTATTAAAGGGTAGAATAGCCCTTCTTTTCCAAATAACAGATTGATCTTTGAGAATCGTAGTCGATCGGGCAGAGAAAGCGGAGGTGAAGGTACGACAGCAAGCCTGATCAGCACGATAATCAACTGGAAAAGCGGAGAAATGCATACCATATCTCACTGCTGCATGTGTTTCAATGTTTTTGAGTTGCTCGTTAAGGCCTGGGTGTCGGTCTGAAGTAAGGACAGCAGCTTCATCCTGAGCTGCGAGACGAGGGTTGCTCAAGCTCAGAGCACAAGCTGCATGAGAGTTCTTCACAGCCTTCCGCAAAGGTCAATCTTCGTTCTTCGCTAGATCATGCTCCATCTGTACATCTCGATTTTGCGTCTTGGCATCCATATGAGCACACGAAGGATAGAGGTTGTCGTATCTCCATCCTCATTGAGACATTGGGGGGTTTCAGATAGGCTCAAAAGAGATTCGCGGTATTATCGAAGCCTCATTTCTAGCATGATTCTGAGAAATTGACTTCGTAACCTGAAGAAGCGATGGAAGTTTGGGTCATGAGAATCGATGACGAGGACTTACTGACATCGGCGAACGGGGTTCGGCTCCATTGGCAAGATGAACGTAGTCTAGTTTACGTTTCTCCAATGGCCGGTTTCCGGTGGAATGTTGGGTCATGCTCTGAATTCGTAGCATTAGCTTCGTGTAGCAACCAATTGGTCTGTGAACAAAAAGAACATTCGTCACGCACCCCGAGATGCAGGGAGCGATTTGCGCTCAAACTCCGTGGTATGAGTAAGATGTTTAACTTTATAACTAAGAAGAGCTTGTGTGAGTCCGGCGGATTTAGGAAAAGGTACCATGGCTTCATCCCAGGATTTATTTAAAAGTAACGGGGGAAGCGTGTCTGGTTCTGCGATGGGTTCCGGAGTAGCAAGAGGCGGAGCCTGAGTCGATTGAATTCTATCGTGTTGGTGACAGCGGGAGGGACGGCAGGTGGTGATTATGCATAAGACCCAAAGGAAGGTAAGAATAGCCTGGAAGCCAGTTGTCATTCCAAGCCTGAGAGCAACCATAGTAGGTGCAGTGCAGTTTTGTTGTCCATCCTCTCGTGACCGTACGCCTGAGGGATGATAAGAACCAACGTTGGAATACGTCTGGACGCTACCAGTATGGGTTGATCCCGCACTTGCGTTTGTGCAACCTCCATTGCCCGAGTCCGTTGCAGCCGACAGTGATTATGAGGAGGCACTTTTGGAAGGCCAGGCTCCGGTTGGTGGTGGCCCTCTTGTCATTTCAGAGACTAAGTACACATATATGATAGGCAACTTGAGATGGATGAGCACCTGCTAACTTACACGATAAATATTTCAGCATAGATTGTTCACTTCATCTAATTGCCGCCGGGTGCTTAAACCGGCGACCTTTTGGGGGCACCCTTGGGATGGGTTAGTGTTCCGTCACGGCACCCAAGGAACCGTCTGTGGTTGGTACAGGTACGATGCAGAGTGACGAACACCTTGGCAACATGTCTTATTGTCTATTCCCCAGGCAGACTTTTGATGGATGCTTACGTTTCTGGGCACTGATTGGTCAACTTACCCTGCAGAGTTTAAATCTGTCGTCAAGACAGATACATTGACATATTGCCAAAATGTCAACCAATCTGCATGGACTCTGTCTAGACGGCAGACATGCTTATGTTTGCCGTGCGTCTCGAGGAGGATCATCCAAAACGCCCAGCTTTCTCGGGATTTAGCACAATTTCAAATTAAAACCGTCCAACATACTTCATTGCTTTGATCACTGCCGGCATACTTGTTCACTGAAGTTCACCAAAATTCACGTATAATATGCCCTACAGCTTTCACTTTCGTTGTGAGTTCAAAGGTTCCGACGTAGCTCGGTATGAATACCTCTAGGCTATCTCATGGTTTCATGCGGCGAAGATTCGGGATCGGTAGTTGTTGTCATCCACTTCTCAGGAATATAGGCAGTATGTAGACCGTCTACGCCATGTTCTCATCAATTCCGATCCTTGCTTCTTTTCACGGCGACGGAGCTTTACAGACAGTTTGTTTGTCAGCTTGCCCTTTCATTGCAGGTCTACGCAGTATTTGCTTGACACAAGCACCAGAGATCGCTGCTCCCAGGACGATCGTAAAAACGATCAACCTCATAAAGGCTAGTGTGCAGTATATGCTTATAGCACCCTTGCTCAAACCCGGGTGGTAGTGTGCACTTCTTCTAACTATGCATCGCGCATAAATACATGCCTTCCCTACTTCAATGCTCCGAGAAGGAAAGTCTAGCTTACGGACAATAGTCTCTTGCAACTTTCACACAGTAGAAGCAATCGCCCCATATTCCTAGCTATTTCTTGCCGGCCCACGAACACGAGGCCATGTTCGAGACGACCAATGAGCAATGACGCCAAGGTTAGTAACATGCAGTCGTCTTAACTTCTTCGCTGTTTGATAATTCACGATACGTGGTGGACGAGCAGGTGATTTGTGGATCGGTCGAAGAGGGTCGGTGACGGTGAAGCTTACAGAACATGCACCTAATCTGTTGAAATGTTGATGACTTGGTATTTCTGTGAATCGTTTCCGATGATTCTTTTATGCATGCCACGTAATAACGACACTACTTATATGGGTCTCTGCGTTGATTCTATCCCCCACAGCTCTCTTCAACATGTTGCCCAATTTGCTACAGACTGCCCTCACATCGACTCTGAGGGACACCCTCTTCACGGTGGCAGCGTTGAGCTTGGTGAGCCCGCTCTATCGTCTATCCGACACGCAGTTGACTCGAGGCTCCTTGCGTAGACTACCCATTACATCTACAACCGGTGGGAGCCTGCGAACGTCACGTTCCAGTTTTTCTTGCTCGCAGTCGTTCCTTTCGTGTTATCGATCTTTGTCGCCACACATGTATCTGTTTTTGCAGCGGTTCCCTTGACGTTCCTCACGTATTACGCCACGCTCTGCACTTCTGTCGGGCTTTACCGTCTCTCACCGCTCCACCCTCTCGCTCGGTACCCTGGTCCTATTCCAAACAAAATCAGTCAGTTTTGGATGATCAACGTTGCTATGAAGGGAAAAAGACATGTCTATATCCAACGACTTCACGAGAAATATGGTGACATTGTTCGGATCGGTACGCGCTCTGTTTACTTACAGCTTAATCTTCCTGACATATCTGCGGTAGGCCCTAATGAGGTGTCTATCCGTGACGCCTCCGCCATTAACCCTTTGATGGGCACAACCGGTTGGCCCAAGGGACCCAGTCAGTTGACGCCATGTTTGAGTTCTCGAAAATATTCTAATGTCGTATTTAAGATTTGTTCGGGGTGCGCTGGATGGGGCCGGAACCCATGGATGCCATGATCATGGTTCGTAACCCAGTGGAACATCACCGCCGACGCAGACCCTGGAACA
This sequence comes from Somion occarium, assembly GCA_964035595.1. Taxonomy (NCBI): domain Eukaryota; kingdom Fungi; phylum Basidiomycota; class Agaricomycetes; order Polyporales; family Cerrenaceae; genus Somion; species Somion occarium. The sequence continues at coordinate 664,537 of OZ037947.1, forward strand.
GAGCTTTCAGCACCGCTGCGTTGAAGGAGTATGAACCGTTGGTCGCGAAGCGCGTGAATCAACTCGTCGGAAAGATAGCTTCCGACAAGGGTGTGGTCGATATTGCCAAGTTTATTGGCTATTTCACGTACGTGTAATAATTTCGTCTGATTCATGCCCTTGTCACTGAGTGTAATTTCTCAGTTATGATTTCATGGGTGATATGGCGTAAGACCCTGTTTAAATAAGTATTCATCTACTTACTAACGTTGTTTTGCAGTTTCGGTGGCTGGTATGAAATGTTGCGTGATGGGGACGCAGATGGTCGATGGAAAGCCATGGAGGACAGCTTGCGGCATGTGCCAAAATTAACTAGCGAAGTCTAAAAATCTGACTATTTTCGATACAGCGCAACACTCTTCTTTGAACATATCCCGTGGGTTACTTACTGGGTGCAAAAACTAGGCATCGCCTCTGGGGCGGTCAAGAAACAGCGTGCTTTTAGCCTCGCACGTGCAGATGAGCGGTACCAACAAGGATCCAAGACCAAGGATCTCTTCTACTACCTCGTACGCAATACCCTACCTCGACCTCCTGCTCCTTATTGACTTCTGATTATCAGAACAACGATGACGGTGCTGAGCCCGAACCACCCGCGAAGGAGCAGGTCGTTTCAGACGGTAATCTTGCCATCATAGCTGGTTCCGATACTACTGCTAGTGTCTTGTCCAACATCGTCTATTACCTTCTCCTCGAACCGACAACATATAAGAGATTGCAACAAGAAGTCGATCTCTACTACCCGCCTGGCGAGGATGCTACTAACACTAAGAATCATACCAAGATGGTGTTCCTCGAGGCGGTGATGTGAGTAGAACCTGCATAACCTTTCTTCATCATTTCTCAAGTTTATTTTGTCATACAGTAATGAGGCTTTGCGATTGCTTCCTGCTGTTCCAAGTGGTAGTCAGCGAGCGGCCTCCCCTGGCTCAGGCGGCAAAGCTATTGGACCTTAGTGAGTATTCACTTCCTGTGATGCTTAAAGCGAACTTCTGACCATTCTCCATCAGCTATCTTCCCGAAGGTACTCACGCACGAGTTCATTTCTATTCCGTCCAACGCGACCCTCGAAACTTCTCTCCCCATCCCGAATCATTCTGGCCTGATCGATGGATCGTTGCCGAAGGTGATATGCCCGCTCCCAAGGACTTCAAACATAATCCAACTGCATTCACCCCTTTCTCATTCGGACCTTACAACTGTGTCGGCAAGAATCTGGCCTTACAAGAAATGCGTACGGTCCTGTGTAGCTTTTTGCAGAACTTGGATTTGCGTTTCGCAGATGGGTATGATCCGGAGGATTGGATTCGGGATATCGAGGATATGTTTGTTGTGAAGAAGGGACGGTTGCCTGTTATTGCTACCAGGCGTACTCACAATGTGTGATTATCTACTATCACTACCAATCTTTTGTGGACTGTCATCAGTGATACCTGTCTTTAGAAACAATGTCATTAGTTGTCCTATTTTACTGAAGTTTACCTGCGAATCATATACCTCAATGAGTGGCGGTAGGGGATCTTGAAGTCAATAATGCTGCATTCCCTTTGAGACATGGTCATGACAGGCAGTATGAGATACATCCAAGGGTATTATAATCATTCCGCCCCTGCATCTCCATGAGTACTCTCACCACTGGCCAAATCCTTCATCGCCTTCTGAACTTCCAGACGTTCCATCACAGCCCGATGCAAGCTGGATTTCTGCCGTCCGCCTGATTTCCCTTTGGTCTGCTTCGTACTTGAGGCGGCCGGTTCTGAATCTTCGGGAGCGACTGGTGTAGCCGGTCTCAGTGACTCTGCAGTATCGGTAGATGCAGTCGTTGATGTGGAGGTCAGGTGTGAAGGGACGATGATAGGGGTTGGTCGTGGTGGAGGAGGCCACTGGGATGATTGATGTAGATGAGTATTTTGCTCAAAGACAAGTAGATTGAAACGTACACCACGGTTTGGCTGGTTGAAGTGTAGCGCAGCCCATGGAGGGTACTCCTTTTCCAAATGAACAAGATGATCTTCAAGGAATCGTAGTCGATCAAGCAAAGAAAGTGGAGGTGAGGGTACTATAGCGTTTGTGGTCAGTACGGCACACAGCCAGAAACGTGGGGCAATGCACACCGTATCGCACTGCTGCGTGCGTTTCAATGTTCTTCACCCGCTCATCAAGAGCTGGGTACCGTTCTGACGTAGGAGCCGCAGCTTCATCCTGAGTGGCTGGACGAGGTTTGCTCAAACTCGGCGCAGAACCTTCATGCGAGGTCTTCATCGTCTTCCGCAAAGGTCCATCTTCGTTCTTCGCTATATCATACTTCATCTGTAGATCCCGATTCTGCGTCTTTGCATCAGTACGAGCACATGAAGGTATAGGTGTCGTCGAATCTCCATCTTCATTGAGACGCTGGCGCTTCTCAGGTAGGCTCAAGAGAAATTCTTGGCGATTAGAGGCATCATTTCTGGCACGATTCTGCGCGAGAAAGCTTGAGATTGATTTTGTGACCTGAGATGCAATGTAAGTTTCAGCAACAAAGATTGATGGCGAGGACTTACTGACGTCGGCGAACGGGGTTCGACTCCATTGGCAAGGTGAATGTAGTCCAGTTTACGTTTCTCCAATGGCCGGTCTCCCGAATGTTGGTTTATGCATTCTGAATTCGTAGCCTTAGCTTGATGTATCAGCTAGCGCAACCAATCAATCTGTGAATATTGAAGAAAACCTAGACTCATCACGCACTTCGAGGTCCTCTCTTAACTTTTCTACGGCGGAAGGGAGCGTTTTAAGCTCAAACTCCGGGTTCATGAGTAGCATATCAGCTTCAAAGCCACGAAGGGCCTGTATAAGCCCGGCTGACTTGAGAAAGGATATGATAATTTCATCCCAGTGCTTCTTTGAAGGTAACGGAGGAGGTGTGTCGGGTTTGACGAAGGGCTCCGTAGTACCAAGAGCTGGAGCCTGAGTCGATTCTGTCATGTCGGTGACAACGGGAGGGGCGACGGGTTGTGAGGAGACATAAGACCCAACAGCAGGGTAAGAATAGCCTGGTGGCCAGTTTCCATTCCAAGCCTGAGGGTAACCACCATAGTAGGCGTAACTTTGTTGTCCGTTCTCTTGCTTCCATGGACCATACGCTTGAGGTTGATTGGGAGGAATGTGGGCGTAATATGGGTCAACGTTGGAATACGTTTGGAAGCTACCAGTATAGGTTGATCTGCTACTTGCGTTTGCCCAGCCTCCGTTAACTGAGTTTGTTGCAGCCGGCCATGACTGCGAGGAGGCACTTTTGGAAGGCCCGGCTTCGGTTGGTGGTGGCCCGCTTGTCATTTCAGAGACTAAGGCCTATAGAGTACATGTAAAAGACAACTTTAGACGTGTGAGTTCCTGCTCAATACAATGTTTCACCATTGGAACGTTCACTCACATGCAAGTTGAACCTGAAGGAATGGACAGTTCAAGGACTTCGACAAAATATCGACACGAAGCGCCCATAATATGAAAGACGTACCTGAGCGCCGAAGCCACTTCATTCAACTTCCGTCACCGTGACCTGGGTTGCTTTAAGTTCGCTGTCTCAACCTCATTCTCTACTATTCGCACAAAATCTCTCCTGGTCTACCCTTGATTATTCACGCCTTGTCTCCACATTGAAAACTGGTAACCAGGAATCATGTCGATCTCGAAGGACGCAACGTCTTTCAATTACCAGACGCGTCACGACGTCAACGTGTTGCCACCTGAATTGTTTCTTTCAATTCAGCGAATACTGGACGCACAGGCTGCTAAGGATGAGGTTTCATTTGAAGCTGCTTCTGGCGAGCTTGACACCGTGACGATTCTGAACTCGTACTTCCCTGACGGTACATTCAACTGCTGATTCAGGTGTATCTTCAATTGACATACTACGTGGTAGAGGCTTCGCTTGGACAATTGGAGTCAGTACAATCTGGGCTTGCGGACAAGGAACGAGAGCTTCAAAAGCAGATAGATGAGCTCCAGCAAGAACTCCGTACGGACCAAGACCCTAACCGGATGCAGCTCATACAAGAAATGATCTCAGTTAGCATTTCGTCTTCCTTATGTTTGTATGACGCAGTGACCCGAATCTGTTATTGCTACTAGGATCTTCTTGGACAAATATCGCGTATACGAGAAAAGGCTACAGAATCTGAGGCGGTAGTGCGGAGTATCACGAAAGAGATACAAGTACTCGATTTGGCCAAGAAGAATCTGATACTTTCCATGACCACGTTAAAACGACTGCAAATGCTAGGTAAATTGCATTCTTGCGCCTTTATGATGCAAACTGAGTCTTCTCGTCACATCATAGTGAGCGCATTCAGCCAACTCGAGGGTCAAGTCAAGAGCAGCCAGTATGCGGACATTGCCCAGTCATTGGCAGTAAGTAGTTCATGATCTTGTGGATATTCAGGAGTTCATGCCAGATCGATAAGGCAGTCAAGCAAATCTGCGATTCATTCAAGCCGTACATGTCCGTACCACGAATTTCGCAGATTCGGAGACGTGTCCAAGAGCTACAGTCGGAACTGAAATCCAAGATCGACATGGAATGGGAGAAATTGTTAGTTTGCCGTCATTAGTCATATATCTGAGTTTGGCTGATATGCTAGTAGCTATGCGCAAGATCCCGCCAGACCCGTCAAGCCATCCACCGTGGCAGCGGCATGTCAAGTCATTGATGTCATCGGAAGCGACATTCGCGCTCAGTTTGTCGACCGTTATGTCGCGTTGGAACTCAAAGAATATCGGCGGATATTCCGTGCCACTGATGAAGCAGGCCAACTGGATAATCTATCTCGTCGGTTCGCATGGTTCAGGAGATTACTACAGACTCATGAGAATGAGACTGGCAGAGTCTTCCCTGCAGAATGGAGGGCGGCTTGGTATCTAGTTGCCAAGTTTGCTGAAATTACCAGGTTCGTGCTCGGTTTCTCAGTAGTGGGATTTAAGCCGACGACGCTGATCATGTTGATGCATAGGGATGACATGACTGTGTTATTATCAAAAGCAGGTTCGAAGTTGACAGTGAAACAGCTTCTCGATACATTGCAGGAAACACTAGAGTTCGAAAACTCTATTCGGCAACGATATGCCACTCCGGTAGGACAATGTTCTCACTTCGCTGAGTCGAAGGATGATGGATCTCGTTTCAGTTCGAAGATATTCTGAAGACAACTCAACCGGCCGTCGCAACTCGACCGTCGCGTACAATATCGTCTGCTTTTGAGCCTCATATGGGCGTATTCATCGATGCCCAAGACAAGTTGAGTCACTGCAGTCTCTTAATGGATGCAATCTTAACCTAGAGATGAAATCTAGAGTTCTATCGGACATGTTGTCACAATATCGTGGTGCGAAGTCTCGCCCGTCATTGGAAGCCGCGGCGCCATCCCCGGGGGATGACTCATCTACACCAGTCCTAGTTCTTCCAAGCTCAACGGAATTGTTCTATGTCTATGCACAGATCTTGGACCAATGTGCTACCCTCTTTACTGGGCAACCCTTGTTCGATCTCTGTAATTTGTACAAGAAATGGCTTCGTATTTATGCAGGTACGTTTGGCTTCAATGCGCGATCCAGAAATACAAACTGACTACTGATGTAATGTAGAGGACGTCCTAGTTGCTAGTATGAAGCGGTATGTGACTGAAAACTTTTACGTATCATTGTGTTGATAACTCTCTGTCTAGGCCATCCGTAACTTCCAGGAAGTCAATAGAAACTCGATTCGAGCCGAGTGAATTAAGGAATGCTTGTAAGTTAGTCAACACGGCAGACTATTGCCACGCTACAGCATTGGAGGTAAGCATGCAGTGAGACGCCGGTTGACTTCGAGATTCATTCTTCTTTAGCTCGAGGAAAAGATCCGGGAGAAGATCAACGCTGATTTCAAAGAACGTGTCTCACTTCAAGAAGAATGTGATATCTTCGTAGGGTAAGTAGCTTTACTTCTCTGGTTCACCTCATACTCATTAGTGATTAAATTATAGAGTTATATCTTCCGCTATCCAAGTGCTCGTCCGAGAGTTCGAAGCTGCATGCGATCCTGCCTTTATCAACATGAGCCGGACTGCGTGGTCCACACTAGATCTTGTTAGTGGCCAATCGGGCTATGTGGACGAGTTGACCAAGGCTATGGAGCAAGTCGTCGATATCATTAAGCCATTGATCGAACAGAAGAAGTATCTGCGTAACTTCTTCGACAAAGCCGCAAGGTCAGTTTTTACCTCCGGCGTCCATTCCAACCGTCACTAAGACAATTCGTTAGCGTGGTATTTGCCAAGTTCACGAACGCGTTAGTCAAGAGTCGTCCTCTGAAAGAGATTGGAGCAGAACAGGTACACACATCGAGCTTAGCCTGTCTAAAGCAGTTCTAAATCATTCTTTAGCTTCTCATTGACTTGCAAGCTCTGAAGGCTTCTCTGCTGCGGCTTCCTGGAGAGTCGCTCTCGACTACCAAGTGAGATCAATTAAATTTCGAAACTCTGGATCATACTTATGCCGATCCAGTTATACTCGTAGCGTCACCAAGAACACAACCCGGTTAGAGGCGTTGCTCAAGGTTATCGTAACTCCAGCGGTAGGTTTCTCTTTATGTTTAATGAAATAATCATTTAGTGGTACCTTAGGATCCTGCTGAGGGTTTCATCCTGAATTACACCCTTCTCATCGGCGATGCTTCGTTCTCGAACTTCCAGAAGGTACGCAGTTATGTTTATATGATTAGATGGTGTCTGACGCTTTAATCGTATCAGATTCTTGATCTCAAAGGAACACCTCCAGCTGAACAGAACGACCTCATGGATTCCTTTCTCACAATTACGAGCACGAAAACTAACCTTGAAAGCACCTCGTTTCTATCATCTCTTGATATGGATCCTGGACAGGCTGCAAGTCTAACCAGCCCTCCCAGCAGTCGAGTATCACTTCTATCTGGTGGCGCTGGTGAAGGAATTTTGGCAGCGTTGGGCTCTCCTCCTTTGTCAACTCCTAGTGGATCTGACACGCCTCCAAGAACGGATCATACTTCAAAGTTTACGGACTTCCGGCGGTTTGTTAGTTTCGCCGTTAGAAGGGACTCAATGCCGCCGTCGTAGTCGTACATATGGGACATCACACATTGTATCGACGCGATATACCAGAGGGCATACACATATCTTGATTTACCCGTTATCATACGTTTCACACTGACGGACAAAGCGTCAGGCCAGTAATCAACATACCAGTATTTGCGAGCGAATGCATGTGGTGGGTCAGTATGTGGATGCAGATAGCATTGCAGCCAAAGAGACCGATCCTTCAATAGAAGACCGTACAATTCACACTCACTCTGCACTCGGCTTAGCGGTCGCACACTCAGTGTTTAATGCGGCACTATGCGATAAAGCACGAGGCGGGACACATGTCTGCAGGGGGATCATAATACAAACGTAATATCCAACGACTTACAACTCTGCTCAGCCACGTTCACGTTCAACGAGGTTCGGGTTATAGGCTCTACCGACCGAATGCAAGTTCCATCAGGCCTCAACGTTTCCGTTCCGGGGAAAGTTGCTGGCCGACTTGCGAGCAGCAAGATGGGTAGACGTATCGCATTTATATACGTCCTTTCCTCCTGCGTCACGCTTTCACAAAGGTTCTGGTTCTCTACATCTGAGCCATTCTAACGTAGTCAACTCCAAAATGAGGTTTTTTGATGGTCGATGTAAGTCGTGTCCTTTGGGTATGTGCCGTGCTAATCACCGACGACTGTAACCAGACCTTCCGGGTCTCCCCTCCATGCATTACAACTTCCGCCGTGTAGACCTAGCTACCAATGGAAGATGGGCCTTCATTACTCCTAAGATCGACGTTGCCTGTCTCTTGCCGGGCATTTGTCATAATCAAAATCCTTTGCGCAAGGTTGATAACAAATTGATTCCAAAAGTTATCTCTCGCATTTTGTCTGATACGCGCGAGTGGTTACTTTATGACTGCGTGGAGCCAATGACAGTGTCGTCACGTTTATCATTGGTAAGTCTCAGAATCTGTATAATCAGCAATGTGCTATTCACTCGTAGCAGCAAGACCATTCTCTAGTTTTACAGAACGCATCTCTTCCCACAATCGCTGACCTCGAATTGGATAACCTGAAGATTTTGCTCGATGCCACCAAACAAGTAGCCGAGTACCACCTCTCAGGCCCCGACGACAGTGTTAACGATCAAACGTGCCTCTCAGCTTCCCCTCACATTATCCAGTCCTGCGGTAATACCTGGCGTGCGATCGAGGACCTTTGACTGCGATGGTTCAGCGATCACCAATCGCGAGCTGGATGATCTCAAGATTCTGATGGCGCCTCACCTGCGACTGGTAAGTATGGTGTTCGGGGGTGGCGGTAACGATGAAGATGCAATATTGCCAACTTGGGCAACGCTGTTCGCAATCTTCCTGAAGGCGCGAGTGGTGCACATGATAGCATTTACATTGCTCCGCGCGGAAGGTGGTCCTGTTATGAATGCCTGTGTCGTGGACAATCTCCCAATTATGATCATGATGAATGACTTCAAGGATCTGGAAGACCGCTTGCGTCTCGCCGTCGCGCTCTTTACTCTCCAAAGACGTGTCGTCCGGTTCTCTACGCATTGGGGGGATGTTGTCTAGAATGATACCTTGTTGGGCGAAGAGCGGCATTGGCATGCTATACTTTATGTGACGGCCATTCCTTCACGCCCGAAGCCATCGAGTTGCTCCGATGGACCTAGAGACCCAAGGACAATTATGAAACAAGTAGGACAATATGGAGATGAGGATGAGGTGGAGAGGGATAGCAATGATACGAGTATTGCTCGAGGTGAGATACTGATAAATGTGTTAGACGGCCTCGAGGAAGACTTGCCTTTGGCACTGAAACTTGACCGCCTTCAACTTGTTCACTTATGAAACTATAAATAAATATTGATGCAATATGCAAGCCTCTGGGCTTAACGCATGGCCGTGTCGTTTGAGATCAAGTATTTATTCTAGTAGGTCGCCGATAAAGACATTCCGGAACATTGGAGCAACGAGCTATTAAATGCGATAGCAGGTGCATCATATATTCCTCTGATTCCTGAATCGGTGTCTGGCATCCATAAATGGCAATTGCTTCCATTTAGGCTTTCGGAACTTCTGGAGGACGTCCAAACAAACTACAAGAACATCCCTGAAGGACCGAAGCGGTAAGGTAGTGGTAGAATCACAGTAGCCATGAAGAGCTCATCGTGCCTCTGTAGTTTGTCCATCCTAATATTAGCGTAAGTGATTCACTGCGTTCGACCATCCTCCTGGCTGCTACTGGCTGCTCGAGGCATATCAATCGCAGCTTGGCATCGCCGTGCTACCCGGACGATCTGATTACTGGGTTGTCCTCTCAGGCTTGCTGTTTTGTTGTTCTCCTTCCAACTCTGGCCATCTGTCTGGTTTATCGGTTGTGGACTTAAGGCCTGAAGGCTTTACGTTTCATCTTCGTCTTCGTTATGTAATAACCAAGCATGCACGTCTGTGGCTATGTAAGTGACGCTCATTCAGCCACTGTCTTGACCTTTAACGTCGCCGCAAGTTGGCATCTCGCGATTCTAATCACCATTACACAATCGTTCCTGCATAATCATGAGAAGTTATAACAAACCAGGTAGGGAACGCCTTACTCACTCATTATTCAAACTCGCACATCGATTTGTTTCTTTTAAGGACGTTATCTGTCCAAAAATGTTCAGTTTAGGGTCGAGACTCCAACAATGCCCGATGGCACTGATTGGACTTGGGTCACCCCTCTGCTTAATGCTGCAAACGAGCTTGGGGCTATATGGCACGTAACAAACCCTCTGCAGAAAGTCAATAATATCGGCGCGGAGAAAGTTATTTCACATATTGAAAACGAATTATGCAAATGGTTGGATGCCGAGAGTATTCACTCTGTAGATGTTCCATTATCTATGTCTTTGGTGAGCATCTTTGTCAATTCAAATAATGGCGGTGTAGTAATTCCTCCAACTCTCAACCAGGATGATCATACTGTGCAAGTGCAGGAGCGACCAACACTTGCAGATGTAGAATCTGTATCAGCGAGGTTGATTTTTGAGTACGTTACTCAAGTTGCAGAAGTGCATCTGCGTCGCTACTGGAAACGTAATGGCAAGGATCCGAAGCAGTCTCACCTCAACTGGGCAGGAGACGATACAGTAAACACTAGCCCTGGCTCATTTTTCTGGTCCTTTTTTCAGTTACGCACATGCGTCGCTGGCTTCATGCGCCTCATGCGGTTTCCCGGTCTATATGAGGGTATGGCCGAGTACACTTTCGAGAAGTATTTAACTATCGCCATCGGGCTCATTTTCGATTCTCAACCAGTTCTATCACTTCCGTGAGTGATCAGATACTGGAAAACTTACTCGTGACTAATTTATGTGTCCTTTCAGAAATGATGCTCCGTCGATGTATGCTAATCCACTCCTGGTGACCTGTAAATCTCTTCTGATTACACTAAGATACTATTTCTTGATTAACCTCATATATTTTATACAGGCTGCACTCTCGGCGATCTAACGAACGAAATCAAACAATCCATAGCACTCGCTTTGCAGCCCACGTTGCGTACTTTTATCAGACTCAATGCCGACGGGTCTTCATCACTTCCAGAGCACTGTTTTGTGTTTGGGATACACTGGTCAAAATCCCGATTATCCATTTTAATTCACTTCCCCATACCTGTTGATCAAGCTGGCAAGAAGTGGAAGTTCTGTCAAGTTTTGGCCGCGGAACATTGGGTTGCTCTGGCCGAACGGACCGTACAGGAACACGCAGCTGTCGGTGCAGCCACTCAAGATGATCAGCTTCTGAATCGTTGGCGGTTGACTATAGCACTGTTTTTCATTCGTGCACATGTTCAACGACTGCAACACTACTTCCATCATCTGAAAGTAGATTTCTCGAGTTCTCACGTACAGAATTGGAGTACATCTCACACGGAACGTCTTGCTACAACTGGACTCTCTACAATAGCTGTCCAGTCAGTCGGCTCCTCATACTTGCAGGCAATGCGTCAAGCTTGGAGAGGCGTAAAGCTTGGTATCCCCAGAGAATGGGTTGTGAGTTGACCCACTTCTCTTGTACGGATCATAACTCATTGTCAATCAGCCGACATTAGGGGAATATCTTGTGACCAAAGACAACAATCCGGCTTATAGACGCTACGATAAAGTCAACAAAGCAATGCGATTTTTGGCGAAGGTATATTTCAATGCGATCCGTGATAAAGTCTCTCTCTTGGACAAACCGATGATAGAGAGTACTCATGCTATTGATGCTGATGAGAGACAAAGCCACGGTAGAGGAGACATGCCTTTCCAAAAGTACGAAGACTATGGCCCGGATTTCATCCATCGTCCGAATGTTCCCCGCTCAGCATTCGAGTGGGCTGCAATGCAAATTGAATACCTAGGCAGCGATACCGGCCCTTATCTGCATCGCACCTATGATCTTCTTAGTATGGCAGCACTTACCTGGCACGACATACAAATTTTCCTTGCAAATACATTAGCCGGATTTTCCTCTTATGCTGTACGATGGTGTGTTGCGATGTTGTTCATATGGACGCTCGGGATATACATTGATCTTCTGCTCAAAGGCAACCTGCAGTTCACTATCCTTTCGATGCGACTTTGAACTCGTCCAAGAACATAGTCTGTGACTTTGTGTTGGCTGAACAATTCATACCCCCTGGTATGCCGGAAACTATTGCACGTGCACCATCCGTACCTATCACTATATATTCCCCGGCCGTCCTCCTCGGTGTTCGTGCTATGACGGAGAGGGATACCAGCAGCGCCAGTGCTGTTGCCTCCTCGGAGCTAGACGAACTCAAGCTCCTCATGAAGCCTCATCTCCAAATACTACGGGATCGCATGGCCATTAGTGTGCACGATGCTAATGCGAGCTGCAGAACTCTTCTCTGTACCTACCTTAAACCGGGGTACATTCATATTTTTGCATTTACTCTTCAAGCTGTTAGTTTGGAGACTCAAGTCACCTTCATAGACACATTGCCAGTAATGAAGATTGCTGAGGGCATAGAAGATCTTCATGACCGGCTGCGGTTGGCAATCGCATTGTTTAGCCTCCAGCGACATGTGATCCGATATTGCACCCATTGGGCATCCTTGCCATGGTCACCTTCCACTCTAGCAGACGAACATGAAGCGATTCTCCAGGAAACAGGAATATGTACGCCTTCGGCTTCCAGGTTCGCAACGGTCCCACCATCAAAGCCGGTAGATCCTGCAATCAGCCACCATAGTTTAGACAGTGGGAGAGATAGCCGAAACACGGCTATGGCAGGAGAAGAACGAGTTGAAGAAATTCGAGACGAGATAGGCGTTTGGCTCTCAATGCATGAACCTTACGAACCTATTGTAGAGGCAGGGTCATACGATGTGTGTAGCCACCCTCACTGTGAGACACGGCCATTGTAATGAATAGCATAAAGGTTCAGATTGGTATAATAGAGAGCTTGTCCCTTTAAATTGGTCTATCAAATTCATGTATTCGATTCGCTTTGTGCATTCCCGACATAACGATAAGATGAGAGCCCAGTCCTGGATATTATGAATATGCAACCGTACATTCTTACAAAGGTCCATGAGAGGCTTGTCCCTTCTGTACGGCGGGACAGCATAACCTGGGAAGTTGGCAAATACTTCGGCGATACAAATTTTGATGTCGTCTCGGAACGTTGTTGTCATTGTGAGAAGATCGTACAGGAGCATTAAGTGATGTTGCAATTTGGCTTCCGGAACCAGAACTTTAGGCTACTCTATACCTCAGTCGTAGCAATATCGAGAGGCTGATGAAGCCGTAGTTTCTTCAGCCAAATCTCCACTGTCTCGCGCACCTGGCTCAGGTTCTCCCCTCGCGGCTTATCAGTGTTCTCACTGTCTCTCGAGTCCCCGTCCTCAATTGACCGCGTTACGCCCCATTCTTGTTCCGGCTGTGGAGGCGCGTCTTCAGAAGGTGAAGGCGTGTCTTGCTCTGCCACATCCACGATAGCTTCATGTTCCTCGATCAATAGTTCGTCGGGCCAGCAAATACTAGCCCATTGTTCGGCGAAGCGGACAACATGCGTTTGAAGCGTGAACAGGGCCGTCGCAAGGCGTAAGCGATCTTCGAAATCGCTGATATCATGAGCAAACATAGTAATCGGTAGACTATCCACGAGATGAAGTTCAACCTGATGATCGTCGCCCATAGAACTTAATGTTGAGCCGACAATGTGCACAAAGCCTGGTTTGACTATGATACAGAAGAGGATTGCCCAGGAAGGCCAACCGACGTCGCGCGTATCCTTTTCCTTGTCGTTGTTGAAGCCCAAGTCGACCATTCGGAGGTGCGGAAGCATAATGCCTCTGACGGCACGTAAGTCCGAATCTGAGAGTACACGCCCTTTTCCCTCCATGTCGTTTGAACGCAAGCCGATCAGTACCGCGGGAGAAGAGATCGACAAAGGTAAATAATATGCCCTCTTTATCATGCTCGGTGTGGTCGGAGGAATCGTCTGTACCGCAAGCGCGAAGTCCATGATGAATATAGAATCGTCTGTTTGTACTTCGAAGGGGTAGCATATACAAGGGTCCCTGCATGAGGTCGTCAAAACGAGTTCTTAATGGAACATTGGTGGTGCATCATACCATCGAACAGCATATGTTGAAAAGTTTGCAAAAGTATTGGCGAAAAAAATGTTGATGTCGTCCCAGGACGTTGTCGCCATCATGAGGAGATCGTATAGGAGCACTAAATGAGGTTGCGTGTTGGCTTTCAGATCCAGGTTTAGTCTGCGCCAGAAGAACATTGAACGCGGAACTTGCAAAGAGTGGGTGTACCGTGGACCCTTGTAATCCATTCGTTGATCATTTTGGACTACAGTCTCCTTGTCCATAGGAGCCAGAAGAGGACGGAGCGGGGACAAGGCCAACTTTGCTAAGGAGACCATCAAGGGTCGTACATTCTCCTCGAAGTCGTCAATGTCAAGATCGAGCTGTTCATGTTCCGCTGGCTGAGCAATATGTTAACCGTTAGGGACGCGAGTAAATGAGGAATGACCATACTATCCATTCAGCGGGGACATAAATTCGTGAGCCGCGCCAGAATCCATGAAGCTCGCACACGTATTCATGCAATGGTTGACGCCACGCAATCCCAATATCAATAGGCAAGCTTGAACCTAAATATGCCTCGGACGATTGAACAAATCCCATCTCCGATGAAGGGTATCCTGCGGTATCGCCTGTTTGTAGGCACTGTTTCAATCTCTGCACATGTGCACGAATCATAAACAAGGAGACTACAACTCTCCAGCGATCCAGAAGCATGTCAAACTCCGCGTAATGTCTGAAACTACCAATAGGGTTACGGTGATCAACCTCCTCGAGAGTTATCCAGTGCTGAGCAACCAAAACCTGGCAAAATTTCCATTTGTCTGGATCATCGCTGTCAATGTTCGTCACAAAATGCGCCAGAATATGAAGCCTAGCGTTTGACCAATGCAGTCCATAAACAATGAACTCCTCCGGAAGTGCCAGTGCCGAAGGTCCCGCTTCATTGTGGTTACGAACGAGTTTCACCAATGTGTTGCGTGCCGCCGCGGCGAAAGATGCTTGGACCTTCTTTGAGAGGTCAGAGCTTCCACCTATAAAGAAGTCCTGCGTGGATAAAAGGGGAACATGAAGGGAAAGATACTCACCTGCTATCAACAACGGCAAAGGAGAAGTTAGACGATCATTTGTCAGGCAATCAGTACCTCTAAGGCCAACATTCAGATAACCAGGCATTTAGAGCGAGCGTTGGTACAGACTCAATGAAATGGATGTCGCCATTCTCGTATAACAGCGAGACTGCAACTTTCATGTACTTTTCGAAAATATAGTCCGATCCGCCTTCAAAAGGTCCCGGCGTTCTCATCAGGCGGATTATGGCAGCGACATGACGTCTATCTCGAAGGCCCACATCGAGGATATTTTTGGTGTGTTTCTGGGCAGCCATTTCTTCATCTTGGCCCCACGCAAGGTGAAAGAACGTTCCGTTGGCCAATGTGAAGCGTTCTCTCCAATCCGAGACATGCATTTGCGCAACGTGTTCAACATGGCCAATAATGAGTTTCAAAGCAGTCAAGTCAATTGTAAAAGGATCTGGATCAACGTCACTGATCCTCAAGTGATATGGCTTTCTCTGGGGGACGAAAGTACTCAGTATGAAGACACGAGGAGGATGAGAGCCAGCATTCACCAAATATAAGGTAGATGAAATTCTCACGGCAGCCACACAATCCGGGTCGAGCCAGGTGGATGCAAGCATTTCTAGGTGAGGGACAATAGCACCTGTAGTTTCATTTTCGATACGCCTCAAGGGTCGCTGTTTGTTCCAAATTCCATGCAGGCAATGAGGATCCCATGAGGGAGTGATTGCAAGCCAAATACCATGGCTCAATGAGCGGGATAGGCGAAAGACATTAAACTCCACAAAGTTGTCCTTCCATGCACCTAGGGGCGGAAATGTGATTGGCAGCCGTGACATTTACTCAATGTGGGGCAGTCATAACTCACGACCACCGACGTAGCCTCTCATGCTGAGTTGCTCGCCACGTTGTCCCTTCCCGATGTATGACAAGAAATTCGGAAGTTGGAGCTATGCGCAGGTGAAGATGGCGGAGTTTGAGATTCCGCACATTGCATAGAACGTTGACCATCATGACGAGACTATGCGCCGCTGCGATGCATGGACGTCTGGACGCTTACTGTCGCTCTGATTACCGTGCGCGCCGATACGGCAGTCGTCGCGCAACGTTTTCGGACCGGCAATGATTTCAACCTGGGTGAAGCATCGATGAAGTTGGGCAAACTCGCACTGAACAGAGTGTACGACACCACCAAAGAACCTCCTCCCAGTAGAGGTGTCACGCCTATTCCTAGCCCGGTTGGAAGCCGAAGCAGCTCACCTGCTCCTGATCCATCTGGGGGTTAGCTGTCTTCCGTATACCCCCATGACATGCGACTTGGAATTTACTATATGCATCTCGATTCATCATCTTCATCCATGCCCTTTTCATCTATAAACCCTCCAGCCCCAACCGTTTTCTACGACTTTCTAACCTGAATCCTTAATTTCGCTAAAAGAGCGATAAATCTCCTAATGTTAACAATGGTAATGAACTGTATGATACGAATAGTAGTGAGTTGTTGTACGTCACTCGTTGAAAGAAGTTGTATCAATGGAATGTAATTCTGTCAGTCACACATCCTTCTGATCTTCAGTAGGAGGCGAACCGTTACCATTATACGGCTTTGCCTGAAGGTTATCGCCGACAGGGGATTGCACTTACCCAAATGTTTTGCATTTATGAAGAGAAGCAAACTAATACTTTGGATCGCTATGCCAGCAGGTAGAGTAGATGGGCCGTGTCCGTTGAATTTTAGGTAATTGCGTACAAATTGAATGCATGCTTGTTTGGGAGAGAAAGAGATCATCGTTTTGACTCAAGTTGGTCTAAGAAGGTCAACCAAGTCTTCTTGTCGATCACACCCTCGTCTAAGCATATATTAGTCATATTCCTCCAAACCGCAACGTAACATAAATCACTCACAATACCCATCCGTATCCGTTACGACGACATATCTCGCACCTAGTTTGGCGAACAGCTGTTGAACGAGTTCCAGGGGAGAATTTGACTGTACAGTCAGAGGTGCCTGTAGGAGTGATCACAATACAACTCTGTAAGATGTAGTAAGGAAGGACAAGATACCTGGTCCATATAACAGCTGAAGTCCGAGGGATCGTTGTGGTGTATATGTGAGCCAGCCTCAAGGGAAGATATTGAAGAAGTCATTTGACTGTGACCGTAAGGAGCCGTCGGGTGGAATGAGATGGTCTGATTTGCGTCTTCAGCCACGATAGCTGAGAAAGGGTTAGTAAAACATACCGCTCATTAAAAAGTGATGAGAAGAATGTACTGAGGGCATGTTCCAACTCGCTAGCACCAATATATCCAACCAATCGAGATTCCCTGTCGTCTGGGCGCAGAATGGGGAATCCGCTATCATCGTTGCCAGAGTTGAGCAATGACTGAAGCTTGTCTCGTAGGCTCTTCACAGTATTGGACTCATCAACACGGATAACATCCACATCGCGCTCGGTCTGTAATGAAAGGTAAACGCAGAAATGCGGGTCTTTATGATTCAACTTACCACATCGTTGATCTGATATGAACCCCATATATAGTCTCGCTTAGGATTGAGGTAGGGAAGCTGGGAAAGGCTGGGAAGGGACGTCAATAAAAGGTGACAGTTGTGATTGTGGAACTTACTCGATAACTAAGTCGTATATACCCTTTGGCTCCACGGCGTCAGCCACAGTTTTAGCAACCAGAACGGAAAGCATGACAGGCACGGCGTAAGTAAGAGTGTCAGTGAGTTCGAACATGATCACAGCAAGCGAAACAGTAGTTCTCTACAAAATATGTTATCAATATGTTAACAGGCGTAAAAGCAGCTGAAGGTCTTACAGTGACGCCAGAAAGCGTAGAAGCAGCGCCGACCATTGCGTACAACCCTGGAATGACACAGTCAAGGTCACCGCGGCACGAGGCAAAAATAGGGCTATTGGGGTACGAGTGTTGCATCCACTGAATCAGAATACCGACAATACGACCAGCACAAGCTCCAGCTATAAATGACATAGCACAAATCAGACATACATCCACACGCAGTGGCGAAAAAAATTGATTGCCCACCTCCTAGGGTTGGGATGAAGATTCCAGCAGGGACTTTGATACCGAATGTTATCAAAGTAAGCACGCTCTTCACGACCAGAGCGGTGAAGATCGCGCGAATGACAGGCCAGGCTTGCGTGGAGGGGTTGACTACGCAAAGACCTGAGTGGGTATTCGTGCTTCCTGTCCGGCATTCGGCGAAGAGATTGTATACCAACTCAGTGCCTCCCATGCGGGTATATGGGTTGAGGAAACAGAGAAGAGTCGTAACAGATGTTACCTGACATGGAAATAAGTGTGAGTGCTCGATCCTAAAGGAAGACCCTAAGGAGAGCGTACCAGACAAACTTCGAGAAGAGGATGAGCTTTGAGCCAGGTTTTATTCCGAACGTCACGGCTCCAGCGATAGTTCAGCTTGGAGAAATAAGCACCCCATAGGCCCTGAATAGATGAAAACCATTCAAGCATACTCATCATTTCGGAAGTGCTCAGACGTACCCCGAAGACACCAAGAAAGAGGAAGAAGATCAACTCGTATGCATGCCAGTCCTACGAATATCGGATAAGATGCACAGCTATATTGTGGCCAGCGATTGACACAGACCTTGTCATATGTCACCTGGAACAACACGAGCTTGCCGCTCCCAAATGGGTCAAGGAACTTCAACGTCATGGCGGCAACCATAGCGCAGAAGAAACTGTGGCAAACAATGGTCAGCAGACCGCATACAAGGTTAAGAGAAGATAAGCCAATGTACTACCTCCGCCACATGACCTTAGCAGGAAAGAAATACGAGACCTCCTCCAAGCTGAACAAGACACCGCCAATCGGGGCGCCAAAAGCGACAGCGACGCCCGCTGCACTCGCTGCGCTGAGTACCTCTCTGCGTTTGCCTATATGACCATGAGAGATGAATGCCTGAGAAACTAGAAGTACATTACGTACCTTCATTGTTCTCGTACTTGCTGAAGAACCTAATCAACGAAATGAACAATCATTACGAGATCAGGATTGAAGCGATGGCAGGTCACGCGCCTGCTGACAATATTGCCGACACAAGAAGCAATGTGAACAAAAGGCCCTTCCTTGCCTGAACATAACGCATTAATCAAAAGCCCGCCTCTTAGCCGCGAGAACGTGAGCGTACCAAGTGACAGACCAGCTGCGACAGATAGTGTTAGACCAACAGCTTTAGTGAACAGTGTCCTTCCTCCAAGGTACCCATGAATAACGAAACCTTATCACTTATCAGATGACCGGCATGAGCACGTAATGTTAATGGCGTCATACCAGAAAGTATAGTTTTGATCTCAGGTATGCCACTTCCGGCAGCCTAACACAGAGCGGTTCCTTAAGACAAAGATAATGTTTTAACAGGCGTACGTACATAGTATAGGACCCTGCGTTTTTGTTCGGATCCTGGGACGGGAGGATCGACCTTGCCATTGTCGTCATCCTCCGCGAATGTCTCGGAGAGCACACCAGAATCCTTGCGTGTAATGAAAGAGGTTGATGCAGTTAGATAGATCGTAAGTAGTGAGGAGGTAATTGCCATGACGAGCTGCAACATGGCACGTTATCAATGAGATAGAGTTTGATTCGATCGCGGAGCACGCACAGCTAGGACAGCATATACAATATACTCAAAGGCCTCAGCCTCAAAGTAGATCCAGTCACTTGCGTCTGCGACAGGGCTGAAAACCTGGGCCCAAGATCGCCAGGAGGCACAGGTTTCGCTCTCATGCAAAGATAAAGACGTGAAAGCCGCCAAAATATAGTCCTGTTCGTCGTACTGAGGACAACAAAATCGCTTGGCCTTATACCAAGCAGAACCGCAGTAGCCGTCCTTGAGGTCAAAGAGCCATTGCTCGCCACGCGCAATCAAAAAGGCTATGACAGCCGTCAGGAAGCCAACGATGATGACGATAACCCAGCCAATACTTCGATCTAGTTGCCTGAGGAAGCGCCCACGTCGAGAACGTCTCCTTCTAAGCCGCGCACGACGTGCAGAATCCTTGATGGCGTCGTGGAGCCAATCGATGGAGGTGAAGGACGAATACCAGACGCGGATACCATTCGTCTGGACATCCACTTCAGCTTCTGGGGGTTCAGGTTGAGTTGCTCCTATTGGCTGGTCGTAAGCAGAGATAGGCCGTGATCGAAAGTGGGAGGGTTCACCGCGGGCCGTATGAGGAGGGGTTGAGACTGGCGAATGTGTCGTCGATGCTGAGAAAAGGGGTATAGAGAGACCAGGCAGCGATATCAAGCCACGACGAACGCTGAGACTGGAACTCGTCTTCTTTGTGGGAGGAAAACTGGGTAGTGTTCCATATGATGTATTTTGAGTAACGCTCGGACGCAAGGTAGCAGTCTCATTCATGGATGAGTCTTCCTCTCCAATGTGAAGTAGGCGTTGACGACGCCAGGTCGTGTCGGATGGAGGACTGAGCGGTCCAGAAGGCTGTTCCTCCCTTTCTCCACCACGGAATGAAGCGTTGGATAAAGTCCTTCGCAGGCTATTTAAAGGCATCCTGAGAATGAAAAGGGAGATACAACAGATATTACACGAATGATCTATATTCTGGTGACCGACGGGGAGGCAGATCAGCTCAAATGGAGCAGGAACGGCAGCCTGAGCACCGGACGCGCACGTTTGTTTAGCTGGTATAGGGTGGTGCTGTCTGAACGCCGACTTCGCGGCGCGTTTGTGGTATAAGGATTAGTATGTGGTAGAGAGAAGAAAACTAGATATGTTCACTTGAACCCCGGCCCTCCATGCGGGTACGTCGCCAAAGAGTCCGGAATGAAGTCGAGACAAGCGCTCAACTCATCTGTGAAACAGGCTTGAAAAGGCAACCTTAGAAAATCTTACAGGAGCGTTTAGCATCATTGGGCGCTGGCGTCAACCTCACAAGTGGCAAAGACGTAAAGATAATGGTCTGAACTTCGATAAAACGCTCATATTGACATGCCTGGGGTTCCAACACTGCCAATAGAACTGATTATACAGATTCTCAACATTCTCGATTACAAGGGGTTGCTCAAATGTAGACAGGTACGACATCACGATTCGGGCCATGCCTGCCAGCTGATAGTTTTCGGGTTAGATATGCAAACAATGGGATCTTCTCATCCAAGGCGACACGAGCCTAATATACAAGGTCCATCTCGCCGTCAACGGAATGGAAGATAGCAATTCCAGCAGTATGAACGTAGTCGAACGCCTGCGCACTCTTAAGGAACATGGTGATGACTGGGGCAAACTACGGTTTACGCAGGATGAGATTGTGGATATGAACACACCAGCAAACTGCGTGTGGGAACTTCAAGGAGGTGTCCTGACCCAAGCGAGGGATGAGAGAACATTGGTCTTTACGCAGATCCCTTCTCAGCTTCGTCACATCCAAAAGAGAACATGGACATTGGATAATCTCGATGTCGTTGTGGCCGATTATTGCATCGATCCTTCTCAGGATCTCCTGGTGATTGCGGGGGAACGAGCTGACGGTAGGTAAGTAATGATCATGAGCAATGTCGGGTTTCGACAAATTGAGACATGCATCTCTATCTGGCGTAGTGCACCTGCCAACATCCACCTGCGCACATTGTCAAGTGGTGATACTCATCCACGCGCTTCCAATGTAATCCTAGCATACGGTCACGATTATATTGGACATTCACATAACATTCGGATTTCCGGGGATCATGTAGCAATTTGCTGGAGTGGGAAACTATTGTCCATCTGGAACTGGAAATCTGGGGTACTCCAAATGGTAAGCATATCTTGACGTCGAGTTGCATGAGGTGCGCAATTAATTGGTGGATCGGTCAGGCTTTGAAGGGCCACCATCTAACATTCGCATTTCTTTCCGACGACCATGTCCTGATCCCGCGGTACCATGAAACTAGGGTCGATCTTATCGCGATCAACTTCAGGCTCGCCTCCTCTACATTGACTGCTGTGGACGACATCGAGTACGACTGCGCCTTTGGGCTTCCTCCCGTAAATCCGCATTCGCAAGACATCAACGTTTCTATGCGGTACGGCCCAGCTGTTCCTAACGCATCTCGCCTTGCTCCGTTTCATATCTCACAGGAGGATTTCCTCCTTGTAGTTTATCTTACCGGCGTAACGAGTCGATGGAGAGTTGGATTGGATCGATTCATGATCCCAGCCTCCACGTTACTGCGTCATCTTGAAGCACTCCCAAGTCACACGGATGATAGGTTCCGAATAGACTGGGATGAATGGGGTCCAACCGGCTGTCAAGTATCCCCCCTCTGCCCCGGATATTCAAACATATGGATTCGTAACGTATACGGTACACGATTTGTTGAATTGGAAGACAAAAACACGGACGAGTCAGGGTGCATCAGGTTATTCTTCGCCGACTTCAACCAAGTGGCTGCTCGGAAGGGAACAGTCGAAGGACAACCTCTGCAAACTGCTGTACACATCACGGAGGCCGTGTCATCGGACCTATTCCAGGGCCCTGTGACGACTTCATTGCCATTCCGATCAAGAACGTGTACTTTATCGTCCAAAACCGAAGAGCGCTATGAAGGTGTTATGGTCAGTGAAGATGCAATCGTGTTAGTCCGATACACTGCAAGTTCAACTACGCTTTTCCCGGTGTTTTCTAGAACTGACGTCTGTCATCATAGCGAAACTTCCGAACTCAATTCCGTATCCTGAGCATCTGACATCGGTTCCGTTAGTTCCGATTCATCGTATTTGGCAACACCGAATGCGTCTTCGGACGGCGGAGCTGGTCAAAGTTGGAAACTTATCTGACTTCTGGTCACACCACGACTCTTCCCTTTCAACACCTACGGATTCCCGCACAGATATCTGTGGGTGCTCTAGTGAGAGTGTTTACATAGCGAAATACATACCGTCCATGGTAACGATAACATCTTTGATCTATATATACAGAAGTGACGTACCCGCTTAGGATCGTGACTTGAGACATGCTGCCTTGTGCGTAGACCAATCTCTACAATAGCAGAGAGGTGGAGATCAGTCGAACTGAAGAAAACAGAAGTACAAGAACAACGCACTGAGATTGGCATTTCCGAGAACAATAGAATACCGACCAGCAACCTTTACACACGCGTATGGAATGCAGGTGCGACCGTGTAAACGGATCATAGTGGTATCGACAGGGACACAGTGACCAGTGGCACACCCTCGCGTAAGGTTTGATTTGTGCATGTTCATCGAAGTCCGCAGGGATTACATTGAACGTGAGTCCAAAGTGCGAACCAAACTCCACCATAGCTTGCAGCACCACTTGACGCAAAGGAGCGATGGCAGAATCGAGAGAATTGAGTCCAGAAAGAAGCGGATACCACCATGATGCAATAAGGCTGGCCATTTGGGCATAGAAGTTGGTAATATATCCAGATATGCGTTGAGAATCCATTATGTATGCCTTCAAAAATCCGCGGAAGCCGTCTAAAAGCTTTCATCAAGGAAGTGCGATACTATCATGCAGATGTACTACGCTCACTTATGGCCCATATATCTTTTTGTTGAACGGCGTATGCAGCGCTGCTCGCAATCAAAGTAAGCTCTCTGGGATGAAACAAGACCTGAAGATCCTTGGCGGATTGTGGCGGCTTCCAATCATTCATAAGAATGTCACTGAAAATCATATACAAATCAATCCAGTCACTGCGAGCGCATTCAAGAAGGGGAAACTGACGTCAGATGAGCGAAACCCGGACTAAGGACCTTCCAAGTGAACTCGTCCGAACCTGAACAAAGCTGTCTTTGAAGGGTCCGTTTGATTGCGGGCAACAGACCACCCCAAGCTGCCCTGATCTTCCGTATCTCCGTATGTTGAACCAACGAGTAAGTTATGCTAAGGGCTACCGCGATCGGATCGTCGCAGATGACCTGTTCCACTGTCCCAGCCAGAGCTGCAAGGATTGTGCTGGTCGCCGCCCAAGTCTCATCAACCAATAATTTTTCACGGAATTCAGCAATCTCGGCAGCTCAAGATAGATGTTTTTAGGACCATCAGGCTGGTAGGCCAAAGTGCGAATCCGAATCGGCTACACAGGCACGCCAGCACTGGAAGGCTGCGTGTCCTATGCCACCATGGGCATGTCCAAGAGAGGGATAAACCTGACTGACGAGATTCCAAAGCTGTTCTTGAGTATTATCGCATTCCATGTGGGGAGGGTATTTGGGTAAGAGTGTTCGCGGAACCCGTTCCATTGGGCTTCCGACTGACACTCCCTCATCTCGCTAGCGAGCTCCCGAGCAAAAGCGGAACGATGAGGGTGTCGATCTACATGCAGCCTATACAGTGTGTCTCCGACCAGCATTGGAGATGTCTTCATCTGTCGACGCCATCGAGCGATCTGTGCTGAACTTGGCTCAGCAGGTGATTGGGTAGGAGTATGAGTCGTAGTCAGCCGTAAAACCCGAGGTGGCATAGCAGGGAACGAACAAAATCGAAAATAGCTGGAGATCGCTATATCTGGCCGAAATGCAATGTCCTGTTCACTTTTAAGTATGATTCAAAGGTCTGAAATGCGTGAGTTGATACCAGCTACTAGGGTCATCGCTCAGTCGGCTGAGATTGTCTGCACAGAATCTTCATCCTGGGAGACTCTCACGGCTCACAGGTATTCAGCAGAAAAAGTACAGGTCCAGGATGGGAAACACGACTCAGCGTGGCCATTTGACGACCGGTAACATAGGACGAATTTAAGGTCTTTCAAGATCAAACCGTCCAAATAAACACACTTTACAGGTACGACGGATAGCGTTCAGTCCATGAATAGTTTCCTAAGTCCATTAATAGTCCATTCAGAAAAGTCCAACAGAAACAGAAAGGGAGCGGGTCATGTCATGGTTGGTTCAGACATGCTGGACTCTACGGAAGATAAGATGGGTTAGTTCGGAGTTCGCCTTAGAGGCAGGAGATAACGTACTGTATGAACCACCTCTGGTCAGCCGCAACGCAGTTACCACCGTGAGCGTTCTGCTGAGCTTGACAATTAAACGCAACCCAATCGAGAACTGCGGCCTACAACAAAGATAAGAACGACGAGTCAATCATCATTATTGTAACTCGAAATCAGGAATATACGTACCCAGTCAGTGCGGCAGTATTGTTCGTCAATACCAGCCTGGTTGACGAAAAAGCTCAAGCACGAGCGGAATTGCATGGTGATTACATTGGCGTTGGCTGGGATAGTAAAGATGGCACCTAAGAATAGTGTGAGTCAAGCTCGAACACAAACTGCAGACAGTCCTGTAGACTCACCGATGTTTTGACTGTCATATAACAATGCATCCGAGATGACGTGACATTCGTTAGGATCGGGTCCTCCGCCAGAAGGTATGAAGCAATTTGTATTACCTTCCAAAATTAACGGGGTTCAGCGTAAGTACAGAAGTGGCAAAATGGGACTTACATTGGGCGCCACAGACGTTTACAGGTGGAGTTTGCCTCTTCTCTAAATCGAAAAGGGCGGAGACGTCATTAGCACAGTGAATGCCCTCGATCTTCACGTTCTTGTCTTTGCCGATGTATGTTTGAGAAACAACGGTGGGAGACTCGCAGAACGAGAGAGTTTCGGAATCAACCGCTGCGCATAGTATCGCAGCAGGGAAGAGGGCAAGCAAGAACAAAGTTCGCAGCATCGCGAAGTCTTGTCTTGTATGATGAGGCTTGAGGGATGTTTGCAAATGTGGATGCGAGGAGTGTGAATGGGGTCATGAAAGGCACTTTCGAGCGACCTTTATACCTCTCAGTTGCACCACTAGACCCGTCCAGGTTGACTTTCACATCTCGGATAGCCGGCTTTCAGCGCGAAGGATAGAGCTTCAACGAGAAAAACAGCCAGACATCAGAGTATTCGGACCGATAGGTTATTGACATGAATATTGACAGCCAAGTCCTAACGGGCTCCCGAACCTATCCAAACTACAACAAATGAGTTCTCACTCGACTAGTCGCAGAGAGCAGGGAGCAAAAGATTCGGTAGTCCCGTTAAATTTGATTTCGTATACGTCATGCGACACGGTCCGGTAGAGAAATGGGCGACTTGAAAGGCGTCCGGGCATGCTTCACCGTCACCCTTGAGATGGGCAACCGACTGGGAGCGGAGGGAAGTCATTGCAGTTGAGCATGCATGACCTAGACTGTTGACCACACTGATCGTATAAGTGTATTCTCGTGAGAATTGAATGAACGAGAGCGTCCTGGCAAGTCTCTAGACGCTGAAATTCGGCCGATGGTCCGTCACTGAACAAGGACGTAACAAAAATATCACACTAGACCCGCACACAGACGACGAAGGTCAAGGGATCTCATTTATATTGCTCCCACCGCCCACCTAAACGCTGCCTTCGGCATCTGGGGATCTGTAGGCTGTCTCTCGACTAAACATTGTGCTGAAAGTACCAGACCGTACAATGTGTCTGACACTGTGACCACCATGGACAACCACGTTGCTTCATCGATCCGCCTGGATGACTGGCAGACCCGATACCATGGGTAAATTTGGCCTGCCCCAAAACAATTCATCATCCAACTTAGCATTAACAGCCGTCTTCATTGCAACCTGGGCACTTTCTTTCCAACATCTAGATGAGAGAGTAACGTCATCATGAGCAACCTGCTCCTGCAACAAGTAGGGGGCGTACAGAATCATGTAATCCTCACGTATAAAATGCTCCTTACCACCAAAACCGACGCAACAGCCACCCTTTGTGCATGAAGTATCAACCAAAGCATTATTTATACATGAAGAATGCGCACCAAGTGAAGACCTGTCTTTCCAGGGACCTGTTCCTGTCGACCCTCATCGTCTATGACGGTGGCTAAAGCATAATACAAGCTTCTTTGTCGTCTGTACCGTGCATCCTTTTCATAGCCTCCTTCAACAGGTTCTCTTCCTAGAGGGACTTCACCATGAGCGCTGTCAACCCATTCCATCCGCTCTGGAAGGAATGGTTGGAGTTCCCATCGGCCCTCGTGTTCTTTCTCGTGACCATCAAACGGAACAAGAGGCGAGAAAGCGCCCGAGCTGGAAAGTACGATCTTACAAGGATGTAAGGAATGCTCCGCTCCTGTGATTAGGAGTGCAGAACCAAGGAAGACGTCTTGTCCAAAGCCATCGTGCACTACCGGTTTGCCAATTCGATCGAGAGGGAGTTGATGATCGGAAGTGGGAGCAATCCCGTTGTGCAGGAGAGGAAGAGAACGATCGAACTCTTCTATGAGTTGTCTCCAATGCATTGTAAGTGTTGTCTCTGCTCGACGTACAGCATCCCTAAATGCGACAACGCGAACATCGGCAATACCATGATTCTGAAACTCATTGACAAATGCCGCAATAATGGTCGCCGAGGAGCGTTGTTCACCTTCCGAAAGTGAGATGCCGAAGAGGCCCATGGTGCTGAGTAATAAATCCTGAGGGCGATCGGAACTGCGTGTAACAGCGCTCCGCCATGTGGCAAGGTATCGTTGATATCTCTGTTCGTAAGTGACATCCTGGCCTTGCAAGGATATAGCGTCACGTAAAAGAAGAGCATAGCCATGAGACACATGGCCAAACAGCCGTATTTCACTGTCTTTCTTCGTCATAGTTGTCGGCAAAAGGTCTTCCAACGGACTGTAGTAAACTAAATTAGTCGATGTGAGCGCTTTCGCGTGAGGCGGTGGAAGCATGGAATTCTGTGAGGACTGAGAGTCAGTCGAAAAGTAAAGGACCAACGCTCTAGAAGGAACAATGGCTTCTTGCAAGGTCCACATGCGCGTAACCCACGGCGTTTCTTCATCCAATCCAACCAAGCGTTGCAACCCGCCAGGGAATATGATGCATGTGTGACACAGTCTATATACATCGCACATGCGGCTGATCTGCCATGCTTTGTCCTTGGAATCCATCTGCCGGATGCAGAGCCTGTCCACCCAGAGGAAGTCCGCACCTTCCCGAATTGACAAAGTGCACGCCAAGTGTACCACTTCGGTACATATTGGGTCACCTAACCGACCGGTATCTTGGATCACTTTGAACGTGCTGCTAGTAGGAGCGAAGTAATGGCAGGGAGCTCCCACCCAAGGGTACGATATAGCTGCATAAGGGACATTGGGAATATCGGGAGTTTCATAGATGACGACAGTGTGTTCTTCGATGTACCTCTTGCAGTCGAGGAGCCTGAAGGCGCACGGGGTCGAGACTGACGAAATATCATGCACGGTATTCTGCAGCTCCGACAACGCGATCTTATATGCATTGCTAATCGGGAAGCGTTCCCAAGGTGACTGTGTGGGTGTGAATATGGAACGATATGATTGCGGTACACACTTACTTGATAATTGGGAATTATGCATGGCTTCCGTAGTATATGTCTCAGCTGAGTATTGCAAGTAACTTATGATGGCGGGGCGCACCTGTGATGTCTGCCACTTTTCCTCCTCTGGCAATGCCAGGGCTGGAATAGATCGTATGAGCTCTTGCCACTGGGCGGAAATGTTGATGCCTGAAAGGAAGACGGCATCTCTGAACGCTATTACACGAAGATCCCTGGAATACGGGTCGCAGACCTCCTTCTTGAACTGCGTTATCAGGCTCTCCAATTGAAGCCCTTCCTCAGATGTTTCAAAAAGACCTATAACACTCGGCAAGAGGTCCTCGATGTTCGACGCCGCCCGGATGAGTGCGCATTTCCATATTGTCAAGTTTCGGTAATACTTCTGTTTGTCCGTGGAACTGCGACTTCTCAGTGACAGGGCATCTACCAGGAAGGATCGATGGCGTTGGCGTCCGAAGAGTCGCATGCCATACAGTGGGTCCGTGGACCCCCACAAGAACTCATTTAGAGATGTCGGAGCGAAGGTAGTCATAATCTGCGCAGTTGGAGCAGCAAGGACTTCTGGAAGAGTCCACGCCCTCGTAATCCATGGCGTCTCTTCATAGACATTTGCTAAACGTTGCAAGCCACCTGGGATCACCAAACACACATGACACTGTCTGAAAACGTTACACATTCGCTCCATTTGCCACTTTTTGTCGACGGGATCTCCTTGACGTATACATAACCGGTCGATCCATAGGAAGTTTATGTCGTCTACCATAGCGAGAAAGCAGATTCTATTGAGGATGGACGTGCTGATTGGGTCGCCATTGATACCAGTTTCCGCGGTGTATACTTTGAAAGTCTTTCCCTCATGTAGGACCTGTTCATTGCATACGATGCCGACCCAGGGGTACGAAATCGTCATGTATGGGACCGTCGGTATGCAATATGTTTCATATATGGTCAAGGTGCGCTCCTTTGCAAAGCGTCTGCAGTCCATTAGTCGAAAGGTACAAGGAGTGGACACCGGCAATATATCGAGGGTGGCGCCCTCGAGTTCCACTGTCGACAATTTGTACCCTCGGTGCACGGGAAATGGAATCGTAGCACACTGATGACAAATGGATTAGATTATTCAATAAAGCTTGCTTTGAGGGCATTCTTACAGACCTCTTCGGGACTAATCACACGAGGCTACGGTGGCCAAATTATAGTATCCGGATATTCACTAGGAAGTATAGAGCACATACTATAGTCGTTACTGAAGTCTGCTGACCTCCATAGACAGGCACCGGTCTGTCGCTCTGAGGCGGGCTGGAGTGCAGCCCAGGCTGTCAAAGCATCAACATATGGAGCTTGAAGGATGATAAGCAGCACGAACTGTGATTTCCGCAACATTAGACGAATCTTCTGTTTGAGGAGAGACTTTAGGCGCGGTGTAAGGCTCTACTGTTGTTGTTGTCAGAAGAGCATTCGGCCCTGATGCCAAATCCTCTTGTGCTATGGCTGCGACAGTGTCGAACGCATGTTGATCATGTTCATCCACATCGATACACAGACATTCTGGTAGTGGCGACGGTAAGCGAAGCGCGCAGTGAGAGAAACAACGACCATACCGCGGATGTTACGAAGGGTAGCTATTAGTTGGCTTCGCATTTACTGGAAGATTTCGAATAGAGGGGGGCAAGGCGGTCAGCAATCAACGAGAGTCGACGACTTCTCTGAGCAGGCTCAAAGGAAGGATGACATGAGGTATGCATGCGCTTAATGGTTTACTACCTGTTATTACAGTTATGGATATAATCAGTGCGTGTACAAGGCACGTACAGAGGTTGACAGGCAGATGCAACCTTCCAAGTGCCCTAGGATATTTAACTGTCAGTGCCACTCACAGGGAAGATTCCAGGGGCGCTCAGCACACACTGCGCCGAGCGCCTTTGGAACCTTCCTTGTGTACAAAAGACCGTTGCCCCAAATGCGGGGGAGTGAATGTATCGCACATGATGAGAATCTGCAGAGGAGGCACGTATGAAAGATTAAGGAAGTCACTCTGAATGCAAGTCGAACGTTAAAGCTGTTTGAACGAGCCACTAGTGCGTTTTACGTGTAGTAAGCGCCAGCGATTTCCAATTTGGAAGCATTGTGGGAACAACCTGCCTCATTTGTCTGGCTGTACTAAACGCTTACCTACACTCACGAGCTAAGCCAAGTCCAAGGTCTTTCTCCTTACTCTCTTCTCTTCATAACATCATGACTACCTCCGGTCTTGGTATCCCCGTTAAACTTCTCCACGAGTCCCTCGGACATGTCATTACTGTTGAGCTGAAAACGGGACAGCTCTACCGTGGCAAACTCGCAGAAGGTAAGCCCATAAGCACCAATCACTGCAGTTCCAATCTAACCTAGATTCCTCTTCCCTCATCACAGCCGAGGATAACTTGAACATTTCCTTGAAAGACATTACTGTGACACAGCGAGATGGTCGTATCTCACAACTCGATCAAGTTTACATCCGAGGGAGCATGGTTCGCTTTTTCATCGTACCGGACATGTTGCAAAATGCACCTATGTAAGTTGCCCGACAGGTTCGATCTTGCTGCAGTGCTAATGTTTCATGTCGATAGGTTCAAACGAGTAGGACCGAATGCAATGAAGGGAAGGGGTATCGGTACGGCGCGTGGAAGGGCTACGATCATGCGAGGTATGTCATTAGTTGTCCTCGAACTTATCTAGTGCTGACCAATATTCTTTCTGTAGCAAATGGTTGGTCACTCCTATTTTTTCTTCGGTTTGTATGATTACTGACGATATGATATCTTATGCAGCGCGGCGTGGTCGTGGCGTACCTGCAGCACGAGGCATCAGACGATGAAGGAAGGACGCGTTCTCCCCCCCTGTCACAAAACCAGTCTCCTCTTTCCGTTAGTCTTCAACATTCCTTTCGTCGTACGTCGCTCACAATGTGCAGCAGGTGGAGCTCTACGCGCGTTACATTCCTGCTTTACGTGTAGATTGTATTGTATGTAATATTGTCATCTTCTGCAATCTTTTGGGCATGGTGCTCTGACATAGCGCGACTGTTTAAATGGTAATCATACTGAAAGCAACTTTGAAGAAACCGAGAGAGCATTGATACAAGGTATCAAACCATCCGACCAGTATATCTAAATAATACAGAAACCCTCTCAGTGACAAGCCATACCCTTTCCGGAAGCGGATGATCCTGCTAGGATACCTTCCACGTCCATCTGAGGGTTGAATACGAAATGCCCGATAGCGGCCCCGACGACAACGGCCAGAATGAGATATGCCTGAGATACGCAACACGGGGTGATTAATGAAACAAATACACAGTACAACCAAAGACAGTTCCACTCACGTTATATGTCATGAACACCAGCATGAGGAAGAATGACAGGAAGACTGTCAAGCCATATAAGAAAGCTCGCGTTAACCGAGCAGTGAGGGGAACAGTCGTTCTACAAACCAGTTCGAACTCAATTCCTTTGACCTACAAGACAACTTAACCCATAAACCACTCACCCAGTATGTTCCTTAACCACCCGCAAACCAGTCAACAAACCCGCCTCTTCACTATCGACTTCAGGGCTGCTTCGTCCACTCACCCCACTTCGACCTTTGCCCTTCCCTTGTGCGCTCAAGCTTGCAGCGATCTTGACATCAAGGTTACTCTGCGCTCGGCGGAGCCATTCGTATAGGACTCCAAGTGCCACTACGATGAGGCATGAAAAGACGAATGCGGTTGTGCTTGAAATGTGCCAGGAGCGGAAGACGATACATGTGTCTTCGATTTGGGTGTTCCTGTCGTTGAAATGTCTTTGATTGAGGGAAGGGAATCTAAGGGTGTTGATGAGGACATACCATAACATGTTCATCGAACACCTTCGCGTTGGCATACTGGGCATTTCGTGTCCACCGTGTCCGCCGTGGTCACCGTGATCCATGTTGCACAACTGAATGCGTAAGTGGTGTCAATTTTGAAATGAACGCATATATATAATAGCTTTTCACTCGTACGTTGTAAGAACTGGTCAGTCGTCCCTACGAATGATGAGTGTAGGTTACTACGGTTGACGTTCCGGACACGCCAGGACATGGCTGCGCTCGAGGTCTGGACGGTGTCAGACGCCCATTTCACTTCCATTGATGGGCCTTTCTGAGGGACATGCTCGACAAGCATATGTAGTACAAAAAATGACATGCAAAGGACGTTGTAGTATCATGTAGCCCTCATCTCAGTATCCTCATCCTTCTTCCCCAATCCTTGCTTCTCTAGCAGCGCATCAACCTCCGCCGGTCTGTAGACCTTTGCTTTAGGCGTCTTTGTCGCAGGATCGAGGGTCAGTGTGGCAAACTCAACTGTAAAGAAACGAAAGAAAGATTGTAAGATCCGTTATCGCATCATAACACGAAGAGATACTCACGCTTCTCGCTACCCAACGTCGTGCTATCCATGGTCTTGCTCATCACCCTGAGAACGAGACCAATGGCATCTTCCATGGTGATATCGTCCTTGTATTCTTGCTTCAACAGACTCTGTGCTGTCCCATTGTTTGCACCGATGCAAGTCGCCTTCCAGCCGGAGTAGTTACCGGAAGGATCGGAATGGTATAGTTGGAAGTGATAATGAGGGTCGTAGCCAGCGTACAGCAAGGATACACCGAAAGGACGGAGACCTATTTTTGACCATGCCAATCAATACATGAATTCACGGGAGCTGCTCAATGACGATTACGGACCTCCATATTGCGTGTATCCCTGCTTTAGATCACATAATCTCTGCGCAAGGAGTTCGACGGGGATATCTTCATTGTATAGGTATAAGTGCCGTTGGGCTGCTTGACGTGCATAGTTGACGAGGGAGTTCGCATCAGCAGTAATTCCAGCCACGCCCGCAACAACATTCCTACGGATTAGATAATCCGAGGTTCAGTGAGGAAATCGAGGTCAGCGTATTGGTTATGACGCACGAATTCAAAAGGAAGATCTTCTCGCCACTACCACCATAACCACCTTGCTTGGCACTAGAGAGATCGAGAAGCTTTCCGGTAACCTTCTTCTCTGCTGCAAGGACGATACCGTCTTTTGCTAGAACGCCAAGAACAGTACCGGCGTGTGAGATCGCCTCCATGGCATATTCGACTGCAATGCTAAATGAGTATAATCACAGCGGTAACAAGGTTTTCTGCCCACTTTGGTACAATCGCCCTGTAATTTAGGACAAGCATATAAACACGAGTTCACGAGAGCAAAGGGCTTATGTTTACCTTCTGGCGAGAAGATCGTGGTGCGACCTAGCAAAAGCGGAGTACGTCAACTCTCCGATCTACATTCATTTAATTAACAGACGTACTATCATAACGTCTGGCCTATCAAGAGCTTAAGCAATGTTCCCCATAATCAGTACCAGAACAAGGCTCACCATGGTGTTGTAGAGGGCAAGGAGTCGGTGGTAAGAATGTCTACTGGAGGGATGAGGCAAGCTCAATGAACGACGCGTCCCCTTGCATACGCGTCTTCGGACATTGCCGATGGTTATTAGGGTTATGGTTAGCCGACAGCTTCACGACAAATTCATTTCTTGAAATCGCACAGTTGGGATCGTCTGTGATACCACTGCAAGAGACCTAAAAGCTCATCTATGTGTATTCCACTGTTTATCTAGTGATACCAATCGTACTACAAAATAGACCCGGGCAATTGGTGAATAAGATATGAATAATTGATACAATGCCTCGAGAATCACTTCTATAACGGTCCCACCAATGCGCTCAATCCCTCTAATGCCTTCTGGACTTGTTCCTCTGTCGTAGCATCCAATGGAACCACGACAACGCCTTCCTCGCCTTCCGGACTCTCCAATGTCGCCAATTGACTATCCAGCATACTCGGCTTCATAAAATGACCTTCCCTCTTCGCTATCCGATCCCTCAACACCTTCTCCTCTTCCTTGATATACACAAAATACGTCGGAAGCGTCTCAGCCTCACTGGGCAACAAAGGTTCCGGCACGTCCTCAGTCGCCCCGACTTTTCGTTTCCCCCGAAGAATGTCCCGATAATATCGCTTGAGCGCAGACGATGTCACCATAACGCCTTTCCGCTGTGTAAACGATGGGTCGGCTTGTTGTTCTGCGATCTTATGTTCTGCTGTGGTACGGATGAGGGCTAGCCATGGTTCACGATCTTCATCGGTTAGAGGTTGGCCGTTGGACATCTTCTCGACGTTAGATTTTGGATGGAGGTCGTCCCCTTCGATGTATGGCAGATCGAGTACTTTGTTCAGAGCTTTCGCAAGTGTGGTCTTTCCCGTGCCCGCTACTCCCTGCAGAGTACATATCGAGATGAGAAACCCAAGGGCTGGGAGATGATTGTATGCGTTTTCGAGTTTTGCACGTACCATCACAATGATCAATATCGGCTTCCTTTCTCCTTCATTAGGGTGTGCGTGTCCGTTCGTGGTTGGCATTGGGAGTAGTATGTGTCACGCAGAGTGGTATTGACAACTTTGAAGGGCCCCAAAATTTCCCCGAGGGATGTATTGTATATATGGTCAATAATGTATGACTATGCATCATACCCCGCAATTCGGTCCGGAGGTAGCGGGTCAACTACGGAGCTAGGAATAATATATCTCCTTGGCCAATGACCAGTTGAACATGAATTCCAGGGGATAGAGGAAGAGAAGGGGATGTATTGCAAAATTTTGAATCCGGCTGTACATTGGAGGGTGGTATTGACGAGGGTGGTATACAATAACGAAAGGTACACTAATTCGGTTGGATCTAATCAGGACACGACACAAAAATTCAAAGGACGAAAAGAAAGTAAGGAAGTCGGTCTTGCTATGCCAGGAATACAAGAGAGGACCCAGTGTGATATGGAAGTGAAGGAGAAAAAGGAAACACGATGAGAAAGAATGACTGTTGAGAGAAAACATGCGTAAATCGATAAAGCAACTATGGAAACAAGCTTCGATGTAGAAAAGACGTGAAAGGAGAAATCGATTCCAGGAGGAGGAGGGGGCGGGTATTAAATGCAGTGGATATCGTAAGACAGAAAACAGCGTTAGTGTAAACATACGTGAGCAAAAATTGAAAGCGATTGAAGATCCAAAGCTTCATGTGCGCCTTTTGGTTGAGTATTGTCCATTGAAAATTCGATAGGCAGGGCAAGCCGACCACTTACGAATGCAAGTTAAAAGCGGCGAAGTTGAGATTCGCCATTAGAGTGAGACTTGGAAGTGAATGTAGGAGAGGCGCGAGGGCATCGATTGCGGCTATGCATGTGATTCCAGTCCACGAAATCGACGAACAGTGAAAAAGCCAATTGACGTTCAATGTCACCGTCCATTATTAGACTGTAGGCGCATTCGTGGTAGCGAAAAGTCGATCGCATCATAAGCAGGCGGAGGCATCTCATACACGGTCTCCGCATACGAGTGTCTCGCAGCGGCGTCTCGCATCCTCACACCTCCGGCATCCAAATGGACGCCGCTGAATCCAGCAGAACCCTCCATCGTCAACATCGTCGACGCGCCTGGCGGACTGCCAACCAGTGTGCCGGCAGGTTGCCTCGGGCTCGAAGTATGCAGAGCCAACATCTGCCTTGTGACGTTCCGTACTTGCGCTTCTTCCTCCGGATCAAGAGGATCAGGGTTCATCGCCTGTAGCCCGGACGATGACTGACCAAGCGGTGAAGCAGTAAAAGTTTGAGAAGTGCGCTGCCGACCAGGGGGAGAGGTAGCGAGCTCTTGCGCAAGTTTCGGCGGGAGTGGCAAATTCGTGGCTGGCGGTGGTGCTGATGGAGGCGCCACGAGTCGACCCATTGAACCTCGAGAACTGCGATTACGTGAGTGCATGGACACCGCACTCCCCGAGCTACTAGATTGGCCCGACGGGCTAGGCGAGCGCTGAGTGTCGGGAAGAGGTGAAATCAAAGGGTCATTGGACCCGAGTGGCTCAGGTGTTTGCCACGGTACTCGCTCACCTGGTTGGCTAAGAGAGAGTATGGGTGGCTTCGGCAGCCTACGTGGTGCACGCATCGACGACGAGATAGAAGGTGCAGGCAGAGAGGGCAAATGAGGTGTGGATGAGGATGCAAAAGAATGCGGGAAGGGTGTTATGACCTGAGACGGATCGGCGAGTGATGATGACTGAGGCAGTGGAGGGACAGGTGGAATTTCTTCACTGCTCGGCCGATGGAGAATAGAGTCTAAAGAAGTCCCGGGCACGGAGGGTGTTGGTGAGGCAACTGAGGTGGGTGGCGAAGATGAAGTAGATGTCCTCCTGTCCGAAGAGCCCCAAATATTTGCACTGGACGCAGTATCTGAAGGAGACGTTGCCTGACTCGGTGGCAATGGTGTATTGTGGATGATAGCCAGCCACTTCTTTACAGCCGGGATGGAACTGCCAGGAATTCGCACCGTGCCTGAAGGACTCTGTTGTCTGTCCAACCACTCCTGTACTTCAGTCACAAGTAGGAGAGAGGTCGTGATCAAATAGTCCAATAGAAGTACAGGGATACCCTTGTAGTTTTCTTGCGTGCGTGACTCGTCATCTTCCAGGCAATTGTGGAAAATGCTAAGCCGTGCAGGGGCACTGAGAACGGATGAGTCTAGAATAGCGAACGGTCCGTTCGCGCCCGCTGTCGAACACTAGGACAACATGTGCTTAAAATGAGCTCGCCAAGGGAACCGAAAGAGACAAACACTTACGTAGAAGTGACCGCCCGGAATTAGCTTCCACTTGAAGCTATGAGGGTAATGTGGAATGTTGAACTTGCGAGTCCTAAAAAGCGAAGAAGTCTAGCAGACTGGCGCATAGTGGGAAGTCAAACCATACCCAATACTGCCAAGCGGGCCTAATTTGAGAAATTCTTCTGCTTCCCGCCAGCGGTCGTTTGCCATCTGCACAGTGCGACCCGATTTGAGTTTGCTCCGTGTAATGGTGTTAGGCCATTGAACAGTGGAGACCTTGATAGCCTCATCTGTCTCTGAGTTGAGGCGATAAATAGAAGTACTGTCTCGAACTGTTTCGATGATATATACAGGTTCCTTATTCTCGCGGTCGCGAACGACCACGTCCAGGAACGATGGTGCAGTCAGCTTCAAGCTGAGGAGTGGAACGGGTCGACTTGATTGCGATGCGAGAGCACTGGGAGGAACGCTAGAGATACGAGAAGAGGATTGTTTGCTAGAATTGGAACTTGTATCGAGCTTAAGCAAGGACGGAAACACAGACGAGGAACTGGAAGGTCTTGGTTGGGATCGAGAGCTGCTCGCTTCACCAATGTCATCCACATTCGCGACAGACTTGCTCCTGGAAAGAAAGGGGGCAAGGGACGCCTTCACCATGGTGGAAGAAGGGAAGGACAAGGTCTCCCTCGCGGTGGATGGATTTCAGGCGTGTATGAGGATGCTGCTTATGTAAGGTGCTGTATCGGCGCATCAACACACAGACGCTTATGATTGTGTCCGTTCCACCCGCACTTTGTTTGGTTGCGGATCCTCATCATCTTAGCTTCTCTTCAAAATCAGCTTTCGAGCTGGCGTAGTGGTACTGATCTGACGGTCTTCCCCTGAGTTCTGGGCTCTGTAACTATCCAATGTAGCTATCTCGTAAAGGAAATCGTGGTTCCTCGGAAACAGCGCCCACGTAGACGCATGACTGGGCAACCAAGCCATGTGTGAGCCTTCTGTGAATGCTTCTCGGCGTCCCTGAATCACTCCCCTAGTATCTCGGTCGTTGAAATCTAGCTGCATTCATGAACAGCGTGTATTTGAGTACCAGCACCTGTAGCAATTGTTCACGTAATGACCTCCGAGCACTTTCAAGCAATTCGGAGACAATAAACGTCCGCCCACAAACGTGGGAATATTAGATCTCGGCAAGTGCCGTGCATCTAAACATGGCCAAGCAAGCGAGTCGCGACGCGTTCATCTCTCTCTCCTTCACCCACGGCCCTTTCAGTCATCACTCTCCTGTATTCCCCGCTGTTTGTACTTTAATCACCATGTCGACCAACGCAACCTCGACCGGCAGCGCGTCAGTGCAATCCTCTGCACTTATTCGGGAACATGTCGCTGATGGATTTTTTTAGGACCAACAAAAATGGCGTGACCCATGAACCTACCAACGCATCCCCTTCCAACAAGGGCAAAGGAAAGGATGTACAAGAAGAGGTAGCTGAGGAAGAGGAAGAGGAGGAAGAGGAAGAAGAGGAGGAGGAAGAGGAGGAGGAGGAGGAAGAGGAAGAAGGAGAAGAGGAGGAGGATGAGGAGATGGAGGTCAGTCGGTCATGTTCGTTCTGCCTCCGTGTATGCGATTCTAACGCGTCCGTTTCACTTTGCGATCCTATTCGCTACATTAGGAAGATAGCCTGGAGGAGATTGACCCTTCTGCCATTCGATCCCGCCGCACTCGCGGGGTCCGCGTCGACTACACCTCCGCCGAGGCATTGGCCAAGGCCGGCTTGAAGCCTGGTGAGGGAGAGGGCGAGGACGAGGAGATGCATTGAAGAAATGGAGAAGATCCATCTAGCAGAAGCTGCCCTTTGTGCACAGCTAAAAGTTCTTGTTGCGTTTTCGTGATTTCCATGTTGCAGTATAGTATTCACCGCTGTATTATTCTCTCAGCTATTGTCTGTTTCAGTATTATCGCTTCTGCGGGCTTGTATGCGGCGAAATGTATCCCTTGGTCACTGTTCACGCGTGTTCATTCCGAGATTCGACAATACAAATCAGCCTGCGTATTCTAGTCGTCTACAGCCAATTCAAGCTGTACCCTCAATATACCGGTAGTCGGTGTGTACCTATCGTGGATTTGGAACTTTCACTCACGGATCCCAGCGTTACAGTTCATAATTTCTCAACCCGGTGAAAACCATTTCAGGAAGCTGTTTCAAACGCAGTATTTTATTCCCACGCTCGCGTTCTACTAAAATGCATTTCCTGACATATCGTTGCTGGCCTATCTAGCGGCCTCATCGACATCCTCCGATGACAAACCTACATCTTCCACCTTAGGTTATCTCTTGGACATTCTCCACTCAGCGCGCCGAGGCATGTCTTCCATTACTTACCAAATGGATCAAGGACGTTTCGGACCCGTGTATGAGCCGCCTCGACACCTCATAGACTCATGCCGACCTCCTTCGGAATCACAACAATCTGCGCGTTACGATCTGCACATGAAGGTCTGTTCCAGGCACATTAAACCTTCTTGTCCGCATGGCGGTATCATACATCAGGTTCGTCACACTTCGGCTGGTACGTGTGGTAAACCTTCCCGGCATGTACCTTGAAAGTGCCGACCACGCAAAGGGTCAGAGACCCAACATGAAGGGCGGCAATTCGGGCAGGTTGAATGCAACGGTCGCTCGCTTTCAATGGCCGCCTGCTTACTGTCACGAACGACGTCGTTTCCATAGGTTGCCATGATAAAGTCTTTAAACGAAACCCCACGGGTCTATTCTGCCGCGGCTGGCTTGTGCTATCTTCAATTCAGGAAGGAGGCCCCGCGCTCATTGTGGTCTATTGTTAGGCCCCGCAGCAGTGTTCCTCATGCACTATTCAACATGGAGGTATCTCGGCGAGAGAGCGATGAAAGGAAAGGATCCAAGCACTTTACGTTGACTTGTGTTCAATCAGTCAAGTAGACTGTCAAACCTCCATCGTATGTCCCTTACTGGAGTATCTCAATTGGATAACATGCAGGTGTAGCAGCCTGTTCTTCATACCTGTCAGTGGTGTCTTAGAAAGATATCCGTTTTATACTGAAGATTAAGTTGCCAGGTGGTCTTCGTGCGTGAGCTTGATTACTATTTATTTTCCTCTTGTTCGGCGCTCTTCCGTATTCGTCATTACAATTGAATCGAAGAAGGCTACGCTCTCCATGTACATGAATCTCCGGCCAGCCGACAGGATAGCGGTTTTCTTCCTATGCTCGATTCGACGAATGTTTGGGGGTTGCCACAATCTTTGCATTGCACTAGCCACTACTGTACAGCTCTGGACGACATAACCATCGATCTTCGACTTATAACTCAATTCGCCGATGCTCATCATCACCTTGAGCCCCATGTCCAACCGCCTTCCCCGCGAAATGGGGCGCGACGGGTAGGGCCAGTTCAAGGGCCCACTACAGCTTTGCTCACCCACTGGCAATTGCATGAAAATAATCATGGCTCCCGAGTTGGTCGGTGATGTTCTTATCAAACTCTCAGACTTCACAATTAATGAAATATAAATCGATTCACCCTCGCCCGCGAACTCTCACTGGAGTTCAAGTCAGAGCTTACAGGAAGTTGGTGAAAAGCATTCTTTACCGTTCAGACACGCGGACCATATACTACCGAAGCCTGATTGTGACATTTCCTAACCTTTTCTGCTCCTTTTCTTACCTAGATGTACACAGCTACTCCTTGTCTGCTGCAGGAGTTTCTGACGCCTCTCTTTGCCTGTTTCGACGCAGGTGTCAAAGGACATCATGAGTTAGGGCGTCCCCTGTATGAAGAGCAGCAGAGTAACAGATTATATACCAAAACGTGTATTACTACATATACTAATTACAAACGGACGGATAAACTAAACCAAGATCTACAAAAGAATACACTGCGAACGATTGAACGTATATACACGGACTCCCGCGCCTGCGACGGTCACCTATTAAGTCGGGTCTCCATCCCTACTCATAATATCCCTTCTAATCATCACTTCCTGGAGGTGTAGCAAATTTCAAGCTGTCATAACTCTCTGAGCTCTTGGGTGACACAGGCGTGACTCTCGAGTAAGGCGTACCACCTGACGCGAACGGTGCCGGGAGCCTTAGCTTGGGTCGAAGCAAGTTACCAAAGGACGTAGACTGTGCTTTTAGTTTTTCGTCCTTTACCGTTGCATTGCGACTAGATGATTTCTCTGTATTAGATGTACCTGGCATTTTCACAGGCATCAACGTGCTTCTTCGTCGTCCCTTTCGGCTGGATTCTGCTCTAGCAGCAGGTCCTACACTGACGGTGCTACTGGTAATTTGGGTCATGGCCATCGATATCGGCATGGGCATCCTCTGCGGAGGAGGATGTATAAAAGGTTTAGAAT
Organism: Somion occarium; assembly: GCA_964035595.1. NCBI lineage: Eukaryota > Fungi > Basidiomycota > Agaricomycetes > Polyporales > Cerrenaceae > Somion > Somion occarium. The sequence continues at coordinate 705,805 of OZ037947.1, forward strand.
GCGCGAGAACCGGTTCCGATTGCTGTGTCCGAAGTGTGTGCGACTCGGGGTAGGTGAAGTTGGAGTTATAAGACACGTAGTTATTAGGAGCACCTTCCTCTTCTTCGTATTCGATATGTACATCGTCATCCAACTCCACCGATAGAGGTGAACGAGGTCTGATGCGCGGTATACCTTGAGGAGATGAGGGCCTGTTCTTTGAGTCAGACCGCTTGACAGTACGCTTCACTAATGAATCAACAGACGAGTAGGTGGCAAGATGAGGGCTTGTATCAGCTGCCAACATTGAGTCCACGCCGTCCAGATTGAGCAAATCGGTCCTCGGCGAACTTGCTCCTGACTCCTGCGTATGAGACCCACTGTCGCCTTGCGGCGCCAAGTTGTTACGCGAGTTCCATGTCGTCTCCCATTGAATCCCACTATCCCCTTCATGAGCCCTTTCCATTTCCGCTTTGCGCCTCCGGTTCGCCTCTGTTAGCCATCCCAGCCATTCTTGCTCACTCGCACTCTCTTCTGAGCTCCCGCTGCTATCATCGTCAAGGACGACTCCCTGCTGGTACTTGACATTTTTGTGTTCCCGTTCGCTGACATACTTAGTCTTCCCAGGTTGTCGGCCTCGTGTAAAGGTGCCCGGCTCGACCGTTGACTCATCTTCATCGTTGTGCCAGTCAAAGAGCATACACTCCATCGCTTTCCCCACATCACCCAACCCCGCGCGCCTGGCACGGTTCAGTAGGTTAATGCGCCATGCAGGATATGGTACCGGCTTCGAGGGTGGGTCAGGTTCAGGGCGTAAGGAACGTGGTGGCGAAGACTCCGGTGGAGGTGGGGATTCAGACGTTGAACGTCTTCTGGAGTATCTGGGAGCAAATAAGATGGGTGACGGCGGTATGTCATCTTCGTCGTCAAGGTTAATGTCCGACAGAAAGGTGGACGATGTCAGTGGTGGTGCCTCCCTGTGCAAAAGGCGAAGGATATTCTCAAAGGCTAGCAAGACTCGTCAATAACGGCAATGGGGAGAAGCGAACGATACATACCGTCTTCGTTGAGCATGTCCAACATGATCCAAATAACACTATCTTCCTTGTCTTTCTCTTTGGCATCATCTAGAGGTTCATCTTCAGGACCACCCTGCCTTGAGTTCCCCCATCCCTCAGCAGGAGGATCACTCCAGCCCGAGTTAGCATCTCTCGACCCTCGTCGCCACCAGCCCACCTCCGGTAGGCTCGGTTTCGGCTTCGCATTTCGAATGTGCTTGTCCTTCGTGTGGAATTTGAGACACACGACCCAATTAGACTTGGCTTCAGATGACTCTGTCTGTTCTGTGTCCGGAGTAGTGAGACTCGGAGAAGAGGAAAATTGCAATTGTGATAAAGACGCAGGCTTGCTGCTTGATGTACGCTCGATATTTTGAAGTTGCTCGCGACCCATAACGGCGAGAAGAGAAGATAAAGACGATGTGTGAGAAGATTTGTAGCCCTGTATGACGGAAGTGTTGTTAGTCCAATTCGTGAGACCCAATGGAGCAGATCACAGCAAATAATAGACATGTTTTACGGTGTCCATCACAGTGCATTCGTTCGTCGTGGACCCGTCATAATAAAACGAAATCAGACAACATGAAGTATTTCTTCCACTCGTAAGAATAGCTTCGCCGGGTGAGCACTGTGTTCAACTCCAAGGTAACAGAAGAAAGGAATGGCTCGTGCACACTCACGCTACGTCCTCTGCATAAATGGAATAGACCCTGATGTATTAGAACCCAACGTTCGTGCCATTCAAGCTTAGAACGACGCTTTCGATGGGACCTGTCTCGCCGGGCTGTTGAGGGTTCGCCTGAAGGTTCTTGATGCGAAACCCTGCCCTCAGGATCCATTCGTTGAATAGATGGGTCAGGTTCCTCCGTAGCTTTGCCTACACATTTCAAAGCCCGTACTCGAGCTTCATAGTATGGCTCAATATATTGTCCAGGAACCTCTCTAGGCAACCTCACTATGAAAGGCTGATTGTGAAGCTCGAGCAGCTCGTAAGGTTGTATGGAGTATAAGTCAAGGGCACAGCGATCTTCTAAGAGCTGGCCGGTCGAGAAGGAAACGAGGCTGTAGGATGCGGGATCCACACAGTTCGGTTCCCTTCCTTGAGAGGATAGCTCCGATGAAACACTCTGCTTGGGTATCAAATGAGTGAGGGAGGCAGATTGACGAGGAGCAACAAATTTCTGTGCCTCCAGGAAGTCTTCTTCGAGGTCATCCTCGTCCTGGTCGTAGTCGTCCTCCTGGTAATACTCTTCCGCTGTACGTTTCGACTTGAATTGAGTTTGCTGTCTTGCGGCAAACCTAATTGGCGACATTGGTCTGCGTTTACGTGACGGCCTAGCCCTTGGAATGTATGGGACAGAGGTGAATGATGAGGGTAGAAACTTGGTGAGCAGCCATGACTTGACCTCTCCGACCGTCCAGGTTGTGGTGACATGCGTCGTGAGCCATTGGTCAGTTGATACTGTGAAGCACTTTGAGGGCGACGTATAGTCTTTTAGGAAGCGTTTGCATACCAAATCTACAAGCAATAGGTATTGATCTCGCTTGTGTTCCTCCTAACTGCATCTTCTTGATCCTGTCTGGCGTCCCAGTAAAGTGTTCCCGCGAACGATCCGTACGCGGCGGGCAGGTTCAAGTTGCTTTCAATGTCGTGGTAAGAGAGAAAGGTGCATCCTTATCATTAATGAGCAGGGATATCAGGGATCATGACAATTGAGAGGACACTTTGGTCTGGTGGTCTGGCGTCAACCCCCGCGATCATGTTCGCTAACTTGCAACGCCACAATGCCTAACCCACGTTTAAGTCGCGGTTAAAAGCGAATAATGTTTCATTCTCAATGGTATAGCAGACTCTATGTACATTTATCCGAGATACAGGAGAGCAAAAGAACTACTGGTACATGGATTGACTATTAACAGAATCGGGATCAGGGTCACCGAATTAAATAAGGAGAATTAAATTACCCACCTTGCATCGAATTGGTCCATCATGTCCAACACTTGGACCAGATGACTATAGCCCAATCTCTCATTCTTCCCATAAGCCAAGGCCCCAGCGGTGCGAACGACATTCTTAATCTGCCGCCCGTTGATCTTCTTTTCGCCAAGATGCCGCAGTTCCTCAGCGTTCAAACCTCCATTAGGTATGTTTCCGTTTGCTTTCTGAAGGAATGCCACCCAGATCTGGCGTCGGGCATCTGGCTTGAGGTCTTGGTAGCGGAGCGATACGTGAATGCGAGACTGGAATGCCTCATCGAAGACACGAACACGATTGGTGGTCAGAAAAAGGATGCCACGGAAGTATCTGTCATGAACATCAATCATGATTATCGTTAAAAGAAGCATGGAACCGTGAGACCTACTCAAGATGTCGCAGGAAAACTGCAACCATAGCGTTTCGCTCTAGGAACTGTAGAGATCGCTCTTCCAAAAAGACGTCCGCTTCGTCAATCAGTACTACGGCACCCCAAGTAGCCGATATCTTCAAAATGACACTTAAAGCAGAGTCAACTCGATCAGCAGAAGTACCCAGGTCGCCAGCTCCAACTACATATAGCGGTTCTGGCATCAAGCGTCAAGCTAGTTGAACGAAAATTCGGATGAGATACTATACTCACTCTTGAGGTCTGAGTATGTGATCAGCTCAGCCGGAACTCTGTCATATAATGAATCTTTTCAGACTTACATTCACTCATGGCTTCAGCAGTCAAACTTTTGCCTATCACCCAATTATCAGATATGTATATTCCATCAACGAAGAATTTTAACGTACCTGTTCCCGGGTTACCAAATAGGTTGATCACTAAACCCAATCCCTTGCCTTCCACGAAATCATCAAACTTCGCGGCCGGACTAGAGTTGTGAACTTCTACGAGAGTCGTGAGGAGCAACTTCTGCTCGGCAGGTATCACCAGATTGGCGTACGCCTCATTGTTCCATTCGAACGGTTGGACGAAGTCCGATGTAAATTCGACTTCGACACGAAAAACCGTTAGTAAAGAAAACATGATACTTGAATAAGAACAACGGCAGTGAGAGACTTACGCCATATTTTATCTGACAAGCTGAAACCGTATAGAATAGGCGTTGTGAGCATGAGTTGTTCATCTGTAAGGTCTTTTGCTTCTACAATCTCTTCCTGTTGAGATGTTCCAGTGCTGAGTCGAAGGACGTGTCGATCTATGTCTACATTTGACAGCGTCTTCGTTACAATCGGAAATTTCTCGTAGTTCGGAACTGTCTCCGAAAATGTTTCTAAAACACGTACAGGTCAAAATCCTGGCGATGAGAATATAAAGCGACGCAACGTACTGCGGTCTATCATCACTCGAGAGTTAACCTGGTCAAGCAATTATTTGATAGGCAGTGAGGGTGAATTAAAGTAAACTCACATTGCACTTGATATATGAGCCACTTCCCATGGCGTTCCGTTTCCATTGATATGCAATACCCTGGTAGGCAAGATGATGAACACCACCAGCCATGCTCGTCCATCTCTTTCCTCGTTCAATGAGTCGCTTCTTTAGACCTTCAGGTCCGCCAGGACCGGCATAATACTCAAAAGGGAACACACCCAAGCTTGAGATCTTCTTTGCACCGGCAAACCCTGCAATGTCTATCACGGAGCCTAAACCGGCGTAACCAAACCCAACGGTACCAACGCCCGGCTCTTTCCGTGTGCCCACATCAACCTCGACGTACTCGACAACGAGGCGCCACATCAGCTTGGAGAACTCATTACCGCCATCCCCGCCCACTGTCAACCCCGAAGGGTCATAAGCAGCGCTCATGCCACCATGTTGGTCCGGTTTTTGACACTTCTCGGCATGAACAAGACGTACAGCGCGTGGCTCGTTGGTCGTTGGGCAGAGCAAGTAAAGGATGGTCTTGTTGGGTACAAAAAGTGCCCAAAGCAAGTCGAATGTGATCTCACCATGAATTGTGAGCGAGCTTAGGGTTGTGAGCGTAGATTCATAAGAGTTTGTCAGATAATTCAGGAAGTGGTTGAGATGTTCCATCTTCAAATGGACGGGTGAGTCCTCAGGAGCACCTATCGCTTCTGCGGAGAGTTTCGAAGCATAAGCTTGCAACTCCTGAAGCCAGCCGAGGACAGCTTGAGGGTCGACCTACGAATGTACTCAGCACAGAACCGTTTTCAGACCCGATACAGATACCACTCACCCGCAACGGTTTGGCAGTCCACGATATGCCCTGAACATGTCCAATTACATCTTGGCCAATGCTCTTCAAGTGGTCACTGTGAATCTCAAGCTGCTTTGTGACATTGTAGGAAGTAGCCTTGTTATCGCGGCTCATAGTAGTAGGCTGGAATTTTCTGATGACCGTGAATGCGTACGCATCGTACTTCCCGCCCTCTTTTGTAGAGGATTGAACAGCGGACGGTGGCGTAGACTTCACGCTCCATTGTCCAGTGAACATATCATATACTTCGTCGATATGCTTCACCTCAAGGACACTTCCCGTATCACCTTTAGCGATTTCTTCCTCCTTCGTGCCGTCTTCTGCCTTAGGGTCATAGTTAACCACTTCGCCAATAGGCGCAGGCACAGCTAGTGAACCTGCGTCCAGGGCATGCAAAATACTCTGGGGGGACCCTTCACCGTGCAACATATGACGAATATTCACCGGGATCGGGTTCATTGCTGTGTGGCGCAATCAGTGACTGCGTGGTGAGAATGAACGAAACCAAAAAGAGTCCGCGACAGTGAGGCCACAAGAAGATCCGGGGAGTCGCGATACTGCCAGTGCTTCGACACGATGATCATCTGCTACTTCCTGAGACACGGGCAGAAAAAAGAGTGTACTCACAGGAACCTGCAGAGGGTCGCTTACGGCCACGATGAGCCATTTTATATTGACGGATGCACCGCTGCTTATAACGTGTATGAGTGACGCCGAAAGGCTATACCTCGTGGGGCCTAAAGCACGATAATATTCGGGGCCTCGTGTCGTCACGGACAGTTCGTCTGACTCGAAGATAGATAAACAATGCGGTTTATAGAGGTGTGCATTTTCTAAGAATACTTACTGGAAGTTAGAGGGAAGTGAGAAGAGGACAGTGAGAGCATCCCACCGCTCTTCCCAAGCGGTAAAGAAATACAGAAAGTTCCCACGCTCAGTCAAGCAATCGGCTGCTCGAACGTTTGAACAACTGCTTCAACACGGACGGGGTGACGTAACTTGCTATCGCATAGTGACTATACGGTAGGTACATCAATAATATTTATAGCTCCGAAAGGACGTCATAGAAAGCCAGAAATATTCTCAGCGACTGTCAACCAATGTTCCTCCTCAACCACAAGGTAATGAGTGGCACCCTCTATCTTGGCCAATTTAGCCTCTGGAATATGCCGGTGGATCTTAATCGCCTCCGTGAATGGGACGATGTCATCGTCTGTACCCTATCGTATAGCTAATAGGTTAATGCGTCTATAATTAAATGAACGGCAGGCGCATTACGTGGATGATGAGGATTTGAAGAGTGCCTGCGTTAGTTTGTAGGCCGGACAGTTTTTTGAATGCCCAATCAAGGCCAGCAATTGGCCCATACTGCATGTCGTCACCTAAGATCTTCTTGAACCCAGGCAACAACTCGCCCTGAAGTTGGCGTAACTTTACTCAAAGGCAACCAAGCAAAGTCAGCAAACACGAACGTCGAGCTGAAATGTAATGGAATTGCACCTCTACAGCGAGGCTATCCGGATTGTCAGATCTGCGTGGTTGTGTGGGTTGTCTCTGTTCGATGTCACAATGAGTACGTATTATATCGGAGATTTGCAGCACTCACGATGCCGTTCTCGTCTGTTGGTAGCTGACCTCGTCAATGCAATAGTGAGTCCTGCTGGTTATAAAACCACAACAATTCACTCACTTCAATCAAACCAGCGGAGGAAATGAATACGACTTTTCCATTGACAAGGTGAGGAAATAGAGAAGCAAAAGCAGCCGCAACTCCTCCTCCCTAAGACACCATTAGCTGATCCAGCAACATCAACGCAAAACGTCCTTAGCTAGTACCATCGAGAAACCGACAATCTTTGCTGCATTCCATCCGACGTACTGTAGAAGAAGAGCAAGCTGGATGGCATAGTCGCTGGATTCGAGCACTCTTCCAGGAGCTTCAGAGTATCCCCGTCCATGCAGATCTGTAAATAGACATTGATTAGTGATCAAGAATGGATCTGCCATGTGAGTAATCACCATATAGAAGAACTTGGAACCCCTTATCCACAAGGTGTTGAGCCACCTTCTGATAGGCAATGCTGGGTACCGATATACCATGGATCAAAGCAACCTTTCACAGACCGATTAAGGATACGTGTCCAATAAGTGGTCACCATCCATACCTTGTCGCCACTCTGTGGCCCGACAACCCAGTATCGGACTCTGCCATTGGGAGAAGGGAAGTAGCCCCCTGCATACTGTGAGACAAATGAACGTAGTTTACGGTGTAGGCATACCATTGGTATAGATATCGACTGGGTAAGCCTTCCGAAGAGGAGAGTCCTCAGGTAAAGACTCCATCGACGGAAGAACCTGGACCGGAAACTGAAGACCCCTCAATCAGCTTTAACTTTACAACTGAAAGGTATTAAGCACACTACACTCGTTGAAGTCATCGCAGCAGCTGTGGACGACAGAGTGGGCCCTAGCGTTAGAGTGAAGCAGTTGAAATGGGCGGCCCAAGATTCAGATTTATCTTTGTGTTAATTGCCCGTGTTCTCTGACACCTCGATGGAGTAGGACCTCGTGATGATAGTGGAAGGGGTAAGAACTTGAAACAAGTATAAATGCCAAAACCGGATAAACACTTTAGCTGACTAAGCTAAGGAGTGCGTTTTAGGAAGTTTTGAAGTGGAAACGAGGCTCAGTGTCTGCAACTTCCTCAAATAACTTTCTGACTTTGTTTCTTCTCGTATCTCGTGTTGGGACGCTTTAAAGATTCATCTACTGCGTTTGACCTCTGTCGGAGCTTGGGAATCGTCGTACAAGCTTGATCGACTCTTCTATTTCGCCGATCATAAACATGGTTCAGGCTGTTCATCATCACCGACCTACCCTCAAGCAGGTGCGCAATCCCTTATGAAAAGAAATGAGTAATTCTGGATACTAACATGCATTCTCGTAGCAAAACAAGCCGTTTAAATCTAAACATGCGTCAAAAGGCTCACTAAAAGAGGCGGCAAAAGGTGTGTCCATGCACGTCCTTGCTGCATTGCTTCTAGTATTTAAAATTCTGGTCAGGCCGCTTGGCAAATACGACTCCAAAACAGTTGTCTGCTACAAGTACAGCATCTCAGCTGCGTCAGAACAGGCGCAACCAGTTAAAACAAGCGCAGACACACAAACGCCACGCTTTGGTCTCCGCTACCCGCATATTCAATGGTGTAGACGGGGCACCTAGAGTTGTCGCTATCGTGCCCCTTACACAAGACGTTGATCCACGAAATACTGCTGTCTCACTGCAAGAATCCCTCGACGTCCCCACCAATGACATACCGGATAGCGGCATATGGAGGCTGAGGTACGTCATATCATCGAGCATATCCCTATAGATTTGTCTAATCTTCAATAATCAGTGCCGACCGATTCAAGACCTCACTGCAGTTCGTAACTGTTCCATATAATAGATTCTACTCTGCCTTGGACGCTTGCAAAGTCGCCGACTATGTCGTCTTCGCTTTGTCCTCAGAAGTCGAGGTTGGCCCTTGGGGAGACACACTCTTGCGTGCCTTGCAAGCCCAAGGATTGCCAGAAGTTGTCACAGTCGTTTCATCTCCTTCTCCTATGGATACGAAATCAAAACCGGGTATCATGAAGTCGCTGCTTTCATTCATTCAATACTTTGTGCCAAGCCAAACTAGAGTTTTCGACTTGCACGCAAGTTCGGATAAACTCAACGCCGTCCGTGCTCTTTGCGAGGGCAAGCCAGAGGACGTCAGATGGAGAGAAGGTCGGACACACCTTCTCGGAGAGAGCGTTCAGTGGGACGACGGGACACTCAGCGTCACTGGTGTTGTACGCGGCGCCCCATTGTCTGCAAATCGGCTTGTCCATCTTCCTAATTATGGTGATTTCCAAATTTCCAAGGTATGTTGATAGTAAAGGTGATGGCCTTGACTCCAAATTTACGTCGTCGATAGATTATGTCTGCACCATTACGAAAGCACTCCAAAGGCGGTCACGTTGGTGGCATGGACGTTGAGCCTACTCTACTCGCCGAACCCGACGAGGAATCGGCGGACTCCCTTGTGTCAAGCAACGACCCTGATGATATGGCCAATGAACAAACATGGCCAACAGAGGAAGAAATGCGAGGTGCACCCGGTGATTCCGAGATAGGTGATGATGCTGTCCCAGAGGCATCAAAAGGTACCACCCCAAAAGCCGTTAAGAAGATACCTAAGGGAATGAGTGAATACCAGGCTTCTTGGATCATAGACGAGACTGACGATGAGGAGGGTGAGGAGAGTAAAGAAGGCCCTGAGGAGATGGAAGAGGAGGAAGAGATGGTAGATATGCCTATCCGAGATGAAGACGATACTGAAATGGGAACGGACGGCAGGCGAAGCGTCGCGTTCCAAGATCTTGACATGGAGGAGGAAGATAAACAGTACGTGGTACAACCGCTTCTTATACCTGGTGATTCTAACAGTCACTCCCAGGTTGAAAACATGGCGGGGTCGCAAACGGGAGGAAGACGATGACCTCGCGTTCCCTGATGAGATCGACACACCAATGGATGTCACGGCTCGCACTCGTTTCCAACGCTATCGCGGGCTGCGATCCTTCCGAACTAGTCCTTGGGACCCCTATGAGAACCTGCCTAGAGACTACGCGAGAATATTCCAGTTTGAGGATTACAAACGTACAGAACGAAATGTTCGACGACGAGCCGGGGAGGAAGGCTATGGTATTGAGGTACGTACTTTCGGATTAACATCTATCGTTTGAATTTGACAAGGCTGGCAGCCCGGAACTCGTGTGACTGTGTACCTCAAGGATGTCCCTCAGGATGCAGCTCAAGGGCATGGCTATCCTTTCGCCATCTTCAGCTTGCTTCAACACGAACATAAAAAGTCGGTCCTTAACTTCACTGTACAGCGGAATACGGAGTACGATGGATCAGTCCGCTCGAAGGTATTCGTTTTTTTTGCGAGACTGCTCTACTGCCCCTCTTAATTTATGCAACTTAGGATCCGCTCATTCTCTGCGTTGGCCCGCGGCGTTTCCGCGTCAACCCAATTTACAGTCAACATACTCGTGGTGGCGGTAAAGGGGCCAACAACACCCACAAGTTCGAACGATACCTTCGACATGGCACAACTAACGTCGCCACAGTGTACGGACCCGTTGTCTTTGGCAACCAGCCCTGCACTCTCCTAAGGGAAACTGAGAATCCTCAAGCACCTGATCTTGTAGCCATGGGTACTTTCAGGGATGCGGCTACGACAAGGATCATTGCGAAGAGGGTCGTCCTCAGCGGACATCCATTCAAGGTTCATCGCAAGACCGCTACTGTCCGATACATGTTCTTCAACTCAGGTACGTGTACTTCAGTTGACTCCCTACGGCAAGAAGCTCACGATGCCACTTAATAGACGACGTCAATTACTTCAAGCCAATTCAACTGCACACCAAACATGGCCGCTCTGGCCATATCAAAGAGTCGCTGGGTACCCATGGATACTTCAAAGCACACTTCGATGGTCCGATCAGTCAGATGGATACGGTTTGTATGTCGTTGTATAAGCGAGTGTACCCCAAGTGGGCTGAGCCATGGCGTGAGCCAGGATGTGTTGCACTCAATGGTGATGGAGACGTAGACGTGGACCGGATGGAAGAATGAAGGATTTCCAAGTTCCATGCTTCGATTGCATTGGTGGAACTACTAGAGTATCTGTAGTCCAGTTTGATTGATTCGCTTCAGACGTACACGTTCGCCTCTGCTCTATGTAGCCATGAACAGATGAAATCTAAATTCCTGCATGAATCGTTGGACCAGGCACCATCCTTGCACTTGCTTGTTGCATCACCGTGGACGCGGTCCTGTCTGGGCGCAGTGCGACCTGACAGTACTGACTACTGAATGCTGTGTTTGACAGGTTGTACCCAGCAGCAACCGAAGGGACAGAACGGTGTCCAGCTGCAAATGTAAGAAGCGGCCCTTATTCAGGTTGTCTCAGCGTGTCATGGCCAACCCCGTCGTCGGTACTTCGACTGAAAGCGCCATCGTACTTGAGACAGCGCATGGGTCGCATATCCGGAAAGTCGATCACAATAACATCCGACGATTCCAATCTCACTGAAACGGCTACTGAGGTTTTGATCCTAGTCAAGGTTCATGTCATGAGACGTCAATTTTGAATGCACATAAGGAAGTGCCGCATCGACGACTCACAACTTGCCCATGACATTCGTTATCCGAAGATAATGACCTTCAAATTCGAACGATTCTCCAACTGATACACGTTTGACGTCCCAAAGTATCTCTCCGCGAGCTGTGGACGAATTTCCCAGCAGGACCCAACTTCTCAGGCGAATATCAGCATCACACCCCGACCCAAGTGTCCCACCAGATTGTTGCCACCCGATGTACAGACAAAGAGGGTCTAAGGTTTGAGTGAACCAAATCCCACTCGATATCGAAGCAGAACCATCGCATCCATGTGCTGGAGGCGGTCTAACGGGATAATATAGGGGCGAAAATGGAAGTATGGATTCATATTGGATTGGAGGCCGGTGTAACATCGAACAAGCGTTGTGTCGACAGTAGACAGAGAGCCCGGAAAGCGGAACATATTGTTCGTGCGATGGTGCCGTGAAGAGGATCGGGAGTCGCACTGCAGGATAAAGCGATGCTAGTGGGTGTTGATTCGTAACTTCTTCATCGGGGGACGTAGGTCGAAGTCTAGGCAACCTGCGACAATGATCATACCAGACAGCGCTTGTGCCCGGAAAGTCTGGATGAGGAATAGTACGACGATAGGCCTGATGAAATATGGCTCTGTTCGAGCCACGAACAACTTGTAGAGACACAGGATGAATCGTTTGAGGGGGAATGTCTGAAGTATGATGTTCACAGGTTATTATGACATCCTCCACCGCGCCGTTCCAGCTCGAATGTGCGTGGATGGCGAACTGAATCTTCAGTACACGAATGCATTGAGGCGAGATTGGAAGGCTTCCAGGAAGCCGCCAGATGCTGCCCACAATACCTCCCGGCTCTTTTGCATTTCCTGTAAGTAAACGAAATTGCAAGATGTTTCCGCGGTAAGGGTGATCGTTGGCCCAAAGGCCAATAAGAGATCCATATGGATAGAGCAAATTGGTATACGCGGTCCGGAATGACATTTCAGGGAAATAGGTGAGATCGTGCAGCCCATATCTAGCACAATGTCCCCTCCACAAGGAGTTCTCGTTCAGATAATAATAGAAGGTCTTGCTCGTGCAAGCAAGATTCACCAGTTCTGGCCCCGTGAGTAGCGCCAAGATTTCAAGCACGACATCTGCAGGAAGGCAGGCAATGCTGTTCCTGGTGCCGCATGCTATCCTTTGAGCGGCCGGGAACTCAAAATATGTTGGCATCCTGTCCTCTGCCGACGTCGTTATGAACCGCTGGTTCGTTCAAAACGTTCTGTTCGTAATAAGATGATCGGAGGTTGTTTAGAATTCGTATATTGGAAGGGGTATGAACTTACCAAGAAATACGTGGCAATACTTGCTCTCAAACCTCCCAGTATCCACGACTGCATGAGTTTAGTTCGAGAGATGCGGTGGGAACTTGCAGCCTAAGGCGCACTTGACGTAGGCTAGCGCTTATGTAGTCCTAACTTCGAACCTGCTCCTCATTTTGTATGGCAAACATATTATGCGTTTAGGAGAGCCCAGTTGTTTCTACCGGTGATAACTATATCTTCAGAGACCCTCCAATTATTTTGAACTCTCAGCGTAATCTATTCACGGTATGGAGTTCTTGTTTGCTTGAACCCGGGCCTCTTATCACGAAGGACAAGACAACGAAGGTGCACGCGGGGAGTGGCTCTACTGTGACGACTCTGCCGAATGAAAAGCAGCCTCGTAAGACAACCGGTCCCATGACTGCACTGGATCCTGTGTAAAGATCATTCAGTAACCCGTCGCCTAGTTAAACATCCGCGGATGTCTACGGCTGACAGATAGACGACGATGTTTTATACCGGGCTCCTCTTCCAACCACATCAATCATGATGTATATGTAAGCATGAATAAATTCGGAGAGTCCAAATCGTTGCTGAAGCTGACAGTGGCTTAGTGCGCTGTCCAGTGCCTGGAAAAAAATACGCAGGTTCGCGTATGTAGAAGAGACTGTGTTTTGAACGGCAACACTGGGAGTCGCCGGTGCCATGAGGTCTCGCAGAGAAGAGATGCAGGGTAAGCCGTGAGCGCAAAGAAAAAGAGATTGTACACTCATGAGCCCGACTATCGTTGATAAGACATCTTGGATCGAAACGCGCTTGCCTTCTACGATTTCTCATAAACATAGGGTGAGTATTTGTAAGAGATGAAGGACATTACCTGCTCCTGTGTGCGCCTGATCCTGTCGGCATTGAAGTTTGAACTCCGGGCTTACGCCATATCCAAGGCCACTGCCTTCATATCTGGAAAAAAAAATTGAGCAGTACCGACAAGACGCCTGGGCCATTTGTAGATGTGAAGTCTGTCCGTCATAACTGAAGTGCCTACAGCATTTCAACATCGACTGAAGCATTTCAATTATAACAAAGCCTTGACAGGTTCCACGATGACACGCTGGCAAGGCATCGGCAAAGATAAGAACGATTGCTTGTGATTGAACGTAGTTTGTAAAATCGGCAAGTCACAACCGGAAGTAAGGGAATCCAGAGATGTAGCGTAGCTGAGGCGCAGACAGTGTTTCGGATCTATGAAGGACTTGTGGCTTTGTATATCAGCAAAGGTAAATAATCAATTAGCTGAGTGCGGAGCAGAAGAGGGCACGTTGACAGATGTGATACGTTGCCACGAATAGCTGCGTGCATAGCCAAATTCCTGAGACAGTGAGATAGGAGATGATTGTGAGGAACTCGTATTAAGTCAATATATACACGAGAATAGCTGGACGAGTTCTGGTTGAGGTGTGTTAGTGCCGTCCACGAGCAACCCGAGTTCACTTACATTCTAGTGTTTGTGTTCTGACTCCTGTTGTTGCAAAAAGAAATTATCGATGACAACGTAAGTTGTAAATGCGACAACAGCTACGCCGAAACCTGGAAACATGCTTCCCAGCAATGCGCGCCTCGCGAAGACCGGGTGTTTTCTCCACGCCTCCTTCTTCGCCCAAGGATCGCGGTACATGGGGGGTGTTGGTGGGGGGTTTGCCATCTGTCCACCATGTTCTCAACTATCAGAAACCTTCCGTGAAGAGTGAGGTAGGAGATACACACATTTGTCGAACACCGCCGAGTTGGTGGTGGTTCAGGGCGGAAGCTCCAGCTCAGCGTCTGTGGGGGGTGTTTAGGGCAGGCCCGATTAAACTTGAACTTTTCCCTTGACTGTCACATCAGCCTGAGCACCTCTGTCAGGTATATCTTGGGTATATCATTGTTCCCCCCTTCATCTCTAACCACCACCATCCTGCTTTCGAACGCCAACTCTCTGTCTGTCGTCCCTGTCCATTATGTCCGCCGATATCTCAATGTCGTCTGACGAGGACACACCACTCGCGCCACGTCCGGGCCCCAGTAAGCCCAATGGCCACGCCGCAGCCAACGGCAACGGCAATGGCAGGGTCGACAGCGACTCCCTCATGTCTGACGACGATGATCTACCGCTCGTATGTTCCCTCATATACGTCTCGCCACGGGCGTCACTAATATGTCTTCAATTGGATTTAATAACTAATTTACAGTCCCAGACGACGCGCACGAAGTCGGAACCTATGACCCCCGAAGTACGCTCGAGAAAGCGAAAGCAGGCGCCGGTCTACTCCTCCAGTAGTGATGATGATACCCCCCTCGCGTCAACACCTCTCCGGGCTACTAAGGCCAAGTCAACCGCTGTCCGTATGCCGGGCGCTATGAAGGCCACCACTCTTCCCGCCTCCGCTGTCAATGGCAACGGTCGAGCGAAGAAGGCTGTTAAGGTCGAAGAAAGCGACTACGAGGAGGATACGCCCCAGCCAAAGAAACGTCCGGTCAAAGCGCAGCGTCCACCTCCGAAGAAGCGAGTAAAGAAGGAGGAATCAGATGTGGGGAGCGAAGATGAAACGCCCATCGTGAAGAAGACTGCGCCGAAGAAACGCAAAGCCAAGCAGCAGGAGCAGGAGGCCAAAGCAGAGAGTTCTGGTGACGAGCAGCCTTTAAAGGCAAAGAAAGCTCCTGCGAAGAGGGCGAAGAAGGAGGAAACGAATGGCGTAGCCCCCAAATCCAAGAAGGGCAAGGCGAAGAAGGAGGACAGCGAAGAGCCTGCGAAGAAGAGCAAGAAAAAGAAGGAAGAGGAGGAGGAGAAGGAGATCTTCCGTTGGTGGGAGAATCAAGATCCCAATGGCGATGGGTCTATCAAGTGGAACACTTTGGAGCATAACGGTGTCTATTTCCCTCCACCGTATGAGGCTCTCCCAAAGAATGTCAGAATGAAGTATAATGGTGCGTCGACCTGACCAGTTTCAATCTATCGTTTTCTCATCTGTCCGCATTTGAACAGGCAAACCTATTGATCTTCCTCCGGAATCAGAAGAGGTTGCTGGTTTCTATGCAGCCCTACTTGAGACCGAACATGCTCAGGACAAGACATTCAACAGCAACTTCTTTAAAGACTTCCTCGAGATTCTTAAGGAGCACCCTCCAGTATGTCCCTATCCTTCCTACCTTTCGACATTCGTGCTGAATCCTCCGTAGGTGGATGGGATGAAGATCGAGGAGTTCGCCAAGTGCGATTTTAGACCTATATTTGAGTATTTCGAGGACGAGAAGGCGAAGAAGAAAGCCTTATCAGCCGCTGAGAAAAAGGAGCTGAAGGCGGCGAAGGACAAGCTGGAAGCTCCATACACGCATTGTGTGCTTGATGGCCGGAAGGAGAAAGTGGGTAACTTCAGGGTCGAACCTCCTGGTCTTTTCAGAGGTCGTGGTGATCATCCTAAGAAGGGTGCATTGAAAGTGAGAAACTTTGATCCTATCTGTCGTCGGAGACAGGGACTGATATTACACTAGCTTCGTGTTCGCCCTGAAGATATTACCATCAATATCGGCGAAGGCCTTCCTACACCTCAACCCAATGTTCCGGGCCAGTGGAAGAAGGTCATCCATGACCAAACTGTCACATGGCTCGCCAACTGGACGGAGAACGTTAACGGTAACTACAAGTATGTTTTCCTAGCCGCGGGTAGTTCGATCAAGGGGCAGAGCGACATGTCGAAGTTCGAGAAAGCCCGTGAGCTTAAGGTGAATTCAATTCTCCTCAATAATTATGTTTTCACTTACGCGTGGACCACAGAGCTACGTCGACGTCATTCGTAAAGACTACACTGCAGATCTCAAGACGAAAGTCATGAAGGATCGTCAACGTGCTACCGCGATGTACTTCATCGATCGTCTCGCACTCCGAGCCGGTAATGAGAAAGGCGATGATGAGGCGGATACCGTAGGTTGTTGCTCGTTGCGATGCGAGCACGTCACATTGGAGCCACCCAACTACCTCATCTTCGATTTCTTGGGTAAAGATTCCATTCGATACTACAACCGGGTACCAGTCGATGAGCAGGTCTTCAAGAACATCAAGTTGTTCAAGGAGAACAAGAATGATGATGATGACCTATTCGACCGTGTCGATGTGAGTCTTGCATCGGATGTATCGTTGGTCCATTGACTGACCCATCTTCGGTTAGACTGCTCCGCTCAACAAGCATCTGGCATCGTACATGAAGGGTCTGACGGCGAAGGTGTTCCGTACCTATAATGCATCGATCACTTTTCAAGAACAATTAGATCAAGGTACGCCTGAAAAGGGGACGGTGCAGGAGAAGCTGAACGCCTACAATCACGCCAACCGCATGGTGGCCATCTTGTGTAACCATCAACGTGCTGTGCCCAAGACGCACGAGCAGTCTATGGGCAAGATGCGAGAGAAGGTAGGTTCTCGTGGGGAAACGAGACCCTTGCGAGTGTTGTACTCAAATTTGAATGATATTCATCTAGCTTCGAGCATTCAAGTATGAACGTATGAAGCTCCGACATGCGTTGTTCGCCAACGATGCCAAGTTCAAGAAGAATAAGAAGTACTCGCAGGACGAGTCTGATCTTGACGACGACGCCATTGCCGAACACGAAGAGAATCACAGAGCCAAAGAGATCGAGAAGGCCGAGAAGAAGTTCCAGAAAGACAATGAAAAGCTTGCGGCCGAAGGCAAATCCCCTCAACCTGAATCTGTTCTCAAGGATAAGCTCAAGGACATCGAAGCCGAATTCAAGAAGCTCAAGAAAGAACGTGGCACCGGCAAGCATGAGCTGAAGAGGGAACGAGCCACTGAAAAGATCGAGGATGCTATTGATAAGCTCGAAGAGAAGATCAAGACGTTCAAGCTTCAAATGGAGGACCGAGAGGCTGGTAAAGAGGTTGCCTTGGGCACGAGGTAAGCGCATGCTTCATTCTGTCTTTGTCATTGCTTACCGTGTTGTGCGTGCAGTAAAATCAACTATTTGGATCCAAGGTATGTTGTGAGATTATTTTCGCGCCTTCTTCATGCTGACGGACTCCCACAAAGAATTACCGCGGCCTGGTGCAAGAAGCACGAAGTCCCCATCGAGAAGATTTTCTCGAAGACGCTGCTGGCGAAGTGTATGTATTTTGCAGCTTCTCCCTCTTGTGTTGTATCCCTAACTCTGTTACAGTCCCCTGGGCTATGGAAGTAGATGACGGTTGGAAGTTCTAGACCTTAGATTTTTGGTTGTTTGCAAACCTCGCATTTTCATCGGACGCACACATGCACGCTGCTTCGCATTGTCACCATACCTGCATTGTGACTCTCATATTACCATTCGCCTGTAGCTCCCGCCTGCCTGTCTATAGATATGTATGAATGGACCCCACATAATATTATACTCAATTTATACCTCATTTTCTGTTGTCGACATATATGTTTGCGTTGGGGAGGGCGCCTCCAGCCGAGGGGACACGAATAATCGGATTTCACGTGGGTAACGCTACGTAGGTCCTCATACGACCACTGTGGCTGCGTTTACCACTTTACCTTTCCCTCCTTCAACACCGTCGTGAACAATGAGCAGGCCAGTCTCTCAGACTTCACAACCTTCATGGACATCAAAGACCACATTCGACGCGCTGGGCGTCGAATCTGGTGAGGAGACAGATGAGGAGTCCGTTCAGGAGTCCGTGTTAGATCAACAGAGGTTAGCTTCATATTGTCTCAGTTCCTACGCAATGTTTGACATGTATATAGCTTAGAACCTCCGAAACCAACGAAGAGTGCCTTGAAGAAGGCCAAAACTCTAGCTCGTATAGAACGACGTAAACAGGAACGAGCAAAAGCTCGGTCTGCTCAAGTCACACCAACGCTTACCGATGACCTGGCTTCGTCAGTCGATGAGCTTCCTCGTCAAGCTCATCGACCGAATGGTACCGTAAAGCATGTGTCTACTGAGACACGTACTGTGAATGGTCAAGCACCACCACCAGCGCCTGCAGAAGAGGAGTTGGAGCGGGCGAGCAGCTCTAAACCGCCTTCCTCCGAAATTGTCCAGTCTAAGGCAAATGGACACGTTCAAGAGGAATCAAAACCACTGGAACATGAACTCACACCTGTTCCAGAAGAGCAGCCTATTCCCCCGCCTTCAGCACCGGTCGAGGAGAAGAAAACACCTTCGCAATTAAGTGTTCAAAACGTGCAAAATGGGCATGCCTATGCTCCTGTTGTAGAAAATAAGCAGATGGATCTTGCACAAGCGGAGAAGTCCAAGAAGTTGCAAAATGCGTTGACAAGAACAGTCTGGACGGTCATCATGATTGGTGGTTTCCTTGGTAAGTCTGTTTTGTCTACAGGTACCCTTATTTGTCGTTAAACATGCTTCGTAATTCTAGGGCTTCTTGCCATGGGCCACGTCTATATGATTATCCTAGTAATGCTTTGCCAGACCCTGGTGTACCGAGAGGTCACCTCATTATTCTCGCTGAAACGGAAGGGCGACACTGGGGAAACACCAGGACGTGATCCATGGAGCAAGACATTGAACTGGTATTTCTTTGCTGTTACCAACTACTTCCTTTACGGGGAAAGCATCATTCATTACTTCAAGGTAAGCTACCCCGCACAAAGACGCTCACTCGGTATTGACCATATAATCATATAGCATGTTGTGTTCTCCGATGCACAACTGGCGCCATTTGCGACGAACCACCGCATGATTAGCTTCGCGCTTTACACGATTGGTTTCGTTGGCTTTGTCATGTCTCTTCAGCGGGGGTACCTCAAGCAACAATTCGGTTTGTTCTGCTGGGTACACATGACCCTGCTTCTCATCGTCGTGTCAAGGTCAGTTTTCCTCTCCCTTTGAGTTGTGTTCAATGCTGACTATATTACTTATAGCCATTTCATCGTGAACAATATCCTCGAAGGCATGATCTGGTTCTGGGTCCCAGCCTCACTAGTCATCTGCAACGACGTCTTCGCCTACATCTGGGGGATCACTCTCGGGCGCACGCCCCTTATCAAGCTCTCACCAAAGAAAACAGTCGAAGGTTTCGTTGGCGCCTTCTTTAGCACCGTTGTCTTCGGTATCATCTGGGGTACATTCTTCATGCGCTTCGACTATATGATTTGCCCGGTACGGGAACTGGGTGTTAGTGCGTTTGATACCACTGTGCATTGCAAGCCGAATCCGGTGTTCGTATGGAGGGATTGGAACATTCCAGCGCCTTTGAGCGCGCTCTTGTCTACTTTGGTGCGTCTTATGCCTGTCTCTTTGGAGTTAAGGAAAGGGCACTGATGTATGCTTATGTTTTTTTCATAGCTCGGACGTGCAATTACGTCCATCCCTTACGCTCCTTACCAAATTCACCTCTTCTTCATGGCCTGCTTTGCATCGCTCGTAGCACCCTTCGGAGGGTTCTTTGCTTCTGGGTTCAAGCGTGCATTTAACATCAAGGACTTTGGTCACAGTATCCCAGGCCATGGCGGTATGACTGATCGCATGGACTGCCAGTGCGTACTTCCATATCTTCCATTTGCATGTGTTAGGGTGGTGCTAATGAGAACCGATGTGTGTAGGTTCCTCATGGGTGTCTTCACCTATGTCTACTACAGCAACCTCATCAGGGAGACTCACGTCACTGTCGGTTCAGTGTTGCAAACCATCGTCAACGGCTTGACGTTCCACGAGCAGATGGAGCTCATTGCCGATTTGAAGAGATATCTCGAGGGTCAGGGCATCCGTGTGAACGTCTAGGCCCTTGGTGTGAGTCTTTTGAGCCTGCCAGAAGTTCTCGAACCTGGTCCCTCATGCCCCTCGGTGACCGTGCCTGACTCAACTCAGGACGACGGCACTCTTGTCGAAAGTACTTTCGTTTACTCTAATGATGCTAATGTGATTCATATGACTGGGACGAATAGTATTCACTTGGGTAGTTATGAGTATGGTTATACATACTGTATATCGAGTCTTTTATTCTGTCGTCGTTGTCTGTTTGCTTTGATACCCATGGTTGCAAGCTCATTTTAATACACTCTATACTATTGGTTGATCTGAAGTTCAAACATCCAGAAAACACTAGTGTCTCTCTATCGTCCCAACGTCGAAGTGCGAGACCGAAGCTGTCGAACGTGGTACGCCTACGTCATACTCAATGTATCTTGTCACGAAAATGAGGATGAATTGAATAGTCGGGAATGAATGCATACAATACTTTCTTGGGGATGAAGCCTACATGTCATTGGGTAGCGGTGCGGCATATTGGGTACAGCATGATCACATGAAAGATAGCAGAATGGACTCGACGAATAACATCAAGGAGAATGGGCCGAATAAATTATGATCGAGGCTTCTCCTATAGATAGGGTAAACGAATGGTAAGTTATCGTGTTGAAATGAGGGGAAGATAAGAGGGCGACAGACCTTCTTCTCCTTCCACAAGGCAAGGAGACCGACGCCGGACACCTTGACGACCTTGAAACGGACACCGGGAATATCACCCTTGGCCTTTCCGCTACGACCGAAACCAGAGATGAGGACTTCATCGTTCTCATCGACGAAGTTTAAGCAACCATCGTTCTGCCAGATCAGTTGCATGAGATAACGTCATTTATCCTCGGATAAATGCAAGAACTTACGGGGACGAAAGCGGTGACCTTCTTTCCGTTCTTGATCAGTTGGACACGAACACACTTGCGGATAGCAGAGTTGGGCTGCTTGGCCTCAACACCGACTTTCTCAAGGACGATGCCCTTGGCGTGTGATGAACCTCCAGTGGGGGAAGTCTTGTAGAAGTTACCGAGGGCGCGCTTCTTGTAGGATTTGTCGGCCTAATCGAATGTAATCGGAATGTAAAAGCAAGACAGTTAATAGGGCAGTTCAGGATCTCAGAGCCCAGACTTTTCACTGACCCAACGGTTTTCACGTCGGTCGTTGCGCAATTTGCGCGCAGCCTGAAGTCCACGGGGTTTGTTGGCTATTCAAGAGATCGTCAGACATGGTATATTCATGCAGAATACGAGCAGCAGGACGACATACAGCCCATTCTTGAGGAGGTTAGTGGACAGCGACGATAGCAGGAGACAGACGCTTGCTCGCCCCGAAACTCTAATCGCAAAATTGTACAGTTCCAACTCCGCTTTCCCAGCACGTGACTGGCGTTCACTACGCGTTCCCTCGCGCTGACGTGTCTCGTTTAGGCTTGCTCTCCGCCATTGACCATTCGTGCAGCCGTATGTCCTTTGTTGGCCCTCCTGTGACTAAGACGCTATCTTGTAAATCTCTCAGGATGCCTTTAGAAAGCATGGTGGCTCCTTGGTTTCTCTCACAGCTTGTTCTGCTGACCCACGTCTGAGAATGGAACGCTGATTGCACTAGCTATATATACTTGTCATGAGATCCTTCATAAACTTCGAGCTCCTAACGAGGTGGTGGCCAGACTATCTTTCTCACCATGCCGACCAAGTCAGGGATTAAGTACTATCATCATGGCCGTTTTGCTCTCTCTGGTGGAATACTTCCAGACGCTATCACTGCATATCAAACCTATGGCGATCCTAGCAACCCGTGCATCGTATTTCCTACATGTTATGGTGGTCGTCTTGATAGTACGTATCGGTCAACATCTGAAATGCGATCTAGATAGAGTCGTTACAAGATGTTGGTTTGCTAGGTCAGGACTATATGATAGGGCCAGACAAAGCCCTGGATCCCACCAAATACTACATTGTCACTTTCGCATTGTTCTCTAACGGAGAAGTAAGTCGATCTTCGTACATATCGCTCAAGATATTGATAAGGTACATCAGTCATCCTCTCCATCGAACACGGTGAGCTTGCTTCCTTGAACTGGATGTCAGGGCGACTGAACATTATCAGCCTGTTCCATATAACGGGCCTTACTTCCCGCGTGTCACATATGAGGATAATATGTAAGTTGCTTTACCCCTAAACGGGTTCGGTTGACTCGAGTATCACGTAGCCGTGCACAATATGCAGTTTTGACGAAGGCACTTAACGTCAAGAAAGTATTTTGCGTCGTCGGATTCTCCATGGGCGCACAGCAGGTAATACTCTGTATAATGAACGATTGACTTTCTAGTGCTTAATCGAACACAATTCAGGCATACTATTGGCCTGTCATGTACCCTGACTACATCGAGAAGTATGCTCACACTTTCCCCGGCGTAGATCCATCTAATCATCAATCAGGTTCATACCTATTTGCGGCTCGGCTCGAACTAGCCCGCACAATCAATGGTATGCATTCCTTTGGTCGGAGAAAATCATCAACTTTTACGGTCTTTTCCAATCCCCAGCTTCTTGGAAGGACCGAAGTCCGCTCTCCTAGCGTCCAAAGATTTCAACGGCGGTCACTACACCTCCACCCCTCAATTCGGCATTCGGGCATTCGGTCGCGTCTATAGTGCATGGGCATATGGTCAAACGTGGTTCCGTCGCAAGGGCTACCTCTATGACGGCAAATACTCCGACCTCAACAACTGGCTTCACGCCGAGTGGGAGGATGGATTCCTGGCTATCTGGGATGCGAACGACCTTCTCACGCTTCTTGAGACGTGGCAATTTGGTGATGTCTCCAAACTCGACTGTCTTTCGACTTTGGATAGTAGTTTGACTAGGGAGGGAGGTTCTCTGACGGGTGGTGATGGGGATTTGGTCGGTGTCTTGGGGAGGATCAAGGCGAAGGCTTTGATCATGCCTTGCAAGACCGACTTGTATTTCCCAGTAAGTCTCGTCCAAGAGAGAATTCTTGGACATGTTAGTGATTTGTTTGTAGCCTGAAGATAGCGAGAATGAAGTTGCGGCTATGAAGAACACTGATGCTAAACTCGTTGTCATTCCGTCGGACTGGGGACACATGGGTATGTTTTTCTTCGCAGCAGTCATCACCCCCATTTCACTGATTTACTTGTAGCCGGCGGAGGTTCCAACGACATTGATGACAAATTTATCAAGGACGAGATTATCAAGTTCCTGGAGAGTGCGTGAACTTCTAAAGGAAGCTAGCTTGAATCTCCCTTCGTCGTGTTCATTCCTGTCCAATCACCTGCTTGCTATTCAGAACTCATGTAACATCATAAACATGACCCGTTATTTTCTCAGCGAATGCATCGATTTCTTCCTCCATCTCGGAGTAACGGTGTTTGTGAGATGAAACTGGCAACTACAGGCATACAAAATGTGCAGCAATCCTACACCGCATTGACATCCCCATGACTCTGACATCTGGAATGCCGAACTGCAGTTAACTTGGGTAATGAAGGCATTTCGATAGGATCATGTTCAGGAGTGATGGATCTTGCCTACGGCGGTCAGTAAACACATTCAATTTTGACTACGACAGTACAACATACATCCGATTGAAGACTTTTGGGCATCCTCTGGTCCATAGTCTTGAAAGTCACTACCGACGGAGCCCTTGAACCTGCAGAAGTGGGATTGAATTTGAGCTCTTCGGGGTTTACACTCATTGTCATTCTGTTGCGCATGAGGTGTCTTGCATTAAGCCTGGAACGTTGTCTTATAAAGCTGCCTCTGAGAGGATATACATGTTGACTTACATGCCGAGTAACGCATTGCCATAAACTAGTGGGAAAGAGCTCTTAGTGCACCCATCTTTGTTGCGATGAGAGAAGCGACTTACGTTCTCCTGTCAGTATGGCTAGTCCACCAAACACGAGATTGTTCTTCAATGTCTTGTACTGTCCACGACCATGAATAAGTAGCGTCATCGCGTTAAGTAAGGAATGTGTATCTACCGTGATTACAACGGCGATTGACACACACCTTTCAACGTAGCCTTAGCATCGTATCAAGTAAGGCATGTGCGAGGAAACACTTACATGCTGATAGCGCCTGTGTTGACGGCATACATCATGATCCATCTAAGGACGCCGTCCAGCTTGCTACACATGATGTTCAATATTTAGTCTCGAAGGGTAAGGAAAAAAGGAATAACGTATACCCACTCGTTGAATCCCACTTTTGCACGTCGCAGTAAAACAATCATTGATATTGCCATCAGTCCGTCAACGACAGCAGAGAGGCTGTTCGTCATTAATACCGAGAACTGGTGGATGATAGGTGTCGTTTGATGATATATGTCATGATTCCACAGATACCTAGTGTCATGGACGTACCGAGGACACCCAGGTGGCTTCAAACTTGATCCAAGTTCCCATCAGAAGGCTGGAAAAGGAATGAGAAATCCAATTGACACAGGAATCATCAAATGAAAGAGTAGGAACGAACCAAAAGATGCCTGTGGCTGTTCCAAACATAATCGATATAAGTCAGTACTCATAGGCAATCTCAAAGTGAAGCAAAGCTCACCCGTTGTAAAACCTGGTGAATCACAAAGGACTCGTGAGCATATTCATTACATCCGTGAGTGATTTGCTTACCCAGTCGGCCGACCAGAAGAATGGTCTGAAATTTGGGATGAGCATTGCACAAAAGGTGAAGGAGCTTTGAACATACAAGAAGAGCCGTGAGGACGCGTGATCTGTCACTAACTGACAGGTTCAGATGAGTACAGCTCTTACCGCCAAGCAGGGACTCACGAATCCAGATACGCCAAATGTAATACCTGACGTGAAGGATTTGTGGCATTCAGCATTAACGGAGTGAATATTGTGGCTAGACAGACCCTTCGACTAGTGCAATGATCGCTGTCTAAACGGAAATCAAACGGGTATAATAAGACAGGAACCTCGTATGGTGGCATACCTCCGTAAAGATCACAAGCTTCAGAGACATGAAGAGGATGAGGTCATATGTACAGATTAATAGTTGCGCGACTTACACCCATGCTCCTGCAATCGACAATTTCTTTTTCAGGTAACACAGGTCATGCAACGACAGGCAGGCTCACCAGTCGATTTTGGATATAGCGACATAGTCACCAAACCCGATGATCGCTACAGCGTATACATACCTAAGGACGAAGGCACTCTGCGCCGTTTCAAAGATCCTATTATTACGCTCACGGTGTGATGAGGCAAGGTCCAAATGAGCGATGACACTGACCATACTGCTCCTACTAACGATTTCAACCACCGGGAATCCTTCTTGCAGCTGTGTAAGTATACGTATGCCTGCGCAGTGGCTACCCCATACAATCTATAGCCGACTGGAAGTATTAGAATCATCTTTCCACGTCAATCGCGTGGCAAAGCTACCCACATGAAAGCAAGGCAGATCGCCACGAACTCTCCACCTAATAGTTGGGGAACTGACAAAGGAGGGACAGAAGTAGATGGGTCGGCCATGGCGGCTTGATAAGTGTGTCAGCTTTCTGGACACGCTGGGAACAGGTAGAACGTAGGATTCTTGGTCAGAGGACCACTTGACAGTCCCTTAAGTACGGCCTTATTCGCCCCCCGAACAAGGGATCATGGGTAAGCTTGGCCAAAACAACTGCAAGAATCCAACTAAACTTTCGGCTTCGGTGGCCTGTAACGCCACCAAGATCAGGCCACCAAGTGCTGTCCCCTGGATGAACCTGTTACAGAATGCTGCCATGCAAGTCCAATGAGCAAATATTTCCATGATCCTCTCTAACTGCACAGCTGACCTTGATACTGTCAGGCATCAACAGTTATGAATGATGAAGTACGCGAACGACATCTGCAAATGTCAAATGACCTGGACAGATCCTGTGGTGGTGGACATCGGTCGAACATTCGTGCAACGACAAGACCGTGATTCGATCAATCGTCCTCAGGGAGCCGGGAGAAAAGCCGAGGGTTGGTCTTACATTGATGGTATCTTCCACGTCTGTTGTATGAAACATGGGAAAAGTTATGTTGTTTGTGCACAACGGATGACATACAAGTCGTATTTCAAAGAGGTATCCTGGAAATAAAAAGCAATTACCTGTTCCGCTACAACCGGAATGAACGACACATACGATGACAGAAAGACCCCGGGATAGATATATATGCAGAAACGATTCCTACAGAAAACCACGTCAAAGATTAAACTCGCCATCGGAGATATTGAAGAGACGGCGTACCACGAGCGGTGTACCTACCGGAGCACATACATCTCTTCAGGACGGTGACAACTACTCAGCAGAATGAAGCAGAATGAGAATGAGTAGGCTCAGCTCTCAGTACTCCATAAATCACAGTGCAGTCAAGAGTCAAGCTGGGGTGATGAAATCTATAAACCTTGATGGTAAATAGTCACCTGAGGGGCCCGCTTTCACTGTAAGCCAAAAGTCTCGATCTGCACTTCATCAAGGTTCTCAAGGGTCTCAGGATTGTCCCCTTTTCCTGATGCCCTTGACGGTTGCTCTGCTTTCTGCCCGCCCCCGATCCTTGTTCACTTTGTCTTTCAACACTTCGCCACTGCAAATCCTGCCTGAGCCGGTCAAGACGTGCATTCTCCGTGTCATTGACTGCCATCATCAGATGCCGAAGGGATGGTAAAATGTCAATAAGATGATATTTGCCAGTACAGTTAAAGTTTCATTACTCGCCTCCACAAGATATCGCTGTTTTCGGGAAGGCTCTATGGGCATGAGTAGATAGTAGTAGGAGATGATCATTGATTTCTTCATGTAACTCAGTCTCTTTGGTAACATGCTGTTGGGAGTGAGAGAACTTGAACCCGGGGTAATAAATTTGGATAGCAGCGACCAGTGATAGGAGCGCAACCTCTCCAGCATAAACTGCAATTGATCTGGAGGTCCCTGCGCACGAATTGAGCAAGAGTCACAGCGGCAAGGGACAGTCGAGCCATTTCGCAATCAGTATCACTGGCAAGCCCGGTATCCACGAAACATATGAATGGGTCGCGATACTCTCCTTCATACTGCCGTGCACGTTGCGTTGTCAAGAGGAGACAGATTTCATCTAGGTCGAAGGTGTCGTGTATGATCGTAGCATCTTCATCCAAGACTGCTTGGATTAACCTCACGCAGACGGTGGTTGCGGCTAGATCGCCTGTAGCGAGTGACTCGTCTCCGGAAGTGTTCCTGAAACTATGTAGGTCGTCGTCGCCACGCAACACATGCATGCAACCCACCACCTTGTTAACATGAATGCAGCAAACTGCCTCAAGAAGAATCGTATTTCGACTGTGGATCATTGTTTGAGTATCTGGATTGTCTCCTCAGGTCCTTGTTTTATAAACACAGCCATCAGAAGATCGCAGGCTCTCTCGCGAACAGATGTGGAATATAATCCCATCCTGAAGGGATAATCATGTTTAAGTGCTAGTCAGCGGAAGTGCGTCCTGAACATACCTCTGAAGCTCAAGAAGGTCATCGATAACCTGCTCCGGAACTGCGCCTGTCCGGCGCAGCTGTAAGGAAGCAATCCCCAATTTTCGACGAATATTCACATTTTCTATACCCTTAACAGCGTATTCACCTACAGCCATAATTACTCGTCCGGACAAGGTGCCGAGACCAATGGTAGTCCCTGAGCGAACCGAAGGCGTGACCTCAGTGAGAGAAATGAGATCCGCTTCTTCGGCAATCGCAGTTAGATTTGTGAGTCTTTCGAAAGGATCCATGGATAGGTTATGCAGCTACTGTACGGATGCCTTATAACTGCAAAAAGGAGCACACAACGCGACTATGGCACAGGGAATCGGTCTCGTCACCTGTGGAAGACACTTTAGTGTAAGAAAGAAAGAGGTGGTACCACCGTGGTGGATGTAATCGGTCAAGCGCCTTCCTGACTCGGCCCTTTGCAAGAGCCTTCGGTGCCTCTAACAGCCACATCCAAGTCGACAAGCCCCAGGATTTCGTGCGAAAACTCTTCGGGTAGAACAAGTGGCATTTCACCGTAGGCTATCTAGTAGAGAGGGAAATCAAGGTCAATAACGAGTGTTATCAGGCCTTTGAAAGTTCGCCTTGCATATGGTTGATCGCAAACTCAGCGTGAAATTCCACGTGGCTCCGACATGTCCACACCGTACGTGCCTCAGCCACTTTCCTGAGTTAGTGGTCTACTTGTAACTACCACAATGAACTGGTATGGATAAATTGGTTCACTTGGCTCCCTCCGCAAAGGATGAGGGAGTTCTACAAGCTTTCGAAGATTTATCTATGGACTCTCTGATTGCACAGGCGTTAATATCACAATCTGCAAAGGGATATGTCCTCTCCCTCCGAGATGCACCCGCTGTCCACTGTATGGATAGCATACTAGCTGTAGGATTGCCTCCAATTTCTAATTACGTATAGAGACGAGCTTCTGACATGAAGCCGTAGAAACTCGATGGATTGAATGCCAATAGTCCCACCGTGGAAAGGACAAGACGATTTACCTTGCGACGTCTACTGATTCAGTTATCTAAGGCTTCCAATCATGTTCCCTCATCCTTGTACATTGTCGGAGTTGATTGCAAGGAAAGGAATGCAATCGCCGGTGGTGCATATGCAGACATATTTCGAGGGACCTTGCACTCAGCATCAGTCGCCTTGAAGAGATTGCGAGTGTTCAAAACCGATCCTGATCCAGGCGAAAGTCATTCGGTACAGAATCTATAGTCTGTCCCTTTCATGTTGCGCAGCCTTAAACATGGACTGGTTTAGAACCTTCTACGCGAGGCCTTGGTCTGGCAGCAACTTCATCATCCTTTCATTTTGCCTTTCCTAGGCATTGACCACTCTACATTTTCGCCATACTATTCCATCATATCTCCGTGGATGAATAATGGAAACATTATCCAATATATGAATGGCAAAGTATTGATCTCTCCAAGCTCAGATCCCTTGCCTCTCACGAGATGGGTGCGTCATTTCTCGTTGTATGCCGTCGGCAGCTCCCTGACGTCCCTTCAAATCGACCAGTTTCGCGAAATAGCAGAGGGATTAGGATATCTCCATAGTGAGCATATAGTTCATGCTGATCTCCGCGGTGTGAGCACTTTCCTGTGATGTTTGCGTCCGGTTCATTCTGAAAACAAGGGTTACATGTCTGTAGGCCAATATCCTAATCGATGCGGAGCAACACATACGGCTTGGGGACTTTGGGCTGGCTCGATTCGCGGATACCAGCAGTGCTAGTATAGGATCTCACCACGGTGGTGCAGCTCGTTGGTTAGCACCAGAAGTGCTGAACGGCTCGAGGGCATCGTATACGAGTGACATTTATGCATATGGATGTGTCTGGTTAGAGGTTTGTGTTAACAAGTCGTAACCGGGTCAGAACATGCTGACGTACGAGTGTTACCAGATATATACCCTTCGACCTCCAATGCACGAGCTGTCAGATATCCAAGTACTCGCTCAAAAGTTGCGTAACATCGGACCTCAGTGGCCAAGCCCAACCGACGATCCCAGGATGGGTCTGAACTTGGCGGATTGGGCAATTATACGAGATTGCTGGCATCATGAACCATCTCTCCGACCTGATGCACAGATGATCCTGGCACAAACACTCATGCTCGATATCGACACCCTTGCAGAACAATTCAAAGAACAACCATGGCCCCTCTGGATCCATAGCTTCACGGAGTCACTCCTGTCTGAGTTGTTGACCCCAATGGGTCCTTCGAGCTTGGCCCATCGCACCTTGTGCAAGTGCCTGGATTCTAACTTCACCGAGTTTGTCAAAGTATTTATAGCATACAACCTCTCACATCCTAACTGCGATGGGACGATGCTATATCATTTTGATACCTCATTGAAAGAACTCGCTGAAAAGTCCTTATATGCACTACTCCAGGATTTTGTTGTAGGGTCGAGTTTCCCTTCATCTATCCGTTCCGAGAGTCTCGTGTTGCAATGGGCTCAAAGGGCAGTTGATCACTCTGATGCTCTGGATGGGACCCTCTTGGACATGTTCTGGGAGTCATTCGATGGATCTCCGCCATCTGCATCCGCAATAATATCATTCATGTTGCGGATCCTTCGAAATAACCTTGGTAGAGAAGATATTCCGTCCACCGATCTTCAGACAACACTTGACCTATCTGGTGTAGATGAAACCCTTTGGCGCGACATATCCTTCTATGCCACTAAATTGTTAAAGCGATGGCTTAGTCCCGACAATGGTGGCGGATACCAAGATGATAGTTTCCCTGGCATGCAGGCCTCTATTCATATAAAGGACACCATTATCATTCTTTTGGCTCGATCTCCATATGAATTGTAGTGGAGTACTTCGTATGAGATCCTTGCACACCCTTCATTCTCCCAACTTCTGGACCGTATTGATGGAATCACAATGGATGCCTGCGGCGAGCTGAAACAGGCGCAGATAAGTCGAGTGGCAGAAGGGAAAAGGATTGGTTTTATTGATTGATTAGCCGACCGAGATCTTTAGTTAAAGATGATCGCAGAGGACAGTAATGGACAGCTTATCTTACAGGCAATACATCCAAGTATTAGACATAAATAATGACGTAGAGACACATATGTACACATCCCTCTCGACACCAGTTCATTTGCCCTTTCAATAATATGCGCCAGCGCCGGCATATTCTGGCCTGGAACTCACTGGTTCCTTATTCGAAGAGTCATCCAACAATTCCAAGGCTTCTGCTTGTTTCCTAGCATACTCAACCGAGCCCGGTCCAAAGGCGGGTGTCGGCTGAGAGTAGGGCCTAATCGTGACAGCGGAACGTCCAGTTGGTACAGATGCTTGAAGGTCTGATTGTGGAGGGACTGGTTGAAATGCAAGCTATACAATTTTAATTGAGACACGCCTCATTCTCTCATATTGAAAATAGCACGGAGACTTACCGAATCGTTCATACGCTTATACCCTTTCAGGAATACATTGACGCTTTCCAGTTCTACCTGTACTCTTGCTCTTCTTGCCTCGCGCATTACGCGTTCTCGATCCGTCGTACCAATACCCACGACACCTCCATGTCCAAGACCACCACTCTTCAATTCCTCGAGCTCTTTCTTTGCCCATACGAGGAAACCAACCGCCCGCCCACCTTCGCTCGTCGCGCCGTTCTCACCAGCGTCAACACCAAGCCACTTATGCGCCAACGCATTATGGTACGCGATCTCATCTGCTAGATATCTCCCCAATTCTGGTGAGACGTCTTCGCCCGCTTCTTCTCTAGGCAAACTCATCTCTGAGCCTTCTCCGTCCCTGTCTTTATCCTTCCTACCCAGGCTTAATTTGAATTTAGACTTTGAAGAAGATGTCAGGTTTGGACGGGATGCTCCGGGTGTTTTGGCAAGCGCTCGACCGCTTGAATAGAGCGCAACGCATTCGAGGTGGAGTTTAGCGGCGAGTGCGGGGGAAGGGTGGGATTTGGGAAGCGGTGGTCCTGGGGTAAGAGTACTGTCGAATGCTGCCTTGGAAAGATGTTTGCGAATGGCGAGGGCCTGCGCATCCGCTAGAGCCATCCTGTCGGCGAGACAAGCATCAGAAGCTGGAGAGTTATGACAAGCGTGAAAGGATTGAATATTCACTTGCTGAGTCCGATAAGAACTTCACGACTTAGGTCGGGTGGTCGTGGACACGACATTCCTGCAGCTAGAGCGCGTTCTCTTGCGGAGTCCCATTGTGAAAGAACTTCCTTGGCTATAAACTCGAAAACGCCTGCAGCCTTGCAAAGCAGAGTTGTTGCGAAATGTAGCCGTTCGTCCTTGGCTTTACGATCTGTATCAGATATCGCACGTTCGGTCTCGTAGATACCGAGCGAAGCAACAATAGCTCTTGCAAGGTTTGAGAGAGCAAATCCGTACGTTAGCAAGGTGAAAGCGATCTCAGTGGGCAGAGAAGGAAGGGAAAGACGAGGTGAGGTGTGGAAAAGGTTAGACGAGAGCGTCGTCCGCCAGCTAAAGACTAGACAGCTCAGTTGCATACGAGCCACAAAAATGCACGGTGTAAGACGCACTGGGTTCCGACCTGATTGTTAGATCGCCGCTGTCCACGCAGACGGTTATACCGTAAAGTTTCGGTATATAATCGTCAAGAACCTACGCCGAAACGCCGTTAACAGAAGGGTTTGAGGACAACCCAAGTACTAAACTTACTTTCACAAGTTTCAGATAATCCCTCTCATCATCCTCTGCTCGCTTAAATTCCTTCAAAGCAGCACGGAGGTTTGCCCGAGCTTCGGTAGTATCCGCCACCTCCGCAACATACGAAGCGGTCTGATCATAGCAAAAGTCCGAGAACGATATTGCCCCCGTTGTTGGGATCTCGTAGAGGTAGGAGCTCATGGTATCTGTCGAGCTCCAGGTATAGTGAAGTGTTAGCTCTTGTTAAAGCCGCATTGAACGATCGTTCGCAGCCATCTGGCATAGCCATCACTGATCGGCGTGAGTGATCTAGAGGTAGGCGAATTGGAATATTGACCACTTCAACTCCCCGTCAGTGAATATTCACCCTTCCGAGATGCCCTGAGATTCACTAAGTCGTAGCAATACATTGGAATTCATTACATGGCGAAAAGTCTCATATTACCCCTATGTTCTAGGGAAGAAACAAGAGCAGGCATATGGTACTTTCTCAGGATGCACGACTACGAACTAGTCCGAGTCAACTGTGCCTGACCTTCGAGCGTACATAACTCATCATCTAACGCTTCAACCTCCTCTTCCCGTTGAGTCACTAGCTTGGTCAATCCTTCACAAACAGTTTCCGGGACGACAGTCACTTGTTTTTCAACGGTATGTTTCAGGGTGGCCTGGAAACGGATGACATCAAAAGGAGAATTCCCGAATATGATGATACGGACTAATGCTGACCTTGAGATCCCTCTCGAGCCCTTCCCCGACTCGATCCCAATCTTGCCACCACTTTTTCTTCGCCTTTTCCCACCGACCAACAGCCCACCGCACTCCAAGTACAGCCCCAAACATGCCCAACCCTGCAGCAGTTTCTGTCGACAACCCTGGCCCATAAGCACCAAGAATACCTAGCTCGCCTGCCCATCCTGCCCAAGCTATACCAAATCCGCCAAGGACGCTACTACCCATACCAATCGTTATCCGCTGAGCACTGGCGTGTAACATGTTAGTAGGATATGAGAGTTGATTTCGTCGAAAGTGGATTGGTCCCGTGAGGGCGCTTGGTTTGACGGTATATGACGGGGATGTTTCGATCTGAGCGACTGTATTATGAAGCACAGGGGAATGAAAGGGCGAGGATTGGGCATAGGAACGTAGTAGAGTGTGTGCTGCAGTCCCTAGTGACTTCTGCATTACAGCAAGGCGTCCGGCATGGTAAATCAACTATGCAAACAAGTATCAGGATGCCAGTAAGAATCATATAGCTGGTAATCTCATACCTTGTCCTCAAGGTTTCGACACCACGTTGTGTGAACACTTGTAGTCACGATTTCAGCGATGTCATCGACCTTCCATAGAAGTCTCCACCACGTTAAACGATCCATGACGACCTTGATTTCCTGCTTTGCTTGTGTCACTGCCTCCTTCACTTCGTTGCTCTCATCTGTACCAAGAACCTCAATGCCAATTCTAGCTTCGAGTTCCGCCACCCCGTCTCGCAGATCGCAGATACCAATATGCACGCCGTCTGTTTCGTTCTTTGCATCTGCAAGAACAAACCGACATGCAGATAACGCTGCGAGTACGGCGTGAAGAGCAGTCTGAGTTCGTAAGGAGGCTAGTAGGTCGGACTCTGAGTTTGACAGTATATTCGAGATAGACGAAGTGACGTCTATAACACCAGACTCGGTAAAGTCGTCCTGGTACCGCTGAACTGCCACTGCGGATCCAGGATCTGAGCTCAAGGCCTGTAAACCTTGTAACGCGCGTGTAGGGTCCACGAATAATATCCTTAGGGATGGTGGAACGGGGTAAATATCTTCAACGCTCTGGTGCGTCGCTGAAGAAGAAGTAATGACAAGGATAGCGTTCGGATGATGTATAGGAAGGCCGTGATCAGAGAATATCCCTTTTAACGGTGTTGTGACGGGGTTGCAGACTATGATTGGTATATCTGCCGCAAACAGGGGAATAATGGCCTTAAGCTGGGATCCGGGAGTGCTAGGTAACTCGTGGACCTCGATTGGTATGAGGAATTGCTGAAGCCATGAAGACTGCAGTGTCAAGGTATTCATTGAACCACTGGAGGGTGGTGGATCATGGCTTGAGAAAGATATCAACTTAGCCATCTACTTTATGGCGAAAAAATATCGCACCGAATAAATAAACCAGAATTATCGTCGCCTGACTTCCACCGTTCACGAACAGATTGCTTCAGTGCTTCCGACGCAAACGGGTCTTCCAATAACGCGGTCACCAGTTCCCGCGCACCAGAGTGCTCGTCAGACCCGTATACTGAAAACAAAGTAAGCATTTCCTCCTTCCGAAAGTTGTCATTTCATCCATACCGACAATACGCGCAACACGCTCTCCACCAGCAAGATTCAAACCATCCCTTGTGGTATCTAACACCTCGTTCCAGAATTCCACTGCCTGAGTCTCGGAAACAGCCTCAGGTCTCCTGGGCAGTATTCTAGGCAAGAAGGCAGCAGTTTTGTGCAGAGCAGTCAATGTCTCCGGGATAGTA
Organism: Somion occarium; assembly: GCA_964035595.1. NCBI lineage: Eukaryota > Fungi > Basidiomycota > Agaricomycetes > Polyporales > Cerrenaceae > Somion > Somion occarium. The sequence continues at coordinate 741,052 of OZ037947.1, forward strand.
GGTTGGGACGGAAGGTTCCGCGTAGATTTCATCGTGACCGCCGTGGATGTGTGCCTTCGTATTCTTCGAAATGCATGTCTCGGTAATGAGTTGCGACTGTAAAGTATATTCTGTAGAGTTTTAGGCCTAACGAGTGTGAGGCTGTTGAGTGGAGAGCGGGTGCATGATGGCATGGGTGAAGCAGGATAGACTTTCGGACACGGGCGGCTAGCGAAACAGTTTGTAGCATTTAATTCAGATGTTCACATTTTGGGAACCAAAGGTTAATCTGAGGCTACTCTGAGCAACTTCCAAGGTACTAGAGTATTTATATATTATATAGCATCCGGATTGCTATGATGTGCTACCTCAGCAACGCAATATTATTACTGATACCCAACCGCCGACCACGAACGAAGGTCCTGCTCCCGAACGACAGGGCTGGAGGGTGCAAATGACACAACATTAAGTTTATAATTTGTAGCGTAGGGATTCGATACGTACGTTGTGCACAGAGAATGGTTGCGAGAACACTTGCAGTCACCAAAAAGCCACAGCCCAGGGTATCATTATTGCGGCGAGCGGAACAAGTGTGTCCGATGTTCGTATACAGAAGTACGGCCAGTGCTATATCTCAGGGTTCAGTGAATGTTCCTATACAAAGGGCAGGTTATTGAAACAGACCTGCCCATGTTCCACTGAGAAAAAATAAGGACATGTAGTGTAACATGACCTGAGATAGGAAACTTGTTGAACGCGGCCTGTTAAAGAACACTAGACTTGACGCACTTGTCAACACAATTTGGCAAGGACGAAAGAAAAAACTGATACTGGACTTACAGGATGGTGACCCAGGCTAAGGTGATGAGCGACCATCCCATTGTCACCCAGCCTAAGATGACTGTAGAAGATTCTCTGAGCTCGCATAACTTCGTAGCTGTATCTGAATGTTCACGATGGGTTCTGAAACTAACCCTGGGACGCGTCGCCGTCGCTATGTAATGCGTATAAAATGCTCATGACTATCTGCGCCACAGAGCAGAATATAAGTGCAGCTAGATGGCATCGTCGTGCGTTGTAGGTCAGAATCCACTTGCTAATCACCAGAACGTACTTACTGTAAGAGAAATTCCCATAGCGGCCGTAATTCCTCATTGTGCCGGGACTGTTCAGACGTCACGCTTCGTTGCTTGACGCCTCAGGCTGATCCCCCCGTCAGCTGTACGATGGCAACGTACGTTCATTTGAAAGTGGACAAGGTGCGGACTTCCAACTGATCACGTATGATAGTAAAGAACGCCCATTTTCACTTGGGGTTACTGGGCTATAATATGGAGATTTAATCACGGAGGACTGCGGGTTGAGTCAAGCACCAAGGCTACACAAGACATCATGTTTCTTCACAGGCGAGAAAGCTATTTGTCCTACAACAATCGACCCGGAACTATCGGCAATTGCATCGCGTGGTGACCTTCTGATTCGGTCTGTGACTGACAGTTGGCGGCCGATGAAAGTATTTTGTGGAGTACACACTCCTGCGGAGCGATAATATTGGAACAACAAGTCTACAGAACACAGCTGGGCACGAGGAATACTGATTGTCAGACTCGAACAGATTGTTCAGAGTGTTTAGGTTAGCCTAGGGCTGCAACGTTATCGCTAATGCCCATTCTCTTGCCACGGGCGAAGGTAACAGTTCCCAGAGTAATCGCTAGTCAAGGCAATATCGACAATGAAAAGCCTGGCCCTCAAGGTAGAAGGTAAAAACACGTACATTGTGCACAAAGGAAGGTTGCGAAAATGGCCATCGCTACTGGGGCCCCGCATTGCAATCGGTCTGAACTCGAACAAACATTGATTGCTCCAGTGTACGCGTAGATTACTATGGCTAGTGCTATTTCAGGGAATGGGTAATGAGTTACTATTATTGTGAAAGAAGACTCAAGGAACGTACCTGCCCATGTAAAAGCCGATACGAGAAGAGAGACCCAGTGCACTTTGACTTTGCACAGGGGGCTGGTAGAGTGAGGCCGGTTGAAGGAGATGAGTCTACATGACACAGGTTGATAATTTTCCTTCAGACGAGGGCGTAAATTCTGACAGAGTAGTGACCCAGCATAAAGTAATTATCGACCAAGCCAACGTCACCCATGCAAGGATCACTTAATGAAACATAATTGTTAACCAGACCATGATAGAGACCGACACGAAACGTGAGGCAAGGATGCATAGCGCATCTTGTGAGTGGAGTTCGGCTTTTATACCGTACAGAATGTTGAAAACCGCTTCAGCTACAGAGCAGCCCAGTAGGATACTTGATGGCAGCACTCGTCAGCCTTGGGACATCCAAAATGTGCGATGACTTACTGTAAGATGATCAGCCATATCGTGTATAGTTCTTCATTGTATCGTCAAGTGGACTTTTGAAAGATGGCACCCTGAGAGCTGCCCTTTTAACTCACGTTTTCCGGCAGTGCAGTAGAGTTCGTAAGTCAGGGAAACACTCTAAGCATGGGTATTCAGGAGCACATGCCAGCCGACGTTATACAGCGGGTGTTCCTGCGCCCGTAGAAGAGCCGGGAGTAGGTTGTGTCCGAATTAGCAATCATGGGGCATGAGTACGGTACGTTACTACAACTCCGTTGCCGATGAACTTGCGGATCAAGTGTCAAGTACTGGTTTCGAAACTTGAATCTATAAAGACAACCAAGTACCATCTAGGGAACTGACTTTACTTTTGAAGGACTCACATGGATTGCTCGGATCTGTACAGCCTCGCCATCGGCATTCCCTACGAGTGAGAAATCGAGGTCAATCGAGGACGGCAAGATATAGAGTTCTCAAACCAGGATGGATGTGTAGTTATACATTGTGAAATGTCCCTGTGATTACAATTATGATAAGTCTAGGTCAAACATCCAAGAGTACATCTGGTAGCCGGGCAAGCAATGTCACTCCGAACTCGTCACCAAGATTTTAGGATTAGGCATTGGCGGACCAGATGCCGCAGGACCCGGTCGTAGACTATCCTCTTCATCGCTCTCTTCACCAATGTCAAACAGGTCTTCCCTTGTGTCCCAGACATCCGCTAAACGCGAAGACTTTGCGGGAGACTTGGGTCCGTTAGTCGCCGCTCGATTATCGTGATGCGTAGGAAGGAGTTGAACGCCGGATTCCAAATCGTCTTCGTCTTCTGACGAGAGATAGTCCGTATCCAGTGGTCGGTATAGACGCGATATCTGGTTGCGACGGGTTTAGCAACGGTTATTCCCAAGTGTGGTGGTAACATACCTCTCTTCTACTTCGGTAATACCGCTCAAGGTTGTACGCGATATACAACCCTATTGCAGACCCCAACAAGTTTGCCTGATCGGTGGAGGGGTTAGTGGCGAACAACTTTTCTAGGGTCGCACTTACGACTACATCTCCAAATTGAAACTCCTTGTACTATTTGGCAATAATATTGAGACAGTATAATCCAAACACAATGCAGTAGAAACTCACAGGAAGCATCGATTGTACAAATTCGCTGACAATCCCTCCGAGAAAGAAGCATACAACGCCAGTGAATATTAGGGGAGCATGTCGCCAAAACCATATTCTCCTTGCATCCCTATAAACCACAAAATCGTGTCATTAAGATTCAATCTTCATAAAGGATTTCCTATTCAATAAACTCACTCTTCTATATCAAATATAAAGTAGAACACGGCGGTGGCGAGCATCAAGCAGAAGAAATGCAGCAGCTTGTCATTCAGAGGTAAAGAACGGGAGAAGTTCGTGAATCCCAAGAAAGCGAGCAACGCCATGATCAACAAAGTAAACAAGAGGAACCACTGAGATGGGGTGCGTTCATTCAGATTTCAGTTATATGTTATTCCACTGAAAGGAGCTTACAGGTCGTAGTCGGACTGGCATATCATACACCGGTATTCGAAAGTGATACGATCGCATGACAGCCTTGTTTGCTTTGCGAAACGATTTTCGCAGTTTCTTTGTGGACCGGCCCCATCGTGATTCAGACGTAGACATCGGTGCACATAGGATATGTGGCGAGCGCGTCTGAACCCCCTCGCAGTTGTTTGGATCAGGCTGCCTAGTACTTTGTTAAAGAAAGAGTCTCAGAACCAGTTCAGAGAGTGAATATAGTGATGCCAGCAGAGTAGAACGAAGGGAAGTTGTATAAGCTCCCGCTGTGCATGGGCTTTGCGTCAGGCAAACGCTTGTGTCAGCGTGCTTACGGCGACATTTCTCCTACTTTCTCCTTCGGCTTTCCGTTCAAGACGCACTACCACCATCTCATGCGCCCACTGCACAGACCTACACAGGTGGTCCGCGCAATGTCTAGTTCTTCAGCCTCATCTCTGTCCAATTTCTCATCCTGCGAGATATCTGATGCTCTCATCAAGCTCGGACTGCCTCACGGAGGTCACATTCCAGACATTCAGATGTACTCGCCGTCTCAGACTTCGGACACGCGACTTTGCGGACCTGCGTATACTGTACAGATGGTCCTAGCATCTGAAAAGTCCGCGCCCAAACTTCCCAACCATTTTGTTGACACGGTGCCCGACGGGTCTGTGGTTGTCATCGACGCTCCTCCTGGTTCAGTGGGCTCTCATATTATTCCCGCATAAACTCCGCTGAAACGTCTTATGTTCTGCATCCTGCTGTCTTTTACATCTGTGCTTCCAACTGCTGTCTTGCATGAACTGGATTTTGCTGAGCAGAGGTCAAGAACGCTGTATGGGGTGGACTCATGACCGCCGGTGCTCAAGCTCGCGGCGCGCTCGGCGTAATCATCTCAGGACGCTGCAGAGACCTCGCCGAACATCGTAGCGCCAACTTCCCTGTCTTTGCGAAGGGACATTCTACTCTTGGTCAATCGCCATTCACCCGACCCTCCGCTATAAACGTTCCCTTGAGCATCAAGGCCTGGAGTCCTCTGACTGGTTCAGACGGTGGATCATTCCCTCCTGTGGATGTGCACCCCGGCGATTGGATGGTAGCAGACGAAGATGGAGTTGTGTGCGTTCCACAGGATCTGATCTCGAAGGTGTTAGAATTAGCTGCTAAAGGAAGGGAGGTGGATGAGAAGTGTATGCAGGATATCCGATTGGGGATGGGCGTACAAGCTTCGTTCAAGAAGCATCGAGGCAAGTAGACTCGGGAAATGTGGATATACAATAGAGGAGATAGAAACTCAGAATCGTTTCATACAATGTTTACCGTGAAACTTAAGCTGCAGGTACGACAATACGACAATAAGGATTCAACAAAAGCCTCTTGAAAATGAATACATATGTTATGTCTAGGATACAAATGGTGGTTGATAGCGGTCTGTGCTGTATGGATGTTATATCTCGTTCTCTGTGCTTAGCGTGCTGTGATGCAAGAAATACTTCGATGTCCTTTCAATTCATCCTCCAGTCCGTTGGATTTTGAATCCACTCATAAACCAAGAAAAGCTCCAGACGCGGGATCATTCAGATGCCGTTGAGGTCTGCATTACGACAGAGATGTGGAGGAAGGAACTCTGGAGCCTCCCTGATACCGCGCTCACTATGGAAGACTATGAGTTCTAACATCTATCGAAAAGAAGACAAAGACATACATCTCATCCACCGCGACCATGAGGTCATAGTTAATCTCCTGATTGACAACCGAGTCAAATTTGTACGCTGGATGGGACCGTACAAAGTTTCGGATCCATGTCGCCGGAGTGATGAGGGAACCTTTTTGACAGTTCACGTCAGACCGAGGGTTTTACTTTACCATAATAAAAGACAAAACTTACCGTTCGCTCTGCGCCTGACCAAATCTAGATACTGGGTGATTCTGACTTGCTCATGCTCGCACATATCCAGTGTATCGAGATATGCATAGATCAACTTCAGCAAGCCGGGAAAGTGATCGTTCTTTGCAGACATGGAGAGTCAACCTCAAAGGTATGTCTTCGAATCTGGCATGAACTGAGCTTACCTTGCCATTGATGATCTCATCCAAAGTATATTCATCGTACTCGTCCTCAATAGGGTTTTGCGGATGCCACGTCTCAGGTTTGAGCGGTGGAGGGAAACAGTTCCTCATTTTTCTCTCCTTATGAAGCGGTATGCCGTTTGTTGCGGTAGGATCTATGGGTGAGCTCGTGCCAGACGAAGCAGGGGTAGAGATAGGTGATGGTTGACCGGGTGCGAAGACGTCTTTACGGAAGTAGAATTTCTGGGTGTGGATAGCGTCACGGCGTTGCGCACGAGCCATGTTCTCGTCAACCTATGTCGTCGTCCATACGTTAAGGAGATGAGTATATGTAGACAATGCCGGCTCACCTTGGATATGGGTATATAAAGGTTCATATTATAGTTAAGGATAGCGCGAGAAAGGAGAACAACGAACACCGCGAATGCGGCGTTCTCGAAGTCGGTGGGCTGAACTTCCATGGATCGGAACTCTACTCGCCAGCCGATAGGTGAGTTTACTGGAGGAGGCTTGAAACGTAGGGTTTGCCAGTTGGTTGATTGAATGTTCTAGATGAATGTATGTCAGACTGATAAATTACTTCACACGGTGGGAATGACACGTACTTCAAAGTGGTCATTGCTGGTAGTATCGTCTTGGTCTATCATTTCTGAAAAGATTACTAGGGGATCCCGAATAAATAAATGTGCCATGTGTTTCGCAAGAATGGGGTCGATGCCTACAATCCCGCCGGCCGGCGTCAGCGACGTTCAGTACGTAGCATGAACACACTGACCATGATCCTTTAACCGTTCAAAAATCGCGGGGTCAAAGGGAGCCTCGATGTCGCTGTATTCCGGTCTATTCAACCACTCGTCGGAAATATATAGGCTGACACTGCCATAGCGTGACTTCGGAATCTGGAAGCGGCTCTCCTTCAAAGGCTACGATATCATGGGTCAGCTATAAGAAGACGAGCTAAACATGAGGCAGTCTACCTTCAGACCACGTTCCTCCTCTGTGCGATCATCAACGCTGGCTGCTACAACGTCCCATCGACAATCTACATCAGCGATATATCCCCGCCATAGAGGACTAGCAGCGGTGAGGGCGAGCTAGAGCCGCAGGGTGAGCAATAAAAACTGGGTGTCGAAGAGAAGAGACTCACCATGATGGGCGCCACAGGTACCAGCAGGTCATATAAACGTCTCGCCTCAGCAACATTACACGCTTGGAATGTCAGCTGTAAGCAACTGCAGCCCATTCCGAATCCCATGGCATCCATGTATACATGGTCTATTAATGCGGCACCCTGTTTTGCCTCTGATGATCCGACGTTATAATAACGTTCCAAAAGAGAACATACAACATACCTGGATCTTCGGGGTATATGTTCCGTTGCCACGGAATTGTAGGATCAACAAAGGGACGAGGTGTCCGATCGTCAATATATAATGGCAGATTAATGGCGACCTTGGATCCTCGCCTTCGTCTAATGTTCGCCGTAAGAGTTCTGAAAAAGAATATTCACGGTTGAGATCATGACAGTCCCTGAAAGAAAGGACCACCAACGGGAAACGTGCATGAGGGTTTGTTATCTCTTCAGGCACGAAGAGACTGTGACTCGAAACAGCGTCGGCGGGATCGTAATATGGTTCTGTGAACACGCCGGGGGTGCCCAGTCGAGGGAACGAGGTCATTGTCATTGGAATCTCGTGAGGCTTGAGATACTTGCGCGCTAGGCGACGGCTTTAGGCGGTTGATTAGACATTGCAGAGAAGTGAGTGGGTGGAGTCATGCCGTATGTCACTCACCGATACCGCATGTCCCCTTCGACTGACAAGAGGTCTGGTATACTACCGGTGTACGGTGACCCTGGTGTCGACTCCAGCATGAAACGGCCATACTCCGGGTGGAAAGTAGGAACAGAATCCCTGCAAAGCCATTATTCGCCAAGGCTCAGATAGTGTGGGTTGTGGGGCGAACATACGTCTCGCCACGATCAGATGCCATGTCATTTGTGATCGTTTGAAGTTTCTCTAGAATCTCCGTCTGGCGTAAAGACAATTTTGCGTGCTTCTTCCCGTTGTCGAAGGTGACCACCATATATTCTACCTAACGGAAGAAAACCCGTTCAAAATCAGAGAAAATTGCATATCGAGCAGTGCCGCCCAGAGGACGATACCTCATCCCCCCACAGCAATTCGTCTCCTGCTCTGTCCTTGAGACGGTCCCATATATGCAAGAACTGAGCGATGCCGTGCGTCCTGACGTGATCGGCGTACTTTTTGGCGTCATCCCAGGCTAGAGGTGTCCCAAGGGATAGCAGACCCATGGCAAGGGGTAGAGTCGTGGTGGTAGTATCCCGAGAGACACTATGAGGCCTGGAAATATTGCTGACTATAAGACGGAGAAAGAAGAAACAAGCCTGATCTAAACTTACTCAGCCAAATTGTTCGCAACTGCTTCGCCATCTCTTTAAATCAATCCGGTCCGCCAGATCCGTTCTCATATTCTCAGCTCCATTCGCATACTTCAGGTACATACGAGAGTCTTTTATGCAATCGTTCACGGATGGTCACGGCAGAGCAGCAGAAGATTGTATAAGAAGTCTCGAGATTGATCTGTTCAACTTCTCAAGAAAGTAATCGAATTTCCATGTAAGCTCTCGGGTTTGTCAATACAGACAGTGATGTACGTAAAAGAACGTTCCGCGACACCTACAAGCAGAATGACGCAAGCAAGCGTATTCGAATACATCTGTGGATGCCGAACCTGTAGAGAGTTTATGTGGCAAAGATTCCCTTCGATCGCTGCATGAGTAGCTATCACTAGCCATTGCTACCATTCGTCGCCCACTTCAGGAGAATCTTCACGGCCAAGAGCACATGCCGTAGCGCACGAGTCCATATCTCTTCTTGACTGAATTGAAGTTTCACGGACGCCTCACCAATCTTGTCTTTCAGGATCCTGGAAACCAAATGAATGGCAGCCGTTAGTGAACTATCTCACACATGGCTATCTAACACGAGGAATAACGTACTGATGTGGGAACTCCACATGAGGGTCCTGAGATTTCACGTAGTCTATAATCTGTTGCAAACAATCAAGAAAAGCGACCATGGCAAAGTCGAATCTCCGATTGTGCAGCAAACGACCCAAGTGCAGGTCACCTGAACCATACAGTTCATATGTGGCCTTGTCTCCTGTTGTTCTTTCAATCCTGGAAAATGATCCCATTGGTACAAGCCGGTAGCTAGTGTATTCTTAGAAATCAGCAAACGCATTGTGCACCAAAGTCAGGACATACTTCTCAAATGTAAAATCAAGCTTCCGCGCGATAGTGTAAAGCAACAGGAGCGTCTGCCCCCAAGCAGCATTGATTTCCGCCCATTCCACCTGCAAACAATGAGACACAGAAGCATTACAAACCACGAGGGAAGCTTACTGGTACTCCAGGAACCCTGCCCAAGCGTAGGCCATTAATAGTTCCAAACACACCGTCATGGCCGATACAGAAAGCGTCATTGTAGACATTTGTACGCTCAAGCTTCTCAAGAATCGCTGAATCTGCAGCGTAGGCTGCCCTGAGAGCGGCCAGCTGAGAAGCTTGCTCGGCAGCCTTTAATTGGTGCGCATTGTGTACACGCCAGAACCTGCATGACGAGGTTAACGGCCCCGAGGCCACGAGACGAAATCTTGTACTAACTCAGCTTCTTCCTCTTCTAGTGCTTTCTCTTCGAGTTCCAGGCCTTTGAGTTCATTCTCCAGTTGTGCATGTTCGTCTTCAGCAGCTTTGAGCTGCTCAATTGCAAATCGCTCTTCTTCTTTGAGTTTCTCAATCTTTCGTTCGGCGTCGGCTGCCTTGCCAGCACTGTCCTTATCGCGTTCCTTCTCCTTGCGTACCTCTTTCTCGAATGCGATATATCCATCTCGCTCTTTCTTGATCTCTTCTAGTTGCCTCGACAGATTCGTCAGCAGGATGTGCGTACACTCTGAACAGAGGGGATGATCGACTTCAGTGCGGCTCGAGAGCAAATTAAAGAGACGAGTGGTAGAACGCAGGTGATGGGAGAGCGGAGAAGGATTTGGCTGAATTTCCTCTTGTGAAGCGGGAGACTGCGTCGATGACGGTATATTCTGCCGAGATTTAGGTGTAGAGCCCTTCTGGAGTGGCGTAGGAGAGGGTACTGGAGAAGGTATGTTTCGTATAATGGAGTCCTGAAGGAGCACGAAAGACTCATTGGGTGCCCCAAATCCTCGGTTCGTCTGCACATGCCTTCCAAGATCTCGATCCCGAGGTGGGGGAGAAGAGGGATTCCCCTTTGTAGCGCGCGGTTGCCGAGGTGCTTTGGCGGAGGAAGGAATAAGACCTATCTTCTCAGAGTTGTGCGGCAGTCGGGAAGACGAAGAAGAAGCTGGCGGCAATGATGCAGCTATCATGTCATAAGTCGAAGGCGAAAGATCAACCAAAGAAGAATCAAGCTATCGGCAGTAATTCAGCATGAGTACTTCAGGATGGGCCATGCATGCGAACCTACTTGCAATGGGTGCTTGCACTGTTGGCACACGAAAGTCATGTTGCTAATATTGGGTATGCACGAGGATGTACTATAAGTAGTCAAGGTCGCTTTATTGATAACGTTGAGCACGATTTGCTTGCGATATCAGACTTGAATCATGAATTGATTAGTGTACAAATGGGTATACCAAACCCGATGCCCAAAGACAAGGTCACGGAGGAAAAGCGAAACCAGATCGTGGTGGTCAAGAGTAAGAGATATTAGCTTGCTAGGCGCCCATATATGAATTCATTTAAGCGTCAATTTTGGGAGTTTCTCTTTTATCCCTTCCTCCTCCGCTTGAGCTTGTCTAACCTTGACGCTTGTCTTTTCGCTTACTGTAAGCTGAAATGTGCTTGTACTCAGTCGAGTTGATTGATAGGAATCAGCTTTACTATGATTGCTCTTCACTACCGTCCTCAGCTATCGAGATTCGCCAACTCGCCAAAGCTGTTACACAACAGATATTTTCTCTAGTGTTTTACATCTGTCCGTCATTAAATTTGGACGTCTAACATGCAGTGCCAGCGAGTTCTATACGTATGTGGTAGTATGTCATATACTGACGCGGATCTTCTTGTCTCGTCGAAGGTATTGACAGAACTCTAACATCGTACCCCGACATCACATCGAGGTTTAACTCGTGAGTTAAACCTTTGGCTTTGTGTACTGTCTGAAACCCAAGAAGGTTTTACATCCTCGCTGAGAAGACTGCGCGTTACCTCGACAAGAATGTTTGGTAAGTGTCCTGTGACGCACCAATTTCGCTCCAGGGGCTTTGATTCTCTCCAATCTGTTTTATCGTCAGTCGGCCCAATGTATGAGCTTGGATTGGTCGTATGCAATGGACATGTTGATCGCGTGTGGATCTTCGGTCCTCGTGTATCTCATGCCGTGAAGAAAGAAAGTTCTTAGTCGCATGTTGACCACGGGACGTCCTTCTCATGATCATATAAGACGATGAGTAGGTCTACTCTCTTTCAACAGCTGCTCTAACCGCACCCGCACTTTCTCGAGATTGGGTTTCTTGTTAGGCACCATTCAGTAAGTCCAAGTCAATCAGTCTCGATCAAGTTATCACTGACGACATTCGATAGTATGCGCTATGGCCACAAAGCTATTCGCTCTCGTCATTGGTCTCGACAAGTACAAGTCTGGTAATATTTGGGATCTGGAGACCTGTGTCAATGATGCCCACAGCATAAAGCGCTGGCTCACGCACGACCTGCACGTTCCTCGTGAGCAGGTGTGCCTCTTAACAGACAAACAAGCCACGCAGCGTAACATCGAGGACAATTTCATGAGCCACCTCGTCAACAACGCCGCCATCGAGCATGGTGATGCCATCCTAGTCTACTTTGCTGGCCATGGGAGCAGTTTGCGTGCACCTCGCGGGTGGTTCGGTCATAACTCAAAAACTGTCGAGATCCTTTGCCCATATGACCATGACACGAAGTGTCCTGCTGGCAGAATCGCAGGCATCTCTGATCGGTCGCTTAATGCGATGATGAGGGACCTCGCTGCGGCTAAGGGTGACAATATAACCCTAATACTCGACTGTTCATTCTCTTCCCCCACGTCACGACTGGCTCTCCGCGATCGCCGGCATGCTCGCTGGACGCCCACGTCCAAAGCCACCCCTGAAGATCTTGATGCTGGGCTCTGGCGGAGTGCACTGGGCTATTCCGCCAAATCGCCGTGTCGCGGTTTCGCTGGTATTGCTTGCGACACTCATATCATCCTTGCAGCTTGCAGGCAAGGGGAGAGTGCGAACGAGAGTAAGAGCGGCGGGAACCTCACCCTAGCGCTACTTGCTGTCAAGAATTCAAAGTCGATCCATCGCATGTCGTACAGTGACCTTCTTCGTAACATCGAAAACCGAGTCGAGGACCAGCATCCCATTTGCGTTGGTCTGAGGAAACAACGAGCTCTGTTCAACGGAATTCCTTTCATCGCGGATACTCGCTATGTACCAATCGACTTTTACGATGACGAAAAGCTTCGCGTGGATGCTGGCGCTATCCATGGTGTCACTGAGGGTACCGAGTTCAGTGTACACAAACATAACTGTCGAGGCTCGCTCAACCCTGTCCTCGCTTCCTTTTCCGCAGTCGAGGTGCATCCTACCTGGTGTCTAGTGCGCAGTCGATCCCGTGGAAAGGCAGCCATCCGAGATGGATGGGCGCGCATTACACGTTGGAACAATCGCACACCTTTCCGTGTCCACTTCCGAAAGTCTTTCTTTTCATTCTTTCGCCGACTTCGCCTTCGGCGTTGTCTCCCCTCCAAGACGGATGCTGTCCAACCACGCCCTGGTGTCAACATGGTCCGAGTCAAGAATTCATCGCAGTCCGATGTGTCTGTCAAACTTCGTCGGCGTGAGATCGTACTGGAGCGGCACGATGGGTTAATTGCAGCCAATTGTCGCAGAATCATTCACTTGTCCAGCGAGCAGACTAACACTGACCTCAGAGTCCTTGATGCTGCTGCTCGTTTCCATCTTCATCTCCATCGTCGAAATCCTCAGAGGCCTCTTTTGGGCATGGTGACCATGGAGCTGTACCGTCTGGACCCTTCGTCCTGGTCGCGCATAAATGGCAATCTCCTGGTAGACGGCCGTGCAGAGATTGTCGATGATGAAAAAAATGCCATTTATGCCGTAGTCCTTCATAACTACTCCGATACCGACCTCTGGCCATACCTTGCGTATATGGATTCCAGTGGTTATGGCATTAGCATGGTATACCATCCTGACGCCACCAGCTCGAGGCCTCCTCTCCGCAAACATTCTGACCTCGTCATCGGTTCTGGAACGACCGACTCCGAAGCCTTATCTTTCAGTCTCACTGAGGGTGCCGACACTGGCGCGGGATTTCTGAAGCTTTTCGTATCATCTGTCTTCACTCCAATGACGTCTATCGAGCAAGGTGCTGTTTCCTCGAGCACCCCTATGTTCTCACCCACATCTGGTAGATCGATTGAGAAGTCATCGAGCCAAGATTTATGGGATTCTATTGTTTCATGTGTCACAGTCGTGCGCAGGCGGTAAGGTCAGCAGGGGATCTTTCAAGCCTTATCTATGAGCAGCTCTTCGTTCTCTTTCACCTCCCACACATACCCCGATAGTCACTTATACCCGTATAACATGTAATTTAGTCTTTGAATTATCGGCTGTGGACATTTAACGCAATGTATGTAGTGTATAATTATTCTTTATACCATTGTACCAGATATCAGTTAAGATGTCTGGAAACTCTCTTCTGGTAGCATGATTATCCCATTGGGAAGAATGGCTACCAAATAAGGCAATGACTTCCGACATACATCTAGCTCCATACCGATTCTGTAAACAAATGACGCAAATCCTGCGTATGAATTGAAGATTCTGGGAAATCCAGAATGTACACTTCGTCTCTCGTGTTGTGGCAGAGCACAGAGTCATGTCTTGTCATTCGACTATCACAATGACGAGCATATCTCGTGATGCACTACATACGGCAGGTTCAATCTAACGTTCATGTAGGTAGGCACTCGGATTCTTGTAAATTTTCTATTAACTTTGCCACCTGTGAAAGTCCTGGTTGTATGGATAGACATCCCTGTGGACATTGAGTGGATCGGTATAGGAAACACGAGCACCATGATTCTGTATGCAATGTTAGGACGCTGACAGAGTTCATAGTCCCTAAGCCCAAGCGACCGGTCTGAGTTCCGACCCCAGATTAAACTGCCGAGCTTACAGTGCGTCTTACAGCATGCGCTCACATGTTGAACAACAATGTAACGGAAACTACTTATCGTCCGGCTTTGACTGTCGATTGATTAGGAAGGCTACTTTCGATTCTCAAAAACGGCTGTAGGTTTCCCCTCTCGCCTGAAGAGGCACGATTGCTGTCCTCGCATACAACGCACCAGTCACACGATGCGTCGCGAGTGACAGCGGTGCCGTCAACAAAAGCTGGGACGTCTTCAATGGGTCCTTCGGTGATAGTGAATTCCGCTTCATTATCACCATGAATCCAGTTTTGATGTAGACGTCATACAGACAAGGCCGACAACAATGGTAACACGAAGTCCAGTGCACCTGTAGGTGGAAAGGATCCTGACGGACACGGAGCTGCTCTTTAGTGACTCTGACAACGCGAACGGAGACGCCATCTATAACTCTAGCGGAACCATTGTGAACGGCTGCAAAGCCCGTAAGTGCTATTGAACCCCATTCGGCTTTCCCAATGCTAGAATTAGTCTTGACAGACATTGCTGGCAATACCGATCCTTCTGTCAAGATATGCCTACTGCAACAGAGCGAACAAATGTCATCCGCCCGTCTTGCCCAGATCCCAACTTCATCACAGTAACCCCACGAAGTCTAGAGCCAGACCAAAGGGCAAAGGCGGAAACGCGCAGTCCGGAAACTCCGGCAGCACAAATGGCAGCAGCATTTCCAACCAAGGTGATGTGATCTGGAACGGCCATGCACCCGGCGAGTGTAAGAGCTATCCGATAGAAGGAAGAAGCTGATAGCTAATCCCTGTGACCAAGCTGGAGATAGCAGTTTTACAGGAGGCGGTAGCGCAACTGGCAGCAAAGGGAGGTAAAGGAAACAGCGGCCATCCGAAGTCCGACGAATGTGGCAATGCCAATGGTAGTTCTGTGCAGAACGAAGGTCGGACGGTCATCAAGGGAGCTGGGGCGAGTAGGTTATTTTCCTCTGCAGTATCGACCCATTGACTAACCTCACTGGTCGAAGAGATTGTGCAGGCAATGTAAGCGCGTCTATTGGCGGGGACGCTAAGGGTGGCGGAGCATAGAATTATCAAGTCACTTGGATCTATGGTTGCGTCTCACTTCGGCTTTTTAAGGTCATTTTCTTCTACTCTGCGCATTCCAATAGCGGCCTACTCGGGAACAACATGAAATCCGCCTCCAACACAGGCACAAATGGACTGGAATGGCGTAAAATCAGGATTATACTAAGTTCATGCCTGTTAACACAACGTAGGAGTAAGTATCAGATTCATTGATTCACCTGATAACCAGAAACGACATGTTTTCCTCTACCAAGGCAGCCTCATCACAACCTCCTCCCTCTATTCCCTGCGTTGCCCCCTGCACGAATCTTGCGCTTTTTGAATAGTCCTCCGAACGATGCTGACGATGTTGAAGGCGGTTCGATTTCTTCACTTTTGACATCTTCTACCTTTATATCACCAGAAGGAATATCTTTCGAAGACGAAGTTGAGATATGTGACAACGCAGGCTCCGATTGTTCTAGAGGCTCGCCCTTCACTTGAGAGCTAGAATCGGAAACCTCTTCCTTGACGGTCGTTGTGCCGTTTGTTACAGTGCTGGTCGTTTCACGATCCGTGGGTTTCTTCCAACCTCTTGCTGACCATCTGGGTACACTCGTGGCAGGTGTGATAGGCCCGGAGGGACCTGCATCGACAGACCCCAAGCCGGCTAGACCTTCATTCGAAGGAGATTCTTCCTTCTTCGTTTTCAGTTTAATCGGAATGGGACCTGGATCGTATATTTCTCCTAATCCGGCACCAAGCCTCTTCTTTTTGAAACGGAATGAGCGGGTATCTTCTTCGTCAACGATTACTGGCGCCTCTCTTTTAAGTCTGAGCTCTGTCGGCTCTGTCGCCGACGAGGTCGATGCAGCCGATGGAACTTCCTCCACTGGAGGTGTTGTTTCAACAGGAACAAACTGCCATTCCCCGGCTACACCCTCAGTCCGCCTTCGCTCAGCTTCTGCTTTTGCTCTCTCCTCATCTGGGTCTGTTATTCCTAATGACTGCGCCGTCGTGTAGTTGGCATAAGGGTCGGAAGACCGCGCAGCAGGTTTGGGTAGTACAGCAGGCTTCAGTGCAATAGACGTACTGCTACTGCCTGGCTTGACGAGGCCAGCACTAACGTCCTGAGCGTATGCTGCTTGAGCGGCCTGTAACGACACACCATTATTAATGTTCTGGAAGAGAACTTCACAACGAAACGTACCTGATCCACCCTAACCATTTCCCTCTTTTCTTCCTCTAGATCCTGCTTTCGCTTCTCTCCAGCCTTGTAAAGGCCCCGCACGAATCGTTCTACATTGCCTTTATGGCGCAGGCCAGTCTCGTGTTGCCTTCGGGATGGTGCATCATCCGCGATGTAGATATTACAGTACTTGCAGAAATATTTCTTATGAGAAACCCAGTATTCGCTCATGATAAAGGTAGAACACGAGCGAAAGAATGAGGAAAGCGGCGAAGTGAAAGGTGTACTGTAGTCACGATTCTCGGAGAATCTAATATGGACCTATGGTGGAATAATAGGCGCCGACGACTGTCTCTCTTCTCGATCATAATCTTCGTGCTTTATCACATTATTGCATCTTGACCACTCTGAGTATAATACTTTCAGACGACTTTAAGTGCGTTCACTCATCATATATCGGGCTATACACTAGTCGGCGTCACCCCAGCGCATCTCGCAGCTATCAACCGGCGAGTGACTGTCCTCCGCCGGATGACTGTCCCTTCCCAGCGTACGTAGGCGTGGTCGAAGAGGTTATTGATAGCATTTTCAGGGGTATACATATGTCGTGAGTATCTAACCACGGCCGTATCAAATGCTCCATTCCTCCTTTTACACATATTACGTCGAGCTTCAGTCTGTGATTTGCTTAACAAGAGCCTCCCACTCTTACAATGACAATTCGCGTATCCTCTCATACCTCTTTCACCTCGTTTACGTAAACCCCCTTTCCTCTAACAGTAGCTTTAACGAGCCGTAGGCATCTGGTTACCAGCGACCATGAACTTACAGGCCCATACGGAGGTACGAAACCCACTTGTCTCTGAAGTACTCAAGAAGACCGACTGTAAGCGGCTGCAGAACATTGCAATTGGCCGCGAAGGGGATAGGGCAAAATGAAAGGCTTCGGACCACACCAGTAGGTTCTCACGTCCTCAACCAACAGCCTATAGCTCACTTGATAATATTTTTCAGATAGCTAGCATATTATCTAGCTGTTCCGGATTTCATTTCCTTCTGCATACTCTCATACTTCATTCTCGGAACTGGTGCTATTTTGCCTGCTTTAACAGATGCCAGATATTGTGATGACTATGCCGAATCGATCTCACGATGGACAGGCTGAGGACTAGAGCTCGATGGTTCTCTGAATACAAGCAGCGTAGCATCGTTTTGTTGTGAAGAGGGCGGAGTGTACCTTGAACTCTTAGGCTGAGTGAAAGGGGCAGTTGAACGTACGAAGCCGCCGCCATTGATTTCCAGTAAACCCTTGCCGAGTTCTGGTGACGTTGAGCCAGATGTGCCTATGTATGTATTTCTTGCAACATACTATTCTGCGTCCACTGCATAACGCATCGGATTCTCTTTCTAGCATGCAATTCTTTTCCAAATGAAATTTATTGCATAACATGGGTAGCGCAGTGCTATTCGACGGACCTTTCCTCTTCACAAGGATTTGTATATTATTCCATACCCGCTTTTTTAGGCATGGTCCGGGCTCATACGTGGTGCCTCTCGCCGTCTACGCCCGGCGGTTTTTGATATCCGCTGTAGTCAGATATATGTGTGGCTACATTAACTAATTCGACGTCGGTAAGAGGAGTTAACGTTTGGTACGTCCTTTTTAGTGCTCAACCGTTTATATCTGGTGTATGATCAACACATCTTCTCCCTCAGGGCATCGACGACGGAACCAATATGTGTCTGCGATATTTTTTGTTTCTTTGTGGCCAAACGCTTGACCGAGACAAAGGACCATCCTGACCAAATCTGACCAAAGTGTCCAGCGAGTGTGGCCGGCGGTGTTTCTCCTTAATTATAAATACTCGCCGCCCTCATAGCCCTTTGTCTCCCAAACTACGATATCTCTTACTTTTAGGTATGTCTGCTTCTGAACGCCTGAATTCGTCCAATCGCACTAACCAATGATCAGTTTATGTATACAAATATGTCAACCCTTCGGCGAGCTGGAACTTCGTATACTCCTTGCAGTACCCCATCCTCGAGCGTCAGGCACGTCTCCCAGAGGAATCAAATCCATAACCGTCACCCTATCAACAAGCTTCCAGCAGAGCTTCTCATGGAAGTCTTCTGTCATTATATTGCGATCTGCAAAGCACAGTGTGAATACAGTGAAGACTCAAATCCCTACTCCTGGGTTGGCATCACCCATGTTTGCCGACACTGGCGTCAAGCTGCTCTTGCCTATCCACTTCTTTGGAGTACGATCGTCCCCTGTGCCCCTCAAGGTAGGTTCATGACCATTTTGAAGCGGACACAAGATGTCCCGCTGTTCGTCGAGTGCCGAAAGAACGTGCGGTTTGATTATCCGGCCGCGATGGAGATTTTGAAGGTCTCCAACCGTATCAAGAGTCTTGCGCTATTCGGGGATTCGGCCGGGGCATTCTGGCGTATGGTTGAACAAAAGTACGTGCCACTCCCTAAGTATCGGTGGATGCTGTTCGGTCTATCCTCATCTCTGCCTCGACTCGTCTAGCCCACGCATTCAGAACATGAACGCTCTCCACTCTCTTCACTTTGATGCGTTCAGGCCTGAGAATATGAACACTCTCCTCCGACCCACTCTTTCTCGTCTCTCCTTAACCCTGAGCTCTCAAACAACACTCATTGAACTCCTATGTCTTCTCTCCACGGTACCTTCTTTGACAATTCTCAAACTGAGAGTACCTGATTTCCGCCTCATTCGCGTACCTTCCGACATTCGCGTAGTCATTCTCAAGAAGCTCATTCTGGTCTGGCTTTCTGGCGCGGTAGACGACTGCAGGGTCTTACTGGATTGTCTGCGGCCATCGCGTCAAGTTTCTCTCGTTCTGGATTCGTTTTGGCCATCGTCAAATCAGCTCTTGACGGTCTGGAATGCGAACGCGCTCATCGATTCCATCCGTTTGAAACTCTACCCTACTGCTGAACAAGGACCTCCCGATCCCATGACGACCTTTTCCATTCACTATGGCATGCATCACGTTTGTCTCCGAGGATGGACAACATTGTTGTCTGCCGAGAAGCTCATGAGTGATTTTCACCCTGATACACCCATGGTCACTTTCAGAGTACGCACTGTCCCCGCTGAAATTGAAGACTGGGTGCAAGAGATGTGGAAACAGCTACGGCTCTCTGGGCTCAAGACCCTTCATATATCTAGGAACTCGGACGTAGACAATGCGGACATTTGGGCTTGTCTCAGGGCATCGATTCGGCGTACCTTTGGTCAATGTAAACAACTCACTACGCTAGCCGTACGTGGGTTCAGACAACACGAACTTGCCTCATTACTGGAGCCTGTACACACCGAACCTAACGGAGATTCCAAGAGCTTGAGGGTCACTGGTTTGGTATTCCCTGCCTTGACAGATGTTTATGCTCGGGGCATTGTTTGGCCGACCCTTGGTCGGGAGGTCCCTCGGATAGAACGTAATCTCCTGACAGCCATTCACAGGCGCATCAAATTCAATATACGCCTGGAAAGGATGACTCTTCGTGAGTGTTCGTATATAACTGTAAGGGAGATTGAGGAACTGGCTTCTTCATTAGATTTGCGGACTTTGACGAATGTTGCTTCTGTAATGCAATGATATAATGATATCTACGCTAATGATAATATCCTTCTTTATTCGTCCCTCACATCACTCATCACAAAAGGTTATGAATGGCAGAAACCGGAGACTAGAAAGTAACGGCGTGTGAAGCACGAATATTCAACATTGACGTCCAGGTACTTAGTACAAGTAGTAGTAGTAGAGTTCGACGAACTACGCTAGTAATCACCGACTGGCTATGTCAAGGACCTGCATAGCACGTCGCAAGTGAAACGTTATGGTTATATGCTTGTTGATTGGTAGCGAGCTTTGTAGCTGTAATCTGAATCCGAATAAGGAGGTCAGATAGGCGCCGTCATGAAACGTCCGATTCTGAGGGACAGCACGCGTGTCGTAGGTGTATCACGAACACTCTGACGTCCGTCAGCTCGTAACCTGCCGGAAAGAGGTTAGACCATTCAGCTTATTTAGGGGCAACAAAGGAAACACGAGTGGCATCGTCATTGCAATGCTCCAAACACGTCGCAAGGACACACAGTCTATGATAAGTAGATCGTCCGGGTACGGATATATTTTTGAGTGTCAGTATCGAGGTGGGCAAATCTCGCTACTCCTGAATAGCTGTCGGCAGACGCACTTTTCATTGCGAATATTCACGTCTTGCAGACTTACATGCCCTTCGGTCCTGTTGATAGCAAGGGAACCGAGCTTTACTATGAAGATAGTGGTGTTCCTGCGACTATGCCAACCAACTACAAAACAATAGTCATCCTCCACGGGACATTGTTTAATTGTGGTACGAACCTCAGCTCTTCCGCAAACTCTTGGGTTACACCACTATCTCTTTACTTCGCCATCAGGCATATTCAGACCCATTATACCTTTTGCAGATGAGAATGCCTCCCGAATCATCCTGATAAACCAGCGAGACTATCGTCATTCAACTCCGTTCAACAAGGACGAGTTAAAAGGCTTAAAGAGCGGCGATAAGGACAAGCAGGACGGTTTCGTCCGAGATCGTGTTCGCGAGCTAGGGAACTTTCTCACTTGGCTTATTGTGCAGGAAGATATTCCTGCCAATAGGTCGGGAAACGTTGACGGGGGTGGAATTGCTCTTGTAGGCTGGTCGTGCGGCAACTGTCTTATCCTTCCATTCCTCGCACTCACGGAGGAAGTAATGGACGACAATGAACAGAAGGATATTCTGCGTAGATATATCCGTTCGGTCATTTTATATGGTAGGTTCTCACTTGCCTCCAAATTTGGTATTAAATACAATTATTAGATCCGGCCAATGTTGCTATGGGTATCGCCGTTCCTCCTGCCGTCAGTGGTACCACAATGACATATGATACATTTGCGCCGATTGTCAGTAGTTATTGCGACCACGACCCCTCTTTGATCGACTACCTCGAATCACCCACCATGAACAAATTTACCGATGATGAACAGGTGTATAACGCTCTTGCTTATACGCCTTCGAGCGACCCAAATCCGACATCAGACCGCATCCCATCCGAGCTTTTCTCAAAAATCACGGAGCCGCTTGAAGTATTTGACCGCTCGATGGTCCCCACCGTGTGTCTCAGCCCAGAGCTCTATCACAACTACTGCATACGAGCTATTCAAGGTGGTGCGTTTCCAAATGTCCGAGTAGAGGTCATGGTCTGTAGCAGAACTATCGCCGTTGTCGTCTTCGGAGTATACAAGATTCAGAGAATGCTTTTGGAAAATCAGATCTTGAAAAAGATGGAGAATCGGAGGCAGGCGTCGTTCCACGTCTGGAGGGACTTCAATCATTGCGTACGTCTGCATTTCTTCCCTACAACCGAATTGATACTCACCACCAGGTACCTAGGCCCACTGGGAAGAACCAGAGAAGTTTATTCGTCTACTCTCCGGGGTCATTTGATTATGCTGATATCTTTGCACGATGTTCCTATCCAATGCAATTATGCAGGCTTATGAAGAGCCATTATATGCAAGGTGTATATAGAATGTGGAATGAAAGTTTTGACCTGTCCTTTTTTCGGATACTTAGGCATGGTTATGAATTATTATTGAAGGTAAATTGCAATGGAACACCTATTATACATTTCGGAAGTCCTGGGCCTGGTACTAAGTAGCACTAGTCTCACAGGCCCTTGCCATAGTCAGCCAACTATCGCTCGATTCAATAACCCAATTGGTAAACGACAGTCTGGAGCATTGGTCTGGAGTATACAGAACTATTATTCCGCCACGCAACGATTATGTTGAACAATAGGTCGATATCTGTCTGGTATGACGGGAGATATGGTATTTCACTTCAGTTAAAATACCACGTTGACCATTGATCGCTCAAACGACTGAAGATAGACATGTTGAGAATACAGGAAGGTGGGAATATCATCCCGACGATGAGAGGATGGAGCTCAACCTGTACGGAAATGAGTAAGTATCCTGCCTAGACGTAAGTATTGATTGACGCGACGCGACGCGATACGCTTTGACGCGCATGACTTGTTTTGGGCGCCACGCCCATTATGCTCTTGCACTCTTACCCCCATGTCCGCCGTGGCTGAATGGAAATAAACTCCTTTGCACAACTGTTGTGTCTGCAACACTTATTTATAGTTTATGGCCGATTCACTGAACGTCCCACCTCAGTCCCAAGCTACTGATAGTCTCCTGAGACGACTGGCGGGACCTTCGACGACTAAGGCAGGGTATGTCTATTCTCAATTGCCAGCTTGATTCCCCTCTGATGTGAACCTCAGTCTTGCTACGGATCAGACTGATATTAATCGCGTCATTGCGGAGGCGTCCAAAGGCTCCAAATTCTACGAGGTGCCATCCTCTCAACTTCTCTGCGGTCTAATTGATATTCTGAAACAACATCGTTAGAACGAGAAACGGAAGGATAAAGATCTTACTAAGAAGATCGAAAGGATATTAAAACAGCGTGACGAGGCTCGGAAAGGTGTGGACATAGGTACGCGTTTCCACCTGATCATCTTGCGACTGGATAGATTTACCGCACTTTGTCACAGCTCATGTAGAGCACAGCGTTGATCAGCTAGTAAGATCGCCCCGTAGTTGCATTGAATCCCGTTATAACCTATCACATCAGCTCGCCAAGATGGAGGCTCAGCGAGACCTTAGTCAGATCATTGTGCATGTCGACATGGACGCATTCTATGCCAATGTAGAGCTTCTGGATAACCCTCGCCTCAAGGGAACTATTTTTGCTGTGAGTCTCTTCGCTCCGTCCCCCTTCGTACAGTCCCTTAGTTCTGCAGGTTGGCCATGGTGTACTCACGACTGCATCGTATGAAGCTCGGAAGTTCGGGATCCGGTCGGGAATGCCAGGTATGTTCGACTTTCAACTTCGTCATCTTGAAAGTATATCGATTGAACCTATGACAGAATATATCGCCAAGAAATTATATCCAGATCTTGTAGTCCTCCCATGTAACTTCGGTCGATACAGCGAGATGTCAAAGAAAGTCATGGACATCTTCCGTAGGTACGACCCTAACATGTGTGCTGCAAGCGTGGATGAAGGCTATCTCAAGTGAGCGACGATTAATGGAATGCCAGTCAGAGGCCTTCGATTGAGTCTAACACCCCTTGCAGTATCACCCATTATTGCGAAGAACATGTTCTGACAGCAGAAGAGTGTGTTCAGCAAATGCGCCAAACTGTAGAAATGGAGACAAGGCTGACAGTGAGCGCAGGGATTGCCCCTAATAAGGTGCGTTTTACGCCCGTCATTATATCATAGAAGCACTGAATTCCTGTAGATGCTTGCTAAGGTGACTATTGGTCTATACGTCAGATCAACTGGGGCTGACTTCGAGACAGATATGTTCCGACAGGGTTGGTGTTTGCCGCGTAATCGTTATACTTGTCTAACAAGCCAGTTTAGAACAAACCAAATGGCCAGTTCAAGCTCGATTTCAATCCTCAGGCTGTCAAAGCCTTCATGCAAGATCTTTCAATTCGTAAAGTTCCTGGCATCGGGCGTGTCAACGAACGTCTGCTAGAGTCCATTGGCATTAGGGCAAGTAGTTTTGACTCTCATGATATTTGACGTAGAATTTCTAAATTCGTATTGTCCTGATAGACGTGTGGCGACATCTACACCCACCGTGCCGCACTTTCTCTTATGGATAAGCAGTTTGGTTTACACTACCTCCTACAGACTTATCTGGGAATCGCATCAAATCATGTTGAGCCTTATCATCGTGACGAGCGAAAGAGCATAGGTGCTGAAAGGTAATTTCTCAATACCTTCGTTCTATGGCCCAGTTCTTATTCATTTTACTCGCGGTAGAACGTTCTCTGCTATCAGCGAGAAGGAGAAGATATTTAAGAAGCTCGAGGAAGTAGCTGCTGAGTTGGAGGATGATATGGAGAATCGTGGATGGACCGGGAAGACCGTCACTTTGAAATATAAGTTGGATACGTACAAAGGTGTGTTCGAAAGATTCTGTGCCTGCTAGATGTGCACGAAGTGACGCGATGCGCTAGTGTACACTCGTGCCAAATCTTTCGATCGTTGGATATCAACCAAGAAGGAGGACCTATTCGCGGTGCGTAATGCCTTCTGTGCTTTAACCATCATAACGTGATTTGACAGTCAACTCCATCCAGATCGGCAAAGAACTTTTGTTACCGGAACTTCCTCTTAGGATCCGACTCATAGGACTTCGCGTGACCAAACTCAAAGATCTTCGGGAAGACGCTGATTCGAAACCAGGTGGCATCAAACGGGTTGGTCTTCAACTTCCTCAATTTGTTTTGCAAGGTTCCTCACTCGCTTTTCTCTGTTCTCATCCTTGTTCAGTTCTTTGAATCTACCAGTGCATCCAGTTCTCCGCGGAAGAAGAGAAAAGTTGACGTCCACCAGGATGAAGGGCCTCGGCTGTCACAAGATGGCTACGAGGAGGCTATGCCCGGATTTCATGATGAAGATGAGGAAGAGCTAGAAGACGAAGACGATATCGACTATTTGGAGCATCCGCCTGGGGGTAAACCGATATCATCAGCATCCACGTTCGCCACTCCTGTTGCGTCTGGCTCGAAAATGTCATCAAAGCCTACTTCAATGTCAAGATTAACTGCGAAACGAGATTTTTCCACAGGTCCATCCCGATCTACATCACCAGAAAAACCTTCCCCGTCTAAACACTGCACCAAACCTCCATCCCGTGCTGCAGAACCTGGAGGGGAAGTCCAATCTCAAATCTGTCCTATATGCTCTCGGACGATGGAGATGGACAATACTGCGTTCAACGCTCATATCGATTTTTGTTTGAGCAAGGGAGCAATCATGGAGGCTCAGGTTGAGGCGTCCTCCTCGTCGAACTCAAGACGCTCGACGTCTGTCCGACCCTCTCCGCGGAAACACGGCCCTTCCAAGAAATTATTACGCAGAGGTAGAGGCCGATGAAGTACCCTACCCCTTGAATCTTAGAATACATCATCTTTACGTGTACTTTCTTTAAGAAAACGCGCTACCATGCTTATTTATGGCATAAAGAAGGTGCAATAGTGGGTACGTCTTGCTATCTCTCCCTGCTCGTTCAATTACGCTTATTATTTCGGCATTATCAATGTCCGAGAGTCTTGAAATAGCCAAATATATCGCCATTACTTAAGTGCGCCTTCCGTCCATCGCGCACCCTTGATACGTTCTTATTGACAGTCGGTGTTACGTCTCAGCGACCTTCCCTGCTGTCGTGGTGAACCTTGTCTGGTAGAACCGATCCGCACGCTGCACACAAATATCTTGTTTCCTTCCAAACACAATGATAACTTCTGCGCCACATAGTCATGCACTTGGATACATTTCCACTGCCTGTCAGCTCACTTCATCACATGCTCCTCGTTGCTTGCAGATCGGCGTGAAACATTCCATCACTCAGAGGTGAATCGGGTGCGCCCGTCGATTGTTGGCAATGGGAATGTGCGCTGGGTGGTATTGCAGTCGTCCAACCATGTCTGGAAATGCATCTTCCGTAGGTTTAGTTGGAAATTGGCGTCATTGCCAACATGCGCTAAGGATGCAGAGTAGTCAACCCAAGGTGCTTTCGGCTTGTCTTCGTTGTCTCCGATGGTGCTACCTCTCACGCACTCATCTTTGCGGATATCAACTATCCTTCTCCGCTCCCCTGTGGAGGATATTGTGTAATTCGTATGTATTTATCTCCACAGGGCGTCACGTCAAGAATGGCACGAGGCGGAATGCTTTCGTATAAATATCCCCCCAAAACTCACGTATTCTTCAGAACCGCTAACACATATTCACATCCTGAACCATGTCTCTCGAATCCGGTCTCTACCAAATTACCTCCGCGTGGGGTGACAAGCCTTTCGTCGGTCGCGATTGGGTGGAGGATTTATCATTGATGCCCAAACGCATCATAACCATTCCGACGTCTTCACAAGCTCCTCGGGTAAGCATTTCTAGTATCTGATATTGCGTTGTCATTCTTATCGTTCTACTAGCCTTGGGTCGTGCAGAAGGTTGAGGACGATAGGTACATCTTGAAGGCTACGGATGCGCCGACCGCTATCATCGATGATAAGGTGTTCGCTGTGCTTTTGGATGTTCCTCCTGCTGAGGAATGGCTCATCACTGCCGTCCCCCAGAGTGGCGAAGACGCATACATGTATGTGAAGAAAACTCTCAATGTTTGATCGGTCTTCTGACGTGTCAATTTGATGCACTGTAGCATTGAGAAGAAAGATCGTCAAGCTGGTTGGGTCATCCCAGATGTTGAAGAGCGCACCCAGGTTATTCTTTATCCACCTCTCTTGCGGTTCATTGGTTGAAACTTTATCTACAGGTTGTAGTTCGCCCCTTGATTGTGGGGCCGAGCTATCCTCCCTTCTATCCTCCTAACCAGGTGTTCATCATTAAGCCCGTCTTATTAGACTAGTCACTTGTTTGTTAACTGCATGTAGTGTCTCCATTGTCTGTGGTGCAGGTAGCTGAAGCACCTCAAATAGATTTGCCTTCTTAGATTCTTCGAACTCATGAAGACCAGTTCTTCTGTATCTCCGATCTTGCTTGGGAACACTTGCTGAACTGGTAACCGTAAAGATCTCCGCAAGTCAGAAGGCAAGGCGCATACCTTACTTGTGTCGATTAACCCGATGGAAAGGATTCGACTTAGAATAGTAATGATATTACTAGACCGAGTGATTGAAATTATCCATTAAAGGTCACACTTCGATTTAACGCACCATCATAGTGTGCCGAGGAATTGGCCATCACTCACATTCCTGAGGCTGGTGAGAATGCGTACACGTAAGTGCAGCCCCTTCCGTGTTTCCGTCTGTGTTATCTACAACCTATCTTCTTCCGTAGCGTCGAGATCTGTGATCGCGCAGCAAGGGTTGTTTCATCACTACGACAGAGCAGATGAAACATCGTGGAAGAATTGTTGAAATTGTGTACTGCAGCAGTTTATTTATTCCCGAATAGATTGCGCACAACACCTTATTCGTCGGAAGCACTGGCAGCTACCGCATTTTCTATCCTCCCAGCATCAAGTGTTTGTGCGACTAGTTCCGCCTCCCCTTTTCTTCTTGGTACGATGACGTGATTGTCTACATCGGCAAATTCCCACCGAAATTTTAAACGCTTGTAAGCCGTTGTAATCGATCATAAGTCACTCACAATATATGTAATGGTTGTAAGACGCGAAATCATCACAACGTACCGGGGTCAGTCGTGACACGGGTGGAAGCAACTTGGAAGCAACATGTCATCAAGTTGTGAGTTCATATGAGAGGGCTTCAAGGGGCTGACATACCACCTCGCGCCGCTATTCCCTCAGATCGGTTCATTTCAGTTTACCATCATTGTTGTGTAATAAAAGAATTTTTAGAAGTTTAAATGCAAATTTATTCAAACTAATCCTAGGGACATTTCGGAGGACCATGTCTACATCGCTGTCATGCTATATATCATAATGGTGCACCTAAATATGCATAAAGGCGGCATACTGCCCAGAAGTCAGAGATTGTCAAGTATGGTGTGAAAAAAAAACCGGGGGTTCCAATCAGTCCAGGTGCGAGGCCTCTAGAACAAGAACACAAGGATAAGAATCTTATTCAGATTATAAGATACACCGGCAGGAGCACCAAGTCTGAGGCAGGGGAGTGACCAGACAGTGCAGAGAAAGATAGCCGTCGAGAACACAGTCCGAAGATGGGGAGGCAACACAGTCCGAAGATGGGGAGGCAACACAGTCCGAAGATGGGGAGGCAGCACAGTGCGAGCAGAGACCCGAGCTAGCTTGACGTACGCTACATAGAGGAGCAGCGACTTGGAATTCTAGACAACCATCACTTCTGCGTCATAATTCTGGGGGAGAATGCTCGCACCGGGAATAGAAGGGCAAACGGGCATGCCATTGCCAACAATGACCATGCAAGTGGGAGTGGGTATCTTGTGCGGAAGTACATGAATGAAGTGGAGGGAAAACAGCACACGCAAAGGCCAGAGGGAGTCTTGTGCTTTTATGTATCAGGCAGGCATCGTGCGGGCCCTATCGATATATCGATGAAGGACGGTATCGGCCGCATCAGCGAAGAGAGACTCGTCCGTCGGTCTGAAGGAGCCGACCTCGACACCGAGAGCATCGATCGTGACGACGCTACCAATGGTGTATGAGAACGCTGAAATATTTTGAGCGGGTGGAGATAGAACTAAAACACAAATACAACCATGAATGAAATACCCGTCATGATCCTCAGCTGCTTCTGACTATATATCAGACTTCAACACGGTTAGAAGGAGTGCCAAGTATGGCATGAAGTTGCAAGCGGCTCATAACTCGCTCACAACGCTCTTGCAAAGTTCTTTCAGACAGGGAGGCGCTTCTGATCGTAATTTATTCCCACGACGTTTACAAGCATTATAATCTGGCCGGGGATTTCGCGATGTACGTGTTGTACCATAGAAGACCATAAAACTCCTAATAGCATGACGTTAGTAGCAGAATGGTACTGAACGTTGTAACCTTTTGACTTCTAAATCGAGCGATAAATGAGCCAAAATGGCAAAGCCATCTCCGAGTTCGAAGTCAGCACTTCTTTCCTTCAACCCTCACCGTCCAATGTCAATCTGTCGCATCTGACGAGGGTTTCTTTTTTTTTGTGGAAACTTTGTAAGTCGGGGGCTACGACAGCAAGCACGTCCAGACACTCGGTCTAATGAATCACTTCAAAGGTAAACGAAATTGATTCTCAATTCACTTGCTCTCCTATGTGGTCGCATACCATCGGCTAAAAACGTAAAAATGATACTCTGTTATGCTGCTGGCTTTGTGCTGTGTCTATCGACTCGGTCCATATGATCGGATGAATTCCGCCATGCTCACATCATATGATGACGATGTAAGCACTCGATTGTCTATACCTTCGCTCATGACTGATCACATTCCAGAGATATGGCAAGCAGGTCTGTGTCATGGGAAGTATATATTGCACGTTCGTCTTTAATGAACTTTAAGGTTTACTGTTCGGCTTTTAGAGGGGTAACACGCCCCAATTAAACTCTCTTCACGACGTGCACGTACTTTTGGAACACAGTATATTTGTCACTGACTATTGAACTATGAAGCGTAGATTTGATGCGAGACACAATATCGGACCCGGCTTATATAACTTCTCTCCCATAAAAATTGGAAAACATAGAGAGGTGCTCAATCATCTGGCGACTTTCGTACATGGGTAGACTGAGATAGACAGATATCTCGTCAGAACGTTGTTCGTTTACGGCAATATATCGGCTGGGAGCAACGTAAACTAATGAAGGGCAGCTTGGGCATCTTGTTTTCTAGGCGATGGCTGAACCAATCTCCCTCTACAGCTTGTTTTCCACAGAATCACTCCAAAGAAGTACTATTGGTTCGTCTATCACTTCCTATTGATATGAATTGAGGCATAGAGATAAGACCACAGCTGTGCTTTTCGTGCACTACGCTTGGGTCGGGGTTTTGGGCGCGGACTGTATGTCCGTTGACCTTCGAATATGCTGTGAAGAGGCCCTTATACTTCAAGTTCCCAACTCTCAAAGCAAAATTGCGCAGGAGACGTGCATGAACCTTGAATTTTCGACCCTGCTCAGCGCTGGAGCCGTCTCGGCCGAAACAGAGTTTACACGTTGCCTAATAACACTACGTCACAAGTACAGTTTGTGGAGCAATGCGACGATATCCTGTCTAGCCTGACTTCCGGCTGACCACAGTTAGGTTTTGTTTTTCTGGTCACTGCACGGGATGACCCTCAGGCTGACGGTGGCAACATTTTCATCTTCAGACCCGTGAGTCCTTCATCATAGGGATCAACTATTAACGGAGAGTAGAGAAACGTCACATAGTACAGTGGAAGATCGTTCTATTCGAGGTCTGTCGTAGGACGACTGTTGATTGACTTGAAATCACATTGTAATACTGATGTTTCAAAATGAGTGGGGGTTGACTGAAAACGCCAAAGCCCGTAATTGCAGATCATGTCTATTTCCTTGTTTTCGTAAGCACAGGACGTACGGGATGCAAGAAATTTTGCTCTGCAGATGCGGTGTAGCCTGAGGCTCAGAGGGACAAGTATTTGGCGCTGTGTCCTACCGCCGGTTGTTCCATGCAGCTGTTCCATGGATGCTATTAATAGCTCTCTGGACGGTGATTGGTCAACTGGCTCTGCATGACCTCGTCTACTTGTTATATCGTTCGGCTCTATCCTCTACACGTCTCTGTGCTCTCTTGCGCCGATACCCCTCAATTATGTGCCTTATGGGACCTCAGATTGCCCCGGGCCTGATAACCTCGAGTGTCTATCAATACCTTATCTTCTTCATCAATCTTTCGCTTGTGTTCAGACGGCTGAAAGCATGACAGATTCCCTCAATGCATTCGAAGACCGCATGTTGCAATTCAGGCATTCCATGTTTTTCAACACTCGGAAAATGACGAATGCCCCTCATATTGCTACGTAGTGATCTCAACCACCCATTCTATCGGTTTGAATGCAACTCTTTCATGCATTCGCAGTAAGGCAGCAAAGACGAGGCAAGAGTCTTCCGATCTTCTATCATCTATGTCGGAAAAGCATAGTGTGACCCATCATAGTCACCTTGAGATTCTATGACTCACGTCCTCAGCCGGTATGATGATCTCTTTCACGCTTCTTTGGATTGCGCCGACTGAGTACATCCTGTTGTGATGTTGCAGATGACGTCAACCATATCAGGTTGCCAAACAGACCTGGTCCTACCGTTTCTCTTCGCCTCCAATCTGACCTCACATGTCATTATGACGATGTGAGCCATGATGGCGGCTCCTCCGAGTCGCTCACGTTCGTTCATCGATGGTCACGAGGAAACTAAACCAGGATCCCAAGCCAACCCTCGCAGTACTTGTGCGCTTGAACAGTCACCCTCAAATACACGCATCATGACCTGGGCTCGTAGATCATCGGTCGCGTTTCCACCAAGAACATTCGTTCCGATGACTGGGGTCCTATGGGCAGTCTTGGATGCCCCCAAAAAATGACAGAATGATTGGCAGAAGCGACGCTACGCAATCTTGTGACTTTCGCAAAATCGAGTTGCGGATATGCCACTTTCACCATCAGGTTGTTGCTCGCGCGCAGGAGTTGATGGCAGCTGGGAACGAGACATCCTAATAGAGGGAGGTACATTGAAGCAGTCATTCCGGCTCGATCATCTGTTCTTTCTCTGCGTCGTCCTGACCAATCGGCCACCTACGGCTTTCGGAACTTTTTCACTTAACTCTCGAGACGGAGTACCATTGTAAGATCTTTAGGCTTGTGCCCTGCTCCTTGTCAACTGCAACCGAATAGACGCGTAGAGAAAGGTGGTCTAGCCTGGGTCATGAGAAGGAGACACACAGTTCCCCTTGGTCGTAGACTGTTGTGGTGCGAAATGCGGTTTTCATAATAGGTTCATAATCTGCTTCTAGCAGGGATATGTCTGTCTCGGCAGAGTCCATCGCTTCTTTGATCATGGCTGACGTGTTGACGTTATTCGCTTCAGACACGACGATAACATCAATGAAATGCTTCCATTGCGATTTGCGATCTTTGCAATGCAATCACATTTTGGTATTTTGTCAGATGACGAAAGGTGTATACGTTGAAAGGTATAAGTACCTCACTAAAAATCTGTTCATTCCCCAACCGAACTTCACATAGTTTACTCTACAATGTCACTCAAGCCCGGCAACTACGAGATCACCTCCGCCATTGATGGCAACCCTATCGTTGCCCGCCACCCTATCGAGGATCGTTCAGGGAACCCAAAGCCCGTTTTCGCCCTCCCTCCTGGAATTCGCCCCCTGGGGGTTCGTATTACCTTCGTTTCACCTTCCGTACATGTTGTATTTATAATGCATACCTTCAATAGCCTTGGACCGTCGAAAAGGTCAGCGGCGACAAATACATCTTGAAAGCCTTTGGGTCTCCTACGGCTGCCATCGATGAAAAGCTCTTCGCTATCCTGAACGATCTCTATCCTGCACAGGAGTGGGTCGTGACTAGAATTCCTCAGGCTGGTGAAGATGCATACACGTACACACAATGATTTTCTTCACATAACTCTTCGCTAATATATTACATCACCAGCGTCCTGAAGTCCGACAGCGGCGAAGGCTGGTTCACTGCCGAAACCGATAAGCAGGTGAAAAACTTGTTCATATGCCTGCTGATATTCGGACTGATACTAATGTTATTTACTCTCAGATTCATGTTCAGCGTTTGATAGTCGGTCTCAGCGAGCCCCCTTTCCATCCTCCTGGAAACATCTTTATCTTCAAGTGCCTGCTCGAGGACTAGGCAATGTCCTGGGGATGCAAAGCTATGGATGGTGAACAAATGTGTTGCATGATGGAGACCTTTGCCATTGGCTGTTTGATAGTCAGGCGTTTGAATGTCTAAATTGTATTTGTACCTCAGTAGCTCGATGATTGACTGATGATTGACTGACAATGGGGAGTCCCTCAAGCTGGCAATGTACAAATCAGTTTGAAAGTCATAAAGATCGAGCCTCCACTGGCATCGTGTTTGCCCCCCTTGAGGCTACGGTGAACGCCGATATTTGCGCTTGTTGTGCAAAGGCCTCAACACCTCAACACATCCGATTTAGATTTCTGTCCCACTCCAACTTCGACCGTGACAATGTACTAGTGACAACTGTACATCAAGCACCGTGCAGGTTCTGTAGAACCACCCAACCCTTGCTTTATTTCTCTGTCTTGCGTCCTCCCTTGTCTTGATGATTATCTTCGGTATGCTCAGCGCTCGATTTGAAAGCTTCGATTCAGCGGTTCCGGAATAAGTACAAGGGATGGCTGTCAGTCACATACTACTTATTTTCTAGCTTTGATATCAAAACTTGTTTTGTACGCACCAAGACACACCATTCTTATTTCTCAAGGTAAGTGTGACAGTTATATATCGCTTCGAATGCTTCAGCCTACTCAACTTGTCGTGGAGGCCCGGCGACACTGTTGATTTCTACAGTATCAATGGCAAGCAGATGATGTTCTAGTGATGAGGTCAGCGATGTCTAAGCCAGGGTCATCTGTTGACATCACTGTCAGTTGTGACATTGTTCTTTTTGACATTATGTGCAGCCGTTGTAAAAGGCAGCACGGTGTCAATTGTCCCAGGAACTGTGCTAACAGACTTCTATTCGCATCCAGGTTCTACGTAACCTGCGCAAGACAATACTGACTACCAAGGGAAGACGTTATCTTCAATGTTCATGGCGTCCTAACTGTCGAACAGCCAAGAACATATGCTAGTCACTGGGACCTCTGGCCTTCGGTCGGCTTCCGCATAGTCTATGTGACGAGATATTGAGATAAAATTGCGATAGCTGGCATTTCTCGACAGAAGCTCGACATCGGGAGTTCGCAATATCCGAGCAAGGTGCATATCATTCACGCTAGTACCTCAGTTCTTGGTCATATGAGGATCTAGCTCTTGTGGATCGCGCTGTGGATCGCGCCATGTAACAGAAGGGACCGAATATCAAGCGTTCAATGAAGCGGCGATCGTTCTTCGTGTCTAGGGATGCGAGCTAAGAGGTCACATGAAGAAGGTGAATCCATTCAATCACCATGCCTTAATCGTTCTGCTAACGTCGGCAGCTATTCTTATTTCAGACGTTAATCATGCTGCCTGTTTAAGCCTCAACTCTAACGAGGTCAAGTCGATTGATTTATCTTTGGCTCGTGTTTTATTGTTCTGATAATACAATGCATATCCAGGATCTCTGAGACCAACACCGCTCCATGTATGAGCTACGTTCTCATCCTAATCTTTGGAGTGACTGTCTCCATCGACCCTACTAACAGGTAGCGGATTTCTACCGCGGCGGTAAACTGTGCTCTGTTATGTCTAGGCGGTAAGGGTGATTTTTGTGAGAGATTTGCCACCATCTGTCAAGGTAACTGCAATGCCACCGTTGCATGCACCACACTCTGCATTTGGTATCCGTCTCTACATATACGTCGAATGGTGTCATTTATCACATAAATGTCTCAGGTTCTGACATGGCAGTGGTGCATTAGCTCGAAAGGTATACGGTGAATGGTCGGAATGAGGTGTCGCCGGCGTCGCATGCATGTAACGGCGAGCTGATGAAGCGTCAGTCGATATGCAGGAGTTTGGGCATATAAAAAGGGCTACTCTGGACGATTCAAAGTAAGCAAACAGCTCCTCATTCCAGCTTCTCACTACAGTTCTTCATCAAACCATGTCTTCCAACATCACCCAGACTTCCACTTTCGGTGTCACCACAGGCGGCACTGCTTTCAACGATCTCAATGGTCAGTCCTACTTGCCTTCACTCTTTCAAACGATGAAAGATTATCAGTTCGTTTCACTCATAAACATTGTTTCTGTTCTTAGTCATCGGCGGCGTGCAGAATGTTAACAGGATTTCGCGGATTGTTATCCGTCATGGTGAAATTGTTGACGCCATCACGACGACCTATCAACGCTCACGTGGACTTGCATCCATCACCCGGTCTAACGGTGGTACTGGTGGAAATCTGGCTACCGTCGATCTCAGCGGCAAGTTCTTGTTTTTCATCCATCTCTCAATCATCAATCAATCTGACCTCTGAACTGCCATCAGCTACTGAGTCCGTCATTACAATCACTGGCACGTTCCGTTCCGTCTCTGGCCAGTATGGTCCTTCAAGGTGCATCATAGCATTCTCAATTCAAGACGTGGTCAAGAGTTGAACTGACTATATTGAGCGCCAACAGCATTCAAGATCTGAACTTCGTCATTTTGAACAGCTCCACGGGGGTCGTTCGTGTTGCAGGTCCGTCTGAAGCTGGAGAGACCATCTCATTAATTGAAAACTCTGCTTCATAGGTCCTTTTGCTCCTGCCTCTGGAGGAACTCCATTCAGGGTCTACGGCACGCTCGTTGCATTTGCCGGGACCATCTCCACCCGCGGCACTCGTACGTCACGTTATAGTACTACTATGCATATAACTCACCGGCAGTGTCTCAGGTTTCATTCAGGCCTTGTCCTTCTTCATCATTCCTACCCGGGCCGCTGTTCGGTCTGATATCGTTGCTGCTACTGCTGACGATATCGCTGACGATATCGCTGATGATATTACCGCACCTGCCTAGTGATCTAAAGGCTCTTGATCCCTCAATTCGGCTTGTGGTTCATGTCACTCCCCGATCTGGTCAAATGTGGTTGGGCGGCATGAACACGAGTGATGTGTAACAATAGTACCGAACGATATGTGTCATTTTTGAATAGTTTCCGCCTTGATACGTTGTGGAATCAAATTATGTGTGCAACTCAATCAATGCCTGACTTGCAAGAGTTTACGCTCCAGTGGTACGAAAGCAAGCTTGGGCTCAAGTTCCCCACATTTAGAATCTGTCACAGTTTGGTATCAAGATTTGATCTTCAAGTCTGCGAGTTGACTACGGCACTTAGTGAGCCAATAGACCACATTGACTATCGAGCTCAAGATTACAACTAGAACAGGACAAAGGGAACTAACAAAGTGATTCTGACTAGAGTATGTGACTTACCCTCTCCGTCCACGACTAATGTCTCTCGCTGGAATCCCTCATACTGCACTTCCTGTAGTTCCGAGGACATACACTGCGGGAATATCTTTCCTAGAGCCTTCAAAATACCATCCAAAGGAAAGTGGTGACGGTGAGACTGACACTGAATGACTTTGATTACCGGAAAGTCATCAGTAAGAGTTTTCAGAAACTCGTAGAGAGAGATGAAGGTCTCGATGATATCATTCACATAGTCCCTGAAAAGAACGGTGATTCCTCCGAACCTGATGACGATTTCATCCAAAAAATCAAAGATAGGGTCAGAGAGCAGATCCTGAACCCAGTGTGCGTGATGTGCGAATGTCGCATCAATCTCGACTCGACAGAGCTGCCCGCACTCACCGAGACAGACCATGCGGCCAACGTGAGCATCTGAACGAGAACGGAAGGCATGAATACATACGGAAGTTTTTGAGGTCTCTGTTACTACGGTGATCTCTGATGGACAGCGATCTTAGTGTGCCTCTCATACATGCATGGACATCTTTCGCAAATGATGTCTCCCCCGCCGTCAAGTTGCGACGCGGGCCTCTACTGTCTCGGTATATGCGCACGTGTGAGATTGGTGGTTTCACCTGAATGTTGCTGATGAATTTGACGAGGGCTACAGATCCCGCTCCTATAATAATATCTGGATGTCGGAGATGCATCAGGGCGTTGATCGGCGCAGTCGGCTCGAGTCTTCAGAGTCAGCAGGCCCCTTACGGAGAAAAAGGGAAGATAGACAAGGGAAGGACTTTATGAGAGAATTCAACTCGTCTAATGAGATACCGGAGTCCCTGATTGAGAGTGATGTCAAGAAGGGAAAGCGCGTCCTCAAGTAACAGAGCAGCTCGTCCTTCTCTGTATGTGGGAGATTAAATGATCTGATTTCGAAGCTGGAAATTCGGGGGAACTGTACGTGAAGGAGTGAGTTATAAGAGAGTTCTGCCATAGCCATGCCATCTGTCACGCTGTGGCACGTTGATCGACAGCATCTGAACACATTCCAAGAGGTCTGGATGGTCGACATAATACCTGAGCCTTTGGTTTTGACCTGCGTGTCCCGAGATAGTCCAGTCTAGAATGCAATGGGTCGCTACTTAGAAAATACCAACCATGAGCGATTAACGCGCGTATGTACGGAGAGAATCATGTTCGGGTAGACACGTCTGATGATCTGTTCGACAATATCTTGAGGAAGAACAGCATTCATGACGAAGTGTGGTCGCTGACGAGGGATTCGTGACTGCAGATTAAACGTCATCGATAACATGGGCGTATCTATAATTGGATAAAGCATATGTACGAAGCTGTTGCCAAACAATGCCAAAGCCCAATAAGTTGAAGCCCATGACTCTTTTACTCTCGCATTAATTGGTTACTTATACTTGGACCTACCTCACAGCTGCTTGCACAATCGACATGAATATTCTGTTCCTCTTCTCAATATTCTTTCGTCGGCGGCATTTCAAGTGTGACTCTGCTTCCGGAAATCGGACGCCAGACTTCGTATCATATCTTTTCAACGGTTCACACCGCTGCTCACGGTCCAGCCTTGCTCTTACGAAATACTTTATGGAACTTAATGAGCGATGCTAATGACGTTTGGTCGGGAATGTCGGGAAACTTCCGGCAGTCACACCTTCTCTGAAGAGTCTGGCAACAATGCTGCCATCGTGATCACTTTGACTTTTTTAACTTCAATAACTGGGTGAGTAAAGCCAGTGATTTCCCATTTAAGTTCATGATCATCTATCCTACTAGGAATTATCGTGGCATGTGCCACAGTATCAGCTTTCCCTTCGTTCCGAACAACAGTTGTGAAAGCGATCCATTTATTGATAGCCACAGAACACATGATGCCCAAATCCTTTTCCCATACATGTTCAATGCCTTGCCCACATGTCACTACCTCTTGCGAGACCGAAAGCACCCCCATGGGAGTCTCTGGCCTTTTGCGTAGCTCATGTGATAACATATAAAAAGAACACTCGGTATTTCTTAACAAAGAGAGGTTTGACGTCGGAAGTCCGGAGTTTCCGAACATTATGTTTCCACCTTGTTACCTCGGTCCCTGGTTGTATGAGAAGCTGGACATCTGTATGTGCGTCAGGACGTTTCTGTGATGCCAGGTGTGCCGTGCAGCATACAAGCCGATGATCGAAATGGCATGGTGAATATTCTCGGTGACTAGACAGGCGAGGTTATCCCAAGAAGGTGAGTCCATTCAATCGCCGTGTACTGATCGTATGTCTCTTTAACACGATGATTCGAAGGGCCTATAGAGTGATTTTATCTTTACGTCCCAGGTGTGCTCCTCTTTTATCTTTTGGAGAAGTATATGTCTTGACTGTACCTAAAGGTAGTTCACTGTTATTGTAGAGCTCTCTAGTGCATCAGCAGTGTTGGTGATTTCTATTGCTGTGGGTGATTTCCACATTGCCATCATCCGTTAAAGTAATTCCGGAATCAACGCCACTGTTACATGCTCTATTCTGAACCCTGGAGCCAGACTCGGCATTCGTCTTTGTGAACGTCATGTATCACGGAGAGAGGTCAAGCTTTGATAAAACAAGGATGCGCCGGCTCCAACTGTATCCCGTGAACTGTCAGAACCACACTCGGAACTTATCGAAGTTCTTCCATGCAACCCATCCAATCAGAAAACGTCAGTCCATATGCATGAGCTTAGGACTACAAAAAGCGGACTCTCTGGATGGTTCACAGTAAGCAAACAGCTTCTCGCCTCTAGTTGTCCTATCTAGCTCGCACTATACAACATGTCTGCCGGCATCAATCAAACTCCCACTTGGGGTGTCACCACGAGTGGTCAACCCTTCAATGATCTTGACAGTATGCCATACCCTTTGTGCTACGTCTGCTACTTACGAGCAGCCATCTGCATGCGTTGCAGCCGTTGGAGCAACAAATATCAATAAGATCTCCAAGGTTGTCATCGGTCATGGTCAGGTCATTGACAGCATTACCATTACCTATGATCGCAATGACGGGCTTGCTCCGCTCGTCCAGTCCCACGGAGGTACTGGTGGAAATATAACGACTATCGAACTCGACAGTGAGTCTCCAGCTTTCAGGCGGATATCACGTAGCGGGGCGACAGTCTTAACACCCACCAGGTGATGAATTCATCGTTGGCGTTTCCGGCGTGTACCGCAGGGTTTCCACTGCCTTTGGACCTTCGAGGTATGTAATTCGTTGCTGAAACAATCCTGGGACACTGATGATACGTGCTGTAATCCAATAGCTTTCAGAGTCTCCAGTTGGTGCTCCTCAACAGAGCCACGGGCGAAATGCGTCTCGAAGGTGAGCATGTCTGAATCCAACCTCGCCTCGTTGAGAGCTGTCAAACATCTTTCGATAGGTCCCTTTGCCCCTGGTTCCGGGACTCCGTTCAGCGTCATCGACACGGTCGTCGCTGTTGCCGGAAACGTCTCCACGTCTGGCACTCGTATGTTACCACTCCTGTACTACCTATGCTAACTATTCACATGTGGCATTTCAGATTACATCCAGGCCTTGTCCTTCTTCACCACTCACACCCCCGTCGTCTAATGGTCTAGAGTCTCTCAATCTCGCGGGCATGTTCCATCCGGCCTGTGGCTGATACTCAGCTGCTTGATCTGTTCCAAGTGTGGTTGCGTGGCATGAATGTGAACGATCTTTGTAACAATAGTACGAACGAAATGAAACATATGTGTGCCTGAATTTACGAGTGAGAGATTTTGTATTCCAGTGGCACGAAGGCAACTTAGTAGCCACTGGCTGCTTGTTCAGACTGCACCATGATTTGGCTCTGATGGTCAGTCGGATAGTGGCGGGGGGGGCGGCCTATGTTGTTCTGTCGAAGTATCATTCGAAACCCGCGAGTTGACTACAGCTCGCCATCGGGCTAGAATCGTGTCATCAACCACCACCCCAGAAGGGACGAGCTTAAGAGTTCAGTTGAACTAGAATAGGACGATGTGAAGTCGGAAAGTGTTTCTGACTAGAGTATGAGACTCACTCGCTGCGTTTCTGTTCTTCCGTCCACCTCAAAAACTTATCTTTTCGGATCCAATGCGAGATCGGAGTTCAACATATAAGGACTAATTTGAGACTTACTTAGGAAGAACGAAGGACATCGACATCAACTTTGAGGAAGCGCATCTTGGCACTGAGTTGTGAGATATTTCTACTGTCTTATAACCGCACTAACTATCACATTAGAATGACCAACATTTGTGAACCGACCACCTCCAAACACATTCAATAAGGTAAGGGCAGTCAGTGAAATCTAATAGACCAGAGAATGCCACTTACACCCCATCCATGACTAACATCTCTCTCGATGGGCTCCTTCATACCGCAATCGTAGGAGGTCCGAAGTCATACATTGCGGTAATATCCTTCCTAGGGCCTCCAAAATACGATCCAAAGGAAAGTGACGACGGTGAGAGTGACGCAGAACGATTTTGATCGCCGGAAAGTCCTTCCTAAGAGAGCTGTCTGCACTCATGGGCATTTCAACGAGGACGGAAAGTACAAAAACGTACGGGTGGTTTTTATGTCTCTTTTGCTACGATGATCTCTGGTGGACAGCGATCTGAATGTGCCTCTCGTACATGCACATACATCTTCCGTGAACGATGTCTCCCGCGCCGTGAAGTTGCGATGCGGGCCTCTACCGTCCCAGTATATCCGCACCTGTGAGACCGGTGGTTTCACCAGAAAGCTCTCGATGAATTTGAAAAATGCGACAGATCCCGCTCCCCAGATGACAGAGATGCATCAGGGTGCTGATGGGTACAGTCTGCTTGATTCCTTCCTCATAAGAGTCCTCAGATTCAGGAAATACCTTACGGAGGGCAAGGGATGATAGACGAGAAAAAGTCGTTACGAGAGTGTGCAAATCGACTGATGAGATATCGGAGTTCCGGATCAAGAATGGAAGGCGCGAAAAAGTGCGCCTTGAAGTAGCAGAGGAGCTCAGACTTCTCTGTACGTGCGGAATCGAATGATCTGATTTCGAGCTTGGAAACTCGGGGAAACTGCGCTTCAAAAAGTGAACTGTAAGAGACTTCAAGTTCTACAGTGTCATAGCCATGCCATGTGTCACGCCATATTGGCTGTGGCTTGTCGATTGACAACGTACGAGCATATTCCGAGAGGTCAAGTTAATTGATGTCATACCTGAACCTTTCTGTAGACCTACGTGTCCCGATAAAGTTAAATCTAGCATGCAATAAGTCTCTGCTTGGAAGATACCAAGCACGAGCGATCAACGCGCATGTGTGAAGAGAATCGATGTTCGGGTAAACGTGCCTGATGACCAGCTCGGCAAAATATCGAGGAATAGTAGTCATGATGAATTGCGGTCGCTGACTCGAGATCTACAGTGCTGCACTGAGGAATATAACGGTCATCGGCAACACGCAGCTTACGTCTATAATCGGAAAGGAGGATGAGGCTCCTGCCAAATAATGCCAAAGCTAATTTGAACCCTCGAATTTCAAGACGCTGGAATGATATCAATGATCTCAGTGGGACATTCGAATTCCATGCATGCTTATCGAACGTTCAAACGTTCGCGCATCACATCAACTATATCTATATGAACTGGTCTACGGAATTCCCAACTCCCGGACTGACCGCCATGCGGGACGTTGCCATGTGCCAACTTTGTGCTGCTCGTTTAGGTATTCCTCTTGACCCCAGCAATACTTCGCCACTTACTTTCGAAACTGCGCCATACTGCGGATGAAGGTCTGCTACAGGAATGGGTGTGTGATTTCATAGACTTGATATACGACATTTCGGTGCCAGAATCGGAATCGTTCAACCGAGCGGTGAGGAGCTTTTCTTGGTCGCACCCTGTGGAGTCATGTTACATTCCTCCTGACGAAACGTACCCCAAACAACATGAAACGAGGTCAAGAAGCAGAGTCCAATGAGTGCATCATTCTTCAGCACATTTCCATGCTTTCACACAACATGCATCAAGTGGTGTCGCGGAGATTTGGCATGAGGCCAAGTTCGCACCTCGATGAGCCCTGATTGCGTGATTCCGGGTCTCTTTCACTATAAAACACGGTCTCTCTGAGGTGAGTATCATCCAACCAGCACCTCTACAGAACCCACCCCCGCACAGTCTCACTGCTATACTCACCATGTCCGATATCACTCAGACCCCTCTCTACGGAAGTGCCCAAGGTGATGCTTTCGACGATATAAAATGTCAGTTTCTCTTTATGCGTAACCCGACTCTCATACTAATCAATTTCCCAATCTGTCATTTCTTATTAACAGCCGTCGCTGGCTGGCCCGCTACACAATCGATCAACAAGATCTCCCAGATCGTTGTGCGCTATGGGAACATCGTCGACAACATTACTATCACGTATGCACGCACCGGTGGAGTTGCTCCAGAAACCCAGTCCCATGGAGGAACTGGTGGAAATGCAACCACCATCACTCTCAGTGGCAAGTGTTTCGTTCCCCACTCATCACCCAAAATCAATGCATCTTAAATTTATTCTATTGATATGCTAGACACTGAGTTTCTTATTGGCGTTTACGGCCAGAGTGGATTTGTAAGGAACGATTATGGCCCTTCGAGGTGCGTTACTATCTTCTACATCTTTTCACTCATACATCCCTGCCCCGCATTGATATGAATGTAATAAAAATAGTATATTCAAGCTCCAGTTCGTCATCCTTGACAAAGCAACAGGAAGTGTTCGGCTTGAAGGTATAAATAACTATTTGTCGGACGAATTTTACTTTTCCTTACTGATGTCTCTGTTTATCAGGCCCTTTCGTAAACGCTCACACAGGAACTCCATTCGCCGCCACCGGCGAAGTAATTGGTATCGCAGGATATGATAGGCAGAGTACCTCTCGTCCTCGTACGTATATTTCATTATTCCCTCTGCAAACATTCCACGTACATACGGAATTTCCATTGACATGCAACTCCACAGAGCGCTACCTCCAGTCCTTGTCGTTCTACTTTGACGACTAATTCCGTCCGTATGCGTCCAGGCGTCCGCGTGCAACGAATGGCCTGCTGATGAAGAATGTTATAGTGTCGAGTACTTGATGTATAGGGTTTGGAAATAGAACAAATACTATACTTTTACGACCGTAGCGGACGTCACATGTCACAGAGGCCGAAATGTCCGCTATTTACTGCCTCTGTCACAGCTCACAAAGGGTTCGTCCGCTGTGTGACAGGCTTTTAGAAAATGCACAAAATCAATATTTTTCTCTGCCTGCGGCGCAGAACGGTGTAGAACGGTGTAAATAAATGGCGTAGGTACAAAAAGCTGCTATCAATCATTGAAGTAGGGGAGTCAGCCTTTTTTGTCGCAAGAAAATCTTCAGACACCAATCTAAGCGGACACTGTCACACCTCACATAAGGGTTGTCCGCTCGTCCCCAGTGGATGGTAGGTGTCACAAAAAATCGGCCGTCCGCTACGGTCGTAAAAGTACAGTATGTTGCGTAGAAAATTGAATATGAACACCGTGTCTCAAAGCTAGTTCATCGGAAAGAAATATCACAGACACCTGCTGAGACTCACAGCCGCAAACACCGAGGCCTGAGGTCCTTATACAGTGGCTACTACCGAAGCCACTGCACAACAACCACAAACAATATTATATAGCCAGCAGACTTCGGTACCGCCGGTACCGCATTTACTTATATTTACCACTAACCATATGGAGATTCCGCTTGTTCGGTCAATCGGCGAATTCTTACCCCACCTCGCCAGCACACTAAATCTGAGCGTATCCTGATCTTGATCTTGATAAGTGAGTTACGTATTCATCGTGTATGATCTACATAATTCAGCAAGCGAGTAGTAAGTGGAGTTCAGAAGACACTGTTGAAGATACTCTATTAGCAGACCGATAAGCGATTACTACGGAACTAGAGAAGAAGAAAATGGAAAAGGATAGCAAGTTGCGAGCCGAAGACGAAGGAGAGAGTAAAGAAAAGAGAGAGTACTTGAGGGACTACACAACCTATGATACATGTACAACACGAGAGTACATCGTTCAAAGGTATTTCTGCAGCATAACTTAGATCCAATATCATACGGGAAGCGGACGAGTGACAGCGAAAGAGCAGAAAAGGTGAGGTGACGAGGATGACAAGATGGGAAGAGCGACAGATGACGAAAAACGGTGATGATTGATGATATGAAGATAAGATACGTATGGTACGATGCCCAAGAAGTGTACGTCGAAAGCTTGAATATCGAATGAAGATTGAGGTGTGCATATGGTGGGTGGGTGACCGAGACAGTCCAAAATCCGAGCAGCAACGACGAGCAGGAAACTACTGTCAGGCGATAACGAGGCAATTAAGGCTTGATGATGATATTGCACAACGAAAATGAAGACGTGTTGGACCTTGGCTCAACTGGTGTACTGACACCAGTCAAATGGAAGGCCAAAGAAAACCGACCGACGGGAGCCTACCGTCTTCTCCCTATAACCCATAAAACGACGATTAAAAGCCGCCATATTGCGAGTGTCGAGAATAGTCGTTAGCCTGACTGGAGTACCCATATCCTCCTCTCCCATCATGTGTATACCCCGAACTTCTCGCCATATTCGAACTCGATGCTGCAGGATACCTGTCTCCATACGACGGCCCAGCTGTCGCATTTGAAGTAGACGCGGTGGAAGAAGACATCG
The DNA here is from genome assembly GCA_964035595.1 of Somion occarium. Taxonomy (NCBI): domain Eukaryota; kingdom Fungi; phylum Basidiomycota; class Agaricomycetes; order Polyporales; family Cerrenaceae; genus Somion; species Somion occarium. The sequence continues at coordinate 785,945 of OZ037947.1, forward strand.
AAGCTGACGGAGGGGGCAGGTACAAGTCATCTTTATACCCCAGGTTCTTCAACATATTCGTCCGATATGCCGACTCAGAGCCTTCGCCCATCGTCGAATCACCACTTCCACTCGCATCACTACTGGCGTTTCGTGCTTGAGAATGAAGGGGAGGGAGGTTTGATTCAGCTTGTCCCTGACTACTAGGTGACGGACTAGGGTACCCATGCGACGAGACGTAAGCACCACTGTAATTGGGCGAATACGTAGTAGGAGACGCGTACTCTGACTCGCCGCTTCGATGCATGTAGGCAGACGATAAGGCGACTTGGACGGGTGGGAGTCGCGTAGTCCCGGCAGCGCCGGACGATGGGTAACGATAAAGGTCTGAAGAACCAGAGGAGCTCGAAGCGGCGTTCCTACGATAGTAGTCCGCGGACTAATAGCGACATCAGAAGGAATTAAGGGTATGCAAGCATGATCTAACACTAACCGCTTGTTGTTGCTGTCTCCTCTGTTGCTCCATCTGCTTCGACCTAGCGATATCATGTTCCACCAAGCCCCTCAAAAACCTCGCATGGTGTGCTGCACTAGTCATTACCTCCGACAACCTGGAGATCTGATCATACGCCTCTGCAACTCTCGATATATGCGTGTAAATCTCATCTGTCGCACCTTCATGCAACTGTGACATCGTGTTCGGACTTCGAAGGAGCTTGAGTAGGAATACAGCAGCGTAGGCCGTCATGACGGTGATTGATTCCTGAGCGTGTCGCAACATACTCGGAGCGGCGAAATCGTCCACAACGATCTGGAGGATCTCGATGGCAGAGTTGTAACATGCAGAAAGAGCTTGTAGGTTGAGGACAGCCTTTGAAGAGCTCGCCATAGCACTCTGGATCCCAAAGCTATTGAGGAAAAGTCGGACATGTAGCCTGAAAATGTTGAGGAACGCCATATGGAACTTGTCCCCTGCAGCACGCCGCATCTCATGATGCCAAGTATCCATCCACTGCGTCAACCTGCCATTACATGTCCTCAGTAGTGCGTCATGGTTATGACCGTCAATATGCGCGGGCGGATTATCTTTCTGAGCATTGAAGGTATCCGTAGTGTCCGAAGCGATCCTCTGGAGTTGCGTGAATGCGGCGATAATGGTATCCTCGGGACGCGGAGCCATAGGATGGTCAGAATGCCAGCTCACGGAGTGCCGAATGAAATCGTCCTCGGGTAGCATCCACAGTCGACCAGTCTGAACGCTTAGACTCCGATCGTGAACAAACAAAACGAGATAGGTCCTCTCGCGATTACGACGTTCGAGAAGCTGGTAGTCACTCTCATCGAGTGGGCGACGACGGACAAGGGTGTTCAAGCCAAGCTCGACAGCCATACGACAAGCGTACCCAATGTATGAGAATGTCCGAGTGTCCTCCGGCTCTTTCCAGTAGGTCATACAAGCGAAGGCTTGTGCGACCTCAACGCTTTTCTGACCATCGGCGAAGGCACGAACGGCAAACTCGTTGGCAATTTTCTGTGCCTGTGGATAAAACTCGGGCTTGAAAAACTTGCAGCAAGCCATAATGAGGGTAGAGAAGAGGAAGCGAGATCGGTTACGGACATATGGGACTGTGTGGAGGTGAGGATCGAAGAGGTTAATGAAGGGATTCAAGCGAAGGAAGAGCAGTTGGAACAAGGTGTCAGCTTGCTTCTCGTCAATGAAACCGGCTTCGATAGGATCTCTCAACTCCGAAGCGACTGTGACATTGATAGACGATGTGAGAGGGACGACAGGGGAATGAAGCTGTGGAGACGGGCTGCTAGACTCTTTAAAACGTATTGATGGTGCCTCCGGTTGCGGGTTGAGGATGGTCTTGAAGAAAGAGGAAGAACGTTCACCTTCACGACGAATAAGGTTAGCAGGATACATGGTCTCGGACTCTGGCTTTTTCTCGTCCTGGTCCTGGTCAAAGTCTATGGGCATACGAGAGGAAGTAGGGTCAGAAGCACGGGGGAGGGGAAGTTCGAAGTCGGGGGGAATTTTGAGCGGGGGAAGTTCGTTATTCGGAAAGCGCCCGATGGAAAGGTGACTATCTTGTTCAGCGACGGGCGACTGTGACGTACAGGTCGGATCGACTTTCGCCTTCGCACCAGGGAGACCCTTCTCGAGATGTCGGAGAACCCTGGATGCTTCTGAGAGTTTGGAGCCAGGCTTGCGGCCCCTGCGATGTTTTTCAAAGATGCAGTCTGCGCCGGAACGCTTGCAACGCTGACAGGGCTTAACACCCTCCTCACCACCGACGCATTTCATCTTTGCGAGCCTGCAAACGGTGCAAGCACGGGCCCCTCGGACGACGGGAGGTTTCTGAGGGGGAGGGGGACGTTCGAGCATGGGGGGCGGAGGAGGGAGGGGATGGTCAGAGAACATGGCGGTTGGAGGAAAGGAGGAAGGCAGGCGTCGGAAAACTGGCAGGGAGATGGCTGCGTTTGTTTTGGACACCGGCTCTGTGCTCCCATCGGCATCTCCGCTTTCGGCTATATCGCCAGACGCTCGGTCCGTCTCCGGTCAATTCCCTCCAAGCGAGCCAAGCGTCGTCCTTTTCTGCCCTTTGCTTTGCTTTCTCGCCGAGTTTTTTTCTTCTGCGTTCTGGCTTCACACTAGCGGGGTCTGCTCCCGCTGCAGCTGAGAAATGCGGGGGTAAATCGAGACGCCAAGATGTCACTGGTGGTCATTCACTCACGCCTTCAAACCTTGCCCTCCTGAACCGGGCATATCAATAGCCAACGGCGAAACTTGGGTCGATATGGAACTCTTATGGCCGTCCTTGACCCATTCTTCCCAACACACAATAGCCTCCGCACCCATCCTCACGCTCCTCCTAGGCCTTTCCGCTCCCGGCCATCCATTCGCTCACTCGGCTTTCGGTTCCCCTTTCCAATTCACATCACCCTCTAAATACTAACGCGGGTATTTGGTTGTCACGCTTCCTGATTCCTTCTCCCACTGGCCCCCCCTCCTGACTCCTGACTCTGCCTTGCCCTGCTTAGGTGTCCGACCGTCTCGCACATCATCATGCCCCTCAACTGCCCTGGCGTCTCTCCATCTGTATACTCTCCATGCCTCACCCCACTTGGCAACTCCCACCACATATACTCTGGGACGATCCAAAGCACAGGTGATGTCGTATAGAGAGAAAACAATGAGGCCGCCGGCGCAAGTCTATCATATAGGCCGCCCCTTATTTCTGATGGTGGCCCCCGCCCCCACGTCCGGCTTATTTTAGCCGGCCGAGTCTGGTTGCCGGTAAATTGCAGTTCACCGACAAGCTTGGCTCGGTCGCTCGGATAACGCATACGGCCTAGCCGAGTCTTAGTCGTTGATATTCGATGGTCGGTGAACGTGGCCAACAGCCGAGCCGTCATCGTTAACATCATCTTGACCTTTGCAAGAACTGGAAATGTTCTCGCTATTTAGGAGACATGTATGCATCCCGGTCTACCTCGGAAGTCGGCCCTGACAACAATGCTTTCTAAGATGTCTGCTACTTACTATATCCCCGCTCCTTCCATTTAACGGTCTTTTGACGGAACGCCCTCAAAACCCATCATCTATCATGATTAAGAAGCTTCGCCACTTCGAATCCTCGACCTCCGGAGTTCGGTCGTACTGTTTGTAAGCTTTAGTCGTTTGCATTTCAAATTGCATTACCAACTTCAATGAAATCTTCAACGCCTGATCAATGTTGGAATCGTTGAACGCCTAGTTTCTGGTCCGTCGATGTCGGTAAGGTGCAGGGACGACGACAACCTAATTGACAGCTCCATTACAATATGTCGGGCATCTCAGTAGACAGTGTGGCGAATTGACCGGAAGTTAGAGTTGACCCCATCATGATGGATCATTCCCGATTCCTGGAATCCGATGATGTAAGTAGTGCATAAACTTGCTTACTTGTAATGGTCTACTTGCTATGTATGTAATGAGAAAAAAGGATGTACTCGATACACCCCCAACGTATGCGGCTGATAACACTTTAAACCCAAACACCCTACATATACCCAACATAGTTCAATCAAAACAACCGGTTACGCCTCCCTGTTTAAAACCCGGTACGCCATATACGATATAACCTATACACACCCAAGGAAAGAAAAATCGGCGCAACAACGTTCGGGCGACGATAACACCAAAAAAAAAACACAGAACAATAGACAAAATTACTGATACACACAGTACATACACTTTCTTGAGAGAGCCAACAATCAGAAATGCCAGCACTCCTGTAATTGTCAGCGGACAAGTGTGAATTTGAACACTTGGTTAGGCGGGTAGACTGGTGGTTGGGTCTTGCTTGGGGTGAGAGGGTGGAGCTCAACCTAAATCAACGTGATGGCGTTCGAAGGGTTGAACGAAGATGAATGTACAAGGTGAAAAGTGAAAATAAAGGTACAGTCGAGATTGGAGATGAGATTGAGGGTAAGATTGAATTGAAAGGGAGACACGCACTGGCGAATCTGGCTCGTCTCCTGTCACGACCCATCCTCCGGTTCCGTCCTCTGTTTGGATCCTACATCGAACCCACACGCATACATCAGCATACATGATCATGTAAGTCGAATAGATAAGCAGGTGCGAAAAGGGGCACATAAAGCGCATACACAATACGAAATAGCAAATTCGGGAATAAACTACTCCAGCATAATAATAAAAAAGACAAATCCACTCACACAAACATACCGTCCCCATTCCCAATCGCCGGCGATATCGTCCACAGCGTAGGTGGCGGTGAAGCTACAATCAACGCACCCACGCCTCCGTCCACAATAGTTGTTGGTGCACCACGACTCCTTAGGATGAACTTGCGCCTCTCGAGTTCTTGGAAGTCCCACTGTGAGAGGGCGCAGGATGAGGTCAGTCAATACGTCATATGTAAGGCTAAATGGTATTCGGAACAATAATCACCGCCAGTCGCCCGAACGACTGCAGCGGGGGCTGGTAGAAACAAAATCAAGAGAGCAAGGATTTGGGGAGCGGGGAAGCGAACAAAACAGAAGCGAAAGAGAACGGGGAAGAAAGTGATAGAGATTGGCCACTCACGGCGATATCCTGACTATCCTCGGGAAGCCTAACCACAGGAAGAAGTTTACGAGCATGTGACGCGTACAAGCCTTCCGCGACAGCTTTGTCGTCTACCAGTTTCCGACCGATAAAAGCATTCGAGGGCAGGGCAGTAGTGATAAAGTAGGCACCAGATTTCAGCTCTGTACCGAGGTTGTTGGTGAAAGTTGAAGGCATGCGTGACCAACGTGATGGGCGAGACAGAGCGAGTTGGAGGAGGAAGAGGAAACGAAGAGTCCAATTGCTGAGTGCAATTGCGGTCGAGGTTGGGTCTGTGGAGCGAGCCGAGGAAGTGCAAGCTTCAGTGACAGTGACCGTGGCAGTGGCAGCTAGAAGCTAGAAGCGTGGGCAAGGCAGGGAGGGAGAAGCGTGAGTCGATTGATTGCGCTGAGTTGACATTGAACATCAGACAGGATCGATTTAAGATTCGACAGATCCAGAACCACACGTTAGCCGACGACGACGCGCGTACAAGAGCACAATACCAGATGAAAAGAAGATCGAAAGAACGACGAGTAAACGAAGAGAGTCGTTAGTTGGAAAGCAGATGAACAGAAGGAGACAACGTACCTCGATCGAGGACGGAACGCACACAGACCAGTCGAGAGCAGAAGACGATGGTGGCGTCAATGGAAGATGGAAGATGCCCATCTTTGGAGACAGCGCTACCATATCCAGAACTTCATTGCCAGACTGGGAAATGTCGTCTGTTATTACCCGGATGGTACATGTCAGGATCCGAAGTTCAAGCTAAACGCTGCTTGATAGAGTGTAACTTGAGCGTAACAGAAATTAAATGATCATAAGGTTCTAGAGATATGTATCGTGCTAATATACAAATCATTCAAGGTTCTACTCGGAGCCTATACGTAGAATTCGCCGGTCGAACGATCGCGACCCTCTATATCTAATCGCTTTAGTAATATATAGACACAGGGATCGTCTTCCTTCCTTGAGAGGAGCTAATCCAAATGTCTGAAGAGAGACAACTGGGGTGGCGGACAGCAGGACACACAAAGTCTAGCGATCCACTCTCCGGACTTAAACGGAGATCGTACTGTGCAGCATTCAGACGACGGATCCGAGAACCAATATAGTGCATTGCTCTAGTGCGGCGTTTCGTTCCGGGAAACCGAACAGGTAGATTTACAGTCTGGTGTTCTCTGATATTCGCTCCAACGCCAAAATTGATTATAATTTATGGTAGTACCTTTTCAGAAGGTAAAGAAACTGCGCCGCCGGCTCCGGAGACGGCGATAAGAAAGCGACGCGTCTTCGTCCATTTGCAGCTATTTGCGGAACGATAGGCCACCTTTCGAAAAAAGCCAGCACAGGAGTTTCAATCCCCGAAGGCTGATTGCAGGTGTCTGAGCCAATCACGAACAGAATTTGGAGTATTCGTGGAGCAAGAGAGCTTGGAGCGTCTCAGCCTGAGTGAGTGCCACTTTCAGCCGAGAGCGGATCTTGAAACCCTCTGTCCTGGATTTTTTTCCAAGGTGGCCTATCGTTCCGCAAATAGCTGTGATAGAGCTTATTGGATAGAGCTCCACCTCGTTTGGTGGAGTCGGCATCGCGGGAGACATAAAGATCCAAGGTTATGGTTGGTCATCTGTCAGCTAGCCGCGCTAGCCCTTTGCTCCGAACTGGGTGCTTATGTTTTCTATGGAGCGATATTGTTTGTTCCCACCGAACGCAATAAGCTCTTTCGGAATTGACACGATTCCAAGGCATTGTGTGGGAAGGGACTTGCCTCTCGTCCGCGCCTAGTGAAGCGTGCCAGTGAGAAGCCCGAATGGCTTACTTGTATGTCAATCGCTGTCATGTAAACGCTACACTACTGAGCTCGGAGATGCGTGAGACCATGGTGAGTCTGCGACTGAAGTTCAAACTTTTCTCGCAACAAACTCACATGAGTCAAATGGAACTATCCAGGTTGCAACATGTATTGCAGAAGCGGTCCTTCATTAATATCACATTGTTCAGCATGGTTAGCGCGAGCCATACTTGAGCGGAAACACCGTCATTTCATCAATAGCATGTCGATGGCACGTATAAGCATTGAGGATCGCGGTATGAGAAAACCAAAAGAGCGGATAGCGCAGCCCATTTCGAAAGGTGCATTGTCGCAGCGTTGAAAAATTGCGAGCAAGAGAAACAGGCAACGCAAAGTGCCAAGGAGACACGAAAGTACTGTTGGAATATGGATGAAGCGGCGAGCGTCGCTATGCGCAAGGATGAGAGGAGTGGGACGGAGTCCCGCGTGCTTGGCAGTTCTTTGTATAAAAGTAGTTACTTACTTTGTATGTACCCCCATCCGTTTGCCTCAGAGCTCAACGAGGTCAAACGTACCGACTCGCTTTCCTCCCGCGCGACGTGTATTTCAATAAGTACTGGCATACCGATAGAGCTGATGTGAGAATACTAAGAGATAATGGCCTAGTGACTGATCAATTTGTCCGCATTGGATTTGGCTTTGTTTGGCAAGAGCCTCATCAGCATACCTAATTATGGGCATGCCGAGAGTTGTTGGACCCCGATCAAACTCGCGTCACTGTCACCGACCGTGATCACTGATGACCACTGTTAACGTTCATCCCCAAGATAAAGTTTTGAAGAGACCATTGCGATGTCGACTCGACCACCAAGTCGCTGCGAGCACATGTACTGACAGCTTGTGTTTTGGGACTCCGTTGCATTCTAGATTGGGTTTTCTGGGGACGGAGAGGTTTACAGACAGACCCCGGTGTTAGGTTTCACCGACCTTACCTGATGGAATGTATCCGGACGTTGTCGGTGGACAAACGTTCTCCATTCTAATGTGATACTTAATGCGGCTACGATACGGAACTCCGATGGCGCATTGGACGTGCTATGTTCCCTCATCATTTCCTTCCTTGTCTATCATTCATCTCTCCTACACTAACTTAGATCCGAGGGCTATCGTGAAGAGAATGTAAATTTCTAGTGCGTTCTTCCGCATATTCCGCACTTTGAAACTGATCTTACAGCAGAATCTTTGTATTTTGTTATATTTAGCATGTAAAACCCCTGCCGGCTCACTAGGTTGATAGAGGCTGCGTGTAGGTTGACAGCGCGGGACATAAAGTTCGTGAAGGATTTCTATGCATGTACCGGAGACTTACCCACGACGCTACCAATTAGAGATGTTTTAATGGAAGAAACGGGATTGTTTCCGTATGTTTTTATGTGCTTTGCCTTCGTCAACATGCTTATGTTGTTTATATTGAGGACCTTGGTTTTGGCGAATATGAACAACATTTAATGTGGTACTCACACACACCCTCTTTGAATTAATCTTTGACACTGTAGATGGAATTACCGTAAGGCTCAGAGCAATCATCGTTGAATTGCAAAGACCTGTAGATGATACCGCCCCTCTTAATGATTTTCTGATTGCCAAGCACAAGACTTATGCGACACTTTCCGCTCAAAAAGATCATCTTGCGTCATTGCCGTCGCTATGTCTCTTTGGATGGAAGGCTTGGGGAGGTTCTAGCGATAGATGGGAGCAGAATCCCAGCGAGTGAGTCATATACTCCAGTCAGAAGCACTTCCTGATTCCGCTCCATCCTGTTCTGATTAGACTCTTGAACCAGCCGTTTCTGGTTAGTCGACGATATGATTCTAACTCGCGGGTTTCGAAATGATACTATATCTGAATGACGATCAGAGCCAAATCGTGGCGGAGTCTCAACCTACGGAACTGACTGGTAATTTGCCTTCGTGCCGCTGGAACACAAATATCCCGCTCGTAAATTCAGGCACACATATATTTCGATTGTACAGTGTATCGCAACGGAAACTATTCAAGAAGAACACATCGTTGGGTACTATTCTTACAAAGCTCAGTCACGTTCACGCCGCCTGGCCGCAGTAATATCAACCACAGACCGAATGGGACATGCTCGCAGGAGCGAGAGACTCTAGACTATCAGACAACGGGGGTGTGAGTGGTGAAGAAGGACAAGGCCTGGATGTAATCTGCAATGCCACATGTGAGTGGTTGCCATACAGAGGTAATACAGGAATGGTAACGTACGAGTGCCAGACGTGGAGACGTATCCGGCAACAGCGACGACCGTGTCGATGACGCTGAACGGAGTCCCGGAACCAGGGGCAAAGGGACCTATCGAAAGATGTTTGATAGCTCTCAACGGGGCTCGGTTGAATTCAGACATGCTTACCTTCGATACGCATTTCGCCTGTGGCTTGGTTGAGGAGCGCAAACTCGAGACTCTGAATGCTATTGGAATTCAGCACGTGCCATCAACGTCTCGGGATTGTTTCAGCAACGAATGACATACCTCGAACGCCCATAGATGGAGGAGACAAAGCCGTACCTACCGGAAACTCCAACGATGACTTCGTTGCCTGGCGGGTGTTTAAGATTGCTGCCCCATGGCCTGATACCTGCAGGAAAGCTGGAGACTCACTGTCGAGTTCGATAGTCGTTATATTTCCGCCAGTACCTCCGTGGGACTGGACGAGCGGAGCAAGCCCGTCATTGCGATCATAGGTAATGGTAATGCTGTCAATGACCTCCCCATGACCGATGACAACCTTGGATATTTTGTTGAGATTCGTTGCTCCGACGGCTGCAACGAATGCAGACGGCCGCTCGTAAGTACCAGATGTATCAGAAAGGGTTGGGCATACTGTCAAGATCGTTGAAAGGTTGACCACTCGTGGTGACACCCCAAGTGGGAGTTTGATTGATGCCGGCAGACATGTTGTATACTGTGAGCTAGATAGGACAACTAGAGGCGAGAAGCTGTTTGCTTACTGTGAACCATCCAGAGAGTCCGCTTTTTATAGTCCTAAGCTCGTGCATATGGACTGACGTATTCTGATTGGATGAGTTGCATGGAAGAACTTCGATAAGTTCCGAGTGTGGTTCTGACAGTTCACGGGATACAGTTGGAGCCGGCGTATCCTTGTTTTATCAAAGCTTGACCTCTCTCCGAGATACATGACGTTCACAAAGACGAATGCCGAGTCTGATGCCAGGGTTCAGAATAGAGCATGGAACAGTGGCGTTGATTCCGGAATTACTTTGCGGATGATGGCAATGTGAAAATCACCCATAGCAATAGAAATCACCAACACTGCTGATGCACTACAAAGCTCTACAATAACGGTGAACTACCTGTAGGTACGGTCAAGACATATACTTCTCCAAAAGATAAAAGAGGAATATACCTGGGACGTAAGGATAAATTCATTCTATATACCCTTCGAATTCTGGTGTTAAAGAGACGATACGATTAGCACGCGGTGATTGAATGGACTCACCTTCTTGAGATAACCTCGCCTACCTAGTCACGAAAAACATTCACCATGTCATTTCGATCATCGGCTTGTGCGCTGCACGGCACACTTGGCATCACAGAAACATCCTGACGCACATACAAATGTCCAGCTTGTCATACGGCCAGGAACTGAGGTAACAGAGTGGAAATATGATGTTCGGAAACTCCGGATTTCCGACGTCAAGCTCCTCTTTGTTAAGAAACACCGATGGTTCTTTTTATACGTTATCACATGAGGTACGGAAAAGGCCAGAGACTCCCATGGGGAGACTTTCGACCTCGGTAGAGGTAGTGATGTGTGGGTAAGTCGTTCAACATGCATGGGAAAACCTTTCGGCATCGTGTTCTATCGATAATTGGATTGCTTTCACAACTGTTCGGAACAGGGTGAAAGCTGATACTAGGGCACATGTGATAATGATTACTATTAGAGTACATGATCATAAAAGGACGGTCGCTAGCTTTGCTCACCCAGTAATTTGGCAAGTTAAAAAGTCAAGGTGATCTCTATGACAATATGGTGCCAGACTCCTCAGAGAAAATGTGACTGCCAGAAATTCCCCGACCAAACATAATTTGACATCGCTCGTTAAGGTCAATAAAGCACTTTTAAGGGCAAGGCTGGACCGTGAGCATGTGAACCGTCGAAAAGGTGTGATGCGAAGTTTGGCGTGCGATTTCCGGAAGAAGAGTCACACTTGAAATGTAAGCGATGAGAAAATATTAAGGAGAGGAGCAAAATATTCATGTCCGTCGTGCAAGCAGCCGTAAGATAGATCCAAGTATAAGTAACCGGTGTGAAAACGAAAGTAAAAGGGGCAAAGGGTTCAAACTGGCTTTGGCATTGTTTGGCAACAGCCTCGTACATATCCTTTATCCAATTATAGGTCCGCCCATGTTGGAGTCGACAACGTATAAGTAATCTGCAGTCACAGATCCCTCGTCAGTGACCACAACTCATCATGAATGCTGTTCTTCCTCAAGATTTTGTCGAACAGATCATCAGATGTGTCTACCCGAACATGATTCTCTCTGTACAAAGGCGCGTTAATCGCTCATGCTTGATATTTTCTAAGCAGGGACCCATTGCATTCTAGACCGGACTATCTCAGGACATTCAGGTCAAAACAAAGGCTCAGGTATTATGTCGACCATCCAGGCCTCTTGGAATGTGTTCAGATGCTGTCGATCATCGTGCCACAGCGCGACAGATGGCATGGCTATGGCAGAACTCTCTTATAACTCACTCCTTGACGTGCATTTCCCCAAATTTCAGCCTCGAAATCAGGTCATCCAATCTCCCACATACAGAGAAGCCAGAGTTCCTCTGTTACTTCAAGACGCGCTTTCCATCCTTGACATCACTCTCAATCAGGGGCTCCGATATCTTATTAGACGAGTTGAATTCTCTCATAATGTCCTTCCCTCGTCTATCTTCTCTTTTTCTTCGTAAGGTGTCTGCTGACTCTGAAGCCTCTAGTGAGGATGGAATCAGAGTAGACTGCGCCGATCAACGCCCCGATGCATCTCCGACATCCAGATATTAATATAGGAGCGGGATCTGTGGCCCTTGTCAAATTCATCAGCAACCTTCAGGTGAAACCACTAATCTTACGCATGCGCATATACTGGGACGGTAGAGGCCTGCGTCACAACTTGATGGTGGGGGAGACATCATTTTGAAGGATGTCTGCATGTACGAGAGGCACACTGTCCATCAGAGATCGCCGTAGCAAAAGAGACCTCAAAAACTTCCGTATGTATTCATGCTTTCCGTTCTCGTTCAAATGCTCACGTTGGCCGCATGGTCGGTCTCGGTGGGTGCAGACAGCTCTGTCGATTCAAGATTGATGTGACAATCGCACACAACGCACACTGGGTGCAGGATCTGCTCTCTGACCCCATCCTTGATCCCTCGGATGAAATCAGGTTCAGAGGAATCACCGTTCTTTTCAAAGACTACGTGAATGATGCCATTGGGACCCATGCCCCTCTCGATGAATTTCTGATTTTCAAGACTCTTGGGGACGACTTTCTGATGATCAAAGTCATTTCTATGTCAGTCTCACCTTCGCCCCTTTCTTTCGGATGGTATTGTATTTTGGAGGTTCTATGAATGATATTCCCACAGTGTATGTTCTCCGAACTTCTGGAAGTGCAGTATGAGAGATTGCAGTGAGAGAGACATTAGTCGTGGAGGGGAAGTCGCATACCCCAGTCAAAATCACTTTCTTAGTTCCCTAAGTTTGTCCTGTTCTAGTTGTAAACTTGAGCTCGCTGTTTCTCGGGTGGCTAACACAGTCTATTGGCTCACTTGGTGTTATATATGGTCAACTCGCAGACTTTAAGAGCATGTCTTGACAGCAAACTGTGACGATTCTGAATGTTGGGGAACTCAAGCCCAAGTTTGCTTTCGTGCCGCCGGAACATGAATATCTTGCAAGTCAGTCAGTGATACAGTTGCACGCATAATTTGATTCCACAACGTATCAAGGCGGAAACTATTCAAAAATGACACATATCGTTCGGTGCTATTGTTACACATCACTCGTGTTCACGCCGTCCAACCACATTTGACCAGATCGGGGAGTGACATGAACCACAAGCCGAATTGAGGGATCAAGAGCCTTTAGATCACTAGGCAGGTGCGGTAATATCATCAGCGGCATCATCAGTGATATCGTCAGTGGTAGCAGCAGCAATATCAGGCTGAACAGCGGCTCGGGTAGGAATGATGAAGAAGGACAAGGCCTGAATGAAGCCTGCGACACTGCCAGTGAGTTATATGCATAGTAGTACTGCAACGTGACGTACGAGTGCCGCGGGTGGAGATGGTCCCGGCAAATGCAACGAGCGTGCCGTAGACCCTGAATGGAGTTCCTCCAGAGGCAGGAGCAAAAGGACCTATGAAGCAGAGTTTTCAATTAATGAGATGGTCTCTCCAGCTTCAGACGGACCTGCGACACGAACGGCCCCCGTGGAGCTGTTCAAAATGACGAAGTTCAGGTTTTGAACGCTGTTGGTGCTCAATATAGTCAGTTCAACTCTTAATCACGTCTTTAATTGAGAATGCTATGATGCACCTTGAAGGACCATATTGAGCAGAGACGGAACGGAACGTGCCAGTGATTGTAATGACGGACTCAGTAGCTGATGGCAGTTCAGAGGTCAGATTGATTGATGATTGAGAGATGGATGAAAAACAAGAACTTGCCGCTGAGATCGACGGTAGCCAGATTTCCACCAGTACCACCGTTAGACCGGGTGATGGGTGAAAGTCCACGTGAGCGTTGATAGGTCGTCGTGATGGCGTCAACAATTTCACCATGACGGATAACAATCCGCGAAATCCTATTAACATTCTGCACGCCGCCGATGACTAAGAACAGAAACAATGTGTATGAGTGAAATGAACTGATGATCTTTCATCGTTTGAAAGAGTGAAGGCAAGTAGGACTGACCATTGAGATCGTTGAAAGCAGTGCCGCCTGTGGTGACACCGAAAGTGGAAGTCTGGGTGATGTTGGAAGACATGGTTTGATGAAGAACTGTAGTGAGAAGCTGGAATGAGGAGCTGTTTGCTTACTTTGAATCGTCCATAGTAGCCCTTTTTATATGCCCAAACTCCTGCATATCGACTGACGCTTCATCAGCTCGCCGTTAAATGCATGCGACGCCGGCGACACCTCATTCCGACCATTTGCTGTATACCTTTCGAGCTAATGCACCACTGTCATGTCAGAACCTGAGAAATTTATGTGATAAATGACACCATTCGACGTATATGTAGAGACGGATACCAAATGCAGAGTGTGGTGCATGCAACGGTGGCATTGCAGTTACCTTGACAGATGGTGGCAAATCTCTCACAAAAATCACCGTTATTGCCTGGACGTAACAGAGCAGAGTTTACCGCCGCAATAGAAATCTGCAACCTGTTAGTAGGGTCGACTGGGATGGAGCTCATACATGGAGCGGTGTTGGTCTCAGAGATCTTGGGTATGCATTGCATTATCAGAACAATAAAACACGAACCAAACATAAATCAATCGACTTGACCTCGTTAGAGTTGAGGCTTAAACAGGCGGCATGATTAACATCTGAGATAAGAATATCTGCCGACGTTAGCAGAACGATTGAGGCATGGAGATTGAATGGATTCATCTTCCTCATGTGGCCTCCTAGCTCGCATCCCTAGACACGAAGAACGTTTGCCGCTTCATTAAACGCTTGATATTCGGTCCCTTCTGTTACATGGCGCGATCCACAGTGCGATCCATAAGACCTAGATCCTCATATGACCAAGAACTGAGGTACCCGCGTGAATGAAATGCACCTTGCTCGGATATTGCGAACTCCCGATGTCGAGCTTCTGTTGAGAAACACAGGCTATCGCAATGTTATACTAATATCCCCTCACATAGACTATGCGGAAGCCAATCGAAGGCCAGAGGTTCCAGTGGCGAGCATACGTTCTTGGCTGTTCGACAGTCAGGACGCCATGAACATTGAAGGTAAGGTCTTCCCTTGGTAGTCAGTATTGTCTTGCGCAGGTTACGTAGAACCTGGATGCGAATAGAAGTCTGTTAGCACAGTTCCTGGGACAATTGACACCGTGCTGCCTTTTACGACTGCTGCACATAATGTCACAACCGACAGTGGTGTCAAGAGATGATCCTGGCTTAGCCATCGCCGACCTCATTACTAGCGCATCTTCTGCTTGCCATTGATATTGTAGAAATCAACCGTGTCCACGACAAGTCGAGTAGGCTGAAGCATTTGAAGCGATATATAACCGTCACACTCACCTTGAAAAATAGCAATGGTGTGTCGTGGTGCATTTGGTGCATTCAACACTTTTATTATTAAGTCTAGAAAATGAGTAGTATGTGACTGACAGTCTTCCGGAACCGCCAAATCGAAGCTTCCAGATTGAGCGCTGAGCATACCGAAGATAATCATCAAGACAAGGAAAGATGCAAGACAGAGAAATAAAGCAAGGGTTAGGTGGTTCTACAGAACCTGCACGGTGCTTGATGTACTGTACAGTTGTCACTAGTACATTGTCACGGTCGAAGTTGGAGTGGGACAGAAATCTGAATCGGATGTGTTGAGGCCTTTGCGCAACAAGCGCAAATATCGGCGTTCACCGTAGCCTCAAGGGGGACAAACACGATGGGCCGATTCTCTCATATGCCAGTGGAGGCTCGATCTTTATGATTTTAAAACTGATTTGTACATCGCGAGCTTAAGGGCCTCCCCATTTTCGGTCAATCATCAGTCAATCATCAAGCTAGTGAGGTACAAATACAGTTTAGAGATTCAAACGCCTGAATATCAAATAGCCAATGGCAAAGGTCTCCATCATGCAACACATTTGTTCACCATCCATAGCTTTGTATCCCAACTACATTGCCTAATCCTCGAGCAAGAGCTTGAAGATGAAGACGTTTCCAGGAGGATGGAAAGGGGGCTCGCTGGGGCCGACTATCAAATGCTGAACCTTAATCTGAGAGTATGTAGCAGTAGTATCAGTCCAAACGTCAGGAGGCATATGAGCAATAACTCGCCTGCTCATCGGTTTCGGCGGTGAACCAGCCTTCGGGGCTATCGGGCTTCCTGACGCTGGTGATGTGATATATTAGCGAAGAGTTATGTGAAGAATAGCACTGTGTGTACGTGTATGCGTCTTCACCGGCCTGAGGAATTCTAGTCACGACCCACTCCTGTGCAGGATAGAGATCATTCAGGATAGCGAAGAGCTTTTTATCGATGGCGGCCGTAGGAGATCCAAACGCTTTCAAGATGTATTTGTCGCCGCTGGCCTTTTCGACGGTCCAAGGCTATTGAAGATGTGCATTAGAAATACAATATGTACGGAAGGAGATGAAAGGTGAAATGAAGGTGATACGAACCCCTAGAGGGCGAATTCCAAGAGGGAGGGCGAAAACGGTCTTTGGATTCCCTGAATGATCCTCAATAGGATGGCGGGCAACGATAGGGTTGCCATCAATGGCCGAGGTGATCTCGTAATTGCCAGGCTCGAGTGACATTGTAGAGTAGACTGTGCGAAGTTCGATTGAGGGACGAACAGATTTTGAGCGAGGTACTTATACCCTTCAATGTACACACCTTTCGTCATCTGCCAGTGACGAAACACCAAAATGTGCTTGCATTGAAAGGATCACAAATCGCAATGGAAGTATTTCATTGATGTTATCGTCGTGTCTGAGGCGAATAACGTCAACACGTCGACCGTGATCAAAGAGGTGATGGGCTCTGCCTAGATAGACATACCCCTGCTAGAATCGGATTATGAATCTGTTATGAAAACCGCATTTCGCGCCACAACATCATATGGCCAAGAAAAAATGTGTCTCCTTCTCACGACCCAGCCTAGACCTTCTATCCCTTCGCGTCTGTTCGGTTGCAGTTGACAAGGAGCAAGACACAAGCCTAAAGATCCTACAATGATACTCCGTCTTGAGAGTTGAGTGAAAACGTTCCACAAGCCGTAGGTGGCCGATTGGTCAGCACAATGCAGAGAAAGAACAGAGGATCGAGCCAGAACGACTGCTTCAATGTACCTCGCTCTATTAGGACATCTCGTTCCCAGCTGCCATCAACTCCTGCGCGTGAACGACAATCATTCTGTCACTTTCGGGAGGATTCGAGACTGCCCATAGAGCCCCAATCATCGGATCTAATGTTCTCGGTAGAAACACTGACCGAGGATCTACGAACCCAACTCACGACGCATGTATTCGAGGGTGACTGTTCAAGGGCGCGATAACTGTGAGGGTTGGCTTGGGAGCCTGCTGGTTTAATTCGGTCGTGACCATCAATGAACAAACCAGAGGAGTCGCCATCATGGCTCCAGTTGTCGTGATGACGTGTGATGTCAGATTGGAGCCGAAGAGAAATGGTAGAACTGGGTTTGTTGGCAGCCTAATATGGTTGAGGTCACCTGCAATGTCACAACAGGAGCGTGAAAAAAATCATCATACCGTGGGGCAAGAATTCGCGGAGTGACCGAACAGCGGAACCTCCATGTAGTTAGCGGGGAATCTTATTATGGGTGCGGTATACCGGTACCGAAGTCTGCTGGCTTTTGTTTGCGCTTGTTGTGCAAGGGCTTTCAAAGTGGTAGCTGTTCGCGGCTGTGAGTCTCCTCCGCTGGTGCTTCTCATATTTATTCACGATATGCTCTACGGCTGGTCACTTTGAAACACAGATCTGAGCTCGTATTCAATTTTCTATGTGACATAGACATATACAATGTTCGAGATTACTTATAATACTCGTCACTTGCAGGTCGTTCTTGCACACAGACATTAACTAGTCGGATGCTTGGACACGAAAAGGAACAGAAGAATAAGACCAATTCTAATCTTGGAATATCAGAATGAACGCATGTGGGTGACGAGGACTGGAGATAGCGCTCTGCGGAGGGACGTGTCAATGGAATTTTCATATATGGAATGTTTGAAAATAAAAAGGCATGTACGAGGACGGGCAGTACTCTGTCTGTCGTATCCTGCAATAGCAATTATTTCTCCGGTAGCGGCGAATGGAGTTCCTGCGTGAGCATTTACGAAAGGGCCTGGCAAACAGATATGTCAGTAAGAAAAATCTAACTTTGACTTGAAGATAGTTATTTATAATTTCAATCCGAATGTTCCAGTTGCTTTGTCGAGGATTACGAACTGGAGCTTGAATATACTATTATGATTGCATTTGCATCAATGTGGGGCGGGGGTGCATGAGAAGATGTAGAAGGTTGTGACGCACCTCGAAGGGCCATAGACGTCTCCTACAAGTCCAGCCTGACCGTAAACGGGCTGAAAAGAAACTCAGTATCTAGGATACCAATAGACTGGATATTAGAGATGTTGATCTTACGTGACAAATCGGAAAGGAAACACTTACCACTGAAAGTGATGGTGGTTGCATTTCCACCAGTTCCGCCATGGGACTGGGTTTCTGGAGCAAGTCCACCGGTGCATGCATAAGTGACAGTAATGTTGTCTATGATGTTTTCAAAGCGGATAACGATCTGGGAGATCTTTTGAGCAGCCGGCCAGCCAGCGTTACTGTAAACAAGACACGAGAGTCAATTGCCACGGGAGTGAAGTTGAAAAGAAAAAAAAAGATATAAGCTGATCTTTGATGTCGTCGAAGGCATCGCCTTCGCTGCTTCCGTAGAGAGGAGTCTGAGTGACGTCGGCCATGGTGTGTATAACAGTGAGATTGGGTGGAGCTGGTATGGGTCGTATGTGTGCTGGGTGGATGATGCTCACCTTCAGAACACCGCGTTTTATAGTCCAAAGAGACCCGGAGTCACGCAATCAGGGCTCATCGAGGTGCGAACTTAGCCTCATGCGAAATCTCCGCGACGCGACTTGATGCATGTTCTGCGAATGCATGGAAAGGTGCCGCAGAACTGTACACTCATGAGACTCTGCATCTTGACCTCATTTTCTACAGTTTGGGGCAGGTGTCATTAGGAAGAATGGAGCATGACTTCACTGGGTGCGGCCAAGAAAGTTCCACTGCTCGGTTTCAAGGTTCCGATTTCGCTAAAATACCAACTTGGAGTCCAAGGGATTTCAAAATAAACATTCCCGTGATATACCTGGATCCACTGTCTGGTGCGTTTGTGAAAGTAAATGAGGAAATCTGGGTAGCGTTCAAAGGAACATGTAAGTAAGCACTGGCGCTGGCAGCGACTCGGACTTGGACACATGACAATGTCCTGCATGACGACCAGTCCGGGAGTTAGGAATTCCATCGAGAGGTGTATATGTATGGGTACGGCCGACATGATGTGAGAACGTTTGAGCAGACAATAAGCATGCATGGAATGTCCTAAGATCATCAGTAATGGCTCTAGCGCGCCGCGGGTTCAGATTAGCTTTGGCGATGTTTGGCAAGAGCCTCGTACTCCAATCCAATTATAGATATGCCGCGCGTTGCCGATGACGTACGGTCTCAACACTGCCGCAGGACCCTCACCGGCACCTGCATTCAGCGACCACGATTGATATCATGACTGTTATTCTTCCTCAAGATATTGTCGAGCAGATCATAAGCCATGTCTACCCGAACATCAATTCCCTTCGCACATGCGCGTTAATCGCCAACGCTTGGTATCTTCCAAGCAGGATCTTATTGCATTCCAGATTTGATTTTGTAGGGACACACAGGTCTATAGAAAGGCTCAGGTATTACATCGACCATCCAGACCTTTTGGAATGTGTTCAGACGCTGTCGATCAACGTGCCACAGCCAGTGTGGCGTGACAGATGGCATGGCCATGACACTGTAGAATTTTCTTTCAGTTCACTTCTTGACGCGCACTTTCCCCGAGTTTCCACGCGCGAAATCAGATTTTTCAATCACGGACGTGCAGAGAATGCCGAGATCCTCAGTTACTTCAAGACATGCCTTCCATTCTTGACATCACTCTCAATCCAGAACTCCGATATCCCATCACACGAGTTGAATTCTCTCATAACATCCTTCCCTCGTCTATCATCCCTTTCCATCCATAAGGTGTCGTCTGAATCTGAGGATTCTAATGGGGGCAGAATCGGACAGGCTATGCCGATCGGCACCCTGATGCGCCTCCGCCATCTGGAGACTGATATGGGAGCGGGATCAGTTTTTATCAAGCTCATCGAGAATCTTCCGGTGAAACCACCAATCTCACATGTGCGGATATACTGGGACGGTAGAGGCTCGCGTCGCAACTTGATGTTGCGGGAGGCATCATTCACGAAGGATGTCTTTGCATGTACGAGAGGCACACTTAGATCGCTTTCCATCAGAGATCATCGCAACAAGGGAGACATCAAAAACTCCAGTATGATTTTGTATTTTCCGTCCTGGTGAAATGCTCATGTTGGACCCACAGTCGGTCTCGGCGACTGCAAGCAGCTCTGTCGAGTCGAGCTTGGTGTGACATTCGCACATACTGCACACTGGGTGCAGGATATACTCTCTGACCTCATCTTTGACTCATTGGATGAAATCGTCATCAGGCTTAGAGGCATCAGTGTTCTTTCTAACAACTACGTGAACGATATCATCGAAACTTATGCCCCTCTCGATGAGTTTCTGATTGCCAAGAAGAGGACTCTTGGAGATGACTTTCCAGTGATGAAAATCATTCTACGTCACTCTCACCGTCGTCACTTTCCTTTGGATGGTATTTTGGAGGCTCTAGGAAAGATATTCCCACAGTGTCTGGGGTCGGAACTCCTGGAAGTACAGTATGAAAGGGTTTAACGAGAGAGACGTTAGTCATGGATGGAGGGTAAGTGGCATCCCCTAATCTATTAGGCTTCACCGACCGCCCTTCCCTTATTGAATGTGTTTGGACGTTGTCGATTCGCAAACGTTGACCACTCTAATGTGATAGTTAATGTGGCTATGACACAGTAGAAATCTTTTATCTTTCACAGCTTACTGCTGAAGTTTCAATGCATTCCATTGTAAGGTGCGGATAGTGTCGATATCCTCCGTTCTTTCAAGGTAAGTTTCAAATTACTTTCCTCATGTCCTGAACTCCTATCTCACTATGGATACGAAAGTTGAGAGAGCAGGAGACAACGTTCGCGAAGGATTTGTTTGCATGCATTAGAGCCGCAGTCAGAACGCTATTACTTAGAGGTTGCTCTACCGAAAAGAACCGTGGCGGATTTGGGTACGTTTTCATGTGTTTTGCCTTTGTCAATGTGCTTTACGTTATTCCCATCGCGAATCTTGGTTTTGGCGACTCTGAATACCATTTGATGTGGTGCTCGCTCATCTCGATCTTTGTCACCTTGGATGAAATTATCATAGAGCTCAAAGTGGTCTTCATTCATTTGCACAAAAAAAAAAACGATACCGCCCCTTCTCGATGAATTTCTGATGGGCAAGAAGAGGACTCGTGGCCACGCCTTCCGTTCATAAATGTGGTCTTGCGTCACCGTCGCAATATTTCTATGCATCGCCTGCGGGGCGGTTGATGGCATGATCTTAGCCTGATGGCGAGCTGTAGTCATCTCGAGAGCTTCGAATGATACTTCGACAGAATATTATATCTGAATGACAATCACAGTTAATTCACGATTCAGTCTAAACAAGCATATCTGGCTGGTAACTTGTGCTCGTGCCGCTTCAATATAAATCTCTCATCCATAAATCTAGGCACAGTTCGGTTTCGCAACGCATCATGACAGCAACTGTTCAAGAACAACACTTCGTTCGGTACTATTGTTACAAAGATCATTCACATTCATGCCACCCAACCATACTTGAACCAGATCGAGCAGCAGTATCAACCACTGATAGGACATGCCCGCGGGCTCGAGAAACTTTAGACTAGACCCGTTAGATAACGGGGGTGCGAGTGGTGAAGAAGGACAGCGCCTGTATGTATTCTACAATGCCACATATGAATGGCTGACACAGGTAGCATAGGAGCGGTAACGTACGAGTGCCAATCGTGGAGACGTTTCCAGCAATAGCGACCACCGTGTCAATGGCGATGAATGGAGTCCCAGAACCAGGGGAAAATGGACCTATGGAAAGGTGTTTGATCAGCTTCAACGAGGCAAGGCTCATTTGAGACATGCTGGCCTGCGAGACGCATTTCGCCTGTGGCTCTGTTGACGAATCCGAGCTGGAGACTTTGAAAGCTGTTGAATTGCAGCATATGTCATCAATGTCTTAGAATTGTTTCAGCAACGAATGACATACCTTGAAGGCCCATAGGCGGTCGAGACAAAGCCGTACCTACCGGTAACTCCAGTGAGGAACTCATCGCCTGGTGGGTACTATTTAAGACTGCTGCCCCATTGCGGGGTACCTGCAAGAAAGCTGGAAACTCACTGCTAAGCTCGATGGTCGTTATATTTCCACCAGTACCTCCGTGGGACTGGACGAGCGGAGCAGACCCATCGTTGCGATCATAGGTAAGGGTAATGCTGTCGATGACCTGACCATGACCGATGACAATCTTGGAGATCTTGTTGACGTTCGACGTTCCGATAGCTGCAAAAAATGAAGATGGCTGCTCATCAGTTATACGGTCAGAAACGCAGCGCAAAGAGCAGGGCGTACTGTTGAGATCATTGAAGGGTTGACCACTCGTGGTGACACCCCAAGTGGGAGTTTCATTGACGTGGACAGACATGTCGTATACTGTAAGTTGAATGGGAGTAGTAGACGTAAGTTGTTTGCTTACCGTGAACCATCCTGAGAGGCCGCTTTTGTAGCCCTGCGCTCATACATATGAGCTGACGCTCGCCGATTGCAGGGGCCGCATGGAAGAACTTCGACGGCTTCTGAACGTAATTCTGACTGTTCATGAAATACATTTGGAGCCAGGGTTTCCTTGTTTTATCAAACCTTGACCCCTCTCTGTGTTAGATGACTTAGCTGGACGTACATTCAGAGACGAACACCATGCATGCATCCAAGGCTCAACAGGAGCATGGAACAGTCGCGTTGGATTCTGGAATTAGTTTGACGGATGGTGACAATATGGAAATGTTCTATCATGATACGAGTCATCAATATTGCTGATACGCTAGAGATCCCTACAAAAATAGCCAAATACCTGCATGCAGCCCCTTTAGAAGCGTCCTAAGAGCTCGGGTCTTCGAGGACATTGAGATATTTGGAAAACAAGACCACAAAACTGTCTAGCGCTTCTGTGCATCTCTGATCGAAAGACTTAATTTTACTCACGACTCACGTAATATGCATGTTGTCCCATATATATCAACCCTCTTTGCGCAGCCAAGAAATACTGCTTCTTCGAAGAACAGA
Source organism: Somion occarium (assembly GCA_964035595.1). Taxonomy (NCBI): domain Eukaryota; kingdom Fungi; phylum Basidiomycota; class Agaricomycetes; order Polyporales; family Cerrenaceae; genus Somion; species Somion occarium. The sequence goes on from OZ037947.1 coordinate 809,192, forward strand.
ATGAGTGTACAAACTGGCATTTCATGTTCCCTTCCTGATCTTGGCTCTCGAACCTTAACTTTGTTTGGTGGCAGCGCAGCAAACGAAATTGGGATCTCTGCGAAAGCCGGAAGATTCCACGATGTACAGGTGACCACTCAGAAGTTCATATCCCATTGGGCGCATGTGCTACCAACGTGAAAGTTGTCCTAATACCGCAATCCTGGTAAGTACTCGAGAGAATCATTCACCTGGAAAGGTGTGGAATGACTTACCAACTGGTTAGTTCCCGAATGAGCCCTCTGAATACTATAGAAGTGAGAGTGGCGCTGTAGAGCAGACATAAATAGACATTCCAAAGGACGAATCCGCGCACAGCCATCATATATGTATACTCTAGTTGCGTCGAGGGAGATCCAAAGAGAATTAAATTGCTCGGGAGAGTTCATCGTCGCCCCTTCAGAGAGGCCATGATAACCTTGTACGCTTGAATATTTTAACAGTTCATTCTGTTACGATGAAGGAATAAGAACCGATCCTGAGGTCATACTACACTCACCGAAAGACTCTAAGATCTAAGATCTAAACTTCGACGAAGAAGGATATCTGCCTAAAACAGAATATGAAATTGAAACATATCTCCTACACAATTTTGATTGTTTGGATTTCTGCTTGATGGACAACACGAATCCGCACAGATACAGAGCTCCTTCCACAGGAAAACCCTACGTAACGTCGACTTACGTCGACTCCATCTGAAGACCGACCGATCGAAAACGTAATTTTATCCATCGGCGGGGGAAACAGCATGCAATGAATGCATGTGAAGAAGTTGTCGAGTGGCAGATACAGATGTAGTTATGGTGTGCAAATGATTGAACAGTTGATAATCGATAGCCTGAGGTATGCATGAGGTCGGGGCCCACTTAAGGGTCAAGATCATCACGATTGGGGCCAATCAAGGGTGCAAATTGGCTTTGGCATTGTTTGGCAACAGCTTCGTTGATCATCCTTATCCGGTTATATGTAGATATGCCGAGTGTTGCCAGCGACAAGTTGCAGCCGGACCGCAGATCTCTTTTCTCAGCGACCACAGTCCATCATGAATGCTATTCTTCCCCAGGATATTGTCGAACAGATCATCAGCCATGTCTACCCCAACATCGATTCTCTTCGTACGCGTTAATCGCCGGCGCTTGGTAATCTCCGAGCAGAGACTTATTGTATTCTAGATTTGACTTTCTCGGGGCACGCAGGTCTATAGAAATGCTCAGGCATTATATCGACCATCCAGACCTCTTGGAATGTGCTCAGACGCTGTCGATCAACGTGCCACAGCCAATGTGGCGTGACAGATGGCATGGCTATGACACTGTAGGACTCTCTTACAGCTCACTCCTTGATGCCCAGTTCCCCCGAGCTTCCGGCCTCGGAATCGGATCGTTCAATCTCCCACATACAGAGGAGTGCTACTTCAAGAGGCGCTTCCCATCCTTGACATCACTCTTGAACTCTGATATCTCATTAGACGAGTTGCTTTCTCTCATAATGTTCTTCCCTCGTCTATCATCCCTTTCTCTTCATAAGGTTCCCCCTGAATCTCATGACTCTGGTGAAGAAGGAATCCGGCAGACTGTGCCGATCAGCGTCCTGATACGTCTCCGTCATCTGGAGACTGATATGGGACTGGGATCTGTGGGTTTTATCAAATTCGTCGAGAACCTTCCGGTGAAACCACCAGTCTCACACGTGCGGATACTCTGGGATGGTAGAGGCCCCCGTCGCGAGCTGGCGGCCCAGGAGACAGTGTTCGCGAAGGATGTCTGTGCATACCAGAGGCACGTTAAGATCGCTGTCCATCAGGGATCATCGTAGCAAGAGAGGCACAAAAACCCCGTATGTATTCGTACCCCCCACCCCCGTTAAAATTTCTATGTTGGCCACATAGTCAGTTTCGGTGACTACAAACAGCTCTGTCGAGTCGAGTTTGATGTGACATTTGCACATAACGCACACTGGGTGCAGGATCTGTTCTCTGACGTCATATTTGATTCCTTGGATGAAATCGTCATCAGACTCGCAGGAATCACCTTTTTTTTCAAAGACTATGTGAATGATACCATTGAGACATACGCCCCTCTCGATGAGTTTCTGATTGACAAGAAGATGACTCATGGGGACGAATTTCCGCTCATGAAAATGATTTTGCGTCAGTCTCATCGTCGTCACTTTCCTTTGGATGGTATTTTGGAGGCTCTAGGAAAGATATTCCCACAGTGTATGGGGTCGGAACTCCTGGAAGTGCAGTATGAGAGATTCCAGGGAGAGAGATCTTAGTCATGGATGGACCGTAAGTGCCATCCTCTAGTAAGGATCATTTTCTTAGTTTACTTTGTCCTAGTTGTAATCTTAAGCTCGTCGTCTGTGCTGGTCAACGTAGTCTATCGGCTCGCTGGGTGCCGTAGTCAATTCGCAGACTTTCTAATCACATATGGATGTAATATCCTATGTAAGTGAGAGGTCAGCGAACAACTGCGGCGGGTTCTACAGGTGAGCAACTCGAACCTAAAGCTCACCTTCGTGCCAGCGGGACATAAATATCTTGCAAGTCAGCCATTGAGTCAAAAGCACACATATTTCGATTGCACAACGTATCATGACAGTAACTATTCAACGATAACACATTGTTCGGTACTATTGTTACACAGATCATTCGCGCTCATGCCACCACCCAACCACATTTGAACAGATTGAACAGCGGCATCAACCACAGGCCGTATGGAGCTCAAGCCTGCAGGATCGAGAACCTTCGAATCACTAGACGGGGATAGGGGTAGGGCTGATGAAGAAGGACAAGGCCTGGATGAAACCTGCAACACGGTATGGGAATTATTTTTTTGAATGGTACGGGAGACATGACGTACGAGTACCAACGGTGGCGATGTTCCCGGCAAAAGCGACGACCGTACCAGTGGCAACGAACTCGGTTCCAGATCCGGGAGCAAAAGGACCTATCGAGCAGAGTTTTGAATTGAGAAAATGAGAAAATAGATTGTGTGACTTCAGAGAGACAGACCTTCGATACGAGTGACATTGGTGGATTTGTTGAGAATGAAGATCCTCAAATTCTGAACGCTATTGGTATTCGGCCGGGTCAGTTCATTCGTCAAGCATGTCTTGACTTGAGAATTTTATGATGTACCTCGTAGGACCATATCCGGTAGAGACAAAACGTTGAGCGGCAGTGACTGCAATGACGAACTCGTCACCTGGTGGAAGTTTAAGAAATATCACAATGACCATCAACATACAAATGGAAAAAAAGAAACTTGCCGCTGAGATTGATAGTGGTCACATTTCCACCAGTGCCGCCATTTTCCAGGGTGACGGGCGCAAGCCCGCCTGAGCGTTGATAGGTCGCCGCGATGTTGTCAATAACAACACCATGGCGGATAACAATTTGCGAGATCTTGTTGACATTCTGCTGACCGATATCTACAACAGTGCGTGTCAGCGAACATAGGCAATGAGATATCTCGTTGTCAGAATAAAGGGGAGTAGGAATGACCATTGAGATTATTGAAAGCAACGCCGCCTGCGCTGCCCCAAGTGGGTGTTTGAACGATGCTGGGGGACATGGTACAAGTGAAGAACTGTAGTGAGTAGTTGAAGTCAGAAGGTGTTTGCTTACTGTGAATTGTCCAGAGCAGCCGCTTTTATATGGCCAAACCCTTGCATACCGATTGACGCTTCATCAGCTCGCCGATTAGATGGGTAACATGGAAGGATTGTTGACGGTCATTCTGACAGTCCACAGTCCACATTTGGAGAAGGCTCACCACTGTTGTGTGAAGCGTTGGGTGATTTCTGCGATAGAAGACATTAAACAACGTATATGTAGATACGAATGCAGAATCTGATTCTAGGCTGGGGCGTGGAGCACCTAATCGTGGTGCCGCAGTTACCTCGATAACTGGTGGCAATGTTTCATAGAAATCTCCAGGATTTCTGACACGTAAGAGAGCAGTTTTCTCTGCTACAATAGCAGTCAGCTACCTGGAGTTGAGGAAGGAAAACGTACCTTGTACGTGAAATGGTCTTCCTGTAATAGATTTGGGGTACGCATGCCACTATCAGAACAAAGCAACAAGACCAAAGATAGATGCATCCCCTAGACGTCTTAAGGCCGAGATTCAAAAGGTATTATGGTTCACATTTAAGACAAGAAGTTTTACTAGCGGAGGCCGCACGATCGCCGCACGGCGATTGAATGGAGTCACTTTCCTCATATGGCCCTCCAAGCTCGCATCCCTAGACACGAAGAACGTTCACCACTTCATTCGGCACTCAGTAATCGGCCCATTCTGCTACATGGCGTACTTCACATAGTGCTTCAAAAGATCCGAATCTTCATACGACCGGGAATTGAGGTACCGGAGTGAGTGTAAGGCATAGCGTTCGGATTCTGTAAAATTCCGACGTCAAGCTTCTGTTTGAGGAACCCTGATTATCGCATTGTTATTTTTATCTATTGTCACACGGACTATGTGGAACCGATCGAAAGCCATTGGCTTCAATGGCGAGGATACGTTCCAGGCTGTTCGATAGTCAGGACGTGAGCGTTGAGGGCAAGGCTTTCCTTTCGTAGTCGGTAAAGCCTTGCGCATAATACGTAAAATCCGCATCTGAGTAGAACTCTGTTAGCACAGTTTTTGAGATCGTGCTGCCTGGTGCAACTGCTGCGCATAATGTCGGAAAGGACAATGACACAACTCACAGTGATGTCACTAGATAACCCTGGCTGAGCCATCGCCAGCCTCATGACCAAATAACTTCTGCAGGCCACTGATATTGCAGAAATCATTATGACATTACCCACAACAGGTATAGCGAGCTAAAGCATTTGGAACATTCTGCGATCTCTACGAAAGTTTCAAAATCGCTGCTAAAATCATCAGCTGTCAGCATCCACCCTGACAAACAAAACCATCATGGCTCTGTGCGTTCAAACTGCACTGTTTGATATCGGGGCCGGGAAATAAGTAGTATGTGATGGACGACCACCCCTCGTAAGTATTTCGGAAGTGCCGCATCGAAGTTTTCCGATCGAGCGCTCAGCATACCGAAGACCATCACGAAGATAAGGACTGGCACTGGAGTAAAACGAAAGCTTAGACGGTTCTTCAGGATCTACATGGCACTTGACAGTTGTCGCTACATCGTCGTTGAAGTGGAAGGACAGCAAATCCGAATTCGGTGTGACGAGGCTCTTGCACAACAAGCGCAAATATCGGCGTTCGCCGTGGATGTGTTGCATTCACCTTGAGGTTTCGCACTGTAACGAGACACTTTTCGACTCTGTAAAAAGTTCTAAATCTCAACGACGCTAGCTTCGGATGAAATCAGAAAGGCATGTACCCTCAGGCCAGGTAATACTCGCTTGGAAACACAAATCACGTCGATCGAGCAAGTTAACTACTTGTTGTACGCGGATCAATTGATATTGTTACATGAAGATTCACGATAAACAATCACACTTCAATACTAGGCCGAGGAGCACTACAAGCAAGGATAATCACTTAGTCGAAGCCATTAGAAGGAGTGAAGAAGGACAAGGATTGCATGAAGCGTTCTACACAGTGACATGAGTCATCGTATCAGCTAACAGAGTATCCCACGTACGAGTGCCTTGGTCCTGGCTTGTCACAACCATAGTCCTCCCGGCTAAGGCCATGATGGTGCCAACGACGCAGAAAGGAGTTCCTCCCGTCCTAGCCTCGTTTGCGAAAGGGCCTGAAGAAAAGAACGTCAGTCAGGTTAGCTAGCATCTTGAGATAATAAGTACCTTCGACGCGGAAAGCTCCGCGGGCCTTGTCAACAATCATGAATTGAAGCTTCTGGATGCTATCGCCGCCAAGTCAGCGTGACCGTGAGCGCTTCAAGAGAAAGGCAGGATACCTTGTAGGACCGTAATCGGCTACGACGGGGCCGCACTGACCGCAAACCCCGACGAGAAACTCGCTCTCTATTGAATCAATAACAGCAATTCGCCCACGTACATCGCAAGTCATAAACAGCAGGTATTTACCACTGAGATTGATGGTGTTCACGCGAGTTCCACCAGCACCGCCATGGGACTGAGTGTCGGGGCCAAGGCCGCCAGTGCGTTCATACGTGACGGCAATGTTATCGACGATCTCGCCATGGCGGACAACGATCTTGGATATTTTCCTGATGTTCTGAGTAGCGGGCCAGCCAGCAACTATATAGCATAGTGTCGGTTAGTACAGAAAGCAAGTTTAATGAAAAGTACAGATGGACTGACCGTTGATGTCGTTGAAAACGTCGCCCTGGTTGCCACCGAAAAGGGCAGATTGGGTGATGGTCATTGACATGGTTGACATGATCTGGAATTGCGTTTGTGAGAGGTGAAAAGATACTGTAGTAGGTTACTGTACCGTTCAAGATGTGATGTAATCGTTTTTATACCTCGCCCGAACCTCCTACTACAAATCTAGGCGTCGGAGACTTGCCCAGTGGTCAGTAGGCGCGAGATGCCTCGAAAATGTCTAGACAAGCTGCAGCAAGGCTTGGGGGTGACGCACCATTGGTATGAATCTGTGATGCTTCGCGCTGCGTAAGAATTGTGCTTGTAAGAAGCAGCTAATCGCCCCAACGAATGATGGCATAGCAGTGTTTGCCTCCATTTTTAGAAGAGCCCTAAAAATTAAAGAATGGAAGTAGGGCGTACTGTTCTTCTTCAAGAGTACTCGTGCAAGGCACGTTCACTGAGTGTATTTGAAAGCCTGGATCACACTGTGACCATACAAATACCGACGTGAAATAGGAGCCTGCCATGTGAATGGAAACCCTCCTTCAGCAAGAGATGAGGCACATCTAGGTCGCTTCAAATTGTTCGGAGGCTTTGCGGACTGGAAGCCAAGTCACAACACCCCCAAAAGCGAGTAACGATCGCCGGCTAACACCGCTATTCATAGTAGAGAACTGCATTTTGCGCATCATTCGAATGCTATCATTTGAGAAGAGATGTACTGCATGGAAAGCCTGACTCTGACTCCTGAGTGCTAGATATCCAGTGGACGAAGGTCGAGGTGGTCTGTCAGAGGAATGCATGTAGCTTGTTTGGTCATATTTGACAAGAGCCTGATCAACAAGTCATATATGGAAGGCGTGTGAACTTAATGCCTCGCATGCACTGCTCCCACTCGACAGGCAGGCCTATAACATCTTCTGGCGTGCATCTCACTGTCATTGTAGTCCTGTTCCCAAGGAACATGACATCGGACTTTCATCATCAATCAGGGGCATTTGGAAAGGATAAGAGTCTAGCTTGAACTCGACTGAGTCTGTTAGAGGTATCAAAGTAAACTATATCTATATCTGCGCCGCTACGGCTCAAGTCGCTCGTGCGCAGCTACTGATTTCGGGTATCTTTTCCCTCGGTGTCTTTGTGTCAATATATCCGACTGGAAAACCCTAGGCCCCACAGGACTCTAAACCTTTACAACTAGCCTGTTGTCTGAGGTCTGCTGTATATCTGGAAGGTACAGCTTCATCAAAGAATTACTATGGAACATGTAAGAATCATCTAGTCCAATCTACTTTATGCCGGCTGTTTTCTTTGGGTGGTCTTTGGCTCTTTCGAACAGGTACGCCACTTCGACGGGTTGCCAGCCGTGCGGCAGGCAGTGAAAGTATTCCGCGTTCATTCTGCTCACAGCAGGCGGTTCAGGTTACTCAATTGTCTCGGATCCCATTGGTAAAATGAATTTCAGGGCCCGATTCTCAGCTGACATTGGTACTACAGTATTCTTGTTCAATGTTGCCCAAGACACCGTTTCGTAAGGCCGACAGCAAGAGCCGCCTGATCTACGCCAAGCGTTCGATAATGACCGAGGCAGTTTCGATCAAGATCGCTTCCAAATGACGCAGATATTCTCGGTAGGCTGTTCGCGGCCCAGGCTAGGCAGAGAAGAGGCCAATTCAGCGCCGTTATATGCTCACAACCTATTACTCAGATACTTGTCATGAGCCACAAACAAGGTCCCTCTACGTCATGCCAGGCGTTCGTGTCTTTCACTACTTTCAATATACAAGGAAGCTGCTCAGCTCCTCCTTATTTCCGATGCAGCTATCATTAGAAGGACAAGCGATTTCTGACACACTGTACGTTGCAGTATGGTCTAGGTTGCCTTGGGTTCGTCAAGGCGGCGATGCCGCTGACAGGTGCGAAATTCTCCGCACCAGTCTGCTCAGCCTGGTTGGAAAGACTCAGACTGCGCTTGATATCAACCTAATAAAGAGTATCTAGGCTCTATAAAGGGTGACGAAGATGAATCAGAGCCAGTTTTCGAATCAGAGGAAGATGAAATCAACAATCAGCTTGAAATAAATCAAATAAGCTACAGTATTCGACTGACAAGAAATATCGATTCATACCTGAAGACCTTAGTTTAAAGACATTGGTTCGCAATGAAGATCACAGGCATGACGATTATCAAGTCAATATTGATCTTAAGTACTCTAAAATTTCACGATCTCTCATCATGAACACAAGCACTTGTGATCAATTGTTAAGACAAACACGCAATTACAGGTACGATGCATAGGTGCATTCTATATTCAGTCTTGACATCATGATATTGTCATGGCTCTGTCACCCAGTGAAAACGTGACAGAAAGCTTGAACGTCGAACAGCTTCCAGATTAGTCGAAGTCGTTGGAAGGGCCAAAGAACGACAAGGATTGGAGGTAACGTTCTGCGGGGTTATATGTGAGTAGACTGATAGATATAGATAGGATACCACATACGAGGGCGAGCAGTGCTCTCCTTATCATAACCGGCGAGGGCAAGCACTTCGCCAGTGACACAGAAGGGAGTTCCTACTATGCCTGTGCCTTGCGAGAAGGGGCCTACCAGAAGCAGTCAGTTGCCGTACTGGCACAAACCTCATCAAGTTGATGCATACCTTCAACACGAACACTTCCTCGTGCCTTGTCAAGAATCACAAGTTGCAGTTTATGAATGCTATTGTTACGCGTAGGTATTAAGAAAGAAAACGTCACGATAGAGAATGGCACACCTGCAAGGACCCCAATCCTCACGCACGAAGCCATACTGACCGTAGACGCCAACAAGAAACTCAGTGTCTACGTAAGGCATGGGTTCAAGTTCAAAGTAATCAGGTATAGCGCAGTGGCTTACCACTGAGGGTAACAGTAGTTGCATTCCCACCAGTTCCGCCGTGCGATCGAGTTTCGGGAGCAAGCCCGCCTGTGCGAGTACAGGTGACGGTAACATTGTCAACAATGCCTCCGTGGCGGACGACAATCTCGGAGATCTTATCGATCGTCTGTGTAGCCGGCCAACCAGAAACTGTGCGGGTGAGTTAAGACTGAGGGCACAGTAAAGGAAATATAGACAGAAACAGACTGTTCATATCATTAAAAGCATCGCCTTGGTTACCGCCGTAGAGAGGGGTCTGAGTGATGGTACCAGACATGGTGAATATGGTGGTAAACTTAGATTCTGTTGACGACCTGTAGATATAACAGTCTTGAAGCGTAAGGGACTCCGGCGTCGAAAATTCGCCGGTCCCTCGTGTTAGATAGCGGGGCTCCTGAAATGCCTTCCTGACATAGAACGACAGATGGTGTGTGAAAGCATGGAATAATGACATGTCAAGGGGTCTGTTCACGATGCGGTGCTTCTTCAAAGAACATGTCCCTCCGGTGGTTGGTCAGTTCCGGGCTCGTCACGAGAGAAGTTACCAATCCAATATGATCTGATATCAGTTCTAGTGAGGGAGATAAATGGGTCGCCTTCATACCCTGCTAGGTCAAACTTCAAGCTGACTAAACGGAACTCAAGACGTGAGCATGCAGTAATCAAGGTATACGCAAACAGTGAGAACACAATGGCTGGCAGATTCATTATTGATGTCAGCTAACGTGGGAGAAGCCTTGGCGCGGCCAATAAGTAGTCTACGGTGATGTTTGGCATTATTTGGCAGGAGCCTCGTTGCATACCCTAGATTCGGCCATGCCGCAAGCTCTGCCGTTGGTCTTTTTGCACTGTAACTGTGTCACGACGATCTCTGCCCGAAAGACGTTTAGTTCTTGATATTCTCGTTACTCATACAATCAACAGCTCTCTTCTCCTAACTAGAAAGTACGAATGCGAAACCACTCAGATCTATATACACAAAAGTTGCAGGCACAAACAAGTTCCGTCGCTCTATTCCCGCTTGTCTCTTGACGTGCACTTCCGCATTTGTGTTCTGGATCTTCCACCCACTGTGTATGTACCATTGATTACCTTGCACTGATAACCTTCCACCCGCCTCCAGTATTTGCTTTTGCGCACATGACAGTTTTCCAAGTCGTTCATCTTGTCGACATGCCTACATTATCTATTTAAGTGTCTCCAGGGATTTTCGCCCTATCGTTATCGCAGTGGGTAGGTCGGAACGTGGTGTACTAATGCACGTTCTCTCACGGTATGTTGGTTTTCCTGCTGCAGTACGGACAATTCTTTTTGTCAGGAGTACGGAGCAACGAGACATATCAATATTTCTCGTGATCGGCGGTACTGTACGCCGACCAGTATGCGAAAACGCCTGCTTCCTGAGTATTCTCGTGATACACATTTACGTTCTTTATGCCATTCTTCCACAGGTCAGCGGCAGTCTTCAGTAGACTCTGAATTCCCGCTGTCACCCTCAAATCAAGGAACGGCCGTATTAACTCAACCGAATTCTTCTAGTGCGCTCTTGTTCCATGCGTTGCCTGGGTACAAACATGCCCTGAAATGGCTGCTTTGGTTTGTGTCCGTTGATCTCTACTGCAACGATCCCCCTGATTCATTTTCGTCTTGGCTATAGTATACTCAACGATATCACTTGACGCTATCGCGCATTCACGACTACCTCCGTCTGAAACGCAAGCGCGACACTTTTCAGGACGAGTTGAACAAGAGTTGGCCAGTACCCTTGTGCCGCCTAAAACAACATCGGGGAAGTCTTTTTATTTTCACTTATATGCTTCTGTTTCGTCCAAAGACGATGAACGATTATCAAATACCGCGCCGCCACAATACCATGCCTTTCTACGACGTCGGTTATGTTAGGACCTTGAGTCATGTAACTTTCTCAGATGGCTTTCCATGCTTCCAAGCGCTTGAATTGACATCTGTATCCTATCACATTCAAATCACGTAGTAAAGGTACTCACGGCACCCTCACCTGACCGACACGGTGGTCCTCAAATGACTAGAGTGAGTTCATTCTCAACCGGTGGGTTCATGAAGCCGGAATCCTATGCAACCCATTTCGCTATAAAAGCTGGGACAGTCAATAACAGTTCACTACTGCTAACACTCAGCTTTCATCAACATAATAGTTTGAATCCTTGCTCCTCCCTATCCGCCATGTCCGAAACCATCACCCAGTCCGCTCTCTATGGTAGCAACCAAGGTGACGCCTTCAACGATATTACCAGTCAGTCCAAATCATTATTATATCATTCCCGATTTGCTTATACTGAAGCTGGTCTCTGTTTCCTCTTTGCAGTTGCGGGATGGCCCAGTACTCAGAACTTCAGCAAGATTTCTAACATCTTCGTTCGCTATGGAGAGATCGTCGACTATATCAAGGTCACTTATGATAGCAAGAACGGGGCTGCGCCCGTGACGCAAGAGCACGGCGGTCCCGGTGGAAGTTACCAACACAACATCGCTCTCAGCGGTACGACTCCAATTTCGGATTCACCACTTGTTACTGAAATGGAATTTTCTGTTGTGTTTGCAGCCTCCGAGTTCGTTGTTGGTGTCTATGGCGAATATGGCCATGTTGCGACCGACTTTGGAGCCACCAAGTACGTCCTTTCTCGCTGTCATTTATACTGTACACTAGCTCAATGGCCATGGTGATAGCATTCAGAAACTCCAATTCGTTATCGCTGACAAGACCAAAGGAAGCGTTCGTATCGAAGGTACGCATGTATTCATTGATTATTAGTAACTTCCACTTATGCCGACTTGTATTACAAGGGCCTTTCTCTACTCAAGCGAGGGTTCCAGGAAAGCCATTCAATGTCACTGGAACAGTCCTCGCCGTCGCGGGTTATGTTGCGAACGGGACTGGGCCCAATTACGGCACTAGTACGTCACATGCTCGTGATAGCTCTATCTGGTTGCTGAGACGACGTTTCATGCAGGGCCCTATTTGCAGTCATTGTCCTTCTTCCACCCTTCCAGTGGTTTCAATTAGAGAATGTGACTGCCTTTTCTCCAGCCTTCGATTGGCATATGCGGTCTAAGTGTTGTATTTTACATACAATTCTACATCTTGTACAGTTTCTTCCGAGTTATGTTCCATCATGGAATTGACAACGAGAGTCTGGCCAACATATCATGGTACGACTTAACAACGTGTGAACACACGCGGAAGTTTCATTGAGACTCGCCGTATATGGGGTGGTACTTGCTTTATTGGGCCAGGACAATCCGTATATGGCAGTGTCGGTTGCGCCCTGCTCTACTAAGCGAGCTTCCCCGCTTTGACTGTGCTTGACTCGGACTCGATTCACCACTGCTTCTTCAACGTTGGATCTTCTGACTCTTGTACCAAGGATTGTTTGCTTCTGTGCTCCTCATACTCGACATCATGGAGACTACCATAGCACCGGTCGCAGTACCACCAACATCCACCACCATCGATGATAAGGGACCGGTACCCATGTCATTCCCAGCAATCCTGCGGGATTCTGGAATAACAGATAGGTTTGCACACCTTAGAATTGGTACTGGGAAGTCCGTTTCTTTAGCATCAAGTCCCTATCCGACTACTAAGAAGAGTAGGAGGGATGAGAAGGAGGGGAAACGTTGGATTCGGCGCAAGGAGAACGGTGTGTTGCTACAATTTGTCCACTCAAGTTTGCCTGAAATTGAGTTACATGACCCTGAATTCTAGCTCGGTTCGTTGGAAATCCGCATATAGTCGCTGCTTCGAAGAAGGATTTCCACGTTGACCTTCCAAGCACCCGGGCCACTTTCCCGGAACCGTTGCCCGCCTACCTTTCACGTAACAATGCTATACCTTCTGCCGTTCCAACTGCACGCGAACCTATCTCTGCTAATGCGGGTCGTTTCTCTATGAGTCTCAAGGGTATGAGGCGGGAGCTACGCAGGTCAGGTCCGAGAACGGAAGTCTTGGTTAAGGAGGTAGAGGACGAGATCGTCTCTTGGCTCAGACATGGCGGCGTCCTACTGAACCCGGATGTCATTCATGACTCGAATATTCATGGGTCACCTGTAGGCACCCTTGGCGTTATTAGCGAAGTGTCAAGAACCCCCCTCCAACTTGTCTGGTCCACTGCAGATGACGCGTTTGCCCGTTATGTCGTTCACTGCTGTGCTCGCTATCACAGTATTGTCAGTTTCAGTAAGTATATACAGCTTTTTCAATAAGCTTTGCCTGACCTTGCGATACAGGCAAGGATACTTCCAGACAGCGTCTCACGTACCTTCTTCGTCCCAACGTAACTCGTCCCGACTTTCTTGCTCCGCGCGCATTGGATACGCCTCCTCCAACGGATGAATCAGAACTTTCAGCCTTCGAATATGCCTCTGAATCCGACTTGGTTTCAGACAGGTCAGACGCCGGAGCTGACTCTGATTTCGAAGGCGCTCCTCCTCCAAGTGTTGCAGCAGCACTGTCAGCTATCGCTGAAAGCCTCCCAGCGTCACCTGCACTTGACGCCACTCTGATAGCTCAAGACTCAGACGAATGGTCTGTCATTGGTGATAGCGAGGGAGAGGCGGGAGATGAAGCACCCAGTGACATAGCGAGCAGCGTTGGCTCGTTATCCTTGAACGAACATGGAATCCCAATCGTGGAGTCGCAAGGAATTCGCCAGCTGCCTTTGCGCTCACGATTCTGGGAACGTCAACGACGTTCGGCTTCGTCACCTTCCCGATCGCCTGCTAGAAGAACGCCTCCCAGAATTCATCCTTGCATAGACCCGCCTAGGACTGTAGAACCCTCCATCAGGCGATCATTCCATGAGTATCTTTTCTCGTGAAGAGATGGTATGGGAAACGGCTATGATATTTGAGACCCTGTTTCGTTCTTCATTTCCTTATGATTTAATGATGTTTCAATTTATTCTTAACTTCTGTATATTTGTATAAAGAATAGAAGAAGCGATACTGTAAATATACGAAGACTCTATATATGTCGGAGTTCGACATTTACATGCACGTCCGAAGGTCTTTTGTATCGAAGATACTTTTCTTCTAAGGCTCGTCTATTTAACCATCAAAATTGCAAATTCGGAAAATGAAGTCGAACTGCGAACTCAACCCGTTGGCCACAACCATGACCTCCTGAACGTATCTCTCATCTTGCTCTGAAACATAATTTGTGCTCGCACATGACGCTTTCTGTCACTTAAGGTCTGATGCTTTCTCCGTGGACCAGGAAGTCTGATCTCGAAAATAGCGTGGGGATATGCAGCGCATGAAGCCACAACTCCATATGAGACAGTCCGCCAAGGGCTTCTCCCATATATACTGTACATCGTGCTCAATCATCCGGCGACTAATGGCTCACTAAAAGACTTTGCTGTCGGACCGCCCTGGGTTGGTGCGCGCTATAACATAGATATAGCAATCAGACACCAGGAGTCGCGAGATGCTGCACCTCTCCCTTCACGCTGTTCATAATCCCTTTGGTTTGAACGGGACTGCACAAAGCCTCTCTCTAGATCGATTATCTGAAGATGTCTACTGCTCGTGTTGCGATCATTACAGGTGCTGCCCAAGGAATAGGCGAAGCCATCGCGATTCGCCTTGCGAATGAAGATATCAACTTCACTTTACTCGATGTAAAGGGCAAAGAGGGTCAGCTAGAGAATGTTGTAAAACAGGTCGAAGCGAAGGGCAGGAAGGCGATATGCATAGCCGGTGACGTCTCAGTTGAGGAGGTAGTGAAGAATGTAGTTGATAAGACGGTGGAGGTCTTTGGTGGGCTTGATATCGTAGGTTTCTTTTCCCTTCAAGTTGTTTGCTGTGCTTAGCTTAGAAGTGCTTACCTTCACACCTTCTTAGATGGTTGCAAACGCAGGCATTACGCTCTTCAAGCCCTTCCTCGAAAGTGCGCTCTGCCGTGCTTCTCACCTGTACTCTTCGATTCTGACTGAGATCTCCTCTTGCAATAGCTACCGTAGAGGACTTCCACAAACTCATGTCCGTCAATGTCCTCGGTGTAACACTTTGCTTCCAGTATGCCGCCAGACAGATGATCAAGCAAGGTCGAGGTGGAAGGATTATCGGTACGTATAAGAAATTTATTCACCTCACATTTCTTAATTACATAGATGAACCTGACACGCCACAGGTGCCAGCTCCGGAGCGGGGAAACAAGGTATCCCCAATCTCTTCATCGCTATCTAAGATTGTGGATTTCCAAATCTAAGTACTTGATCCGATATCTAGGCATCCACAATATGGCAGTCTACAGCGCATCCAAGTTCGCAGTTCGCGGCTTAACGCAAGCCACATGTATGCACGATTCGCGTGAAACCTGACTGGAGACATTGACATTCAGTATTTCGAACAGCATCGGAATTGCGGAAACATAACATCACAGTCAACAGCTATGCTCCAGGGTTCATCTTGACACCAATGAGTACGCATTCACGCATACACGCATACATCCACCTCCTTTAAGATTCACTAAGACTTACTCAATTGTAGATGCGCATCCGGATGACGACAAGTACGGTGGTCTCGGATCCGTAGCCAAGATGGTGGGTGCAGTCTTGCTGATGGTTCCGTTCAGGTCTGATTCTTGATGAATCTAGGCCGCAAATATGCCAGCAGACCTTCAAGGCGCAGAACCTGATGTCATCGCTGGTCTGGTGGCGTATCTGATCAGTCCCGAGGCACATTTTACTACTGGTAAGGCAGCTTACTACCCGAATGGGGCAGGCTCACATATCATGTTACAGGACAAACAATCAATGTCAATGGTGGATTGTACTGCGATTAAACAAACGATGACTGTTCATACCCTCTGGGATATATATAACTAAATAGACACCTTGGTCTCAATTGTCTCCGGATTTCGTACTTTGGCGAAGAAGGAATCTACTCACGTTTCAAGCACATGTCAGATGGGTGCGTTTGCAAAACGACGATTAGAAGATCAAGTCAAAGACAAATCCCGTGGTATACCAAACGTAAGAAAACATGTGAGATCAGATAAATCTTAATGCTCTGGTGAGTGGCCTAATGCTCTCCTTTTCAGAGAGATCGAGAGGTGATCGGTACGTATATATACATACCTTTCAATCCAGGAAATTTGTTCGTGACGCTTGTTTCGATCGGTCTTCAACAACCAAAGTTCGTTCAGGATATAGGGATTAGAAAGTTACATCGCCCTGCTTGGCGTAAAGGGTCCCGTCAGGAATGGATAAGAAAAGGTGATGATTTTTCCCTTCTTAAATCGGGTATCTAAGTGATGCAGAAGAATCTATCGCCATTCCTCCCATGACTATCCGAAACCCAGTCGGTCGATCATGGGTCATGCGAACCCTGTCGATCAGCTCTAGATTGTGAGTGGAAATTGTGATGTAGGATAAATGCAATGGTCTGAGAATCTACCATGTTCGAGAATCGGTGGTCCTCTAATCCGTTCTAACATAAAGATACATGAATACATAAAGTCCATCGGCATAGCGTTAAGGAAAAGTGTTCATCCAGTAAATACGCGTATGATGAGGTACATAGTAGAGCCGGAGAATCGCTAGAGGCATACTTGTTAACGATATCTAGTGGCAAATTGAGTGGTCGAAAACTCACAACAATACTTGTAATCGCCACAAAGGCAAGAATGAAGGTCATATAAGCCTTCGTCCGACTAAAGGTGTCGTTCGGAGCGAATGTCAGGGAAGAGTCTCCGCCACCAAGAATAGCGGCTAATAGTACGCCCTAGAAATTCTGTCAACTTAATCTGAGAGGAAAGTCGCGAGTCGCCTACATTCGATAAAACCCATGCAAGCAACACCTGCGAGCAAGGTAGCGTCAGTCAGTAAAAGAATTTGGGCACCGAGTATGAGTATAACATACATTAGTGCGAACACCGGCATAATAATTCCGAGCGGCCTGTTCTTTCTCTGCAGCACTTTGATGGTTGCTGGACCTGATCACGGGCTTTCGATCCTTGAGATTGAGAAGCGATTCTTCGTACATTCCGTTGACATCCGCTATGTCTGCAAGAACTTCGACGTCAACTTGAGAATTGCTATTCTGCACTACAGCTCCGAGATCTATTTCGACTTCGCTATCTTGTTTTGTACCCCACGATATCTAAGGAGGCGGAGATTAGTGTGAAGTTCCATGCCGATTAAAACGTATACTTACATCGTCCAGGTTCGCGAAGGCATAACTGAGGGGCAAAAATATTTAGCAATTAATCCCGAGGAGAGAGATGAGTAGCAGCTCACATATTCAGAATATTGATGTAGGTCGGAGAGAAGAGCAGATAGGGCATGAAACTAGTGAACATGTGCCAAGGATCGAAAGCGAGGAAACTGGAGCAAAGATAGACTAAAACCGGATGAGTCAACATTGAAAACAAAATCGCAAAGATTCGCACCTCCATATGTGCAGATTAAACTGAAGATCATGATCCGGTAGACATTACCTCCCTGATTACCTGCCTGAATAGCACAGATGACCGCGCAAAAGATCATATAGCACATCAAGATGGCCAGAAAGATCGCGAGCAATTTGTACTTCAGTCGTGCTCTGTGTGATGGTGACGTGAGAATCGGTGAATTACGGAAGATAACCTCAACGTACGCATGTGGTTTATGACCCATTGAAAATAGAAGACATGCTACAACGATCCCTGCCATAGCATACTAGTCGGTTTGTGATTTCAGTTCCGCGAAAACAAGGGACAATCATATCGGGCTACCTGGATCACCGCATTCAGGTAACGCACGGCCGGCGCACCAATGGCCGGGTTCTCTAATGAAGAGGTCAAGATGACCTGGATACATAAAAGGTTATAGTGGGTGTTTTCCTGGAGTCCTCAAGCACTGAACTTACGAATAGGAGGTAGAAATTGCCCTGTGCGACGATAGTATCAGTAACACATGCAGAACACCTCAATTCTGAACCACATACAATTGCGAACCAGGAAGCAATCAAATTGATGACGTTGTACAGAGTCTCAGCCATCAATGCGCACTTACGTCCAAAGCTATGTCCGGAACGCAGAATCTGTCCTGCATGAGCAATAGCGTAAGTTGCGGCGAAGAAGGATCCGTTCAGCCATCGACGACGTTGGCTAATGAATTCTGGCAAGGCGTCTGGTACGTCAGTCTCTCCAGTAGCGCTCTTGACGTATTTCAGGACCCTAAGTACAATCATAAGCCATAACTGAGTACATAAATTCGCAAAGGAAAGAGCACGCACCAATTAGAGTTGGCCTTTGCAACTAGTTCGAAGCATAATATACGCTATCACCCAAGTCAGAATCGCAAAACACCGGTTGAGCGATGTGTACTCACGTCCTCGGCCAGATCTTCGAATCAATGATGGTCAGGGTAGTCAAGTGGGACATAATTTAAGGGACTTACACATATTCGATGTGAAAATGTCAGTGTCTCGACCATGCAGGACTTCCCCCTTGAAGTAAGACGCTAGAGGACCGACACCCATCTTGTCGTTTTGAAGTGCGATATACCTACCCGAAACCGTCAGACCAATTCAGAACGAATGCATGAAACAATTACCGATATGCTGAGAAAGCACCAGGCTACAAAGAAGAGTCAGTCATCCTTGAACCTCTTCGATATTACCAAAACGTACCAAGACGCTAATATAGCCGAAGAGAGACTCGGTAGGTTTGTCCAAGATATTTGTTATTTTATACTCAAAGTTTTGAGCAGCGACTACATAGTGAATCGTCAACGCTGGCTCGCATGCATTATTTCAGATACGTACCTAGAGGATTCAACAGGGAGCGCCAATTCTTTCCTTTATACGCAGCGATTTCTCCACATGCGCCAGCTACGTTTGAGTTAACGTCAAACGCTTTCCAAAGATGATAAATACTCTTCTTCTGGGGCATCGTCCCGACATCCAAGAGCACGCATACATTTGGCTAAGAATCGTCAGCGATCCTCGAAAGAATCTGATAGCATACAGTGACTCACTTGCAGAAGTGGACCAAATGCATTAAAGAACCACCGATGACTATTAATCTTCTTCTGATTCTTTTCCTTGATGCATAGCAAGATTTGGCAGGGGACAATCCCCTTATCAGGGTAAACAAATCGTATGTTTGGATCCAAACCAAAAGATGCTGTGTATTCGAATAGATGGGCGGTGACAGGTTTGTTGTTAACCATGTTCTTCATATGGTCTCCCGGTTGGTAGACACCGAGGAGGGTCAGGCAATCGAGCACACGGGGATGGACCTTCTTGCGCCCATCTGCTACGATGCATACAACAACCTAGAACAGGTGTCAAGAAGTGAAAGGCAAGAACGTAAAATAGTGAGGATAGACCTTTTTCCATGCATCCTGACCCCATGTTCTCGAACCTTTACGAGAGCATAGATGCGAGATGTTACGCATTACGCCATAGAGTGTACGGCAAAATAATACTTCGTCTTCCTGCGAGTAAATATGATTGAGCATCTTCATCACGCAACGAAGTCGGTCATCATGAATGAATTGGATACCTACGTTATACATCGTAATGACAATGAACAACTCTGTCGAACGGCCCCACTCATTCTGTCTCAAGAAGAACCCTTTCTTCTCAAACTCGTCCGGGTCACAGGTCACAGCTGTGTACCTGGTCTTCATCATTTCCGGGTCCCCTCGTCGAGGCAGTACCATTTTAGGCGGTACATCAAGATCGACTACCAGGTTACCATTTGTAAGTTGTACGCGTTTCTTGAGTTTGTGTCGGCGATGTATGCGACCAGCTGGTGCAGGACCGAAGTGCCTTGTCGTCACTGGTGTACCCGGTTCGAGGTGTGAATGTGAACCCGCAGTTGATAGCGAGGTTTTCTCTGGATCTTTGGAAGGATTCCAGCTGAGACCGGTTTGGCGGAAAAGCTCATAAGCCCCCTCGGTCCCGATATCATCCTGCACTGCTGCTTTTTCTGCGTCACCATGGTAAGAATGACGCAGGGGTGAGTTCCCAGTATAATGGACACTATCATTTCCTACAATATGGTAGTCCTCCTCGTCAACAGCGGGAGTAGGTGATCGTGATCGTGGGGGGTTTGAGGACCCGCGTGAGTACGCACCCGAGGCGTATGCCTCAGTATCGTGTCTAAAGTGGTCAATAGTATGATAGTCCGTCGTTCCAGTCTGCATTTCGGTTTGGTACGTGTAGTAGCTATATCCGGTAGATTGTGCTGGCACGGAAGATGTCGCAGTATATCCTGTATAACTATGAGGGAGAGAGGCGGGATTTGTGTGTCCAGTGTAGCTTGAATGTGCAGAGGAGGGATCCACAGAGTAAGCGGAAACAGGCCTTGATTGTAATTGACGTATCCCTGGTCTTTCAGGAGAGGCATATTCATCTGATGTGTAGTCTTCATCGTCATAAGCGTAGTGGTCGTCACCGGTATACTGTTGTTGGGCTAGAGCATACGAATCTCTAAAAGGGTCTTCTGTTTGAGGTGGATTGAAAGAGTCCCATTGCAGCGGTTCACCTGAATCTATTGCAGGCAGAGGTTGGTAGATAGGCGCTTGTTGCTGGTGCATACTCGAGCGATGACTTCCTCCAGCATAGTGGTGTGTATGATCCTCTGAGTATGCGACGCTTTCCTCTTCGTCAGTCATCTCTTCAGGAACGGGTGTCAAGGATTGCCCATGGCTTGGACCCGCTGAAGCGTTTCGCAAGCGAGCGACCTGGTCCTCGATTGGAGTGTAGGAATACCTGGGATCCATGTTTCTCGGAGCCGCTATGCAAGAACGTGGAATGAGGATAAGGTACAGATAAAGATACAGAAAGAAAAAATGGGGATTGCAACCGTGTTGGAAATTGCTGCCTGGTAATGGAGGGTGATGATCAAGAATCGAACCGACGCGCTCACGAATGAGACGCGTACCTACACGTGACCGTGTTTCCGTGTCGGCACGATGGAGGCGAATGTTCAAGCCTGTTCAAGCACGCAGCTTGTTCTCAGGACATAACAGAAAGAAAAGAGAAGCTGGAAAACTGTATCAGAATACCGATATCTAGCACAACAGGTACAACACGCATACATAAGAGACTAGAATGACAATAAGTAATAGTATCGGGAGGAGGGCCCAGGGCTCATGGTAAGGTTAGGGACCTGGATCTCCTTTTTTCTGCTTTTGCTGTTGCTTGAACCTCGCACGACCAGTGCGTAGTAGAATATCTTTTAGAACGCCCCAGGTCACGGGTGGTAGTCCATTCACTTGTCTGACGTCCGCGTCTATTTTGAAGCCCTTCCCTCTGACATCGCGAGACTTCCCTTCACCAGTACTTGCTGTTGGAATAGCAGACGATGAAGCAAAGGGAGACCCACCGCCGCCACGATCTACCTCCTTCCCTTTGCGGCTGCGTGAAGAAGTCTTGAGAGCATTCTCCGGAGATTGTGAGGCGTTAGATTCCTTCGTAGAGGGAGGTCGTGAGCTCAATACCGGCTCTACATTAACAGGTTCGGTCATTCTGGGACCAGAATCACCGGGCTCCCTAGGATTGCGCGAGGAATCCCTGGCGGATGTCGACGATGTCCTAGAGAGAACACGGAAGTCGATTTCTCTCACTGGACTTGCAGACGAAGTCGGTCGAGAGACATCGGCCATACTGGCTGATGACGCATTTGGTTTCAAAGTTGATTCGACAGAACGATCACTTGTTCTTTTCTTTGACCCCCGAGACCTCGTAGACAAAATTGAAGCACTTCGACGGAGGTCAATATGCGGAAGTCTGGGTGTTGAGTGCTTCACTAGGTCGGCTTTGAGGACGTCTTTTCCTTTTCCTTTGGCATCGGCCCTGCCTGCGGGAGGAGCTAGAATACGCGGCGGACTAGGCTCAGGTGAACTCTCGATCTCTATCACTTGCTGAGGCGCAACCTTTCGTTTCTTCGCTGGGGGTGGTTCATCTCTTTCTGATGAAGAGGACACCGAGATAACAGAAATTGGACGTTTTGCTTTCCTCGTCACTACGGGTACGGATGTCCCCGGGCGTGCATCGACCTTGCCCTGTTCCTGTTGACGCATAAAGCTGGGTGCACGCCAAGCATCAACATCGTGATTTCCTGTTGAGGGACCTGCCATCGGAGTCGTAGGCACTGGCGCGACCGACTTCTCGTGGTGGGCGGCGGATATTTGTGTGAAATCCTGATTCTGCGAAATCTGAACAGTCTTGTTCATCTGCGTAACCGTGGGTGAAGGAATTTGAGCAGTTTGTTCTGGCAGACCGCGAACGGGTTCTTCAGATGATACAGGTGGTGTTTGGGAAGACTTCTGGGACCGCCTTTCTGACACTGAACGAGGGTTGCTGTGAAGTTGTGATTCCTGTCGAAACGATGCCTCGCTGAGGAACACATCCGGACTAGATGGCATCGCTGGCAAATCCGAGCTATATGTTCGAGAAACCGATTTGGTCTGCTTTGTCGTGGATTTTACAGAGGACGCCCTTGACGAAGAGAGCATTGGAACATCATGAGGAATGATATCGTCACTCTTGTCACCATCGACAGCACGTTTAACTGGTTGTTCTAAGTCTTCAGCGAGAACCGCAACTTCCGACTGACGAACCATGACGTCTGTGATCTCATCGTCCGAGTCAAGCTGATCAACTTCGACATCATCGACGTACTCGGGTTCTTCCTCCAGAGCATGCGAATCAGGATCGTCAGTCGAGGCGTTCGATGCGGCTTCATCATCAGCTTCTGCACTCTTGTCTTCATCGTTCAATGCATATTCGGCAGCAACCCTGGCCTCAACATCGTCTGCATCTCCTGTCTCCCTTTTGCTCTCGTTTCCAGTCAGTTTTTGCGTTTTAAATGGCGAGTCAGCGGGTTCAATCGGGGAGGTCGGAGGTCGTCTGTTATTGCGACGAATTTCAGATGACGGCCAAGTCTCGATAACCGAAACCTGAGAGACAGGCGGGGCGTGTGCTGGCGTAGAGGGAATGTAATCCACCGGGGAAGGGGTAGCTGGCTCTTTTACATCGATGCGAGAAGACGCTGGTGGCTCAACCTGGTCGGAAGAAGGCATAATTTCGTTTCGAAGCTGCGAGCGCCCCTGTGGTTGTGACTGAGAATCCTGTACAATCAAGCTTTGCGAGTCCAAAATGTTCGGGAGTGATTGCGATGTTCGAACTTGCGATAACGGTTGGTTTTGGCTTGAAAAGACTGCTGGTAAAGACTGCGATCGACCCTGCGGCTGCGATGCAGTCCCAGAGGAGTCTGAATTTGGGACTAGAATCCTGCCTGGGCCTGACAGGTACGGATGGAAGGACCTGTCCCCGAGATTTGTCTTTATGTCCTGCCTCGGAGGCGTACCCTGTTCGCGACTCATTGGACTGAAGGGTGAAGTCGGAGGATACATAGAACCAAAGGTGGATGGAACGTCCTTTATGCGATTGGGCGTTTCACGATCCATTAACTGATCTGAGGCCGTGGGTGGTGGTGGCTTGGGGCCTTGTGCAGGCGTAGGTGCAGCCGGTACAGAAGACATGGGAGAGGGAGGGACTGAGCTTCTACCCGCATTCTGAATGGGTGAGGGACCTCGGAGGTTCTCTTCTTGTTTGACGTCGACCAGCATGGCACTGTTAGAGCGCGAACGGAGATTATCGTCATATGCCTTATTGTGCGAAGGCAGTTCTATCTCATCATTATCCACCTCAGGAGAAGAATGCCTCTGACTACCCCTGATCGAAGGGGACCAGTGTGATGGAGTGGCTGGGGGTGACGGTTCGCCATCCCAGTTGCTCCTGGGTGATGCTGGCGGGCTTGACGTGATATCAAGGGCATGAAGGACTAGCGTCGCTGTCAAATAAGAGCACTTGTTGCAAGAATTCAGACTCGCCTTTCCGATGAGGCAACTTGGGGGAATCAGCCTCCCGGTGAAAATCTGTATGCCCTGCTTCCGTTATAGGTTGATCGGCCTCGCCACGACTGACTACGGAACAACATGAGGGATATGAGTTGGCACGTAAAGGTAAACATAGACGTACATGGTGTAGTCTTTACCGTCCTATATATTTCGTCATCAGGCAAATGGTGAGTAAGATTCTCGGCTATTACCTGCGAACGTGAGTCAGAGCTTCTCAAATACATAGTTGACGAACCTTCCAGCGCCGGATGTGCTGCTTCTTGGCATTCATGTGAACAGGAGGCATTGCCGGAATCACAGGCCCTTGACGAGCTGAGCTGCCAGAGTCTTTAGTAGTTGATTTGTGTGCAAAATTCGTGGTGAAGGCTTGCAGTTGCACCAGTGTTGTCTGCTCTGCCAGGGGCTTTGGGGGATTCGAAGAATCTGCTTGTTGTTGTTTCCGAAGCTTCAGAATATTACCACTGAATTAATGGATTAGTCAATGGTGTCATCTCACCAGATCACAACACATACCCACCCCCGTGCGGATCTGAGAGCCCCTTGGACCATGACTGAATGTCTTCAACGGTCTCGACATCTTTCGGACGGCCCCATGGGTCGTCGCCGAATGCACCTTTAACATTCACAGAATCCACGTCCAAGGCGATTCGTTCGCGAGGATCCAAGCCCTTGCCATCGCCGATCGGTACGCGGGTAAACATCGGTCGAATGTTCTTCACAGTGACAAAGACAGTTCTGTGGTCAGTGAACAGCTCAGCCATGCGCGATGGGTCGCTGCAAATGTTTGTGTGTTTATAATCATTGCCACAAAAAAAGAGCAGGAGAAGTCATACGCACTTCATGTATGTTTGGATCGTCTCTTTGCTGAATCGAACTGGGATATGGTGCACTTTATCGGATATGATTGCCCATACCCACGACTCTGGGTTGGGTCGCTGGTGAGTGAGAAACTGGGGGAAATAAATTACCACATATTATGCGGACCATGAGGAGGAAGTAGCTACCTTAATGAGCTGGGCTTTCCTCGCTTTCGAATCTGGTTTTACGCTGGAGAGATTGCCGCCATATGTCTCTGCAACACTAGTGAGATAGTTGGCGATCCAGGGTGAGGGAATAGAGTTGGACATCGTGTTAAGATATCATGCAAGTTGATTCACGAAGTATCGTCTGGAGGAAGTAGAATTTTGGAGCCTGACAGTTCAATTTAACTATGAGACTTCGTGGTCGTCAAATGCAAGCTAGATGGTCACGCACGCGAGTAGTCACACATCACGAGGAATCGTAGCATGTGTGACATACTTCAATTAGAGCGGGGTAGCTTCTGTTTCTGTTGAATTGAACATCAATTTCTTATGACAGTATTTCTTCTCCTCTCTGCACCCATTAACTGATATGCAGCTCGAGTTTTAAAGGAATAATAAGCACACTACTTGGACATGGTCCGTCTTCTGCCTACATACATAACGTTGTTCTCTTTGGAAACGAAACGGACGGTGTCACGGCAGCAAAGTCTGGACTCAGTCGGAATGGAGCCGGCAGATGTACTATAAATGTTCATCAACATTTACAAGTACGTGCATACCGGAATCATGTTGCGACTGACTGGCCCTCACTTTGGCCCTTATGATCTGAAAACCTCCAAATTATCTAGCATGTAACAGAAAGGTCGCTGGTCGCTGTCTGCAGGCAGAAGCCAGAATCAGTGCGCATCTGCAAAAGTCGGGGCACTTGATCACTCATGATCAAAGCAGTCGCCGCAAGGCACGAATCCGAAAGCAAATCAACGTAAGTAGTACAACCCCATCTGAATCAATATCATAATTGAAATGTTGAACTGGCCGTGACCATTGCTGAGCCACAGGTTCGAACTATTTTCAGCGGCGATGTCGAGACGCTTGATCTTACTGTTGTCGGTATCCCGGCAGCTAAAGAATCTTTCAGTGCTGTCCCCAGCTCAAAATGGGGCCGACGAGCCGAGCTTTGCATATAGGAATCCTCTCACCGTCAAGTAATAAATGGGCAAAATGGCCCGTACATGACGTCGGCCCTCAATTTACGCAGACACAGTATGAAGTACAATCTGGCATATGCTGGAGCATCATAAAAGACCTGTACAGTGTCATCGCTGTTTTATAAGCCCAATCCATGATCAGATCCTTGAAACTGTCAGTAGCCACAGAGTCGAAACTCCTGATGCAAAATCGCCAGCTCTCACGTTCAACGCGGCGCGCAAAGCTATATGACTGCAATGCACTGGCCTAAGTAGAATTCAGCTTGAGCCTCTAATCTCGAACCAACAGGAGCTTTGAGGAATCCTCTAATGAAGCCGAAGCTTGGAATGGCCAAACTGCATGACACATTTGGGTCCGAAGCACAGGTGACGATGAACCACGTTACCTCCGACAACCATATGCAGGTATCGCAGACTTGCAAATGAAGTGGATATATCCACTATGCAGCTCTCTGGGAAGAATTTGCAGCTCCACTGATAAGTTGACATGATCGAGTCAGAGTCTCATGTTCCCGCAGGGTCAATAACGAAATCCATCATGCTATTAAAAGTAGTATCCTTTTATCATACCGTGCGTTAGGGTTACAGCCTTGACCTTTAACCCGACGATGGATCGGCACAGTATCCTGCCGATATGTCGCCGCTGGATGTTGGAGAAGCAATGAACGCCAAGCATCGGTCAACCCTAAGTATAGCAAGAAAGTAGGGGTTGAATTTGTGTTAGTCACTGGAGTAAGACAGGCTATTCCCTTTCAAAGACTGCCGAGATCCGAGTTTGGAGCAAGTGCCAAACTACCAACAGAAGAGAACTATTGAGCTCCTCAACAGTAGCCCTCTTCAGTGCCTCAATGTCAAATAAGAAAACTTCTGGTCACCAGTTTTCGGACAGCGGCGACCCTTCTGACCAGCTACGAAGTCAGCAGTGTTTGGATCCAGGCGCGCCGCAGTCAGAGGTCAGAAAGGTATAAATGCCCACCTGGTCTTCCTCTACTCCTCAATCAACCCGTTCGATAACTAGTCACATATCAGCCACTTCAAGCCCTTTACTGTGAACTTACTGAAACTTCACCATGCGTTTCTCCATCATCTCTGCCCTTACTGCCCTGATCGCCGCTCCATCCGTGCTCACGCAAGTCGGTGTTCATTGTGGGACGACGGAAGACGCGACTCTATCCGACTGCCAGGCCCTTGTTGACCCTGGAACATGGAATGGTGCATGGGCGGGCACATCCAATGTTTGCCAGTAAGCGTTAAATCGCCTGCATAGAGAGCGCTCATACTTATACTCATTCACAATACAGCTATACCAACCCAATCTCCCTCGAGATAGATGCCGTGGCTCACAACGTCGCATGCCACGGCAATTGTGAGTTCGAGTCGGTCTTCAATTCATTGGCGTTGTGAATAACCTGACCTTCTGCAGGTTGCGTGTACGTCGCGCGTTCCGATAATCCGGACAAAGAGCAGACCAGGACCGAAGCCCAAGGCCTTCTAGGATGCGGCGACACGGGTGCCAACAAGATCAATGGTCTCGACTTCTTCGCGGACAGACATGGTGTTTGCTTGAGCAACGGAAATGGTCAGCTTTAACTTTACTATGCTATGTGCCGTAGCTAATCATTCACTCACTATCTATAGGTTGCGGCGATTGTTTTGATGGTGCGTATTCAATTTCAAAGTCTGAAGCAAATCACTAGATATAATTTCTCGCAGACTCCGACTTTGCCTAAAGGACGTTGGAGAAGCCATACCCCTGACAATTTTAGTTCCACGGAATATTACCTGGGAGTCGTTAGACAATTGTAGATGTAAGATAGAATGTAGGGGTATACAAACGCGTACACCTCATGTATGGTCTGATGAATAGTAGGAGCTTTGAGGATAAAATTTGTGTGGGAAGCCTCCGGCGGCCAGATCAATGCTACGATTTGGGAAAGTTGTTTAGTGTTGTAACTGTCGAACTACAGGTCTGTTCGAATGCTATTCAGCGCAAGAGTATGGAGACATACAGAATGGTACAAGGTACTTCTGCAGATCTTGTGAATAGGGGATGTGACCTTTCATCATGGGAGGCAACAATAAACATCTTACACCAAACCAAGATCGTAAATTCCCCTGAGAATAAGTCTTCGAATGGGAAATCCGAGCTCTATGCTGTTCTGCGAACAGAGAGCGAAGTCCATAGACCCTCCAGAGAAAGGAGTGAAAAGAGAGCTATAGAGGGAGAGATATAGATTGCTCGGAAGCCATCGCCTCGAAAAAGTGAACAAGACTTCAAGCTGCTTTTGTCATCGTGGAGGTAATTATTGTCGACATTCAGCTCCTGCGGAGGTCTAAAAGCCATTCCGAGATAAAATCCATAATAATGCGCTGTGCTGTGACGAACGCACATTTCGGTCATCGAGGAGGAGAATGAAGGTGAAAGAACGAAGGATCAGCACGGATTCGGATTTGGCAAAGTCGATTGAAGACGTTGCCAAACATGAGCAAACAGACGCGGTAACGTGACTGCCTTGTTCGAAATAATTCGTCTCTTCCAAGTTTTACCACCGTAACCGTGACCATTTCGAAATGTTTCCCAAGGGGAATCGTTTTCCGCCCGCAAAACGTGAGCTCACAATACACATGTCCACCTAAACTGTGGTATCTTAGCATGATAACAGCGTCTCAGGTGCCGGGTCCCAACGCATACGATGTTCACGGTGAGTATACAAAATCCACGTGTATCTCTGAGATGCCAATGGCTTTATGATATAGACCCAGAATATGACACTTACAAACGCGGTGCATTTCTAGAGAAGACCGACCGTTTCAAAGCCAAGGGTTCAGATGTTCCAGGTAGGTACTACCGGAATACAAACCCCTGCCAGCGGTGAAACTGACAGAGTTATTCTAGGACCAGATGCGTATAATACGGAGACCAAAATGACCGCAGCAAAATTATTTTCGAATACCAAGACATCCTCTGATCGTTATGCGGTTCTGCAAAGGAAAGTAGAGGAGTTAGAGAGGTTGTACGCGGAGGGCAAGAAGTCGGTGAGAAGTTCTCCTTGATTTAGAAACTGTTTTGTCTAACATCTGTACCACCAGCATGCCTTGGAAGTTGATCGTCTAAAGTCGGAGCTCAGTCGCGTCCAGAGAACCAATGCTGAACACTCAGACCGCCTGGACAAATTCAAGAAGCAGAACGAATCTCTGGAATCCCGTCTCCAAGAGACCAAGAAAGCGCACGACTCAGGACAATTCGAAATTAAAGATCTCCGTGCAAAGTTACGCATATCCGAGCACGAGCGTAACCAGCTAGCTTCTAAACAAGGCGATCTAGGAGAAACAAAGAAAGCTTTGCAAGCTCTGGATTCGAAACGCCGTGACGAGCTTCGCGAAAGGGATAGGAAGGTAGCAGAACTGGAGAAAGCAGTCGCAGCCGAGAAGAAGAAACGTGAACTACTGGAAACGAAGCTTTTCGGAATCAATGCGAAGACAGACTCTGAGTTGCAGGCTGCGAAAGATGCAACCAAGTTGTTGGAGGTAGAGCTCAAAGAGACCAAAGCAGAAGCTCAGAAGGCGAAATCAACTTTAACCGCATTGCAAGATCAGGCAGCTGACACAGAAGACGAGCTCCTTACTCAGCTCGAGCAGCATCGACTTGTGCTCTCGCGTGTCGCTGAAGAATACGGTCGTCTGGCCTCCTCCACTGTCTCGAAGATCAAATACGATCAACTCGTATCAGAGAGCGCTGTGAAGCAACTCCGCATCGTTCGTCTGGAGCGCAAGTTAGCCAACTCGGAGGGCCAAGTCACCGAACTCGCTCACCTCATCAGGACGACAAAAGACGATAATGTCTTCTTGTCTCAGCAGCTTCGCGAAGCCCAATACGAAATTGGTGTCTACTCTTCGTTGTTGAAGGACGCGCGAGATGTACCCCCGAACGCGCCGTTCGACGCGTCCTTGTACGAGGAACTAGCATCTTGCCGCTCGGAACTCCAGAAAGATGATTTGGAAACACAGCAAGCAATCGCGAACGTTCTTGTGTCGTGGTCGCACTTGGACCGACTTAGGGTTGAGGAACTCCTCTTACACTCCTCTTCACTGTTGAAGCATGTAGACGACCGCGATGCTCAACTAAAGGCTCAATCCAAGCAACTCTCTGTCTCCGCAGCTCGACAAGGAGAACTCCAGCATACCATTTCGTCTTTGCATACCGAGCAAGAACGCCTCCAAACACAACTCTCGGAGACCGTATCAGCTTTGGCAGTAGCTCAGAGTGGGTCATTGCGCCTCAAACAGCGACTTGAAGAAACCGAGGCATCTGCTAAGGCAGAGAGAGAGAAACTGCAGCGCATGGCAGCCCAGGAGAAACAGATTGCTCAGAAGCTCGCAATCAGTGTCCAAGAAGCCAAAGCCGCTGAGGCAGCTCTCGTAGCTGATATCGAACAGTAAGTCATCTTGGTCTGTCACATCCCATTCGCGGGTGGTTTTGATAAATGCGCTTGCAAGGTTGACTGCGGACTTGGCCGAAGCCGAGAGATACCAAGAAGCGTATACGTCCTTGGTCGAAGAGGTTGACGCGCTTATACAACGGAACGCACTTGCTGAGGATGAAGCTCAACGTGTCAGCAGATTCAATGCTGAGATCTTGGGCCATCATAATCCTGCGCAGAGGATCATGTACGTCGACCGGATTCGACGAGAGTTATTCGAGACTAAACAAGTGAAGCCGCTTCGTGACTGTCAAATTTCACGTTTGCTGACACGATCTATTGACAGGACCTCCTAATGACCACGCGAGACCGAGATGCAGTCATCAACGAGAACGATGCCTTGCGACATGAACTGTTTCTTTATAAGTCCGTCGCTGTTCATCCTGATGATAAGCCCAAGACGACGATCACCCGGGTCACCCGGATTCCCCTGGGAATGCAGAACATGAACGTCAAGTCCACCAGTACCAGCAGGTCTGCAAGTGGGACTGGAAAGCTTGCGAGCATGCCAGAGGCGGAGTACAAGGAGGGCGATATGACCGTTGACGAGATTCTGTAACAAGGGACTGATTCCTGTGATATACTTATACCCCCACCGTGACATTGCTTGATTTGTTTCATTTCTGTTTTTATTTCTATATGTGTTTTGTATGGCGAGGTAAAAGCATATAAAGATGAAAGAACTAAAAAGCGAGGGACGATCAATCCAAAACTGCGTAATGCTTCAGGTGGTCGGGTATTGCGTCCTGAAGACCCTTGGATTGTAGCCACTTCTTCGAGAAGAGTCGGCTCTGGTAGCGGTAAGCGCCGTCGCAGAGGATTGTCGCAATAGTTTTCCCTGCGCATCGAAGACATTTGAATTAAGTAGACAGATACGTGTATCCAAGGAGGCTTACCTGGTCCCAGCTTCTGTGCGAGTTCGATAGCAGCAACAACGTTAAGTGATGAACTAGCTCCGAGATATAAACCCTCCGTATCTAGAAGGTCATAGAGGACAGAGATAGACTTCTCGTCGGGTATATTCAGTGAGCCGTCAATATCGTTCACGAGTGTTGCCAAGTTGTTCGTAATTCTTCCCTGGCCAATACCTGTATTAAAGGTGAAGGATGAATCTAAGGTGAGTTGGGGGACACACTCCTCGAAAGTAACTCACCTTCGGTGATGGAACTTCCAGTCCTCTCAACGAGCTTCCCACCGCTTTGGATATAACTATGCAGAACACTGCCTGGAGGATCCGCCAGCCAAATCTGCGTCTTCCCATCACTCTTTTCCTTCAGGTACTTCCCCGCACCAGCAAGTGTACCCCCAGTCCCAGTCGCACAAATGAACGCATCAACTTTCCCATCTGTCTGTTCCCAAATCTCTGGTCCCGTAGTAAGGTAATGCGCTTTCGCATTGGCAACGTTATCGAATTGGTCTGTCCAGACAGCATTCGGAAGGTTCTTTGCAAAGTCTCGTGCTTGATGGTTGTAATTGGCTGGGTTATCGTAGGCTACGGCTGGGACGGGGTAGACTTGGGCTCCGAGCATACGAAGTAGGTCGATCTTCTCTTGACTCTGAAAACAACAATTCAGCGTGATTCGAAAATGAGCGAGATAGTGGCGTACTTGTGTGTTCGGCATGAAGATCACGCAGTCATAACCACGAGCTCTGCAAACGTGGGCGAGACCGATACCAGTGTTTCCTGCGGTTCCCTCAACGACTGTTCCTCCTGGTTTCAGACTGTATAGAGGGAAACACAGGTCAAAAGACGAACAGCATGTTTGAAAATCCAATGCGGCGTACTTACAGACCTCGTTCCTCAGCATCCCGTATAACGCCAAGTGCAGCACGATCTTTTACGCTTCCTCCAGGATTCTGGAACTCCGCCTTGGCAACGATGTTACATCCAGTCTTTTCTGACCACTTCTTCAAGTAAATCTACATTGAAGTTTCGCAAAACTATAGACGAACAGCATGAAATATCAGTTTTATCTGAACGTACCAGCGGTGTGTTCCCGATGGCACCAGTGAATCCGTCAACAGCTCTGGAGGTAAATCCTCGCGAGAAGGCCTTTCCTAGGAGGGAAGCCTGCATCATGGAAGTATGGGAACAAGTTCAGAGGACACCGTTGTGCCTACAGATTTCCGAGCACTTTCGCAAGGCGTCATCATGAGCAAGAGTGTACATGCAACTGAATTTTATCTCACGGCCGACGCCCGAATGCATGTCTTGTAAATCATGTTCAAACTTCGGACTCTGTTGATGCTGTCTTACACGAACACTCGAGGAAGTTGATTATTTGTCAGATGTTATCCAAAACCTTCACCATGAGAGGGATATCCATCAGATTAAAAGACGTGTACATATGTGTATCATCGAGAGGAGGGTAAGATGGCTATTTCCAAAACGCAGAAACAAAGAGAAAAGGGACTAGGTAGCGAGCAAATGGAGAGAGTTGAGACCGTGTGTGGACCGAAATTGTCCGTCGTACGAGGGCGTGCGTGCGTCATGCGGGCCATTAGGGAGTGGAAACAAGATATACCACCAAAGGAGAAAAGAGGAGGGTATCTAGCAAGTAAAACAGATATAAAGACGTCGAAAGTGAAATGGCGGTCATCCGATGAAGTTGAGGCATCTATTGCTGCCGCTTCTTGACGTTCTGAGAGAGCCATTGAAGGCCTTCGAACAGACCTTCTCCGGTTGTTGCACAACTGGAAATGCGGTTTCAACGTGGAGGGCAGACGCTGCCATGTGGGACTGTGAACGTACCTTGGATGCACATACCATGACCGGTCGCGCATTCGGTGTAATCCCAACTTCTCAGTAACTTCCGCCGGTGACATGGCTGAGCGAGAGACGTTTGCATCCGTAACCACATGTATAACAAGACAAAACTCACCTCCCGGTAGATCCTGCTTGTTTGCGAACACAAGCAGTAGACATTCCTTCATTTCCCTATCGCTCAATATTCGGTGAAGCTCCTGTTTCGCTTCATCTATCCGCTCTCGATCCTGACTATCAACAACGAAGACAAGGCCCTGCGTGCCGGTATAGTAATGCCTCCATAGAGGTCGGATCTTGTCTTGTCCTCCAACGTCCCACACATTAAACTTGACATTCTTGTATGTAACCGTTTCGACATTGAAGCCGACTGTGAATCGCGATAAGCGTGAGAACGCATAATGATGGTATCCCTGGCCGGCACACGTCGAGAAGGCTAGCGGAATGGAACATACCAGTAGGAATGGTTGTCACAGACTGATTCAACTTCAGTTTGTACAGGATAGCTGTCACGCGCCATTTCAGCATTTCGTATAACGCCACCCCGTAAATTGCATATACGCACTCGTCTTCCCAGCTGCATCGAGACCCAGCATCAACAATCTCATCTCCTTGTTTCCAAAAATCTTTCCTGTGGTCGGAACGGCGTAGCAGAGGCGATGGCACCTTGAGCGGACCTGTTCGTTGAGTAGGAGCAGGAGTTGTACGCACCCAACGCCTTTGAAAGATTGGCACCCATGGCTAAAGACTGTGGTGAGAGTAATGAACGACAGGAGGTTAAGAGAGGCCAGCAAAGAGAAGTGGAAACAAGTGCGAGGGCGCCTTCCCCGTCTCAACCTGCCCAACCTCTCCTCCTGATCGGACCCCGACCACTCCTGAACGTTTAATGATTCTTCCCTCCATTCGCCTCCGCAGCATTCAGGTTGGAATCTCTGTAGTCAGTATGAAGAATGGGGTGTCCGTTGTTGAAGAATATAAATTACTAAGGTCTGAAGAAACTAGTGAGATGAACAAGAGTCTAGATAAAGAGAAGAAAATGTGTGATGGATCTAGACTATATTCTCAGAAACCTCAACAACCTCAGCAGCTATAGCAGCAATATTGAAAATGGTTTCCTCATGATTCTGAGTACTACAAAGATAAAATAAGGTGAAAATGAAATCTCACCAGCTTCTGCACTCTCTTGCTCATTCACCTGCCTAGTCACAGTTGATCAGAAGCGAAGGGCGAAGACGCCGGCCTCGCACCGCTACACCCTAGACGAGGTGAAAACAAACTAACATCAAGCAGATTTATCAACGGGTCTCTTAAGCTTTCAAAGTTTCAGGAGTGCAACGTTCGAGAGCGCATGCATAAGCCAATCAGTCACTGTAAATCAAGTGCTGAAGAGCCTCGAGTCTAGACCTCTGCAAATCAAAAACCTCAGACAGAAGGTGAGTGGTATTTGACATGTACACATACGCCTACGAAAGAACCTAAACAAATTAAACCCATATACAAAACAAAGCATGTGTCACCCCGACGGTACACCCGGCGAACCCAAATGCGACTGATTAAACACCTTCAACCACCCATCCCCCATATCCGCTCGCAACGCCTCTATTCGCGCTCGGAACGCCTCAGCCTCAGCAAATTGCTTCCCCTCCTTATCCTTCCCATTCGAAACCAAGTCTGAAGCTGGTTCAAACACCGAAGCTGAAATTTTTGATCGCCGCTTCCCCGACTTGGAAGACATGGTCGCTGAACGACGATGACCAAGAGTATGGAGGTCGTCCGATGCGGACGGTAGAAATCCGTCATAAGCGTCCTTGCTGACAGATGGAGAGGGTGGTGTAAGTTCGGTGTGATGTCGACTATGTCGAGAGATGGGTTTGGGTCGTGGTACGGGAGTCATGGTTGATGCGCTAGCAGTCATAGCTCCAGAGGATGGTCCCGCGACCGGCTTTAGCTTTGGAAATGACTCCGCTGCCATAGCCTTGATAGGACTCGTTGTACGAGCAGCCGCAAGAGATGGAGTAACGTCTGTTGCAATGCGAGAATGTGAGCCGCTTCGAGAACTGCCAGCATCACTCCCACCGTCTAGATCCACAATTCGCTTATTCTTCTTCCTCCGCCCTCTCACAGCTGCTAACTGAGGAGAGGCTGTATGTGATGGAGGTGAAGAAGTCGGTGATGATTGTTGTGTGCTGCTCTTCGACGGACCAGCGGTAGCAGCATTGGCAACAGGTGGTGGACTACCGACTGGGACAGCCGGAGGTGTCAATGCAACAGACACCGGTCGCGAAGAAGTCATCTGCTCTGGCGGCGGCGAACTGAGGTACCTCTTCTCGTAGTACCCCGGTGGTGAACCATCCAACGTGATGCTTTTACCCTCCTTCCAAAATAGGTCAAAGCACCGTATTCGGTACGCTTCTTCGATGTCGCAAAGTGGGTTACCCTCCACCCAAATTTCTGATATGTTTGGAAGAGTCGCGAGGCGGCCGATCTCGGCGCTCTCGTCAATGAGGTTATTCCGGAGATCCACACGCTGCAGGGCAAGGAGACGTTCCAGACCGCAGATATTCTCCAAACGATTGCGAGAGAGATTGAGAGAAAGGATACTTCCAAGCATCGTGTAGATACCTAATACGGAGTCAATCATGTTGTCGGCGAGACTGAGTGAGACGAGATTGTAAAGAGCGGAGAGACCTGATGGAACGGACACAAGGAGGTTAGAGGAGATGTCGAGATGAGTTACCGAAGTGAGATAAGGAAGAGGAAATGAGGGGATAAACGTGAGTGCATTGTCTGCCAAAGATAGATGTCGCAAGAACGCCCATTTCAAGGACGGGAGTTGCATAAACTCTGGGGGTTTGGGGGTATCTTCAGGGCTGGGAGTACTGAGACTCTCCTCAGCAAGGATATCTTCTGGATCTTCGGGGACGGATTTCGGAAGCCTAGTAGAGTAGAAGGAATTCTGCCTCGATGGAGGCGCCCTGGGTATCCGCCTGAGCCTTTCACTGCCCGTCTTTCCTTCTCTTCTAGACTGGTCATCCAAAACAGCACCAATGAAAATATCAGACACATCCTCCAGTCCACTTCTCTTTATCGTCAAACTCTTCAGGCTTTCTGCCAGCCTGTCCCACCCGAGTATAGTGCGTGGGTCAATGTCCACGCATTCTAGTACCTGGAGATTCTTGAACGCGTCAAGAGG
This sequence comes from Somion occarium, assembly GCA_964035595.1. Lineage (NCBI taxonomy): Eukaryota > Fungi > Basidiomycota > Agaricomycetes > Polyporales > Cerrenaceae > Somion > Somion occarium. Next base: position 845,770 of record OZ037947.1, read on the forward strand.
GACGGCGTTCTCGTTTGGTGCTTCATTCGCTAGTTCAGCGATTAAGCGAGGTTCTGGCGCGTGGAGAGAAAGGGCTGGCAGCTTCGTGAAGCTACTATAAATGAACTTGAGTTCCGAATCGAGCGATGGAGGGGCGGGTCGACCCCACCAACCAGAACCAAGCGAGAGTCGAGAGACGGCTGAGAATGTGGTAGCAAAGGACATCAAGGAGAGCGTGTCCGACTTATCCAAGCCTTGTAATACATTGACATAATTCATCGGACGCGACGGATTCTCCACTTTCACGTCTAAACTACCAACGTCGATCCCGATCGCCTCCATTCGCATAAGCAAGTAGAATAGATGATGAGAGTCGAAAGAGAGAACCACCGGCTTTACAGATGGCGTCGACTGGTTAGTATCAGTGGCAAACCAGCCCAAAGGATTGAACACAGAAGTGCTGTCATTGGCGTTCGCTTTCGGACGTCGCCTTGGATTGAGGCCAGCGGCTGCGAGACCCTGTTCGTTGTTGCGGATATGAGTCGCTATGCGTCGAATATAGTCGTCGCCAGGTTCTGGTTCCATCGTGCTCGACGACGACAACGACGAGGAAGAGGTGAATGTGGATAACGGCAAGCAGGAAGTGTGCTCACCTGCAGGGACAGACACTGGATTGGGTAGGTCCGGGCCGGAGAGGTCGGGGCCAGCCGAGCGAAGTGGAATTGTAAGGGTACGCGTCCTATTGACTTCTGTTCTCATCCGCGACCACCATCAACTATCACCTCTGTTTTCTACTTTCTTTGATTAGCACACATCATGAAGGTCACAGTCAAGACTTTGCAACAGAAGGTTTTTGTGGTAAGCAGTCTAGAATCAGTTCAGGGATCGTTCGTAGATGGACTTACATATTGGCACAATCTAGATCGACACAGAGCCTACAGACACTGTGGCCGATTTGAAGAAAAAGATCCTGGAAAGTCAGGGACATCCTATCGAACACCAGAAGATTATCTACTCTGGTATGTCAAATTCTTGTCCTTAAGCATCAGGAGGTCTCATCATTCGCAGGCAAGGTGCTCCCTGATAGTAAGACAATAGAATCATGCGACATCAAGGAGAAAGACTTTTTGGTGTTGATGGTCTCAAAAGTACGTCTCGTCGCAACCTCAAAGTCTTCACACGATGCTAACGGAACTTTCGTGATAGCCCAAGCCCACTGCGACACCGGCCGCCTCAACTAGCACCGCGACACCTGCAGCCCCCATTACACCCGCACCTGCACCAGTCGCTGCCCCATCTACACCTGCTCCTGCCCCGTCAACACCTGCTGCGGCCCCAGCAGCAGCTCCTCAACCCCCGAATGCACCGATCCTTACTCCCGCTCAAGCCGCACCAGTAGCCCCTGCCCAAGATCGCGCGTTCGGCGATATGAGCACTTTCTTGACTGGACCAGAACTTCAAGCCACGATCCAGAATATGATGGAGATGGGTTTCGAGCGAGAACAAGTCATGAAAGCGTTGAGGGCTAGTTACAATAACCCGGATCGTGCTGTGGAATATCTGTTTAGTGTACGTCATCTTCAATATTGCTGTGGAATTTTCCTTAAAGTTACTTACGTGCTACAGGGTATCCCCGCTCATCTCGAGGAGGAACACGCTCCCGCACCTGCACCTGCACCTGCACAGGCCCCTGCGGCCGGTGGTGCGCCGGCACCGGCACCACAAGCTGCAGCTCCTGCAGCACCACAGGCTCAACCTGGCCAACCTCAGAACCTCTTCCAAGTGTGTCTACATGTCTTCATTATGGTGTTCGATACTGATGAAGTTTCTAGCTTGCTCAGCAACAACAACAGAGTCAACCTCAGGGCCAGCGCGCTGCTGCTGCTGCGCCGGGTGGTGTTGATCTAGCCACCCTCGAGAACGACCCCCGTGTCCAGCAACTTCGTCAAACGATGGCTGAGAACCCCGCTATGATCCAACCCATGTTGCAACAAATGGCCACTGAGAACCCACAGCTTGCCCAACTGTTCGCTCAAAACCCGGAGGCGCTCATGCAGCTTCTCAGTGGTGGTCAACAAGTTATCCAAGTCACACCAGAGGAGCAAGCAGCTATCCAACGTGTACGTTGCTTATCGCTATACACCTTCGTAAGCTGACATTACCCCTGTGATAGTTGGAAGCTCTCGGTTTCTCGAGGACTGCCGCCGCTCAGGCGTACTTCGCTTGCGATAAGAACGAGGAGCTCGCAGCGAATTACCTCTTTGAGTCCGGTTTCGAAGATGACGAAGATCAGTGAATGTATTTTGTGAGCGCGTGTTGCAGGACTCAGAAGTCTTATCCGATCTGTATTATTGGCCCCGCTTGTATGACCTATCGAGTTATTGAGTATATGAGTTAACAATTGCCTGTATCATAAACAGCTTCGTGTCGCTTCAGCATAGACGTTCGATATCTTCGTTCTTGCTGTGGCACCCTTTGTTTGTGTTTATTATTCAGCACCTCCGTGAAATTCTCCTAATAGGGACAGCAGTACAACAGAGTCGGAGTTTAAGCGCTTAAGCATTGCTGAATGTCTACCGTACATTGAAGGTAAGTATGCATGCTGGGGAGCATGTGGAGATTGCCAATGACAGGCAGCGTGGGAGGTCCAGGAGGTAATCCTGGTTGTCTGGAGCCAAGTTTCCTGACGCAGTATAAGAATCAAACAAGAAATACGAATAACGAAGCAGTAATCAGCATCCCTTTGATAAAATTTCAGTGTAAGGAGTGCGTTCATGTGAAAGACGACTGAGAGACAGTCTGTGTTAGGGGATCGTCCCATTTCCTTTATACTAACGCACTTCGGCGCCAGCACTGGTACCAATATACTTGATTACCTCTCGGCATATCGGGGAAAGCGGTGTCTAAATGGCTCGGACACGTCACCGAGGGCAAGTCAAATCGGCAGAAAGCTAGTGAGAGCGCAAGATAATATGATGGCCTATTCGCTGTTAGCTTTCCCGTGTAGCTCCTGAACCAGCTCCAGAAGCTCGCGGCAAAGAATCTCCGGGCATCGTTTCTCCATCCGCTCTACAAGATGATATAGCGTGGGTTCTAGGTGGCGAGAAATATGCTCAAGGAATGTTTGTGCGGTTCCTCCAGTTAATACCAGATCGACCCGACGTGTCCATAAGCACTCAGGAGCAAGGAAACGAACCCTATTCGCAAATGCGTGTTGGAGATCGAGAACCTCCATCGCGTGGTTACGCAGCTCTTCGACCGGCATTCGAGTGACCAAGAACAGAACGATATGAAGAAGCGACGTGAGCCGGTACAGCAGTTCAAGCCGTCGTAAAACGAGGCAGATCTGAGAACCGTCACAAAGCTCCATGGCATTCGTGTGCTTTGACCGGTGGATTTGCATGCCCAGTGCGTCATGCCACAAACAGCCTTCACAGACGGCGTTCGTATTGATACCAGGTGAGACTCTGCAGCCGCCGTACTGATCGGGGTGACCCCACAATATCAGATGATGGGCCGCTTGAATCACGCTAGGCAAATCTAAGCAGAATGAGTAAATATGTTGGTGGAAGGATAGAAATAAGACTAGGACCCTTACAACCGGTATATGAAAGGCGAAGCAAGTCGATATTGCGATCTACACCATAGAGCACCCATGCCGCACCCTCCGAGCCTACCTGCAAAGCCCGTCCTATGACCATTTTGAGATCGACCTCATGCCTCAAAGACCATTGCCGATATTTGAGCAAGAAAAGGAGCGCATCACCCTCAATCCTTGACCAACGGAAATTCCAATTATCGTGACACTTGAGGCTCCGATTCATTGCATCCATGATGGTCCCATAGAGCAACTTGGAACACTTGTCTTTGCAATGGGGAGGAAGCTCCTTGAGAGACAAGGCAGGTTTTCGGCCAGAGCGATGACTAATCATATGCGAGACACAATCCAGTACTTCGGCCATTCCTATTTCTGAGGCAGAAAGACATCGTGTAGCAAGGTCGAGGAACTCGTCATCTGGAAACTCTGCATCCAAACCAATGAGTGTCCGTACGTTGGCGGTACGCATAGAACGGATACTGCTCTCTTCGATAGGCAGATTGTCATGTCGAACTCTGACTTGTCCATCTCCCAGCACTTCTAACTCGTACCAACACGCTAGTCGATCTCGAGATCTTGAGACAAATAGAGCCCAACGAGAAGTGCATAATCGAATGCGGGATGCGATCCAGTTCAACGAAGATTGTAATAGATTTGAGAGGTATTGCAATAGATTCCTGATGCCAATCGTAGTGTGAAGGACACAGAAGCGCCGTAAGCCGCTGACAAGGTGAAGTCTCCAGTAGAGTATACAATCCCCCGCCACAAAAAAAGTAAGCCGTAGGCGTCGAAGCAAGCCATTGAGCACGGGTGTCTTGTAAGGGCACTGGGAGGAAAAAGCAGGTGCGATAGCTGCTAGCGCAAAGAACAAGGCACAGATGAGGATAAGGCCAGAGATGATGCCACCCACGACAGGGTGCAATGTGCGAAGAAACTCGCTGAGGCCTAAAAGGAACAAAGCAAGAGCACACTGCAGCATGGTTGGCAGCATGGCAATGATCTCGAAAACCCGCCAGCGAACCATCCCTTCTCTGCGGAGGTGTCGGATACGCAGCTGTCCGTCGGGCGATAGGCTATCGTGAGACATGTATTGATGAAGCCATTGTTTGATTAGGATGCCTAGCGAAGCCGTCACTAGGCTGCAGACCAGACTAGCGAACCAGAGGACATTGACTCTCACTGCAGAGGACGATGCTGTGAACGGGGAAGATGAGACAGATATCGAAGCAGCGGTACTGGCATTGGAAGTAGTGAGCTCTCCCAGCTGCTGTGAGATACGCTGTAATAATTGCACAGAGACATCTGTGGGATCTTGAAGTAGTCGATATGATTCAACCACGAATGCAGTGAGGACGGCAGAGAAAAGGCCTGCCTAAAGCAGAGGAATTTAGTTCAATCAAACTAGAACTTACATCGAAACCATAAACTCACAAAAACTAGAAGAGTATCAATACCTTCTTTGCAATCTTTAATTTTGGCCTCATCACGATCGCGAGCGATCTTGGCAATTCGTCGCCACGCAATTTGAGGCGTTGTCTTCGTCTCTTCTTCCCCAGGTTCAAACTGACAATCCTACGATGAGAATCCGATGGCAGGTGTGATAAATACTACAACAAATAAAGCATACTGACAGCTACGCTTACGGTGCGTATACTTGACTCCGACGCCACCTTCCACGCCGGATGAAGCATGGAGAAGCTATCACCACTTGAATCCTGGAAAGGGCAGATTAGAAGACGCATTTTAGTACATAAGACGAAGAGATAATTTACAATACTAATGGCAGTACCGGTTTCCGCAGAAGAAGTGTGGTATGTTTCCGCCGTAAAATCTGACCGCTCCGAGGAAGGACCTTCAGCAGCATAATCTGAATCAAGCTGAGTAGAGCTTTGGGAAGACTGTGGAGGTGACATCTGCACGACCATATCGCTGTTGCAACGTTCATCCTCCAACTGATCGAACTCGCAGGTCTGCTGGTGTTCATAATTATGCGCTGGAGAATCGACGCCACAGATGTGCCCGTTTTCGTGTTTTAACGAAGTGCTGAGATGCCTGCCAAGTTCGTAGTCCCCTTCCCGACTCTGTGGGACTGGTGCGATACTTGCCATGTCTCCGTCAATGAAGTGAAGGCTTGGCGGTAGTAAATATTCAAGTGCAAGTTAGTTCAACTTGGAATCGAAGCCATCTTGAATGCGATGTTCTAGCGCTTATAACAAAGTCCAGGATCAAGGATCGGTTAGGTTGAATTACTTATACAAATCGTGAACTGGAAGCTAAAACAAGGGCTGCAAGTCATTTCACCACTAGTCATGGGAAAAAAAGGTACGCAAATAGGAATAATGCAAGAATCAGGAACAGATGTAGAAAGCAAGAAGACCAACAGAACGATTTGGATAGCAATGTCTTATTCAGGGTTCCAAGAACCAAGAAAGATAACGATAAGCTTATAAACCAAACGTAGAAGCAATAGATGGAGTAACAGATCCCTGACGTCTACTAGGTGTTTGAGAAGGGCGTACGGATCCAAGACGAGACGACTCGGCCGCGAAGGTGGATGGAGCGAAAGAGCTATGACGTTGGCGCTCCCAAAGCTTATCCTTCGCTCGAATTTCGATATTCTCAAAGGGACCATCCTGAGACACCTTGATAGCATCGCGCGTGCTAAGTAGGAGGACCTCAAAGAAGAATGAAGCAGCGGCTCGTTTCGATGCCTGAACCCATCCACGTCAGGATGGGTAATAAGAAAACTGAACTCAGAAGCTCACCTTCTCGGCCATTTTCTTGAAGCTCAACACCTTCTCCTCCCCCTCTGCAGTCGGCTGCAACTCACGTCGGATGATGGACAAAGCCTTTACAGTATTCCTACTGTACCCATCATCGCTCGAGGCACTCGTCTCCTGCGACGACGAACTTCGTTCGTCGAAAATTGCGATAGGACATTTTACATCCGCGTACGACTCATGACCTTCTTCGAGAGCGGGCGTCGACATCCGGCTCAAAGCCGACAAAACAGACTTGCTGCGTGCTCTCTCCTCGGGTCCAATATCTGCTGGAAGCTCAAATTCAGGTATCTCCATCTGGAAGTCTTCCAAACCAGCCGTGTTGTCAGCAAAATCGAGTCCTGGACCAATGCTAGGACGGCCACCAAGCGCTTCGCTACCTATGGCGATGCTTGGTGCACGGCTGCCTGCCCTTCGAGGTTCCTCAATTTCTTCCTCATCACCAATAACACTACCTTCTATTCGTGCCCGCTTGCTCGGGCTCTGTACCTCTTCCTGATTCTTCTCGGGGGATGCCCGACGTTTCTGGGCAGCCAAGTTTGAAACAGGTCTCATGAAGAGCTCTGTCAACTCGGGTGCCAACCCCGGCGGTGCAGCAACGAAGAAAGTTCCGTTTGGTGTGACCTTTGTAGGGAGGAAGTGAGATAATGGGTCTTCTCGGATCTCCATGAGTCGCATGACAAGAGAAGATCGAGGTAAAAATGGGTGTTCAGTGAGGATGTTGCTGACATCTGCTGTAGGCTGGGAAGCAGCGCCCCGACCTCTCCCTAGTCGAGCACCAGGGCCATCGGCAAGTTCAGTTACGCTATCAATGATCTGCTTCTTTTCTTTTGGTTTTCTCTTCTCCTTGCCAGTCTCAATATCGACATGAGGGGTGAGCTCTACTTCAGGTGGTGGAGTCACGGGAGGCTCAGAGAGAGGACTCGCTGAATAGCTCAGACACGATCAGTATATCAACTGGAGAAAGAGTTTCAGAATGTACATACATTGTCTTGAAGGTGTAAGCTGAGGAGTCTTGGGAGCCTCGCTTGCCGGTCTGTCACCGAAGTCCAACCCTAGGTCGAGTTCCATGCCCTCACCGAGTGCAGGGCCAAAATCCAAGTCATCACCAAAAGGGTGTTCCGACGCTTCTCGACTGCGATAAGAGAGCACATCCAAATCCTGAGGCCTTCGTGGACCTAGAATATGTGACTCCAAAGATTCTCGTGGATGCCGCATTGACGCGGCGTCTCGACCATATTCGACATCCATGCTCTCGTCTTCATCGTGAGTACGAGCCTGCTCTCCGACAGCACTCGCAGGTCCGTCACCGAAATCAAGTCCAAGATCAATGTCATAATCTTGTGAACCAATTCCATCTGAGGGACCGAGATCAAATCCATAATTTGGCTCATCGAAGTCATACTGGAAGTCGTCGGCGGTCGTAAGGGTAATATCTGCCGTTCGAGCAATATGTTGTCCCCCCGGTTGAACTACACGATTTTCAAAGTCGACGTTCCTGTATAAATGTTAGTGATTCAACATCTGAGTGGCGGTCATGAGTTCAACACAGACCAGTTGATATCGGGAAGCAGAGCATCCAGATCGAGATTGTGGTCCTGCAGGGTAATAGCATTCCGGTTTACAGCAAGCTGGTCCTCTGTCATGTCGACAATACCAGGTTTGAAAGCCTATTAGAATCCGGTTAATCAGGATGTCTCTCAGAGGGTTCTCGTCTGGACTGCTCATACCATCTTAATCTTTAGCAAAGCTTCATTGCAATCGTCTAATAGATATTTAGCTTTTCGACTATAGATCCGGACAACGCCCAGCAACAGCTGGCCACTGAGTCGCAGAGCCATCACTTCCACCTCTTGATCCATGATGGCATCTTTACGCAGCGAATTCAGTAAGCACTCAGATTCAAGTAGCAAGCGCATGAACATACCAACAGACTGTTCAATATCCGTCTGCAGTGTTTGTGTTTTGGAGAGCTTTCGCTCCATGTGAGCAGCCAGCCATACCTTGGCTAACGGCCCACGGCGGGACAATATAGCTTCGGAATAGAACTATGCAAAAAATTAGCATAGTTCCACTTTATATACGAGATGCAATACCGACCATGGTATAGAGTATTCAGTATTCAAGATATCTGAGGGTATGCAAGGTAGAACAAGGCGCGTTCGTTTGTTCGCGTCGCGCCCGAGGCTGACGTCAAGAAAGTGGGGTTATCGCCTGGACGTCGTGGGTATCTCCAGACTTCCAACTGTGAGTCGGTTCTGGGTCGAGGAACAAGATGTATCGCGTGTTGTATCGCGAGAGAACTTAAAGAAGAGGCCGAAACGGACGATAGGAGGTTGGAACAGGATGCGTGCGAATCTCGCTGCATTTGGGCGTCCGTTGTAACCCTAACCTAGCGGGCACAATATTCTCAAGTTTTGCGAAGCTTGCCTTTCCGACTCTAACTCGCTCAGTCGGTCTTATTCTTGCTGGCATTGCGTGGGGTGTGCAATGTTGGCTTCCTGCTCACGAAATGTTGTGAAAGGAAGTCTACGGACGCCATGTATCATTGAACGGAATGTGCCTGCAGTAGCATATCTCCAAGGTTCGCATCCTACACCGTGATCTGTGCTTTCTTGTTCAATTGTTTCATGCAGGTCGCGGTCAACAACATGCCAGAACGGCAACCCGATTCCGCTCGAGAGACTCTCAGAATCCTTACTTCATCTCCAAGAAGGACAGTGACATAGAGACTCGCCGTCCCGAACGTATGGTCTCTCGACCCGCTGCAGCCTCACCAACTGCCAAAGCAAACCTCGAGCTAGGACGATTGTGCGACAGGAAAAGGACAATCTCTGTCTTTCGATTATGCCAGGAGATGAAGGTAGCCGGGATAAGACCGGACAATATCACTTACGACCATCTACTTTCGCTGTGCGCTACCATACAGGCACCAATAGAAGCATGGGCGATATTCGAGGACATGCGGGCAATGGGCATTTATCCGGAACGTGAAGTGTTCCACTATCTTATTCGTGTAAGGTGAAGCTTCTTGGAGGAATGTAGCATACCATCTCACTTAGGACGTCGTCCATACCTTTAGGCCGCCTTCACGCGGGATATCAAGGATACATGGATCATCCTAGACCTGATGGAGCAATATGACATCCCACCAAACAACAAGACATATGAACTCATAATCTCTAGGATGTGCGAAGCGGACAACTTGGAATCTGCATTGCAACAACTAGCTGAAATGAACAAACTTGGCCTTTCGCCAACACTTCAGACTGCAGAGGCAATCATTCGGCTCGCCTGCAAACTTGATTCTCCTCGATTAGCCCTTGACCTTGCAGACGCATTCGAGGAGACCGCTGTTCGACGGTTGGATGGGGTAGTTTGGATGGAATGTCTCAGCGCTTCGGCAGACGCTCTCTATGTGAGTTTTCCGCTCGCAGGTCCTACGTTTTAGACTTAAACCTTTTTTCTAGGCTGACGGCGTCACAAGATGTTGGCAGAAGGTCGTCAATGACCTGAATATGTTGCCCGATGAAGGTTGCTGCATCGCCGTCTTGCATACGGTTGCACGACACAAACTTACCTCCCTTGGAATGGACGTGTTCCGCGTTCTCCAGTCTATCGGTGTCGCATGGGAGGAATACCATTTTGTACCTCTCATTGAATGTTTTGCTGGAGCTGGCCTCCTCAAGGAAGCTTTCGCCCTGCTTGAACTCATGCGTACCAACGGCATTGAACCTCTCCCCGAGTCTGGCATCCCCATATTCAAAGTTATTGCCCAAAGTGTTGAGGCGCTTGACGAGGCCTGGGCCCTTCTCGAGGACTTACATGCGGGTGGCAAGCCTGTCGATGTTATTGCTCTGAATACCGCCATTCATGCGGCAGCGTCCCTTGGCGACCTTCAACGTGCTATTGGAATCTACAAGGTCTTCCCCGACTTTGGCGTCAAGCCTACAGTGGATACCTACAACTGGCTTCTTTCGGGATGTATCGCCGTCCGACATCGCGAGCTGGGCGATCGTCTCTTGAGTGATATGCGGGAGGCAAATATTGAACCGAACGAGGTGACATACGAGCGTTTGATCATCCTCTGCGCTACCCAGACGACATACGAAGACGCATTCTTCTATCTTGAAGAGATGAAGACCGCCGGATTCAAGCCTCCCCTTACTGTCTACGAAGCTATCATTCGCAAGTGTGTTAGCAACGGCGACTCGAGATACAAGTTGGCTGTAGATGAGATGTTGGAGCAGGGCTACCATATGCTATCCAGGCTTAACTCCTTCATTGCTAGTGGGGGTGAGCATGACAATAAAGACCGATCTAATAAGTCGGAGGAACGGAGGAGGCTGGAGCACGGTGAATTTTTATGAAGCAGTCTAGACCCAAAATTTATGATATATAGCCTGCCTCACTAATTTCCATGCTTGATTTTCCTTCGCCCAGGTCGTTTTGTAATATGCTTCATCCACTTCGACAACTGAGCCGTGGAGTAGCTCGTTGACAGACTTTCCCCACTGTTTGCCTATTTTTCCCGCGGTGAAACGACTTAACAGACATGCCGTCTTCAGTCTCTTTCGCAGGCCTCAAGGAAGCAAGATAGCCTTGAGTTCAGGTTTTATCATGGTCACCGTTCGATTGTTTGTGTATGTTATGCTGGAGCCTCCACTAACAATATTTCTCAGTTTGCTATATCATCCTAGTCCACGTCAACGTATTCCCATCCATGCAGTGCGACTTGGAATGCGTAGACAACGTTGTCTGGTTTCTCTGAACTCAGTCCTAGCGCCATGTCCACGTCATCTTCGTGAAGCAACACTGTTCGTTGACCGTAGCTGCGATCGACGCCCCCTCAAAGATCGAAGAGTCAAACCACACAGCCTTAGACAATGCTACGCCAGGCAATCTTCTCAATGAAGGGCTGTATTCCGTCTCTTCCACGCGATCTATGCATACATTTCGAATGTCAACCGACCGTGCGGATATCCACAAGAGACGGGGTCACTTCTGCTATTGTGATACCACCGACGGCGAAGCATACTTCGACCAGAGCCTTTGCTAACTATTTATATCTACAAAGTGACGACTATCCCGAAACTTACTCATCAAAGACACAGAGTACCATATGGAACCACGGCGAGTATCATATTCACCCATAGCTTAACGCACATTTGACCTAAGGGCATCTCTAGCTGAACGATTACAAGCAGGACCTGCAATTCATTGCCTCATCGCCACTTTCAACCTCTCCGTGGATGTTTGTCATCATTAGGGACGCGCAAGCCTCATATCTGTCTTACTCATGTGTATAGCGCTTCACGAGCTGCGTCAACGTGTATATCACTCGATACTCTACCTTGCGAGCAGAAGAACAATGATCTAAGGCCGTAGGCCATGTCAAAGAAGTACCATGTTCTGCGCGCAAGTTCTCAGTAATGGGACTGTCCGTTGTACACCGTGTGCAGCGGTCTTTAAGAGGCTGTGATGGGAATCGTTTCCTATAAGAAGGCGCATCGAATCAGCATACGAACAATTCAACTCATTCATAACATCTACAGCGATGCCTTCGTACTTCATTACTGGTTCAAGCAGAGGAATTGGCTTTGCCATCGTAGTGGAATTGGTGCGACGAATTCTTTCATTCTTCCGTAATCCGCGCTGATGCGCACATGTGTAGTTAAAGGACCCAAAGAACTTCGTAATAGCATCTGCTCGCAACCCAAGTGCTTCTCAAGGTCTTCAAGACTTGGCGTCGAAATACCCTAAAGACCGATTAGCTCTTGTTACTTTCGATGTCTCGAAGCCCGAGCAGATTGAGGCCGCCGCCAAGGAGGTTGACCAACTTGCTCCCAAAGGCTTGGATTACTTGATCAACAATGCCGGAATTAGCTACCAGGCACTGACCACTTTCGATGACCTGTACGTCTTTTCAGTAGTAGTGATGGCATAAGCTCACACATCGATGGATCCTTCTAGTGACTTGAAGCTCTTCGAGGAGGAACTTGTTTTTAATACCGTTCCCCTCATTCGCATTCTTCGCGCTTTCAAGCCACTCGTCGTCAAGAGCACTGAGAAGAAAGTGCTATTCATAACTTCTAGCCTCGGATCCATTCAAGATGCAGCTGGTAGGCCCAACTTGGCCAACGCTTATTCTATTAGCAAGGCTGCCCTCAACATGTATGTCTCTGATATTTATCGTGGTAGTGAGGCTGACGATCGCGACACTTCAGGCTCGCTCGTAAATGGGGTGCCGTTAACAAGAGCGAGGGTATCATCTCTGTCTTAGTACACCCTGGATGGGTTGATACGGACCTTGGACAAACGATTGAACCTTGGCTAACAGCGGCGGTCCCAGGCATAAAGCCTCTGACTGTCGAGGACAGTGCGAAGGGTGTCGTTAAGGTCATTCAGGACGCGAAGATGGAAGATGGGGTGCATTTCTTCAACTATGACGGTACTACTATTCCTTTTTAGACGCGTCAGTATGCATAGAGGCGAATCCTCGTAACCATGACTGTGCCTATATAGATCATTAGATATTGTTCAGCATAAAGCCTCAAGAGGCATTTTGAAGCTGCTCCTTCAATCCCAGGGAATCGAAAAATTCTGAGTTAGATACTACAATTCAAGATACAGGGTCTACAAGAAAAGCCATACAACGCTAATGATTCGCGCACCCGCTTATGCGCAGAACAGATCAAAAGTAGCCTTCGCGTTCGCAAACTGGTTCCGTATCATCTCAGCCTTTTTGTCACTTCGAGGTACAATGTTACATTGAAACGGTTCTGGGCTCAAAAGCAAATTCTACAGAGAATATCAGCAATGAATTATGTAGATACTACCAGCACAAGCAGACTTACATCAGTGACGTGATGTGGGTCAACTGGAATGGGTCGACCAGTGTTAGGGTCTTTAGCCGTATTGAATTCGAATGCCCATAGGAGGTTCATGGTATTAAGTGTCTGAGTCGAAGTATTAGTACTATTCGCAAACCTAGATGATTCAGTAGAACGCACAATTGAATTAAAAGCGAGATGCATGCCGGGGCAAATCCGCTATGTGAGATGTTAGCAACCTGATGAAATTGATAATTTAATTACCAAACTGACCCTTCCACCGCCAAACATATAATCACTCCTCAGGCCCGTGAGATTGACACCGGGTTTCATCCCGTACGGCGATTGAAGATATCGCTCGGGATTGAACACGTCAGGATCTTCGAAGTATTCTTCGTTACGGTAGAGGCCCCCTTCACGAAGTTTAAGGTACATAAACGTCCAGCGGAAGATTGAAGTGAAAACCTACAAATATTGATGACGATCGTAGTTCCCTTCGGGATCATGTAGTCACCAATCTGAAAAAAACATGTTGTGAAATTACCTGGAGTGAATCAAATAGTGAAGAGTACGCACACGTTCATCTGCCGTAGACGCATGCGGAATACCCATAGGCGCGATGGGACAGAAACGATGTATCTGCGGTGACCTGTCATTATCTGCACTCTCTTGCACTCGTCAAAGCACTAGTGGAATGACAACGCTCACCTCGTTGATCAGAGCGCGTAGGTAAGGCAAATTCTCGATATCATCTTGTTGGGGTGTTCGGTTGAGGCCGATCACGTCGTCTATATCCTTCCGTGCTCGAGCTTGCACCTCAGGGTATGCTATCATACAAGCAACGAAAAATTGCAGAAACATGGCAGTGGTGTCTATCCCCGCTTCAATGACTGACCCACCAAAGGCTCTGTAACAAAGAAAAAAAGAATGTCAGTATTTCTCATACAGGACATTGAAAGGGCATCTACATGCGCAGTCTGTTCACGGTCCAAATTATAGCGGTCTTGGTTGTCTAATATATATTCCATGAAGCAGCCATTGCGCTTATCAGTCTTCCTACGATTTTCACATGTATCGAGTAGTGACAAGAGAAGCTTGAGTTGCCTGGCGCGTAGATGTCTGCAGCGAGCTTTCCACGGTGCCACGCGCTCAGGAAGGTGCTTCAGAATCGGGACGATATCTATCGGTGGGGTACCGCCAGGCGTGATGAGCTGTTGGAACTCTCTGGTTATCTGGCGAAGTTCGTCGACTAATGAATCATGGTATCGTGGGCAATGGATCCCGTACACTACAGAGACAATCACAGAGGCCGTGTAGCGGTAGATGTGGGTGTAGAACAACTAGGAAAAACGAGCTGATCAGCGTGATGGGAAGTACATGAAGTTGAAAGAACGGACCTCTGGGCTCTCTAGGAAATCAAACGTTAATTGACTAGCCTCCGCGTGTTGGATGGGGAGGTGCCTCATGCAGGCCTGTTGTGACAAAATGTCATGCGCGGCCCGACGCATACTCCTCCACGTCGGCCCTGCTAGCTGCATGAGGAAGAATGAAATCTACTTTGGAGAATACTAACCATATTGTATCAACGAGAATTCCAAATTGTTTGAGACCAATTCAGAGACATGAAGCAGGGGTCGACTGGCTGTGGCAGCACCTTTCACATCAATGCATTCACGGACCATCCTTGGACTAGAAAGGATAACAACGTTGGCTGGACCGGCTTTGAGCTAAGTATTGACACTGTCAGCAACACGGACGATACAACTGAGTGTTGCCCCACCGAGTAAAGTTCTCCATACACCTTCGCCCATTCCGTGAACCTAGTGCCGAACAAAATCAGTGTATGTAAACTTAGGGAAAGAGGAGAATGCAACTTCAGATATGCGCGAGTCTTCGGGAAGACATGGAGATTGCCAAGAAGCGGAAGCGTCGGAGGGCCAGGGGGAAGGCCAGACTGTCTAGTGCCAGCTTTGGTCAAACGGATTATTATCCAGGCAAGAAAGGCAAGTGCGACACCAGTAGAAATATTGGTAGACATTAGCGCTAAGTGAGCTAAACTTCGGTCCTGTCAAGAAGCCAAAGTTGGTTGGGAAATTGGGTATGAGCAGCCCAATCGCCGCATGCAAGCACAAGCTTTATACGTTCAGAAACTCCACATCAAGCGCTGAATGGACAACCCAGTCAATGGCGTCTGCGAGTTGGCATTGAGTAATCTTCCGAGTCAGTTTTCAGCAACGTCGCTGCTACGCCTACTTTATTATGAGCTAATTGACGTGAGTTATAGTCCGCAAATGAACACATCAATAACTTCATAGAAATGATACCTCCAAGAATAGAGTCATCGATGCTATCATTGCACATTAGTATTCCTGTATTGAATGCCTTTCCGTAGGGATTTAGGACACAAAATAGCTGAAGCGACCAAGGGCGCGTGCTGACCAATGAGGCGTCAAGGGCGAGCGGTACCACAATAAAGAACATTGCATACCTTCATAGCGTCTTGCGTATGTCCGTGAAAATCGCTAGACTTTTCCTCCATTTGTCCGGGTTTGATCTCACCAAATAGCTGAGTGACCTATGCTACGTGTGGTGCACGACTTTACGCGACCGTGACCTCTGTAATTCACTGCGCTTGAAGCTCGAGGCTCGAGGAGCCTGAAGAACATCGCTCTGCACATTCTGATCGTATATCGTATACCCTGAAGATCGATATCTTTCGGCACATTTTGTCCTAGGACCTTGAACACAAGACCAATAGCCTAACGGGCACTTTTCACCGTCCTCTCCACTGTTTGATAATCGTCGGAGTATCATCACGTCATACATTCCTTCAAGTCTTTGGAGAGTGTTTGCTGCCCTGGTCGTCAAGGTAAACTGTAAAGCAACTTGCGAATGCCTGAACCTCTGCATCGGCATTTATTTAGGTAGTGTCCAAACACTGTTTGGGTGATTGAACAAACTGGGTCAAGCGGAAGAAAAAAGGTCAGCGACCTTCACGCAATTATGCAAATCACTGGAATTTTGAAGGGGTACCCTTCTTCTTCCACATTGTTATACTTAAAGTACAGTAGAAACGCCGTTGCCTCATCTCAGTTCTCGATGGTAGTTTCGGAATAGGTTGCAACTTGTCATTGGAACGGCAAGGATGATCGAGGACCGGATATGGGAATATATTCCCAGCACGAGACTCTTGCTCTTCACGCGTCTTGCTGGTTGTCTTCAAGCCAGGCCTGCCAGTCCCCACCGAGGCTAACATGGCAAGACTCATGATGTTCACTGTCAGCCGCACAGCGACTTCAGGGTGGTACTAGTTACATGAAATATGTATCTTACATTTCTCCTTAGTCTGCTATCTGTGCCTGGTGCATTGTTATCTTTTCTCTTCTTTTCCCCTTGCGATGATCCATCTGGCTCTGTTTGCTTTCGTCCTGGGAGTATGTTCACATCCGCTCGAAGACCACGGAAGCTCTTCACCCGGCGGTATTCCTGTCAAGCTCTCTGTAAAGCGAATAGTGGCGAGGGCTGACAATCTCACATCAAATGTGGTTGACGCAGGCTCAGCAGTACGTATCTCTTCGACAGGTACAGACTTGAATGCTACACTGATCTCGCAAAACTATATTAGAAATGGGAAGCACAACGCGTGCTCAATAAATATGCTTTGGCGTCTCAGTTCTTGCAAGGCATTGGTCTGAACCCGAACGCTCACCCCGAGACAGGTTATCCAATATTCAACGATACTGCAGCCTGGCTCAATTATACCTCGTCTCACGGCCCTACGCGCAATGTTACACGTCTTTTATCTACAGATGCTGTTGACGACTCGACCCTCACGCCAGGGATACCGGGGCTCACCACCATGCCTATGACTGACTATAATGCTGCAGGTTACGACATGCTTTACTATGGTCCTCTCCAGTTCGGCACTCCTGGACAAGCGCTGACAGTGGATGTAGACACTGGGTCTGCTGACCTTTGGGTACCTTCGAACTGTGGAACTTGTACTCTGCCGCAATACAAGACCAAGTCTAGTTCAACATACAAATCTACCGGCCATAAGTTTACAGCAAACTACGTACGGTTTCCTTACTATTCTTCTCGTCGTGTGTTGTTGATATCTAGATCTGCAGGGAATCGGACAAGCTGGCGGGAAGATTGTCCACGACGTTGTATCCATGAAGACTCTCCGCGTCCAGAACCAAGCGTTTGGCGCAGTCAACTACGAATCTGACAACTTCTACGAATATCCTAATAGCGGGCTGATGGGACTAGCGTTTGGGGTCATTTCGACAATTGGACAACCTACATTCTTTGAGAATATCCTGAAATCGCAGCAACTCGAATTCGCGTTGTTTGGTATTCACTTGACCAGGAATCAAGTTGACGGCTCTGAGGTGAATCGCTTCGTGACGTTGAAAAAAACATCACTCACTTTGATCCTCAGGTTTGCTTTGGTTGTATCGATTTTACGAAGACTGCAGATCGCGTTGCGTGGTTCCCGTTAAAGTCAAAAGTGTGATTCATCCCCATTGCAGTAATCCTATGCTGAAGTAGCTGGTCCACTAGACGTATTGGACAATAGCGATGGATGGCATCGCTTCCGATGCCGACCACTTTCATTCGGCGGAGCTCATCGCTGTAAAGTATCTCTTAGACAGCGAAGGTTGATCACTGACATGAGGTTTCCACAGGCTATCGACACAGGGACCAGTATGGTGTACCTTCCTGACGATGTCACTACGAATTTCTATGCAATGGTTAGGTTCCTGTTTGTAATGGCTACAGATGAAATAATTGACGATAATTATAAACAACCAGATTCCTGACTCAAGAAGCGCAGAAATGGAATATGGAGCAGGTAGTCGATGCGTCTTTGATACAAGATGACGTATTGCTGATTCGTACTGTGCTTGTGCAGGTTATTATGTGTTCCCATGTTCGGCGAAACTTTCTATCTCTCTGTCGTTTTCTGGTCAAAAGTTCGAAATCCGGACAGACGATTTCAATATGGGTCCCATCTTAAATAATGGAGAGTACGTGACTTATGCTTCCAACAAGTTCCTGAATTCATCCATAGTTTTCAGAGAATGCCTTGGAGGGATTGTATCTCTCGGCGACGGCTTTCCCTCGAACCTGGCCATCATTGGTGAGTGATCACGAAACTTTCTTAGTTCCATCTGCTTATCCTCGTCTTTGACAGGTGACATCTTCTTGAAATCATGTATGTACCACGCCTTAGATATCTGCCCTACTTCGCGTAACCTCTGATTTACTGAACGGATTGACAGGGTACTCGGTCTATGACTATACTGGTGCTCGGGTCGGCCTTGCACCTAGTGTAAATAACACATAGACCTTCTAGAAAGCACCACGTACCATATTGGCATTTTGATGGTTGCACATCATGAAGTAGTACGATAAGAATGCCAAAGTCGAAACCAGATGTCCCGAGAACGCAGCCAATCATATGTACTGCAAGTACGATGCACTAAGCGTTCGACAATCGACCACTACATAAGAGGAGAGAACTCACGGGAGCGATCTCAGCTCGCCAATTCTCAGGATGCCTCGGGACTTGAGATTAGTCAGTTCCTCAGCGTACACTGTCGTTTGTACATCATCGAATACTTCAACTGTTTGTAAAGATTGAAAACGTTCGGTGGAAAGCAGAGCATCGAGGTTCCTCCACCATTCTAGGTCAACTGCACGAGGAGAGTCTGCAAAAATGGCCAGAGACTCCAATGCTCCGGGTAAATTGTTTCTAGCAAGTGGAGGAGGCCAGGCAAACGCTTTTGTATGGACCAGTTGAAAATAATGAAGAGCCGGCGAAGGGATCTACATTCCCTCAAAGATGGAAAAGCTTGGAAACAGCGCGTCAACGGCAAAATTCTATCAGCGTGAAGGTAAACGGACTTACTGATCTCATTGATCATCGTTGCAGCGTTCTCGTCAGCATTGTCATGCCAGTATCTCAAGTGAAGGTCACTAAGACTTGCATTAGCGGCAGAAAGGATCCATGAAAGTGTCTCCATATAATGTTGTACCCCATACCAAGGATCGAATATTATGTCCAAGATCTTCAATGACATGACAGACGTTGGGGTATTGGAGAGGCAGCGGGAAATGTACCGCCATGCGGCAATTTGACTGTCCGCATTAGCAAAGTACAAGTGCAGACATTCTAGCTTGAACTTCGGTGAATAATGTTTCGCATGGGGTACGGGAGCTAAGCATTCTTCTGCATTAGCCATATGTAGGAACTGGAGGTTGGGAAAGCAACAGAGTAACCTCATAAGGTGGTGTGCCTGCATACGACCGGATGTCCATAGTACGGTGATGTTCTTGAACTGTTGCATGGTTTTGAAGAAAACCTTGTGAAATAACACCGGCTCGCTATGCAGGCGTATGTAACGCAAATGCGCCAGTCGAGCATTCATGAGCGACGTAAACACAGAAGATGGTGTCTCAAACCAAACGGTGAGGGATTGAATGTATGTGGAAATGTGAAGGTCGCTACGAAGTGCCTGGAGAAGGTTGTTGACTCCGAGCTCGTCCCTCAATATGATCTCTCGCCAGAGATGCATTCGACAACGTCGAAGAAGAATTCTGTGAGTCAGTGACCATGCTCTGAGGGCATCACGACTCTCATCGATCCCGCCAAGGGGGAAAGTGTCTGGATGGGCGCAGAAATCGATGATTCGTTCAAGCACCTCCACAGGGAAAACGATCGTCCGTTTAGGTGGCCTCCATGATGTTGCTGGTGCAGCAATATGGCCTATAGCCATGATGTATATTGACGCGTTATGACTATGTATAATTGACGATTATTAGAAAGGTAGATAAATGTAAAGAGCCACAACCTTACTTGTATCAGGATGGCAGTGAGAGCGGGATGAAAGAGCACCGCGTGGTGCAGCGTCGAGGGACATAGCTTATATGTGTGAAACGAACTTAGAATAGCTCCTGTATAGTCAGAGCTAGTTTTGAGTTCTTTTCCAGGTTACAACGCTTCTCTGATCTAATGAACAGATGTACTCGGAAAGTTACATTCTGTTCGTGATGGTCATACATCTTTATCAATATGACGAGACCCTTGACGGTACAGATGTTATATTGACAACTCGTCGTGACATATACGTACTGGTCATCGGCACCTCACAACCAGAAATCACGACGACGCATCCAACGACCAACCCTAAGAAATTCCATGTTAGCTGGATGCAAAACAAACTGTTAAAACGATTCTGCTCACGGTAAATTAGACGGCAGAGCAAGTCTCAAAATCCCTTTTGCCTTCAACCCAGTCAACACTTCTGCGAATTTGCCATCAGAATAACTCAATTCGACTGAATGCAATGACTTGAAGCGGTCACTGCATAACAACTTATCCAGATCTTGCCACCAAAGTGAATCGATCTCGAGCAGGGACATCTTCCTAAACTCCATGGCTAGACATTCCAAAACGCCAGCAGGGATGGTTTCCAAGACTTGCAAAAGTCCAGACAAGTCCTTTTGTCCAATCCAGTCGAATCGGATGATAAGTCGGCGTAAGGCTGCGTTGTCACTGAACGATAGGAAGTCTATCATGCTCGAGGATCAGATATGTCGGAGGTGTGGAATGATATGTATACGCTCACTCACTGATTGCGTTTGGAAAGTTCTCTCCCTGGTCCTCGGTATTCCAGTCATGCGAATGTGTAATTACGACTTCGACAAGTGTCGCGTGAGCAGCGGACAGGATGAACGAGATACGCTCCATATCGAAATGCATGCCGTCCCAGGTATCATGGAAATCCAAATCCAAAATCTTCAATGAATTCAAGCAGCCAGGCGCATCCGCAAGACACCGAAGGACGTATCTCCAAGCCTTGATCTGACTCTCACGAGAGGAAAACTTGAACTGTAGACACTCCAGTTGGAACTTGGGTGCATAATGTTTGGCTCGAGGTATCGGTGCGTAACAATCATCTTCCCCATCCAATCTCAGGAACTGAAGATTCGGAAAACAACACAGCAGCCTCATTAGCTGCTGGGCTTGTATACGAAACGAGATCCAGAGCATAGTCACAGTCTTGAATTGCTTCATAGTTGGGAAGAAGTCTTTATGACGAAGCGGTCGTTCACCGCTGATATGGATATACTGCAGATGAGGAAGTTTGGCGATCATAAGCGAGGTAAAGATCGAGGAGGGCGCGTCGAGCCACACGTCGAGGAACCGTATGAATGTGTGTATATGCGTGTTGTTACGTAACGTTCGAACGAGGGCGTTCACTTCTTCTGCATCCCTGAGACGGATCTCCCGCCAGAGGTGATAACGACTTCGTCGAAGCAGAGCTGTACAAGTGAGAGCCCAGATTCTGAGCGTGGCTCGAGAATCGCTGAGGGCGTTAGGGAGGTTGGCTGGGTGCGCGCAGAAGTCGATGATGCGTTCGAAGACCTCGACGGGAAAAATGGGAGGTGCGGGAGTGTAATGGTAAGAGAATGGCTCTGGAGTCCAGCCGGGTGGACCTGGAAGGGCAAGCATGATGATGAGCAATGCGAGAGTGGAACTACTGTCGCGTGAGCGGCAAGCATATCCTTTTCCTTGACAACTTCAACCACGCACCTGAGTATATGCGTCGCCCTTATTATTAGACACTGGCTCAGAGACAGACACAAGACTGTCCAGCAACGCTCCAGAGTGAAGTGGAAAAGAAAGCTCGCTGTTATCAAGTAGTCAAATGGTTGAAATAGCACGGCGTTACGACGCTACGGGCTGATCCACATGTCAGAAGCGCCGCGCATTATAAGGTTTAGAAGCTGCCTCTATAACGTGAGTCCGGAACCTTTCACCCTTTGAAGTTCGAACGGGAATATGCGGCTAGAATACAGGAATGATTGTTGTTAACTTACGTGAATACATACATTTAACCTACATGCCTTGGTCAGATGTGTTCTTAGGGAAATGTAACCGGCCTTGTACATGTGTTCTCATCAGCGAAAGCCATAAAGGAATGACAGAGACTTTGCCTACCTTCACAAACGCAGATCCAGTCTAGTTCGAAGCCTAAGAAATTCAGCAGGGCGTATACTTATAGCTTGAGTAAGACAGAGCGTCTCTCCGTTTCACTACTTTACAGGACGATGATAGAGAGAGCGACAATTCCAATACGAAAGGAAAACACGAACATAATCTATTCCACAACCCTGCAAATTCTATAGAGATTTTGGTTTAGCACCGAGTGTTCGGCCTTTCCCGCCCCCGAGAACTTTACGCCGTCTCTTGACCATATGCATATACATAACATACAAACCTATCACAAATCACAATCATCAGCACATCATACTTCCTCATGCAAGGCCCGCTCCTCTAAAGGTCACAAGGAATGCAGAAACAAAAGACGCTCACCAGGCCACCAAATGCCAAACAACACCGCCCGGAAGATATCATACAGACTCCAAGGTTCACCGCTAGAAGGTAATGTCGCATACATGCAAAAAGCCTCTGAAGACGCGCCGGTAGGGTACAACAAGTAGAAAGTCGTGTATCGCAGGTAAAGCAAGACGTAAGGTTCATAACCCAATAACGTGATCGCGAAGTGTGCATATCGGATGACTTCAGTTATCGACCATGAGAGTACCATCGAAGCATAGAACGGAGTCGTTTGTGCCTATCATTCCAAACCACATATTTGAATGAACTAACTGGAAATGTGAAGAAGGAAAAGATGGGAACGTACGGCGGTGTACTGGGGAGCAATTCCCCAAACCAACATATACCTCGATGCTACTTGCATAAGCGTAGTCATCGGATCACTCCCCACCCATCCAAGCAAAGCATGTACGACTTCCAGAATCGCGAAACTCTGGATGATAGCTGTCTGATATCCAACCCTCGCATACGTCGTCGTCGCTCTTCGGAATACAGGCACCAAAGCCACCGGGAGTTTTGACTCGATCCATGTGAACCTTGATGACCCAAACCCCAGGAAAGGAGCTGCAGAGGATAGGTAAGGTATTGACGATCGTTTGCGCGAGAGAGTGGACAGGAGCGAAGGTGATCGCCAATTGTCTAGCGCGAAGAGGTGGACCAGGGTGCCGATCAAGACGTATGACCAGGCTATGGCTGAGAGGGCATTATAGAGGATTAAGTAGTACTTCACGAATGTTGGTACATCTAGACGTAGATGGTTGGTTCAGTTTGGTATGGACAACCAACGCAAAGTGAACCCTACTTTTCTTTCGTGGAACCTTCTTCGCTGGCTCATGAACCTCCTCTATTTGTGCCATGACCTCCTATGAATGATTTGACTCGTTGTCGTTGAGCAAGACGTGTCAGTGAGGGGGCGACTACCGCGGATTGGGGAAGGTAGTTCTATCATTGTCTGACAAAGATTCTTACATACGCAGACACAACGATCGACACGATGTCATAGATGCGAAGCCGATATATGCATGCAAACTCAAACTTTCATTGAGATATATAAAGAAAAAAAAAGGATCAATGATACAATTAACGGATATGTAAAGACGTGCAACCAAAGCTCCGAAACCCTGCGACAGCGACAAGAAAAAAATAGAATGCGAATGTAACATGACTAGCTACTGCTGACTTTCATTAGGTTTCTCGTTGTTGGCCGCGTTTGACACCTCTTTAGGAGGAGCATTAGTCTGTTCTTGCAGTGGAGGAAGAGGTTCTGTACCGTGTGGGACTGAACCATTCATCATTTGCGCTTGACTGAGGGCTGCTCGAAGAGCAGCGTTCTCGACGCGTAGCTGATCCACCAATGCTCTGCATTCCTCCCATCTCCGATTCGCTTCGTCCGCAGAGGCCAAAGCGGCATCCAATAATTGTGAACGCGATTCCAACGCTTTAACGTGTCTAGAAGAAAAAGGGAAACACCAGTGAACAGAGGTGAATGCATCTTGGGGGAGTGTGACTTACTGGTCTCGTCTTTCTCTGAATGCGCGCTGCGCTTTTCTATTCTGTTCCGCCCGTTTACTCTGACTCAATGCCCGCGAACCACCGCCGCCTGCCTGACTTGGTTGTCCATCCGCCTGTTGCCCTGGAGGCGGCCCTGGCGGCATCTGTTGCGGTGGAGGCATACCGCCGGGTGAGTAATCGGTAGGGATGTAAGAGAATGCATGGTGCGGAAGCGGGGGTCCTCCCATATGGGGTGGCGGGGGATGAACCATACCAGGAGGTAGCATTCCTGGCGGTGGTTGATGCATTCCTGGAGGTGGTTGTGGTTGTAATTGTTGAGGGTCAGGATTCACGTTTGGAGGTGATTTACGTTTACGCGACGTGCGAGATGAAGGCTGAGTTACCGGTGGCGGCTCATCTCGCAGACGCAGAGTTTGAAAGGTACCTGGTGGTTGAGGAGCAGGCGGGGGTGGGGGATGGGTGGTAGCATCTGGCGCGATGACTGTGGTAGTGGGCGCGACCGTCTGAGACGGAGCTGATTGGGACTGCTGCTGATGGAAGGGGGGATGAGCTAACATGAGTTATTCCAGTCGACGTCGTTACAATCCCAGCTTGTATTAGTAAGAGGCGCGTGCAGGCGGAGATCCAAATTTACTGCTCACCCTTGCCTTTTTTGTATATTCCCACGTGGTTGATCGCCCGCTTCCACAGGTCCTCTTCTTCATCCAAACGCAGAATAGCATCGATATTCATCTGGAGACATAGTGTTAAGTCCATCTCATTCTTTCTTCCTGTCATTTGGTAGACTTACCTTGCGAAAGTAAACAACGGGAGCACCCTAGCCCGACTCCATAATATATTCGCTTTCCTACGGCCTCGCTGACCAATCCTCCCACATGCCATCCGAAACTGACATTTATGAATGACAAACGTATTCAGCTCGCACAATTCTCGACCCGTCGGTGAATGACGATCTTGATCGGCTTGCGTTTAACTCGACCGGTTGATCGAGAACGGATGTCAACTGCGTCTATCGGTCACACGCGAAATCCAATGAAATTGACTGGATTCTTCAATCATTCGTAGCCTGACACCGCCGTTTTGCCTTTCAATGGAAGGAAAGCCAGGTACAATACGCCACGGGCCATGAGCGTAGCATAACACCAGATTGTCTGGCTTATATGTACTACACAGTCCCGAATCGCGTCTGTCTTCTGCAAAAATCCGAATATCTCGGAATCGCTGTTTGAGCTGCCTATGTCAATTTTCAGCCCATCTCTCCGTCATTCCCGCTGACCGAAGAATTCCCTCAGTCCGGATCCGACTCTAGGTTCCTGCACATCCCGTCCATACTTGAGCTTTCGTTTCCGATTCGTTGCGGCTCGGCATCTTCAACGCGTTCCACTCAACCCGCAGCCTTTTCCCTCCCATTCATTGTGCCTAGTTGCTGACAATTCACCGGCCACCCTTGATCTGCGGTCCCGACTCGCTCTCGTAATCCGCCGTATGCATCTAGATCTGATGCATTTATCTACCTAAGCTGGTGTACGCGATATCCCATGGATGTCATACACCACGTTTGGTGAAAGTCGAACTTTCCAATCATGAAATGTCCATGCTACTGGATGCTTTTTCGTAGCCACTTAGATCGTGTTCTAAACAAAGAAAACTGGTACGAAAATTCCTCAGACGCTTGTTGGCCGAGCCCGCTGTCTTCCTGTTGGCCCTTGCGATGAGACGGCTCACTTACGCTCCTTGTGTGGCAAGACCAGTTACTGACACACCCATTTACAGCAATCCGAATCAATCTCCAACACTATCAATCCTCGATGCTATGGTTTAACAGCTCCTGTAAACCCAAGGCAGTAAACCCTTTCAAGTCCCGCCTTATATTCAAAATTTGCACTAAATCCTATGGAGAGGCATCCACTGGCCACCTGTATTCAGTGCCCACGAGATGTGCTCTAAACTCACCAAGCTGACACCCTCGCATCCTTTGATAATCTTCATGTGACACCAAAAATAACCGTATGGCGGAATGCTACTGGACATAACAGGAGTCAGCATGACATCTAACCATCAAGCGTATACCGGACCCAGCTGATCCTGATGACAAAGATTCCGCGACTAAATCTTCCGCATCGTTGACTCTACCTGTACCATCCTGGGTATGTCCAAAGTGGAAGATGAAGGCATGTCACCGCGCTCCATTCTTTCATTCAACGATCCCGCCACGCTTGCGTTACCACTGTCCGTCTCTGTCTCGACCGGATGAGCGAACCGCAGACTCAATGATTGCTGACCAAATGAACCTCTGTACACCGACGGGTCTTCTTGGATCTGACCAAGCCTTAAAAGGCGGAATACCGTACAAGCCATCATGTTTTGCAGTGCAACGCTAACAAGCGCTAGACCTGCCCTGATCACCGGAGAGAACGCGGTAGAAACGAGGCCAAGAAGAGCGAAGACGTTGACTCCAATACTCGCACTGTCAAGTTATAACCACCCGAATCATCGTTATATGAACAGGGTGTTGTGAGAGTCATTCAGAATAGTCACAGGTAATAAAGCTGTCCCGTTTGCAATAATGCTCTGGCGAGCATACCCATGCCTTGCCCATTAACAAAAGACCTTAATCGTTCTCTCCAGATCTTGGCCATTCCATAATGAAGCAGCCGTATGGAAATCGCCACGAACACAGCGGTGTCAAAAATCGCAACAGTAATAAGACCCGTTGAGATCCACGGTTTCATGTCGCCTATATGGCGGATCGGCACGATCCCAGAGACTCGCAAGTCAGCACGAAGTGGACTAATGATTGCACTGAACGTGGATAACCATAAAAGGCTGAAGACAATGGTTATCCAGCGCGATGTAAAGAAAACACCTCTGATTCGGATGAGAAACAGCAAGGAGTTCAATATTGTTGGTAGTGCCTCGAACCATGTCGTCGCTGTCATGACAGTGCGACAATTGGCACCGGATGCAACTGCGTAAGTAATCATTCTTTGAACAGCACAGGTCATAGCGATGATTGGAAACATGGAGTTACCTAAGAAACCAAGCGCAGATAGAATGTATCCTCCCGATGCTGTCCTGAAAAAAAGATCAGCGATCGAACACAGCTGTACAGCTCTGACATATTTTCAAAGCTTACCGAGCTAGCAAATATACGAAATCATTTACTGAGAAACGGCGTCCACTAAACATCCGCGCCTCGTCTGCCGTGGCCAGAGTAGCGTCCCATGTCCACAACTGATTAGATCATGATTAGTCCTTAGGTAGCTCACTGTAGCTGTGGCAACTACCAGGTAACCTTCAATCTGCCCTTCCTGTATAAGGTTCAACATACTAGGAGGGCTCAATGCCTCCATTGACAAGGCTTAGATTAGATTGATGCAGTGAAGAGCTAGTGCCTCAAAGCCTCAAAACCTCACCACCCAGAATATATGTATGTCTGAGCGCATCGCCGCCCATGCAGGGACTGCCAACTCAGCAATGTCCCAAATACTTCGAGAATGAAATTTTCCGCGTACAGAGGGATATGGATCACCTTCCCTGCCAGAGGCAAGGTTTCAATCCATGATGCATTCACATTCACATGACAGCATGAGACCGACATCGTCTGGCGGTAAATCATGAATGAATACGAATCCCCAGAGTTTTTGAATTTTTGAGTAAACATTTTTGGAGATGGAGCAGGGTAGAACATAAGACTCACCGGGTAAAGATGAAAGGCGACTCGCGGTTACGGTGACACGGAGCTCCGCTGCAGGGTATTCAAACTCATTCGAGGAAGTTGCCCATACCGTGACGCGCAAGAGCAACCATGCAGTCTCGAAACCAGACGCCAACCATGATAGATGGCAAGGGGGACGGGTTCCTGGTTGCCTATCTCAACAGAATTAGACGACGAGGAGAGGCCACATGAGGAATACTCCCACTCATACTCATGAAACTCTCATGAAGTTCGACTGGTGAGGCCACGCCGACAGAAAGGCTCGTCGACGATTAAGATAGACGAATTTATAGACGTACTCCAGCAGACGTGGTGAATTAGTTTTGAATTCCCACGCATACATACTATGAACAGAACGCGGGGAGAGTCGATGTCGTCAGACATTTATATCAGCCCTCGCTAGAGAGTGAATCGAAGTGAAGTTACTCTCAAAGACTCTCAAGCAGAGATCCGGCAAAGCCCGACCTCAGTGGCAAGACAGATTTTTGTAATTTTACTGTAGGTGTTGATTGGTAACGAAATCATTACAGGGCTATTACTTATACACCTTCTCATATACCTATCCCATTGACTCATTGAACAGGATCACTATCGAAGTTTTCATGTTATCATCTACAGCGACAAAATGGAAACATCGTAGGAATTTCCCTCGCGCTCTATCGACCTTCACGGTTCGCACCTTCAATTCCTCTCCATCCATGGCATGAGGTATGCGTATATAACAGTCTACGGGGGGATAACGGAGTCGACCAACCTAGACAGTAATTCCGACACCTTCATTTGTAGGTCCACCCGTAGGCAGCCCCGAGCCAGCTTTCTCCGTCGCTTAGTCCCTGGTCGCCTGTGTGTCATCTGTGGTGGAGAAGCTCGTATCTCCTTGGAAAGTAGACAACATAATTCCACTGGTGTAGTCGGTTCCGGGTGTGAAGCGTATGCTATGTGACTGCTGCGCGCGAGTTGTTCGAGATGAATGGGTATCGTCTCGAAGTAGACCAAGCCTGAGCAGGCGAAATACTTTGCAAGCCATGATGTTTTGTATGGCAATGCTAAACAACGTCGATCCACCTTTGAAACTTGGTGGTACTGACGAGAGGAAGGTGACCAAATTCAGAATGGTCATCCCAACAGTTGCTCTGCGAGTATAGGCGAGGTTATTGAATTGGGAGCCTGACAATAAACGGCAATTACTCACAAGTAATATAGTTGTCCCGTTTGCAGAAGTACTCTAGATACGTGTCCAAGCCCGCTACCATCAAGGAACGATGCAAAACGCTCCTTCCAGGTAAGGGCCAAGCTAAATTTGAGGACGTGGTAAGAAATTGCAGTGAACACGGCAGTGTCGAAGATCGCGACCACGATGAATCCTACTGATCCCTGAGGCTTCACAGTGCCGACAAACTGGCAGTTATGCGCGGTTAAATCGGAGCTGAATGGAAGGGTATAGGCTGTGAGGGTGGCCAGCCATAACAAGCTGAACGCAGCTACTATCTTCCTTGAGTCAAGGAACACAGCGCGGACTCGAATGAGGAAGAGCAAAGCGTTGAAGACCAACGCAGAGGGTTCGAACCAGGACATAGAGGTCAGGGTTCCAAAGCAGCCTGGCCCAATGGGATCCGCTGTGAAAGCGATTCAGTAAGAGAGCTTGCTGTACCGTCTTCATAACTTGCCTGAATACCTCACGGATGCCAACAGAAATCCGCCGGATGCTGCTCTGTTCACTCTTCCCGTAAGAAAAGGGCAATACGAAAGTTGTAGGAGGGCCTACCGGGCAAGTGCATAAGCAACATCAGTAAATGTGAACTTCCGTCCAACAAAAACCTGCACGTCATCAGGGAATGAAGAGATTACATCCCAGACCCAAAGCTAAGAGGTTTTCCGATCATGATTGGCTACGCATATATGGAGAATAGAAACTCACCGCAGCTGCGGAGGCTACAAGATAGTTCGCTGTCTGGGCATCGACGAGGGTATTGAGGCTCGGCGTAGACATTGAAGATGAGCGCTGACAGTGCGGAAACCAGTTGTCCTATATATGTGTTCCTCAGAGATTGCATCATGCCAGTGTCAGTCGACTTGAGATTACTATGCACAAAGCTGACTTCAAACGCCCATTCGACCCTCGTAACTCATTCGATATAGAGAGAGAAATATATGATATATGCTTCTGCTGCGCATGAGAAACTTGAACGTGTCGCCAGATGTTATGACTCCTTGCTCTATCTGTCGCAAGACCTTGGAGTATAGGCCGTACAAGGTGCTGAGAGGGTTTCCAGTGATAATCAAATCCTTTGTGACCGAAATAACCCACAACCTGCACAGGTAGATCAGCGGGGTCAAGGACATCGATGATGCTAAGTGGGGATTAGCTTTTCATGGCCGCACGCTGTTCTAAGTTCGGATCGACAGTCCTGCAACCAAAACTTGAGGGCAGCATCGGTTTATCTGTCAAATACGTGTATGCCGTTGGCTACTCGTCTACCGTTCTGTCTAATCAAGTCTTCAATGGACACCACAATTGAATTCAAAAATCGAGAGGACGTACTATCCCCCAAACAAGCGCCCTGGCGAAGGATGAATTTTCTTTTTGATCAGGCGTGGCGATATACACGGTGGCTTCCAGCAGCTACACTCACGTAGCTCCGGTCGCCCGTGGCAAAGGATGATCATCAAATTATGATGAGCTTTGGTGTCGGATTACGGTGAAATTTCGGATATTTAAGCACCGGTTAAAGTCACAACATACAGCAGGTGCATTCGTTCATACTGATTATCAGCTGTGTAGTGTCATGATTCGAGCCAAGTTTATAACGTGCCTAAGAATGCTTTGTTTTTGTTGCGCTGCTGGTCAGGTTGGATCAATGCAGAAGCCTCGCATGAAGCAATTGTGATTAATACCAACCAATTATTCTGATTATGCGAGATCGTTAAGGTAAAGGTAATATATACCGACGACGAGATCAAGATGCTACAAAAATGTTAATTGTAAGCAACGCCAGCAGTCTTTTCAACGAGGAATTTGAATTGATCGACCTTTCAGCAATGATGAGAACGAAGTGAAAAGGCGCTGGATACATCTTAGTCCGATTTAAAGTGTGGCTGAAAAAGTGTAAAATCACCTATGCAATGGACTGGGCGATTGTGAACATTCCGCCATCCCCCCCTGCCCGTTGTCGGGATCAACCACATGCTCTGTGCTCGCTCGCGCATATTCAGCGGTCATGGAAGCATTTATGTCTCCTTCCACCACGGATGACACAAAATCACCAGAACATGCAGGTTCGATTTGGTGGGCGAAACAGATACTCTGCGTCCTTTCACCCTGAGACATGTGGACCAGAGAGGCATTTTCTTGGAGACGGCCGAATTTGAGTAGACGAAACACCTTGGAGGCCATGATGTTCTGCATGGCAAGAGCGGCAAGGACAAATGCGAACTTCAAGATGGGAGGAAACGTAGACTCCGACGAAAAAATGACGATTATAGCCATTGTGTTCACTGGGATCATTGTCCTACAAAGCGTCGGCAGTAACGATGAGCGTATGATGGCAAACAAAGAAGTCAAATGCACATGACGAACAAGTAATACAACTGTCCTGTCAGTAGCAGTGCCCTCGATGCTTGACCCAATCCCTGGCCACAAACGAAAGAGATGAAGCCCTTTCTTCTCGTATCTACCAAGTTATATCTAAGCACCTCTAAGGATATCGCGACGAAGACGGCAGTATCAAATGCTGTAACGAGGGCGAAGGATACTGATGCGAACGTCCTGACGTTAGGGGTGGAACTGAATGGCATAGTTAACGCCGCCGTAAGCGTTATCAGCCACAGAAAGCCGAAGACCGCCTTGATCTTTGGTGATAAAGAAAATACAGCTAATGCTCGGAAAAGAAAGAGAAGTGAATTCAAAATCAAAGAGAAGGCTTCGAACCAGGCGACAGCTTTTAGGGCTGGTTCACGACCGGTTCCAGATTGTGCTGTGTACTTTGGTTTCAGCTCAATGAATATCGTCTTTCCTGGTGAATCATTTACCTAAGAATCCCAGAGTCGACATGAGCAATCCCCCAGTTGTCGTCCTGCACAGCTGATAAGTTCGGGCATCTTTGTTTCCAACCAAAAGCAACGAACCGAGCCAAGACATATACTGTATCGTATAGAGCGAATCTCCGTCCGGTAAACATTTCCACATCATCTGCAAAGGATATGAGGAGCTCCCAGGTCCAAAGCTACGAAAGAAAAAATGTGACCATCAGCTTTAGACGAGATTCAAATCTGATACTGACCGTGAGAAAGGCTACTATAACATACCCTTCAGCTTGTGATAGATAAAACGGGGCTAGCACATCGGAAGATGGGAAACCCATCTGAACGACTGAAAAGGATGGCTGACAACTGCCTGGAGTGCACCTTATATACGCATGCACCTTTGGAATCTCACCCACATGGAGGCTACGTACGGGTGATGATCGTCCATTGACAATGCAGATGCGACGTCCGAGGTGACAGGAGTCGGAGCCCTTTCAAAGCGGCGGCGGCTATACATCCGAAGACCATTGGAAGCGCCAACGACAGATTGATTTCAAGTACCAACAAGTCGTACATAGACAAATGCAGGACCTGAGGAGTTTGAAGCTTTTGACGGAAAGAAGAAATGCAACTGAGGATACTATCCACAGGCAGTCAAATGCATCTACATCATTGTCACTGTATTACAATATTTATCAGTCTCGGAGCTGAAGATAAAGCGATGTACATACCGGCCTGACTAGTCAAGGTTAGTATAAGTATACCGCATATATGCAGCTCGAAGGTGAAGAAGAAACATGAAATGTTTATTGAAAGAAGACCGGGGTTATACTTTTCGGTATGTACTACTAGTCATGAGTTGAATCATCATAGGGTCCTAATGGAGAAGTGGCGTGAAAGGAGGAGGGGAAGTTGGGTGTCGTCGAAATACATGTATATAGTCATACTTAACCGTGATCATAACAAAGAGAAAATAATTGACCAAAAAAGAGCAGATATTGGAAGAGAAAGCCTGAGAATAATAATACAAAGTGAAGAACGACGTGTTGACTAGTGGAAACAAGGAAAAATAGGTCGGAATGTCGATTAGAACCCGCGTCAAAAAGAAGATGAATAGAAGAGGACGCAGGTGAGAATAAGAAGAGCAGGATAAAGAAGCGAGAATAAATCGAATAAAGCAGCCGGGGTAGGTTCCTGGACCATAAACGATCATCCGCCCGTGCATGGGTAAACCGAATGGATAATGAAATGCGAGAGCGACGAACAGGGAATAATAACGAACGTGAGGCGACACTCAACCCAGCATGCCTGCGTGTGTAGCATGCGAAGGGTTCAAGCACGGTAAACAGCGATGCAATATTTAGGAAAGCAAGTCCGAGGGAAAGCAAATAGCACTATTGGAGGATTGGATGAATATATTCGGATGTATGCGTGTGACTAACGGAGATGGATATTGCGAGGTGGGTATAGGACGAAAGCTGATTATATGCGGAGAAGGGAGATGGGAAGCCCAGACTCATGCAAAGGAAGATGAACGCTGCACCAGGCAAGCGAAAGAAGCTAGCCGAGCAGATTTCGCAGACAGTGTATGCGAGCAGTGACACTTGAGTCAGCGGAAAGTGAGAGGAAGAGAGCTTGCAAGGTACAATGGTATGGACAGATGCTAGACAAGCAAGCCACAGGATATTCGGGGTACGGAGGGCGAAGCCCGAATGGTCAAAATGCCAGATGTACTTTTACAGGCCTCCGTCAAGAACACCTCGGACATCTTCGACAGTCGCTAGGTCCGTAAGGAAGGGACAAAGGTCGCTCAGCTCCTGGTCGTGCGGGTCAGTGAACCAAGACGACACAGGTACGGCATTATTAGGATGGAAGATATAAGAAGCTGGGGAATTGTCAATGATGATCGTGTCCTGTATAGGTCGTCCAAGCTGCGAAAGATCCTGCAATTTCGATCAATATGAGCAAGCGCCCGATCGGTCAGAGCATTGAAACTCACCTTCACGTAGTTGCCCCTATGGTTATAACAGCTTTCTCGGAACAGCCGATGTGACACGACGCGATGAATGTCAAGCTTGTCCAAGACAGGGTCGGCATACTGGGCAAAGTTTTAGTTACTGAGCGAGACGACTGGAAGGAACTGCACTCACCTTGCTGAGACTTGCCGTGAACACGACAACCTCGTAGATCTCACCCATTTTCTTCAGAAAGCTATCCACACCTGGTCGCTTGATCACATAGACGTTATGCCAGTGATATTCGATCTCGACCGGAACGACGTAGTCAGCTTGTTGTATTGACTGACAAAAGATATGTTAGTACTCGGCGCTGACAATGTGCTCAGTACATACCTTGAAACTACTATGCACCAAAGTCTCGTCAAGATCTAACACTAAACATTTTCTACCGACATGTTTTGGTGAAACAGGAGGTAAAAGCGGCTTCGGCATGCCATCCTGTCTAAAACATTAGTAACAGCGCCACATAACGTTGCCAGAAAACACTTACGGGGCCTACAGGAATCCCTGCACCTCCCTGCATAATTAAACGTTCCTCGTCGTCCTCGATCTCATCCATCGGTGACGACTCATCAAGGTCCTCGTCCTCCGTGAAGCTCGTGGAGCCGTCAGACTCGTTTTCGGAATCCTGGGTATGAGTAGGAGGTTCATGATGCGTCTCCTCAGGAGTACCTGTCGAACCAGGCGGTACGACCGCACCTGACGTGACACCTTCAGTTTCCTCCTTTGGCAGTAGTGACCGCGTAGGCGTTGGAGGCACAACAATGTCAGATTCTCCCGCTTCTGGGATTTCAATGGACTGTAGAGGCGTAGGTAGTTTCTCGTTTTCTGGTAACGCAGGTTCTGGTTTCGCCTCAAGGTGCTCATTGCCATTAGGTTCGGTAGGCTGCTTTGTGGGCGCTGGCTCCTCCGCGGCTTTTGCTGATGGCTCTTCCTGTGTGGCGGTCAGAGGCGCAGGCTCTGACGTCGGCTGTGCTGCTTTATTAAGCTCTATGTCTGCATCGTGGAAACGACCCGAGGTAGCGATACAAGGCACGAAGACGTGGAAGAGTCGGGAGAATACAGACGGCTTCTTGGCCTTTTTCTTGGTTTTCGACCGTGACTTGGGACGTTTCTTCTCTTCATGAGATGATGATGCAGTATGTGCACCATCAGAGACAGTATTTCCTTCCTTGCGTCGCGTCTGAGTATGGGTATGAGTCTGTGTGCCAGTAAGGGTGGTATTCAGAGACGCCTTGTCCTTTTCCGCGTCGTTTGTGCGGTCGGGTTCGTCAGGCTTATCCTTTGCTGGAGATGAAGAGGTCAAAGGTGCACTGGGTGTAGGCGGAGGAGCAACGTCTCCAGTAGCCGAGGTCGACTGTTCCGGTGGCGAAGGAACATGCTCTGGCTTGGAAGGCTCTGGCACGGTGCCGGACGTGGTAGCTTGACCATTTGGCACGTCGGATGCAGCAGTTGAGGTATGTGTATCCTGAGCAGGAGAAACGGGAACTCTAGAGGTATTATCTAAGGCAGATAACCCCTCTGCAGGCTGCGCACTGGCAGACTCTCCTTCGAGTTCCTTTCCCTTTGAGCTCTGTAATACAAGGTCAGTTAGCGACCCGCCGAGCTCATTGTTGGAGACTGTACCTGGGATACTGGTAGTTGCGGAGACTCAGGAGAGGCCATGTGTCTGGCGGCGAATGCAGAGGGTGTACGGGTATAAAAGCGCGACGTTGTCGTCGTTCACCAACATACGTCCGACTGACAACCCCTCCGTGTTTGCCTCGTGTTTGGATTCCGTGGGAATATCTTCTGCCTTTCCGGGGACAATTGCAGCCCGCATTTACGTCTCGGCTTCGGCCGGCACTCGCGTATGATAGCCGGCACACATTACAAGTACGCCGAACTTCCGTAAAATGGCAACTCCTTATGTTCGAAATCTCTCAACAAGATACACTTGGACGCAGAACCCAGGAAAGGTATATGCTCTAGATGTCGAAGTCAGGGAACACGTTGCAGACAGCATGCACAAGCGAACATCAGACGTAACACTCAACGTACAGCAGGCACGCGAAGATCGCACTGCTGGCTAGCCCTTCTCGGACTTCTCTCTGTCAGTCTTGGCTTCGGTATTTCAGATAATGCAAAGAAGTCTGTCATTCATTCATGAGAAGCCCGCTTGGTGCTATGTGCGTGTATACACTAGCGTGATCACCTGCGAATGCACGTCTCCGATAAATACGGGACTCTGCACAATTCCAGTGGGCACAACATCAGACGAGAACGACGAACTGCCGTTGTATGCCAACAAGCTACCGCTTGACGTCGTACTCTGAGGTTTTTGACATCAGTATTCACACTCAACTGAGCCAAACAAAGGACCTACATTCGTAAAATCCGAGGCAAGTGTAATATCCGAACCGCAGCTCAAAGTGCCATTGGTGGCGTCAACAGCACAAGGACCCTTCGAAGACGTGAATTTGATAGACCTAGGGACACTTCCTGCGACCGGCCGGAACGTGGCACAGGTCTGTTGCGACCAAGTGCCTTTGGAAAGTATACAGCCTACGTTTGCTCCGGCTGACGTGAAGACCTGGATCATCCCCTTGTCTTCGGTTGAGGTCTGTAAGTGGCATGTGAGATTTAATGGATGAGAGAAAGAAGAGGACTTGCTGGTGTAGGTGCGGATGAGGTAGTGATAGGTGTAGGCGTCGGAAGACCTTTAGGCCAGTAAAATACAGTATCTGCGCATCCCGAGTCTGAGTCTGCGTCTGCGTGAGTGAAGATTCCGTCAATCACGCTTCCTTTAGTTTCAAAGCTATGTCGTCAACTTATCAGGGATAAACATCTACAGAAAACGTGAATACGGATACATACTGGTACCAGAGTTCATTCAGGAACTGTTTGTTCCTCCCGTTACAGTTGATGGTGGGTGTCTTCCCAGTAGCCTGCTTCAGAGTATTCATAATATCGGTGAAATTGTAAGTCTGAGTAGAACTAGGCACAATCCTGGACACCACAGTCAAGACATGAATTCAGTCAAGGATGAGAACAAACATACCCTTTTCGTTTCAGGAACTCGAAAGTAGGGAGGATCTGGAAGAGAGAGATCACACGTTTGATGAAGATTACTACATCGTTCCGGTTGTTGAAATTCTGGATGCACTCAGGTTCCAAGGTCGAAATGCACGTAGCGTCTGCGAAGGGTTAAAAATGGCTGAAGAAATCAAACCAACGGACTCCTCACGCTTATTGAACTCATGTTCCCAGAATGACTAGCAGTGGAACCTAAATTAGGAAAAAGACAGACGTAAACAGTGAGCATTAGCATACCTCGTCATTGCCAGTGTTGTCTTTCCAGAACGTATGCATATAATCCAAAATCTCGCCCTCACCATGCAACTGAAGGATCTGGGTGATGTTCTGAACTTCTCGATCCGGTGCACAAAACTGGTCAAAAGTTCCATCACAATGATCCGGCCAAAGTCCTAAGTAGCACAATCACCGCAATCCACGAGTTCAGGTACGAACATGCCTTTCTTTACACATCGACTTGTCCACGTACCATGAATAGTCCAACTGTTATTGGGTCCTGCAAAAGCAACCGGGCTTTTGTAGTCCCAAAATTGGGTCTGCAAAAAATGACCTCCTGGAGCGTTGAAACAACACAAATTCTTTTGGACCGTCGTGTTATGACACGATAGCGGCATGAAAGGGTTGATATCGTTCAGAATGTTGCATTTCGATCGACCCGGAATGAGGAGGGACGGATCAAGCAGGATGCTATCTACCTCTGCCCGTTGGCCCAAAGTCGACGGTTGCACAGCGATGAGGAAACCTGAAAGAAGCAGAGAAGAGAACATATCTGCCAAGTAACCACACAGATTGTACGGTTATCGCTGGCATCTTCTGACCATATGGTAAGCCATTTATATGCAACTTTGCTTCAGGCACCCGGCATGGACGAGAGACAGTAGACAGACAGGCCCATGTGCGACCTCGGAAAGCTAAGCTTAGCGAGTCTTGATGGTGGGTTCTGGGGTAATCATAGACCTTGAAAGCATTCAATTGTTTCATCCCACAACGTGCTCACACAGGGCATAGGTGTATGTAGAAGCTGGCCAAAACGGTCCTTGTACAAGTCGTAATCTGAACAAAGCAATGCAACACCCTAAAGCGCAAGATTAGTGAACAGCAAGACCATACGAATATCGACTAGACCTCAATCCAGGGCATAAAGTAGGACAGCGGCCTGTTGACAGACAGACAAAGTGACAGGGAAAATGCTCGAGGGGAGACAAGTCGAGGAGGTCGAGGGACAGATTTAATTATGGGAGTGGGCGTCCAGTAGCCGCATGCACGTGTGTCTAATCATTGAGTACTGCTCCATTTCGAGTCCCTTTTCTCCCGTTCCCACCAACCATCTCTGCCCTTTTGAAAAATCACTCTATTGC
The DNA here is from genome assembly GCA_964035595.1 of Somion occarium. NCBI lineage: Eukaryota > Fungi > Basidiomycota > Agaricomycetes > Polyporales > Cerrenaceae > Somion > Somion occarium. Next base: position 884,076 of record OZ037947.1, read on the forward strand.
TTGATATTCTGCCAAACTGTTGACGATTGCTTTCATTGATTCAGCTGTGGGGCCCACTTGTTGTCACCAGATACGAAGCTTCTACTTCATCTCGATTAGACTGGTCACTCCTTTGAGTACACGCAGTAAAAGCCAATTTGCAAGTCGTAAACTTGAAAGAATGGGATTCGAACGCGACTTCGAATCTATTCGCGACTCTACAAGATCTGAAGAGGCGCGAGAGCGAATAGTCAATGATCGGCAAACTAGCTCAGCTGCAGCTAAGCTGTCGAAGCTGCCAGCCGCCTCCGAGCGAGGGCTGTCTACAGTAGTCCTCGCACTGGCGACTGTCAGTTTCTTCATCTTCTCTACCCTCCTTTATATTCGGCCTTATATCTGGGCGTATTCCACCAGTCCTTACAAGACAATACACGACTCACACCATCATGCGTACTGGTTATGCTTATACTTCTCTTGCTCTCGTCTCCGCCCTTATACCTGCCGCTAGCGCACGAATGCTCCTCAAGGACGAATTTATTGGCGAAGACTTTTTCTCTCGTTGGAAGTGGGAGACCTTCGACGATCCTACACACGGACGTACGAATTATGTTGACCAAGAAATTGCAAAAAAGAATAACCTCTCATATGGCATGTGGAATCATTTGTAACTGCTGGCTAAATGTCTTAACAAATGAATTCAGCCTCGGATACAAAGTTCGTCATGCGAGCAGACTCTTTCTCTACCGTTCCGCAGGATGCTCGAGGGCGTGACAGCGTTCGCATCTCATCATACGATGCCTACGCCGATTCTGTCATAGTCCTCGATCTTGCTCACATGCCAGAGGGATGCGGCACCTGGCCTGCCTTTTGGACTTTGAGTCATAAAGGCCCATGGCCTAACGGAGGTGAGATTGATATTGTAGAAGGTATGTCCCACGGATTACGCGAGTTTATTATCCAAGATATTCACCCTTGCAATAGGTGTCAACCTCAATCAAGCGAATCTTGCCTCACTTCACACAACCCCATCGTGTACGATGCCACAAAATCGAGATCAGACCGGGTCAGCATCAGGCTACCCCCGTTGTTGAGAGCCACCTAACTCAATGACTATCAGATTTTCCACGTCAACAAACTGCGATTCGTCCGTAAACTACAATCAAGGTTGTGGTGCCTCCTTCGCCAAACCTGCATCCTATGGTAACCCCTTCAACGCCCAGGGTGGTGGATGGTTCGTCATGGCCCGTACCCCTGAAGATGGCATAAGAATTTGGTTCTGGTCGCGAAACGATCCTAATGTGCCTCCAGAAATCTGTGATTCGGATTCGCAAGATGGACCTTCAGATCTTACGCCGAGTCCTAGTTGGGGCAGGCCAGAGGCTAGTTTCCCGCTTGGAGACAATTGTGATTATGATAGTCACTTCGACGCTCATAGCATGGTGTTTGATCTGACTTTTTGCGTAAGTCACAGAGTTGTGCGGAATGACACAGACGCTAAGTTTTGTTGCATTTTAGGGCGATTGGGCTGGTTCTGCTTATCCTAACAGCGGCTGCGGGGGCAATTGTGTTGACTGTGGGTCTTGACTCTTCTTCTCACTTTCGTATCCTAGTTAACGATAGAGCGTCTCCAGTTGTCAACAACAATAATGAGGCCTTCTCTGAAGCGTACTGGGAAATCAATTCCCTTCGTGTCTATACCCCTGCCTGATCTGGCAGTCACGTTCTTTTACTTTCTCTCAATCTCGAATCGGAATGATACCAGAATACCCTAATTGCTTAGATGCGTATTTAGATAATAGATAGCATAAAGCCTCCTTGTCTCTTGGCAAAATGCTAGAGAAAAAGGTTCAATAACTCGAACTCTAGCGCGACTACGGATTCTCGTTAAAGCATTATTTCTCGTGGTGGTGTGGGCGGATGAGCTGAGAGCAATGTGTGCCCAATCTCCTGAGGAAAGTCATCACTTATCGACGATGATCATGTATTCTTTCCTATGTACCCACAAGAGCAGATCAAAACGCCATGTTGAAATGCGCGGTAGACGTGTCGCGTCGCGTCTGCAGCTGGGAAGCAGCATGTGATCGCGATTCATTATCAGGCTGTTTGTTCCCTCGTCAATTCTTCGTCGTCAGGTTCCGCAGTTTCAAGTGAACTTTTCCCTCCGAATCTTACCACTCATTTGCAGGGAGATCTTGACGGGAGTATTTCGTACTTTGTTGTCCATACAATAGATTCCCTTGCCAAGTTACTCAGATATCCCGTTAATACACTGACAACAGTCAAATGCTTCTCAATGTTCAGGCTTCGAAGTATCCCGCAGCATGTTCGTACCCCACGGTCTCCGGATCCGTATCTTTCGATGCTTCTACTTTGCTTCAAGTGGAAGTTTATTCACGTTCTTTTGATTCGCTCTGGATAGACGCATGACGTTTAATTGGATCTCGAAGGCCTCGAGGGCTGCGTGTGAGCCGTAACCTCCCCTTCTCACATGGCTCTCGAGAACACTTAAGCCGGAAACCATTTGCATCAATGGGTCATCGCACGACGGGTTATGGGAAACGTGCTAAAGTTCTTATGCGAAGAGCGAATTCTTCATATATAAGCATGATGCCCTTCTCGGACGAAGATTCCTCGTTGACTTCTGTGCCCTCCGTTTGACTGCCTACCCAGGTTGTCTCTCGTTGTCTCGTAGTGCAACATGCCTGCTATTATGCCTACGGCGGTTAAGTTTGCCTTTGCTTTTGCTGTGTTCGCCGTCCTCGTCGCTCTGCCTTTCACTTGCGGAAAATCGACGTTGCACGTTGAACGTGATGACAACCTTCCCGCTAGAGTTCCTTATGTCTTCCCCGCTCCCGGTACCGATAAGGTACGTTGAATTTTGCACGTACGATTTGTGAAGTTGAGTAGACTTACCCTTCCCTTTGTATAGGTTGCAGATATGATCCGTTCTCGCAGAACGAATGGCACCTTGCTTGACCTCGATGGTGTCCTGTGCGTCTCTGCCACGATTCTAATCGGTCCGGGCTATTTCTGACGGAGTTTGGCATGGGTATTCCAGACTCAATGACCAAAACCTCGCCTCGACTTGGAGCGACCTTGCTGGTATGATCAGAGACCAAAATGCTATTCCCGCCAACATGCGAGAGCTATTTGTGAGTCGTGGGAACTTTCAGCCATTCTCTTGCTATCTGTAGTACTCATGACGCTATTCTTAACGTCCTGCTAAACTATAGATCCTCCGCACGGGAGTCCTTAATGACGCCGCTTACGTCTGGCTACAACACGAATCAGTTGCTCGCTCTGTTGGCTTCACCACCGCTCAACTGCGGGAGATTCGTTTTCGACCAGCTTTCGCCCACCAAGCACTTCCTTCTACACCTCTCAATAGCTCGCAAAACGCTGCCATGCTCCTCGCCGATTTCATGACAAAGAACGTGAACGTGCCTCAACCGGTGTTTGATGGTTTGAAGAAGTTCTTGAACAATCAGCAGATGGTCGATGCCGTAGCGACGGTGGGGGTGTACAACCTTGTTTCTCGATTCGTGGAGGCCTTGAATGTGGATGATAAGATGGACGTTCCGGTCCCAGTTCCGCAATAAGTCTGGATGTCGTCGTCGGTAATACGATTGTTTTTCATAATGACGTTTATTCCTTAAATGGGACGTGTTTCGCGAGATCTTGAGCCTTCAACCCAAGTCCGAGGAGAGCAAATATATAAGGACTCCCGGTTTACTCAAGGTTTGCAGTGATATCATGTGCTGCTCTCACTGCGATAGTCGGGTGCGCGGCAAGGGGGACGCTCCTAGCCCTTTGCTTTTCCCCCAAGCAAAAACACGTCGCAGGATAACAAAAGAGGACAACCAACCAGCAAGAACGCGCAAAGAGCAAGGGTCTCGTGCTGTGAATATATTTCCATATCCGGTCCTCGATCATCCTCGGCAATCTGCAGCCTATTCACAACGATGATCGAGCATTGCACGCACTGAGCAGCAACGGCGTCCTACTATAGCTTAAGCATAACAATCTGGAAAGTAAACCCCCCGTTTGTAGATTGCAGTGCTTTGCATAATTCCATGAACGCCGCTGACGGTTTTCCTTTTGTTTGACCCAGTTTGTTTCACACAACTTCGTTGCGAGACTGCCAAAGTAAATACCGATGCAAAGGCTCAAATGTTCACGAGCTGCTTACAATTCACCATGACAATCATGCCACGAGCACTCTTGAAGGACTTGAAGGGATGTATGATGTTCTGATACCTCGACGACGGTCGAACAATGTGGGGACGGCAAAGACTGCGCGTTGTCTTATGCAGAAATGTACCGGAAGATGTCCGGGGTAGACCACCAGAACGTGGAGAGCAATGCTCTTCAGACTCCTCGAGCCTCGAGCTTCAAGCGCAGTGGATTAAAGAAGTCACGGTCGCGAGTCCCCGCTAGGATTCAAGGTGACATACAGTCGTGCACTGGCACCACGTAACAAACGTCGCTCAGCTATTTGGTTGGATCAAAGCCGGACAAATAGCGGAAGAGTTCTAGCGATTTTCACGGGCATTTGCAAAACGCTGTCAAGGTATGCAATGTTCTCCATTGTGGTAACGCTCGTCCCTTGACGCCTCCTTGGCCAGCACGCGTCCTTGGTCGTTTCAGCTATTTTTTATCCTAAACCCCTATGGAACGGCTTCCAGTACAGACAGTCCAATGTGAAATGATAATATCCATGGTCCTATTCTCGGAGGTACGGTTTCTATGAAATTGTTAATGTGTTCATTTGCGGGCTCATGATCATAACTCACGTCAGTTAGTTCACAGTAAGCAGTCGTTTCGGCAACATGGTCGAAAACTGAGTCAAAAGATTGCTCAATCTCAACTCGCAGACGCCATTGACTGGGTTGTCTGTTCAGCGCTTGATGTACAGTTCTTGAACGTATAAAGCTTGTGCTTGCATGCGGTGATTGGGCTGTTCATACCCAGTTTCCCGACCAACCTTCACTTATTGCCGGGAGCAGAGCTTTGCTCACTTAGCACTAATGTCTATCAATATTTCTACTCATCTCGCACTTGCTTTTCTTGCCTGGATAATAATCCGTTGTAGACAATGTGGCCTTCCCCCTGGCCCTCCGACGCTTCCACTTCTTGGCAATCTCCATCCCTTTCCGAAGACTCGCACGTATCTGAAGTTGCATTCTCCTCTTTCCCTAAGTTTACATACACTGATTTTGTTCGGCACTAGATTCACCGAATGGGCGAAGGTGTATGGAGAGATCTACTCGGTGCGCCACACTCAGTTGTATCTTCCATGTTGCTGACAGTGTCGATGTCTAGCCCAAAGCCGGTTCGGCCAACATCGTAGTCCTTTCCAGTCCAAGGATGGTCCGTGACTGCATTGATGTGAAAGGTGCTGCCACAGCCAGTCGACCCTTGCTTCATGTCATTGAATTGGTCGCAAACAATATGGAATTCACACTGACACAATATGGTTGGTATCCTTCCAAATGAATCCTATTCTTCTTCGTGCAGCTGGCAGGGCTGGCCTGGGGGGTGTGCGTTGGGCCGCGCATGACATTTTGTCACAACAGGCCTGCATGAGGCACCTCCCCATCCAACATGCGGAAGCTAGTCAATTAATGTTTGACTTTCTAGAGAGCCCAGAGGTCTGTTCTTTCAACTTCATGTACTTTCCATCACGCTGATCAGCTCGCTTTTTCTAGTTGTTCTACACCCACATTTACCGCTACACGGCCTCTGTGATTGTCTCTGTAGTGTACGGGATCCATTGCCCATAATATCATGATTCATTAGTGGATGAACTTCGCTGCATTACCGATGAGTTCCAACAGCTCGTGAAGCCTGGCGGCGTCCCACCAGTAGATATCATCCCGATTCTGAAGCACCTTCCTGAGTGTGTGGCGCCGTGGAAAGCCCGCTGCAGACATCTACGCGCCAAGCAACTCAAGTTCCTCTTCTCATTACTCGATACGTGTCAAAATTGCATGATAAATGATAAGCGCAATGATTGCTTCATGGAGTATATATTGGACAACCAAGATCGCTATAACTTGGACCGTGAACAGACTGCGCATGTGGATTTCCTTTCAGTGTCTTGTATGAGAGATACTGATATTCTGTTTTGTTACAGATACATTGGCGGGACGCTCATTGAAGCTGGGATAGACACCACTGCCATGTTTCTGCAATTCTTCGTTGCTTGTATGTTAGCATACCCTGAGGTGCAAGCTCGAACACGCAAGGAAATAGACGACGTGATCGGCCTCAACCGAACACCCCAACAAGATGATATCGAGAATTTGCCGTACCTAAGAGCTCTGATCAACGAGGTGAGCATTTCCGGGAGGTTACATGTAATGACAAGCCACTATAGATACACCGTTTCTGTCCTGTCACTCCAACAGGCCTTCCGCATGCGCCTATGGCAGATGAACATGTGTGTGCCCTTCACTATCCGGTTCACTCCGGGTGATTTCACAACGTGTTTTTCTCAGATTGACGACTACATTATCCCGAAGGGAACTACAATCTTCATTAATATATGTAAGCTTTCACTTCAGTCTTCCGCTGGACGTTTATGTACCTTGAACCTCGTGAAGGGGGCCTCTACCGTAACGAAGAATACTTCGAAGATCCTGACTGGTTCAATCCCGAGCGATATCTTCAATCGCCGTACGGTATGAAACCCGGTGTCAATCTCACGGGCTTAAGGAGTGATTATATATTCGGCGGTGGAAGGGTCAGTTTGACAATTGAATTATCAATTTCGTCAAGTTGTTGACCTTTTATATAGCGGATTTTCCCTGACATGCACCTCGCTTCCAACTCTATTGTGCGTTCTACTGAATCATCTAGGTTTGCAAATAGTATCAACGCTTCGACTCAGGCACTTAATGCCATGAACCTCCTATGGGCATTCGAATTCAATGCGGCTAAAGACCCTAACACTGGTCGACCCATTCCAGTTGACCCACATCACGTCACTGATGTAAGTCTGCTTGTGCTGGTAGTACCTAAATAATTTATTGCTGATATTCTCTAGAATTTGCTTTTGAGCCCAGAACCGTTTCAGTGTAACATTGTACCTCGAAGTAACAGAAAGGCTGAGATGATACGGAACCAGTTTGCGAACGCAAAGGCTACTTTTGATCTGTTCTGCGCATAAGCGGGTGCGTGAATCATTAGCGTTATATGGCTTTTCTTGCAGACCTTGCACCTTGAATTGTAGTGTCAGACTCGGACATTTTTGACTCCCGGGGATTGAAGGAGCAGCTTCAAAACGCGCCTCTAATCTACGATGGCTCTAGAGCACCGGACGTCTCTGTAGTTCAATATGCTGTCTCCCTGTATACGGACGGGGGGGTGTTTCAATGTATGTTAGCTCGATCAATCCCGACAGAGCAGTAACAGACATTTGTACCAAGACAAGAATCATTTAGGGTATCCTAAAGGATATTAATTCACGTATTCAATCTTCTGGAGAAGAGTACAACGGAGAATCCTGATAAAGAAGAGCAAATGCGCGGTTTTATGGCATTGTTTAGGACCAGAAGGACCGTAGTCAAGAGAATGCCAGATATCCGGCTTTGGTACTTAGCGCTAGACCTTCAGTCTAAAAAGATTGGTTTTCGGTGCAACCGATTGTTCCGTCTCCTAGCACCCTTCCCAACTCACGATACACAGATTTCGTATAAGGTACGTTGATGCTCGTGATCTCGAATAATCAGATTCCGGATGAGCAAGTAAACAATGAACGCGGAAAGGTGAGTGAAACGAGATGTGGCGATGCATGCACAAGAAAGCAAAGCAGATAAATATACATAGCAAAAGAACCCAAAGGCGAAGAAAAATCCAGCAATCCAAAGTTCATACATCTCGCGCCTTCTTAGACCTCTGATGTTCCGAGTTCAACGTGCAATAAAGGAAATGTCTCCGAGGACCGGGTGTAGCACCTGCAACGGCACTAGCCACGCGTGTGCCTATCGGTGCTGATTCTGGGTCATTGCCTCGCATTCCCAGACTGAACATCCGATCAAACACTGCGAAAGGATGAGGTCAGAGTCAGATTTTATAAGTCCTATGACAGTGAGATGTATGACATACATGTAGCAGCAAATGCCTTTGCTGTAGCTTGACAACTGAGATGCGTAAGTTGCAAAGGAGGGCTTACTCCTTCAAGCATTCGAAGGTAACGGAACACCATTGACGGTTGGCAGGGACCTACATGAAGCACTGTGAATCGCCTACCTTGCTTGTCGGTCAAAACATACGACGTACCAAATCGGAACATAGCGTGGTATGAAAGGCGCCACTTCTCGTCCAGCAAGCGAGCACAAGTTGCAGGATCCGGACAAGTTGGACACTGGACTTTATGAGAACAGAGAAATTTCAATCAAGTGCACGAAATAACTCACACATTGATACTCTTTTGCCATTTGAACAAGTCCAAGTTTCAGTACCCGTTCCAAGAACCACGTTCGCCTTGTCATAAATAAGCATTGTGCAGAGCAGGTGATCACCTAGGAACCTACCTCTTCTCTAGTTTAAGGAGCGTCTCATGACTCAAGCTGCTCATCTCACTATCTGTCCATCCGCCGGGGTTATCCAATACGAACCGGCTGGCTTCACGATATAGTTCTTCCTCCTCGAAGAGCTCCGCAATTCGCATAGCTTTGATAGGACGACCGGCAGCGTGTGTTAATAAGAATGTGCGACATTCTCGTTGGAGGGAAGGAACAGAGAGCTTGTGAGAGATGTTCATGAGGGATTCCACATTGTTCCAAGTGATCGTACAAGTGAGGTGGGGATAAACGAATTTCAGGAAATCATGGAAGCCGCTCGCCTGTTAAAGGATACCTCTGAATTTCATCCGAAGGTAGAGTGCGCAGAACGGTACCTTTTCTTCCTTCAGCACAATAACTGCATCGGGTCCATTAGTATGCGGTTTTCGTTTCACCTTAGCCTGTGCTCTTTGTTCCTTGGGTTTCGCAACATCGGTATCCAGGGGAACCAACTTTCGCCGCCCAGCCTTATCTAACTCAACGCTCTTGCGTTCTGTTGTCGGAGATGCAGAGTTCCGCAACCTGTCAAGGCTTTTCTTTCGCGCTTCTACGTCACGATCATTTGAGCCGCCGACATCACTAAACTCGCTTTCGCTCGCACTGGCCTCGCCATCTCCTGGCTCATTCTCCATTCGCGCAAAGGTCATCTCAGTAGGACCTTCCGGATGTGGTGCCTCACCAGGCATAGCCGATGGCGACTGAGAGATGGTAACAACTGATGACATGGATTGCGGCCTGTTACTAGATCCTGAGCTGGTCTCAGCCCAGTGACCACTCAAAGCCGCCTGAAAGAATGGAGAAGCAAAGTAGAGGACTTCCTTATGTGCCCTTTCAATAAGGACGTAATGTTCAGCGTGACTCTCTTTCAGACGTAATATAGCCATCGTGCTGCTGCTCACCAGAACGTTGTACTCTCAACTACAATCTTTACCGAGCCTGGAAACTTGCAGTTCCTGGTGAAGGTCTCATCGAGGTCAATAGGATCATTATCATCGCCGTCCGTGCTCATATCTGAGACCAAGTCCTCGTCGTCAGTTTCACATTCTTCGAGATACCATGGTGGAGAGTTTGATCGCATTGTGCTATTAGCAGCCGAACGGAATATGCCTGCCGCAGCGGCATGGGTTTCAGTGGGCGATGAGAGTGCTGCGGAAGGACTAGAATGAGGTCCTCGTGAGTTACGGGCGATGAGAATATGAGACGGATTTGTGGACATGGACGTAGCTGACCATGTAACGGTACTTACGGAACTTCATCTTTCCCAACTCTTTTACTTGAAACACTCACTGACGCTGGATGATTGCGGCCCGTTCTTCCCGCTAAGTTCAAGCTGTTCACGAACAATTCACGAAGGTCGTCCGACCAAGGCTAGCGTTGACACTCTTCTACAAGGTGAGAGGCCAAGTAGACATCCAGGCTAATCACCCAGTTTTTGAGCATGTTGTTGCAGGTGTTGGCTACAGAATGAAGGGGTGTTATACAGGAACCACGGAAATAGCGCCTAGAATTGTTGTCCTACGTACTTACTTCGACCATAGGATTCCCCCGCCAGAGCTTGCTAGGACGCGGCGAGCCCTAGAGCGGGCATCTCTACCTGTCAAGTTTTCTAGTGTTCTACGAAGATATTTGTATATCAGGTCCGTGTCGGGCTCCATATCGGCACGATTTGCATATGACTACTGGCAGGTACGTTTATGACCACACATGCACTTCTGGAAGAGGTTGATCTCCCGTAAGAAGGCCAAAAACGTTAGTGAGATGGTGACCCCGCCCCGCCTTTAGGAGTCATTTTTGGCTTTGGTTGACACGTGCCAGTGGGATGGATCTCTGTATTCATAGGGACAGGATCACCACATTGCGTTAAGATCTTGCAGCCGTTAACAGGTCAGCGCAACATCACCTCCCCAGTAGCGGTACCACCAACCATTTCGTATATCGCTCTTCCTATTTGTTAGTCCGAATCTTCCATTGATATGTTTTTCGAACTCTCTTATTTTATTTTTCCACAGAGAAAGCAATGGTATTTTATATTGCCAGTCTTGCTACAGGCAAGCTCGCTGATCAACTTACTGTCAACCCCGGTTTTGGAGCTTCACACTGCCATGGAGCTTCTCAGTGGTTTTACCCACGGCGTTTTCAAACCGCATCTGACGTTGTCATGTCCATGAGGGCATCTGCTATACAACATTTCTACGGGTAGCTAAGCTATCCATAGATGCCTTCAAACTCAATGCACATACATACGGCTAGCATACGCTGTTCTGCTCACAGATTGTCCGGGTCGGCATATCGCCATATGATCAACTGCTGTTCGGTGCACTTCTGCAACATATATAAAGTATACAGGCCAACTCTGCTGAAACATCAAAACAAATCTACCTCACTAGTGATCTTCGTCCATTCTCTCTTCTTACAATGCAGTTCACTCTCGCCTTTGCTACACTCGCGGTTCTGGCTAAAATCGCTACTGCAATGCCTGCGTAACTATCCTTGGCCCTCCTCAACGACCTCGTCGTATCGTCCATTGCATCCGTCCCAGTCAGCAGCGGTTTAGTCTCCTCCGTAGTGTCTGTTCCGGTTAGAAGTGGAGTCGTTCTTTCCGTTGTGTCGGTCCCCGCCAGCAGTGGTGTTGTATCGTCGTTCCCAAGCATCGTGACGAGCACAATAGCTTAGAGGTTCAGATAGACTCAACGGTGTCCAGTTCATACGGGATTGTGGGCTTGTCACTATACAGTCGGGTTTCATTGGAAGCGTTGTGTAAAGTTTATTCTCTACTGAGTCAGTCTCTACGGATATGCGTTAGGTTTCCATATCGTCATGCTGTAGAGCAATGTATGTTGGGCTAGTTGCTGTACGCTATCAAGCAAAGAAGAGCCTTCCCTTGGGACAACCTGCTATCGTTAGCCATTGTAAGGAGCTGAAGGATATCTTCAAACATCTCATGAGATCAACATGAGCATTGAGGCTACATTCAATCCAGTAACTTGTGCCACATGAAGAACTACATCTGGTATGCAAATGACCTCCTCGATCGCCGCTGGTAAAACATTCGAGACTCCCTGAGCCTTGCAAGACATGGAATGCGGCTTCCCACAGCCTCTGAAGGCTCACCTTAACCATGCTGTCTGTATGTCCTGTTGACTTGGTCACAGCTGTCCAAGATTTGGAAGTCGAAGTCGACGAGGTCAAGGACGAAGCAGGTTGGTTGAGGCATTCTCCAGGCGTCACATAGGCTCGTCAACGCTCTGTGGTGTCCGAGAGAAGACCATGGGTGACTAAACCAATCCAGGTAAGGTACTAATTCGTCTTAGTTCCTTTTCGTCTTCGCCATCTAGATTTATGCTGATGGCCTGCCCAGCTTCTTTAATGCGGTCTAATTCTTGCATGGCTACGACGGGCGTTGACCCATTCGCTATGGATAACAGAAGGCGAGCTTGAAGAAAAGTCCAATCCTTTCGCTTCGCAAGTATTCGTAACGCATGATGTGCCGGACGACCTGGCACGATGATGAATTGACTTTCATGCAATCGCCTACGACAACAATGGTAAACCTCTGCACAGTTATTACAATTATAAAAGTAGTTGACTTACTGCAATGATATGTTGTTGTCGTGACAATATTTGACTACCTTGCTAGACGGCCATAGATGCTGGAGGACTTGTGCTTTTCTTCCGCCTTCTTGTTCCAGCATGTCAAGAATGACTTGGGCATCCACCTCTTTAGGACGTTCTATGCAGACACCGATACGCCCAATCTTTCCTTCATCTTGAAGTTCTGCAAGAGTCTTCCACGCGGATATGGTGCGAGAATTTCGCTCCAAAGGCAAGTAAAGGAGATATGAGTCGATGCTGTCAACCCGAAAGAACTTCAAAGTGTGCGAAAATGCATCCCGTATTTGTGCATCGATGCTTGCCATTGGATCATATGTGAAGGGAAATGGAGAAGGTTGATGAATGGATGGAACAAACCTGGTTAATGAATGAATTCTGGCCACAATAATACATTATCTGAGAACGGTACTCACTTCGACTGCAAATAAAATTCTCCCTTAGAATAACCATGACGTCTTTCAAGCATCCTTATGCTCTCTGCTACGCGCTTTTCCCTAACAAAGACTCGGTGTGTGGAACTATCGAGTGTATGAAACCACATACCACAAACTGAAGCACGCTATCGTGAAGGAGTCAGATAAGTCATGTCAGTCATTCTTGAACTTGGATACGAACAGATGTCAACACCTTGAAATCCGCTTGTAAGCGCAGCACGAATAACCTCCGTATTAGCGTGGCGTGCTTTGCTAGAATGCGGGGGGTCAATCTTGTAGGCAAAAATTACTGCAGAAACGTATCTCCATGTCTCTACCTCATGGCTTTGAACAGCAGTTTTGGCCGCTGGATCGTAGACGGGTTGAATAGTTTCACGGTCATCTTGAAATTGAGCGACTATTAGAAGAAAGACATATAGTAATGGACTTGATGTAAAGAGTAAAGGTGCAAGACAAGAATCAAATCAAATCACTGGCCAGATGCTAGAGGACAATATGGTGGTAGAACCAAGACTCAAGAGCGCACTACGAGTATCACGGTACTGAACTTCATTTGCATTCAAAGTTCAAACAGTGATCGAAGAGAAGCGCCCACACAGTACGGCTCGCCCGGACAAAGGTTGGCGTACTTATTTCTTAAAGGCTCCAGAGTGATTTCCTTAGTCTGCATCTATCGGTATACATCGTAAATATCATGATTAAAGAAATGTCAACGTTCGCGACGTGACTGTCCTACGCAACTCTAGTGGCTCAGACTTTCTCGCTCGCCAACCTCCGAGTCGACCACGGCTAACAATGGGGTGGTTTGGATTAATTATCCTCGTGAATATTCCTGCTTTTCTGGGCCCTTCGAATCGACCTGATGTGAATCAACGACTGTCTCTTTCTTTTCATCGACTTCTACAGGGTTCTCCTTACCGATGCCGTTGCTGGCCTGTTCGAGGTCTTCGGGCCCTGTTGTGTTAGACGGCCTCCGCAGCCTACGCCAACCACCTTCCCATCCAATCCATGTGTAGCGTCCAGCATTAGGACCTCTAGCCAGAAGCACGAGTAAGCAAAATCCTTCCCAACCGAGGCCCAGACCCGCTGCTGGTCTCCACCCGTGGTTGACGAATACGAGAGAACCGACGGAAGTGCCCATTACCTGACCAATGAAGAGCTAAGAAAACTTCGATCAGTTCCGGCCATTGAATGTATCCATGTGAAGGGGTCTACCGAAATCAGCAATATTGCATTCAGTCGCGCCCTCGCATCAGTCTCCAGTCCGAACACCCAATTAGTCAAGCTAACTTGCTGCATTTGCCGAAAGACGTCAATTCCGAAGCAGGTGATGACCACGGCAGCGACAGTGATGCCTCCTGCGCCTGTCTCGATCGCCCAAACGATGAGGAGAAGGATTGTAGAGATGAGAACCGAAAAGTATGGATGTAGCGTGTCTACCAGACGACCAGTAAATGGAGCGCAGCAAACTCCCGCGATTCCAATGAGACCAAAAAGTCCGATCCCGAGACTGAAAAATAGGGTCAGACTATTAAACTTGTGATCAATAGCTCGCTCACGTAGAGAAGTTGTATGGCGGCCCGCCAAGGAGGAACGTAAGAGTGACCTGCGGCACGAATATAAGCATAGTAGCGGACAGCAGGAGAAGGAAAGCTCTTACCCAGAAATTGGTGAATGTCCCCATACTAGCTATATTGATGAGCACCGCTTGAACTAATACTGGCTCCGTTATCAGAAACTTCCCCATTGTAACGAAGACTTGAGGGTATGTCAAATCCTTGTTTCGCCTGGGGTAATCTGGTATCGTAGCCCACATCATGATCAAGACTAGCCATTGCACGCCAACTGCTATCCAATATACGACCCGCCAACTGACAAATTGGGCTACGATGCCAGCCAATACTCTGGCGATAAGAATGCCCAGAAGCAATCCGGCCAAAACGATCGAGAGGGCCGATGCACGCCTGTGAGGAGGCGCTAAGTCTGCCGCAAGAGGCATGAGAATTTGTGGTACGACGGTAAATATTCCAACGAGGAATTCGAGTACTTCAAAGGTAGTGACCGACTGTGTTAACGGTAGACCAATGGAGAGTGACGCAGCCCCAGCAGTGAGAAGTAGAATTAGTGAACGACGTGGAACCAAGTCACCCAAGGGAGAAATGAACAGGAGGCCGACAGCGTACCTGTGCAAGGATGTATAAGTCCCGAGATCAACTTCAAATGCCATCTCGATACACACCCTGTTTGTACGAGGGTCGGAATACGAGACACCTCATCGTGCGAGACTTCGAAGGACTCCGCAAGTTGTACTGAGAAATCATTAGTAACAAAAACTCAATGGCAACGCCAAAAGAAATGGCGCATACTTAGAAGTGGTTGGCAGTAGTACAAGTTTGACACAACTGTTCGCATGTGCAGTAAACAATCAGTTCCACGAATTCTACGCCCAAGATAGGTAACATACTGAAAGTACTGGAAAGTCCAAATACGATATTGAGAAGTAGCGTCCATTGGTGAGGATTTTTGGGGTCATGCTGCAATCGTTTTGGGATGGGTATAATACCGAAGTCCTTCGTGCTGATCTTTTCGTGAATTTCGTCTTCAGGAGGATCGTGGTTTGTCATCCGCTGAACAGGCTCTGCTATAGCCAAAGTCATGGAGTCGGCTCTCGACGGTGGTTCATTCTGAGGATTTGCCTCTCGGTCAGTGAGAGACATTGCTGGTTGCCGCTGGGCTGAAGATCACTATTGCGAGTATTTATACGCAGCGTCCGTGTACTCCCACGCGGCCGAAAATGCAAGGTGGCTACTTGACAATGCTTACAGATGCAAAACAAGCACCACAGAGGTATATACTACAAACGGATCAGGGCGCGTCAGGCTATACACGTTGTAAGAGGGATCCGTAGGTACGCACGTACGGATTCTATAGTTCTATAGTATAACTGCACTGTGCAACGTATCACGCTTATAAAATTAGCTACAAGATCGTGTTGAACGACTAGTCAGATATCGTGCTTGAACTTACAACTCCAGCAATCCTGAAAGAAAGCAATTGGTGGAAACATCATCGTCGTGTGCTGAACAGAGAAATGGCTATTCTTAGCAACGGTTCGCCGTCGGAGCATGCAGTGGGTCAATACTTTTCGCGTAGATAAGATTAGATGTCATACCTCAATACGCTTGACGGCAGTGTCGCTTTGACACTGACAGGTCTCCCCTTATTTACGACCACCGTGGCTGTTGGTAGTTGTCAATCTCAGGGATCTTCTCTGAAAGAGAACATTTCTAGCAATAAGTAAGATATCGCCCTTACCTCTGTGTTTTGTCGTATATCTTGTCTTCAACGGAACTACCAAGTAGTACTACTATTGACCTAAGCTTGGACCTTGGAGACGTTACAGTCGAGGCCCGTTCATACTGAGACTATAAGAACCGGTTAACAACAAATCGTACGTCACTTTATCCGTTACAGGGTGCTCAGTTCATACATTCCATTTCTGTAGACAGATGTCCAGCCTACCGCAAGAGTTGGTGGAAGAGATTATTGACGAATTACAGCACGGTCGAGCGACGCTTATGCATTGCTCCCTAGTCTCCCGCGATTGGCTGTATCGCTGCCAATACCATCTACATGGAAGCGTAGTACTTAAGGAAGGCTACGGGGCGTATCCTCTTTGATACTACAATTCCTCCCTTCTGCGAAAATATCTTCGTCGGATAGTTGTAACCTCCATCGGTGCTAATGTGGCTGTACTCCTAAAAACATTCGACTGGAACGGAGTCAAACCACTTGAGTTTCACAACTGCACCTTTTTCAGGCAAGATCCACGCTCGCTTGCAGGTCTCGCTCATCGCGTGGAAACGCTCAAGTTCACCCAGTGTCAGTTTGAGAGCATTCATGATCTCCTCCTGGAAATAGACAAATTTTCGAATCTCTCTGAGTCATCCGTCGGAGATTTATCACTTGATCGTATCTCGCTACCAACTCTCTCAGATCCCGCCAAACCATCCATTGCAACGAAATGCAAGCTACAACGATTCGCCCTCGATATGGAGATCAGTACAGCAGTTTTCAATATGCCATTCACGATAGCGCAGGGCGTTCTCAGTGCCAAAATGCTCCTCATGTCCATATCCATCGAGTCACTGGAAGTGTTGGAGCTGACACGCCTCCCTGCTTCAGCTAGCGTTATCTTAAACTATATCCTAGCCAAGGCAGGCCGAACGCTTCGACATCTTCGCGTCAGTCTGAGTACTACTCTTCGATGCAGCGTGGATAATTCGGGTGAGCTTTGACACCCCTCAAGACGAGATGATAGACTGACTGACGTCTGTCGTAGATCTCAGTGGCTTAGAGTAATGTCAAGCCTTATAATCTCTAACTTTCCTCAGATGGCATACCCGTCGAACACTTAAATCAACTGTCGTCCTTCTTGACGAAGTTACCTTCGTCTCAGCTTTGTCGAATAGTCATGCGGTGTTTCGGCAAGTTGCCACTCAAGTCAGAACTAGAGGCCGTGGATGCTATTCTCTTGCGCCCTATCTTTAGTTAGTCCATTGTCTTTGTCTTCAATGAATGGGACAAGGCGAATGCTGAACAACTGGAGAATGTACTACATGCTTTCCTGCCTCAGGCTGCTGCACGCCGTCTCGTATTGGTTGAATTTGCAGTCGCTGGTGACTATTGTAAGTCCTTGTATAAATTGGACGAACGAAGTCCTCATTGATGCACAAGATAGGTGGTCTTGCGGATCGAAAGACTTCTCATTGAGGACCATTTCAGAAACTGAGGAAGGGTGGTGTGGTGCGATGTACACTTTCAATCATCGAAATGTATCTTTCTTGATTTGGTTGACCTGTTGTCCCTGCAAAATGATTTCCAAACGAGGTCCAAAGAGCGAGGCCTATGATCTCGTACAACCAACATTTGACGATTTAGAGAAGACGATACTGTCCGATTGCTTGATAAAGCATTATCGGATCAAGGATAATTGTCGCGGTACTTTCATGTCAAAGTAACTAGATGCTAAGGGAGAGTGCATGATATTGTATACATTGTGCTTGGGAAGATGCCCATCATGATGGTCTACCGCTCAAGTGCAACGATATACTTTCAGTTACGCTACAGAAGATATACATGTACTATTCGAAGGAAACAAAGTGTTACATTCAATCTCTTCAACCGATCAATACAGAGACCCCTCTAAGCAAGGCACGAGTCAAGGCCAGGAATGAATCAAAATAATCTTACCCCTTAACAATCTACCGAAGTGTGATGCTCGAAAAGCTTGAATGTATCTGTTGCAAGTACGTATTCCCTGCATATCAAACTGGCTTTGGCTGCGCTGCGTGGACGTATCTCACATTCGAAGGGCTTCGGGACTAAGACGACTCCCTGTCTGGGGTGAGCACATTCACAATTTAAGCACACGGTATTCTGCTCACATCCATGATGTTTCCTAAGTCGATATGCTTCAGTTCTCCACTGATAGGGTCTCTTGTTGGCGTGAAGTTGAAAGCCCAGATCATGTACATGACATTCAAGGCCTGACATTTTATAATCAGGGCATATAGTCGTTACGATGGTGCAAACGACTCACAATGGAATTTGATGCGAGCAATGAGCCGGGACAAATTCGCTATGTGCACATTGTCAGCTTCGGCCGTCGGTACTGGAGTAAACTTACTCGTCCTGCTCCGAATATGAAGTCATTTCGATATTCAGTGGTGTCAACACCGGCCTTTGTACCAAACTCCGAATGCAGGTATCTTTCAGGATCGAATACTTCCGGAGTGTAAAAACAGTCTTCATTGTGGTGAATGCCCCCTGAGTACCAGTCAGCCGCACAACAATGAATTCTCGTTCTCATGCTCACAGGTATTCATAAAGATGGTGCATCCTTTGGGGATAATATACTCGCCAACCTGATCCATCGTCATGTAAGGAAGCCAAAATGAATGGGCATCCTACACTCACCCGTACGTCAGTGGTGGAGGCATGAGGAACAGCAATTGGTGCAATAGGCCGGAACCGGTGGACCTAGTACTATTCTCTAATTTAAATGCTCAATGACTGTATGTCGATCACTCACTTCATTGATAACTGCCCTTAAGTATGGCAGGTTCTCCAGATCATCAAGTTCTGGTAGCTTATCAGGACCCACTATATGATCAATCTCCGCCTGTGCTCGTCCCAGGACATCAGGAGCCGTAGTGATACATGCAATGAAGAACCGCAAATAGGCAGTTGTAGTGAATGATCCAGCTTGCAGCAGGGACCCGCCGAGATATCTGAAATGGAAATGTTTAACTCGAAGTTATTGACATGTATGTAAAGAACGCACGCTGATATTTCATAGTCCAAACCGTATTGTTCTTGATGGTCCAGTAAGTATTCCATGAAGCAATCCGTACGCCTGCCATCTTTGATGCGGTTGATAGTAACATCTAGCAAGCCAAAGCATAGCCTACGCTGTAGACCACGTGCCTCTTTACAAAGTTGCTTCCATGGAGCCCAACGCTCCGGAATATATTTCAAGGCAGGGATAAGCTCAACTGGGGGCAGTCCACCCGGCTTGATTAAATTGACGGCCATGTCCATTGAAGATATGAAATCTTGGAGAAAGCTGTTGTCGAATTCAGGACAGTGTATCCCAAAGACCATCGAGTGGATAACTGAGGCAGCATAACGGAAGACATGGGTATAGAATTGCTTACGGTTGTCAGGTCATCATCTCTATGGTGTAATGTTAATTTTCACATACCTTTGGTCGTTCCAAGAGATCATACATGAGCTTTACGGCTTCAGCACGCTGTATCGGTAAGTGCTTCATGCAAGCATCTCGCGATAAGATGTCATGCGCCGCACGACGCATGGTCTTCCACAGCGGACCTATCATGAACTCTCGTAATGATTGAATTACCCAATGGAGAAGATAAACAGACCAGATCGAGTCATAACAAGCTCTTCATCTTCCCAGATTAACTCGGCAGCATACATTGGAGGGCGGTCAGAAGTCAATCTGCCTTGCAAATCCAGACATTCTCGGAGTAGCTTGGGATCAGATATGACCACTGCAGTCATAGAAGCCAGTTTGAGCTTGCAGTACACGTATACCTTTCAATATCGCGACCAAGGGCCCCACCAAGTACTACACGCACCGAATAGATACCGCCATAGGTCTTCGCCCATTCAGTGAACCTATGGGCTCGTATCAGCAAAATATCAACGAAGAATGAACGAACGGACTTCTCATGAGCGAACGATGTTGGAAAAATGTGCAAGTTTCCAAGGAGGGGAATGGTAGGAGGTCCAGGAGGGAGGCCATGTTCCCTCGAGCCTACCCTACGTAATTGATTGAAGACCCACACGAGACACAGAACCAGCACAGCAGAAAGCAGAGGCAAATTCATTGTAGTTATGGACACAGAGTAGCGCAAGAAAGGGATTGAATAGGACGAAGAAGCATATTGGGCATATATATGTCCATTCCTTTGACCCTGTAAACGCCACTGGCTGATGACGTGATAGAATATGCCACAGTTGACTCACGCCAAGCTCGCAAGGGAGGAGGGCATGCAGGAATTTCATACTTGTAGAACTTAGCTGGACAAGCAGCGCAGCCTAAGCAATGCACGTGAGAAACTGGCCATCAACAAGTGGATCTAGTAATGTATCGTACCATACTAGCGCAGTTCTGTACATTCACTGACACGTCACGGGAAGCCGACATGGGGAAGGGGCACACCTAAAAGATCAGGAGTGAGCAACTTAAATCTGGACAAAGTTGAGTCATTCTAAGTAGCTAGCGTACCGAAAGCCACGCAATTGATGCACCGCCTATTTGAGTCTGGTGAAACTGCCAAGATGCCCTAACTTCAACTTGTCCTTCAACGTCTCCCGAGCAGGAATTAGGGTCAGCTTCAAGTCGCTGCGAGACATGGTGTAGGTTATGAGGTTCTAGCAAAATTGAATGGTCAGAGGAAGGTTATTGTGGTCAAATCCTACATGGAACGATGTCAACGAATCATCAACTTGAAAGCAGGTTGAATTATTGAAAGAGAAAGATCATCGGCCTAGTCGTTTGCAATTGAGGTCTCAAGCCCAAATGCACTGGAACAGAGAAAGCACTCTGCTGTCTGCTGGGCGAGGGTACCTGTGTTGACGATCGTACCTTTCTAGTCTCTCAAAGTTATCTGTTCCTGAATAAACTCCATTGATGTGGAAAGCCTCCGGCGGAGAAGATTCAGGTGCCACGGAGTTTCACCATAGTATTAGTAGAATCTCGCCGCTTCTCATTTCAGATGCGACGGGGCCGCTGTACATGTTCAACAATAGCGAAACATTGACGTTCACTGCGAGTAAATTAGACATCAGCAGTCAAGGTTCAGCCGTCTACCTTCATGATGACCATAATACTAGCTGTGAAAGGAGGAAAATGCTTGAGGAGTGAAAGATGTAGTCGCTTAGCGAGTAATATATTACAGTTGTACTCACTTGTTATAACAGACACCATTGCTTCAAACGAGGCCGGGAACTAGTCTAGTATATCTATTCAGCTCGCCGACTGAGAACGCACCACGATTGGGACATAGTCATGCAGAGGCTATAGACAAAAGCATGTTATTCCTAGCAATTCAGAAGCCGCTTCATTTTGCGGAAATTGAGACATCTTGTTCAAACAGTTCAAACACAGAGTGGGCAGCCTTGAATTGGGCTCGTATCATCTCTGCCTTTGCTTCAGATCGCGGTTGAATTCCGCACTTGAACGGCTTTGGGATCAACAGAATGCCCTATAAACGGCTCATGTCAGCGTTCAAGTGCGAATCAATAAAAACGGTCTCCTCACGTCTGTCGTTTCATTGAGATCAACAGGAATCACTTCTCCGGTTTTGGAATCTTTCGCCGGCGTGAGATTGAAAGCCCAGAGGAAATTCATTGTGTTCAATGCCTGTTACATGTGGCCCCAATTGGACGTAAGCATAGAGATTAGAAATAATCATGCCTATCCTCACAATAGAATTTCCGGCAAGATGCATTCCTGGACAAATACGCTATGAAAGGATCAGTCGAATATATCTAGATATCCGATTTCACGAACAAACATACCCTGCCTGCACCGAAAATGAGGTCGTTTCTCATCCCTGTAAGATCAGCGCCAGACTTTGTTCCAAACTCTGAGCGAAGAAAACGATCGGGATCGAATTCACCCGGACGTTCATAGTATTCCTCATTCTGGAAGATCCCCCCTAACAGACCGCGTATCAATGATAAGCTATGATGAGGACTGAAGTACCAACTCACATAAGTTTAGGAACAGTGTAGTTCCCTTCGGTATAACATACTCCCCTACCCTTTCATCTTCAGTGGTTGCATGCGGTAGACCAGTAGGCGTGATCGGACGGAAACGGTGAACCTGTTGAAAACTTTACATCAGGAAGATTATCGATAAGACTTGAAAGTATATAACCTCGTTAAGAATGGCATTTAAGAACGGCAAACTCTCGAAGTCCTCCAACTCCGGAATCCGCTTGAATCCGACTACGGCATCGATCTCCTGCTGAGCACGGGCTTGGATGTCTGGACGTGCAACCATACATGCGATGAAAAACTGCAAGAAAACGGCAGAGGTATCCGAGCCGGCTTCCAGCAGTGATCCGCCAACGTAACTGCAACTCAGATATTAACCTCGACGTGTCGAGCAGGAGAAAGGCAATCGTACCCCAACATCTCGTGATCTAGATTATAACGCTCCTGATTATCGAGAAGATATTCCATGAAGCACTCGTTCCGTTTTCCGTGCTTGATTCGTTCGACGCAGACATCGACAAGACCGAAGAAAAGTTTCCGTTGACGGTGTCGGATGTCCCTGCAAAGTGTCTTCCACGGAGCCAATATCTCGGGGATGTGCTTCAATATGGGAAAGACATCGACTGGAGGCATGCCGCCAGGTCGAAGCAGGCGTTCGAACTGACGTTGTGAGTCGTAGAAGTCTTCGACGAAAGTGTTTTCGTATTTCTGACAATGGATACCGAAGATAACAGAGAGGACAACTGATGTTGTATAACGATGGATGTGTGTGTAGAATTGCTAGAATGGCCGAGGCAACGATGTCAGCAGTGAAAAGAGGAGATGAAGGAGGCAAAAGTTACTTCAGGATGCTCTAGAAAGTCATACATCACTTGACAGGCTTCTGCACGTTGAATGGGCAGATGTTGCATGCATGCCTCCTTGGTGAGCATATCGTGTGCTGCGCGCCGTAAGGTTCTCCACAGAGGCCCTAGTAATGGTATTTGGAGTTAGAAAAATCGCGAGTCCATGAGACAATGTGCTATACCATATCTTGAGAGGGGTAGTTCATAGCCCCTTGAAACGAGCTCAATAGCATGGATCGGTGGTCGATCAGATGTAGTAGCTCCGCGCAAATCGAGTAATTCCCGCACCGCCTTGGGACTGGACAAAACGACAGCAGTGCCAGTGCCAATCTTCAACTATAGTTGGTGTCAGGACGTGTTAGTAAGTAATGATTGAATGGACGTACAGAGTATATTTCGCCGTAGACCTTGGCCCATTCCGTGAACCTAAGGGAAAGCTCTGGTCGGATACCGTTGAATATTAAGCTAAGTAATGTGTGGAATTACTTCAGATGTGCTCGAGTACTCGGAAAGATGTGAAGGTTGCCGATGAGAGGAAGTGTCGGAGGTCCAGGGGGGAGGCCAGGCTCTCTGGAACCAGCCTTTTGAAAACGGTGGAAGGCCCAAACGCAGAATATTAACACTGAACCAAGTAGCACAGCTGACTGCATAGCGGCAGAGAAGGAAACGAGGTAAGCAAGGGGTCGACGAGATCCCAACGTTGCTTTAATATGACATGGAGTCGGGTCTAAGACAGATATGCAAAAAGGTTGATTGACGCATCGTACCATAATGATGAAGCAAATATCTCTCGCCGCTATAAAATCGCCTCTAGCTATTGCTGTAAGAAGTCTCGGTGACAGCTCGGTCGGGGGGGGAGTAGGCGGCGCCAGTGTCACGAACCTGGAGATAATAATTTGCCTCATACACGCCGTACTCCACAAAGAGAAAATAATAAGTACACATATAGACTGCAGAATTCGGGCAATCGCTCTATGACAGAACGCCTAACCTTGGAACAGCAACAGCTTCTCGCGCAGAAAACATAAACGGGCTTTCCCGACCTATCCATTTTAGGTAATTGCTGTCGTATGTTTATTGTTACGATTCCAATAGTGTCCGCCAATGGAATGTCTCTGCAAAAAGCTTCTATACTAGTGGATCTTACACCTTATGCTCTATCGGAACCATTCCATCGCTCTTGACACGATTACGCAAAAGTACTCGCCTTGCTTGAGAACATCTGCGGGTCCCCCGCACACCCCTAGACCCCGAATACCAGAGGCAAGAGATAATCCGATATTGCAACTTGCGTTCCCTTAACAGTGTCTCCTTGCGAAACGATGTTAGTGTCATTAGGAAGAGA
Source organism: Somion occarium (assembly GCA_964035595.1). Classification (NCBI taxonomy): domain Eukaryota; kingdom Fungi; phylum Basidiomycota; class Agaricomycetes; order Polyporales; family Cerrenaceae; genus Somion; species Somion occarium. Next base: position 908,170 of record OZ037947.1, read on the forward strand.
TACAAACCTCAGTCAATGGCGTAGCTCTATGTAGATCGTGTGAAAAGTTGTTTGTCGAGCAATGAGGAAACGTGGTCAAGGTTGAAGCGATGCTGGAACCGGAGAAATTGATCCATTTGGTCCGCATCCATCGTGAACATTTCCCAGAGTGCTTGTTCACACCCTCTTCGTACCCTCTCGTTGGTCCTTTCGACGTCTATGGCCGTCGCTGATCTTCCAGGCGCAAGTACTTCGTCTCAGGTATGCTTACACTGTGCGAACGGGCGTTTGGTCCTGATAACGCGACACCATGACTCAGATACAGGAAGCCAGCCATAGTACAGAAGCCAGCGAAAGCGTACAGGACTCTCAAGGCAATGTTCAGGATGCTTCTGCTTCAGTAGAGCACCAGCCTACCCCCTCAGAGCCGGTCAAGGGTGCTCAAGACAGCAAAGATGCTGACAAGTCCGATGGTGGCGAGGGAGGGCAGGTCCCTCCCTCGCATACTGACCAACCGTCCACAGGTTCCCCCTCAGCAACCATAACATCCGTCGTCACGGCACCTTCGGAAGTTGAGCATGCGAGTGGGGCACATGAAGAAAAGGATCAAGAATCGTCTTCGGCAACCTTGTCATTGACGGTACCCATTCTGCGCAAGCGCACACGGCGTCGTGACAGATCCGTTTCCGAGGGAAAGTACGCAGGGTCGAACACAACCGAAGGGTCTCCGTCCGTGTCAGAGGCCGAGCCAAAAACAAAGAAAACCAAGGCCTCACTACTCACGAAGATCACCCAAATATTCACGTCTTGTGTCATACCTTCTCACCGTACACATGCTATTGAACTAGATGAGGGCCCATCGCACGGACGCGCAGATCAGAAGGACGCAGAGAAGCATTCTACCAAGGACGTCGAGATGGCAGAACCACAGCCAACTCGGGAAACATCGTCATCGCCTGCAGGTGTGGATATATCTCGCACCTTATCTTTGTCACACTCTAACGCCTTTCGTGATAGATGACACTTCCCCTACGACCACGACCAAACCTCTTGTCATCGTTCCTCCGCCTGCAATCTCGGACCAAGAGGTCGTTGTGCCACCTACGCCTACCAAACAACTGTTACCTCTATCCGAAACGGACGGACTGACGTCTGGTGCTGTACAACCTCCAGGATCAACAGGAGAGGAAACCAAGACGGAGTATGTGGTTGTGTCTGAAACAGGTGAAGAGTCGGATGGTTCGTATTCCGACGATGAGGTGTTCACCGTAGGTCTTCGGTCGGAGGATTTGGAGGACGATGAACAAAGGTTAATCAAGCAAGGTGGCGCGGGCATACCCACTGGTCCCGTAAGTTGCCCCGCTTAAGTGTGTTGTTGGATGTCGTCTGATTGTTATGCAGGATGGAAAACCAAAGCCTCTGCTTCCTCCAATATCACCCAAGTATGAGGGTCGGAAGTGTCTTGTACTCGATCTCGACGAGACGTTGGTGCACAGCAGTCTACGAGTACGTGTACCCCATCCTGGCATTGCGTCCTTGCTGCACTAACGCTGTGCAGCCTGTGCCATCTCCGGACTACATCGTCCCAGTAGAGATCGAGTACACGTGGCACAATTTCTATGTCCTCAAGCGTCCCGGCGTCGACAGTTTCCTAAGGAGGATGGGAGAGTTATATGAGGTCGTGGTCTTTACGGCCAGCTTGAGCAAGGTATATAACTTAACTTCGATCTTTGTGGCTGGGTGAAGTACTGCCCTCTGATTGTTTTATGATTCCAGTACGCCGATCCTGTACTGGATAGGCTGGATCCCGACCGGACGGTTGCTCACCGACTGTTCCGAGAAAGTTGTTATAACCATCGGGGGAACTATGTAAAGGTTCGTTTGAAGGTCATCAATTCCTAGTGCCCGGATAATCAACAGGGCATTTCCAGGATCTCTCGCAACTCGGCCGTCCCGTTGCAGATACGATTATCCTAGACAACTCTCCTGCGTCCTACATCTTCCATCCACACAACGCAGTGCCCGTATCATCATGGTTCAGCGATATACATGACACGGAGCTAGGTGACATGTGTCCTTTCCTCGCCGATCTTAGCGCGGCGAGTGATGTTCGGGGCATTCTCAACCCAACAGTGTAGCATTATAACTTCCGAGTTACGACCATGTGCTCAGTCCCCGGGGCTTGAGTAGATGGGCCTAACTGAATACTCGCTGCCTAGCTTTCAAGCTGTACTTGTCGAATGCTCTGCCTCCAAGCTTTGACATTCCTTCTTGTTAGAGTGCAAATGACTAGCCGAGACATGCATCGCAGGATGCTTTCTCTCGCCGTCATATTTGCCTCTTGTCTCCGTGTAAGACGGAGGCACTTCGGTTCTTCTATACCCGCGAAAATAGGTGAGTCTCTCTGAGTGCATTGTGATGACAGCTCGGTGTACTGAAGGCCACTATAGGTTACCCCTTCCTTCACTGCCATAGTAGATGGATACATCGCCTACGCACTCCCACACTCCTTCAGGCTCAGCAGAGTCACCCATCAAAGTTTCCCTCATCTTGTGTAAGCATAAATACTCCACAATTTGACAACCGTATGCATGTACTCATTTACCATTACATACGCCAGACTGGATCCTTGCAGTATCGTGTTATACCCCCTCAAAGCTATATTTGTGTCAGAGCTCTGTTCTCATTTTACCCCCCTTGTGCACTTCCTTTGCTATCTTTATATCACGAACCCTGTATGAGCGCACGATGAGACGTTTTTCACCTCCCGAGGTTGAAGTCGGTTGGCTCCCACGTTCTGGGTATTCAACTGGTAAGTACTCTTTCAGTCATCATTCCAACTCATCGGATGCCGTTAGAACGTCGGTCCATCTTGGGGTGAATTCGGTAAAGTTATGTGTTGTCGGCTTGCAATCGGGTGGTATTATAACTCGGGCTTCTTGATGTTGCTGTAAAGAGGCCCAAGGTTCCCACTGCGGTCGACCAAATTTAAACCGACGGGATCATAGGACAATGTAAAAGTTAGTTCACTACAGCTCACACGGCCTCGGAAGGACGGATGGAGGTTCTCCACCGCAGCAAAGCCGTCAAATCCATGAGGGTGTGATACTTCTGCAGTACCACCATTGGTTAGCCCAAGAATAAGACCTGCACCTGGCCAAGAAATTGGAACGCTTCTTGAGCACAGCACTCATGGAGACACCACCATCTCGGAGAGGCTAGGGATAAATATGTCATTTCATAATCGTCACACATATCATTCTCTGTCGCATTTGTTATAATAAGCCCTAGCCTTCGAATAAGAACACACACAGCCAGCTTGCTTCCCCTTTGCTTGTCCCATCCCTCCCCGCTCAATCACACAGCACCCACTTTGTAAAGCTTCTTTGTACACCTCTCGCGCCAATGCCCTGAGTTACACTTCAAATCATCATACACGGCACACGATTGACCCATACACCCATACCCCGCACCAGCACCACCACCAACGCAAACCACCTCAGAAATTCGTGTGCTGCTGCCCATTGAGATTCATCGTCCCCGTAGCTGTAGACGTCGGCTCCTCGTCATCCCACGGACTAAACTTCGGCTTCCGCATCCTTGGTAAACTCTGCAACCACGCCAAACCAGGAGGTAACCCTGATCTCCCATTGACAGCTGCTGCCAACATACCTACCCCTCCCTCCATCCCCGCCATCGCAGCAGCAGCAGTATGCTGATGCTGATGATCGCGATGATGCGCCTTTGGGATTGGAGGAGATCGTTGGGTGGCATGGGCATGGGAGGGAGAGGAAGGCATGCTGCTAGCGATGGAGACTTCGCTCAAGGTAGGTAGTCTCTCCAAACTCGTATTCGTAGATGACCCCAACGCGCGTGTGAGTGCCTCTCGCTCTGCAGGCGAAGGTGCGAATGCGCGCATAGAGAGTGTCGAGAATATGGAGTCCATGTTTGTCGAGGAGGAGGGCGGTGGTGGGAGTGGGTGTGAATGAGTGCTGATGTGCGAGGCAGGTGGGACTGAAGGCATCGAAGGCACCGGAGGTGAGACAACATCGTATTGTTCAGGACGTTCTAGAGCAGAGATGATGTTGCCAGTGGCGAGAGGGGAAGGTGATTTCTTGAGCTGGAAGACTTTGGCTTCGGGGTTGAGTCCTTTCTTTTCCTTGTGATGGTCCTTGGGAGAAGAAGAGAACCATCGTCGATGGCCACCACCAGCTTTTTCCTCTTCCGATTCTCTGGTCCTGGAACGCACCAATGGTTGAGGGTCCGACGAAGTCCGATTGGGATGCGGGAACATGAGAGCGTGCATATCCAACGATTCCGCTGTGATCCTATGTCTCAACGGAGGAGGAGGCCTGATCTCAAAAGGATCCTCTCTATCCACGCCGTCGAACCCGGGATGATTCAAAGAGGTAGGTGAAGAACTGAAACCAGGACTGTCAACAACAGGATGAGCAGGGAACGAGTGCACCTTGCGCCAATCGCGTTCCAAGAAATCGTCACTGTCGGATTGGAAAGACCGTGAAAGGTCCTCGACTCCGCTGGACACTTCGAGTGATTGGATCAAGCTTGTAGGAATCAACGAAGTACTCATTGGTGAAGGTGCGCCGATGTCGTGTATAACCATAGGAGGGACTTCAACCTCATTATCGCCGAAAGGTGAAAACCGTGTAGAGCGCGTAGGACCATGAGCGGACATGCCATCATCGAACATGGGGAATCCACTCGGTGGAGGCCGTATACCAATTTGAGTGCCGACAGCATGGGTGACCAGAGTGTTATCCACGTTCGCGACAGAGCCGTTAGATCGAGAGTGCTCCCTGAAGTTGGATATAATGCCCAATGATAGCTTCCTAGGTCTCGGAGACGCAGAGGCAATGAAATCCACAGGACCACTGTTACCCGAAGACCCTGAACCATCTCTACTCCTCGTCCCAACACGCGGATGTGCATGGGGGATCTGAAGGGCCTGCGGGAAGACGTCGATATGTGCCGAACGGTCAGTATGAATAATCGCATGGGGATCCTGGACAGGGACAGAAGGCAGAGATTCCGGGGTGGCAGCAGAGATCGGGGACCACGGGCTCATCGTCGGAGAAGCCTGCTGAGAATGCACAACATGAAGCGGATAAAACGCTCGATCCTGTCTTCTCAACTCTGCCTGTTCCTTCGCCTTCTTAAGCCTCTCCTCCTCTGCTGCGATCTTTTCCTCTAACTCCTTTGCGCGAGTGTTTAATGCCGCGACGACGTCTTCGGCTACCTTGATCTCTTTGCGCTTCAGTTCGAGTTCGTTTTGGATCTCGGTTTCGGTCTTGGTGGATTCTGAGGCTATAGTCTCGATCGCGCGCTCGTCTTCGTTCATACGGTCTCTGAGCTGCAGAATCTCCTTGTCCAACCGCTCGATCCGCTCGCTCGCGTTCGAACGTGCACTTTCCGCCGCTTTCAGCTTCTTCTCTGCCTCTCGCTTGACAGCTTCTGCAGAACGCTTCGAGTCTTCCAGTGTCTTGGTGCGCGTCTTAAGCTCGTTGCGAGAAGCATCTTCCGTTCGCTTGCGTTCCCGATGAGTCTCCAAGTCGTTCTGAATCGCACTATGTGACTTGTTTGCGGCGGAATGAAACTCAGTCAATTGAGTGCGCAACTCGCACACGACAGTATTCGATGCAGAGATCTGACGCAAGATATCCGAAATCACGGGAGATTGATCGAAGAGCGAAGACGGTGAACTTTGAAGCTGTGGACTTAAAACGGGGGCATTGACATTGACGACGGGGGCAGCATTGGTAGTGGGAGCTTGCAGAGTTGGCGGTGAATGGCGTGGCGCAACCGCTTTATCGCTTTTGCTGGGCGTCGTGGGCGGCCGAGGTGCGTGCAAGGGTAATGAAGCGCCTTTGGGCAATGGAGGTGGCGTCGAACTGCGCGCCGACGAGTTGGCCGTTCGATGTCCTGAGCGTGCAGAGTCTCGCAATTTTGATGTCGATTCTTTATTCGTTAGGTGAGGTGGAAGGGCCGGGGCGGGATAAGGTAGACCTAATGTACGATATGGTATTACGTCAAACACCTGTGGGTGAGTGATATGGAAAAGCGTGCATACCGTCGTAACATTCTAGGCTGTCGAGAGTTTTGAGATCGAGGATGCCCGAGTTACAGCGTTCTGCATCCTTGGTGTTTGCGATCGTCTCGAGCCACCAACACTGCATGTACCCTCCACGCCACCATTTGCCAAAAGCACCGAGGTACCAAGAGTCCGACACCCGTGGACCAGAACCGTCCGCTTTAACACCGTCCGATCGAGAGCCGTTGGGGACGATCGCAGCAACAGTGAAGATTCCAAAGCTGTGAAAGACGTGTTTTGGCGTTCGCAGAGAGACGGATGCACGATTGACAAAGTGGAATGGGGAGCCAGAGTCCGAGTACGTCCGACCGGGTGTGCTTGCGCTTGGAGTAGAACGGCGAGCCAGAGTGTAGTGTACGCCGTTGTCTTCGCCATCATCCGATTCGTCCTGATTGTCATCGTCGAGACGTCTGAGGTGTTGACGGAAGGACTGTTCAGTAAGATAAGTCCGGAATGAGGTTTCAGAGGGGTTGGTGAGATAGGCTGATCAAGCAATCGCGACACGAAAAGGACAACAAGGGCGGAAATGAAAGATAAGGATGAGAAATATTCAAAGCACACGAGAAGCATGGTGCTCACCGAGGACGACCAAAACGACGACGAACATGGATGCAAAGAACATGGATTGGAGGTCGACCTTCCGCAAGGCCATGTTAAATGACCAGAGTACGGAAGAACCACTGAACATGGCAGCACTGAGCCCGCCTAAAGCCATGCTGAGAGGCAGGAGGGAAAACCTCCTCTTTGAACGAGGTCGTGTGGCGATGCCTCGAGGCGATGGAGTGTGGTTACTGTAAGTGTCCTGGGTAGCCGACAGGATGAAAAGGGGGACGACTTGCAATCGTCCCCAGTTGAGAATGTTGAGCTAGGAAATGATGATAGAATGGACAGCCCAAGTACCGAATGCCCACTACGACCACAACCACAAAACTTGTCCGAAAATCACTCAGCCCGCTTCCGGCTCCGGGTCCATGCGCTTGGGCGCCCGCCGGTTGGTCCCGGTTCACTGGGCGATCTAGGCGCCTCTTACTGTAGATAGCCTGCTCGTCGTCCTCCACGACGTACCCAACAACATACTCAGAATGACTTCAAATCTTTCGGCTTTAGCTCCAACAAACCCCCTTTACTTGCATTGTACCAGCAGCATGCAGACGGCTATCAGATCTCTCACCATCAGCGCATCGTATAACGTCTTTCAACTGAATGGGCACGCTGCAGTCACGATGCTCGCTTCTTGATCTTCACCATCGTATCCTCTTTTGCTATCGATTCTCTCATATCGTCCATCTTCATCTCACTCCACCCTCACGAGATGTCTCTGCTGATACCATACCCAGCCTAGTCTCCCTCATTGAAGTCACCCAAGGGTATATTCTTGCTCTCGTGCACATCCGCCGGCTTCTCTCTGCACCCCCACAATACACTCGCCATCTTCTGATTTCACTGTACTTTACGTAACTGCATTTCCACTATTCTGATCGACCTTGGCATGATGTCCACCTCCTCCAACCCCCCGGCCCGAGCTCCTTGATTGCAGTTGTGGTTTCCTCGTTGAGCTCTGTTTCTGTGGCTTGAATGAACCTGGAGTCCTCCATATTTCACAAGATTCGGCCTTTACATCCCGCAGTGAACATGGAAGCGATTACGGATAGTGCGAAGAAACAGGCAAAGCAAGATATCACGAGGTCGGCGTTGAAGTCTGTTGGAAGGCCGCAATATGGCATATTGGCACGCGAGTGCTGTCTAAGACTTTTCCTGGTGAGTGGCATTTCCATGGGCAGAAATATTTATCGCATGTAATAGATGACAAAATGTTGTACACACGACTTCTGCAAGTTCATGGAGTGGCACAGTTTCTGTAACTAAAATTAGTCTCCCTAATGTCCCTTGAGACGAGAAACACAATATTTGTGTTTCATTTGCCCCACGCAATAAGTTTAAGTGAGTATCATATCTGCTATAATACGTTCTCTTTTCTCCTAGTTCGACAACCAACTCTATCACGGCACGCAAGAAACCTTCTGTGGTTGGTGCAGATGCGATGCAGACTGACGAACGTCTTGGCAACATGTCTTATTATCTGTTCCCCAGGCAGACTTTTGATGGATGCTTATGTTTCTGGGTGCTGATTGGTCAACTCACCCTGCAGAGTTTAAACCTGTCGTCAAGACAGATACATTGACATATTGCCAAAATGACATCCGGTCTGCATGGACTCTGCCTGGATGGCAGACACGCTCATGTTTGCCACGTTATTCGTCAAGCATACGATTCTCACACTTCGCCCATATACTCATGTCTACCATTGCATCACGATTTGAATGAATTCGGTTCTAGTGAGTGACCCGACCTCCGTTCGTATGCATTGACGAAATATCCCACTTATAAGGCTGTGCAAAGTGGTTGACTCTTTGCACATTGACTGACTTCATTCCAATGAACGGCGCGACAGTAAGAGTGCCTGTCCGGTGCGAACGCCTGGAATGTATCGTTGTATACTCTTTGGATCCTGTACGTTCACTTGCAGCCTGGAGCGACTTTCAAGATGCCGCGCTTCCTCTCCTTCTGAGCGACCCCCTCCAAAACGCCTACGCCGTTCGTCTCAAGGAGACGCAATGTGTCGCACTTTTCGACGTCGATGACCACTCCTATCGCTACTCCCTCGCCCAGCTCCGCCTATATGCCAAATACAACCTGACTCTCTGATTGCCCAAATTCAGTTACGCCCGCACGCCTACTCCTGGAGGCTACGATGAGTTTGTTACCCTGTGGGATCGCGATGATGCCTGCTCATGGAAGTTTGGCTACCTCGACAACGGCCATGTCATGATTCCTGGTGATCCCATCGTTATCAATGTTCTGGCACTCCCGGTGATCCCGAAAAGACCACTGAGCTTGAAGAGGACATCAGGGAGGTGTCCCGATTCGCAGCCAAATGCGCCATAGTGAATGACAAGCTTGGCCAGCGAAAGAAAAAGATTTGCCTTGAGGCCAACCAATTCCCTTCGGCTTCCGGCTTCCGGCTGCACCGTCCAGCATCTCAAGCGTGAACTATGTTCTAGATTCCCTTCTGGACTCTGCTCTGCCGCGTCTCTTGTGCACATCGCTATATAAGGTTATCGTCCCGTTTATTTCTGCGCTCGACGCCTATGTCGAGTCGTACCACTGTGAGCCTGTGAAATAGTGTTGTAGTGGAATTGTCGGAATCGTCTCTCGGTGAGTGCTTATACCCTCCCCGATTATTGAAATATCTAATCATACGGAATATTAGGTGTAGATGCAGCCACGAAATTACCGGCCAAGTGTATGTATGGGTAGTCCCACCGCTGGATTGGGATGGAATATGTAGCGGATAAACCCAGCGGCTCTTCCTGGTGCTTATCATGCACAAGTACAGTGGTAAGTGACGCTGTCCCCAAAATAGCGATAACAGGCTATAAACCACGCATTCGACCGTGCGCGTTCGGGGACATTACACGGCCAACGAAAGGCTGATACCTGACCATCTGCCTGCATCCATCGTATCCAGGCAAACTGCCTTTCCACACCGACGACTTCCATGGCTAGGCTAGGAACGAAATTACCAGAGGATAGCTGGCATCACTTCAAAACCGATAAGTAGCTAATAGAGGACGAGTGAGGACATGTGTGCGCCTTATTGCTCACAGTTGACTTCAAGCTCGCGGCTGCAATTACTGGTCACTAAACTTAAAGCTTATGTGCCCGGTCTGACCCAATGTCTTGGTACGAAGTTGGCATTCTGAACGACTCAAACTCATCGGATATATACAAGGCGTATTAGAAATACGCAACTCTCATTTGACGACGCCCACAAAGCCATGCACATCGGGCTTCGGGCTTCGGGGTTTTTGGCAGCCTGCGTGTCTCCTCATCTACCCTGTACCTGCGGTACGTACCTGTTAATGCTTCATGGTAGCGTCGCATTCGTTCCTCGTCGTTACTCATTCTCTTTAAGTGACCAGCTGCCCGTTGATATCGATTGTATGTAAGTCGTCACACCCAATGTTTGCTCAATCTCGTTATTAAGTTGCAACTCAGCAGAACCGTATCTTTGGCAGATATGGGGCATATCAGGAAGTGACATTTCATCATGGTTAGGCCTCGTGCTGAAAGCTTGAGCATCCAACTTTCACTGTGCAGACATAAACTCCCGGTGTACCCACGAATATCCTGCTATCCCTCATTCGGAATACAATCAGTGGAACGATGCGCATTACGAGCGTTCTTGCCTCTTAAGACAGACGTATAAGATGCACGTTTGCGTTCTTCATTACAACTTCAGGGTTTTCCTGCCCAATCCGGTCGCTCATTAAGGAACGCCTCTGCTTTACACTATGTCTTTATCGGTGACATGGACAGCCCTCGTTGTGGCATTGACATGGGTCATCTACCGGTTGAGCAAGGTTGGCTCGAGAGAGCATGGCCTACCTCCCGGCCCTCCGACCGTTCCTCTTCTTGGAAATATTCACGTCTTCGAGACAAGGCGTCCATATCTCAAGTACGACGCGTTGTAACATTTTCACCCTTCCTGATCAACTTATCACATTACAGGTTAACTGAGTGGGCTAAGACCTGGGGAGACATTTACTCGGTACGCTTTCACCACGGCACACACTTTCACCCGTCTGATAAAAAGTGTCGATTTTTGCAGTTGAAGTTCGGTTCAGCGACCGGCGTTGTCATCTCGAGCCCCAAGCTCGCTCGCGAATATGTCGATTTACATGGTGCTACTACATCCGACCGTCCCCCAGTCTACGTTGACGAACTGATCTCTGGTGGCCTCGAACTTCCTCTCACTCATTACGGTCAGTTTCCTCTGCATCCCAGCAACGCTAGACATACTTATTGACATTCGTTGGTGTTGAACTTGAAGGAGACGAATGGAGACTCATGCGCAGAGCTGCTCATGACATGATTTCTCGAGAGGCGTGCAACCGGCATTTGCCCATACAACAGGCTGAAGCCAGTCAACTGATGTTTGACCTCGTGGGAAGTCCAGAGGTATGTCTCCTGTTTTACTCGTTCTTTACTTCTCAATTCTCATGACTCCTACCGTTTCTGCAATTGTAGAAATTCTACACTCATCTCTATCGGTACACTGCCTCGGTCATCACATCCGTGATCTACGGCATTCATTGCAATGAATACGACAACACCTTTGTCGAGAAATTCGACAAGTTCACTCAACGACTCGAAGCGGCTTTGATGCCGGGCAACAGCCCTCCCGTTGACATGTTCCCCATCTTAAAATATATTCCAGAGTTCTTGGCTCCGTGGAAAGTAAGATGCAAGGAAGTCAGGAGGGACCAACGGGAGATATTCTTCGGTTTGCTTGATTTGGTCATCGAGCGGATCGAGAATGGCAAGACGAACGAGTGTTTCATGGAATACGTGGTGGAGCGAAAGGAGCATTACGAGCTGGATCGCGAATTACTTGGGTATGGTTCTGGCCGTCTATCTACATGTGTATGCCGTGCTGATGATCATTGGATGATGTCTCACTAGATACTTGGGTGGTTCACTGCTGCAAGCCGGCATCGACACCACCGCGTTCTTCCTCCAGAACTTCATATTATGCATGCTCATATATCCTCATGTCATGAAACGAGCACAGGAGGAAATCGACAAGGTTATCGGTCACGACAGGTCTCCTGAATTCGCAGACTTTGAGGATTTGCCGTATCTGAAAGCAGTCGTCAATGAGGCGAGTATCGGAGTGTCCATAATGTTGATCATGATCACGCTAATATTCACTTGGTTGGCAGGTCCATCGATTCTGTCCTACTGCACCTTTGGCCATCCCTCACGCGTCCACAACGGAACAGCGCGTATGTTCCAACTTTCCCTCTTATACTGGCTGACTGACATTGATAACTTCAGATGGGTGACTACATGATCCCCAAGGACGCCATCATTTTCGTCAACAGTTGTAAGTGTCTTTCTCGATCAATACCTCTCGATAATGCTTCATACCTACACGCGTAGGGGGAATGTATCGACACGAAGACTACTACGAGAATCCCGATGTCTTTGACCCCGATCGATACGTGAAGCACGAGCTTGGCATCAAGGCTGGTATCGATCCCACGGGAGTTCGAAACGACTTTGCTTTTGGGATGGGCAGAGTGAGTGCATTGCTAATATTTTGAATCCTATGAGGTCCTTAATGTTGCATGTCGCCCATAGCGTCGCTGTCCCGGCTCCATCCTCGCCAATAACTCGATCGTAAGATCGCACTTTCATGAAGCCGTGTGGGAAAATGAAGTGCTGACGAACCACGCAGGCTATAAACACCATGAACTTACTTTGGGCGTTTGACTTCAAGAAGGCCAAGGATCCGGTGACGGGCCAGGTGATTGAAGTCAGTCTCGAGAATACCAAGAGAGAGGTGAGTGTCATTCTCGATTTTACTATGCTATCACGCTAATGCGCCGTGTTTTATCAACAGGCGATCTTGCTGGTCCCAACCCCGTACAAATGCGATATCATTCCTCGCAGTGAGTCGAAGGCGAACCTGATTCGTGCGCAATTTGCAGCAGCAAGGGAAACGTTTGAACTCTTCGAGCATCATATCATCGAAATCAAATAAATGTCGGAATAGATCTTACTCAAGAGTTATCCTAGGTAGGTCTCTGTACATAGATGCATGTATCTGATAGAAGGAGTATATGACTTGATTTTGTGTTTCTGTCGGAATCGAGATCGGTGCTTTGAATATATTCAAGGTGCCAGTCACACATCTTCAAACGCATAGGGTGTGCTAATGAGATCTAAAAAATTCTCAATAACATTATAGTACTGCTGTACACCTACCTCTACATGATACAATGAAAATAAGCTTGAAAAGCTCTAAAGATCAAGGAATACTGTACTTGTGACGGTTATCCCACTGGCAGTTGCGTGAGTTGTAAGTATGAAATGGGCGCTTACATGCGCTTACTAATATTTTCACACGCTGAGTGGTCCGTGCGCATCACGATCACTATATAAGCCAGCTCCCTTCCTTTCTCTGTTTTCTCATTCTTGTGCTCGGGCACGTACTGTCGCCAGTGAGGTCTTTACCGAGGCACAGTCTTTTGCTGATTGCAAATTACACATCCGAACACGTCTGTTGGCTTCGGCCTCCAGCAATTTTTGGAAAACCCTCCTTTACGCTTCAAAGCTCTGTGATAACAACCTTGTTTGAGAGTTTTGTTTGTGAAGTATAGTGTAGAGTTGAAATAAAACTGAATAAATTTGTTCAAAACTATTATTTCTGTTGTGCTTGATGCAATTGTGAGAATGAGATCTTGAAGTACTTTTGAAAGCTGTTGGTCGATTGAAGTCAGGACTTGTGAAATTTTGTCAGTTTTGATCGGGTGAGGAACACAGTCAGCATGGCTCTCATCACTATTTCCGGTTACCCATCCTCAGGTAAATCACGACGAGCTATTCAGCTCAAAAACCACCTTGAAAGACGTCTTCGAGACCCAAGCTACACAGGCCCGAAGCTCAAGGTCCAAATTCTATCTGATGATGACCTAAATATTGATCGGAATGTCTACAGTGGTGTGTATATGCGCCAGGATAACTCAGCTGAATAGTTACCTGACATGGTCTTGGGCATCAAGATAGTCGGTCAGAAAAGCCTGCCCGTGCGGCCTTGTTCACGGCAATGCAGCGACAAATGAGCCAGGACACGATTCTCATTGTCGATTCGTTGAATTATATTAAAGGGTTTCGGTATCAAATGTATTGCGCTGCAAGGGAGCTGAAGTTAAGAGTGTGCACGGTGAGTCCGTTCAATCCTCGCGCTTGAAATGTCTCTCATATTGTTTGAGCCAACTAGATATTCGTGGTAGCCACGCAGGAACTGGCACGCGAATGGAACAAGACCCGGCAGGATGGCAAGGCGTACCCCTCAGAAGCGTGCGTCGAGGTTCGATTGTGTTGGCAACGATTCCTGATGCACGTTTCTAGCTTTGAGAACCTGCTGCTGCGATACGAGGAGCCATCGTCCATGGTTCGATGGGACTCTCCGCTCTTCACAGTTCCTTGGTTGGACAAAGACGTACCAGCAGACGACATCTGGAAAGCCATTACAGAGGGTATCATAAAGCCGCCAAATGCGGGTACACAAGCAGTATGTACACAAATACTCTAATACCGTTGAACCTAGACCCATTGGTTCTCTCTTATAGGTACCTAAAGCTCCGACTGACGCACTGCGCACGCTTGAGCATACCACCACCACGATGGTAGGTGCGATCATGTCAGAACAGGCGGCGTCGCAAGGACTGGGTGGACCAGTCACTCTTGCGCTCTCACCAACACTGAAGCCTCGAATCGATCTGCCTTTTCGTAGCATCACCCTGTCCGAACTTCAACGGATGAAAAGACAATTTGTCACCGTCCACAAAAAGGCAATCACACTAGGCACGGTGGAAAAAGGAGCAGTTGATTGGAGTGAGAAGAGTATAGCGGACAAGTTCGCCGCATATATTGAAGAGAACCTGAAGGCTTAGCTGCGTCCACTTGTCTGATGAACATCGATATCTTTTCCATTATGGCCTGGACTTACTACTGCACTGCGAGGGCACAGGCCTCGCGGATGCAGGTGCAATTGCATCGCACATGCGAAGGTCGCAAGGTCGGATACGACTGAATCGATTCGCGCACGGGTTGGGAATGACCGGTTATGCTTGATACGGATTGGGTGCGTGGATTGCGGATGCATGCGTTGTAGTGCCGGGTGCTGCGTTGAGCCTGGTGTCCATATTGCTGATCTCGTAGGGTTGACCATTGAGGTGGCCGTTGATATCATTAATCTCTGGTTATTATATTTCTAACGATATTTGCCTTTGTTTCGAAGTACAAACATGATGCCTGACCACGGCTACTTGCGGAACGATAGGCCACTTTAGCAAAAAAAAAAAAAAAAAAACAGCACAGAGGTTTTCGAGACCCGCTCTTAGCTGAAGATGGCACTCACTCGGACTGGGACGCTGCACACACTCCTGCTCCGCGGATGCTCCAAATTCTGTTTGTGATCGGCTCGGAAAACTGCAAAGGGTTATTTCTTCCGCAAATGTCGTTCATTATTGGCGCTTGTGGCTACAGGATCGATTGGCCTGGCCGAATGGACCATGCTTGATATGGGAGGTTTATCACTTCGGAATTCCTTAAGGTGGGAGCGGAAGCTTCGAGGTGACAACTCATAACTTACATGTAGCACTTCCGCTGTCAATGTGCCAACCTAGTCGCCGATATAATGCCTTACTGCGTTTCAGTTTCCCTCCCTAGCCTGTCTGCCTCCTTGTGCTACACCACTGGCATGTCAACGACCACGAAGTTCCCATCGGTGGGACTTCGGGTCCTCACGTCCATAGTACAGCTTATTGGTCAGCTCTAATGCCATGACGATAGCATGAATTATACTGAGCGTATAGCAGGAGTCTCAATACTCTCTTATTTCATCTCAAGGAGACTACGCTACGAAGACTTCAAGTCCTTGCACGGCATTAAAGAGATCAGTTGGCCAAGGCTTCTCGTTGTTTTAACATTTACAGACTCGTGAGCATTCTATCTCTGTATACGGGAATCGCTTGCTGATTCCCCCACAGTTGGTTGTTCATATTTACCAGTGCGTGCTCGTTCGCAGTGTTCCGCAGGAGTCGTTCTGACGTATGAAGTATTCAGCTGGAGTTCTTATACATGGTGCAGGTCTGGAGTCCAGTGTGGGCATTTGCACGGCAGCAATCGCTGTCTGCATAGCATTCTATACGACGTCAAAGATATTCATATGGTTATTCCTCGGTATGCTAAGTTGGCACTTGATATTTCCTCAACTAAATGGCACCGATAGCTGAGAAGGTGTATGTTGTTTGGTCCTCGACACAATTCAAGTCCCGGTTCCGCTTCAAGTGCCCTGTTTATCTCGTCTGTTTCTTCATGGTGATGGGCTACGCTGGTATTTGTACACTACTTGTCTATCGTATGTGATTTAGGCTTCTATCTGTCAATGCCACTAACCGGTATCTAGAACATGTTTCGTACTTTCGAGACGATGGCGCATGTGTCATAGGACTCAAAGCCCTCGGTACCATACTGCTTTTGTCGTGGGATATGTAAGTTATCTCTTATATTCTATATTTTCTTAAGCCCAACAGTGTTACAGGACCATCAATGTTGGTCTCACAGGGCTATTCTTATGGCCACTCATCCGCCATCGGTTCAAGAATGTCTATCTCCGTAAGGTGGCCAAGCGAGCGGTCATCGCATCCTTCCTCACGCTGGTAGCCTCAACTATCAACATCCTGTTGCTTACCATTATGGATGGTCAGCAATTAGGTTGGGTCTGCCTTACAAGCTGCGGTGCTGATGTTAGTTATCCCATACTTTCACGCCCCTTGATAATTCCTGACGCGGGACTGACGTCGCCTAGGTTATTGCTAACGCTAGTGTATTATTCTGGGTGACGTCCGGAACAGGTCTCCGCCCACAGTTATCCGTCGCTCGAAACGAACTACTTGCGGTCGGCGATTACGGCAACAGTCACGACAACTCTTATTATGGGGGACGAGCCATATCGAAGAATGCACAAAGTATGACGGAGAGAGATTCAGCTTCACTCGCCAGTACATTACCAACTTCATCCTTCCATGGGCCGCCTCAGGATTGCCCATCGTCTTCCAACATGAGGAACACTTCGACGCCTTCAATAATAGGGCATCCGGATCTTGATTGGAATGTCCCAGCGGAAAACTCAATGGGAGAGACGCGGATGACCGCGGATGGTTTTGAAGAGGAAGGCTTTGCGAGTAGGAGCAAAAGATCAATTCTCGACGTGCGATCTGCACATTGGGAACCACCATCCTCCACTCATTTGCATCAACTGTCTCGACAAGTGAGTGAGAGCACTGTAAGGGAAGATGAAGCAGAAGTATGTGTCTTCGAAGGGCTTCTTCAGCATTTGTTTCTTAGCTAACATGGTTGTTTTCGCTGCTCAGTCACAAAAAAATTCAGTCGCCAATAATTATCGGCAGAGTGACACGTCAACTCTTACGATGGTTTCCGACGACTCGAGTAAACAGGAAGTTAGAGCTGATGAGTCTGCGAGTCAGCTCTCGAAAAGTCGTGTCTCGTTCGTAGTCGAGGCTAGTGGCAGGTAACAATTAAGGAGGGTGCTTGAAAGCACATCGGCTGCGTTGAAGGTAGAAGCATGGACTCGTACGGACTCATGTTGTTTGTTCTTTTGGAATTACAAAAGATACTATCAATGCATTGCCATTGTAATCAACTTTGCCTGACTACTCGAATATTGTAGCCCGAGCATGTACGTTGGCATCACTAGAGACTCAATAACGAGACTTAGGTCAAACCAACCCAATGTATGGGTTCGATCAATCAGCCAGCCTTGTTTGGAGCCTCGCACAATCAGCCATTGGATGTCAGACGGACTAAGCCAAATTCGAGCTGAACATTTGTACATTCTCGCAGAAATACACCAGCCTTTGTCACGCTACATGTGTAATACTATAAACCCTGTCGGTGCAAAGGCGATCATACATGATTGATAAATCATATATAGGGAGAAACAGATATTGAAGAATTGCAATACTTGCAATCAGACATCTGAGTTCATGCTCTTGTGTCAGTGGCCGTCGTGATTGAGGCCGGACGGTCGAACAAGTCGAACGTAGACTTCGCAGCTGCAAATTGAGCCCGTATCATTTCAGCTCTTTTCGCACTTCGCGGTACAATCTCGCACTCGAAGGGCTTGAGCTTCAGAAACAACCCCTGGGATCCGGCTCAAGGTCAACCACGAAAAGTGAAAGTGCCGGCATCTACCTACATCGTCACTATCGTTCAAATCCAGGACTTTGGGTTTCCCTGTGATGGGATCTTTGGTAGGCATGAAGCTGAACGCCCAGAGAAGGTTCATGGTATTGAGATGCTGTTATCAAAATATCTAAGTGTCGATGACTGAGCATAACGTGTATCGCACGCACAATAGAAGCGCTTGCGAAATGTCTTCCAGGGCATAGGCGCTGAAGTGGACGTTATGAGTAAGGGCTAAGCTAGAAGGAAATGTACATACTCTTCCAGCGCCGAAGGCGAAATCGGGTCGCAAAGCCTCAATGTCAACACCAGGTTTTGTGCCGAACTCTGAACGCATGTACCGATCTGGATTAAATTCGTTCGGATTGTCGAAGTAGTCCTCATGCCGACCCAGGGCCCCTTGGTTCATGAGTATCGTAAGCCACTAAATTGCAGACGCTCCTGAGTTCCAACTCACACAGATTCATGAAAATGGTGGCGCCCTTAGGAATCAAATAATGACCAACCTGTGCAAACCTGGGCAATTAGGAGAGTATAGAAAGAATAATGAAGTTACTCGCTCGTTCGTCAGCCAGGGATGCGTGTGGTATGGCCATCGGTGTCACAGGACAATAGCGATGTACCTGGAAGGATGAAATATGCTAAGACTCGCCTGGGGTAAGCGGTCGCGATATACAGGCCTTACCTCTTTGATAATCGCCTGTAGATAAGGTAAATTCTCAATATCGTCTAGTTCTGGCGTTCTGTCAGGTCCAACAATGTGGTCGATCTCGGCTTGCGCGCGTGCTTGTACATCAGGACATGCCAGCATGCAACCCAAGAAGGATTGTAAGAATACAGAGGTGGTGTCCGTACCAGCCTCCAGCATTCCACCGCCAAAGTATCTAGTCTCGAGTTTAGTGATGAAGCAGAGAAATTGACAGTACACAATTGATGACATGCCCAAGAAATTCTCGGTCGAAGTCATAAGCATCCTGATGGTCCACGACATGTTCCATGAAGCAACCGTTACGCTTGCCGTTATTCAGACCTTCGGTAAATATATCTAGAAGTCCAAAGAAGAGTTTTCGCTGTTGCGTTCGAATGGCTTTGCAAGTCCTCTTCCATGGCGCCCATCGTTCAGGGATGTTCCTTAGCGCGGGGAACAATTCGACCGGTGGAGCGAACCCAGGCTTGAGTACACTATCAAATTGACGCGTGACATCGAAGAATTCTTGAATGAAGGTGTTCGAGAATTCCGGACAATGTATGCCGTAAACGACCGAGAAGATGACCGATGCGGAATAGCGGTAGATATGAGTATAGAATTGCTGATACGAAGATCCATAAGGTTAGGCTGCACTAGTGAAACTGGATAGACCCGGACGAGCCTTAGGGTTTTCCAGCAAGTCATACATGAGCTTGCTTGCTTCAGCACGCTGGATCGGTTGGTGCTTCGCGCAGGCATCGGGAGAGAGTATGTCGTGAACTGCGCGACGCCAGTTTCTCCATCTTGAACCTGAAGATGTCGTGTGCGATTAAGAGGATGATAAAGGGAGCTGAAACCAAGACAGACCGTATTCCATGAAGGCAATCTCGCAATTGTTTGAAATGAGTTCATTGACATAAAAGAAGGGTCGGGAGGAGGTAGTAGTGCCATGTAAATCAAGACATTCTCGGACAGCCTTGGGACTTGACAGCACCACGATAGTCGCCGGACCAACCTTGAGCTAATGACCACAATGAGTTTACTGGAAAGATTATGCATGGCATATTGGAAGATATGGCACCGAAAAGATATCGCCATATGTCTTGGCCCATTCGGCGAATCTTCACGCATTCAGTTGGTTGCTCAATCGACGTGCAGTCAAGTACATACTTTAAATATGCCTTCGCGGTAGGAAGCTCGAGAATATTCCCAAGGAGGGGGAGCGTCGGGGGACCAGGAGGAAGCTCGAGCTCCCTTGTCCCAACTTTTCTTAAGCGAAGCCAAAGCCATGCAGAGGAGACAGCCAGTATGGTGAACAGAAGTATGGAAAACATGTTCGTCTGCAAGGTCCACGGATGGCAGGACCTAAGATGACATATATCTGATCGGAGACCTTTTATATACGAAACTTCGAGCGCCGTGATGGGCGTCCTGCATATTATTCGTTCACGAAGGTATGTTAATTACGACCTGGATGATATGAAGATTAAACAGAAGAGAAGCGGATGTTGAGAGCGGATGTTGAGACGCCCTGTGACCCAGTACTTGCCATGTTGCATTTCAAAGATACCAAGGACATGTACGATTTAAACACGGACTCCTCATCCTCCCATGACGTCTGATATTTCAAGCATAGCGGAGGATTGGAGAAAGGACTAGGGCAGAGTAGTTGCATGGTCCCGTAGAGAATTGAGCGTATAAGTATCACGACGTGCCACTGAAGCGGGGGTGAACGCTGAGATCTGAGAGTTGAACACTGCAGGCAACAGCATGGATCCTGCTTTTTATGGTAATGTACGGCTGATACCGTTAATGAATGGAATACAGATGACGGATTAACTCGTGAAGGAGCAGCTTTCTTTGCAGTTATCACTCTATCAGTCACAGCAAACAGTGTCAACCTACTAAAGTATATGATCTGATCCCGCCAGTAATGTATTTTAAATAGTTTCACTGTAAAGTTTTCATACCGGTTTGATTTGAGCATGAGTAGGGTAGGTGGACGAGGTCGTGTTATGTTCTCATAATATCGTACAGTGTATACGATGCAGCTTCATCTCCAAGAGAAAAATACATCCCATACGGAGTGAACGGTGATTAGCATTAAGACCGTGGCCTATGGTTTGCGCGCCAATTATCTCGACGACACATCCTAGAAAGAGGCTTGGGAGAGCCTAGGTTCATTGAGTCGCAAGCAGGACTACCAGATGGACTTCTTCGGCTTCCCTCTCTCGTAAAGCATACAATCAACCAGCCAATGATCACCATCGCAAAGTGTGCAGGGTCCAGGTGGTGGAATCGTATGGCGGACAGGACAATTTGGCAGAGCGTGCTTGCCACCACAGGCCTGACACTTTAATTTGCCAAGTGGTTTCTCGATAACCTCCCCCGCCCATACTCTGTACTCCCATTTGCCGGTGTCTAATGGAAGTTCCGATATGTGGGATTGTGCAGCATCGACGAAGGTATGAAGCGGGACGGTGGCGAGGCCGTGTTCTACCTCCGATGGAACAGCGTCGTCTTCTTCACCTGGGTAGCTGCTTGTGGGAGACGGAATGCGATAGCCAGATATATCATGCAGAGATGCAGGATATCGACCTGATGGAATGGCAACTGCAGCGATCGAACTATCCATGAAGATATGTCGTTCGTAGATAAGTTCAATTTCAATGGCTAGTCGCACATCACGTAGCGTGACACCTGGGAATTTCCGGTATGGCGACGTCTTGTCATCGGGAGAAATGCCTGGGATAATGGCTGAATGTGTATGTGTACTAACGGTGACACGGTTGTTATCAATAGTTAGTCTCGGATGATGCTACAATACACAGTCGTTCAATGTTGTCACATTCAATGATCTTTTTTAGTAGAACGTACCTCTTCTGCCTCTATCTTATGGACGAGATCCTTCGCAAAACCCATAGCGGCGGTGAAGCTTGGAAACACCATGGTCTTGGAGAGCATGAGCGGTTTTCGCAGAGCACCGTTCCACTCGATGTCACACTGAGTAATAGACCATAGTCGAGCATACAGCGGGAACAGATAGGTCTCGACTTCTTCATCAGATAAATGAGGACAAGGGTATTTGGGCTTTTCAGGTATTTGTTGAAGCGGGTGTTCCAAATAGTCTTCCCTTCTGAACGGAGATCCGTCATATTTCGACGGGCTTGACTCAGGTTCATACCAGTTTGAAGAATGCGGTAGTGGCTTTCCAACTTCAGAACTTCATGAGGACAATTGCAAAACGGAAGTATGTAACGATACTTACGTAGCTGCCTCCGCCTCTCTCTCGGACTCATTGTCTGGGTTGTCTGGATTGCCTGGAGACCTTGCGCCATCCATGCGTCAGGATCCTGTACAAGTTCCCCTGGATCCGACGAGCGAATATTTTCATGACTCTGTGCCTTGGAAGGCGAGGTTCCATATCTCGAGGCCTCTGGCGATTGTTCCTCTACGTCTACGGGTTCCTCCTGAGGACGGCGTTGCAAATGAGCGGTCGACGCAGCATGTCGTATAATTGAAAATCGGGTGATATCACGGCCAGGTAAACGGGTTCGTGTTAGAGTAGTTTGACTATGAGAACATAGAGAGACCCTCCGCAAGCAACCTGCAGCGTACATAGAGTGTATGGTGAAGTCTCAAACAATTCAAGTTGCAGAATAGCGGGCTGGGCGGCCCTCTTTCTCCGATGACTTTCTACTTATACAAGCGCCCATTATAGTGATTGAAGCCTCTTTGAAGGCTTCTTGTAAGTTACTTATCAGTCGACTTCAAATAATGTGCAGCTACTACAGAACTCTGGAAATCTCAAACGCCGACTGGATTGTCCGCCCAACTTTTATGTTTCAGGTCCACGTAAGGTGAGAGCACGCGAGATGGTGCCGAGACAACGCGTGCTCCAGTCCGAAAGCCAATATAAAAGCATCCGCTATGAGCGCGCCCTTCGACGCACTTTGACATTTCCCCTACTGTGAGTGCGATGACCTTCTTCATACGAATCCTGTTCAATGATGAATGCTATTACTGGACCGTCAGTTACAGATAATTACAGACTAAACCATGCCTTCGCTGTCTAAAGTTTTGGCCGACAATAACGCGTACAAGTGGGCATACCTTCCTGTTGCCCTATTCGTGGGTGGCACCTCTGGCATTGGAAGAGGGACTGCCCAAGCCTTCGCTAAAGCAACCAAGGGAAATGCTCATATTATCATCTGTGGCCGCGACCGCTCTGCAGCAGAGTCTCTTATCGCCAGCTTCCCCAAGCCTACTTCACAGGACGCGAAACACGAATTCATACAATGCGACGTGACACGCATGAAGAATGTCCAGGCCGCCACCAGCTCTCTCCTTAGCCGTTTGCCCAAGTTGAACTACTTGGTCATCACATGTGGATTCATGGCCTTCCGAGGACGGGACGAGACCGAGGAAGGGATCGACACGAAGCTTGCGGTTCATTACTATGGGAGATGGAAATTCATCAACGACCTCAGTCCACTCCTGCAGAAGGCCAAAGAGTCTGGTGAGGACTCGAAGGTGCTGACGGTGCTGGGTGCTGGAATGGGCGGCAAGGTTGATGTTGACGATCTTGGACTGAAGAAGAACTTCAGTGTGACTGCTGCAGGTCTTCAAGCGCCTTCTTACAATGACATCATGATCAAGGTACCTGCTCGTTTTGTTTCAGAATGCTGTAATCATCGAATGATCTGATTGTTGATGGCTTCCTGCAGTCTCTAGCCAAGCGTTATCCTGGCATCGCGTTCGTTCACACCACTCCTGGCGTGGTCCGTACTTCCATCTTCCAACAGTCTCATTGGGCGCTTCGTCCTATTAACCCGGTTCTCACTGTCCTCTTTTATCCTTTTTCTCGATCCGCTTCAGAATGCGGAGAGAATATGTTATGGTCGCTGTTGCAGAGTGAGGCAGGCGCTAACAGGAGGAACGAGAAGGGTGATGACATTGGGGACTCGCGGTATTATGGTTCGGAAGAAATCGAGGCAAAGTTGTGGGAACATACCGAAGAGGAAATGAAGAGGGCACTCGCTTCATGAACCATAGAAACAGACATGTTGTTCTGTCTATACTATTGCCCAAGATTGATCTCGAGCGAGCAGTTAAATAAGATTACAGTCCATATCCGTGACCTCAACTAGCTGCAAGGCAGGGTATACGTGTACGGATAGGATGTAGGTATTCATAGATGTGATATCGATGCGAAAGAAACTGTAGCACAGACTTCCCCAAAGTAAGAAATGCCGAATGAAAGAAAGGAAACCGAAAAAGGAGGGGGTTCATGTACGTAAGAAACGCAAAAGAGAGGAAATGGAAATACAGGAACAGACCTGAATGAAAAAGGAATACAGTGATGTCATGCTGTTATACATGATGGATGTTCCTCTAAGCAGATCAATAACAGAAGAAACGAAAGTAAAGATAAGCACCGCGAAAAGCCAAAGTCGAATGAAATGATTGTAAAACATGAAGACCCAGAAAGAATAAGTATGCATAAACACCAGTATTGAGGGTTAACTCGGAGGCGAAAACACCGTAGGTGCGTGCTCTACCAGGCATTCGATGGATAGAGCTTTACCAGCCATGTCGCTGAACTCGGCATTAGGATCACGAGAGCGCATGAGAGTTGCTGAGGATTCAAAGGGTTAATCAGCACAAAAAATGTTATCAAAGACAGACAATACTCACGTCCGAATACCACACCGAGGTTTCTTGCATGCATGAGGTTCGTCTCGCTCCTCTGACATACCCTGAATATGTACAGTTCAGCAATGATACACCGCGAAGCATGCATATTGACAAACCGATGCAGATGGAGCATTAACGACCTCAAAGTGTGGTAGTGCTCTCGTGGTAACTCCTGTACCAGTTCGCTTATCATTGTTAGCTTCACAGCAGGATCCTTGACATTAGCAGCTGAGATGAAGTTTTCGTGAAGCTCGAAAGTCAACAACGGATTTGGCAAGGATCGGAAGTAAGTCTTGAGAACGGAGGTGATGCTACAGATGTCATTGAAACGATCCGTATCACGAAGATCGAAGGATGCGTAATCCCCGCTCTCGAACAGCTGCGTGATAAGCTTGGATAATCGAGAACCGCCAGTCTTACGGTAGATACCCTCGTATTCCAGGCCTTCAGAAACATATGAATATCTCAGCGATACTGAGAGCACCTGGCGAAACGTACCTAAAAGATCCACAGCATCGATACACTTCTCCACAATGACCGGAACAAAGTTTTGCTCGTCCTTCCAATCCGCCTTCACTTGTTCGGTCAGATCTCTTCCAAATAGTGAAGGGCCTGACGGAAGGTAGTGAGCAGATGGAGATGTTTCATGGGAACTGGAGACGTTACCTGGAGCATTGATAGTGACAGATGGTGCTTCGTCACGCTGGCCATTGGCTTGCTGTGAGCATGCCAAGTGCACCTGATGTACACAGCGGGTGTGAACGGCAATGCTACAATCTAAACAGGCAGATGATGAGGATAGGATGTCAAGACAGTTCTGGGGTAGGCATACTCGAACATCGTAGTTGGGAACCCCACATCTTGTCTCCACAGTGATCGCATCGAGCAACACGCAACACACTGACTTGCAAGAAAGCATGCTCTGCGCGAGGCTTCTGCTTGTTAGCATCAGGCCAAAACAGTTCCTTAGCAGCCTTTCCGGGCCATTTGATGAACTTCGGTCTTGACTGAGGGGTATGCTGTTCTTGAACGTCGGGCTTGGTGGTCCTGATGAACTTAGAGTCTGCAGATTCTTCCGTTAGAGCAACGGTCGAAGAAGTCGTTGACGATGTCAGTTGGGACTTGAGCTCATTCTTGTCTTCACTAAGTCTCTCCGGGATATGACTTGGATCCATTCCCGATGCTTCCATTCGGCGGGCGTATTGGGCATTGAGCTGAGCAAGTTCCTCATTTCGCGCGTTCAACATAGTCGTCTCCTCTAAGAAGGCGTTGCGAGAAGCCTTGAGTTCTTCGATTTCGCGGAACAGGTTCTCTCTCTTCTGAGTGAGAGGAAGCAGTTCATGCTCGTATTGGTTCTTGATATTGTCGAACCGCATGGACAGTGAGCGCCCGATTTTCATCGTTGTATCACCACCTTCATCAGCGATCGTAGAGTTACTGTAAACAATCAATATTAGCGTCCCGTTGAGATCTCGACATTCCTCACCTCTTGGTCGCAGACAGCTCCTCGACTTCCGCCAGGGTCATATCTCGCTCGACCTTTAGTTTGGACAGGTCTTTCTCAAGTATTGACAAACTATCGCTAAGCTCACGCGATAGAGCCCTCTGAGCTTCTTGTCGTCGCGAATCACCCGAAATAGCAGTCAGTCGGGCAGCTTGACCTGATAATAGAATTCGGAGCCGAGTGACTTCTGCTTCAGCGTCTCGCCTAGCACGAAGCTCCCTGTCATATTCAGTTTGCGCGACAGTCAGACCGTCCATGTACTGTTGGCTGGCTCTCTAATTCATCCAGTAACTATCAGCATGTAAAGTAAAAAAGAGAAAGAAGTATTCTCACCTTCATGCCATCTAGCCTTCGCTTCATGTCATTGAACTCTTGACTGCGATGGTCGACCAGCATGAGAATGGCGTTGACGAACTCCATGTTGAGCTTCACATGCTCTGAACCTCTCGCACTAGCATCATTTACTGCTTCTTGCAGTCGCCGCCTTATCAGGTCAGCAGAGTCTGGTCTTGACAATGCGGAGGGGTTATTTTCAGCAGGCGTCAAGGTAACGCGAGTGCTGGGGAGAATATTAGACAACGTAGGTTCCGTCATCTCTCTCTGATGTGTCAGTCGACTGTCCAAGGATGGTCGAGGTGATTGATCGCTACGAGACGCGGAGTACGACCTTTGACGAGAATAAGGAATATCCAAAGAGGTACGACTGGTACGATCACCATAACCATCCAAGCTACGTTTCACTGAATCGCCGGCAGCTCGAGGAAGGGTTGCCGAATGACCATTGGATGAATTCGAGGAAAGAGGTGAAGGAGACTGACTTCGAGAGGAAGATCGTTCTCGACGGATAGTAATATCTGGATCACGACTGTTTGTGAGGTCACGCCGCTTAACTGGAGTAACATCTGAATGTCCCAAATCGGAATCAATAACGGTAATCTCGCTCGTAGGCGTCAACGGCCGACCATTGCTTGTCTTGCTTGCTGCAGTGCTTGTAGTGCCTGCACTCAATGTAGTCGAAGGATCCTCCTTGGCCTCAGCAAGCGACTTCAGCGACTGAGGGCCCCCCACAGACTTAAGCAGATCCGAGAAATCTGCAGCACCCAACGAGAACCTTATCGGCGGCAAAGCGGGCGCAATGAATGTCGAACGTGAGGTCTGCTCCACGGGCGAAGACTCATGTGAAACTTCAGACGAGACTTCACTATCGAGTTGTCCAGCATCCGATGCGTCGTCCTTGTTATCCACCACAGTATTCAGTTTGAGATCCGGGGGCCGCTTGCCAGCTTTACCTTCCTTAGGTGGAGGTGCTGGTGGTCGATCATCGTTGTATCGGCCGTTGTGAGTTCGCCTCGTGTCCTCCCCCTCGGCTTCAGTATCCGTCCCACTCTCAATTCCATGAGGTACATCTGCACGATGCGCGGGAGAGGTCGGACGAGAGCTATTCCCGGACCCAGGGGCAAGCTCAATTGTCGATCCGCTGTTTCTGAGTGATGATGTACTAGGTCGATACCGATCATCAAACGATTTTTGCGTTCGCAGGACGCCGTTGGGGATGTTCAATGTACTCGGTGAAATCCGACCTTCTGAGTACTGAGGTGTTGTCCGCCCACCGTCTGGTGATGACGCAGGCGTGTATCCCGCAGGCTGTCGCTGAGGGCTTGATAAATCAATTCGACTGCTAGACCGAGCGGGAACTCGATCAAGCGTGACACTTGGTCGAGGTCTTAGTGCAGCATTCTGGTCCATTCCACGAGAAGGGTCATAAGTGGCGGAGGAGGCCGAACGCGTTCGACCGTAGAGGCGATTAGTCTCATCGGTTTGCGGGGAGAGTTGGGAAAGAGGGTTGACGTTAAGCTTTGGACTATCAGTAAAAGGAGGAGGAGAAAGTGCGTTGGAGATCGGGAAATAGTCCTGTCGTGGAGATTGAAGACGATCTTGTACGGGCGGGGTCTGCGAACGAACGAAGGACGTTGCAGTGGGAGACTGGCTAGGCTCTTGCAGTCCATTGTAGGACAGAGTAAAGGTAGGGTTGATCGAACGACGCTTGTCTTTGCGGGATGTCCCGCCGTTAGGTATAAGCAAGCCGTTTGCATTGTCATTTTGAACCGGTTCATTAGTGGTCTCCTTCAGCAACACATTGAGCGGTCTGTCGTTGAAGCTCTTTCGCTTCTGCAACGTTTTGTTGTCTGAGGGCACCGTCAACGTATCGGCTCTAGATACAGGGAGAGTTGCCGACCGCGCATGATCTGTGGAGGTGATAGTATCCCCAGAAGTTGACTCCGGAGGCGATGAAGCGGATGTCGAAAGCATAGTTGAATATCTCTTGCTACGAATCGGCGGTGGAGCAGTGGTGGCAGGTGCAGATGCAGCGGCAGAAGATGCCGGTAGCGAAATGGATTGATGGATCTGCGGAGGGCTCTTAACTTTCAATGATCGTTCCCCCAGAGAGGAAGCTGAATCCCGTCGTAATTCTACCCTGGACCCGGTTGATGCCTGATCAACCGAGTCACTTGTACCAGGCCTATTCTTCGAGCGTATACTCCCAGAACGCGATTTGAGACTACCTTCTCTACTATTGCGGGATGCCTGTAGCATTAGATTGATGGGTTGTTGTCAAAATCGCAGATTTCGGAGAAGAGAGATAGCAGATATACAGTGAACATACATCTTGTGAGCCTTCACGAACCACATTCTCTCTCGCCTTTACGGAACTGGCTTCCCCTGCTGCTCTCTCGCGTGCCTTCTCCTTCTCCCGCCTTTGCTGATGACGTCGACTCCTGGCAACGCGCTCATTGTGACAATCCATGCAGTATATGCCTTGACTGGTCTTTGCAAATACAAGTTCGTCTATACGTTTCTTGCAGACCTTGCAGTTGAAACAGTGTGCATGGTAAGCATCGTCACCAGTCATGATGGCTTCGTCCAGGATGGGTTGTCCACAGACATTGCAACAGTATGAACAATCCGCACACACGGGGGAACCATCGGAAAGTAAAAGAAGGTTCGTGTCTGCAGTTACTTGGTTGTTGCATTTTGCGCATTTAAAGCAATCAACGTGGAACAAGGATTGACTATGATCACGTTAGAAATGACCATATATCCGGTGTAACACATACCCAAATGCAACCACCACGCTTCCGTCTTCCGTAACAACAGTCTTCTTGCATCCTGGACACACTTTGTTCTCCACCATTATGGCAGGATCCAAGAGGGCGTGACTAGCCCGATCAAGCACGGGGGCAGAAAGGGTAGAGGTAGCTGCCATGGTACCCTAAGAACCCGAGCGTCCCGGGCGTCCTAACAGCGGAAACAGGGTGGATATCAGCTTGTCCGTTGTCTTGTAGACGGTCGGTTGCTAGTACAGGAAGGATGTTGAAATTATCGGAGGGAAATACGAATGAGTGATCCTGAGCTGTCGATAGTATCCAGCGCTGCTGGTCGACAACTGGGGGTAAAGGTTTAGGCGTACTAGGACGTAGTGACCTACCTAACGTTCAATCTTCATGGAAATCAGAACGAAGAGACGAGAGAGTGTGTCGGTAACCGTAACAGCGTAGACTGCGCCCAGAATATGCGAAAGAACGGATTTGCCG
The DNA here is from genome assembly GCA_964035595.1 of Somion occarium. Lineage (NCBI taxonomy): Eukaryota > Fungi > Basidiomycota > Agaricomycetes > Polyporales > Cerrenaceae > Somion > Somion occarium. The sequence goes on from OZ037947.1 coordinate 937,581, forward strand.
AATCAAAGCTCAAACCGATTGATATATTTAAAAGCTTTACAACGCTAAGGTCTTATAGTGTAGCGGTTATCACATCGGATTCTGATTACCAGAGTATTCCGGTAACCCAGGTTCGAATCCTGGTTAGACCTTCATTTTTTGTCTTCTTCGCCGCCTCGATACGTTCCCGAATACACTTGAATATGCCTTACAGTATGACACTGCGTATTGATCTACTTAGTAACACCTTGACCGCCCCAATACCATGCATGTATACAAGCTGGAGAAGAAGCTAAAGAGAAACGGACAGTCATACATAGTACTGATGGAACGTCAACTAGCCTTCTTCCTCTTTTTCCCCTCCGAAGAATGATCAGCACTCGGTTCCATAGGATCCTTTTTGTCCGATCGTTTGCGCTTCTTTTCCTTCGACTTCATATTAGTGGCCTTCGCAGGTGCCTCATTCGTGACATCCTGTTCAGGCTTCGCTGCAGAATCCCAGTGTACCGAATTGGTAGCGTTGACGCGAGACGATAGTGCTACCTCTTCGCTATCGCTAGAATCATCGAGCATATCCTGGGCTATCATCATCTCCACCTCCTGCGCACTGTTGCTCTGCGGAAGTTCGCGTGCTTTACCGTCACTTGAAGAAAGAGTTGCGCGTTCTGGGATGTGCTCAAGCGAGAACGGATCAAGCTGTATTGAGCCTACAAGCGAAAGCATCTGGTTTGCTATTGTCAGGCTATGAACATTGTGAGCATATGAACCTACATGAAGTGAGAAGGACAGACATACCCAATGACAGTGAATTCGAGGTATCCCTCTGGTCCTCCCAAAGGCTCTCCAGTGAGCTTGTGAACCCATCGACCACCACCTTCGATATTCCCGTCACCTTGTTTAGCTTCCTCTGTAGTCTCCTCCACCGTTCCTGACCCAAATTCTGGGTCGTTTTCTGCCGGACCGTACTCGAATTCCCACTGGTCCGCTGGTATATGGTGTCTGGGTATCGATACATTGAACGTCCGATGCAGTAACAATGATATATGGTCTGGCGAACAGAGATTCACTTTGCCGACTGACAGCACATGTGAGGAAGGCATGATTCGGTCAAACAGTACTGTCTACGCACCCAGTTTCATGCCTACCCGCGGACTCCAGACTGTCGCAGCAAACGCTATCCGACAGTTGGCAAATGGACAATCCGCTTTTATCTTTGCAACAGGGTCAACGAATTGTAGACTATCATGTGCAAGGACTACCCCCTGCGCGGCAGGAATGTATCTAGTTTACAACAAAACTTCCGATTACGCGAGTGTATATTACAATGTTCAGAACAGACGAACCTCATGACCATTGAATCAAGCATTTCTTCCACACCGGCTCGTAAATTATTTGCGAAGACGGGTGGAATGGATACAGCCATAGTTGCATGAATGACTTTGAACTGGCCATCGTCTGCACGAGCTTTGCCCTTATCCCTTTTCTTCTCCTTTCGCCTCTCCGTCTTTGCAGCTTTATCCTTCTTGCTGTCGGTCTTCGACCGTTTCGCGGATGGCTCCCCAGCAGCTTCGGTAGCGTGTTTGCGCTTCTTCAATTTGTGTTGCGAGACGGCATGCTCAGGCATGATATAGACAAGACTTAAAAGAGAAAGATAACTGCAAAAACCAGAGAACAAAGCCACAAAATGCCACTAGGAGTATTTCGAGTAATCTCCAGCAAAACCAGAAAGGTGTTTCGGAGTCTGCGCGCGAGGCAATTTTTGGCGCGCACGTGGCAAAAGTCATTGAGCGCGTCGGCTTCGGCAGGATTCACTACACTGAGCGAGCTTGCAACTCCCATCCACCGTTGGTCTTCCTCCTATCGATATCCCTCTTAATAACCTTCTAATGGTATGTCTCTCGCTTTGAACTTGAGAAAGCTGATGTTTACACACAACTTTCTTCCAGTCAGCTCCCAAAATTATTGTTCAGATAGCCATTGCTGGGGCACAGATACTCGGCAAGGCATTCCTAGCGGCAGGGAGACAAGCACTTGCAAGTGAGTGCTGTCTTGTGATGTTCAGTGTATTGCTCTAACCCATATGCAATTCTCAGACGCGAAGCACACACCAGACAGTGTTATTGGTGGTGATGTCGCGGGTCTCCGAAGTGCCACCTCAGGTTCTATAACGGACAAACTAACTCGAGAACACCGAATGACATTGGATGAGGCTCGTCTGATCCTTAACGTCAAAAAGGATGACCCAGCGGAGAGGATCTCTCAAGTGAGTTCATTGTACGCTTTGTCCTGCGCGAAACCTGACATTTGCCATCTGTAGCACTACCACCACCTCTTCAAAGCAAACTCTCCTCCGGCGGCTGATGCAAAAGCCGCGAAACCAAAACCTGGGACCAGACCACATGCGCAGTCTATATACTCACATTACCTACAATCAAAAGTTGTGCGAGCGAGGGAACGAATCGAAGCCGAGCTAAAAGCAGCATCGGGGCCTGCTTCGGAAGCTTCGCAGACAACAACAACACCTCCACCACCTTCATCGTCGTCGAGTGCTCCGCCACCTGAAAATGGGAAGTCGAGTTGATATCATTCGGAGGTCATGGGTCTTGATATCCTCAATTGCTAATTTATGACTAGTACGCACCCTCAATCATTGGATAATAGCATGCATCATTACACGCACATTGTAACACGACCACCTCTCCAAAAGCTATGACGAATGCGCTCTGCATTGTGACCTGCCATATCGTTCTGCCGCCTTGTTCCACCCTATCTCGCCTAAGCTTCGCGGCGCACGTCTGACGGTCTACATAGAACATTCACTTCTTCATCTTCTGGTCCTTGCACGTAGCATCCGCCATTAGAAACACGCTTCCAGAAACCAAATATTCCCCTTGCTCCTGCTTACCTGTCATTGAAACTCCAAGGAATTCGCCGATATGGGTTGTCCTATATCCTAAACAGGGCGCGTAACATGTTAGCGCTACGGGGCTGACCCAATGATAAGCATCTGATTGCAAAGTTCGAGGAGCGTCATAATCCATTCGACAAATTTATATCGCATCTATGAACAAGCATCATATCCGTACGCACACCATGCCGCGCAGCTAGTTGAGGTCACCTTTTCACAGTTAATGAGGCGAGTGCTCTCTTCATCTCTTCCTCGGTATGCTCCCATAACCTCGCCTCGATGTCTTCCGAACCGTAATACCGCGAGTCACCAATGTCGTCACCCTTCTCGTTCTCCTGTTAGCGCCAGCCTCACTCTGCAACAGTGACCATAACATATTCTCTCCGCATTCTGAAGCGTCGAGGAATAGGATACAGAAGGAAATTGAGCACCGGGCCTATAGCACGAAGAGCCGAATGAGACCGCTGTTAAAGAGGAGTACGGACGATGCCAGGAGTGGTATGAACAAATGCAGTACCAGGAAAACGCTTGGCTGTGAATCCACATGTGATGACCAAGTAGTTCAACTTGGGCAAACGGCTAAGCAGGGAGCTGGTCGTGGCTTTGACATTCTTCATACGCGTCACGTCGCATTGTACGAATTCGTGCTTCGCATCCTGTGAAGTAGGCTTGGGAAAGCTGGCGATGAGGGACTCTGCGGCAGAGCGGTCACGGCCACAGACGATGATATGTGCATTCCCACCGGTTGCTTTTGCGAACGCTTGGGCAGTCTCTCCCGATGCCAGAGGTAACACCGTCGAACAGGGCGACAGGAAGGTATGGCCACTTGTATGCGTTATTGTCGGCCAAGACTTTGGACAGCGAATGTATGGTTTATCTGTAACGAACGATGCAATAATGATGTTCAAGTTGGCAAAGACTTGAATGAAGAGAATCATCAAACTCACATTGGGCTCAATATCAAAGTGCGAATTTACTGCTAAGGGCGCGCAAATAGCGAATGCCTTTGAGGCGACTGGCAACTTTCTGACTTGAGCACGCGTTGCCTCGGCACCATGCTTGCCTTCACCTTGCGTGGCTCTGAACTAGATAGTTTGGTAGACATCCCAGTTGTCGGCAGCGCTTTGAATGAACGCGATTCAGAATGGTAGAGATCGTGGACGTACTTACTACAATCACGTTAGCGCCGCTTCAATATTGAGCGCTTCAGAGCGCCGCGGTTTCGAATTTTCGAACTTTAACTTGTCTTCAACCTTGACTCGCACGAGCGCAGGCCTACCTCAGAGTCTGTGTAAGAAGTCTGGTATCTCATCCCAGTTCCCATTTGATATTCAGGATATTCTCCAACTTCCGACCTCCTCTCAAGTTTCAAGCTCTTCGTAGGAATCATGTGTGCCACAGGGTTTCGCTTGCCAGCGCCGTCCAAAACTTTCAGCACCTTCAAATAGTCACGACTCTTTGCTCTTAAAAGCCGGCAACACACGTTTACGAGACGTCTGTAGTCACACGATAGAGACCTCGTCCCCGTCCCAGCTAATACACCATCCGAAATTGGAGATCCTTTCGCATCATTCTTGATTGTTCCACGGCACGTTCATTCTCCCTCAAACTATGCGTCGGGATGAATTTGCAGGTCGTATTGTTTCCGGCCCTCAGAGACCAAACTAGGCACTGACATCATACTTGCGTTCCTATACTATGAACCGCGGTGCGTAACTTATCACGGTGTGACCGTGGCCAAAGCAATTCAGCTGATTGCTGCTTGAACTAGACCTTTATGTCCGGTTATTACTGCGGTCATCAGCTCTATGCTTCGCACAGACTCAACATCTAACATCTCTCACCTTTGAGTAGAGGCTACCCGTTGCCTTCTTTCTAGCTTCGAACCATCACTTTGAGGCCTTCTGTAACGAATCCAGCCACCTCACTTCTGATACTGACGTCGTTCTCGCCTTAGAATGCCTTTTCACGTACCTGCCCACGAAGAATACGTCAGCCCGCCTTGCACCGCCGATCTCCCATTGTTACCTCATCGCACGTCTCAACAAAGCGGGTTTCGTCGGTGCTTAAACCACTGATAGTACGCTCGTTCGAGGAGGGTTTACTGGCTACTTTGCAAAGGAAATCCAACGGAGAATAGCGGCACACCATTAATTTAGAGATACCCACTGCTATCCAGTAAGCTTACAATGTGGCATATCAGAGAAATATCTGTCTGATTCATGCATCCTCTGTGCAAGTGATCGAGGTCTAAACCTTCACGCCAACACTTCTATATCAGGAGCCCCTTTAACGTCAACCTGAGACCACGACGTGTCCTTCACCAAGAGCAGGGTGTCGAGGGAGCCAATGTCGACCGCTTGAGACAAATGACCCGGCAAGATACATTGCTTTGACTTATCCAAGACCGGATCTTGTATTGAGATGCCTGACTTCAGTCTTCGAGGACCTGATCGAGACCATGGAGCGATCTTTAACCCACGAGCTTCACGGGCCCTTACAATGTCCGGATTGAACGGTCGGAGTCCTCGAGTTGCACCGACGATCGTTGGTGTGCTATTGCCATTCAATCTTCACGTCAAGACCCCTAGATGATAGCAATAAAGGGTCTGTACACCAGGATCTTCGATGACGAGCTTGATTACAGTATTGGCCTGCCCTAGATCAAAACACATTCAGTCACCAGATTCAAGAAGCCCTCGGTAACATTCACATGTGGAGCTAAACTTTCAATTGACGGGCTCTGCGCCTCCGAGTCAAGACTGATGAAATTGTTCACCGTGGGAAATATTCCATAGAACTGGGTTTCGATATGCCCCTCCCGAGGCTATTATATGGTTCATAATCTGCCCGAGATTGATCGTTCATGTTCAAGGAGGCGTCCCATAATCCTGGCACTAGTGCGTTTGTTATTCCCTTTAACTCCTAAGTTGTACTACAGACTTGAAGGTTTGATATTGGAACTCCTAGGCAGCCCGGAATTAATCTTGGCAAACCCATTCAGACAGCATGTTTTCGTCAGGAAATGCTTCACTTATCCGTCATACAACATCGCTCGACCCGAAAGCATTTTTCGCTTGCGGTGCACATCTTTCCGTATTCATATCACGCCTCCGAGAGAGCAGTTGTTTGGGCACTATCCACCTATGATCCACTTCGATCGATCGTGTTTAATCTCTGGCCATGAGTTGGGATCCGCCTGGTGGAGAACCTTTCTGCAATACAGGATGTCTCTACATGATTTCTGCAATCGTGTTCAGTTTCCCATATCTCAATGTGGCCATTACTCAAGGACATCGAGTTTCTTCGTCTTGCTCACCCGCAGTCAATGTAAACTTACCCAAATTCGCGTCACCGCAAAAAAATCTTCTCAAAGGTGGGTTTTCGTGAGATTCATCTCCTTTTGCGACCCAGGCCTCTCATTTGCAAACCTTTCCCACTACGATCCTTGGCGCACGCGCTCTCCTTTTAGGTTCTTCTATTTCAATTTCGGGCTGTATGCACTGAATACGCTCGTCTCCTATTCAAGGCGCCATGACCCATGACGTTCATGCGTTTCGATCGCACCTCCGATCACTCCAACTTCTTGTACCATAGCGAGCGTTTCTGACCTCCAGAGCTGGATCCAACGAAAGACATAGCCAAAGAGCGAGCGGGCGAAAGAGATCTAGGTCATAATACGATTTCTGACAAGAGCTGGATAATTTTCGTGAGTGCAAGCAGTTCGAAATAACGATAGGATTGAGCGACTAATTAGTCGTTCAGCGAATCTCTTTCGTCTAAGCATTGGCATGACTTGGTGTTTGACACACAGGAGAACATTTACTCACTCGATGTTGTCTAGCCATTTCGATCATGACCTATCTCAAATCTTCCATCGGTGTCCACAACCCGCCTCGAGACGAGTCAGCCAAGGTCAGCTGTAAGTCCACTGACCAGTACCGTGTTGCTGGACTCTCACAGTGCTCGCAGGGTTGTGCAGCAGTGCTCTTTAGCGTTAAGAAAGTGCTGGGCGGACTTATGCACGTGCGGCGAATTCAAGTCGCGGTCGCACGGTGCAATGTGTTCGCCGCAAGCCCGGATTTCGCGGTGTGTCGTGTTAGCAGTGTTGCTGTTGTCGCCACAACGTGATACCTCCTGACCAAGATCTGGACCGAAACGTTGAACAGTTAGACCGGTACGCCTTTCGTCTAAGAAGAATATTGGACCCTATGCCCCGACTTTACCATCTAGTTCAGGAGTCTCCTTTTCACCAAGTTCCTGAACCGAATATTTGGGTCATCACGAGCTCACCCTGCACTCGTTCATCGGTTCTGTCTGCTCGGCTTCTAGCGTGGGCTGAACTTCTATAAAAGCTCACCAGCAAGGAGGTCGAGATTCCCAACGAAGTGCTCATACACTCCCGTTCAAACGTAGTTCTCATTTCGTTAACAAAGCAAGCTTTGCTCCTCCATTCTCCTAGCGCGCAATGAAGTTCAAAATCGCTATCATTGCTGCCGTGGCTCTAGCGGCCTTCGTAGACGCTTTCCCTGCTCCCATCGCTGGCCCTCCCAGCGGCGGCAACAATAAGCCAGGTCCTCCAGCGAAGCCCCCTTCGAAGCCGCCTTCCCATTCTCCCAAACCTCCTACTCATCCTCCTCCCAAACCCCCAGTGCGTCCTAAACCTCCACCTAAACCCCCTTCCAAACCCAAGCCACCCGCGCAACGTCCCCGCCCCAAACCGAAGGCCACGAAACCGTATAATCCTTATCCCAGGCCTAAAGCGCCTTACAGACCATACAAGCAATACAAACCCTATAAGCCCTACCGTCCTCGTCCCAATCCAGAGCCTCCAAAGCCGGATCCCCCCAGGCCGGAGTCCCCCAAGCCGGATCCCCCCAAGCCTGAACCGCCTAAACCGGAGCCTCCGAAGCCAGAGCCTCCAAAGCCTGAACCACCCAAACCAGAACCCCCCAAGCCGGAGCCTCCCAAACCCGAACCGCCCAAACCGGAGCCTCCGAAGCCTGAGCCGCCAAAGCCTGAACCACCCAAACCAGAGCCTCTTAAGCCCGAACCCCCCAAACCAGAACCCCCAAAGCCGGAGCCTCCAAAGCCAGAGCCGCAGCCTTCAAAGCCGCGTCCACCTCGTTACCCTTACCCACCTCCGAAACCGCCCAAGCCGCCTGTCCACCCACCCAAACCTGAACCACCTAAACCGGAGCCTCCAAAGCCTGAACCTCCCAAACCAGAACCCCCCAAGCCTGAGCCTCCCAAACCCGAACCGCCCAAACCGGAGCCTCCCAAGCCTGAGCCGCCAAAGCCTGAACCACCCAAACCAGAGCCTCCCAAGCCTGAACCTCCCAAACCCGAACCGCCCAAACCCGAACCGCCCAAACCCGAGCCGCCCAAACCAGAGCCTCCCAAGCCCGAGCCTCCCAAACCAGAGCCTCCCAAACCTGAACCGCCAAAGCCTGAACCGCCCAAACCCCAACCGCCTAAGCCTGAGCCTCCAAAACCAGAACCTCCAAAGCCTGAACCTCCCAAGCCTCAGCCACCAAAGCCGGAGCCTCCCAAACCTGAACCACCGAAACCACAACCCCCCAAGCCTGAACCTCCAAAGCCTGAACCTCCAAAGCCGGAGCCTCCCAAACCAGAGCCCCCCAAACCAGAGCCCCCGAAGCCTGAACCTCCCAAACCCGAACCCCCCAAGCCTGAGCCTCCCAAACCCTATCCACCGAAACCTGAACCGCCAAAGCCTCAGCCTCAAAAGCCCGAAGTTCCCAAACCAGAGCCGCCCAAACCAGAACCCCCCAAGCCTGAGCCTCCAAAGCCGGAGCCTCCAAAACCTGAACCACCGAAGCCTGAACCGCCAAAGCCGGAACCTCCCAAACCACAACCCCCCAAGCCTGAACCTCCAAAGCCCGAGCCTCCCAAACCGGAGCCTCCAAAGCCAGAGCCCCCCAAACCTGAACCTCCCAAACCAGAACCACCGAAACCGGAGCCTCCAAAGCCTGAGCCGCCAAAGCCTGAGCCGCCAAAGCCGGAACCACCGAAGCCGGAGCCTCCAAAACCAGAGCCTCCAAAGCCAGAGCCCCCCAAACCAGAGCCCCCGAAGCCAGAGCCTCCCAAACCCGAACCTCCCAAGCCTGAACCGCCCAAACCCGAACCGCCCAAACCAGAGCCTCCAAAGCCAGAGCCCCCGAAACCTGAACCACCGAAGCCTGAACCTCCCAAACCCGAACCCCCCAAGCCGGAGCCTCCCAAGCCGGAGCCTCCCAAACCGGAGCCTCCAAAGCCAGAACCCCCCAAACCAGAGCCTCCAAAGCCAGAGCCCCCGAAGCCTGAACCACCGAAGCCTGAACCTCCCAAACCCGAACCCCCCAAGCCGGAGCCTCCCAAACCGGAGCCTCCAAAGCCAGAGCCTCCCAAGCCTGAGCCGCCCAAGCCTGAACCACCCAAACCCGAGCCTCCAAAGCCCGAACCCCCCAAACCAGAACCCCCAAAGCCTGAACCCCCCAAGCCGGAGCCTCCAAAGCCGGAGCCCCCCAAACCAGAGCCTCCCAAACCAGAACCCCCCAAGCCAGAGCCGCCTAAGCCTGAACCACCTAAACCCGAGCCTCCAAAGCCCGAACCCCCCAAGCCTGAACCACCAAAACCAGAACCTCCAAAGCCGGAGCCTCCAAAGCCAGAGCCCCCAAAACCTGAACCTCCCAAACCCGAACCCCCCAAGCCTGAGCCTCCCAAGCCTGAGCCTCCCAAGCCTGAGCCGCCGAAGCCAGAGCCTCCAAAGCCAGAACCCCCCAAGCCAGAGACTCCTGGCCCAGAGGGCGGAGGCGGTGGTGGAGAAACTTGAAGGTGAATACGCCATGGCATCAGACTGGACATAGACGTCGACTGGTATGTCCCCTTCCTCTATCTCGACCTATACATACTCACTTGCCCTCTCCCAGGTGTCTTCGCTTCCCAAGATTTAGACTATGAACTATGACTTTCGATTCTCATACAGAACTCTTGCATTTCGTACACGTTTTGATTTTGATTTCCTTCCTTGTTGTGATGACATTGGACGCTTTCTCGAACAGTTTTGCTTCCCTTCCGCTCATTGATTCGTATCTTCCGTTTCTCCTACTGTACTTGTATCGCGTAGTGTTTCCGAGACCCTTTCACTTCCATTCGTTCCCGTTCGCTCTTTTGACTCTTTCCCGTTCGTTTTTTTGATTCCTTGCCCTTCCCTAAACGTTCTTTCTCTCCTACGAACTAGTCGTCTCTACTGTATTTGTATCGTTTTTGATCGCAATTGACATTCATACCTACCACTACGAGCTTGGCGTAAGACGAATCGAAATGACCTCTGAGTTATGGCGTCTTCAACTCTATTATAACGCTAATCTACACCTCAAGCAAACGGAATACAGGGTCGTTTGGCTAAACTTTGGACTTGGCTGGTTCGAACTGCTCGAATACAGACTTTGCGTCCGTCAACTCCTTCCGTATGAGCTCAGCCTTCGCCTGGCTCCGAGGACGGATGTCACACTTGAATGGTTCTGGAGACAATACGATTCCCTACGAGGTAAATGTTTGTCAATGATGGTCCAAGTTCTCATCCGCAGCAGCAGCCATCAGTGGCAACTACACCAGCGCGAATTAGGTTACTCAAGTTCGGACACTCACATCACTGAAAGCATTTGGATCGATCGGGATCGGTTGCCCGTTGAGGGGGTCCTTTGCGTGGTTGAAGTCGAAAGCCCAGAGAAGGTTCATCACGTTCAACGCCTAATTAGTCCCTTTCAGTTTCAGAGGCAGCCCCGCGAACGATATGGAAACGAGACTTACAATCGAGTTTGATGCCAGATGCATTCCAGGACAGATACGCTAAATAGACACAATGAGTCAGCCACCAACGAATATGAACTGCCAAGACGTACCCTTCCACTTCCGAAAATGATATCCTCACGGAACCCTGTAGTATCAGCCCCAGGCTTCGTCCCGAACTTTGACTTCATGTAGCGGTCAGGGTTGAACTCTTCAGGGTTCTCGAACACCTCTTCGTCGCGGAAAATCCCCCCTTGAAGAGTAGTCAGCCATGGTCAATCACGAATGATCCATATCACACCAATGAAGAGAATACCTACACATGTTCATGAATACCGTAGCTCCCTTAGGTACGACGTATTGGCCGACCTATGACGCAAACAAGTTAGTGCGCACCTAACAAAGAAAGCCTCAGCCTCATACGTGTTCGTCCGCTGTGCTTGCATGAGGCACACCAGTGGGTGCAAACGGACGATAGCGGTTAACCTTGCGCGAGCGTAAATTTCAGCCGGTAAGTTATATTCGATACTGATAGAAATACCTCGTTAATGATGGCCTTTACGAAAGGCAGGTGCTCTAAGTCATCCATGGTAGGGGTCCTGTTAGAGCCAACTACGTCGTCAATCTCCTTTTGAGCCCTTTGTCTGACGTCTGGGTGTAGACTCATGAGTTGTACAAAGAACTGTAAGAAGATCGACGTGGTATCCACGCCAGCTTCGATCAAAGCGAAACCAAGGTACCTACCCAAACCCGATTAGCTTATTGATTCTAGCAGTGCAACTATAACGTACCCGATGAGGGTCTCGTCAAGGTTATACTTCTCCTTGTGGTCAATGACGTATTCGAGGAAGGCCTCGTTTCGTTTGCCGTTGTTCATTCTTTCGATGCACTCCGTCAACAGACCTCTCCAAACGGCTGTTTGACCTTGTCGTACAAGGTCGCACTTATCCTTCCAAGGAGCGTATCTTCGCGGGATATACTTGAGGATCGGGAAGACTTCAACAGGTGGTGATGCACCAGGTCGCAACAGGTTATCCCAATTGCGCTGACTCTTATGAAATTCTTCAATGAAGCTGCCCTCGAACGAAGCACAGTGAACGCCGAACACTACTGAAAGGATAACAGATGCCGAGTAGCGGAAAATGTGTGTGTAGAAGCGCTGTACCCAAAGACGGGCTTAAGGGTCAAGATAGTTGAACGCTCAGAGATTTCCATGCTTACGTCTGGTGTATCCAAGAAGTCAGCCATGAGTTGAGTAGCCTCCGCGCGTTGAATGGGTAAGTGTTTATCACAAGCACTCTTCGTAAGCATATCGTGAGAAGCTCGTCGCAGGTTACGCCAGGTTGGACCTTTGAGACATTATCAGCATCCAAGGTCAATAGGATGCAAAGTTCAATTACCATAATGTGACCAAGGCATGTCTAGACCGCCGTTCACAAGTTCTGCAACGTAGACGTGGGGACGATCCGACATGGTTGCACCTCGAGAGTCCATACATTCGCGAAGCATCTTCGCACTGGACACCACGACAATGGTGCTGTTACCAATCTTAAGCTGTACGGTTATGAGAGGTCATAATGACTACAAAGTTACACGAGGGAAAGTATAGTTTACCGAGAAGAGATCACCATATTGTCTTGCCCATTCCGTGAATCTGTTATTTTATTGGGAATCACATCTCAAACTTGTTTCTCAACGAGGCAAAACGTACTTGAGATGGACCCTAGACTTAGGGAAATCCAGCATGTTCCCCAAGAGTGGAATGGTAGGCGGACCGGGGGGAAGACTAGGCTCTCTGGAGCCCAGTTTGCTCAGGCGGATTATGACCCATGCTACGAGGAACAACGCAGAGCCCAACACCAACGTAGAGGGCATGACTGGAGATTGTCAACAAGAAGGTTAGGGATCAGACCATAGCGTATTTAAGCATTAATGGCCTTAGGACGCCCGCACCCGACGAAGGAATAAACGTTGCTTCGGTCGAACAGACCATCAAGCCGACTCTCAGGAACCTTATTAAAGACGGGTACCCACCTTGTTATTGGATCATATGCTGCATGGCGTTGGTATCATCAATATTTCGCCTACCATGATAGGTGAATGCTAAGTGTTGCATTTGGAGTTTATTGGCCAAAGTATGAGCTTGTTTTAAGCTTGTAGAAGCGGTGTCAATAGTCATTCCTTCACTGACGCGTGCAAGACTTACGATTCCGCAGGCTGCGAAATACTTCATGACGAGAGCACGTCATAGTATCGAACCACTTGGTACAAGAGGATAAGGCCCGTGTGTGGGGCGAGCTGGACGGGCACGTTCTCACGCTCTGACGTTCTGCAGGAAAAGATAGCAAATATCCTTGTGTGCTCTATATCAGTGCCAAGGACATTGCCTGGCGAACTCGAGAGCTAAGGAGGATGGTGCACAAACAAAAGTGTTGAAACTTAGCGGTAAAAGATACATGATATCTAGTCATTTCTCAAGGTGCACATAACTGGTCTTGCCTCCAGACGCCGTTCCACCCAACCACCGCAATGGGCGTCTGGGGACGAGACCACACACAACTGTCAAGATGCTATACTTTAATCCGTCAACAAACGTCACAGTCATACTACGGATGTGAATTCTCCATACCTGTTCGGTAAAGAGTATCCAGAATACGTCCCCTTGAGAGATGTAACGGAGTCACTACGATACATCGACGACGGAGAGGATGATTACGGTTACTTCTGCTCCACGCCGATGCGCCAGAAGTCTGCAGACCAGCCATCAGGGTTCGATATAGTGACGGTATTCTTGCGTCCGGGAACGAAGCCGTCTAGCGAAACTTTGAAATCGAAGCTGAAGTCGTCCCATTTCTGTAAACCCTGCTCAATAGCGGTATGTGTAATTATGGCGATAAGATTTACCTTTCCAGTTGGCGGAAGTGTCATCTTAGTCGCAGGCCCGCCATTCACGCTAAGGTAGGCATCGCGACTGCCACCTGCACAAATGTAGTGGATTTGTACCAACCGTGTACCTCCGGATTGACCTCCGTCAATGTTGGTAAATGTCAACGTGCTGTTCTCCATGCCTATCCAGCCCACGACATGACACCCCGGGTACACTTCGCGAATAGTTGCACGACCTGTACGAATGTTGTACGATGCATCGGCATGGTAGAACTTGAACTTCGGTTTGGCTGCGACGGGTGTGTCCGGAGTTTGAGATTCTCCAGAGCTGCCGCTATTCCCACTACCGCCAGTATTCTTGCCTGAAGATCCGTCCTGGTTCCCTCCTGGAGTCTGACCTGAGCCTGCTCCACTTCCACTCTGACTCCCACCGGTGTTACTCGGATTGGCGCTTGGTGCTGTACTCGTGCCGCTAGCGTTATCGCCCTTAGCTTGAACCACCTTGGAGGTGTCAGTCAATGCCGTTCTAACTTGAGATGGAGCAGCCATCTCTGATATAACAGATGCATTCCATTGAAGCTGTCGAGTCCGTGACTAGACTGGCGACCAAGCAGACTGGAGTGACTTACCCCGGAAGCTATGGATGGAGTGTCTACTTTGAGCATTTTGGTTGAATTGTCTGAAACGCGGGTAGACAGTGTCCCGGTGCTATCGATGGTTGCGTCGATAAGTAGATAGAGAACTACACTGTGGGGTAACTGCGAGTGGAGGCAACACGTCCACAACTTATACCAGAGATGTACATAAGACAGTGCGCAGTCGTCAATGCCGTTGTTCTTGGCAAAAGGCAATGAATGCACTTACCAGCTGTAATCGATGCGATACTCTCTCGGTGAAACGGGATATGTTCAGCGCTCTTCGGCATGAATGATGCTGCTGCTGCGCGATATTTATGGCACGACGATCTCCGTCAAGTCTTCACTATCACATCTGAACATATGGTAAGGCCAGAATAGAAAGACATGGGCAAAAAGTGAAGGCCATCGTTAGAAAGATAACTCAGCGATTTAAACCGCAAGCTGAAGAGGTCAAACATTACATGGGCGTTTGAGGAAAGGGCTGAGTACCGGGCCGGTCGGAAGCAGTTACAATGGTTTGGGCCCTCGAGTCTCTTGACCGACAACATTCACAGCGTTGGCCAACGGATTGGCCACAACGTCCGTCGTGCCCATTCCTTTCTCAAACTCTTACTACCACCACCATCTCCGAGTAGTCTACCTGCTGCGATATCGAGCACTTTTACCATTAAGGTGTAACCCCCACAACTACATACAGAACGCCACTTCACCATGCCACTTCCAGGCAATGGAACACTATCTCTTCATGGATATTCGCGAATTGGAGATACCGCCACAACAGAGCCGAAGAAAGGCATGATTATCCGAATGTCCCCAGAGACTTTGGATGCACTCCAGGACAACCTCCAAAAGCCTAATATCGAGCTCCAGCTCGAAGATAATCCCGTAAGTAGTTGCATCTTTCGCAATGTCCAACCATTTGTGCCTACGTTACTTTAAGGGCTTATGGATTGCGGGCAAATTCTTCTCGATGAACTCTCAACCAGAGAATTCACCGCACGAACTGTACCTCCGGACCTCAACCGCATCAAAGCCCAATGCGCCACTCAAGCTTCAAGCCAACATTATTGGCAAATTTGTCGTCAACCGCGAGCTCGATCAGCGACTACAGAACAAACTACGAGGTAGCGCCGCAGCGGCCGAGAAACAGCGGGAAGAACGTCAGATTCAAATACTCGATGAGCCACCTATAATGTCCAAACCAGGTGCAAAGAAGGCAAAAGAGGCTGCTGGTACGAAGAAGACCAGAAAGACAGGTACTACAGTAACGACTGTCAAATCGACTACCACTCGTGATCGTAGTTTCTCGCCCAGCTTGCCTGCGGAAGAGAAGAACTATAAGGTGATTGGTGATCCATCCACAAGACGGCGGCTTGTGCACTGTCTTGCTATACAACCTCGTGATACGATTGAGGTTGTAAACATGGTCGGAGGGAAAGATTGCGATGCAGCTACAAAGAATGAACTGTTCCAGATCTTGAAAACTGTAAGTCTTTACTGTCTTTGCTAAGTAAACAGTATCTTATGCACCGCTATAGTGCGCTGTCCGGCGAGCCGAACCACAGAGCCCGGATTCGAAGCCAAAGTGGTATCTTCTGGCGAATGCATGGAGAGAGGTACGTCCGTTCGAGTATGACCTCGCGGACGCCGAACGTACTAGGATGGCACGAGAGTGCCGAAGGAACTTTGCGTTGCTCAAAATCCCAGAGTCGGATCCCCTCTGGGAACATGCTCGATTCAGAGACCCTGGAAATTCACGCCCAGGTGCGAGTACAGCACCGGAACCAAAGAAGGGAATCACAACGCGAGAGGCGAAACAAAAGAAAGCTGCTATAGGCGCTTCCAAGAAAGGTAACGATACTATCATCGCAAAGGACGAAAGGGTTCAATCAACGAGATCCAAAGCTGAGCCTCCAGTGAACGCTGGCAGTGGTACCACCGTCCGAGCTGTACCCAGGAAACCGCCAGGTTCAGGGTATAAGAGCAAAGCGGGTAGCACTACACCATCTCCTTCTACGCCCGAGATTTCTAGCGTGGGCCCCTCTTCACTACCGCGGAAACCAGACTTCTTGCCGACCCAGAGTCGCACTCCTTCAGGAACTGACCGAACCTCCGCGAAACCTAGAGATGCTCTACCCAGTTCTAACACAAACGAAGGCCGAGCTAACGATGTGGCATCTCTTAGTTTTAAGCGCAAGACTGCTATGCGCGAAGAGCAAGAGGCGGAGATGTCAGATAGAGACCGTCCTAAGCCTATGCTCAAGAGACGAAAGATCGGCGAAACAAATGAGACCCAAAATAGCAGGCCGACATATGATCGAATACCTTCACTTCCGAACAAACCAACCACAGCGATAGGCGATGCATCCCCCCGTCCAGCCTCACGTGCGATCAAGAAGGAGGCTTCACCTTTTGGCGGTTCGCCTCTACCACGATCTCCTCTTCCGCCAACGCACTCTTCTCTCCCTCCTACACGTTCACCTCTCGCCACTCGTAAGGTCAGCGCGCAAGACCGCGTTGTTTCTGCCTCCTCTTCATCATCTGCTCAGTCTCGTCAGGGACAGTCTAGTCAACCTTCGACTAGAAACGGATCTTCGAAACCCAAACGAAGGTCCCCGATCTACACTTCCTCGGAAGATGAGCAAGATCCACCACCTAAGCCTGCTGCTCGAAACTCTGAGGCAGCATCTCATTCGGCGAACCCTCCTCCGCCTGCAAAGAAGGCCGGACGCACATCTCGTGAAAAAGAACCTCTCAGCTTGCCAGATGACGAAGCTGGACTTCGGAAACTGTACAAATCGAAGTATAGACCGTACATTACGCTGTATACCAAACACGTCAGCGCTGTTGATACCATTGAGAGGCTACTGGCAAAGGATGACGAGACGACGGATTCGGATATAGACATGGATGTCTTGGATGAAAACGAGATGATGAACTTGAAAACCGATCTTACCACTGCCACGGAGGAGCTAGAGATGATTCGAGATGCGCATTCCAAGCTGATGAGGTTAGGAAAGGCCAGTGGGAAGCTCTCGGATGACGAGTGACGGTTGTGTATCAGGTTCAAAAGTAATAGGGGACATGTTGTGGACATTGGATGTATTGATAGATCTCTGTTTGGTTTGGATACCCTTCACCATTTGGTTCATATATATAGCTATACACATGTATCCGTCGTTAGAGCTACTGGCGATACTCTTATAAATGTACTCTGTCCGACTTGTAGTATACGAGAGGGGGATGTGCAACTCAGTTTTTCGGCTTTTCAGCTATGAACAACGCCATAGGTGTAAAGAGCTGCAGCAAGCCAAACAATTAATATAAGTACATGTATCCAGAATAAATTATGAAACAACACTTACGTTCAGCTTAGCTGCTTCCAGGATGACAGAAGCTGCCGTCTGGCTCAAGCCACCGAATACGTCACAGTCTTCCAGAGACTGCCAAGGTGTCCTGGAATTTGACAAAGCTCGTTCCAATGGTGAGTACCATGGTATTCGATCATGTCTTTCCCCAAGATCTTCGCAGAATAATACATTCATGCCTGCAGCTTTCAAACCCTCTGAAGCGGCTGATATCGAGCGGGCCATGGGTTCCCGAGGTGATATGCCCGTAGTTGATTGCAGGAGCATTGCTAAACGACAGTGATCGGGGTCGTTGACATCGAAGGAAGAAGCCCAACACCATTCAAATACTCCAAGCTAGCATGAGATGAGTGACTATAGTAGGAACAGTCGTTAAACGAACGAACCTTCCCGCCGGGTCTGAGAGCAAAGTATAGTTCTCTATATATCGAGGCAAAATCGGGGGCGTTCTATGCCGGCGTGATCATTGAAAGGTTGCAAAAATGAAAGGAAAGTCAAGATACATACCCGGAGGGATTCTATTGCATACACGACGTCAAAGGACTTCTCTGAGAGTACTGAGCTCAAGTCGCTATAGTCTGACACTGAATAGAAAGTCCATAGTGAGAAATATCATTCAAGAGCTAGAACTTCTTTGCGCCACACCGTGAATAAAAGTGAGTCTATCAGTGAGGCGTAGCTTCTCAGCCCGGGCGATTGCAGACTTAACCTGGAAACTCCAGTGTTAGGAATCCATGCGCTCGCTGAGATGTCACAAAATCATACCTTCGATTCATCTACGTCCACGCCAACGACCTCAACATTCGAAAAACGAATCAACTCGACTGCGACATGACCAGTGCCACAACCGACTTGGAGAACCTTCATTGCAGGTTTCAAACGAAGTTGGGAACACAGGTAATGCTCATGACGAGCCAAGGACATAGGCAAATCATCATCAGGAAAAAGTCTGCAGAAATGAAAGTCTGGAGGTTGTTCGGCTTGAGGTAAAGTGAAAGGTAGGCTTCCGTTGAAGCCTGAGGGTGACCTAGATAAGAAACGTTGGAACATGGCAGGAAGTGGGGATGTCGATTTTGGTGGGTTCGCAATGCGATAACAATAAGGATAGCATAATCAATGAAGTAGTCCTAGGATCTTGCCATAGCGGCGTTGCTGCAGAGGTTCGATCTTGTTCATCAAACTTCCCAAGATCGGGTCAGGCGGCTGCACAGAAGAAGGAACCTCTGAGCAGGACGCATAGCGTCTAAGTTACAAGGGACGAAGTGATGTGTGAGGCTCTTCCGATTCCATTTCATGAAGGGCGGTGCTGTCGACGGCTAGGCGATGCATTGGTGTGAGAAGACATGAAGATCAGTTGTGGCAATGTACGTAGGCACCCTGTGATCTACACAGTGCCTGAAGAATCACAGGCTAAACACGCCGCTGTTGGATTACAAGGCCAGGAGATTCATATCGATGACAGACAGTTTGATACCGCCGTTTGTGCGGCAGCGGGATATCAAGCTAAACGGGTTGGCAAAGCTTCCCGAATACATAGTGATTATCAAGGGATTCCGCGGCCAAGGCTGCCAAACAGAGTCCGAGCCGGTATATAGACAAACCCCCGAGTCTAACATGACCCAAATCTGATATTTTGACCAAGTTGGACGGAACGTTGCCACTGATGCACCCGAATTACCTAGAAGGCGATATGAAGGTACACATCCCCTTCATGCTGGGCATCGGGATTACCATACTGTGTGGACAAGGCATCGTTACGCCGGCATTGATAGACATCATATCCCTGAACGGAGCTGAATCCTATCACACATGAACGGGCTAGGTAATTGCAACATTGGACAACCTATCAGGTTGAGAACGTACCTTGTTCCCGATCTCGATTATTAGCAGTAGAACTTAGTAGCAGATCAACTTCATTATCAAAAGGTCATCGCCTACGAAACTAGTGGAGGGGACAACGTTCCAATGCGAGATGGAGTTAGCATGGACAGGTTTTCAATCAACTATCAATCCGAAATAGCTTCTAGAGGAAGGCTCTGAGGAGTTGAGTGGCAGCTCGTCGAATTTCCTTCACCGGCGCTAAATAACGCAAGTAACAGCTTTACACTGATGACGCAAAGGGAAGGTCTGGTAGTTGGTCTCAACGATTCCATAGACATTGAGATTTTTGAACGAGATACATAAATAAGTGTCAATCCAAGGGTTCATTTATCAGAACTTGCACGAGTCAAACTTGACTTCCAACCACCGTACTTTCATAACTTCGATTTCTTCTCCGGTCTGAGCTTTCGTTTCCACCTTGTTTCCGAGTTCTTGCAGGCAAAGCTTCTAACTCGATGTCAGAATGCACATATTGAGTTGTTCCGCCGCTTGCAGGGGCCGCTCTCATAGCAGATACCTCTGATTCGCTCACTCCGAACGACAGCTTCTGATCCTCGGCTGCTGATCGTAGATTGAGGATGAGTCGGGACCCCTATGAGTGCCATGAAAGTAACTGAGAAATAAGAATCAATGTTAGGGATACTACTTACCGCGAGTGAATATATGGCCATGAGCCAACTGAGAAAAGGGAAGTGGAAGGTTAGAGGAGTAGCGATGAAATTGGATGCAGGGATTCGGCTTACATTATCGGACCCCCAGATTCAGCTTGCAGACTTTCGACCATGACGAATACGGTACATATGAGTACAATGCCTAGAGCAACTCAGTCACGGAGTACAGGCAAACATTTTCCCAAGGACGCACAGAAAGTCCTATTCCGATTGGACTGCTGAGTATTGGTGGAAAGTTGACGGACAATACGGCATGCTTACAAAAAGAAATATATGGTCCCATCCTTAACGAAGACGTGCATAAGTGATGTCGATTGTTTAAGCGAGCGGTACTCATTTCGGCGAACCAACATAGCGAATTTGTAAAGGGTCATGACGAAGAAGATCCCTGGATATCCCGAAGCTGATCAGTTGCAAGACTTTGGTTGAAGATGGTGTAGACTCGCATGTAACAAGGAGGTTGGGAATCCTTCGAAGACGTTAGAGCGCGAGAGATTGCAGAATTAAATACCTGAAACACGCACCATGCAGCAAGCGTTTTGATGATCACATCTTGTGTCGCAACAGCTAGGCATACCATCCAAGGCATACCGGGGATGGGTTGAGTGATTTGTGAATGGAGGACGAAGCTTATATCCGTGTACATCTCGAGCTTGGATTAATTCAGCTTTCTCTTGTCATATCGACTCGGGAGATGTATCGTACCACAAACTCCGCTGTAAAATATAGGATGAGAACGACAGTTAATGTGAGTCGGCGTAGGCCCTTACCGAGAACCAATAAGACCAGGCTAATCAAGACTTTCGTCTGCCGATCAGTAGTGATTGCGTGACGCAGAAGCAAACAAAATCTACCTTTACGACTCTGGCCATACAACGCATGTATTCTTAGGATGAAAATTACATTGATAGTCGTTGTGAAAACGACAGGACCTGCCCTAGATGGACATCAGGTAATGGAGCAAAACTGCAGAAAAGCAGACTGACAGTGAGTAAATCCAAGCATATACTTCGCAACTATCGGGAATTAACCGTCAGATACTTCCAAAACCCGTGAAAGCGGCACACACAGCTAGGAAATTGAGAATCAGAATATTTTTGTCTGAAGAAGACCTAGATTACTGACTTTATATGATGGTGCAGACTGGAGGTGGACTACAACCGGTAATTGTGTAGTTTACCCCACAGAACATGTGAATTTAGATAGTACTTACCACATAATAGAAATCTAAATGAAAACAAGGAGAGATGACAATTGAGGATGCTTGAAGTCAGAACAATGCAAAGCTCACATGATGTTGATTAATGCATAATATCTTGCAATATAATACAACGTCTTGACGAGTCCCCATCGTGTCCTGCCGTACTTCTTTGAGTATGATCCTGTTCCGCAATACTATGCTAAAACGCACCTCCACACAAACTTATACTGAAGTCGGCCATATGCTGAGTCATGGTGTTGTACGACAGGAAATGGTATTGATACGGACCTCTCTTGCGAAGTTCAGAACAATGTCGTACATTAAGAAAACAATGGCAGAGACTAGGTTAGGGCCTCATGATCAGTAATGTTCGAGGGGATCCGACAGCTCAACAGAACAACTCACCAGTGAGATATCTGTTAGTACGATCTTCAGACATGAAGAGGAAGAGAGCGTTCAAGTCCATCATGGACGCCATGTTTGCATGAAACAAGGAGACAGATGTGGGGAATGAGCTTCTCCTAGTTGTGAACTTGAAGTTCCTATGAGTTCACGGGAAGTCCCTCGCTTGTGTGGAGAGTGGTTGCCGATGTGTCGCGTGCGATGGAATACATCCATCCTGGCAAAGGCACCGATGGCAATCAAGACGCTTGAATCGACAGTTCTGCTTTTGGGTCCACAAATGAAATCGGAAACGCTACACCGGTGCCTATGCTAAGCTAGGTCCGATACGCCACTAGTACACAGTGGCTGGACGAAGATGAAAGATCAGCGATGGCAAGGGAGCCCTGAGCGCATCACCTGCATAGCTTCTGGAAGAGTCCCATCGATTAGTTCGACAGACGAAGGGAGACCGTGCCTCTAGACAAGCCTTGGTGGTAGCAAGAGAGACATCTGATTAAGCCTGCAGGAGATACAGTACCTAACCATGTCCGGCTTGCGAAAACTTTAGTCTTGTCACCGGCGGAAAGAATGTAGAATATCTTGTGGAAATATACAAAACTGCCTGATGCAAACTCGGTAGACCATACTGTATCCGACGGAATAAAGAGCATAGATATTCGTCGATCAAATCGATGGCTACAAACACGACTCTGAGTGGACTTCAACTTGGATCTGATCTCAGACTGCGGTTAACATCAAACCCTAAGACCTAGTTAACGACCCTTCGGTCTTTGTTTTCTTCTCCGAGTTGGCCCAGCAAATGCGAGGACACGGACATCTTTACTGCCAGCGAGAACTCGTCAACGCCACAGCGGCTTTGTCCTGCAAACACGTAATCCTCCCCTCCATCGGTCGCTCACGCCTGCCTCTTAACAAAGATAATAGCGGATACTTCATTTTTTTTCATTTGAAATCAACTTTACCGCCTTTTTATGGAACTAGGTTAGGTTCGTCCTGTATGTTACCAAGAGCTAATCTAGGAACCTATGGGGATGCTCGATGCACGTGATCTTTACCAATACAACTCTTCACCGTGCATGGCCTCAGAGCCTGTACAACTTGCCGTCTGTATAGAATTCTGGATCTATTGATGGTATCAGCCACAGGTTTTGTATCTTTTCATGGAACGCAGAATGAGAGAATAAGATATAAAAGGCCATTTGGTGTGTATCTCGAACTCAAACTATTCGAGATCTAGCCATACAGTGTGTAGACATCCTTTTCGCAAGAATACCACGATACCATGCTCACGGCTGCTACCATCGGTATTCTCCTAACCTTCATCTTCCTTGCGAGTAGTCTAGGACTCAAGCAGGATAAGCTGTCCGCAAAAACCGCCCCTACCATCCATTCATTTGTCCCCTGGCTGGGCAGCTTCTTTGAGTTCTGTTGGGATGCACAAGGTTTTCTCCGAAAGTGGCGGTTAGTTGTCTTCGCTCTGAAGATGATTGTAATTGACAAATGATTATCTAGGTTCAAACTCGGGCCTATATATCGAGTACACATCGTTGGGCGAGAATTTGTTGTGGTGTCTCACGCTGAGGGAATAGCGCACGTTATGCGCGACCCACAGAAGAGTCTCACTAACGATTTCAATACGACAATTCTGGAGGCTGCAGGTGATATCATACCGCAGCATTTCGACCAGGTGCTGTTCGGGAAACTAGCATCCCTTGCCCTACGGACCTTCTCCAACCGAAATGTTCCCCGCCTCGCACCGGTTTTCAATCGACAACTCTTGCGTAATTTCAATTCTTTCTCGTCTAGCGGCGGGAGAGAGCGCGTATCACTCACGAACTTCATTGGCCAAAGCTTGTACAATTCGGTTTGTATGTCGCTTTGGGGACCACATTTTCCTATCGACAGCTTTGCCGATTTTCAGCTCATCGATTCCAACATATCACGCCTCCTTTCGCCTATGCTCTTTCCACCGAGGAAGGCTGTACAAGCGCGAAAATCCCTAAAGGCGGAGTTGGGAAAATATCTTCAACGAGCCAGCTTCGGTGACAAGGATGAGGTCGAAGAGGACGTTTACGGAGCGACAGAGATCGTCGAGATTATTCGCAGCTCAAATCTCCCCTCCTCTGATCAGCAGGGTGTCTTCCTTGGCTTTATGTTCGCGCTTCACTCCAACTCCATTCGGATGTCCACGTGGTTCATGACCTACCTCTTGTGCGACACAAGTGTCTGGGCAAGGCTGCGTGATGAGGTTGATCTTGCAATCGGTACCGAGTTTGAATCCCTTGAGGCCCTCCTCTCTGCCCCGCCTCATCGCATCGGAGGCGACACACTCCCGTTACTTGACTCAGCGCTGAAAGAGGCGTTACGTCTGTCAGTGGCGGCGGTGTTGATGCGGAGGGTCACACAAAATTGCGAGCTCCCTGTCAATGACATAGACTCCGTGAAGGTGACCGAAGGGGAGTATATCTTTGCCAATGGTTGTGCGATCAACATGGAGGATGATGTGTTTGAAGATGCTTGTTCATTCCGCGTTGACAGGTTTCTGAAAAATGAAAGCCACAAATCCGCTCCCGTTTCCGCCTTTGGTGGAGGGGCGCACATGGTGAGTCAGAACTGTTATACACCTCACCTCGCGTTTGATTTAGACTCTTCCTCATTTCACAGTGCAAAGGTCGCGACTTCGCTATGTACGAGATGAAAATGTTTGCCATCTTGTGCCTCAAACTCTTGGACATTTCGATTGAGAACCCGGATGGCTCCTCCGCAGAAGGACAGTCTCCGAAAGCAGACTATGTCTACCCCACGCCTGTGTTCTTCCCTAAGGAGCTATTTGTTCGTATTCAGAAACGCCGTGATTCGACAGCTTAGACACTGTACTAGCCTAAGTACTAACTACATAGAGTCAACTCGTACCTAATAGATAGACGAATGTGGATGAGATTCTCATCGATGTGAGTATGTATTATGATTTTTTTGATTCCCGTTTATAGTCATTTCAGGGCCGCACCTTATGTAGACTACTTCAACCCCGAGAGAGAACGTATTTACTTACCTAGACTACTACTTTATCATATAGAACTTCAGTGTTTGTAGGACGACCAATCATTTCAGTGCGCAATACACGCGCAGAGTTCTCTAAGAAGGCGAATTCTCTACCGCCAGGCATCTAATGTATCATGTTCGATGCGACAAATCATAAGACAATACGGATGTCTATAGCAGAGGACGACCCAAAACCACCGACACAGTTTGAGGGTGCACCAGGCACTCAAGCGCTCCGTCTTGTCAGGAGCAACGGCACATCACCTATTATCACTACATGAGTGTGCCGATCAGTGGAATAGGCAATCGTAGAAGTCACCTGTCTTGAGAGTGATGCCTAGAGTAGGCTTCAAGTACTTCTGCTGCCAAGACCCCAAAGTCTCCCCGGCGTCCAGTTTGACATCAACCTTCCATTCCCGCAGTAGCCAAGTGAGGAAGCACACCGCCTCAACCGTTGCAAACTTTCTGCCAAGACAGACCCTTGGTCCCGAAGAGAAACCGAGGAAGTTATCAAGAGCGGAAGGAGCATTCCAACGAGAAGGTTTGAATGAGGCTGGGTCGGGATATATACGCGGATTTCTGGCTGCAATCGAGGCGAATAACAGTGAGGAACATGTGCATTGGTCGTGACATCGTGAAATTAAACGCACCTGCTCCTATTATATCAAGAACGATTTCGGTGCCTTTGGGCAAGACGACTGTATCACTGGAGGGAGTGAGTTTCGACGCGGATATTGCAGTATCTTCGCTTGGTGAACGGAGCATCACATATGCGGCAGCTGTTCGAGGACAGACGTCATGAAAGTAGGATCACAATAGAGAGTACAAACATACGAAACAGCCGGATAGTCTCATGGAAACAATGCAAAACAGGTGCTAGAGAATTGTAATCTTCAAAAGTCTAGAAGCAGCTCGTCAAGAGACAAACTGAGTGATAAGCTGGACATCCATACCGGCTCCGCATCGCCTAGTACAGACATGATATGCTTGTATACATTGTTTTGTTCTTCTTGGTGGATAGCCAACATGGCAAGCGTGGCTACGAGGGTATGGGCAGTGGTCTCGTGCTATATCGTAGACGTCTGTACAAGTAGATTATGAGGAAAGTAATTGTGCTTACCCCTGCAAAGAAGAAAATGAAGAGATTGCCAGCAATCTCCCGATCATCAAGTCCTTTTGCGCCCTCCTGCTGGCTTGCAGCAACGAGACGGCCGAACACTGTCTTGTTCGATTCGCTGAGGCTTCCATCGAAATGCAGGTCGTTCTTCAACTCGGCCTTTTTGGCAGAAATCTCGTTATGTAGAAACGTCTCTAGATCAGCGAAAGCGACTCGCATACGTTGCAAGCTATACAGCATGCGACTTCAGATTACGGTGAATGACACAGAGGAACATCATACTGACAATTCAATGGGAAGACGGAAAACCCAATTAGGAAAAATGACCTTCTCTTGTACAGTTTTGCTGACCATGACAATAGTGGAATCAATAGGATTGGTGAGCTCTTTCCGAGTTGGCGACTCGTCCCAACGAAGATGCATGTTAAAGCCACACGCGGAGATGACAAGGAGGGCAAGCTACGGGAATAAGTTCAAGTAAATCTCTCTAAGGAATGAGACACGTCGAAGTACGCACCCTTGTCGTGAATTGATTAAATGATGCAAAATAATGCCGGTCATCGGATTTCCACTCCTCACTTATCACCATTTCATGGTAGAGGCGACTCGTCACCTCCCAGACATTGGCGTAGCTGAGCGAGACACATAAACTCCCGAGCATTGATAAGAGTTCTTATCCCACTCACGATTGATTGTCGAACGCGGGAGCAGCGATCTTTCTATGTCTGCGCCATTGCTCACCAGTGGAGGCAACGACGTTTGAGCCCATGAAACTAACAACGAGGAAGGTTCAACTCAGGCATTATCATGGAGTAAGGTTCAGCGCCTACTTGAGAGCAAGTACTTTCTCCGGTTTCGAGAACAAGAATGCATCACCCAAGACCATTCGGAGGGCCTCTGGTGATGAGCAGTGTACGGAAACGTGACCTGCGAGTAAGGGAACATAAAGTAATGCTTCTGTGTTATATCTGCTGTATACTGTGCTGATGACCATCAAGAAATTGTACTTGCAATATAAACACGACACGTACGCGTATCCCATTCCTTCCATGCCTGGTCAAGCCCAGGGTTCCATGAGAAAATCGGGAGCAGGAAGGACAGTGGATTCAATGGATCAACCAGGACGTAATATCTCGGAATGTCCTTGAATGACTGTGAAGTAGAAATTAACGTATTTAAGACTTGTTACACGAACAGCCAGATTTGAATACCGACCTTCACGGCCGTGTAAACTTTGTAAGCTCGCCGTATAACAAGTGCGAGAAGGGCTAGAGCGAAAGCTGCGCTAAAAGACAGCATACTCAAAGAGGGAATGGGGTGTTGAAGTCCGTCAACTGCAAAAAAGTCCAACTAGTTGTGCAATGGACGTTCGAGCTGAAGCTTACAATAGGAGCCGAAACACTAACGTGAGGTTCTGGGCGCACTCGTGCGACTTTTCGGCGTTCTAAATGAACAGGTCATTCGTTCCATCAAGGAAGACTAGACAGTGCTAACCGTTTTGGGTGACGTGAATTGAACCTTCTGCAGTTCACTGGTAACTTCTCAGGGATCTGATGTCGATGGCAGCGCGAAGCTACGTCTAATGGAGAATGCGGTCAGGAACTTTGTGCCACCATCTTTTAGATGTCCTGCCCAGTGAACCTCCCCTTGTGACAGTGACAGACGTCGGCAACCGATCAATACAGCGGACCATCAGAGCAAAATGTCGGACAAATTAGTGAAGACGCGATTGAATTCATTCGGTTTCGACTTCAAGCTTCAGGGTTTGGTTTGAACGCGGGTTCTGTGATGAGTCTGTACGAGGAACTTTGCTTGAGCACTGGCGTCCACATCAAGGCATCGAGGGTGACGTCGGTCTCCGAGAATGAGTTATTCTGCTACGCTGATTGGCTGAGTGAACGAGTTAGCACAAATGATTCTTTGGGCAATAATGCACCTTACCTCCGGATGAAGATTGCGATATCGAGACGGCGGAAGTTTGCACGAAGGGGCAATGCATGATAACTAATCATTACAACAGCTTGCAGAATGGGACGCTGTCAGCATTTTACACTCGATGTAGAGATGTCACCCCCGGCAACGAGAGCCGAGTAGAGAAGTTACAATGACCAATCTCTGATCTGGTGCTCTAGTCTTTACTCTGCCGTTGAAACAAAAACATTGACGATCAAAGCATAGCCAACAGTCACTTGATTCATCGCATCTTGCACGACGGAGTTCGCCACAATTGTTGTTCTGGAGAGTTTCGGTACCTTGCGAGATGGGCGTCTGAGGCAGTATGATTGAAAAGGGCATCAAGATCTTGTCTAAATGAAACGCATGCAAAAACCCCTCGAACCTGGACATTGTCTTTGCAAATCGTAAGGCGATAATCATTCCTGGCTGACAGAGGCGTGGTTCACTGATGATGTATCCCAAGGTTGTAAATCCTATCACGCTAAGTACCTCATGGTGCGAGGTTAGGGCTAGATCGGCCTTGGAATTGTCGTACCACTTTGCAAGCATGTTTCCCGTCGTCCTCATCCTCTTCATCGTCGCATTCAGCTTGTGGGCAGATTTTCGCAATGGGGTTCACTCAAGAGTCAAGATACCTTCCAGCATAAGCATCTTCATACCGTGGTTCGATAACGCCATACAGTTCGGCCTGGATCCTCTTGGCTTCTTGAGAAAACGGCAGTAAGTACTTCAGCTCATCCATGCGGAAAGGCTCACATATACTTTTGATCTCTTCAGGACAAAGCATGGTTCTGTCTTTGCAATTCGCCTTGCTGGGAAGAGAGTCATCGTTGCAGGAAACCTCAATGGAATTCTGCGTGTCATGCGCGATACTCAAAAGACGCTTCACCTGCCGAATCATCAGATGCTTGCATCACTGGGGGACGTGAAGGGGACCATACCAATGACGCTTCTCGACCGCCTCACTACATATGTCGCGAGAACATTTTCCAACAAAGGAATTCCACAGTTTTCTCATACATTCAATCAACATCTCTTCCGTCATATCCGAAGTTTGGCTGAAAACTCACCAAACGACCGGGTACCTCTACAGCGCTTTGTCGGACAAGCACTGTACGACGCGGTGTCCGTTTCAGTCTGGGGACCACACTTCCCGTTGGACACTTATGAGGAGTTCTATACCATAGATGCGAAGATGTCTCGCCTATTGGGCCCTGCATTCTTGGTCCCTCGGGCGGTTAGCCAAGCTCGCAACCTCATGAAAAACAAATTGGGGACTTATATGCAGGAATGCTGGGACGAAGAATTAGGCGTGAAAGGAGCGCCAGCAAACGTCACCGAGATGATTCGCTTATTGAAAGAGTGCAGTCCGACCGTGCCGCCCGAGGATGCGCAAGGGGCACTCTTGGTCTTCCTCTTTGGATTGCATGCCAATACGCACCGCATCGTGGCATGGCTATTCCTCCACCTCCTCAGCGATTCCAGAACGTATCTGCGACTCCGTCGAGAGATAGACCATGCCATTGACGTTGAGTTTGGCGACTTGGATACCCTGCTATTAGTCCCGCCACAGCGACTGGGTGTGTCATCACTGCCGTTGCTGGAGTCAGCCATTATGGAGACGTTGCGGTTGTGGTATGCTGCAGTGACGGTACGTGAGGTGAACGAAGACACGGAGATTCCATCGGAAGATATGAAGACCTTCATGGTAGCGCGGCCGGGAGACTTGGTAATGGGAAATAGTAGTGCAATTAATATGTCAGACGACTTCTTCGAAGAGCCTGAGACGTTCCAGATTGACAGATTTGTCGGCTGCACCGCTGAGAAGGAGGACGAAGGGAAGTCGAGAACTTTGCCGCTGGGGAGTTTCGGAGGAGGTACACATGTGGTACGTACCTCTCTGTTATACAATTGCATGCGTGTTCTCTGAAACGATTTTCGTAGTGCAAAGGCCGAGACTTTGCATTGTACGAGATGAAGGTCTTCGCCATCCTTTGCTTGAGAGTCTTGGATATGAAGGCCGAGACTTCATCCGGCAGGTCTATTGACGATCTCCCTTTGAAGGCCGATACAACGCGAACTATTCCCAGTTTCGTGATGTATCCAAGCGAGGAAGTGTTCGTCCGGATTCGAAAGCGCGCATAATAGACTGGAAGAGCAACCTATGTATTTTATATCATTGCTTACTATCCCTGTAATCCTCTATGTTGCAACTGTTCACATCGCGTCTTTACGCTTGAACAAGTAGTGCCCGACACCCCATCTATGGTAATATGACATTAATGGCGATATATCATAAAGAAATATCCACTTACTCTTCGCCTCCGTTCAACCCGAAGAACTCGGCACAAGCCAAATAGAACACCCGAAACCTATACCGGGGCTTGACTCGACAGAAGGGAATGATATGCCAACTGTACATACCTATAGAACGCCTTTCGGCCTTCCTCACGACTCAGCCCTTTGGCTTCTGCATCATTCTCCAACTCGGTAAGACCTTGAGCAGCATTTTGATCCTGTCTTTGCAGCCAGTGCTCGGATGTACGCGCGTAGTGCTGCCCGTTGAGATACCAACTCCGAACGAGATTCAGGTCATCTTGGAAATATAACTGCGAAATAAAGCGAGGGATGAGACATCTGACAAGCGGCATGTCAAAACAGCTATACGCACAAGAAGATCGTGAGAAAGCATCGTTCCGCCAGAGAAGAAAGTCTTTGCCATCCACCCATCGCCCTCCTCAAAATGATAGGGCGTAGTGCGATGGCAGAAAATATGAATGAACAACAAGGCGTCGTCTGGGGCCAAATCAGAACTAGGGCGAAGCCAGGACGAAACCTTGGCCAAGAGGAGCTTGTAATTTTTCATGTGCTCAAACATCTATAAGTCAAATCAGGGTAGAAGAAACGCGTCTGATGTAAGATTCCCAACTTCGATTGACAAAATGCGGTCAAATCTGCATGTACGGGCAGAATTGTTCATTTGCAGGGAATCATGAAGAGAAGCACAATAACGTACTGCACGGGCTCATCGAAGTCGAAACTGTTTACGTCGGCAGTAATAACCTGATGACGCGTGACTTGAAAGGATACAATACATTTAGATCGATTTCGTACCTGTATGTTGTTCAGACCACACGCTTTGGCGATGCGCTCGATGTGGGCTTTCTGGGTTGCTGAGTTGGACAAACTCGTAATATGAGCTTTCGGGTATTTCTTGCGATGAACGGGAACATCAATGAGCGGATTAATCACAAAGAAAAGAAATACCTCAGCCAGATAAAGAGTCAGGCTTCCCCATCCTGTGTTACAGTTCAATGCACGGTAACAACAGGACAAATTCACTCGTACCACATCCCAAGTCTAATATGCGCTGGCCATCAGCGAGCTTTGCCCTGACGCAATAGTTCTCCATCATGAGTATCTCTGCTTCGTCAAGAGTCTCGTCACCCTTTGGATAGTAACAGCAGGAATACTTTCCATAATGACCTAAGCAGGACAAAATGAAGTTCGTCGAAACCTACTGAATGTTGAATTCAGGTCTGTAGGAACATATGATAGACAAACCTCGTAGTGCTGTTCATTCGCCTTTTCCGTGAAATCAGCAATGGCAGTCCTTGCTCGCACGGCCTCAATCCATTGCATTTTGGCCTCTGAGTTTCGCTCAAAAGAGCCCAAATTGATCTCGCGAATTCTTTCACGACACAATAAACGTATTACCGCCCTTAACACAAAGTCAGGTATCATTCCCTATGTAAGAGATAAGGGAAAGTCAGGCTCCCTAATCATCACTAAAGCGCAACAAAAGTTTGGTGCTTACCTTGTCTAGCAGGGTATAGCCAGCCTGTAATACTTGCACTTTCAAGCTCATGTTGAAGGCAGGAGGAGAGGGCACACATCGTGTACGCGTCCATGTGAGTATTTAAAGGGCTGTTGGCAGCTTCCCAGTTGCACTGTCCTCGATTTGTGGTGGACGAATTTCTAGTTGTACTCGCGATCGGGGCGAGCGAATATTAATTACCATTGTCGACTTTCTCACGCTTCCTTTAACCGATGCCAGCTGAAGTCACCCTAGGAGCTGAACTCTACTCCAGTACCGGGACGCAGGGTTCGTCTTCGGTACCCTACCTTACCCCACTCAGGGAAACTACGCTATTTTCTGCTTATGCGTCCATCTTCCCTTGAAGAGAATCTCTTTTAGCGTCACGCAGGATTTCAGATTTAGTACTCTATCTCATTTGGGCAGGATTTTACCAATCTCTAATCATTTTCCCAGCCACATAGGTTTGGTTACATTCTTCAGGCCGAAACCTCTGTGATATTCAACGTTAAGATATGGACTCGATTCCTATCAGGTAATGGCACAACTTACGCCTTACCATATTCCTGTGACCCATACTGATTTTTCCCCAGTCTTGAATTTCCTTCCGATGTCATCAGAGCCCAAGTGATGTCGTATGAAACTCAAAATCAGATTGACGCAGTAGTTGCCGAACATACCAGGATATTCGAGGAAACTGTCAGGCAGCACCATCTCACTATGGCACTGTACAATGCACGGCGTAATTCCATGGCCCTCATCAATGGTCGACTCCTTCCGGAGCTACTGTCTGAAATATTCATGCACTGCATGCGTATGTCCTTCGGCTACTCCTGGATCAAGGTTGCCCATGTATGTCGATATTGGAGGGCGGTTGCGTTGGCTTCCCCTTCGCTCTTCTCCAGCATAGATGTAGTGCGTCTTAAAGACCCTGGGCAACTTGATGCGTGGCTTCGATTTTCGAAACAAGCCCTTTTGGACGTTAGAATTGCGGAGTCTTATGGTTATGCTTGGCCGAAGATTTTTCCGGAGATCACTCGTATCCGCTCACTCCACATCTATATCATCAGTAAAAGTCCCGTTTGCACTACTCAGTGGCCGACATGCCCTCAAATGATTTCGCTTTTTTGGGAGAAAGAAGTATCTTTCCCCGTTCAGTTAGACGATTCTACACCGATCGATTTTCATCGTACGTTTCCAAACTTGCAATCTTTGGATGTGCGGATGAAGATGATTCAAAGGAGTTGCGGGAAGTATTTACTTCCGGCTTCACTCAGAATCCTCAAGATCACCGAGGAGCACAGTGATCACATTGGTACCCTGCGAGATTGGCTGTTGACCTTTGAGGCACTGCCTGCTTTGGAGATCCTCGAGCTTTCTGGTATTGCTGATTTCGCATTCTCAACGGCGCCAGTTCCGACCATTGTCAGACTGCCACGTTTAGGAAGTTTAACCTTGACGAGATTTGGTATAATTCCCGGCTATTCCTTGTTGCAACACCTGTCGTGGGTACACAATATTAGACTTGAGCTGGATTTTCAGGCAAGCCTTGAAAGCGCTAAGCACTTGATTTCTCCCTTTGCTCGTATGCTTCAGCTGCGTTTGCTTTCATTCCCACCTCTTCCCCTTCGTACAGGCGAGATTTATGCTCGAATCGCACCTGGATTGTTGGCATTCGCTGCATCAACACTGGTACAAAAATTTCGCATCGGCGGCACAAGCGGTTTCTTTACAGAACCTCGGGAAATCGAGGTTTTGATCGATATTAAACATCCTATGGAGTCACAAAGCATTAGCGACCTCCCGAACGTGGCAGAAGCATTCCATACCGCCTGCGCGCCAGTCGTATCTGAAGTCGACCATCTTGTCATCGATCTTGCTGTCCGCGGTAACCTCGAGTTGAATATCGGAATTCACAAAATTGCCAGCGGCCTACAGAACGTTGTATCTCTACAATACAAGTTATGTTGGGACCATCATGCTCTTTATGAACTGCTTTCTCCTTCCGCAACAGATTCTATCGTGTTTCCCAAGTTGAATAAACTATGGATCGTCTGGTCAGGTGTACCCGCAGGCTCGGATATCGTATCCACCACCTTGATCGCACTCTGTAGTATTCTGCGCGCGAGGCAGGCCAGACAGCATCCGCTAAAGCACTTGGTGCTGGATGTTACGGAATGCATGTGGCATCAAGATGCACAGATCATGATAGATGTGTATCTTATGCAGCTCGGAGCGTTGCAGGAGGTGTCAGGTCATGTGGAGATTATTGACACAGTACTCACAGATCGTATACTAAATGATATACGTTGGGGCGATTGAGTGGCATCGGGTAAGGAAGGATTGAAACTTACGGGGGAGAACTGGGCTCGAAAATGCGGGACAGAACTCTAAAAGCAGAACCGTGCTCTTTGAAGAACAAATTGGTCCTTTTCTTGTACATATATTATTATATATACGTCAAACGTAGATTAACTGTATTCTCTCTCGGAAATTATGCGAAGTACTCGTTTCAAGATCGATATTGCGTCGGTCTACAGTACAGGTGCGCGCTACGCGTAAGTATGATCGTTGTCATTTGGCGCCCAATTCTTTTTGGTCGTGTGCGAGTTTGTGGAGTTTTTTGAATCCTTCATCTGCTCGTTCATTGTCAACGACTCATATCTTGGGCCTTCTCAAAAGGTCTTTCTATGGCAAGCAGTGAAGACAGTTAGTGTACTCTTCTCCCCTACGGTGAGTGTCTTGGATGTTCGTCGTCGTCTTCTGTTGAAGATGACGAGGTTATTCACGTTACAACGCCTGCATCACGGTACTGAGCATAATGTGTCCTTTGCAACGTCATCTGGGCTCAATCAGATATACTAACTCGACTTTTTGTACCATTCCATAGTTGATTACCTACCATACGACGTTATTAAGATTGAGGGACCATGGCCTGTTCTAGGGGTAAATCTGTGTTGATGCAGATGAGAAGGTCATCTTCGCTTGGCACGAGCAGAGGAGTGGAATTTGCAGCATTCGACCGATACAGTACCATACGAGCCTTCTTTCGAAGTTCATCATCTCACGCAGCCTCACCCATCCGAAGCAACGAGCAGCACAGGCTCCTACTTTCTATCTCTGTGTCCTTCGCGCGGAAGACTTGCTGTAGACCTTTTCACCTCACTACACCGAGCCGTCATGAAAGACCTCTTGGCGACAACTCGTCCAAACCGGTTGCCGACCAAGCTGCAGCACATGATCTTGAAAAAGAACACCCTCCTATACCAGAGAATGACCCACACCGCTTTGACAATTATCCACGTTTCTTTCGACGATTGGCGATGTCAATACCTCACTTACACCGACCGACAAAGGATGATCTATTGAACGCTGCAGGGGGTTTCTGGCAACGACTTCGTATTCGTTTCAGGTGGATATTCCTGCGCTCATTCAGGAGGTATAACGTAGACGACATTTCTGCCTTCGTGACATGGTTCTTCATGAGCCAAACCCTTTGGCTATTCGTTGGAACGTAAGTAATTCTATGTCACCTACGTTCGTCAAGTTGATATTGATTTGAAATGCAGTACAACATTCTTTTCAGTGATCTTCGCTTTTTTAAATAGTCTGCGTCTCCAAGGTCTGTCTCAAGCCCTCTTTTACTCTATCATTGTTAACACCCACAACAGAATATGTTGCTCGTGCAATCAGTGACTATATGACCGGCGAAACTGGTATAACCATCATCTTCGAGTCTGCTATCGTACCAAAATGGAAGGACTCTCGGATATCTTTCAAAAACGTTTACGTCACCCGACGCCCCAAACGAAACCGCATACGCTCAGACCGTAACGCAGACTATAGTGTAGCTGCGGGCTACGATTTGAGTAATCATCCTTCCTACCACAGATTTGAAGACGAAGAGGAAGAAGCTATGTCGGATGATTTGTCTGAGGAAGACACCAACTACTCTATGTTCGACTTAAATGTCGGTTCCATTGATGTTACACTGTCACTGGCTCGTTGGTTCCAAGGCAAAGGGCTCGTCACCGATGCAGTCATCAAGGGTGTTCGTGGCGTTCTAGGTATATTCATCCTATTCTCTAATCATCTCACGATCTGACCTGCTCTTTAGATCGTCGCTCTGTCCGTTGGGATCCCGACCATCCTGCCGACCCTGCCGCTTATAGGCATGTAAGCCAACCAGGCGACTTTGAGCTAGAGTCACTCCAACTGGAAGACGTTCTTGTCACTGTTTACCAGCCTGGGGACTTCCGGCCGTACACGGCCTCAATTTTCCGGGCTGATATACGGACCTTCCGAAAACAATGGCTTTTCTACGACTTCTTATCCGCGGAGAACGTAGTTGGCCAATTCGATAATTGTTTGTTCAGCTTGCACCGACCCCAAAGCATAGGAAGAACAACAGAGCAGGATTTAAATGACGGCCAGTGGGCCCGAATGGTGAATTAAATTGGCTTGTACCTTCCGGTCCCATTATTCTTATACCCAGTTTCTAGTCTCGCTTCCGCATCGACGGTGTGAACATTGACCACCTCCAGGCGATGACAACCCAGGAAGGCCCCATATCCTGGATAACCTCAGGGAAAGTAGACGCAGTACTGGATATCAAGTTCCCTCGCGACCGCGACGATGGCCTTCCGCTCAACGCTTTGATCGGCGAGATCGCAGACGCCATAACGACTGCAGCGTCTTCTGCTGTGTCCGACCGTATCCCGGGACAACGTGAACTTGCGAAACCCCCACTTAGCGCACCATCAGACGATTCCGACGTACAGGAAGAAGATTCGCCAAAAGTTATCATAGACATCGATTTGAGATTCAGGGATTTGAAGGCTGCCGTGCCTATATTCACACAGGACCTTTCATATACCAACAATGCTTTGATTAGACCGATCGTTGCTTTCATGAAGTAGGTATCCTTTTGTATCGCCAGGAGTTATAGTTGACCTGTTGGACAGTGCTAACCGGACTCTGGTTCCCATACACTGCCACGTTGTGAGGGATCTCAGTGACTTCGATGGAGCTTGGACGGTCAGTACGCCTCTCTTTTGCCCATGCCACTCGTATCTGACTGTTGCTTGTCATAGATGTGGGAAAGTACGTACCGAGACTTTACACCTTGATTATCTTGTACTGACCTCGTCTCACAGCTGGCCTTATGGACGCCATCGCTGTGAAGGTCTATGAAGCTATGGCTTACCACGTCACCCAGGCCAATTTCAATAGACGGATTAGAGCCGTCAGTTCGTGGAGTCTTCAAATGACGGCAAGCGCCATCCTTTCAACTCTACGTTCGATTATACACCCTATGGCGACGCATTTGAGACATGTTTACCAAGATGGTGTTCATTTCGACCCTTCGATCGCACTACCAGGACTTGCTCTCAATGCTGCTTAAGTGCTGCCTGGAGACGAGCGAAGGAATGAGACTGGCTAGTTGTGATGTTGATCTATCATACATATGCTTTGCAGGTATTCAGGACATTAGTGAAACCGTCCGAGGTGTGGATCAGCAGGATCCAACCCCAGTTCTCCCATATCTTTGGATATACACACCTCTCAGCTACGTAATCGCGACTCGCAGTCGCCTATCTAAGGCATCAAGTATAAGACTGTTAATCAATACCTGCATGCCTTCAAAGCGACTTAGGGTAATTGACCCCCTGGCTATGCTAACCCATGCACACCATAGGCATTTAGGGCGTTGGAAACCGACGAAATTCATCTTCATGCCCATAGTGGTTTATCCCGCAAACATGATATGGGAGGCACACATCGAAAGACAAACAGCCAAAGTCAAACAGAGAACCATCCTTACGCTATCGTTATCGCCGCTACCTGGTGGTGAACCGATAGAATCAGCTTCGCAAGCTGGAAGTGGTTTGTGCTAAAAACGATAGCTCTCATTTGGTCCCACATCTTTGTCCTCTCAAGGAAAGAGATCAGAATGCTACCTGACCGCTACTCATTGGTGAATTTCCCCTAATACTCATTGTTTGGAAGCGAGGGGTGATTTTATTGTAGTGTACGAAAGGAGGGTACAAACTAGGACCGACATAAAGCGCTTTGTATGCAGGTTTCCATGGCACTGCTGGTTCAAAAGATGTGCCATGGCGTCCTGAGATTGAGATAGCTGAACTGGGGGTATGACGGACTACGCAAGTCGGCCAACAACCTGTTTATTGTACTGCTGACGGGCGCACAGATCTTGATGCTGGAGAACATGGGATACCTAAGTAAAGTCACCATAGGATGGAAAATAACGGGACGTACGAGAACTTAGATTGTACGCCAGCGGGCAGGACCATCTGGTTTCCGTTACGTGGTGTAGTAGGCCGATCCTTGTCCACTAATAGGATCGTAATAGGATGATTAGGCATTCATTATAAACCGTAGGATACGTTTTCCGGGGGAAGGACAGAGGTACTCACAAATGGAGAACCGTACGGTGTTGTCTCTTGTTCCTCCGATGGCTGCCATCCTCCGTTCCTGAGCTGCAAGTCTGCCAACGTCGTTTCTACCCGAAACGAGCGTCGCAATCTCATTCACAGGGACCCAAACCTTCCTGACTGTGTTTCGCCACTCGTTCTGATTATTTGCGGTCACCACGCAGATGAACGGGGTGTTGGCACCGTTTAATGTGTTACCTCTGTTCCGATTTCCAGCAGCAGATCCCGATGCAAACATCTGAGCCCTATTTTGTGAAGAGAAAGCAAGATCGCAATAAGCTACACTCCCAATTAACAAAGAGAGCAAGATGTTTACACAGTGATGTCGTCAGAAACATAGAGACCCGGACCGAGCTCTGCATCGGCTCCGTTGAAAGCAGGGCTATGTTCCATAATGGGTCAGGATTTTCATGATAAGACATTGTCACGGAAATGCTTACGGGACAGGAATACCACCACCAGCTGCATTGCCCCTCGCCATATATACCTGTGCATTAGCCTAGTTGATCGCGTAATGTAAGCCAACAACTCTGTGTGTCTTCATGCGAAGACATGCGCTCACCCCATTCGTCCCATGAAAGCCAACAAATTCCCCTTGGGCACCGCCGAATAATGCTCTTGTAGTGAACTGTGGTACGGAATTTAGGATCAATATCAGAACCTCATGACCATGCTGGGCGGTGAGATTCATTTCTTGACCACTTACATTAGAGCCACGGATGTCCATAGAGCCACGGATTTCCAGCGGAACGGCCAGCACATCCAGCGTCATAAGACAGAGTCCAGCAAAAAATGCCAACACCAAATTCATGAAAGCTGAGCTTGTGCGCATGATGATCGTCTGTATAAGATTAATGAGGAATTGAATAGTCAAGATGAAGGGAGTGAATGATAAAAGGCGACACAGTCGCAACTCAGGAAGGATGAAGGGGAAAAGTAGTGATGGATCAACCACAGTTTGAAGAGATACTCGTCCGCCCATTTTATACCTTCTGGAGTAGCCTATTTCGATACCCAAGACAGTGAGATCTCAAACAATGTGCGGTATCATTCCGATTCGGGAGCCAAGAGAAAAACTGTATTGAGCTCGGACTGACGTGATTTATGGTGAGTAGCAGATGTGAAGTCAATGCTCACGGGGTGCAGCTTTGGACGCAGTCATCTTCAACGCTCACTGCGCTAACACCGTGGGTGCATTGAAAAAGAACGTCTTCCGGTTTGGTACTCCCCAAAGGCATATAACACACCTTACGACTTTATGGGAGGTGTTTGAACAGCGAAAACTCGGTTTACAGCGACCTCGGGTATCTGCCGCTTGCACACATGTTTCAATGCACTAGTTCAGGGACTGATGCAAATATCCGCGCTGGCGGATGAGGAGCTAGAACCATACAGTACGATAGGCCCCAGCGAAAAAAAATCAGGCCCAGGATCGGCCAACGCAACGGTGATGCTGAGGGCTAGCGAACCTATGCCAGGGGAGGAATGCAGCACTAGTCAGCCATGCCGCCCTACTCTTTATTAGTGAGACAAGACCGACGGTACCAACTCTTACCGACCCGAATGTAATTTCTGAGGAAGGGCCATCATGTTGCTGTAAACACAAGTCACGTTTCTTGTAGATCATGATTGAATCCGTCGGAGACAATATGTCTTGCTCCTATATATCACATCCTTCCAAGCACAACCACCTGCGTTTGCGTGTTATGCGAATGCTATGCATTCGGACGCGACTCCCATAACATCACAAACTCACCTATTCATAGTCAGAACAAGTCCCACATAGTCCACGATGTCCTCATCCGCAAACCCAAATCAAGTAGTCACCCTAGTTTCTCGCCATTCCGCCTTTCTACCTTTCGCCCTCAGTCGGTACAGACGCCAATGGTTCCTCACCTATCCGCGCCCGTACGGTATGACGTCCCCGCAAGGCCAACGCATCCACAGTATGCTCAATATCCCCGACACAAGCGTTGATGAAGCATATGCGCGTCGACACTTCTGGCTTTATGACCCAGACTCTCTGCCTTATGACCCTGAGAAGGACAGTGAGGAACGGTTCATTGGGTCTCGCATACACATCCTCCTTGATTCCGAAACGCCTGTTGTCAAACTTACCGGGCGCACACGCACCGAACGATCCAAGTCTCCTAGAGACTACGGGAAAGAGTTTACGTGCTACGAGTTCGAGGTGTTGATACCAGATGAGGGCCTATTGAGACAATGTTATTATTGTTTCGCTTGGGAAGGGGAAGGCCGGATGACACGTTTTACGGCCTGCGGAGACGATGTGTTCTGGTGTGAAGAGGTGAGTTTCATCGTTGAAATGCTCTAATGCCGTTATATCTGACCATCGTCATTGAATAGTGCAAAGAACGAGGCAAGGTAGTTGCATCCGTTAGCGGCATTGCTGACAAGTTCTATCGCGATATCCTCGCTCCCACTTTCGATAGGAATACTCTTGCCCGAGATAGCTTGTACTATTGCTGAACAAGTCCTACTGTTAAAAGAGGCCGGTCACGTGGAAGGGTAGACAATCTGGCCTTCTGATTGGCTGGCAGGTTCTCTAAGCGCCGACGGCCTTAACTCCATTCGTTCTTTTCATGTTCACTTCGTGAACTGTACTCTAACCCTCTTCCTCTTTCTCTCAAATTCCGGACACTGCAGGGGTCATATATTTATCACAGAGGGGAAACATGAACACGATACTTTTCCTCAGTTCTGAAAAACACTTGGTAAATAATGGCATTGTCATAAAGCCGCTTTCAAGAACATTGCGACGAAGCCGCTGGCGCAGCGCAGCGGCGGAGGAGCACCGCAAAATCTTTGACCTTCTATCCACCGTCAATAATACTGTATCATGATGTATCTGATCTTACAATGTGTTGCACATCCTTGTGAAGACTCAAGCGGGCTCCGAAACATGATCTGCTCAAAATCTCTATCCTGACAGTTGGTGCTGTCTTTCCTTTGCAACAGCTGATCCATACACGCAATCAGTCTGTCGCAGTTTGTTTCTCAACAAGTTCCTCCCTCTCAGGTCATACCGTAGCGAAGACACGGGTAAAGGCTAGTTGTCGTTTAGTCGAGGACGAGGAATCTCTTTGCATGCTGGTGTACTATATATGGTTATTCCTTCCGTTGTTCCTAATATCCTTTTTGGTCGACTTCTTACCATTTCTTGCTCTACCTTGGTCATGGATGCCAACCACATCTTCCTTTTTATGTCTCTGTGAATAGTGGTCTGACTATCCCATGCTAGGGGTGTTAATGTTATTATGCTACTTCGACGTCCGGCAGAGCACCTCTTCGAATCGGGATCCACTTACAGTACATTTCCAACGCAATGGGGCCCAATGGTCGCCAGCAACTTGGAGGTTACTTATGAAGTCGCATATATCCTGACGCACAAGAATGTTCGTGGTGTCTCCGGACCTGGTTGTTTGGTATACCCGCGTCACTACTCTCAAGATTCAATTGCTACTGGAACAGCATGTTTTCTCGGCGGATACAACTTGAGCCTTCCGTTCTTCTGGTCATCTCATTAGACATGGGAGACGTTCGTCGTTCGGGGGCCTTAATCTCGCCCTTTATGCGTTCGGAGAAACTGGGTGTGCATGTGGACGGCCTAGCACTTGTAATTTGTAGGCCGCTTCCTGCCGTCTCGTCGTACGTTTGAATCGCTATGACACCTTTCACGTCGCTAGAAACTGCGGCGATTATACATTGCTGGTGATTAATGCGGTCGCCAGTTTCGACCGGCGTCCTTCGGAGCCACCATCGTGTTTGGAGCTTCAGCTGATTCGGGCGCAATCCTCTCCTTAACATGGGTTTGGACGGTCTTTCAATTGCATTGTTTCGCATCCAACGTCCGAGCATCGGCACTAGACCCAATTCTAATGTTGTACCAATCTGCCGCTGGGATCCATTGGGGTGACGAGGCTGAGCATTCCATCTATAGATGATGTTCCGCTTGCCAATTTGGTATGATCTGCGCTTCTCCCTTCAATTGGCTGGATAGCTCAAACATCTCTCGTCTTTGCCATCAAAAGTGGAATAATCAAGAACGCCACGAAGCGTATCAAATCCTCGTTGCATCCACACAAGAAGGTTCAACGCCAAATAGCTCTGAAGCAAAAGTTGCATTGAATTGGAAACGCTCGTTCTTTGTCGTCCGGCGGGAGATGTATTCAGGTCCGCCCTATGTTCAACTTTTAGGAGAGGAGATCTTGAGCAGTCTAACAGGAATATCAGCTCTTGATCTGTTCGTTCGGGCTGTTCAGCTTACTTTTACCGGACATCTCTTTATAAGTCGTAATCTCTCGAGTGGAGAAAGCAGAGCTGGGATTTCGGCTTCGGCTTCATTTCTAACGTCCCAAAGAATCCTAGAAATGTCTGAACTTGGCGTAACACCAGATGAAATCGTCTCTGCTGTGTGCGTTCTCACGCACACCCCACAGCCAGT
Organism: Somion occarium; assembly: GCA_964035595.1. Classification (NCBI taxonomy): domain Eukaryota; kingdom Fungi; phylum Basidiomycota; class Agaricomycetes; order Polyporales; family Cerrenaceae; genus Somion; species Somion occarium. The sequence goes on from OZ037947.1 coordinate 980,161, forward strand.
TCATGGCTCTTCATGTTGCGCCAATCTGCCATCGTTTGTTCACCCATAAATTAGGCTGCAATTTAATGGGTGAAATACGTTTACATGGCACTTACCATTACATAGTAACTGCTCATCTATAGTCCAAGATGTCACCCAAGCCCTTGCTCGCAAACCCTAAACTGAGCGAGCTAAAGCTCACGAGGAGTAGCAGAATTAATGGGTGGACGCGTCGAGCTAGTGGTAGGTTAACGAAGGTAGCGAGTGCGGGTGTCTGAAAGTGAGAGCCCTCACATATGTTTGGATGGACAAACGATGAGCTGAACGAACGTCCATGGGTACGGCCAAGTGACCAAACTGCTGAAAAATCCACTGGCAAGCAGAAACTATTCTCGACTGACGTGAGGTTGGTACAGTGAATGGTTATTGCTGGCATGTGAGGTAGTGGTGAAATGAACTGAGTAGAATACCACTTAGCGACTGGAATCGGATGCGTCCAATTAATTACTACAGTACTTCGACTCGAGACGTCCAATAAAATGTAAAATGACTCCGCGCATGGTATCGGAGATTGAATTGGTCATGTGATCGCGTTGTAGTTGTTCAAGTTGGGCGTCGCACGTACATTGCGGAACGTTGAACGTCGCAACGTTGGGCAGCGAGTGGCCAAGAACGTCATCGCAGAAATTCCTGATTCGTAAGTACGTGGTGATGCTCTATTGTGCTTCATGCAAACTGAATCTCGTGCCGCTCGTAGAATTTACCCGTATCTGAGATCGCCAAACCACACTGTGTATGTATTGAACAATGGACACCACGATGCGCTTCGGCTAACTGAGTTATGGCCATAGCTCAATTTTTAGACTGAGAGTGGTCCCTAGCCTGATTTGCAAACCGAGTGTGGTTTCTATAGGATCTATATAAGATACTCCATTGTTTTCGTGAAAGTAAGTTACCTGCTTTCATCATGGCTTCTCACTCTGATGCTAATCCTATGCTTGCTCCTGCTCCTGCTCTCGTATCCAGCCGCTCTATACTTGAAGAGTCTCCTGCGGTTTCTGTCGCCGCCAATCTTGTTCCTGGCCTTGCCTTATCTCCTGGTCCTAGTCCCTCTGCATCTGGAGGTCCTCCGCTCCCTGTTGACCCTCCGTTCCCTGTTGATCCAGATCAAACTGGACGGAAAACACCCGAACGTCAGATTTTATCTGGTCAACCTGATCCTACACCACCTCGTAACAAGCCCTCAGCTCTTGACGACAAGCTCGAAACAGTACACAACTTGCGCGTCCGTCACGCAGCAGAAATGTTGGACAGAAGCATAGAGGTACCATACGAAGTCTTCCTGGAGCTTGTTCCAGGTACAGACCCCACCGATGACGAGAAGAAACAGTTCGCATCTTTTGCTCATATTCCAATGGACGCCTGGTTGGACAAAGAAAACGTGCTGTATCCACACCTGGTGAGTTTTTTTCTCCCACCTTTTTGTAGTATGCAAATTTCTTACATTCATCTAGTGGAAAGTCATGCAATCTGCGCTCCCCAATGAGCAGATTGTAGTCCGAGATACCGGGGAGTGGTGCGAAAAGAATATTGCTAACCAATGTAGAACCGACGGCGTCCTCTATCGCGCCTCTGACCTCAATATGTCTGCTCACGATCTGTCCGAAAAGGAGAAGGACGATAGTGGTGCTCTGAAGAACGAGCCCGGAAAATCTCGAAGACCGTGGGCTGCGCGACTCTCATGGGCAGATGTTCTGGCCTTCGTGGAGGTCAAGACTCGCAGTGCCTCACCTTTTGTGGCGAAGAAAGCATTGAAGACGTCAAGGGGTTCTTCCAATCGTGGTCCTACCACCCCTCAGCCTGAATCAACCGTGACACCGGGAGTTTCTTCAAGTGATTCCGCTTTCATCTCCACCGCCCAAAAGGCGAAGGAGAGCCTAGGCCAGCTTGCTGAATACTCTGGCAAGATTCAACTGCATCAACATCGTCAACACCTCTACAGCGTCTCGATTTATCAGAACTCTGCTTGGCTCCTCTTCTGGGATCGGACGAGTCTCGTCGTTTCTGAAGAGATCGATCTTCTCACAGAAGGCTGGAAAGTTCTCAACTTCTTCTGCCGCCTTGGCAAGATGTCGCCTGAACAACTTGGTTTCGACCCTACTGTCTCTCTTGCAAGCCAGTCGGAAATGGATGAAGTAATTGCCTTCATTCCAACTGTGGAGGTGGACTATGTTCGGGAATTTCTCGAGGAGGCCATGTTGGATGAGATGAAACAGCCACGCATAGGGAGGATCTACAAAGTCGAGGTCAAGAAAGACAAGGGAATTGAACACTTCCTGATTGGTTATCATCGTGCAGGAGGTTTGTCAGCAACTGGCCGCGCTACACGGGGATATATTGCCTACGATTTGAGAGAAAAGAAAGCCGTTTTCTTGAAAGACACCTGGCGTCTAGATGCCCAATCCTCGCACCCTGAATGCGAAGTATACAAGAAGCTCAAGGACAATGACGTGCGTTTTGTAGCGACTGCATTGTGCGGAGGGGATGTAGGGAGCCCTCCCCAACGCACGCGTTCTCAGAAGTACATGGCAAAGAATCCACACTGCGCCCGGATTCACTACCGCATCGTTCTTGAGCAAGTCGGCTGCCCTCTTGAGAGGTACCGAACCTCTCAGATGCTTTGCAAGGTGTTGCTGGACGCACTGTTTGGTGCGCAACCTTACCCTATTGTTTTTGCGTTTGTCTGAATTGTCCTCTTTCAGCTCATCATGAAGCCTGGGAATTCGCTGAGGTCTTACATCGCGACATCAGTGATGGCAACATCCTCATCGTCTTTGGAAAAGATAAGCGTGGTAGATCAACCGTACACGGCATGTTGTGCGACTGGGATCTATGTAAGTATAGTGACGAGTTAAAATCGGGTGCATCTGACAAGAACCGCTCGGTGAGTTGTCTCTTCGTTGGTATTCGGATTTCTTCTGACCTGAACATCAGGGAACTTGGGTATTCATGTCCGCTCTCTTGCTCTCATATCCAAAAAAGCCCCATGAAGTAGCCGACGATCTCGAATCCTTCTTTCATGTCCTGACATGGGAGATTCTGCGTTTCCACGAAACAGGCTTAACGCCACAGGAAATGGCTGATATAAGACGCACATACGAGGCGTTCCACGAACGAGGTGGATATCACACCTGCACACGAGCGAAGTTGACTGCTGTAGAGACAGGTAAACATGGCTTCGAACCTAATGTTCATCAAAATAGCATAGGTCTCCAGACATTGTGGTCAAAGTTATCAACTCTCTGCGCCGAACACTACAGGTCCCTGGATTGGAATGAACTCGCCAAGTTTGCGCCTCCTCGACATCTCCAGATTGTGACCTCACCGAAAGTTGACGAGTTCTTAGGTCGGACTAGCGACCGTCGCGTTCGACCTTCTCCCCACAGTCAACCCGTCAGCACGTCACCTGCGCAGACCCCCTCATCTTCTCGCCTTTCCCCTGTTCGCGAAGCTCTGGAGATTGGGAGCAATGCACGTTCTCCATCCTCTTATGACAGTCGAGTGATTGAAAGTGCCGACGCACCGGGCGAAGCTTCAGCCGTACTTCCATCTGAACCCCGCAAAGCGGAATTACCCTCTGGATCTAGCGATAACAGCATGGTTTCTAAATCCAAACCCTTGCAAAACCACGATAAAATTATTGAAGTATTCAAAGGCGCTATAGACGACGCAGACAGCAAGCCTAAGACGAGTTGGATAACGGACAAACTCGATTTGGACCAATTCGAGGGCCTGCCCCGCAATTTCAACGATGACAGCAGTTTGGCACACACCTCCAGTCATATGGCCGCCCGATTCACAGCCAACGCTGAGATTCTCAAGCGTAAATCTGCATCCACTTCTTCAACGACGAAGCGTCGAAAAGGTGCAGGCGGTAGTCGAATATCCTCTATAGGAGAGGAGGATGACACCATTGAGAAAAGCAGAGCAGAAAAGGCCTAGTTCTACTATTACCTTGGGTGTTATTATTCTGTATATCGCAGTAGCCCTCTTCTTTCTAAGACTCATGTTATGTATCCAGTCTGATGCCATTCAGGCTGGTATCTCGAGGTCGTACGCATTCTGAAACTTTTGAGGATCTGCTCACTTATGGAGAATGTATTCTGGACGCCGCGATATGAAAATGTGAAAGATACTACGATACGATCCAACTACGATCTAAAGTATATCAAGCAAGCGAAGCGTCTCAATTCCAGGTAGAGAGATATAGTCTCCGTTCCCTTCTCCCTACATCGTATTTGTAAGATGCAGTCAAGTTGACAAGATTCCCCCCTGCAATGTCGGTTTCCGTGTCACATCCGCGTCATACGCCCTCTTGACAACGCGTTATGACAGTGGGGGTAATCTAGAAAGCACGCTTTATCCGTCTTGCTGATAAGTAAATGGTTCTGCCAGGGGTTTCGTATAGCGTGAGTGGAAACTGCACGGGCGGAAGAGGACTATGTATGAAAACAGCGATCCTAGATGCCAACGAAGTCAAATGAGTGCAACCGCGCTATAAGAAGTTAAAGATGAACTTATACAATTCGAAATTCACACGAAGTCGAAGGGTACGTGTGCGGGGTAGACAAGTGATTAGCTCCTACTAGGTAAGTAGGTTTATGTCCTTCAATATCCGCCGTAGGTGGAATGTTGAAGACTGTGTGCAAGGGGAATCCTTCGCACGATATAGTCAAATGCGCAGATGGGGAATGGCACATGGATTATGGCAAAGAGACGAGAGGACAAGAGGGCTATAATTCAATAGCAACGAACTCGCGTCACAGCGATCCAACGATACGGGGCTAGACGATCACAACCATCTGGCATGATTGGGCTCAACATAATAATAATATCTCAGTATTTCTGGGAGGAGATGAAGGTCGATTGGTGCAGCCATGGTACTGGTGGATGCCTGTAGCGCGTATGTTAGCAATGTCGGGGGGTGAGATAATACCTCAGCGAAATGTCATATTTCTGTCTGACATCAATCACATACAGTAATTCTTTCAATTGAGGAGTATAATGTATCGTCAGCTCGGGTTTGTGGCCTTAAGAAACATGACAGCCTATAGGCTGATCTCTCTTGAAGCGGTATTGGTAAGATTAGAGACCTCTACTCATTGTATTCTGCCGGGACCGTATGATTCCTTGAAATATGGTGAGTGGTAACTTAGTGTAAAGTACGTTCGAGCAGATTCCGATTCCGTCAATACTGATAGAGACTCTTGTAAGCGTGGGAACCTATGATGTAATCTGACAGATGATTAGGACAGTAAGTTGATCGCAGCGTTGTACCTCTCTCGACCTCCTCCACCATGAGTACTTATCCAACTTCACCTCCCTCCTACCAGACAGCCGGGCCTAACACCAGGCTTGGTGCTGTACCCCCAGACGAAGAGGCTGGAAGACCTTTGCTTCATCCGGCTGCAGGACCAAGCGCTGGAGGGTATTTCGATGAACCCCGTCCAGGGGACCTTCCTGACGATTTCAAGGTACTTGGCTCTTCTGCGTACTTAAATTCAAATCTTACACGTCATTTTATTAGTACGGGACATGCGTTGCTGACAGCGCTCCAGAAATCAGGAATGCGTTCGTTCGCAAAGTGTACACTATCCTCTGTGAGTTCACTTCGTATCGTCGCTCAAAACATTGACTTACCATTTTATGCACAGTTATCCAAATAGTAAGCTGAAGTGGCTGTCGCCTTGCTGCTGCTTCTAACACCGTTCCTAGCTCGCGACTTGCATCGTGGGAGGGGCGCTCTCACAATCAGATGCTACCATCGCTTGGGTTCAGACACAGTGTGTCTCTATCGCTTTACCCTTCGCCTCCTGGCTTACACAGGTGCTTTTATAGTCTCTGGTCCTTCTATGTCCCTCTCTTTGGCACCCTCATCAATATCTTCCTTCTCTATTGGAAGCGACACAGTCATCCGCTCAACTTCATATTGCTGGGGACATTCACCCTCATGGAGGCCTTCACTCTTGGTGTCATGACTGCGTTCTTTAATGAAGTCGTGGTCCTGCAAGCGTTGTAAGTACTATCAGGTTGAGGTCTCTTATTTGACTGACGTCGTTGGATAGGTTGATCACTCTTGGAGTATTCCTTGGTCTGACTCTATTCACCTTCCAATCTAAAGTGAGTAGTTTTTTACTATTGCTTTCTCAAAATGTGCTCACCCATCATCAGTACGACTTCTCTGGAATGGGACCTTGGTTGTTTGGAGGCCTCGTTGCGCTATGTAAGTTAGGGTTTGATTCGCCCCTATTCGTACTTAACGGCTCGTGTGATCTTTGTCACTTAGTGATGACCGGTCTTGTTGGAATATTCATTCCCTTCAGCCGTACCATGGATATCGTCTTCGCAGCCGGCGGATGCTTGTTGTTCAGCGGATACATTGTCTACGATACCTACATCATCAACGCCCGACTTTCCCCCGATGAGTATATTATGGGATCTATCAGCCTTTATCTTGAGTGCGTGTCGCTTTATATCTTACAGTGTTCGCCGCGGTTTGCTGATGTTTCGTGATTATAATGTCTCTAGCTTCATCAACCTCTGTAAGTTTGTCAGACTACCTTCATATTATTTCAGCTACTTACTTCGGTATTCGCGCAGTCATCAACATCCTTCGTCTTATCAACGATGCCCAGGAGCATTAGACGCGATCATGTTGGACTTTGAATCTGTTTGTATATCTATCTGTCCTTTTATTTCTATCTCTAGTGCTACGATGATATTTCTATTCTCAATGAATAGCGTTCCTAACTGCGACTCAATCTGGGGCTGATGTTGATTTCTGTTGCTGCGTTTCTGACTATATTTCATGATGATTCGCAGAGGATTGTTCAGAGTCGAAGAATATAAGGCATTGTTCAAGAATAGTAAGTATACACCCTTTCATAGTCAATATCCGTCCCCTCTAGAACTATTACAGTGTCCAATGCAACACCTTCCCCACCGCGTCCATCTCAACATGATTCTCAGTTCGCCGGTATAGTCGTGTTGTGTGGGGCCTCTACGGGAACCGGAACCTTTGGCGTCTTCTTTTCCGGCTCAGGTTTGCGGTTACTATCAATGTTGAGAAGGCCCATACTAGCGTCATGATCCGGGTCCTTGTTCTGAGGCGGCACCACGGGGTCGGTATCCAAGACAAGAGAGTGAGCCTTGTTATCCGTAACACCACGGCTCTTGACAGAGTGGTAGTAAGATGTGAACGCACGGCGGGCGACGGGAGGAGGGGCCTTATGCTCAGATTTCTGCTGGCTCTCGGTGTGCTTTGCATAGGCATCGAACTTGGGGTTGGAAGACTTCTGAGCGGGGTTGAACGGCTCGTCTGCCTTTGTCTCTTCAGCAACGACCTCTGTCGCTACGGCGTCCTGGGCTATGTCTTTCTCCGCGGCATCGCTAGACACGACTTCTGGTTCCTTTTTAGCTTCTTTCTGGACTTCAGCCGGGGGCTTGGGAGGTGGGATATTGGGTCTATCACCGGTATCAGACTCCGCAGGGCCACCGGCCTGGCTAACGGGAAGACCAGATAACAAGGTACCACTAGTTTTCCCGCTTGAGCTAGTTTCTGGCTGGACTTCAGTGGGAGGGGCTGCTGCAGGGGCAGCGGGCAATCCAGGAAGAAGTCCCGCGCTATCCTGTTGTCCGCTTGAATGAGGACGTGTTCTTCCTGATCCTGGGGTTTGGTTAGAAGGACCGGAATCTAAAAGGTTTCTGCGAGTCTTCGTCATGAGAGTAGGAGTAGGAGCAGGGGGGTTGTGACCATAGCCAATGACCTGGCGGGACTCCAGAAGATGTTCGTCACGTCGGAATGGACGCTTAGGCAAGGCGGGCAAGTTAGGAATGGCAGTAGGCGTAATAATTCCTAGTGTCGCTGCGCCGACACCTGGAACTCCTACTGGAGTTGAGAATTCCATGGGGGCGGCGAGCACAGGAAGGAGCAGGTTAGAGGTAGCTAGGAGCGGAACGAGGACGAGAGGATGCATTTGTAGTGATGTTCGTGAAGGTAAAGAACGTGAGGGTTGCTATAGATATTGTGTACGGCGGTGCTTGAAAGGCTGTTGAGGCAGCAGCCTTGAAGGCAGAAAGAAAGACGTGTCTGGTTCAAAATCAAACACGTTCGTATTTGAATGGTCAGCATTGGAAGCGGCTGACATCGAAAAGCACATACCCCTTGCATCCCTCTCCACCCTCGCCCTAAGAACTTGATCATTTATCCGGGTGTTTTCATCAAGGGCAAATACTCAAGGCATAAGTTTCTTGTGCGCTGTGTGCATGCTTGTACACGTTGGACTGAGGAAGCAACCCATATGAATTCCCGGCTCAGAGCGAGAGTCGAGACGGGGAGAACTACCAGAGCTGCCTTATATGGAAATTAATCGGTGGCCATCACTGCCATCAACAATTGTGTTGCAGCCTTTCAACCTCCTTGTTCGTCCTGCAACGTTGAGGTATGTATGTGCTGCGTTCTCGTATAAATTTCACGTCCATCCTGACGACTCGTAGCAATACAATTGTAGCACAGCCGACGTTGCTGTCTGCCTTTTCAACCCGTGCTTGAGCCGGCGGAGCGCCCATCAGACGCCAAATGCAGACTCTATTGTTTGGTGGTTCGAGAACAATGACCTGCTCGAGCGACGTAAACACAATGGATAATTCTTTCTCAAATACTGGGGGCGAGGAATGTCCGTTCCCACTCTTCTTCGGGTCTTTCGCTCTCTGGCTTTGCTTTCTAACGTCCGTCAACGACCCCCGATACCAATCTTTACGACGTCGCCGGTCGACTTTCATTATTGCCCATGGCTACCTCACCTAATACTCGTTGGATGTCTCCTCCACCCGTTTACGACACTCACTCAACACCAACACAGTACACAACTCTCACACCTTATCTCCAGCTATCTCACATTTTGTCTCTGACGTGGCTTGCTTATCCCATAATTTCTCTCCTCTTCGTCGCCTTCAGACTTCAGTTATCATCTGCAGCGGCAGCAGATGCAGCGGCGAACGCCAAGGATGACCTTCTTACCAGCTGCAAGGCCGCAGAGACTGCTGCCACATCCGCTGCCAGCATACCTCGATATCTCGCCGTTGCTTCCAATGCACAAATCGCGGACGCAGTCAACGGAACTCTGAATGCAGCCCGTGCAACCCTTGTCCTCGCATTGACAATAATGGAAGTTATCATTAACTTTATCATTGACATTTACCGCTCGACCTTCTTGTGCTTCCTCGAGCTTGTGGTACGGGGTGGTCTTTCCCTCATTATCGGTGCTGTGCAAGAGGTATATCTTCACGCTTTTGGTGTAGGTGAGATACTAAAGGCTTTAATTCCAGTTCAACTCCTTCATCCAGAGTACTTTCAGTGGTCTTCGGACCTCCATTCAGAACGATGTGGCGGCAGCCAACTCGGCGATCAAGACCGTTGTCGATGCCGTCAACAAAGTCAATCCGTTCAGTGATATATCCGTTCCTCAGATCAACGTACCGAGTCTCGATGGACTTCAGAACGTGTCTCTTCCATCGGATTTCCAAGATGCGCTGATAAAACTGAACAACTCCCTGCCGACTATAGCAGAGCTGAAGGACAAGGTGGAGTCTATGTAAGTTCCACTTTCAATATTTTTTTTGCATTTATCCTAACAGCCTTCCAGTGTTGACAAGCCGTTTGAGCTGTTAAAGAAGGATATAAATGATACCTTCAATGGAATCTCCTTCAACCAGTCCACGCTCCCCGTCCCTCAACAGAACAATGTCGTATTCTGCAACGACATGGATACTTCCGTCGTTGATAACCTCGGCAGTGATCTCGTCAAGATAGCCAAGATTGGTACCGTCATCTTGGTCATCCTCGCCCTCTTGTTGTTGGGAGCCCATTGTGCGTTGGAGTGGTACAAGTGGCGTTGTATGAAACAGCACCTCCAATACACTCGGGAAGCATGGACGACTGATCCGACACTATCCCAGTCCGGTTCCAAGTCCGCACCGACTATCATTATGACCGATCACAATTTGCTCATGTTGCAAGCAGCCTCGCAGCATCCTTTGCTCACGAGGATTGCTAACCAGATGACAGCCTTACTCCGCCTCAGTCCGTCGCAGCACATTCACCTCCAGTGGTTCTTCCACTACGTCTTCCACCCACCCGCCCTTGCCTGTTTCCTCATCGGTTTCTTTGGCCTCCTCTCTGTTCAGATTCAGCTGATGGCTGTCTCGCCGCTAGCACACAAGTACAGCGAACAAGCCGTTGCGTCCGTGAACGATTTCAGCAATACAATTGCGACCTCAATGAACGAAAGCATGTACAACCAGTCGTCTGCTTACGCTGCTGATGTGAACGGGCGAGTGGACAGCATCCAGTCCACGATCAACGATGGTCTGTTTGGTTGGGTCAATGGTACCACTACGACTCTGAACGATACCATCAATGCCTTCTACACCGATATCCAAGACGCCGTTAACACCGTATTCAGCGGAACGATCCTCGAGAGCCCCGTCCAGGAATTCATTCGGTGTTTCATCGGTACCAAAGTTGACGCCATCGAGAGCGCCTTGACTTTCCTTCATGACAACCTCCACGTCGATATCCCCCGTGTGAACGAAACCGTCCTCGTTCTTTCCCCTGACAATGTTAACGAAGTCACTCGACCTGTCGCTCTTGCCGCCATCGGAGGTGGGAATGGCGAAGGTAGTGACGATGGTGGTCTTGTTGGCCGTCTCATCAATGCTTATATCAGTTCTCTCAAGAAGGAAAGAATCATGTTCGGGATCTTCATGGGTCTTTGGGGATTCGTCGTCCTTATCGCTCTGTGCATTATCTTCTGGCATTCGTATGGAAGAGATTGGATGAAGGCGTACAAGAAGCGGAAATGGCAGAAAGAGCAGAGGGGTGGTACTGAAGGAATGGTCGTTCCTTTCCGTGACCGCGAAACTGGTGATGGTTTCGCTGGAGGCGTGGGAGGCGTCGACACAGAGAAGAAGCAGTCTGACTTGCCTTCATTCTCTCCGTTGCCCAATCCGAAGCCAAACTTTTTTACCTCTATTCGCTCCCCGTCGTTCCAGAACAAGGAACCTCACCCGCTGAGTATGCGGAACCCTGCATACGAGAAGTCTTGGGATAGCTTCCTTGATCAGGCCAACACCAGCACCGACCAGACTGCACCAGCTCAATCTAAAAGCTTCAAGATCAGCGCACCCCAGAAATTGGTGGCACTGAGTAGGAAGGGGCGAGAGAGGTTCATTGGTGATAAGGAAAGTTCCAACTCTCAGACAGATCTTGTTGAAAGGGATGCCCAGGCGGGCGAATCCTCATGGTTCCAACGGGTCCAAGGTGCATTCTGGAGGAAGAAAAATGTGAACGATAATGAGGTCTCGAATGTCGTAGAGCCTGTTCCGACAGAGCGCGTACGCCCTCAACTTACCATCTCCACTACCAACGCCTCGTCGCCATCGACTAACCTCCCGACCATTGACAGGCAAGGCAGCTCACATGGACAACCTGTGCCCTCCTCCGCGTGGTCGGTCTCTCCGGGACCTCCTCCTAAACGCCCTTGGATGCAGAACATGGTGTCTAAGAAGGGTTCTTTGTCAATTCCCTTCCAGCCCAAGTCTCGGCGAACTGCTAGTGTCCCTTCAGACGTCAATTCCATTCGCGATTCCTTCAATGTGACAATGCCTCAGTCCGAAATGCGTTTCGCTGTTCCACTTCACCATGGGTTTGAGAAACCTGTTCCGCCTGTTGTAAGATTCCCCACGCCTCCTCCGATGAACTCGCCTGTGTATGGTCTGGATCACGATACTCACCTCTCGCCGCCTCCAAAACATCCTAAGCTTGGCAAAAATCCTCTACCTCCAGTCAAGCCGGTGGATCCATTCGTGACGCCTTTTGATGACGAGAATCGGGTGGCCGTATCTTCTCCGACTGAACCTCCGGTTACAGCCTCCTCTGAGAGAAGGCATACTAATCCGTTTATTGCAATGGCTATATGACAGCCAGCAGCGGCATGACAGGCTATTCTCTTCACGACCTTCTATTATATATATCACCAAGCCTAATGCTTCTCTCATTGTCGGACAGTCGCATCATGCTGTATCTATAGCCTTGTACATATCACGACTAACTATCCTTTGTAGCTTTATCATTTGTATAATGCGATGCCTTGCTTTCTTTTCCTATTTGTTTTCAGGGCATAGAACCTGAGCCGAAAGATGTGGATTTGTGCATTCTACACATTAATATTGAAAAGTCTTCAAGTCCGCCGAAGTAACTATAGTACTTGTGGCAGAAGAGCGGGTATACAGAGTTCTCCTTGATATCACTAGACGTCCCTCTATTCGTACAACTGAGCATCTCGCACTGAAACTCACCCCGGTAGGATTTTGAGGTAAACGTCGAACGGAATTTCTCGTGCAGCGCCGCATTTCATGAATTCTTTGTGAAACTCTTCCCTGCCTTCATTACGAAATAGTGGATCGCTTTCGACCCAAACAATGGCGAGAGCCTTGAGATTAGGGAATAACAGCTGAGGCTTCCTCGACTCGACAATTTGATGTTCTTCATCTGGCACGCCTCGGAGCTGGTGCTCCCAAAATTCTTCGTATCTGTGCGGAACTCTGAGCATAACCTCTTTCTGGTCCAGCGGGTACGTCAACATCAATGCATCCAACAGGCCGAGCGCGACGGTTGGGTCAACCTCCAGGTACTCCAACCTGGAGAATCTGGAAGACACGACGTCGTAATCCCTGAGCGTGAATCCCGGTAATTTGTGAACGTGGAAATGTTCTCTGGGACTATGAGGAAGGTCCAAGTTGCCCACGTGAAGGGATTTCACGTTCACGACGGAGAACTGATCGAGCAGCATTTTGATCAGGTGTACATCGTCCACTTCTTGACACCCAGTGAATGTCAGACTGAGAACGGGAGGTGTCTCCGATGTCAAAGTAGGAAGGTGAGGGCTTGACCATCCACAGAGCTCGATCATTGTGGAAGCAACTCGTCGAATGGAGAGCGTGCGTAGAGGTTCCACCAAATACTTGCGCATTGTGGAGGCAACTTCAGGGAGGTATTCCAGTTGTTCTTTCTCCTGCCTCCGCGAACAGTCGAATGGTCTACAAATGACATGGAAAGTTCGCAGCAAATTTGACGGGAAGGAAAAGCTGGCAAGGTGTTGTGCGCAAGTGGCAGTCAGATCGATTAAGGTAAGATGCTGGACATATTCGAAATGATATGGAGGTAGAATATACCCAGAATCGAGGAGCGGCAGGGCGAAGCTCAAAGACAAGGCCTGCAACAGGGGCATCGCTTTTAATGCCCCAACAAATTGAGCCATACAAGGGCGGTCGATGAGACAAAGGCTGAGATTCGTTACAGTCGAACGCAGAAAGGGCAGCACGTGGAGGAAACGAGCTGCTTTGGCTTGAAGCCTAGAAAGCTTTGGGAGGTTTCCGGAGGAAAAGGGTGCCATCCTAGCAGGGTGCCTCAACCAGTCTCCGGAAGGCCAGTCATAATTCAGCGTAAGGTCACGTAAAGCGGTTGCGTCAAACTCGGCACGCCTTCTGTCCATCTCGACGTCCTCGACACCTGCAGATTCGTGGTCGAGCCGGAGTACTGCAACGGCAAGCCGCTGGAAAGCATCATGTTTGTCCAACAGCTCTACGCCTATTGCCAGTGACTGTGAGTTGAGGTGGACGGTCAAAGGGCTTTGCTTGCTTCGCTTTAACATCATCTCGATTTGGTCGGCTGTTTTGGTGTACCCAGAAATGTAACTCCACAATGCAGAGCACTGAAGTGCAACCTCGCACCACAGTCTGCATACGCCACATACGCGTACCCACGAATGAGCGTCGCGAGCGTGTGTCGATTGATTTATTATTGTTGCGTCCCGGAGATGCATGAAAATCTTTTCGAGTAGCTCGTTGGGCAACCGCGAGATCCACGAGCCTTCTCGAGGGTACGAATCGGTCGTTTCAACTGCCATCCCAGATGGAGATCCTACTTGCTAAGAGAAGCTGCCTGTCAGAAAGTTACGGCATCATGATGATCATTAGAATTACTACTTGCAGGAAAGGTGGGTGATTTGGACGATGTGGCGTGCTGCAAACGTCGTAGTAGTGAGCCAAACCACGTTGGACTTGACAACGTAACAACATGAAAACATCATAACGATGGTTACTGGCGTATCGCAGAGCCTCCCTCCGTCAGAACAGGAAGAGTAGTTGGTTCTCACGTCGATCCGGGAGTTGGTCATTATTATTTGCTCTAATTACTCAGATTACAAACCAAAGGCAGGGAAAATACGTTGACAACATAACACATCGATTTACCAGAAATCAAAATCTCGTACTGTTCCAGGCAATGGGTCGAGACGAAGTTCAAATTCGTGGTCCCGGACCATGCAAACCTCCATGAAACGTTTCCGTAGTCCATCTATAGTCTCGTCTCGCAGTCTTGGATTGTTTTGTTGCCATTGAATTGTCAGCGTCTTCAAAGAAGGGAACAAGAAACAACGTCCCTCTGAAGACTTTATCCTATCCAAGCCATCATTTCTCGCGTTGAGGGTTGTTTCCAATTCCTCGTTTTCATATTTGCCTGGCAATTTTAGTCTAATCTCGTCCCAATCCAAAGGATACTTGATCATTAAGGGATCTCGCAGATGTTTTCCAATGTCCAGGTCGACAACGAGGTTCTCCACGGACGAGAATCTGCAAAACACTTCGCCATGCTCTTTGAGCGAGAGCGCAAAGGGTGGTCTTCGGGTACGACGTTCCTTCAGGCTGTGTGGGAGGTCTAAATTTCCAAAGGATAAAGTGCGAACGTCCTTCAAAGAGACTTCATCCAATACTGTGGTCATTAGCTGGACGGGATCAACCCCATCGCATTCCAGCATTTTCAGGTTGATGCTTGGAGATATCATGGCTTGATAAGTGGGAAAAGTGGGGGCGGACCATCCTGAAATTTCAATCTGGCTATTTGGAAGTTCTCGGTGACGGATGGAGAATGAGCGGAGAGGTTCGGCAAGACCGCCACGAAACTGGTCAGCAATGGCTGGGAGACGTTTGGCCAATATCGTCCTGTCCTGCCATTTATCGCAAGTCAATGGCTCGCACGCTATCTCCACAAAACGTAAGGAGGAGGGAGGAAATGAGAAGCATAGAAGATAATTTGCGATGCTCTCGGTGGAATCGGTCAATGAAAGGCGGCGAAGATAGTTGAAACAATGCTTTTGTGCATTTCGTTCATTGAAGGAACTTAATGCGTTCTGGAGCATGAGATCTTCCAGGAGTGGCATTGCATTCAGCACGTCAAAGAGCCGTTCCGTTGGAATTCGCTCGAGAAGGTGAGTCATACTGAGGTGAGTTATCGTGGAACGGAAGAAAAACTGTATTTCTGAAAGGGGTGCACGAGAGACATTGAGCCTCCAGATGCGAGGGAGATTTCCCAAGGAGAAAGGAATTCTTCGCTTAGGTTGATGAGGCCCAAGGGCACCCAAACGTGGCCAATCATAGGTCAACGTGAGTTCCTGCAAAGCCGGTGCGTCGAGGCTGGCGTGCCGCTTAACGAGCTCCTGGTAGCGGGCATTCACCGGGATGTTATAATTGAGACTGAACGTTGCCACGGCGAGCCGTTGGCATGCATCATACGTCTCCAACAGCTCCAGGCAAGTTGCCCGTGACTGCGAGCTAACGTGTATGGAAAGCGGGTGTTGCTTGCTCCTCCGAAGCATCTCCTCCATGTAGGTTGCAGAGCTATCATGCCAAGGAACGCTTATGATGTGGGACCAGAAGGCGCTGCATTGTGTTGCGACTTGGTTCCAATGTCTACATACGTGGCAGACGCTTGCCCAGGAGTGAGATGTCCTACACCCGTAAGTCGGTTCCCCGTAAAGCAATTCTTCCCGAAGACATATGAAGACCTTCTCAAGCAGCTCGTTCGGAAGACGTGCAATGCATGAAGTGTCTCTCGAGGACGACGCATACACTGCGGTAGGAATGTTCATATCTAGAAGAATTTCTGCGTCGGAGGAATATCAAGAATGGGGACTAACGCTTACCAGAATTCATCATGAGCCTTGTCGTAATAAAGAACAAGTTGAAAGGAATTAGGCGAAACAGTAATACTCAACACTGAGTACTGAGTAGTCAAGTAAAGGTCATGGTGGTCAACACAAGGTCTATGAGGCTTTTTGTTTGCAAACAGCTGAACCTGAACTTCGTCGCAAATCATTTGATCGGTTAAAGGTTGACATACTGGATTTGGAAATTGTATTCGTGAGACAAGTCACCACGGTCACCACGGTGGATACACGGAACGGTAGCTTTCGATATCCCTCTCTTCCATCCATTTCTATGCCGTTTGTCGACGGGTGAGAATACACACTGACATTCTCTACTTTGTAACTTTTCAAGTGCTTGTGCCAGATCGACCAACATGGTTCATGGTTTTCGGGTTCCGTGATTTGGAACTCGACACTAATGTGAATGGTATGTTTATGCACATATTTGCGTACTGCGTATTTTGTACTCCAGATTCTGCTGTCTTATTCTCTCCTTCAGTCGAGAAGGGTTTTGAGGCTGACGATGCTTCTTGATCGATGTGTCAGCCACTTTGGTTGGGTATAAATACGGGCTCTGTTCGTCTTTCCCGCCAGTTCTATCTTTCTCTCCTTCTTCCATCTCGTTTCTTCACTACTTGCTCGGTGACGCCTTGCACAACCCTCACTCTTTTTACCTCACATTCTTTACTTTACGAACATCATCATCATCATCATGCACCTTATATCTCTCATCCCTCTTGTGACCGCCGTTGGTTTGCTCTCGCAGGTTACCGCTGCCCCCATGGAACACTCTGCATCTCATAAGTTCCCGAGGGAGCAGATGGAACCTCGACGCGATTCTCTTCCTCCTCTTAAATCCATACAATTCAGAGATCTGCTTGAGTCTTCTCCTTCACAAACACGATCTGGACGTCCACGCCCCAAGGCTCATCAACGTCCCGGACAACAAGAGAAAGCCGGGCTCCTCCCTGGCGTGCCCGCCGTGCCCGGTGCTTCAACCCCAGACATTCCTCCATCCAAAGAGCTCTCACAAGCCGGAGGAGATCTCACTTCTCCCGTTGCACTCGCTTCAACCGGTTTCGGCGCTGTTGGCTCCGCCCCCTCAACTGCCGGCTCTGCAGTCAACGGGCTTCCAATCGGTGAAGCGAACAATCTTGTTAGCTCCAGCTCTGAAGATCCTTCTAACGCCCCAGCCAAGACTGCCAAGATTCACTCCGCTGCAGAAGAACCTAAAGCCGCCGTGAAGAACACACCAGCTGGGAACACTGTGGTTGAAGGTGACGAGGTCGTTGAGAAGGACGCGACTAGGAATGAAGCCCAGGTGGAAACTGTTGCAGACAGCGATGCGGCGACCACTGAAAAGCAGACCCCGACCAACCCAGCAGGGAAGTCCTCTGCTTCTGAACCTCATCGACCAACCTTAAATCACAACGACAAGCACTCGAAGTCCGGCGGTCCCCCTTCCGTTGCTTAATGTTATATTCTGACTATAGTACATGATTTTCGGTTTGGGTGGGAATCAGCATGGAGGCTTTGGTGCTCCTAGTGATATGTGTTTGATTCGCGGTTGTTTAATGCATTATATGTATGATAAGATTTCCATTGAACCCCTGGCCCTGGCGAGATCTGAGCGGGCAACTGAAGTGACATCCGCCATACTGAACGTTAACCAACCACAAAGCAACATATATGGGACATGGTATATGCAGAATTACATGATTAATACTCGTCGAAAGCAACGAATGTACGAGTAGTATAGTGTATGAATGGCGTCGTTATGATCAAACTATATACAGGTAACAATGACCAGGAGTACCCCGCAAATATAAAGCACGGCCGTCAGCACGCCGGCCCACAACACTATCTATGAAGTCATTACCATTTGCTGCTTTGTATCTTCTAACAAGCCCGTCAGAGCTTTTAAAGTTAAAGAACACATGCTTGCCCCGGGATGAAACCGTTCTTGAGTTCTTGAAGTGCATCGCGATGGAACACAACACCAAGCACAACGCATATGTGCCAGATAGCGTGAGAGCCTCCGCCGACCCAGTCCAGCCAGTGAGGGT
This sequence comes from Somion occarium, assembly GCA_964035595.1. Taxonomy (NCBI): domain Eukaryota; kingdom Fungi; phylum Basidiomycota; class Agaricomycetes; order Polyporales; family Cerrenaceae; genus Somion; species Somion occarium. The sequence goes on from OZ037947.1 coordinate 998,309, forward strand.
TGCCAGCCCTGACGAAAAATCGTTCGGGGAAGTGGGAGGCGTAGAAGAAGAAGCCGGCAAAGTACCAGTAGAGGGAGTACGTGACTGGACCTGCGAGAGAATTCGGTTAGTCATGAAAGATTATGTTGAAAACGGGTAATGATGTGTACTTACGAAGGAATGTGAACATTTCTTCGGGGGAGTGAAGGTAGGAAAGATGTGCTAGAGGCACCCAAGATGACATGAATAAAGCGATGAAGAATGCGTGTCGGTATGGCTATGGCTGTACATCAGTTATGTAGATAGCAAAATAAGACGGGAGGACGTACCCTGTATTCTCGGTTGTTGAACCAACTGCTGAAGGGCATGATTGTAGCCGAGACGCAGAAAAATGCACACATTGAGAGGTACGCTTGTTGTAAGTGCGGTTGACAGCCAAAGCCGTAGTGTACCACCGAGCCAACACTCGCACTAATCAACCTGTCCGATTCAACAACATTCAGCACTTGGCTCAGGACTGCACGAAGTCACTACGCGCTGACGCGGCGTCAATGCTTACCATCCGATACTGATGTAGTCAGCACGAGCACATAGTTCCATGCCCTTTAGATGTGCACATCCAGACATTGTATGCCAGATCGAACTCGCGAACAGAGTAAGAAGAGCAAATGTCATGTACGCTATTGTTGGAAGTTCAGTCTCTACAGATAGAGGAGACGCAAGAGAGGGGATGATAGGGACGAGTGTGAGGAACCAGTATGCGAATGGCATCAGATGAGTGTGAATGTTTACTGTAAAGGCGAATGTCAGAATAGGCAATACAGACGAGACGAGCTTTGGTACATACAGGTCTCGTTATGCCATGTAAACCAGGATAAGATGAGACGAGGCCAGTTCTCGAGAGGAATAAAGCTGTCGGAATTATTGCTCAATATCATGTAAATGTTTATGCTGAATGTGGAATACTCACCGGTAGCCACGAGAGACAAAATGATTGTTTTGCCACTTGTGAGGAAGATCTTCGTATGTGACTAATCGAATGCCGTTCACGGAGACCTTGATGGCTCTCGCAATCTCACGGGCAGCCCTTTCAATCATGTCCTCTCCCTCCAAACTCTCCGTAATGACTTCACCATCGAATTCCGAGGATAGAACTTTGTCGATCAGGTCATAGACCCCACTAGGTTTGAGCTTGGCAACGGATTCAGAATAGCTGTGTGGTAGCTCCACAGAAGACAAATGGGCCTGAAGGGTATTCAAGTGCTCAGAGAGCGTCGGGATATATTCTAGGGGTTTATGAAAGTCTATGTCGGATATCCGGGAACGAACGTCATCGAGTCGTGAGCGCATGGCAGAGGGCATGGTTGGCGCATGGGAACGCATCTCGTCCAGGGTATGTTTGTCAGGCATGTGCGATTTGACAAACTCCTCGAAGTCCAAGTGTATATCCGGAAGGTGCGAGCACACATCTTCACGGATACTTCGCAACATCTCCAATGCAGTCTGCACACATGTTCTGGCATCCCCCATTGTATTCTCCTGCTTTGACTTCATCGGTTCCGCTGATACAGGCGATTCCAAGGCTGCCAGACGTGCTTCCAAATCGGCCAGGTAAGAAAGCACTTGGATTCTCAGAGACGCAAGAGTTGGAACCAGCGAAGAAGAAGAGAAGTCCAGATTACCCATGGTGGTTGGCAAAGGCTGGCATGATGCGGTAGAAGAGAAACTACCGTCGCTATCATCCTGTTCTACTGGATGTCGGCTGGTCAGCGACTCCGCTGTCGAGTTGATCATCACTCCGGTGGTCAACGAAGCAACGGACATGGTTAAAAAAGACAGACGAAAGCGGGGTCGCTGCCTGAGCCTGAGAGGGGACGTCGAGTGCTAGAGGGTAGAGGAGAAAGGTGGAACGTGCATCAGTGATTAGTGTATATCGTCGACTAAAGGTCTCCTAGAGCGTCGGATGCAGCGCTAGTAGCGCCTAGTTCATTCCGAAATCCATGCCCGAACCCTAGATCAGGGTCAGCTCTTGGGTCAGCCTTTGCGTTCATCCTCGACATACAATTCTCTTCATAACCACCACCACGAGCCACACTTTCTATTGTCTTTCTTTTGCATCGTTCCTTATCATAGAATTTTCAGTAATCGAAAAGTGCAATCGTCATTAGAATTTCGCCTACCTCTGCATGGTCGTAGCTTCTCCCAGATTTCTGATAGTGGGTCTTGGAAACTTGCCTTATCCATTGACGCGACACAGGTAAAGAACTGGATTAGAAAAGCAAATAGACCTTTGACCTAAGTCTTTCATTCGCCAGTGTTGGACATCTAGCGGTAGACTCGCTCGCATCTCGCCTGGGTGTGCATCTTGTAGCAGACAGAAGTCTCGGCGGATTCGCAGCACACACCAATGTTGTGATAGGAGAAAATTCGGTCGCTTTAACCTTATTGAAACCCAGTGAGTACTCTCGCACCCTATTCAGCGGTCTATTTTTACATGGAACCCCATCATCACCTTTCAGAGGCCTTGATGAACATATCTGGCCGACCTGTAGCAAATGCTCTTCGAAGCATATCCTCTCCACCTTCTTCGCTGATCGTCATACACGACTCGCTGGCTCACAAACAGAACGTCATTTCCCCGAAGTTCGGAGGGTCTGCCAACGGACATAATGGCGTACGAAGCATCATTACTGCGCTAGGCGACAATCCCAACTTTCATCGTCTGCGTGTAGGTATAGGAAAGAACACTGTGGATGCTGCTGCCTATGTTCTGGGCCGCCTTGCTGAGCAAGAAGTCAATTACTGGGGCGAGAACGGTCAAGGTACAGCGGTCGCTTGGAAGGCTATCGAGAAAATTGTCAAGGACGCTCTAAAGCCGGCACAAGTGACATGACATCTTCTACGTAGGTAGCCGCCTTGCTTCTTTCAATGTAATTCGGTTACTCTGCTGACTCTGCAACCTATTTTCAGTTCTCTTTTGTACTTACGCTGGTCACGAGAGTTGTTTCCGAGGAAGACCGGTCACAACGTCCTCGACCACCTGGTCAGGATCGTCTGCTTATTCCTGTGGAAGGCTCGCTGTTCCTTCCCATGCGCTTCATTTTGCTCCATCACAGTTTTCATCTCTGGCAGCGCAAGGAATTGGTCGACCAATATCACCCTTCCGTTATCTCCAAATATATGTAAATAACGCGAAGCCATGGTCAGCGGTCATGCGCCGGGTCCTGCACAATATCCAACTCTTCTTGTCGTACGCTGCATGTGCTACGACGGTCACGATTATGTGCGGTATCCCGCCTATCGACGCTCTGGTCCCGGGGTACAAAAGCTGTCGGATAAGTGTCGGGTAAGAGCAAGGACGCCTCAGTCTCTCTGTACTGGTGTAGTGTCGCAATATGACTATTCCACACATTTTGAAATTCTCGACGCTCTCGTGGCTCTTGTTATCTAGTTTGGGGACTACTTGGTTCGAAGTGGTTCACGCACAACCTTCGCCAAAAGTCCAGAAGAGAATTAATGCGGCAATTAAGGCTGTCACGCCCAACACGACCAACATCGACTACACCCAGTTTGTCAATGTGTTCATTGGAACCGACAATTTTGGAGACGTTTGGTAGGTGCGAGGCAGCTATGATCGATCATGATTGATTGAGACATGCCTTGCAGTCCAGGCGCCTCGGTCCCATTTGGAATGGTTCGCAATTTCGACGTATTCTATTCTGTCTTTCTCGTTCGAACTTTTTGTGATATAGGTCAAATTCTCTACAGACTTGACCGGATACGCTCCTGCTGGTACAGTATAATTACCATTAGTCCCGGCCTTCATCATTGAATTCGTTATATTTCATTGCAGGCTATGTGACTGACCCAACGCAGAAGATTCGTGGTTTAAGTCCTCTTCATGACAGTGGAACGGGCTCCTCACTGGGTAGATACCATCCCTAACGTATCTCAGCCCCTTCAAAGTTCATGCTATGACGTTACAGGTACTTATGGTAACTTCGAGATCATGCCCTCTCTTTGCCCTAGGGGATTCAACACATGCAACACAACACTTGCCACACGAGAACGATTCCGTAAGAACAACACAGACGTCAGTTGCTTCCCCCTACTCCGCAACGTATTTAGTTTCCGAGCTCAATACGAATAAAAGGATGCCTCTCCCGGCTATTTCGCGCAAACTCTAGATAACGAGATTCTCATGGAAGCGACTTCAACTAGACGTGCCGGTCTTGAACGCTTCACCTTCCCAAAGGGTTCTAAACCCTATTTCGTACTGGATCTTGCTAACGATCTTCCAAACTCATTCGCCGGGGGTACCATGGATATCGATCCGGAGAAAGGTCGAATTACAATTGGCGGACTATGGGGTTCTAGGTATCATTTTACTGAAAAAAGTGCTCCAAGGCGGAAGCTTACGCGAAGTTCAGCTTCGGTCCGGGTAGCTTGAACTACCAAGCTTTTGCTTGTTATGACCTTCTCGATGGTGGAAAACAGATTTTGGATGAATTTGGCGTATGGACAGGAAGTACATCGTAAGCGTGCTTTAAGCTGCTTGTTTATGCGGTTCTGATTAAAGGCTTTGCAGGGCGAACTTCAGCATCAAAGGCTTGGGCGAAACTCACCTCAACTTGACGCGTAGTCTCATCGGTGATCATTACGAAGCCGGTGCCCTCTTCTCATTCAGCGGGAAGAGTAGAGTGGTCAACATCCGAGTCGGCGTTTCTTTCGTTTCGACTGATCAGGCATGTCAGAATGCCGAGACTGAGGTTGGCGATGCAACGTTTGAAGACATCGTGGCACAATCCAAGGCCCTCTGGAACGAGAAGTTGAGCAAGATTGAGATTGATGTTCCGAACACGCCGAGGAATATCACCGAGTTGTTGTATTCTTCTCTGTACAGGGCCTCTTTGACACCTGTGAGTTCGTAATCTTCCTGTAGGATTCGGATATCGCTAACATTGTCGATAGAACAATGCGACTGGTGAAACGCAGGGCGTATTTGCAGGAACGCCGCATCCTTACTTTGACTCGTTGTATTGCAGGTACGTCTTTCCACCCTTACTTCCGGCGCACGGGAGTTCATTCCTTTCCCAGTTGGGACACGTTCCGAACATATTACCCTCTCATGGCATTGCACTCGCCTGTCGAGTTTGCACAGATTGTGGATAGCTACCTTGACGGGTGGCGTAAGCTTGGTTGGATGCCTGAATGTCGCGCGAACAATCTGCCAGGTTGGACTCAAGGAGGCGAGTGTACATGTCTATGTTAAACGTAAATATGCATCTGACACGTCATTGTAGGTTCCAGTGGTGACAACATTGTTGGTCACTTTGCCGTTAACTATCATAATGAGGCAGCGGAACTTGGTATCGACCTAGAGGAGCTGTACTCGGCTTTGCTTGCTGATGGAGAACTCAATCCTCCGGAATGGAACGTAATGGGTAGAGAGGTCAACGTTTATAAGTACGCCGATTTTCACATTCTATGGTATTGTATCCGGAATTTACTGACCCCTTCCTGCAGGCAATACGGATACGTCCCTTTCTCAGTGCTAGAAACATCTAGTACAGGTCGTCAGACCCGCGAAGGCAGTAGGACTCTGGAGGTTGGCTCCTCTGTATCTTCTAGGCATATACTGACCACATATATTCTAGTATGCTTTCGAAGACTTCGCGATTCGACAAATAGCCCAGGTTTGTGGATCTCATGGTGCTGGTCATTCGGATTCTCCTGAAATGCGAAACAGCTCCTCAATAAGACCGATGATGTAGCAACATTCACCAACCGTTCGTTGGTATGGGGTTTACTTCATTCACTCCTCGCCCTGCGTTGCACTGATCAACATGACAGTCGTACAGGAACGTATGGGATCCGACCGTTACGAGCGATGGCTTCAAAGGTACTCATAATCGACTCGAAGTAGTGTGCTTCCTATTCTTAATCGCTTTATAGGATTTGCTCAGAAACGATTCCCCAATGGAACCTTCGCGTTCACCGATCCTGTCGATTGTTCGCCGAACGATAAGCATGGTGACACTCGCGAGTGCTCCCTACAAGGAGACAACGTTGTTGGCTTCTATGAATCATCATCTTGGGAATATAGCTGGTTTGCACCACACGACACAGCTCACTTGATTCAGTTGATGGGTGGGAATGTTCGTGTCACACCAGTGTCTAGGGAATTCAAAATTAACCTCTCGTACTCAGAACACTTTTGTCAAGCGACTCGACCACTTCTTCAAGGCTGGTTACTATCTAGCCGGTAACGAGCCATCTTTCCAGGTAGGCTCCCAAACGCAGAATGTCGAGCCAATGCAACTGAAAGTTCTTTTCAGACTCCCATTGGATATCATTACGCCAACAGACCTTCTCACTCGATTGATCGAGTACGACAAATTGTTTTCAATAACTTCGATGTCTGTGAGTATATAATACCTATGATTATCTCTGCTCCCCGGTGATAAACTTGCCATTTCAGCTCCGGCTGGACTCCCGGGAAATGATGACCAAGCTGCTATGGCTACATTGGTCGTATTCCATCTTCTCGGCTTATACCCAGGTACGTGACCGTCTGTCATTCCGAAGTACGTTGGCTCAGAATCGCCCATCTAGTCCCTTCAACGACGCAATTCCTCGTCCTCTCGCCCTTCACTCCGAAGTACACAATCCACAATAGCTTCTTGAACGTCAGCACTACTGTGACAGCTAAAAACTTTGATGCTCGTTCCGTCAAGAAGAATATACCGGAGGGCGTGGCCGCCTACGTCAATTCAGTCACAATTAATGGTAACAAGACCGAGTCGAGGTGTCATTTCGACTTCTTTGATACCTTCAAAGTGGGTGCGAATATTGTGATCGAACTGGTCCCAGATGGCGAGTCGGTAGATAGCTGCGCTGGTTCATTGCCCGAGTCTTTGTCTACGGGTGGTTGGGCCGCTGCTAGGTAGCCAAGTAACGACACGCGAAAGAGACAGAGGAAAGGAAGCTTTATATTGATGTAAGTAAATAGAGAGCAAGTAGTACATGAATAACAGCATAAGACAACAAGACAAAGAAGAGAGGTACAGCCTGATCCTACAACCAGCGGATAGAATACAGAGATGACAAAAAGATTCCAAAGCAAGTGTTATGAAGCAGAGTCCGATGGGCCAGCCTCATCAGAGGGTCGATCTAAAGTGATAACAAGTACACCAGCATTGTTATGTTGGGGAACGGCTTCAATATGATGTCTGCGAGAACGTAATTAGGATATATGCCACCCAAGGATCTGAGTTGGCAACTTACTTCTGAAGCTCTCCAACGATAGCTAGCTTAAGTACAGGGATATTGTTCTTCGAATGCTTGCCCTTTCCGACGATTATTCGAAGTTCTGGTGCATTGGTATCATATGCATCTCGGATAGCAGTCTTCACCGCTGCAAGAGCTTCTGCCACACTTAGTCGATGAACGTCAATTTCTTGAGGTTCTCGCTGCATGTTATGAGCTGTAAGTAGATCATGAGTACTCAACGAGATTATGATGAGTGATGAGCGCTACACATACCAAGGAAGAAACGACGTCGAGCCTGCGCATGTAGTTTTTGCGCCGATGTGTGTGCTTCCTCCAGTTCTACCTCATACTTCAGCGCCTTGAAATACTCTCCATCCTTCTGTGCCTGCAACATCTTTTGCCTCAACTCATCCCTCTGCTTCTCCTTCGCCTGCGCATCCTTCCGGAGACTCTCGGCGCGCTGGATGACAGCGTCTTTGGGACCCTCAGTTATGACACTATCAGCTTCCGTCTCAGCCACAGAGACATGGTCGGGAACATCCACCGGCTCGACCTCCGCGACCGATTCGTATCTCGGAGGCGGGTCAACGAGTGTATCTCGTTTATTGGCGTCATCTCCTTCTTTACCTTCAGGATGATCATCCTGTGTGGGGATATTGGGGATCTCTGACATTGGTGGGACAAAACCATGACTTGGCTGAGGGTCGGATAATCCAAGTGCAGACAGATGGGGAATGGGGAACTCGATATGTTCGTTATCATCAGTATCGTAATTTGATCCTTGTGGTGGAGGTCGTATAGGTATAGGTGGAAGTTCGACTTGACTTCGAGTCGGTGTATACTCGGTACCGTCATCAATTATCCGTACGGGAGGTAGGCCCTCGCTCGTGAGCGGACGACGTTGATTATAAGGAGTTGTGAGTCCCGAATGAATATACGGACGGTCTTCTTCGTCGTATTCGTTCGAGGTAGGATTACTGTTAGGCGTGGTCAAGCCTGAGCGCATGTAATGGTCCCTTCGATTGAGTGGACTTGACGGTTGGTCAGGTATCATTGGAAGGGCAACATATTCTAGCTCGGAAGGGGATCGGCTAGGACTGGGATATGGGTATGGTTCTGCTTCTGATTCTGGCCGAGGTCGTGTCATGGGTTGGGGGTATAATGTGAGAGGTGGTGGCGGGGCTCGTTGAGCAGGTCGAGGTGGTGGTGAAGGTGCACGTTGTGGTATATCTCGTCCAATGTCTGTGCTCACTTCTGACCATTGGTCAAAAGAACCGGGAACTGGTCGAGTCGAAGGGCGAAGTGGTACCCGAAGGGAAAACGAAGATGTTGCCGACGTAGGACTTCGTGCTGTCGATCGTGAAACGACCGACGAGGTAGAACCTGCGGGTACCTGCAAGAACCTCACTCGCGATAGCGACGAAGCGGGTAAAAGACCCAAAGTGGGCTTGAGTACCAATCGCCGAATGCGACGCCAGAGTCTCCGGAATCGTCTATCATTTGTCAAGTCCCGTCCCAGATCAGCAAACACCAAGCCCAAACCCGTCCACAGAACGATGATGGTCATCCTTAGGAAAGATTCTGTGAATAGGAAGTCGACGAACAACCTGAATCCGAAGGCGACATAAGGGTCAACGGAGCGAGGGAACTTGACGAGAAAGTGATTGAGGACTACTCCTTCCCAAAGTCCAATGAGTGCTGAAGCTCGGTACGGATTGTGAGTGACGTTGTCGATTACAGGTCGGAGTCCAAGGCCTACGCCAATAGAGAGAAGACTATCCATGCTCATTCATGCGGGTATAACAATGTGGTCGAGTCGTAGAAATTGAAAGGCTTGAGCAGGAGAAAATCAGTGGGTAAGGGAGGACCGCGCTTGCAGACTTTGATGGCATGCGGCGGGAGTGTGTGTCGCCGAATTTGGGCGACTAGGAACATCGCTCCAAGGCAATCTCCTTATTGTTCTCAAGATCATTACGAGACGCACATTCACATCTTTCTTTCTTACTCTCATGTCCAACCAGGTCACTGCTTAGCTCTGTATGATATTCCGTTCGATTGCTACGTGAAAAGTACAACTAAGAACGAACAAGGTCGAAGTAATCCTGGAAATTGAACAGTTACTAACCGATAAGATGATCCAGATAGTAGGCCGCATTATCGTGGTGAACAGTCCAAACAAAAATAGATCTTACGCATACTCCAGGACCTCCACTACGCCATTTCTGTCACCTACCGCTATCCGACCAACCATATCCTCCAAAGCGACCGAAGTCAGTGAGTACCTTCTGTACAATATCTCGCCCATATCGCAGCGCCGAGAATAGATCTCCTTCTTGCACTCCACAAAATTCGGCGGTCCACATGGGGGATGCCAAATCTTGCTAGGCGAACCGCTCTCAAGTTTTCCTCGTTGTACTGGTCTCCCCTCCGTTCTCACCAGCTCGAATCCTCCTATACATCGCGCAGTATACGAAGACCTAGTTGAGGTGGTAATTGTCTTTGTTTCAAAGAATACGCCCTTCCCGTTCATACCAACAACGAGATTGCACGATGATGGTGCGGTCATCATGGTGCGTGTGTATGTTTTCGGTGGAAGGAAAGGTACGCGACTCGGACTAGACTTGTGATTTGGATCGTACAGCCAATCTAGTTGCTTGATCGTCTCGAATCCGTCGTCAGCACATCGCAACACTAATGAAACTGCTTCTGCCATCGAGTTGTTAGGACCCTTCACGTCGGTCGTTCTTTGGGCCCATATCGTGGCACCCCGTAGTGGTGATCGGAACGTGCCACCCAGGAGGATCTTCACAGACGGTTTCTCCCCATTATTGCTTTCGAATTGTGTGAGTTGGAAGTTCTTTGTGGCGACTATGAAAGCATATTTGCCAACAAGTTTGACAGCGAGGATAGTATCATCTTCCTGTAATGGAGCCATTAGGTAGGTAACTTATCAATAAATGAAACTCGGCTTACCAAGTTACTCAATGGCATTGCAGGCTTGTCTTCAGCCACTACATTTACAACATATGGCATAGAGCCTGATACAAGCCAGTTGCCGCGCAAAGTATACAGGGAAAATCCAACGCCATAAGGCATACTGAACCTGCGAAGCATGACTATTCTGCCATGAAATTCATCCAGATGGCAAGTAATCACGGTGCAATCTGATGACCTGGTGCAGTCGATCGTCAGTATTCGCTCTTATACAAGACGATGCAATCAGTCGTACCCGGGTGGTGCCCTATGGTTGAAGACTATCTGGGTGTCATGTGTGGGGACTTCATTGATTACGACATCGTATATGTCTGCAGGTGAAACAAGCTTCGCAATGCAAAACCCTTCGGAACCCATCAGAGGAACCTCCCAACAAGCAATCGTCCTATTTGTAACTGTAACTAGTATCTCTCCCTTTCTCCCGGGTAGAAAGAAGACTTTCTTGATTGCGCTATCCAAGGTCTGTATTCGGATTCTATGCCGCGGCGAGGGCTGAGGGGAATGCCAGTTCTCGTGGAACTTCACAGCATGTACGGCACGTGTCTCGAAGTGCTTAACGGAGAAGGCTTTGGTGTCGTGATTCAGTGCAGGTACGGTTAGCCTCTTCTCGTTAACAAGGCGCCTGATTGCAGTAGACCAGACCCAGCGTAGTTTGGTGAGCTTGTACATACGTTTGCATGTCTGTGACATGCACACTTATGAGGTGTATCATTCATCCACAAAGTCTGTTACATACCTGTCGTAGTCGTATAATATCCATCACTTCCGTGAAGCTCAGAATGAGAAGGAGGAGGTCGTCCGGTAAACCGTTCAATGGCCATTCTCTGTCAACTGTGAAAGATGTGGATGGTGCAAGAGAGCCTTTGAGATCAGCCATCAGTTCTTTCGGTGCAGTGCTGTTCAAGCTGGAGACCCAGGGCATAGCAACTGGAGAATAAGCGAATAGTGCTCAAGGTGGTTGCAACGGTAATTTGGAATGGAACGTCCGGCTTGTCGCTAGCCAACTGGTACAACGCCGCCTCATGCGAATACAAGACTTTCTATATACGGTAATACATCACCTGACCGCGTACTACGTAGCCAAGATGCCGGACGAGCGGGACGAGCACCCCTAGCCGGTAATTCAGCACTCCCATCATCATCGAGATTGAAACATACCAGCCGGGGCCGTGATTTAGTTTTGTCATTCAAATACCCCTCGGTATGTCTTTGTCATCCTAGCTCGTTTTTGAATCTCTCGTAGGCGTTGAAGTGAGGTGAAGTGCTGACATGGCACCCTTGGTTCAAGCCATTCATCTCGAATTCTCGCACAACCTTCCTGGAGACATCTTTGTCTACAAGGGTAATGTAGATCCTGATTGGACAGTCGGGGCGTAAGTGAATCTGTATGTTTCTGTGGTCTATCTATTTACATATTCTTAATCTTTAGAGTCCCCAATGGCGGTCAGTCTGAAGCTGATGAACTGTATCCTGGCGATTGCTGATATTATCCTAAACTATAGGATACGTTCTAAGTCTCATTCTGGAAGCTGCGGTGAAGCATCAGAGCCCTAAAGCTCACCCAGATCCTATACATGTCACCGCCCATTTCTTGAGGTCCGCGGCGACTAGCACTTTCGAAGTGCACATACATATCTTAAAGGCGGGAAGAGGCTTCACAAATCTAACTGCAAATCTCGTCCAGAACGTATGTTTAGATCATCCCATCTCCTGTTTGCAGTTTTTGATTTGCTTGACAGGGAGAAGTCAAAGTGATGACACACATGGTCTTTGGCGTCCTCGCCTCTCCTTCAGATCCTACCACTCCCACTCTCACCGTTGAACCGCCGTCTCCGTACGCCCGCCGGATCCCATTGTACACGCATCCGTCCAAATGCTCGCCTGACCGACCCGAATGGCGTTTCGGATATAGCAAGTATATACAAACTGCCCATTGTCCGGTGCATGTCAAGAACGCAGAAATTCCAAGGGAAGGCATGGAATGGGGCCTATACCTCACTCTGACAGATCCAAGCGAGCAGTGGACTACGTCCGCAATTCCTTTTGCGACGGACACTTTCCGTGCTCTTCATCAGGTCGTGCCCTCCCATAAGGATGTTCGCAGAGTCAGGTATGATATACTTATAAAGCTTCTGTACACATCATCTTCGTCATTTCTCACTTTCGTTGATACTAGCTGGGCACCTACCATGGTCATGACAATCGAGTTCAAGTTTCCGATACCGAAACCGTCGAGTCCAGATCATTCGCCTCGTACGGTAGCCGTTTATTCCTCTGGGAGGTTCATAAATGACCCACAGGCAAGACATGATACATATATCGAAATTTGGACTGCTCCGTCCAATATTGGCGAAGGTTCAGAACAAGGGGATTGGCGGGAAAAACAGCGTTGTCTGGCTGTCTCAACGCAGATGGCGCTGCTAGTTCCCATGGAGGTCAATAAGAGACGTGGAGAGAAGGCACAAGCCGGTTCTAAATTATAGATCTAAGATCACCATGGATTGCATACCATAGATGTCAGATCGTAATTCAATGCTTGATATAATAGTACACACAGTAAATACAGTGAGGTCCCAAGTACAGAAACAATGAGAACAGAAAACATGACGAAAGGATATGAAGTGATGATGACTACTAGACGGTCAAACCGCGAGGGTGCCTACATTAACTTTGCCTCCCTCTTCGCTTGGGCGACTTGCGCCAAACGATGCGTTCGTCCCGAGGTTTGTGTACTCGGAACCCCCTTCTTGCCTGCAGCAGGAGCAGGCACTGCCGGTGCAATCGCCGTTTGAGACATCGATATTCGGGTCTCGTCTGAGGCAAAGCCAGGTATCCGAATGTTGTGATTACGTTCTGTCCATCACCAACCAATGAGACCAGATGACATAGTATGCAGTGTCCGAAAGGTCACTTACCAAGATGTAATTGTAGATCCTTGATTTCGAGTGTATCCGCACCTCTATGTTTCGCAAGACGGCAGCCAAAGTTGGTCACGGAATCAATGAACTCGTCCGCGACATCCAGGAGCAACTGCATCTCAAATAATTAGGAGCCAAAGCTAGTCGCAAATGACAAGAAACACTCACGTCTTCCACTTCGGGCTCAATCTTTACATTGGGGTCTATACTCGCAACCAAATCTTGGATCGACCGCCGCATACTCTGATCAGCAGGTGCATTTTTTCTTCGTGCTCGTGTATCCTCCAATGTCATGTTCACATCTTCTGGGTTCTTCGCAATCTGCGCGGGTGTACCTTGAAGTAAGGAAAGTTCGTGTCAGAACAAAGTGGCACCAAGAGAGGGTGAGACGCGACAAGGGTCGTACCAGCTACACGGCCACTGGGAATGCCTCCGGTAAGTGTCGGTCTACCCTGCTGAGCAGATGGCCACGGAGCGGCTCCAGTACTGGTCGGAGTAATGGACTGGCTAATAGGGTAGGTGTCGGTCTGTGTCGTATATTGATTCAAGAAGGGACTCGGATTCGAGGTCTTGAACGCAGACGTGGTAGCGGCGGGCTTTGACATTGATATGCAATTATCAGAATCAAATGGAAAGACAGATGGGAACGAAAGCACCTGTGTGGGCGTAGGACCTGCGACTTTATGCTTGTCTGCATACTCCTTTAGCTGCGAGATTGGATAGTGTTGGTCAATATGTCAATGATAGAAAAGACACGAGGTAAACCTGCAGGATTTGTTGCTGGTTTAGTTTGCCTTGCTTGGCTAATTCGGATAGTTGTCCCATATTCTGAATGAGTAGCTGAGCAATACGTTCTCCTGGGAGTGGATCGCCATTCTGGTTCTTGAACGCTGCACCTAGCGCAGTTATGATGTTCGCAGCGTTAGCAGTACTTGTTGGTGTGGCAGGACTGGTCATGGTTTTGTGAAAGAGAATGTACTGTACTAGAAGGCTAGAGGTTCGCGTTTCGATTCTCTCGGAGAATCAGTATTTGTAATTCTTAAATAATAAATATTCCTAAGGGTCGGTGGCGTAGTTGGTTATCGCATCTGTCTAACACACAGAAGGTCCTCAGTTCGAACCTGGGCCGACTCAATTACCTTTGGCAGTCGTCTTTTTTTTTTGAATTCCCTTTCTTTGACTCTTTGAGTAACTTACCTTCTAACGTTATTACAATCTGCGGCTCGAGCCTTTTTCGTTCTAGTCATCGACTTACAAAGGCAAGTAAGTGTCTTTGCTTTCAGCTAATGTGCTAATTTCTGACTATCCCAGAAATCAACATGATGATGTTTCATCTTGTTCACGTTTATGACGATCTCACTTTCTTAGCCTGCATAATTCAGTAATCAAACCATCTTGACAACGATCTGGCAAGGGAATTCACGATGATGCATGTGAAGCGAGTCACCTTGACTTCCAAGAAGAACTGGTGGATGGGTGTGTTGTTTCAGACCTCTCACATGCTGTTCACTCAGGAGATACTTTAGTCGAGCTCGATGAAGAGGATAAGGGTGCAGGTACTCCCGCGCAGACTCACGCGGCCATTGTATCTGAAAGTACTGCTGTAAACGAGCCCCAAGTTCTGCGACCTTCGGTGACTGGGACACATCGAATCACAACGTACGAGCCGGGGCCACACGCATCCGCTCCTATCTATACTCCCCCAAACCAGCCGACCTCGATATTCTCCTTTCCTACGCCAACATCCTATAGTGCTCCGCCAAACCCCACTCAGAATCTGGCACCTTGTGCGACAGGATCTGCCTCAGAGTTATTCAAATGTATTGTCAAAAAGCCGAACGTCGTACAGCTCGAAATCAATGGAGAAATGCAATCCAATGCCAATGATGTGACGACGCAGTTTCTGGCAGAACTGCGCGTATACACAACAGTGACTCGCCACAGGAACATAACTGCATTTCTCGGATCGCTCGAAAATGTCGGTATGGTTCTCGAATATATCGATGGACATACGCTTTGGGATGTAGTACGCGAAAGTCCAGGGTTTTCAATAGAGAAGAAAATTGACTATCACAACCAACTTCTCGATGGTCTTACACACCTACACTCATTCGGACTGAGCCACGGCGACCTTTCTCTCCTAAATGTTCAAGCCACATTCTCCGCCGATACCATAAAGCTCCTCGATTTCGGACGATCTGTATCTATAGATTCGACATTCGCGTCCCCTGACGAAGACATCTACCAACAACAAGAGTTCCCAATCCCCCCTCCAAGACCCCGTCCTAATTCTCGCTTCATTGGAAAATCTCCCATCATTCCGCCCCCGCCACCTCCGTCTACACGAAAGGTGGAACAAATCCACCCTGGTACTCGTCCCTTTTCTGCGCCAGAGGTCTTACGAGGCGAATGTCAAGATCCGCTGCTCGCTGATGCGTATAGCTTCGGCATGATACTTGTATGTCTGGATCGATGTGCGCTAGTTGACGTCAAACCTTGGGAGCAAAGAAAGGATGCGCTACCCAAAGGATTTCTTGACGGTTTGGAAGTATTTGGAGAGCGGTGTGCGCAGTATTTGAAGCGATGGGATCAAGGTCGTAGGAGACTTGTCAAGGAGGATATGATGGACGTTCCTATACAGTTATAGGAGCGCATGTGAGGACTCTTGACCTGGTCATTTCGTTCGGACTTGTACAGATACCCTGATTTCGATTTTGCATATATCCCCACTCAACCTCATTACATCCAATGTTGTGTATCGAAGTAGTATCCCGTAAGTAATGTACAGTATCTCTCTGGTATCATCCCCGTATAAGCAATGTAGGACTAATTTAAAGTACAACCAAGTTGGAAAAGCAAGAAACTAGACAAGAGTATAGATACGCTCCACATAGTCATAAGTACAGTTAGGATGGTGTTGCTGTGGACGTAACAGATGGGTTACTTGTTTCCTGAGGAACTATGGGGAGTACTCCGAATCATCATCGTCTTCCTCCATGGCATGCCGAGGTCGTTTCTGACAGACTGCAGACGATTTTGGCTTCTTTGCAGACAGTGGATGTGCAGAAGACGCGGGCGCTCTTGCAGGAAATGTGTTGGCCAACTCACGTTGGAACGCATCATCATAGCCAACACATTGAAGCAAAAAGATATAGAATGTCTGACAACCAGTTCAGCCACGATTATTCAGAAGAGGTGTAAGGAGCTTCACCTCTTGGCCACAAGAATATGCATCAACGGCATCATCAATACTGACGGCGAAACGGTCCCTTGGATACTGAGAAACAAATGTCGAAACTTCTCCCTGGGTAGGTTCGCGATCCAACTTCTTGCGGAGGAGAATTCTAGCCCTAATCCTCCTCTCTTTACTTCTCGAGAGGATCAATCGAGCCCAAGCACGCTTTGTCTAGACAGAAATCAGTTACCGCGACAAAGCATAAATTAAGCATAACCACCTTCAGAGGCAGACGTTGGAACTCTTCCTGACTAAGTGGTGTCGTGGGTATAATCTGGTAATCTCCCATGTACAGGTAATTGTTTGCCTTGAGCTTCACGAACATCTTCAGTGTTTGATTACCCCATGGTACTTGCGGAATGGTTCGATAGAGTAAACCTGCATCGCCGGGCTTCCTGGGCGCATCCGGGTTGTTCTGTAGAGTGGGGAAGAACAAGTGGTAATTGTGTTTGTGCGCCCTTCTGTCGATGATTGGATAGAGTCCCTGAGGCGACCCGCCATATTTGGTCGACAAGAATTGTCGAGTAACAGTGACCGAACTGATGTGCTCCTCAGTCTGGACTGGGAAGGTGGCCACGCCGTCTAGGCGATGTCCCCGACTCGTTTCATCAAGTGTGTTGAGTCCAACTTCCTCTTGTTTGACCTCGCTCTTGACGTTCCTGGTTGCAGTCGGACAGGTTCGCGGGGCCTGTAGGTGATAATTCTAGAATGAATTTCCACGGTGCATCGAGGACAACACGTGTATACTCACCATGTTATTACGCGCACTATTGCTACCGTTATCTCCTGCAACCCCCGACGTAAAATTCGAGAAGGATTCGCCCGCCTTCATGACGAGAAACCATCAGCATAACATCACTACGTAAGTTCCAGGAGGTATACAAACAGGCATAGAATCGCCGGTCAGATGCTCATCCAACGGCCGGAATACATCAGGTTCTCCTTCTGCGTCTTCATCTCCGTTCTCACTGTCAGTTAGGTCGGACAACTCGGAATCGTCGAAAAGAGACAGAACGGCGGTTGGGCCTGCCGAGCTCTTCTCGCACGATTCTGAGTTCTCCGCAGTGGACTTCACCCTTCCACCATGTTCATCTGTTTCAAAGCTCTCTTCCTTCCAAACATGTTCTCGTGGTGTAAGCGCCTTCCGTACTGACCGTTCCTCATCACTTTCCTCGTCAGAAACTGTAAGGTCAATATCTGCAGGTGGGCGACCGAGTTCAGATAGTGAATGGACATCCCAGGATCGGTCTGCATGGTTCACGAGAACATATGCATTGTTCCGTGTGCGGCGCCGTTTGTGTAAGAGGATTGACGAACTGGGTTCTAGCTGGAACGCCTTGCGCTTCACCGGATGCAATGAAGTAGAATTGACGTTGTCCTGCATGGTGTGAGTGAGCGATACAGCGAGGTCTGTGACCACGACCTTAGATGCATTGGAGAGCTATGCTCTTGTTAGATTCTAGTAGGCAGTGATGGATACCTAATGCTCACTGCAGCTTTACTTGCTCTGGACAGCGGAAGTCGAGGATTCCGAGCCGCAGTTATGTCGGGTGTAACGCTGCTGCCTGCCTGAATTTGAAAATGAGGCTTTGAATCTGACTTCGAAGCGACGAAATTTGACTACAGGCAAACCCACGTGAGAAGGAAGTTATGAAGTTTACGTTTGTAGATCTCACCTGGGATGCATGCGACTTGGAATGTTTCAGCGGCGCGCTCTGAAGAGGGCGGGGACGTTCGACCTACACACGTAAGCAAGCAGTCGACACTTCAAACCGAACGAGAAACGCATACCCTAGGCTGAGTAGACAGTGGCTTCTTGTATGCTGAGCTGTTAAAAGGCTTGTGTCCACGAGGATGTCCAACTTTCAACGCCTATTGTAATGCTTGAGCAAAAGAAAATCGTACCAAGTTAAGGGACCGTCCCTACCTGAGTGAAGCTTGGTGTGCTTGAGGAACTGGAGGGTCTCCGAACTATCCTAGTGACTTTGTTGACTTCTAAGCGGGATCCTCTGCGAGGCTTAGAAATAGGCTTTATAGGGCTAGATCCATTAGGAACGGAAGGAGTTGTTAACTTCTGCAAATGCGCCGCCATGATAGTTAGCACTGGAATCGAATCATAAAACCAGCGATACGTACAGAAACGGTCTCGTCATTGTTGCCTTTATCGGCATTTGGCAATTGAGTATGTATCTCAGTCGTGCTTAATCTGTTGGGCGTTGAAAGAGAACCAGGCATCTATGTTTAGTTTAGTATTATATCCCAGGGTTTCAAGCTTCTGTCGGGAGCAACGCACGGGGAGAGACTGTTCCATACTTGTCGGAACCGAAGGCTCGGCAATCCGAGATGGAAGCTCGATTTCTGGAGAAGGTTCCATTGGTAGTTGCTCAGGGTGGGACATCCCACTTGACTGTAACCAACACATGAACACAGTGCGTGAACAATCGAGATCGTAACTAACCTCGTCAGAAATCTCGTTCGGTTGCTCAGAGGTCGCTGATGAAGGAGTAGTAGATTCCGAGGAAGGCTGGACAGATGTCAATCTCCCCTTCATTCGAGAAAGAACAGAAGTTGCAAGTTTGGCTCGAGAAGGCGAGATTGGTGTTATAGGAAAAGCGTCTTGCGACGAACGAAGTTCGGTGCTGGTCGGCCCAGAATGTACAGGTGGGGTGTCCAAAGATGAAGTGAGTACTTGCAGGGAATCGACCTGATCTTTCGTTTGTTCCGCAACTGCAGGAGACTCCTCATCCATTCGTAAATTGTGAAACTGATATATAAGACGTCAGAAGATCAGCTCCGACGAGTACGAATCTTAGGGCTTACCGTTGGATCCACATCCGCGCATACTGAACCTTGCACAGACGACGGCGAAGAGGAAGATACAGAGGTCACGTCAGGAGAAGGTAGGGAAGAGAGGGCCTTTGCAACAGCGCATATAGTGAGGACATCATATATGCGGCTCAGAACCAACCCACCTTCAACTTTCTCTTCAATTCCTCAAGCATCCTATCATATTCAGCCTCATCTTCCTTCCGCTTTCTCTCCATCTCATCCAGTCGCTTCAACAGTGCCATGTTCTTCTCCTCGCTATCGCGTAACTTCAATTTCAACTCCTCATTGCACTCCTCAGCAGCATGCAACCCCGTGTGCAACTTCGAGTTCGCAATCTCAAGTTCTGCAACCTTTGTGTACTGTTGGGTAAGTTCAGAACGTGCAGCGTCGCGCTCCTTCTTGTTCCTTTCGCGTTCGCGGTTAAAGACGTCTAATGCGGCATCATGGTCTGCAAGCGGGACGCAGTCAGGGCAGTTGTGGTTCATCTCTCTCGCATAGGTAGATAGAGACGAAGGTTGGAAGGTTAGATGGGTGGATGTGGTTGAAACAAAGATGTGAAAGACCGGACGGTGTTGGGACAATGTATATATGGACAGATCCAGTGCAGCCGCTGTCTATAGAATATAGCCGCTACTCCTTCGAAGCGCTAGAAGGATGATCATCATCAAGCCAGTTGAGTATTTTTGTAGATCCCCTGACTTCTGGGTTTTAGCTTTGACAGATGGCAACACCTCTCTACGGCCACCAGACGACGAGAATTCAAGATGATTCGATTACAGGTTGCTATAGTACATACATTGCAAGAGTCCAAACTGTCATACGAAAGAGCCAAGAATCACTGACGACACGAGTAACGGATCAAGATTTCCGACACTGATAATCTACAAAACACTGCGCTGCCATTGAGGAGGACATCCGTCGGCAATAGCAAGGTATGGCATCAAGTCGCTCGTCAAGAACTCACTCGGCCAGGCCTGTCTGACCTGGTTCTTCAAATACCGAGCCACAATCTCCAAATTCTGCGCTTTGACCAACGCACTTGTGAGTGTTGGTACAGCTTCATCGATGAGGCGGTCGATGAGATCAGCAGTGATGAGCTCCCCAGTGTCCGAGATGCGGATGCCGTATTTCACCCATTGCCAGAGTTGTATTCTGGTGATTTCGGCGGTAGCAGCATCCTCCATCAGGTGGTTGAGAGGAATGCAGCCGTTGCCTCCGAGCCAGGCTGCACTGTAGGCGAGTGAGGTGGCGACGTTGCCACGTACACCTTCGGAGGTGACTTTTCCAGGGATGTTGGTGTTGAGAAGATCTGCAGCTGCAACACGAACATCTTCGCGTCGGACGTGATACTGTTGATGCAAAATGAGTTCGGTACGCATTCTAAACTGTAAAGATACACATACCTGGTTGGGTCCGAGCATGTACTCATTGAACACGTCCATAGCGATTTTGTTAATGAGAGGGTGAGCAATCCAAGTACCGTCATGACCATTCGTGACTTCACGAAGCTTGTCGTCACGGACTTTCTTCATAGCAATCTCGTTGGCTTGCGGGTCGTTCTTGATAGGGATCTGAGCTGACATGCCACCCATTGCCGCAACTTTGCGCCTAGAGACATCAACAGTCAGATTAAGCCTTTTGAGACGAAAAATCGAGTCGGCCTACCTGTGACATGTTTGGATGAGAAGACGAACGTAGGAGTCCATGAACGTAGTCTCCATAGTCACGTCCTTACGGTCGGGCAGAACAGCTGTCCTGTCTGCGCGACGGCGCTTAATGAAGCTAAAGATGTAATCCCATCTGCGAATGGTATTGTCAAGACATTGTTCAACAAATTAACACTCAAGAACGACTTACCGTCCGCAGTTCAGTCCAGACGAATGTTGCCTGAGCTCGAACAAGATCTCCTCCATCTGGAACGCAGCCGGCAGGGTCTCGATGAGAACAGTGCCGCGAACGGTGCCCGTGGGAATACCGATATACGACTGAGAGAAGTTGAAGATATCATTCCAAAGACGCGCTTCAAGGTAGTGCTCCATCTTTGGGAGGTAGAAATAGGGGCCAGATCCTCGTGCAATCAACTCCTTGGCATTGTGGAAGAAGTACAGAGCGAAGTCGAAGATGGAGGCGGAAACAGGCGAATTATCGACAGTAACGCGAGGCTCGTCCAAATGCCATCCACGGGGTCTGGGAAATGACATGTCAATACTTTGGCTACACATGACGTAGCTATAAGTCATACCTGACGATGAGAACGGCGGGCTTCTCAACGAGCTTGTACGCCTTGCCTCCCGACTCAAAGTCAATCTGTCGCCGGATGGCGTCACGCAGGTTGACCTGGCCGTTAAGCATGTTGGCGAACGTCGGGGAATTCGCATCTGAGATGAGAAAATGAGCAGGCTAAGAATAGGGGAACATCCCAAGACATGCTCACGTACCTTCGAAATCGGCCATGAACGTCTTGGTTCCGCTATTCAAAGCGTTGATGACCATCTTCCTGTCCGTGGGGCCGGTAATCTCGACCCGCCTGTCCTCCAAACCCGGGGCGGGCGGAGCACAGAGCCAAGAAGGGTCAGCGCGAATATGCGCGGTCTCCGCAGGGAAATCAAGTCGGGCACCAGCATCAAGACGCAGTTGAACAGTCTCGCGGGCGACAAGGAGACTCTGACGCGTCGATTCGAAGGTTCTGTGCAAAGCAGCGATGAAGCGAAGAGCACCCTCTGTGAGGATCTCAGCCTGGGCCTTCTGGGCCTCTTGGGAGTGAATTTGGACGCCAGCAACCATTGTGAATAAAAGCAGAGGGTCCAGAGGTGATGGTTTGGAGTTGAAGGAGGGCTAGGAGGAGGAGCAGGATTAACTATTTGTACTTGCTACGGCTCTCCGCTATACCGTATTCCTTTTCTGGTTCGGACGTCATATTCTTGTGATATTTCACGTGTCGATTGACCTCGGAACCAGCGGAGGACCCCGGAACTCCCCCTAAGGCTGCTCTTTGCTGCTCCGTATCCTCTCCGAGCCACAGTTCAGGTCTTCACTCGGTGTTCCGTTCATTTGAGGACTGGGAAGGTCGTTGGAATCTACTTGGAACCATAACGGGCGATCTTGGCGAGAAGTTGGAACCGAAAACCGAACCCGAGAGTCGGATCTAAAATAGCATCCTGGGGACGGTATTCCGCGGGTGGTGTAAACCGCATACTTACTCCCTGCTTACTCCGTACATACACTTCCGGATCCCAAGTTGGCCATTAGAATGCTAGAATTGCAAAGCCAAATGATGTCAGAATCAGGTTCAACTGTAGGCTATTTTTGGACAAGTGGTCACAGTAATATATACACGAAAGTCAGTCGCTCTTCTTATCAGTATCAGAACCAACCTTCTGCTCTGACGGAACAGCGTCGGGGTGTGATGATCCTACGATAGAAGGAAGGTGACAAGTAACCGCAATACCATTAGCTTTCCAACATCAAAGCTTTGGCGACGAAGATTCTCACCTGAAAGCAGTTCCTTCGCAACACGCTCCCCGACCTTGATCACCCTCCTACACGCCATCTGCCATACCCCACAACTCACAGAACCCGCGGGTGCGAAAGGGAAAGAAAGCCACCAGGTGAGCGGACCGAACCAGCTTGGTGGGAGGAAGAATACGGCAGACTTGCGATACCACCAGCCAACGATGAATTGTAGTCCAGTCGTGCTTATCCAGATGGTAGAATTGAACTTAAGTGAGAATCCTGTCCTGGTGCTTGCAAGCTCGCTGTCTGAGAAGAGGGTAAGTACAATTCACAGCGTGGACGAGTGCTAATCGTTAACAGTAGCAGAGCACGAACACCTTTACATTTGGAAATCAAAAGATACTCACTAAGCTTCTCCAAGTCCGAGAGCCCCTTATCCACACTACGCCTCAACTTCGCCCACTTCGCGAAATGGTCCTGCGCACTGGTTTGCAGAAGTTCCTTCTTCGTGGTGAGTATCTCCGACTTCAGCTTCCGTTGTTCTGCCACTTTAGCAGAGTAGAATAGTCGCAAGTACAGCGCGTATACCTGAAGATCGGAGCCATTTCAATATAGAGACCAAGAGTAAGATCAACGTGACTGACAAGCTCGAGCAAGAAGGATTTCCCGGTCCATGAGATGAGTTCGGTCACAAAAACAAGAACGAAGATTGTCACGGTCAAGGACATTTTGCGTGTAACAAAGTCGTAGAAATCAAAATAATACAAAGCCAAACTGCAGATTCGGGAGGATACGCTGCCAGCGTGCACCAGTGTCAGTTCGGTGTACGAGATAGACGCCGACATGCGTATCTGCGTGTCTATTTGTCCATGTTAGGTTCAGAAGCGTTTGCCATATTTGGATGCGCAACATTAAAAATCCGATGCACTGTGTCAGACAAAATTCTGGAGTTCAAACGTTCATAGGTTGGCGGCGCAGTTAGTTACCGCACCCATCTCAGTTGGAACCTGGGCCAACCCCCATGGTCATAGGACCGCTGCTTTCATTACATTTTTGAGCGCAATGAATCCTGCTAATATTTGATTAAATGCGATGTGCAGCATTGCAGGTTTGGGTTTGAATATCGTTTGCAACATCAAAATTCATGTAGAAGGCAGGTTCTCATCGGTAACCCAATGTTACGTGCTTAAGACCGGCCTTGAAACATCAGGAGTGATATCCTACGCATTTACCAACCGGACATGCAACTGTCGGCTCGGCTTCAGGCGCTATAGAGACAGCTGTTCTCCTATAAGACGGGCAGCTAGAACATTTCTGCTATCAGTCCACAAAAATTCCTATGAGGTTTGACTAGGGTGGACAGGCAGCGGATTCAGAGCAAGACATAGTGCATGCGATTATTTTAGCGTGGATGCCATAGACGCATAGTGAGGCGATACATGGTGCGAAGTGCGGATGGTCGTGACGATCGAGCTTCCTCTCAGCTCTGCGGGTGCTCCCTCTCTCCAATACAACAAAGCCAACATCGAAAGCAAAGGCGTAAGATGAGAAGATTAGATGTTGAGCTTGGTGCGTCTCCAGTGACGACGCTTTGCGTTGTACTGCAACCATATCATTAGTTTCTGACATGGTATCATTCTGCAAGCAAACGTACCTGGATCTTGGAGTCCGTCTTCAGGCGGAACCACTGGGGAATGGGTCTAGCAAGTAACAGTTCAGTTTTCACGTCTCCCTCATCTGGAGTAAGAATCCTAACCGGTTCTGGCGGGAAGCCTTAGCAAGGATGCGCTTCGTGCGGAAAGTCTTTTGGGAAGGCTAGAATTCACAACAAGAGCACCATCAGCATTCTCGCCTCCTCAATTCATGCACAACGACGACATACCATCGTTCTTCGGTGTTGGCTACGGCGTCGGGGTCGTTGTTTGAGGAGGGCGGAAAATAAGGTTTGCACGAGTTTGCTCTGTATAGTTCTGACAAATCCTGCCTTTCTCGGCAGTTTCTCCCACGGCTGCTAAATGTACGTTTCACTTGGCGCTAATGCAAATGTGCCAGCTGTGAAACGACACGTCTCCGATCGACTGAGCAGAATGAACTTGCTGAACTGGCTTTCCGTCCTGGTCTTTGCTTGGGTCGTCTCTGCTGCCAAGGAGCCACCCACTGAGCTTAAAATTGATGTTACGTCTAAGCCAGAGGAATGTCCAGTGACTGCTCAGAAGGGAGACTCCATCCGTGTTCACTACGTGCGTTGTGACAACACAACAGGTCATCGTTTGAAGTGACTTAACTACTATCTTTTGTAGACCGGCACTTTATTCTCGAACGGAGAAAAGTTTGACTCGAGGTAAAACGCATTGTAAGCCTCAACCGAGTTGTATACTTATGTTGTATTCAGTTATGACCGCGGTCAACCGCTGCCTCTCACGCGTAAGTCGTATTATTGAGAGCGTTTCGCAGTCTTCCTGGTGTCTAACGTGTCCTTTGTACCTCAGTCGGTGTCGGTCAGGTCATCCGCGGATGGGACGAAGGTCTCGTCGGCATGTGCTTGAACGAGAAGCGTACCCTCACTATTCCATCGAACATGGCATACGGTACGTCAATATCGCGTCCCATACACATTGCCCATTCATTGCTTCCTAGGCTCTCGTGGTGCTGGTGGCGTTATTCCTCCTAATTCTGCTCTCGTCTTCGATGTCGAGTTGGTTGGTCTCGATAGTAAGACCAAACACAAGGAACTATAAGCAGACTCCGCGGCCGAGTACAAAATACCCTGTCCTCGCATCTATACCGTGTATCTATAATGGAGATGATTGACTATGGATGCTTAGTCGCCAACGGACTCACCACCACGAAGTGTCGACCTGGTGAGACAATGAATCAATATGGTAAGCGTCTGCCTGCCAAGCAAATCTTACTTTGGAACCGTTAGCTTCACACAGTCGGTCTCACGTAGCCTATTGTCATGGGATCTCTGCATTTGCCACCGACACATGGACCCCAGCGCAGTCGTGTGGATTGGGTTTTCCGGACCTCTTGCCGGGTCTGTGGAGTCTCAATTCCCATGGCTGTCACTGTGATCAGGTCTATATTGCATACGAAGGGTATAGCTAGATAGGCCAATTTACACACTTTCACTGCAACCCTACCTTTTGAAAGGCGACACTGTTGCATTGATGTCAGGTTCTCAAGTAACCATTCGCAAGGACCGAGTTCGCCTGATCGCGCTCTTCTATCCCAAGAAAGACATGTCTTTCGAGCAGTTCAGTAAATATTGGCTGGAGGTACACGGTCCTCTATTTCTGTCGCTAGAAATAGTGCATAAGAACATCCTCAAATACGAGCAGGTGCGTTCCCTTCCTAGCTCTTGAAGCTTGAGCTCTTCACTCCTTGACTCCTTCGGTTAGGACTCATATTAGCTTATCACACTAGATGCACTTCGACCCCAAACCAAATCAACTTCTCTCCGAAGGGGGCCCAGTTATGGCTCCTGTACCTTACTACGGGATGGCCATCTTCGAAGGGGAGTCTTTCGAGAAGATCTTTGAGGTCTTCAATCATCCGGAGTACCAGAAGGTTGTATTACCTGATGAAGAGAGATTCTTCGATAAATCGCGATCTCTTGTTATCGCTGGAGAGCTTGCTACACCTCTTGACCGGGTATGAAAGCGAATAATCAAGAGTACGTAGGCTTAATACCTTTATGGTGTGATAGTTGTATGCCTACCCTCACGCCGATGTAGGAATAACCAATATAGACCGGCATGTCATTTACGTTAAATTACTCTGCTGCATTGCCAGCATCTATCTTTGTCTCCACCGTTCTTCGAGGTGTCAAGATTAAGCTTGTAAAAGAATGAAGGGATACATTCTGGAGCAAATCAGATGCAATGCCATAGTAAGATATAAAAGTACAGGTCAATGACGATGTTCGGTACCAGATACACTGCTCCTACGACGAGGGTTTGCTACTTCCAGACCCCTTGAGCCGCTCCTCAACCAGCTGCTGGAACTCCTCCCGTAAGATCGCCTCCCTCCTCTCCCTCTCCTCCTGCTGTAGCTTCAAGATACCTCTCTTCTCCTCCGCGCTGATAACCTGGTTCTCCTTCCTCATACGAACCGCATTCATCCGCCTATGTCTGCTTCCGCTCATTACATATCCGACTTGTTCATAGGAAGCGATTTCATCGGACGAAAGACCAATTTCACCACGACGGGGAATACGGACGTCCGTGCCATCCACAAGGAAGGCCGCCATGGCACTACCTTCACCACGGAGCAGCGCACCTCCGTATTGTCGTTCATCAATCTTCTTCGATGTGGTGACTTCCTTGAGAGGTTTCGGTCCCACTTCTTCATCGGACTCCTCGTCATCAGGCATCTTCAATGACGAAGCTAAGGCGGGAACGGGAGGGGGACCCATGGAGGAGATGCCGTTCGCATGACTAGATGCTGCAGCGAAGATATTAGACGTAGCTGGCTTCTCGACCCATTCGTCCTCGTCGACTTCCTCGCTAGAAGGAGGTTTCTGCTCTGGGCTCTTCGTTCGCGTCTTGCTTCGAGGAGAAATCCTATGTCTGCTCCTCGACCTCTCCTCACTCTCCTCTCTCGTTCGGCTTCTTCTGTGTCGTCTCTCCCGCCTCTCGTCTTCGGACTCGCCATGAGCTCGCACAGACCTTGATCTTGACTTGTGTCTCCGTCTTTCCCTATCCTTCTCACGTTCCCTTTCTTTCTCTTTGCGAGCACGCTTTCGCTCCTTTCGTTCTCGATGGCGCCGCTCTTCTTCTGAATCGGTCGATGTCTCTGAAGATACATCGCGTTTGTGCTTGCGAGATTTCTTGCGACGTTTTGAGTCGGGACTTGGGGAGCTACAGCACAAAGCGGTTAGTAACGAAATACGATATTGGAATTACATATATTGTACGTACGATCGAGTAGGAGCTTTGGGTGAAGGCGGCCATATACTGAATGTGCTCTTCTCACGTTGTTGGCGTCGACTGCAACAAAGGGACGTTAGACAGCAATATATGAGAATTTGACGTACGACTTACCTGTCCAAAAAGTCGGAGCCACCCTGAGGATAAGCTTGAGGTCTATCCCTTCTGCCAGAATACATGCTGTCTTGTTGTCGCCATGATGCAGGAGCAGAACCTTCCCTCTCCTTCGAGGAAGGTCGTTTGTACTCAGTGTATTCGGGGCTTGGACGACGACCACGTCTGTCATCTCGCCTTTCCACTCTCTCCTTGTCTCGCTCCTTGTCTAGACTGCGACTTCGACTGCGTTTCCTTCCACGACTCTCATCAAAGTAGTCATCGGCTCTTGCCCTCTCCTGCCTCCTGCTCCGGTCTCCATACCCACTGTCTCGATTGCCGCTCTGTTCTACTCTGCCCTCACCAGCATACCGTCTCTCTCTGCTGCGTGACCGAGAAGTTGTACGCTTTCTCGGCTGGCGAGGAGATGGAGAACGACCGCGAGGATAAGCTGAAGATGAGTACGTGTCTTTGGGGTTTTGCGGCACAAGGCCCATGCGAGATGGATGAATGGTGGCCATAGTGTTAGATTCAAACCGAGTTATGAGTATATGGGTTATGAGTGCCGGACAAGTAGCTTATGAGCCTAGAATAAGCAAATTCTAGGCAGTGGTATGTAGCAATAACAGTGAAGTTCCTTGCTCGGTAAAGCAGACGGCCCACCTGTTTGTGCTTGTTTACATGCCAACTGTAGATAAGATAAGATTTCCCCACATTCAAAAACAAAATGGAATGCTAAAATAGACCTGGCAAGCCGTAGAAACGAGGACAAAGATATATTATCTGCGTTGTTCCACTTCTAACATTCAGGAGACGAAAGTGCGGTGCAAGAGGGCAAGGCTGGTTGTAGTCGCGGTCCGAGTAAGGTAAATATTGTGCCACTAGGTATGGGCGTTTTCGAGTTACAGTACTGTACATACTTGTCTCAAAAAGGTAACCAACACCTTTGCACGAATGCTGAATGTTAATATCCTGGGTGCTAGCAGTGCCCTCTAGGATATATGATTCAGAAAACTGACTGGCCTATCTTCGCTTTTCTCCTTTTATTACGGCTGAGAGCGTCCTTAGTTCTTGAAACTCAGAATGGACTCGGAAGATGAGAGGGAGTTAGCAAAAGATCATTGGGAAGACGGTATGTGGAATACACTATCGAATGGCTGCGGCAGGCATTCACACTGTCTCTGATGAGGTTTATCTGGTGTTGAGATGCGTTTCCACCAAAGGGATCAACATGACTGCCGAAGAAGTGTTGTCCCAATCGCGAGCCATGGTTTGGAGTCGAAGGATGATGTTCCCCGGACCATCCTAAGTACCATCAAGAGTTATCGAATTATGCGTTTCTTTGAGACTGTGGAAGGCTTTCATACAGTAAGCATGAATTCTGACATATTCTGTCGCGATCGCATTGCTCGACGGTCCTCTTACACGGGCTAGGGTTCTTTGGATCTAACGGGTCGACATCAACGGCGATATGATTCCATCATCCTGCGTTGGAATGATTTTTCTTCAGACCTTGAAGAATTGTTGCGGGACGCAAAGTCATCTTTGACTCCTAGGGAAATCGGAGTTAGAGACAGTAAAGAAGTCTTGGAAACAGAAATGAAACCAGCGGCCCCCCAAAATTGGGACCAGTTTCTGGCCAAGTGGCTCGCTCATGATTCCTTTTCATTGCATAATTTCTCTGCTTGGAGAGGTATGTTTCTGACATTGTTAATCTAGTCACCAGCTTTCTAAGCCTCTCTTATCACCGGCATTGTTCTAGATCGTGTAATAGACTGCTTCACACAAAATCCTACTCCCAGGTTCCAGACGTTGTGCCTCCATGATCTGCCTCCAGAACTTCTCCATAATATCGTAGAAATCGCTGGCATTGACTTGGCAAGAAAGCTGGGTACTACGTGTCGCTTGCTAAGAGAGATATCTTTCTCATACATGTTCAAGGTAATGTCGTGGGTTACCAGACGTGTCGATCTACTGACTTGGTTTATATTAGGATCACCGCTTTCATCTGTCTTGCGGAATTCAATGGCATCACTACCACTCTCTACGTTCGTTCGATGCACTGGCGACATACTTGGACCCCCTGATTACCCAGGCGCGATCGAAACTCCTAAGCGATATCGACTTTGTTAAGTCGCGTCCAGATATCCTTATAGCATTGCATAACGTTTACGTGGATGACGAGTGGCAAGTACACAGGACATGGACGAGAACCAGTGTTGCTGGAAATGATGAGAATCGACGTTCCTTCTGCGCCCCGGTATACAGCGGGATCAGTAACCTTATCGTATGCCTTCCAAATCTACAGTCCTTGACATTGCAACACTGGCACATCACAAAAGAGCTGACACAAAGCCTTGGGTGTCTCGAGCGACTTCGTACTTTGACGTTGTCCTCATGTACTCCAACATTGCGCTGCCCCTATACTATTGCGAAGCTTCCCTCGCTCCTAAACTTCCGGCTCATGTACACCAAGGAACAGCGCGGCTCCTGGCTTTTCCTCGGAATGTGCCCGAATATCAAGAACCTGTTCATCCTGTCACCAAGTTGCGATCGAGATGAACCAGGCTTGATAATGCCTCCCCCTGAACTCATGGCAGCCTTCACTCCTTTCAAAACGCTCCAAAGATTTAGTATGTTGCAGGTCCCACCAGGTTGGATTCCAAGGCTCAACGCCTGGATACAATCCGCTCGTGATGGCAACGAGTCCACGGTACTCCGGCTCACGCATTTTAAATTGGAGACAAGTGGTGGCTTGCATCGACAGAACCTTTTCACGCTCCTCGATGTGTTAAACGGCTCGTCTATACGTTTCTTGGTCTTAGATGGCCTTCGGTACGCAGCACCTGATATCCTCGACCGAATCGCCAGCGCGTTACCCCAAGTTGAATACTTGACGCTTTGCTACAGAGAAAGTGACATAGAGTATCGTACGAAGGAAACCCCTTGGCCATTTGCCGCCTGGGAATATGCTCCGCATTTTGCCAATTTCACTCGTCTTCGTCGGTTTTCATGGAATTACAAGACGAATGTCGATGAATACGGACCTTCAGCACTTCGTTTTTTTGAAGAAGGATTTCCAGAAGAGCAACAAGTGGGCCGCAGAGATGCTGACCATTTGTGCGAGCCAGAGAGTATTGCCAAGCGTTTCTCAACGTTTTGCCCGTCCCTTGCAAGTATTGCTTTCGAATCCCCATTGGGAGGAATACGCAAAGATGTTCGCGAGGACGGACAATTCCCTCTTGTGACCAACGTGAGCAGCGAGACTGCACTCTCCCAGATGTGCAATCCGCTTCACATGCCTTGGCCATCGTGTACAGCGGCTTCTACATAGATCCATCCTTCAAGCGCATACCCGGAACACATTTCAAGGCAGTGTATGGTTGCTTCAAATTATAACGTGTTGTACTTGGTAAAATTGTAATCATAACTTCTGTCGTAATATACACCTTCCCGCACCCATGTCTTCAGCCATTGTGGAACCTATTCTGGCGGGCAACAATGCTATTAACGATGATAATTCACTTGAGCTTGAGCGTGATGATTTTGTAAATCACGTCGCGTAGCCAAACAACCCCACTTTAGGCCAAAATCTTAACTTATATCGATGCACTAGAATCTTGCAAATATGATCCAGTAATTGGTTTTGCGAACGTGAAGAGGAGTGACGTACGGAGCGATCCCAGTCAAGAGGTAGGAAATTCGGTACATACAATGTGACGTATCATGATTTGAGCCAGGTTTATAACGTGCCTAAGAATAATATTTTTTTTTGCGCTGCCGGTCAGATTGGATCAATGCAAAAGCCTCGCATGAAGCAAGTGTGGTTTATACTGATAAATTATTCTGATTATGCGAGATCGTTAAGATAAAGGCAATATACAGTATACCGACGGCGAGATCAAAATGCTACAAAAAGGTTAAGTGTAAGCAATGCCAGCGGTCTTTTCCAACGAGGAATCTTAGTTGACCGACCTTTCAACCATGATGAGAACGAAGTGAAAGGCTGCTGGATACATCTCAGTCACATTTGAAGAGTGTTGAAAAAGGATAAAATCACCTAGGCAGTGGACTGAGTGATTGTGAACATTCCGCTTGTCCCTCCTGGTTCGTTGTCGGGATCAACCACGTGCTCTGTGCTCGCTTGTGCATGTTCAGCGGTCATGGAGGCATTTATGCCTCCTTCCACCACGGACGACACAAAGTCGCCAGAACATACATGTTCGCTTTGGTGAGCGAAACGGATACTCTGCGTCCTTTCATCCTGAGACGTGTGGAGCAGCGAGGCATTTTCTTGGAGACGACCAAGTCTGAGTAGACGAAACACTTTGGAGGCCATGATGTTCTGCGTGGCAAAAGCGGCAAGCATAAACCCAGCCTTAAACATGGGAGGAAACGTAGATTTCGACGAAAGAATGACGATTAAAGCCATTGTGTTCACTGGAATCATTGTCCTACAAAGCATCGGCAGTAAAGATGAGCATATGACGGCAAACAAAGAAGTTAAATGAACATGACGAACAAGTAATACAACTGTCCCGTCAGCAGTAGTGCCCTCGACACTTGACCCAATCCCTGGCCACAAACGAAAGAGATGAAGCCCTTTCTTCTCGTATCTACCAAGTTATATCTAAGCACCTCTAAGGATATTGCGACGAAGACGGCGGTGTCAAATGTTGTAACCAGGGCGAAGGATACTGATATGAACGGCTTGACATCGTCAATATTGCAAACGGGTCCGATATTAAGGGTGGAACTGAACGGGATAGTTAACGCCGTAAGCGTTATCAGCCACAGAAAGCTGAAGAGCGCCTTGATCTTTGGTGATAAAGAAAATACAGCTAATGCTCGGAAAAGAAAGAGAAGCGAATTCAAAATCAGAGAAAAGGCTTCGAACCAGCCGACAGCTTTTAGAACTGGTTCGCAACCGGTTCCAGATTGTGCTGTGTACTTCGCTTTCAGCTCAATGAATATTGTCTTTCTGGTGAATCAATTACCTAAGAATCCCAGAGTTGACATGAGCAATCCCCCAGTTGCCATCCTGCACAGTTGATAAGTTCGGGCACCTTTGTTTCCAACCAAGAGCAACGAACCGAGCCAAGACATATACTGTATCGTATAAAGCGAATCTCCGTCCGGTGAACATTTCCACATCATCTGCAAAGGATATGAGGAGTTCCCAAGTCCAAAGCTACGAAAGAAAGAATGTGACCATCAGCTTTAGATGAGATTCAGATTTGATACTGACCGTGAGAAAGGCTACTATAACGTACCCTTCAGCTTGTGATAGCCACAACCCGTCTAGCACATCGGAAGATGGGAAATTCATCTGAACGATTGAAAAGGCTGGTTGACAACTGCCTCCAGTGCACCTTATATATGCATGCACCTTTGGAATTTCACCCACGTGGAGGCTACGTGCGGGTGATGATCGTCCATAATTCGGACGTCGCATCGGCCATGGCGATGCTGAATATCCGCTTTTGGGTGATAGGAGTCGGAGCCCTTTCAAAACGGCGACAGCCATACATCTGAAGATCATTGGAGGCGCCAACGACAGATTGATTTCAAGTGCGAACCAGTCGTACGTACATAGACTGGTGCAGGAGCTGGGGAGTTTGAAGCTTTTGACGGAAAAAAGAAATGCAACTGAGGATACTGTTTGACAGGCCTGCACAGGGAGTCAAATGCATCTACATCATTGTCACCAATAGTATATTTATCAGTCTCGGAGCTGAAGATAAACGATGTACATACTGGCTAGACAAACATCCCGATGTCTTCTCGGTTCCTATTATTGAGATGTCATACTTATCTGCATAGTCAAGGCTAGTATATACCGCATATAGGCAGCTCGAAGGTGAAGAGGAAGAGGAAATATGAGATGTTTATTGAAAGAAGACCGGGGTTATACTTTCGGTATGTACTACGAGTCATGAGTTGAATCGTCATAGAGTCCCGATGGGGAAGTGGCGTGAAAGGAAAAGGGGTCAATGATTGGGTGTCGTCAAAATACACGTACATAGTCATCACTAGGACCAGCAACATCTCCTGCGGCTGCGCTCGTCGGTGGAGCGAGGAGAGTGAAGTCCCTAAACCGATTCGTCGCAATTGTATCAGCAGCCTCATCATCTTCATCCCTACTGACTTCTGCAAGAACCGCTTCATGCGTTCAATGCTGTCTGATCACGGTACTCTACTATGGGAATATTGAAAGATTGAACGATAACACAGAACTCATTGAACCTCCCCACTCTTCAGTGACATGTGGTGTTCGAAGTTCTCAAAGATCTCCCTGGCAGCTGCAAACTGCATGCGGATCATCTTCGCCTTCTCTACACTTCGAGGTTGAATTTCACAACGGAATGGTTTGGGGACCAACAGAACGGACTGCAAAGTCACAGTCGTACCTCGATTCTGGCACGCAAAGCTAGACGCAACTCACCTCCTCCTTGAGTGCATTCATGTCAATATCGATCAAGTTACCAGTAACAGGATCCTTGGCTTTCGTGAAATCAAATGCCCAAAGCAAATTCATGGCATTGAGAGCCTAAACCGAACGAACTCGTCAAACGGCGTCGAAAGCACAATCTTTTAACGTACGATCGAGTTATTCGCAAGATGCAACCCGGGGCAAATTCGCTGAGAGCACCTGTCAACCAACATATAGCCAGTAGCAAGACACCTGGACACACCCTTCCTGCTCCAAATGCATAGTCACCGCGACAACCCGTAGGGTCAACTCCTGGCTTAGTTCCATGTGGATTCTTCAGGAATCGGTCCGGATCGAAAGTATCAGGATTCTCGTAATAGTCCTCATGTCGGTATATACCCCCTGCACAAAGAACAAGATTAAATATCAAAGAACGGGGGGTGAATGAAAAGGAACATACAGGCATTGATGAATAAGATAGACCCTTTCGGAATCATGTAATCCCCTGCCTGGACAAGCAATCAATTCGCTGTTACGGTGAACAAATAAGAAAACAATTCGAACCCTTTCGTCGGCGGTGGAGGCATGAGGTATGGTTATAGGGACAATAGGGCGGAAACGATGAACCTGTATAAGAATGTCAACAAATTACGCAAATTCACATGTACAGTACGTCTTGATCAACCCACCTCGTTTATGACCGCTTTGAGATATGGCAGGTTATCAAAGTCAGAAAATTCCGGAAGCCTGTCAGGTCCGATGACGCTGTCGATTTCCTGCTGTGCACGACGTTGAACAGCTGGATGCGAGATAATGCACACCAATAATGTCTGTAGGAAGACTGCTGTTGTGTCATTTCCGGCTTGTAAGAGAGAGCCACCAAGGTAGCTTGGGGTTTATGTGAGTGACGTTTACACCTTGTTAATGGAGGTTGTGCCATACCCAATCAGCTCCCTATCCAGGCCATATTGCTCCTGGCGATCTAGAACGCTCTCGATGAAACATCCATTTCGCTGATTCTTCTCCATACGTTCCACAACCAGATCAAGAAGGCCGAAAAATATTTCCCGTTGTTCTTTTCGCACTTCCTTGCAACGAGTTTTCCAAGGCGTCGGACCCAGAATCTCTGGGAGGTATTTCATGAAGGGGTACATATCGACTGGAGGGCTGTTGCCAGGCTTGAGAGCGCTTTCGAGTCTCTCCGTGAATTTGTCGAACTTCTCGACAAGGCCATTCTCATATACTGGGCTGTGTATGCCATAAAGCACAGAGGTGATCACCGAACCTGAGTACCGACTGGTGTGTGTGTAGAACCTCTGTTCGAATTGGTAAGATCAGCGGATATCTTGAGGTCCTCAGGATAGACACGAACCTGGGGACTCTCTAGTAAATCGAACATAAGTTGAGCCGATTCTGCGCGTTGGATGGGCAAGTGTCTTAAACACGCTTTCGGTGATAACATATCATGTGCCGCTCGACGCATGCTTCTCCAGGTCGGTCCTAATCAACAAAGGGTCGAGTAAGCACATACATTGGAGATATTCGGAATGAGGAAGACCGACCGTATGGCGACAGCGGAAGCTCTAAGCCTCCCGATATTAGTTCATCAGTGTAAACTGGTGGACGATCGGACGTGGTTGCACCACGCAAATCGATATATTCACGAGCCAGCTTCGGGCTCGAAATGACGATGCCAGTGGTCGATCCCATTTTGATCTAAGAGAACGTTCAGTGCTTCTGACTTGATGGAAAAGATAAACATATATATGAGAACTTACAGAGTAAATGTCACCGTAAGTCTTGGCCCATTCGGTAAATCTGGTGGGTCGTCGGAAATTTGGCCAATACTATGGGGGATGGGAGGAAGCTTACTTGCGATACGTATGCTTGGTTTCAAACTGATGTAAGTTCCCGATGAGGGGGAGCGTTGGAGGACCAGGTGGAAGTCCTGGTTCTCTTGAACCGATCTTGCTCAAACGATGGAGCATCCATGTGAACGCGACAAGCGAGAATGCCAAAATTACAACGGAGGGCATGGCATACAAGGTCTGACCATCAACTGACTAGTGAACTGGGGTAGATGAGAGACGTGGGGTTTTATCTGTTCGAGGGTAATAATGCCCGGTGTCATCGTGCCACACCTATGATTATCAGGGAGAGCTTAAAGGCAGCTTGCACCAGCGTAGGGTACGATTGTGGAATATCACAGCGTTATTGCTGAAAAACAAGCGTACCATCAGATGCCTCGCCGGGCATTAAGCGGTGGATGCGGTCGCGCTTGAGCTTACGCTTGAGTTAAAAACAAATGTTTCGCCGAGGTTGAACGATAAGGATACTTGGAGGCTCTGAGTAAAAGACTGGCATTCGAACCTGATATACGGTACGTGAGGTCAAACGGCAGTCGTAGAAAGAATGGTTGCATCTTGAGAAGTCCGACACCTGTAGTCTAAGGAGAATGTCTCGGTCGTTTGGAACAAGCTTCCAAGAATAGCGAGCTTCGGCCAGGGACCCATAAACGAGCGCGGAATGATGCTAGCGAGAGTCAATCCGGAGAAGCCCCGCGTTCTGAAATTCTCCCTCCTCTCACCGCTGAGGGCCGTGGCCCGTCAGTTTGCGATGAGAAGAGAGGCGCATATCATACCTCCCGAAGGTAAGTAGATCTTGGAACGAGGGCGGTCTCGACAAATGAATAAGAAGTAGTCAGCTGGTCATATCAGATCCGCCTGGAGAGTTTGACGAGTGTCAATCAAATGCAGTATTTCATTGAAGACACCCGATATAGGCTAATGTACTGTCCGGGGATACAGGGTATGCAGTAATGCGTTTTGGGAGCCCTAGAGTCAAGTGAACGATGATGGAAAAAGGGATTTACGGTACTTTGTGAGGAAGAAAGAATGGTGGATGGACTCTGTACACTTCAATTTCCCACGCTTACAATCAAGTGAGGCTAAAAATTGCATTGGTCCTGGTTTCGAATTGTCGCAAGCAGGAAATGAACATGATACAACACAGTCTATTCGTAACCTAGGGGTATCTGGATATGACAGAAATACAAATGTACGATGTGTAGTACTTGGTATGAGATATTACAATGAAAGGAGGTTCGCATATCATCGAAAGTCCATGATAAAGGATTACAGTTACCTGTTAGTATGGTTGTAGAATATGATGAATTCACGACTCCCATGTATAAATCAAAGTCGGAATTATGCCTTCATAACTGAAACATCGGCCCCATACTGCAGCGCGCGGCTGTAAGGACAGAACTAGCAGAACACAGGTGGTAAGGGCGAGTATGTAGTTAGCAGAGAGATGAATGCGGACCTCATGGGCCGAAGCGATGATAGCATCGTCGGGGCATCCTTCGACAATAACTTCTGCTCGAAGACCGAAGCCGTCCATGTTGGGGGCGTCAGGGTGACCAAGGAAAACTACTGTGTGCACTTTAGCGTTCTCGGCCATCTCTTTCTTACTAGCGCGAGCAGCAGCGAGCTGGAGAGCGCCAAGAAAGCATGCTGTGGGTGTTCATTAAACGACGAATGCTGTAAACACAGTTAAGAAAAAGAACGCACAAGAATATCCCATGGCTAAAAGCTGTTCAGGATTAGGGCCATCGCCCTTACCGCCGGCTACCTTAGGCATAGACATCTTGAGTTCGAGGGGCGAGTCGCCATAAGACTTCACTATGCCATTGCGGCCAGGACCACCTGCAGTTGCCTTAAAGTACTGGGCAATGTATGACGTCAGACTACGATGAAATGAAGATAGGCAATGAGAGGCATACGACGTGGTCTTTCAAAGTGATGATACTACGTTGGTGGAATTTATTGGGGAAGTGTGTGTATCGGCCTACAGCGCCCTTCATGACACGGGCGGTGAGAGGGCGACGAAGAACTTGAGCTGGATGCATTATTGATGTAGAGTCAATATGATGGAGAATTGGATATGGATATTAGGCAGGAGGTAAGAAATCGTGCAAAGGTCGTGACAACAAGGTGAGAGAAGGGATTGGCTACGTGTTGTAGTGAGTGAAGTGGGTTATGCTTGAAAATCAAGAACGTCGGTACCCGTTTTAAGTAGAGAACGACAGTTGTGGAGGAACATTCTCTCTAGCACCATACCTCGCTCCAATTTCATCACTTACCGACACCATGTAATGCGATAAGGGCTTGGCGCTATGGCGCTCAGTCTGGATGTTCCCTCAACCGTTGGCGTTAAACCACAGGATGGAACCACAGTTGCGTATTTTCATAGCAGGTGCCTATGAACCACGAGTAGAGCTGGATGATGATCGGTTGGAGAAATAGCTGGATCCTATCCTGGTTGGCCTATCCTGATTGGGTAGTACTTCGTGCAATAGGATAAGTCCTGCCTAATCGTGTAATGAATTGGTCGTTGGTGGCCATGAGTATGTACCATGATCGGCTGCCGTCAATCCTGGACGAACGCAAACCAAGCCCAGTGAAAGTCAGTCAAGACAAACCCCTTCCCACTGGATATCAGTCTGCCGTAAGACTGGTAGATACTGTACCTACCAAAGACGAAGCATTTTCTGAACGAGGGTAACCTGTACAAGCTTATAAGGAATGAATAACTAGCATATACTGGAGTCACACGCACAGTTTGTTAAACGGCATGCATGACACACGGTGGGTTCACAACAGCCTTGTCAACTAGTGTTCCATTAAATTAGATACTCAGTTTGAACTACATAGTCGCTGCTTCCAGGTATGCGGCCAACACACTTTAATGGGTCCACCAAAGGTGGCTGAATCGATAACGATCGAAGGATGGAGGGAAAAGGTGCGATTGGACTTCAATTTGGACCCTTACACAGCTCTAAAGATTTGTAATTCGCACGCTTACAATTCGCTTGAAAGTACGCATCGTCAAGCCGTTGAGCACAAAGTAAGCTACATCGATTCGATTTCGACTCGTACAGTGGGAAAAAAAAAAGATACAGTACAGTATATTCGTCACTTATGAGGGTATATACAGTATGATACAGATATAAATGTACAGTGTGCAACTGGTATGACATGTTATGATGAGAGGGTAGCGCACTATCCAATGGTCCATAATAGAGGATTACAGTAGACTGTTCAAGCTTATAGGGTGAATTCAGACACTCCGGTGTAGAACGCGAAGTAACAATCAAGTCTTCATGACTGAAACATCGGCTCCGTACTGCAACGCGCGGCTGAAAGGACAGAACTGGAAGAACACAGGTCGTAAGTGTATGCATTAAGTAGAGAAATAACAAACGAACCTCGTGAGCCGAAGAGATGATAGAATCGTCGGGGCATCCCTCGACAATGACTTCCGCTCGAAGACCGAAGCCGTCCATGTTGGGGTCTTCAGGGTGACCTAAGAAAATTGACGTATGTACTTGAGCATTCTCGGCCATTTCTTTCTTGTTGGCACGAGAAGCTGCGAGTTGGAGGGCACCAAGAAAACATGCTGTCGACATCCGTGAAACGAGGAATGCCTTTATAGAGATATGAGTAGAACGTACAAGAATATGCCATGGCTAAAAGCTGTTCAGGACTAGGGCCGTCGCCCTTACCTCCTGCAATCTTAGGCGTGGACATGTTGACTTCGAGAGGCGAGTCGCCGTTAGACTGCACTGTACCGTTGCGGCCGGGACCGCCTGCAGTTGCCTTAGCGAAGTACTGAGCAATGAATGGCGTCAGAATATGACAAAATACAAATTCACAGTGTGAGACATACGAGGTGGTCCTTGAGGGTGAT
The DNA here is from genome assembly GCA_964035595.1 of Somion occarium. Classification (NCBI taxonomy): domain Eukaryota; kingdom Fungi; phylum Basidiomycota; class Agaricomycetes; order Polyporales; family Cerrenaceae; genus Somion; species Somion occarium. The sequence continues at coordinate 1,038,197 of OZ037947.1, forward strand.
GATAGTACGCTGGTGAAGTTTGTTGGGGTAGTGCGTGTATCGACCTGCGGCGCCCTTCATGACACGGACGGTGAGGGGACGACAGAGAATCTGAGCTGGATGCATTATTTGATGTAGAACCAATATAACAACGAATTGGGTATGGATATTAGAAAGATAGTAGAATCGAGCGAGGGGCTGTGACAACAAGATGAGAGAAGGAATTGGTTAAGTGTTGCAGCGAGTGAGGTGGGTGGGTATGCTCAAGGGTACGTTTGAAAAAGTCAGGAACGTACAGCGGTTGCTTAAGTAGAGAACGACAGTTGTGGAGGAACATCGCGTTTAACATCATAGTTAGCTCCAATAAACTCATCACCCGACTCCTGCGGTAATGACTTGGCGCTATGACATTCGGTCTGCCAGGTGGTCTATCAACCGTTCGCAGACTATAGGTATCGTCGTCTGGTCGGATGTTGGTCGGATAAATAGCTGGATCCTAGGCTTCAAACTTCAAGGTTTATAATACGAAAGTAAATACTGTTCGTGTTGTATAGTGAGTACTGGGCATGCACCTGGTCGAGGAATTGGTCTTCGGTGGCCTTGGGAACCGGGATAGACAAGCACTATTGGAATTTGGCTGGGATTACGTAGGGAGGTCCTGATCCATGATGCAAAAGATTTTTTTTCTGTCCCAAACATTGGGTCGGTGGCGTAGCTGGTTATCGCATCTGTCTAACACACAGAAGGTCCTCAGTTCGATCCTGGGCCGACTCAATATGAGAAATAGATACTCAGTATGATTTTTCCTTCCCGTCAAACGCGGTTTAAATTACCCAGACAAGTTTCATGAATGATTCCATCAATCCGACGGGATGTCCCAAAGTCTCAACTTCGGGGCTATATTATTGCTAATAAGGGGAGCAAACACAACTTCTTCCCTTCTTCACCCTCAGGAACACGAAGAGTATCCATATCTTTCCAGATGTCTAGCGACGACAAGTCAGTCCGTTGGCTTGAAAGGACTATAAATAGTCTCTGACTACTAGATCGTCTCTCAGATGTCTCTTCTGCGCTATCGTGAAAGGCAAGTCCTAGTATATGGTCTACTGCAGCCACATCTCACCAACCATAATACAGGTGCTATCCCTGCATTTAAGGTATACGAGACCGAACATACGTATGTTTACCATATATTCTCGAACAAAGCCTCCTCAAGTCTCCCATTTGATTCTTTAGCCTTGCCTTCTTGGACATATCACCCGTCTCCGAGGGACATACCCAAGTTATCCCTAAATGTCAGTATCAGAGAACCTGTTATTGAGCCTAGTTGACGAACGGACGATCGTACTCGATCGTTCTCAGATCATGCCAGGACTTTGGGGGATATGCCCGATGAGTACCTTGCCGATATAGGTCCGGCTCTGAAGAAGGTCGCTGCTGCTACAGGAGCCGAGCAATACAACGTCCTTCAGGTATGTGATTCTAGGGTCCCGCATTTATGTGTGTATAGAGTCACCGCATTGATCGATTATTCCACGTAGAACAATGGCAAGCTCGCATTCCAAGTGAGGACCTCCGTAAAGGCCTTCAAGTGGAAGTATCATGTCATCTAACTTATCATTGTCTCTTAGCACGTCGACCACGTTCATTTCCATATCATCCCCAAGACAACTCCTCAGGACGGTTTGGTCCTTGACGTCGACGCTAGCTGGCCTGCTCGTCAAGCCGACAAGGAGAAACTTGTTGCCACGGCGGAGAAGATGCGCAGCAGGATCTGAGGTCTTGAAGTTTGTGTCTTATAGAACATACATATATCGGGCGTGGTCCGCAGGATTCAAGATGAGGATGGAAATGTTGAATACGAAGAGGATTACTACGTACTCTATCAATATTGTATCCTATGTACAAACAGGCTATCTATAAGCAACAAGACAAGTTGGGGAGAAGATATCTGCAACAAGCGTTGGAATATACACTGTGAGAGTGTAAGGCTATTACGCATCTAAAAAGACAGAGGGTGAAGTAATTTATCGTGAAGGAAGGGACGGTATATTCCGATGTACAGTAGCTACTATTGCAAGATGTGGGATGGGATAAGTGTAAGGAGGATCGTGGGCAAGAATATCATGGGATGATGGGTTTGTTGAGGTATAGAGGGCTGCCAAGATACAAGAGTGCCCGAGGGGTAGATTGTCATGAAGAGGGTCCATAAAATGTGCAAATGAGGAGTCCGTAAATGTCGTAAACGTGGAGTAAAAAGAAATGTCCAGCAATCAAAGAGTCCACTTAAAGAATAGCCAAAGAAACCATGGACCATGCTGCAAGGAACGGCAACAAAACCACCTGTGCCAAGGAGTCGAAACCAACGGACAGAGTTCGCAGAGCAGAACTTGCTTGACTCCGAGAACCAGCGTCACCAGCGTCACCAGCGGTTGAGTGGCTATTACCAGTGGTTGCGGTTGCGGAAGCTGGCAGGGCAGCGATGGCAAGTGTTGGCTGAGGTCCAAGTTGACCAGAACCGATCATTACTTGGATACCAATGGAGGGTACGCCATCAACCACAACGAAGATCACTATAAAGAAACGAAAACAAATGTAAGAATCAGCGGCAATCAAGGGGAGGAAAGAGGGGACGTGCGTGCAGGTCCTGGAGCGAAGATGGCCGGGTTGGGGGGAAGTTGGCTGACATGTAACACAGCTGTGCCATCGCTGTTGCCCGTGTACGAGTTTTCCAGCTGGATCATCCTCTGGCCCATGTTCTTCATATCACATATGATGTCAGCCTCCAAATCTTCATCCGAGTAAACACAAAGAGTCCCCACTCACCATCGCGTGCGTAGAGAATCCGGGCCGGACAATGACCACCTCAGTATTATTGAGGTTATCCGAGTTTCCAAAAAGGTCATCCTTCGAAAGAGTGACATTGAAGTATGGGCCACCGTAAGCGTATTGCGTGAGGAGACCCTCAGGTTGAGGCCTGCGCTTGTTGAAGTACGAAGGATAGAACCGCTCGACCCGATACTCGGTGGCGAATTTGACGTTAGTGTTGTAGTCCGCATTAGGGTTAGAACCAGAGACAAACACCGAGCCATCAGGAAGCAAAACAGCACTCGAGTGATACATCCTCGGGATCTTACTTGCCGACAGCCCATCCCGGTTCCACTTCTGACCCTTGGGTGCACTAGGATCATACACCACAGGCATCAACACTGGATTATCAGCATAACTCTGTCCAATCGCCATAGACTCGTTGCCATAACCAGCCACACCGGTCGCGGCACCGTTAAGCATGAGGATCTTTCCATTAGGCAGAAGGATCATGTTACCCATAGACCGACCCTCAGGAAGATCATCTTCCTCGACGTAGTTCGTTGAGACATCAGGTGTAATGGAGACACAAGATTTGGAAGCGGCATATGCGGGGATGTTCCAGTTTGGCTTCCACTGATCGTCTTGCAGGTTAGATCCACCGCAGAACATAATCGTAGCGGTCCAGTTATTCGCAGGTGTCAATGGAAGCATAGCCGTTCCGGCACTAGCAGGGTAAGTCCGAACGGCGTGAATCATGTCGGGGAGTTTATACTCTTTGCGATTCTTGTAATCGAGCATAGCAGTACCCCAGTTCGCTTGCATGATGACTTTTCCGGAGGGGAGGAGCCACGTCAGTGGGAAGAGGTTGGCCGGGAGAGTATTGCTGAGCATAGGAGACTGGATGGGATCGGGGTTGTCCTTGGGCAAAGGGAAGAACTCGTAGGTCGGGTTGTTTTGCTGTGCGCTGTTAACGAAACCACCCCATTCGCAACCACCGATCTAGACAAGTGTTAGAAGCGAAGAAAAAGAGGAATCCTGCCGCTGCTTACAACGATGACGCTTCCATCTTCCAGGGTCTCACTGCGAACAGAGGTTCGATTTCATGCGAAAAGACCGAGATATTGGAAATTACTTACAGAGTCGGATACCACCGCCTAGTTGTCGTGGGCGCAACGAGTCTCCAATCGCAATTGCCATCATCACAAGGATCCAACAAACGGACACTATAAACGATTGGTCCAATGTCAGCCAGATATCCACCCGGACACGAATTGGACGTACGACTGTCCACCATCTGGGTCATCGTAAGGGCCACCACCATTTTGTGTTTTCGACGTAATACCACCATACGTAACCCCTTGATTACCACCAACGTTGATCCAAGTTCCATTCCCAAGAACATTTCCACCCGCACAGAATGAATTAGTCACGATGTCCATTGGCCGCCCCTTGTTCGCAATGATATCGTATTCGGCGGCCCATGCTGGGTGACCCTTGATCTGCGTAGGGTTGTTCTCGGTCTTGTCAATTACGTATACTCGGCTCGGTGTACCAAGGAAGATCTGCAAAAATGGGTAAAGGTTCGGGTCAGTAAGCGCACCATCACAAATCTGAGCGATAATGGAATTGGAAAAGCTATTCAACGCGTGTGTGGGCAGAACCTTCATATTACAGTTTGCGCCGCAAAAGACGCGAAACACCTCACTGCCAAAATGAACAGCACGCGTCTGATACACTTGGACGGGCAGGCCTGGACAGACTTGTTGGCGGCCTTGGTTGACCGCGCTACGGCCTGAGCGGAGCACCCGCATACAAAGGCATCCTATCTGCCCATGTCGCCTCCCGATGTGCGCATAGGAAGTTAGTGGGACACTTCGGGACAGCGCCAGTAACGGAGCACGTCCAATGTTCCGGTATGCGAACACGGGAGACGCCCATGTGCCAGAAGCAACCGAGGAGAAGCGACGAGCTTCCCCACACGATGCACACGACTTTTTGCACAGGATGGTTCATTGACTTACCTGTTGAGCACTGGCAATGCTGTCTCCTACGATGTCGAACTGTCCTACAGGAGCATCGGCGCGAAAAGGTTGCCCGGGTGCGGACGCCGTTGTAGACTGTCCAAGCGTGGATGCTACTAGAGACAAAACGAACAGAGACGCCGCCCGCTGAAGCGAAGGTGAGGACATATCGAGGGCCGTTAAGAGAGAAATAGAGCTAGAGCCCGAGGGCGGGCGGGCTAGACACTAGGAGAGGTTAGGAGGGTGTAAAGACTGAAGTAGCGCAAAGGGCGCAGAGTAGACTGTATAATGGTTTGTGGGTTGTATAAGGTGAGGTGATAGTGGTAGTATGCGGACAAGCACAGCGGGCGGGATGGTGGGCGAGCAGCGGAGGCTGACTGGTGGGGAAAAATAAACCTGTATGTTAAATACTGGTTCAAAAGGAAGGCCTGGGGAATCGATCAGTGCTACGATCGGAGGATGGTGAGGTGTGCGGCTGCCTTTCGCGTATTCATATCAATAATGCGCGTAAACCGACAGTACACGTGCCGGCGCGCGCGAAGACGCTGCCAACCTGTCCCAAGAAGAGAAAATAAAGTGAAGAGTATGGCCATGTATGCCCAACGCTCTCCCTGTTCGCATATGTCAATAGATCATCCTCGGCCTAAGTGCGGGGTTATGTTGCCGCTTGAGCAAATCGCGGACTTCGTCAACCATTTTTCAATGTTTAGTCTGCACAGGGGATCGACATGAGAGACAGAGACAAAGGAGTCGTGCTCGGGCGCGTACGCCCAGCCTCACTATCGACCATCTTGAATTTCCTCAGCAATTCCTCTCGCTTGTGGAGAACCAGTTTCTATACGTCACAACGCCAAGACTTTCCCTTTCAGTCATGATGGTAATTGAAATCATCTTGGCCATGAGCACTGTACTAAAAATAGGTACAGTATTTGCGGTTAGAGCAAGGTTGAAGAGTGAAAGTTGAGTATACTTGTAACACAGCTCTTTCATACTGAAGAACGACTATTGAGAGACCTATGAAGAAGACTTAACACTTTCAGGTGCACAACACATTGGCCACATTGCAAGGTGGCTGCCGTTCATGAGGGCAGTGAAAAGTCAATAACATAGCGTCTCGCCGGCCAAGTACGAGGTTTACATAGGTACTGTACATAGCACATCAACAGGTCTGTCTTTATGGGCGGACAGTCCAAACATCATCGCCTAACAGCTTTGCTTGCACGAAGGATATCACAAAGCGCACCCATAACGCATCTTGTGATAAAGCTACGCCGTCCAGTTCTGAGAGTGCGAGAGTCCGGAAATCGAAAAGTGAGGATGAAATCACGACAAACGGAGCGCGGAAAGAGGCATTGTGTTCATCAACGGCTTCATAGTATGCTTTTCGGCACTACAAGCTTCAAACTGAACCATGTACTTGGTGCGAGAAAGCCTTGACTAAGAATAGACCTGCCAAGTCGCAGCTCTCTTCAAGCCGCACGATAGAAATCAGCTGCACATCTAGACGAAATCCAGATTCGCCTCGTATGCGAAATACCGATCCCAAATAGTGAACGGCGAATAGAAGCCCCACAGCACAAACGGCTATGAAAGAGAGTTGAAGGAGGCAAGGGTCACCCGGAATGCAGACGAACGCTTGAAACGGCTCTGGTCGGCAGAAGAGCTTAGCAGGAGACCGTTGACGGAAGTTGAGGTTCACAAACGTGCGATAACCGCGTTCCCGTATTGAATTTGTAATGGTATTCAGGGTAATGGTGGGTATCGAAGCGGAACGGTGGAGGACACGTCCATAGACCGGAGGGTGCAAGCTGTCTGTCTGCAAAATGGCAAGAAGGGTGTAAGATAATCCACGAACCTTATCAAGACAAGATCGCGAGCCAACGTTGGGGGCAGTTAACAAATAAAGTCCCCGGGGAGGGAGGAGGGAGGGAGGACGGGTGGGAATCTGCATGATACGTGAACAGCTGCTTTTCTTTGAGGGAAGAGCGAAACGTACTTTTCAAAATGACACGAACATATTTTGAAGTGTTCGTGGAGCACGAGGACTTGCAGCATCTCAGCCATCCTGAGCCTGAGCCAATGCCGCATTCAACCGATATTATTGGTGAATATGGCCTATCGCTCCGCAAAGTTGCGCCGGTTCCTGAGGTGTGAGGTATTACAAGCAATCCACACTTCCGTATGCGCTGAAGCATTTTGATCAGATATGCGACTCTTGTCATCCTGTAATGGGATAAATAGGGCACTATACAGAGAACACCCAGTCGTCATAGGGTATATTGAGAGGGAAAAGATATTGCTGCTCCACAGAAAACTTGAGCTGGGAGCAAACGGTCTCAGGCGGCTAACTGAGTAGATGGTCCCGGTCAAAAGCAACCTACGCCTTCAAGTCTCGCGCGATGCTGACTCTTCGAAGCAAGGTGGGTTATGATACTTCGTCCCGCCCAATACACCCTCATCTGCGCAACTGCCTTGTGATCGAAAGTAAGCAGTCGAAACTGTATTCTCGTTGTAGATCACAGCCATGGAAAGCATCCTCCACCAAAAACGGGCCTATGGCAAGAGGAACAACCCAAGGTGTACAGATCCTGGGCGCAGCAATGGCGTAGTCGCGCATGGGCATAGATACCGGTCTAGTGGAGCGGCACCGGCATATAAATTCAGGACAACTGGAGCATTCCATTCCGATGACATCAAACATTCTAGATAAACATTTCGCGATATTAGTTTGAACAAGCTGCGGATAATTGAACCATACGTCATAATGGTGTCTCGACAGCCCAGTAGTCCAAAAACTATTCAGGTGGTGACTTGGTGAGTCCGTCCATACAAGTGCAGCCGCAACGACTCTTTTTGGGAGCTTAAAGAAGAATCAAGGACAGTTGAAAGCCTTGATCCAGAGCGGAGGACGGGGGAGATACTTTGCGGGGGCTACGTCAAGAAGACACCAGATCGCTATGCATACAAGGGGGGAAATAGAAGTCTTATTCAACTTTGCCATGTTATTGCTACCCCATGGGGTTGAGGCGCCTTGTCAGGGGCATGCTATTCACCACTTTGCACGGCTTGAACGCACTCCGACGAGGGGAGATGTAATGATAAACATGCCAGCGCGTGGTATGGCGAAAGTTAGCTGGGAGGAACAGAGTTATCCCCCGGCATGAATCAGCAATACGTCGGATATATGAATGCTGTCAGCAAGCACAATGACGCAGAGGAGACGAAAATAAGCATTAAGGGTAGGCCGGTAGGTGTCCATCAAGGAATGATTTGTTGATGGCACAGGCTTAACGTAGCAAGGAGGTGGGGACTAGGGAGCTGTGGTGGCGCCTTGAAACATCACCGGAGAACACGTATTCGTATTTGCTGCGTACAGTAGGTAGGATGACACAAGTACAGTGATAGGAGGATCCGGGTACAGTACTTGGTGGTAGGATCCGGGAATGAAGCAGAACGGAAGGAGCTCCTGGCAAAAGCGTTGAGTACTGCTAGACCTAGCCACAGCACGACAGCAGAGGCAATCAGGCAACGCCAGGGTGGCGTTGTGGAAGCGCCGGGGGTTGTGCGACGGTGCCGGAGCCGGGAGGCGGCATACATAACGCCGTCGCCAAAACGGGGTAGCGACGTGCCATGATTGGGTAAGAGGCCATCGATTGACGTCAAGCGGTGCCGTCAGGTGGCTTGGCAGTAATTTTTGGGTGGTCATTTTTGAGAGGATGTGCATGTTTTATTATCGCAAGTTGGGGGCTCCACTGGCAGGTCTTTCTAAGTAGTACACCGCCAGTGGTGTTCACATACCCACCATGCCTCTTCAAAGACGTCCTCCATCTCCCCCATCCCACGCCCAATCATCGTTATCGCCCTCCTCGTCACGTCCGTCTCTGTCGACCAGCAGCAGCGGATCGTCGTCAGGCAACTCGTCGGTAGACACTGCCTTTCGACATCTTACTCTCAACGAGAGACGTCCACTGCCTTACGGATTCAAGGAAGACGGAGACATACCCGATTTGCAAGAGCTTTACGCGCAGGACCGTGTGGTTTATACGGAGGAAGGCATGTTGCAGCGGAAAGACAGTTGGGATGCAAGGACCCGCGAAACCAGTGGTGAGTCTGCGTATATGCGTGTCTAAGTGTCCGAGTTGTGCCTGCACGGGAAGTGCACATCCACATGAGTGAGAAGTACCAACAATATTGAGTGATATATAAGTGAAGCAGTCAGAAGGCGGGGGAACGGCGGGCGATCGCGTCTGAGGGATCGTGGATTGGCTTTTTGGCTTGGTGTTCCTGAGAAAGGCAGGGATCGGAGAGAGCCTCCAAGCAACCGGACATGGTCGCGAGGACAAGCTTCCGAAAGCGTTGCCGTAATATCCGGAAGTCCGGTCCACACACGAGGCAAATTCGACAATCCCTTGCTAGCTCAGACACATGCGTCCACAACCATCTCTCATCTGATCCCCGTCCCCTCTCTCCTCCAGACGTTGACTCTCTATTCCTCTTTCCAGCTCTCTCCTCCTCAACCCCGCCCGCTGGCAGCGAAATCCGTCCATCTCTTCCTCACCGCAATTCCTCTTTCTCAAAGCGGCACGCTTCTTTAGACTCTCCCAGACAAGTCCCTCTCCCATTCATGCCCTCTCGCGTACCGGAGCGCTCCTCCTCCTCCCACCCGTCCCACGCCCTCCCTCCAGTCTCCTCGTCGTCCTCCCAAGATGGCGAGCAACCACGCCGCCCCGTCTTGGTGCTCAGATCCGATACCTGCCACCCATTCGACCCTACCCATCACATCGATAACAATGCATCTTCGGAAGGCTATTCTAATAGCATGACTGCTGGTTCAGCCTCATCCTCTGCCTTCCCATCCTCCTCGGACCTAAAGCCTTCGTCTACACCTGCTCCGTACTACATGGACACCTCCGAAGACTCTTCCGCTGCCCCGACGCAATTTTCCGCTCCTTCTCCCCAACGCAGCCAACGAGCGACGACTGGCCCAATCCATCCTTTCTCCCGCCCATTCTCTTCTCCGGACGCTTCAGGCTCGGGGATATTCTCACCGAGACCTATACGAGCAGCGGAGATACCTGATCGCACGTCCACTGCGAGTTTGCCTCTACCGATGCATACGCCGTATCACACGTTGCCTTTGCTCTCCGGACCTACGATTACCGAGGACCGGGAACTCGACAGTCAGGCGATGGATATCTCATCCTCTGCGTCTGCTGCATTCGACTCCAACTCGCATGCAGGGCCCAGTAGAGGTTGGGGAATCAACATAAATACTAATACTAATCGAAGTCCCAGTCCCCATCACTCACCCCGTCAATCTGCGCGTTCTCCACCAAATTGGTCAGCTGATTGGACTCAATTCACGGATAGTGTCCTTCGCTCTTCCTCTCCACCCCATGCCCATGCCCAATCCCATCCACATTCCCATCATCCATACGCAGGATTTTCCCGTTCGATGTCACCGTCTTCAAGTCATACCTCCCATACTGACATTTCGTACCCGCCTCCTGCACCTCCGACAATCCTGACGCCTCCGCCACCACCGGAGCGCGATCCGTCGGCACCTCATGTGCCATTCCTGAGTCATGGTACGCTGTCGAGAGAGATCTACATTGCTGTGGAGACGTTGGCTAGGGAGTATCGGTTACATGTGTGGTTGCCAGGTTACAGACGGGATGCGATGTGAGTATCTTGTCCTTTTCTCTCTACATTTTTTATCATCATTTCTGCATATTTTTGATGGTTAGAATGGTTTTGCTGATTTCTGCGTTTGTTCCGGATCAGAACCCTTTCAACGCGCAAGCGGCGAATCCTCCATTTGGTGGCTGATTCTTGGGAACCGGAAGGAGGTACGTCATTCTATCCATTATTGTGCTTGACTCCTCTCCCTCCGTCGCGCGTGTTTGCTCTCGTGCCCCATATACCTTCTGATCCCCATTCTGCTCCGTCCATTCAATTCCCCACCCTCTAGTCTTCTCTTGCCCGTGCTTCATCCACATGTTCACCATTTATCTGACTGATCTTGTATTGCAGGACATTTCGAACGGCGCATTGCATTTGGGTACGACGCGGACCTGTCTCAAGTCCGCGCAGAGTTCGACGGCGAATCGCTCAGGGTGATCGTACCCAGACGGGTGACGCCCATGACGTATTGGAGCAGTGCACGCGATTGACATGGTTCAATGCCTGTCAATTCAATTCCATTTTTCCCCACTTTTTTAAATATCCTCGTGACGGACGACCCCGCGTTCCTAGGGTGCATCTCGTGGAGTCGACCCGGACGCTCATGTCGCTTGGATCGAAGCACAATGTCTCACGCTCGGAATGGCGCACAGGTGGCCGACGTCGGCGCTGGTTAACGCTTGGATGGTAAGTTTGTTGTACGATGCAGAGTAGGAAGGTGAGGAGGGAGGAGATGAAAGAAGAAGAATGTGTTTGCTTGGATACGGAAGTCCCTATCCGAGGGTCACAACCCATACACATACTTACAGCAAAACGGAGTACCCCGCAGGAAGAACATGTCGCAATTCTTAACGGCAACGCCTCACATGAATCGGAGTATTTGCCTTGCGCAGCTTCCTCCTGGCGCGACCTCCTTTATTTTATAACATTTCCAACGTTTCATGACCCTCCTTTTATGACTTCGTGTCTAACCAATCAATCATCCACCCAGCCACCAAGAATTGTATTCCCAGCCGTATATATTCGGTCCCTAATGCCCATCTCGTTCTCACCCATTATCCCACAGTAGCTATACAATTTTTGTCCTCACCCCCTCTCGTAACATATATTCCACTGCCCTGTTGTTTTACATCACCACCATCACCTATCGCTGCTTGCTTGCTCGCAAACCAACTCTCGTCCATCGCATATCGCCATAGCACCCATTACAGCTCTTACAGTCCTCCCTTTTTTTTCGTCCTGTCCTTGACCTCTTTCATTCTCGGTCAACCGCGTAGTTTTTCGTCTTTTATTTTCATCTACGCCAGTTGTTCTTTTATATATCCACTCCGTGCAGATCCTTTTTCTTGCTCGTATTAATGTGTATAGCTCTTTTTTCACCCATCGTCTTTTATACAGACAAGAACTTTCAAACCCATGTGTATCCACCAACAATCACTTAGCTGCTTCTGCAACGACAGTCACAACTGCGCTTTTCAAGTTTCCCACACCGTCAGGCGCGGCGTTCGCGTTCGCGTTTGGCGAACATAGGTCACAAGCTATAGCTATATCCACTTGGGTTTCGTTTTACGAACGTCCGACTCCACTCGTTCGACTTCGAAAAGAGCCTGGTATTTAACGCCTACCTCACCTGACCGCTTCTTCCAAGCTTCAATTGACCACACCCAAAAGCTCTCGAATTCGAAGACTCAGTGCAACAATTCTTATACTGGCTGGTCCTATACAACGTACTTCCGTACTCCTGGCTCTAACTTCACTACGCAGCTTCAAGCTTGAACTATCACTTGCAAGGCCGCCGGGGCTACTGGCGCCGACTCGCTATATGCAGGGGCGCATTCTGTTTTAATTTTGCCGTTGCCGTTCACGTTCATGTCATCGCGTCATTCCCTGGTATTTGGAATAGCGCACATGCATGCGTCTAGCTGAAACACTCTCAGCCTTTCACTTTTGCATCGCGGGCTCAGGCCCTCCTACCCATGGCCCCCCTTGCCCCTTGACCATTGTCGTGGATAACAGGATGATAGGATTTATAGGAGATTACTTATGGGATTCCTGGAGAAATAGAGGGGCAGATATCACCCAATTTTGATGTGACGTTATAACGGCCAAAACCGTTCTTGCATCTATGCGACGATGGCACTAGGATTATTGGGTCTCGAACGGTGCATGAGGTGGTTGCTTAACCGTTATTGGGCTTGGTATTATAGGATTTAAGAACCAAGTGGTCGCGAACCGAGTGTGAGGAACCTGGAACCAACGGGAGTAAATGTTCTATTGCTTGCAAGGGGTGAATCGATGATCATCGGGCGAGTCGCACGATGAGGAGATGAGCTCGCCCCCTGGTTGCTATGTTTGATCGGTGTTCATGCGCTCCCCCGATGACTACGACGACGACGACGACGACGGCCCCCGATCGATATGAGCTATGGGGAGCTTTATCATTGACGTTCGAGCCTTTCGCAGGGCTTTGAAATTTGAGGGGGAGGAGGGGGGGGGGGGGGGAAACAACTGAGACAATATCCCACCTGAATTCCGTGTCGTCCAGGGCCCGTGGTGACGGTGCTCACTGGTGTCAGTTGTCAGTCGAGGATTTTCTTTCTTCCTTCAAGGTGTTGTGAGGCCCTCCTTGAGTCTCCGTCATCCATGTCCCTTTTTGCCATTTCCGTTTCGTAACCTTCGTGGATTTGTTGCTTCACTTCAGCCTTCTACCTAATTTCCCCCACCAGCCCGTTCCTCGATCATCCTTTTTTTGCTTTTGACAGGTTGTTTGACCCCTCCCAGCTTTGCAGCTTACACTGTGCTGGCCGTTATCATCTACCTGTTTGGCTGTTTTCGATGTGACCCTTTGTATGTAGCATGCTGTGTATGTAAGAATATACCCTTTTGAAATGCCTTCACGCTGTTCCTTTTCAGCGAGTGTTTATGCCCCGGGGGCGGGGTCTGAACTATCCCTTAGCTCGTTTAACGTGTAGTCTCCCTTGCTTCGGCACATAACTTCACAATTCACCAACGAGTTTCTTCGCAATATCAATCTCAATATATATCATCCCTATCATCCAAGGCTGACAGACGAGACATTCCTCAAGGCTCATCGCAACCGGTACCGATATCATCATTATCGGCAGACCGAATTCGAACTCATGCTCGAGGTCAATTAAGTACATAGAAGCACCGAACTCGGAGAACGAAGAACCTGGAAAAAGCGAACGCTGAGTTCTGTTGGATGTGTAAGCAAAAAGGGGGGAATGTGCATTGCGAATTGTATTATCTCCAGGACATCGTTTCCATCGAAGCGACAGGGGGGGAAATACGGACCGCAGAGGGCGATCGATAGGAACGAAGTTCAAGAAGCTCGCTTTCGATATGAAGGCGGAGAAAGCTCAATGAGGCAGGTGTGAAGATAAACTTTGGGCGTACTGCCATCGGTGGAAGTAGTGCCAAGAACGTGACCGGAGTTGACAATCGCAGGACTCAGACTGATAGTGAACTTCAAGCAGAGTTTCGCTGACCGAAGAGGACAACCAGCTTGGTGGTAAATTTGTGCGGAAGTTACATCGATTGATCCAGGATGATGACCAGCTTGCAACGCTGAGTTACTCCTTGATACATCGGGCTTGTGATCCAGCAGGTTCGACAAATTCATGTAAACTGAGGGTCATCGATTGACACGACTTGTGCCATGATTTTCGTGGACCCCTTGAGGCTTGAAGCTAGTCACGGATGAAATGCGTCAGAATCATGTTTCCTGATTACAAGTAGCGTGTAAGAAAAACTCGCCACTCGCCCGACAAATTATTCCGCCAATGCGAGTCAGGTGGACAAGCGAAAGAGACCAAGTGAACGATAAATTCTGACGCGTGAAGTCCCAGTAGCGGAGAAACGCGAGAGTGATGTGTGAACTTGTGAAAATGGGCCTTTCGTATCTCACTGCCTCTCGCGCATGCCCCATGCATGATGTTCACGAAAGCGAGGAGCTTCCGGACGCTGTGCTATCCTCGCATGGCCTTCGTATGACGCTGCCGAAGCGAAGTCGGTATCACTGGCTTCGCGGGAAGTGTGCTTCACATCGTTCCGAGGTTGAACAGAGAACACTCCCGAGACGGATGCGCGTTCCCACTTTCGTGCATCTTCAGGAAGCGGTGTCCATTCCGCCTCTTTGCCATAGCTTTCGCTCGTCATTTCTAGTAATCTTGACAGGGCGCGCTTGAAGGCGAATTGTTCGTCTTTGCCTGCAGGAATGAGAACATGAGTACCACGTGGAGTATATTTCAGGAGCACCGCGAATAGAGATGCTTACCTGAGAAAATAGATAGCGTCTCTAATGGAACAGTCGCTGTAGGGACCTCGGGCGCCTCAGCCATGTTAGGTGCATCATAGGAAGAGACATTGGGTCTGTACACATCTCGTGTCTCTGCAACAGCTTCCGCCATCATGACGTCCATGTCTCGGGCTTCACGAAATTCTCCTGACAGGGATGCTTTTGCGTCGGGAAAGAAAAGTTCGGCAGGCTCAGCGTCAGCTAAGCAGATCAGTCTACAACGAGACTCGTATAAGGCATCAATGAGCGAGATGAAACGTCGGGCTTGATTTTTGGCGGAGAGTTTCAAGATAGGAATGGATGAGATGACGATTGTATGGAAGTGGGATGATAGCGTGAGGTAGTCCGCGGGCCCTAAGGACTGAGGCAAAACGTAAGAGAAGTCATTTGAAGAGAAGGCATTCTCATACCTCATCGCACAGCTGTGAGAATGTAAAACTTGCAAATCCCACCTGAAGCCCATGGAATGTGCAAACTTCTGCCAAACACACTCAGGCTCCGGGCAGTCGGCTCTATGATGATAGGTCAGCAGACTTGGGAGGATGCAGAAACGGGATAGCGTACCTTCCACAATGACATCTGCAAGCTTGGCTTTGAATTCTGCCTTCTGTTCATATGTGAACCAGCTTCTATCAAGACCGTCACCTGCTTTGATTTCTCGCCAGTCGCGTTCAGATCGCATGACATAGACTGGACATCTGACTTTGAGTGCTTCCACAAACGGCTCGAGCCGCTCACGTTGAACACCATTCATGTACAGATCATCGGGAACTTTGTTAGATGTCCCGATGATGACGCCACCCATTCTCCAAAACCACGATAAGACATCCGCAAGTAAAGTGGCACTAGAGACATCCAGTAGTTGAATCTCATCGAAAACGAGAAGCCAATGTCGGAGGATAAGACGCTGCGCAACCGCAAATGCAATAGTCTGTTGAGTATATCCATGAGAGGCAATGAAGCTAGTGTTCTGGCGTGCCGCGCGTGTCCACTTTATCGGCAAGGATCCGGTAGAAACCAGTTGCCTCCATTGATCTCGAAGAGACCTTGTCCATGGTTGAGGCTCCGACACTTGCTCTACAGCTTCTTCAGAGGCCATTCGTATTTTAGTTTCCTCCCAAACCGCCCGATAAATCTCCAATACGAGTTGATTGTAATGCTTCCGCGCTTTGAATGGCGTTGGGAAACTGTTGAACCAGAGGTCAACAATGAAACTCTTCCCAGCTCCAGGTGGACCTGTCAAGAGTAGACCCTATGATGCATATTATTTTGAATATGACCCGAAAGCAGGCGACCTTCAGGTACTTGCCTTTGGCGTTGTGAGTTCTGCCAGTTCTTCAGCATGACTCCGCCGACGGACGACGGCCATCTGGGCAGAAGTCACGTCATCCGTCGTCTTTAATGTGGGAGACTGCCACCAAGGTTGTAACTCAGAGGAATCTTGACCATGTGTCCCTTGTGGAAAATTCATGTAGTGCGTCGAAAGAACGGGAGGTGCATATCCATCCAAGTCTTTCTGTATGCGCCTAAGCTGAAGAAACACCACATGTTAGACAGCGAAATGTAGAGGGAAAGAGATAGCACATATGTTACTTACTTGCATTACGACCCTAACCTGTTCTTCGTCATGTTGGATCTTTCCGAGGGATACAAAGCCCCGGTAGGTCTGTAACAAGTCAATTGTTTGTGGAAGACCGCTCCTAGGACTGGCTTCAAGTGCAGTGGCGGCCTCCAGCTTCCTATAGCTGTTGCCATGAAAGGACCCGACAGCTCGAGGTTGGTCTATCGCAGACACAGCGAATCTTGGAGCAATCCAATTGCAACCCGAGCGCATGTCGCCAGAACCGATTATCACTAATCGGTACTACGGCTCGAACATAGACAGAAGGCAGGCTTTAACAATTCCGTGCATATATGGTCAGTTTTGAATAGTTTCAATGTATGCAGAACACATATACCCAACCAAGTTTAGTGCTGTCGAAGGTTGATGCAACTGGAAAGCTGCAGCCGTTCACGTTCGCAGATAACTTGAGAAGAAAATCTAAGCGCCAGCGATTCACAACTCTTTCCTGTTCTCATTGGTCTCCCCCTGAACAACGTCCGAGATGTGCCATCTTGATCGCTCCCTATAGTCAGACGAGATATGCCGCGCCTTGAGGCACAGAGGTCGCATCTCTGTCTCAGGGAAGCCACCTGTGTACTGATCTATGCAGGCGTTAACCCGTATACCAAGCTCAATGTGTCATGAATGCATGACCGACAGACGTGTTGTTGGTAGTGGACTGCGGTGTTATCGACTCGTTCCCCAAGGCACATGGATAACACCCGAATCGTCGGGAGTCTGATCTTAGACATACTTGTTCATCCTGACAGTTGAACAGGTGTGCGAACCAAATAGTGATTGTGACTTTCAATAACTTCCCCGCGTAAAACCCTTGCAAACTACCTCCATCTTTATTCGTAGCCCCGATCGTCCGTGTTTCCGATGAACTCGTAGGCCGTTTGCTGCTGCAATGCTCCCGGCCTCGTTTAACCGGTGAACCTGAATGCCTGTGACCTTAGGAATTATGCGCCTTTGAGGCATCTCACGTTATGTTCCTTGCAACTGAAGGTCCAGAATGGCTAGCCCTAGGGCATCTCATCCCATCTGTGGGATATCACAACTACTGTGAAAGTCTTCGTTGGGGTCACAGGCGGATTGCCATGGTCAACAACACTGCCAGAGCTGTATATGCCATATCTTTGTGCGAATTTTAAAGCAACTGGAATGATGGGCTTGTGAAATTTCTCAAATATATTTGAGGGTATCATTGTCATTCTGCCGTGGGTCAGCGGTCGACGAGCTTAGTGTTCGAGGGTAGTAAAGTTCACGTCCACTCGGATAGTAACTGCAAAAGCCTGAGACGAAAAGGCGAAGGTTGACAGACGCAACCGCCACCATGCGCCGTGACATCACAGATAATTGGATAATTGTAGAACATTCGCCTCAGTGTCTGAGAGTAACTTATATACTGCAGACCAGTGAAAGTGAAATAGGAACTAAGTACCGTACTTACTCGTGCACGATCGAGAAAGGCAAGCGCCCGGTATAGTATTGATCGGCGGCATTGATGCGCCTTTCCCTTTTCTCAAGTTCCCAACTTTTCGACCACCATGGCCATCGACCGCGGAGGAGAGACAACCACGCAGCTCCTCACCCTTCTCAACGTATCTGCTACAAGGGCGGGAAAGCGAAAATGGACTGCAGATGAAGCCAAGCCTTCCCAAAAACTGAACAAACGCCGGACTACAGTACAACTCGAAGAATCCTCTGCGGTAACCCTCGAGGTGGAAACTGCCCCAGGCAATCCTGAGACGATAAAAGCTAATGAAGAGCCTGAACATGTCGATGAAGAAGAAGAGGAGATTATTGTGGGCGAGCATGGGGTAGTTGAGGATGCTCCTGGTGAGTGCACTTCCAATAGCAAACAAATCGTATCACTGAGTGATGAGTATTCATCAGAGAACAACACCGACCCTTATGAGACACATTTTGGCCCTGACTCGCAGGTGTTGTCGGAAAACAAGCGTAACGCTGTCGATGAACGTGCCTGGAAAACGTCCAAGGGGGCATTAGGCAAATTGGGCAATGTCGTTGAATACTCGACGGAGGAAGCGGCGGCGGCAGCCAAACAGTTGCCTCAGATTTCAGTACGTTGCATATCATTCCAAGCTACATCATGTTGAGCGTTGCTCCTTAGGTACTAGATCGCCTAAAGGGGCCTCTCCAAGAGAAGCAAGAGAAGTTGCCGAAAGGTCTGTATTCGTGGTTACTTTAAAATTAATGTTTACTCAACCTTTCTCCTAGAACTTGCTACTCTTCAGAACGATTTGCTTGCAATGTTGAGCTCATATAAAGATCTCTATATCACGAGAACCGCGCTCGAGACTCAGCAACACGCTCGGGAAGCCATTATGCTCCACGCTCTCAACCATATAACGAAGTACGAGTTCTTCTCTTCCTTCTGTTTATCCAATTTTGCAACAACTAAAATATTGGCTGCTTAGAAAGCGACGACGCGTCCTCAAGAACAATGAGCGACTTTCCAACGCATCAAAATCAGGTGCCGAACCGCCAGAAGACGTTCAGGACCAAGGTTTTACTCGTCCTTCTATTCTCGTTCTGCTCCCCTTCCGTTCTTTTGCACTTCGATGGCTCTCAGCCCTTACGACACATACACCATCGCCGTCATACCAGATTGAAAACCGGTCTCGGTTCGAATCTGAGTATGGATTGCCTCCTGGCGCCATCGATAAACTAGCTAGTGCCGAACCTGGGACATACCCAAAGGACCATGTGGAGATGTTCAAGGGAAATGTTGATGATAGCTTCAGGGTGGGCGTCAAGATGACTCGGAAGAGTATCAAGTTGTTTGCGGAGTTCTACGGGGGTGATATCATCTTCGCCAGTCCGCTTGGGCTGAGGATGTCGATCCAGAAGGAGAAGTGGGTGATTCTGAAAATTTTCAGGGCTCGCGTACTTACAGTGAAGTCGTTAGGAATGCCGATTTCTTGTCTTCGATTGAAATGCTCATCGTAGATCAAATGGATGCTCTTACGATGCAGAATTGGGAACACGTTCAGGTTCGTCAATTTAGTACATGTTCACTTTTGCGCTGTATTGACCTAATCTCACCAGTTCATTATCTCACAAATGAACCAAATGCCGAAGGAGTCCCATGATGTTGATTTCTCTCGTATCAAGCCGTGGTACCTGGATGGCCAGTAAGTTTTAATTTTTCTGCAAGCGGAGGATGCATGAATGTTTGTGCTAGTGCCGCATATCTACGTCAATCTATCCTGCTCACGGCTTATGAGACACCGGATACCCGTGCTTTATTCAATCATAACTTGAAGAACGTCGCTGGCAAGATCCGAACTGAAAGGCGTTGGAATCCCATTGCTGTGCCTGAGGGCGTTCAGCCGGATTTCGACCAGGTCGACTGTATCAGCCCTAAGGATGAGCCTGAGAAACGCTTCCAATATTTTACGACGCAGGTATGTATTCCACTCCGTTGTGAGAAGTGGCAGAGTGCTAACAAAAGTTCTTGAATGCAACTACGGCAGCTACTTCCTGCGATTTTGAAGTCTGCTGTTCAAAGCGTCAACACTGTCGTCTTTATCCCCTCTTCCTTCGACTTTATCAGAGTGCATAATCACTTTAGAAAGAACGTCGGCGTCCCGTTTGCTGTTCTTTCCGAGTCAGTCACGCTATGTAATTCATCTTCTACTATGCGCTGACATCCTTCGCCACCTGCAGGTATTCGAGTAATCAGGACATCTCACGGGCTCGTCAAGCATTCTTCACTGGACGGAAGTCGTTCCTCCTTGTGAGCGAGCGGTTCCACTTCTTCAGAAGGTACGTAACCTTCAGATAATACATTCAACCGTCCCTGCAATAACTTGTCTTCATTCAGGTACAAAATACGAGGTATTCGTAACCTCATCTTCTACGGCCCCCCCGATCATCCCCAATTCTACACGGAGTTCCTCTCATACCCATTCCTCGATGACGGTGTAGAGCCATCCGACGTGATGTGCAAGGTTATATACTCAAGGTACGACATTATGCGGCTGGAGAGGATTGCAGGAAGTGAAAATGTGGGCCGCCTTATTCATCGAGGCATGATGTAGTCACGATGTTATCATCCCGCTTGGGTACACTGACGTTGTTTCAACATGGTTTTACTGCACTTCAATAGCTCACGTCTGGTCGTATGCATAACGTATCACCTGAGTCGCGAGGCCAAGAAGGGGTAGGTGCTTCCCCAACAGTATTTTCTCCCATTCTTATCCACTACTTGTTGTCGTTCTTCCGACCATGAGGAGCAAAAAGCAATGGTGCGAGCGGAATTTGGACCCATGCCTGGATATCCAGATGAGAGCAAAAGCAGGCAGACCAAGTCACTTGGGAGTCGGGACCTCCCACCTGTAGAACTTAATTCATGCGATCGGCAGCTGCAGCATGCCCTCGGTAGGTTGCTCATGCAATGCAATTTAAAACCGATAAGAAGGCGATACAGAATGAGAAAATAAAATGAGTCGGCCCAGGTTCGAACTGAGGACCTTCTGTGTGTTAGACAGATGCGATAACCAACTACGCCACCGCCCCAGCGCTAATGATTCTCAATCTAATTTTTCCTAAATGTAGTTCTAGATTCTTGTTCTCGATCACTATTCAGCAGTTCATCCTTCATTGACTTTGAGGCTTCGTTGTATCTTTCAGTGTACATCGACTTCGCAGTTGCTCTCTGTTCAAGTGAAATTCTAGGCTTGAGCACGCTCTGCAAACACCTACACTGAAACCCCGTACTGGGCGCAATCGCTCTGAGCATTGACAATGCATCTGTATAACTTGACTCTTCAACCTCCCACTGCAATCACCCAGGCCATTGTTGGAAACTTCTCTGGGGCTAGGCAGCAGGAGATTATAGTCTCTCGCGGGACACGACTGGAGCTATTACGACCTGATGTTCAAACTGGCAAAGTTTCTACTGTCATCGCGAGTGATGTCTTTGGGTCCATCCGTTCCCTCGCTGCGTTCCGGTTAACTGGAGGAACCAAGGGTGAGCCATTGTACGTATTTCTCTCTCCTTGCCGTAATTTACACAGTCCTTTTTCTCAGATTATGCAATCGTAGGGTCGGACTCGGGACGTATTGTGATTCTTGACTATGATCCCAAGACGAGCAGTTTCGTTAAGATACACCAGGAAACATATGGCAAATCTGGTGCTCGACGGATTGTCCCCGGACAATATCTGGCGGCTGATCCTAAAGGTCGGGCCGTTATGATCTCTGCTGTGGAAAAGGCCAAGCTGGTGTACATTCTCAACCGCGACGCTGCAGCGAACTTGACTATTTCTTCGCCTCTTGAGGCACACAAAAACAATGCCATCATCCACCACATCATCGGGTTGGACGTTGGCTTCGAGAACCCTACATTTGCTGCGTTAGAGGTTGATTACACCGAGTCGGATCAGGATCCAACGGGGGAAGCTTTCAACAATGCTGAAAAGGTATGATCGCGTATTTTTCGACAACCATCGCGCTAACGCGCCAATTCTCAGTTATTGACTTACTATGAACTCGACCTGGGCTTGAATCACGTCGTGCGCAAGTGGAGTGAGCCTACGGACCCAAGAGCGAACCTCCTCGTTCAGGTTCCTGGGGGGCAACTAGCCTCTTCAGACCGCTATGACGGGCCCTCTGGTGTGTTGGTTTGCTGTGAAGACCACATAATATACCGACACATGGATGCACCCCAGCATCGTGTTCCTATTCCAAGACGACGACATCCCCTCGAAGACCCTGAACGTGGACTTATCATCACTGCCGCAGTTATGCACAAGATGAAGGTGAATATCTTTTAATCCTTCGTCCAAATTTTATCTGAGCCGTTGGATAGGGCGCATTCTTCTTCCTTCTACAAAGTGAAGAAGGCGACTTGTACAAAGTGACAATTGAACATGATGAACAAGATGTCAAGGCAGTCAAGATCAAGTACTTCGACACAGTACCAGTCGCGATCAGTCTTTGCATTCTCAAATCCGGTTTCTTGTTCGTCGCTTCAGAATTCGGCAACCAGTTTGTATCCAAGCTTTTTTCACACATTCATAGTACTAACTGTCTGGATCTCCAGCTATCTGTATCAGTTCCAGAAGTTGGGCGATGATGATAACGAACCAGAGTTCTCGTCAATAGATTATCCTAACTATGGTATGGCCGACCCAACACTCCCTCTACCGCGAGCGTACTTCCGCCCCCGAGCCCTTGACAATCTTACGTTGGTGGATGAACTGGAATCACTGGACCCCATTCTTGACTCAAAAGTTCTGAACGTGCTTCCTAATTCCGACTCTCCTCAGATCTTCTCTGCTTGTGGGAGGGGTGCTCGCAGTACCCTGAGAACTTTGCGACATGGTTTGGAAGTGGAGGAAGTCGTCAGCTCGGATTTGCCAGGTATCCCGAATGCAGTCTGGACAACGAAGCTCAAGGAAGAAGGTTTGTCACTTTGTAGCAATCATATTATATTTCATTACTCATGGATGCACCCATAGATGAACACGACTCATACATTATATTGTCTTTCGTGAACGGTACTCTCGTACTGTCAATCGGCGAGACGATTGAAGAAGTACAAGATACTGGTTTCCTTTCGTCAGCGCCGACGCTTGCAGTCCAACAAATTGGTGCCGATGCTCTCCTTCAGGTCCATCCCCATGGTATTCGTCACGTCCTATCAGATCGTCGTGTGAACGAATGGAGAGTACCCCAAGGCAAGACTATCGTCAGCGCTACAACCAACAAGCGGCAGGTAGTTGTTGCACTTAGCTCGGCGGAGCTGGTATATTTCGAGTTGGATCTGGACGGGCAGCTGAACGAATATCAAGACCGTAAGGCAATGGGCAGTACAGTACTGGCACTAAGTATTGCTGAAGTACCCGAGGGTCGACAGCGAACACCGTTCCTCGTGCGTATTTCGTACATTACATCGTTGCTTCATCTTACTCTTCTCTAGGCCGTTGGATGCGAAGACCAGACTGTACGAATCATCTCCCTGGATCCCGAAAGCACGCTTGAAACGATTAGTTTGCAAGCCTTGACTGCTCCCCCTTCTTCTATCTGCATCGCCGATATGTTAGATGCTGGTATCAACAAGACGCAACTGACGACCTTCGTCAACATCGGCCTTCAAAATGGTGTCTTGCTACGAACTGTCCTCGATCCCGTCAATGGACAGTTAACAGATACCCGAACTCGGTAAGCAACGCTTCCAATTTTTCGTTGGTGCATGCTAACTTTAGGTCTAGCTTTTTGGGAACTCGTCCAATCAAACTCGTCCGGGTGATGGTCCAGAAGAACCCTGGTATTCTGGCACTCTCATCACGATCATGGCTCAACTACACTTATCAAAATCTCATGCACTTCACGCCTCTCATTTTCGAGAACCTCGACTATGCATGGAGTTTCTCGGCGGAGCTGTGCCCGGAGGGTCTAATCGGAATCTCGGGAAGCGTACTTCGGTGCGTTTAAGTTGCTTCATCTCTTACCAGATGATATCCTATCATCGAGACATCGGCGTTGGATTGCAACCCACGTCGAAATGCTTCATACATCAATACCAATTGTTCCTACTGAGCTTTCTTTCTATCTTGTGGTCGATCATTTCTGGATAGCATTTGCTAATTTGTGTCTCTTTCCAGGATCTTCCAGATACCTCGGCTTGGAACGAAGCTCAAACAAGACTCTATTCCCCTTTCCTACACGCCTCGCAAATTCATCACGCACCCTCACAACGGCTACTTCTATCTCATTGAAGGTGATCATCGTGTCATGGGAGAGGCTGCTTCCAAACAACAGCTGGAGAAGCTTGTGAGTTATGTTGCTTACTTCCGCCAATCAATGACTTACGCCCTGTAGCGCCAAGAGGGGAAAATGATAGACGACGAAGTTGTTGACCTGCCTCCAGAGCAGTTCGGTCGTCCGAAAGCACCGGCTGGCACATGGGGTTCAGCCATTCGTGTTATCGATCCTGTAGAGGTACGAATGCAATCGATGGATACACAATCTGCTATTGACACCATACTCAAAAGGGAAAAACTGTCAATGTTCTCCATCTGGATAACAATGAAGCTGCTTTCTCAATAGCAGTCGTTCCATTTGCGGCCCGTAATAATGAGCTTCATTTGGTTGTTGGAACTGCTCAGGACACGTTCTTGGCACCGAGATCATGCACGTCCGGCTTCCTTAGGACATACAGTTTCACAGATGAGGGCCGAGGTTTGGAGCTATTGCACAAGGTATGTTTCCAATTCTTGAACACACTTTACGCATTGACTAATTAGGGGCATCTCCATGCAGACTGAGACCAATGATGTCCCTCTAGCTGTACTCGCGTTTC
Source organism: Somion occarium (assembly GCA_964035595.1). Classification (NCBI taxonomy): domain Eukaryota; kingdom Fungi; phylum Basidiomycota; class Agaricomycetes; order Polyporales; family Cerrenaceae; genus Somion; species Somion occarium. The sequence goes on from OZ037947.1 coordinate 1,062,949, forward strand.
AAGGCAGGCTTGTTGCTGGTGTTGGGAAATCTTTGAGGCTGTACGATATGGGCAAAAAGAAGCTTCTGCGAAAAGTGGAGAATAAGGTATGCATGATCACATCTCGTAACGAAGTCATTTTCTTACCCTGCGTTAGACATTCTCATCGGCCATCGTCACCCTCAATACACAAGGTTCCCGTATCCTAGTCGGAGACATGCAAGAATCTGTCTTCTACGCCGTTTATAAGGCTCCAGAAAACCGCCTTCTCGTCTTCGCGGATGATTCACAACCACGCTGGATCTCATCAGCAGCCATGGTCGACTACAATACCGTAGTAGCTGGTGACAGATTCGGCAATGTCTTTGTTAACCGTCTTGACGCTAAAGTTTCCGACCAAGTTGATGACGACCCAACTGGCGCTGGTATCCTACACGAGAAGGGCCTTCTTGCGGGTGCACCTCACAAGACCCAGATGATTGCACACTTCCATGTTGGCGATATCGTCACGGCCATTCACAAGGTCTCAATGGTCGCTGGTGGACGTGAAGTTCTCCTATATACTGGCCTGCATGGAACGATTGGTATCTTGGTGCCGTTCGTATCCAAAGAGGACGTCGACTTCATCTCGACGTTGGAGCAGCATATGCGTACGGAACAGATCAGTCTTGTAGGACGAGATCATCTGGCGTGGCGAGGCTATTACGTTCCTGTGAAGGCGGTGGTGGATGGTGACCTTTGTGAGATGTATGCGAGGTTACCCGCAAACAAACAGAGTGCGATTGCGAACGAGTTGGACAGGACGGTTGGAGAGGTGCTGAAGAAGTTGGAGCAATTGAGGGTGACTGCTAGTGGGTTCTAGGCTTAGTTCGTACTTGTTCCTCTCTGTAAATTTGCTTGCGTTTACTGTATTATCAACTTTCTCCTGCTCGTATGTATAAAGTCCGTTGTATATGTTGGAGATGCTGAGCGATATGATAATTCTAGTATCCTGGGATGTCTTTCGCAGATCCCGGGAACACAGAGATGAAAGTAGAATCACTGATCGAGATTATGTCGTTTGCGAGCTTGCAGAAGGTCGTGATCACGGGTTGTTGACAAGGGATATTCGAAAGCTCCAGAGAAGTTTTGTTGACTGGCTCGTCGAATGTAATCCAGGGCTCTTTAACGTACATGACATTCGGTTGTCGTTGGGACGTATGACAACTCCGCATCACCGAGAAACACGAAAAGTACCAGGTGGTGAAAAGTGACCGCTACAGTGAAATACTTCGAGCCACAAGACATCCACTGTGAACAGCTTGTCCAGAGATGCAAATTAAAGGAGCTCAGAGGTAGCTAAGAGTGACAGAAAAATGGTGCGAGTGGGATTTGAACCCACGCCTGGATACCCAGATGAGAAGACCCGCAAAGCAGGCAAGCTATTTCGCTTGAGTCACACGCCTTGGACCGCTCGGCCATCGCACCGATAAACGTTAGGCTTCAATTTAAATTGTAGATATTTCATCAACTCTGCGTAAGCAAAACCCAAACCATCCTCCACGTCCGAGTCTAGTAAGTTGTATTGTCTGATGCTTCCGTGGATTAGGTGTCTGCTCAAGGCGTGCATTTGTCTTGCACAGGCCCGTTCCTCTGAGCCTGAACAATACAACATATTTGTTCATGGAGACGAACAGTCAGCATGTTTATGACATCTCTCCGAAACTGGCGGGTGGTATATTCAATTTCGAGTTTCCCACAGGCAGTGTCGCAAAAGGACACACGCTACGCCACAGGATATCTAGACTGATTGAAGCACTGCGGTCATCGAACTCCTTCGTCGGCAAGACATGCGGCAGACATTCTGAGTTATTGGTATAGTTGGACACGGCGCCGAAAGTCAGCCTCTATATTGGTGTTCATCAAAGCGGTAATTCAAATTTCAGGTTCGATATTCCGTCAGGCATATAAAGCTGCCTTTGTTTCCCCCTGAACTCGGATTAAAGCAGACGCAGCATGGGTCCCTTTGCATTGTCGATAGTGCTTGCTGTCGTTCTACTGTCGCTATGGAAGCTCGTAGAGTTGATTGGCCGTCCGTACCGCTCTCCGCTTCGTGTTCTACCCGGTCCTCCGAATCCAAGCTGGCTTCTTGGTTTCTTCTTCGCTGAAGAGGAAAGTGACCCCAGGAAGATGCAGGAAGAATGGGTCGAGACTTATGGCAAGAATGTAGTCACCTTGGGTTTGTTTAGAGTACGGACCCCGCTATCCTCCATCATTCTGTCTGTAACATTCTAGACCCAACAGAAAAGCCGTTTGACTACTGTGGATCCTCGAGCTCTGAACCACGTTCTCTTACATTCCGCTGACTACTATAAGCCGGAAATGGCTCGTAATGCTTTGGGGCATCTTCTTTCAAATGGTGAGTTGATCAGATAGTTCGTCATGTGGGTGATTTTGATGTTGTTCTATGTCATTCGGTCCTTTGACTAGGAATATTGATCACGGAAGGTATGTGCCACTCTATTTGTATCACGCTTTTTGAAGGCGCAGTCATGACATAATGAATTTCAAAGGTGATCAGCATAAGCAGCAGGTATATATATCATTCTATCATTCTATCATGCCTGTTTGTCTGACATGCTCTGTCTTAGCGGAGAATTATGGTTAGTATTATAGTCCGCATGATACTAACGTATCGACAGGAACTGACTAGATACTTTCAGAATCCTGCATTTGGCCCAGCTCAGATTCGTGACCTCACAGATATCTTCATAGAGAAATCCCTCGAAGTATGTGGCATGCGTTTCAGTCCCGCATCAAATTAGGTGACTATAGAAACTAACCATAATCGACATTCCGCAGCTTCGTGATGTATGGACTGCGCAGATTTCAGGAAACGGGGGATCCAAGAGGCTTAATGTGACGGAAGGATTGAGCCGTATGACCTTGGATGTGATTGGATTAGCAGGTATGTGTGCTAGATGTGTACCCAACACTTTCTAGATGTGATTGATTATACCTTCAATCAGGGTTTGGTTACTATTTCAATGCATTGAACGAGAACGGCGAACGCAACGAACTTAATCTGGCATTTCGAACCCTTTTCTCCGCTCAACCGACGTGGTTCCACATATTACAAATCTTCTTCCCCATTTTCCGAGTCATTGTAAGTCCACATCTGCATCCTCGGCTGCATCTCACATCCTTAACGTCTGAGACAGCCTACCAGCCGTACTCGCCAAGTCAATCATGCCCGCAGTATCATGCATCGCATTGGCATGCGGCTGATCAAGGAGAAGAAGGATGCCCTTATTTCCGCTAATCCACCTGACAAAAGAGGTATGACGACTAGTGAGATGCATGACAGGGACTTGTTGTCGCTCCTCATAAGAGCCAATCTGGCGTCCGATATTCCGGAGAGTCAGAGGCTGAGTGATGAAGATGTACTTGCTCGTGCGTATCCCATTTTCACACAGTGGTTGATCACTCAGGAACACCGATTCGGATACCATAGAGGTTCCAACGTGAGCCTCCGACTCCAACTGTCTATTTATATTTGTGGACTCAGAAGTTTTACAGATTTCTAGTAGCTGGTCACGAGACAACAAGCTCTGCTGTTACCTGGTGTCTGTTTGACCTTGCGAGAACGCCTCAGGTTCAAGCAAAACTGCGTGAAGAAGCCCTCATCATGCCTACCGAAACACCTACTATGGATGAACTCAACTCTCTTCCATACCTTGATTTCGTCATCAAGGAGACGCTTAGACTTCATGGTCCAGTCATTGAAAGCGCCAGGACAGCTCAGAAGGACGATGTGATCCCGCTTTCGGAACCATACACCGATAGGAGTGGCGAGGTCAAGGATTACATCAAGTGTGTCTTAACATAAGAATATAATGGCTAATGAACCTATCAACATATTACCCAGGATTGCGAAGGGTGAAGACATAATGATTCCCATCATCATGATCAACAGGTGGAAGCATATCTGGGGCGAGGATGCCGAGGAATTCAAGTGAGTGCTTTAGCCTTGATAGTATGTGACAAACACTTATAAAGGAGTAGACCTGAACGGTGGGTGAACCCTCCGGAAGCTATTGAAGGTAGCCCAGGTATTTGGAGTCATATGCTCACCTTTCTGGACGGACCTCGGGCATGCATTGGTTATAGGTTCTCGCTTGTTGAGTAAGCATCCAAGTCGCATTAAAGGATGAGTCCAGTATTCACCACATAATTTATACAGGATGAAGGCCCTTCTATTCACTCTCCTACGGACGCTCGAGTTCAGTCTTGCTGTCCCTGTTGAGGACATTGCAATCCAGCAAGGCATTATTGCTCGACCTATGCTAGCTGGCGAGCCGGAGAAGGGTGTGCAGATGCCGTTAATTATCAAGCTTTACGCCCCCGAGTGAGCATACCTAGGAAATCTAGCAGTGAAATTGTCATTCTACGTCTTGAATTTGGTGCTACTTTGAAGTGTTTTGCTACTGCTGGCCCTAAAATGGCATTGTTCAGGGCCGGCACTTGATCGCCGCAGAGAAAATGAAGCTTGACCCCGAATTTCTATGCACCACTGCTGCCACAATTCAAATTCTTTGCAAAGTCCTCACGATGATAACTCTAACTATCATGTTTCGTAGGTTTTCAGGCGAGAGCACCCATGGTGCCTCCAGCAACCACGTGCTCTACCAAACAATAATTGTTTGAGCTTGTAGGTCCACAGAGGTGATTTGTCCATGCAAATTTTCTTCTACTTTCACTATCCAATTTTACTACTATGTAGTCCTCTGGCAACGCCTAGACCCATATCAGGAGGTCTTATTCTCTTCTACACCTAGAAACCGAAGTTATATCAACGTATCTCAGCGTTGTTTCCTTTGGATCAGCTTTTACGGCAGCTTGAGGTTAAGGAGCTGCCCGGTCTCGGGCTCCTCCGCAAGCTATCCCACAGAGAACCCTCGCCCTGACTTCCGGTCCTTGTATTCTTACTTTTCTGGGAACAAATCCTTCAAGCAACCTGCCATCGACCGCTTGGGGCATCACCTCGTTCGTGGTTTTGATTAATCGACCCTGCAGGGCTTTGCTTGGAGATGTGGCAGATGTTAAGGTGGCTCAATATGTACATTGACTCACTATCTGATTGACTGATGTCCGGGTACGTGTGGCGTCCTTGTGATGCAGAAATGCCCTTTTGGTATGACAGGGCGTCACAACATCCGCTTTGACTTTGCTCTCTCGTGCTTTCCCTTGTGCTACGCTATCTTCTCTCACTCTCCATGTCCAGCGATCGCGCTCCTCAACTACCCTTGGGTACCTAGTGGGTATTCCATCGTCCAGCCACCATCATACGTTGCTCACCATTGCGTCTACAGCCTCAGGATCACAGGTCATTGTGGATGGTATCACATCGCTTGACACCTACTCATGCGAGTAACACAGGGTTGGATATCGAAGTGGGCCAGTCGTTCAGGCCTTCAAGGTCTCTTGCTCTCTCCATCGACCATCCGCAACAGTTTCGTAAAGATGCCGTATACAAAGATCACACCGAAACGATTTACACTTGGGCTTTGGAGCCTGGAATGTTCGTCTCATGTCTGTCTGTCTGTTGAATTATCAGACTCAAGCCATCTCGTTGCAGAAATCTCTTTCCTCGAAGGACACTTCTGGTGCACGTTCTAAATAGCCGAATGTCGATGTTCAATCTACGCGCCCCGACCCCTGGGATAGTCTATGTCAAGGGTAGCGAGTTACTGTCATTCTGCTTGGACAAGCGCAGAGATATGGATGGCACCGGCGGTCGTACGTCAATTCAACTATATACCTATTTTCAGAGTAACCTGACTGGCTTGCTTAAGCGTCTTCGTTCATTTACCATCGCGTCGAGCAATTGTCGCCAGACGTAACATATAAGCTAATTATCACATTTGAGCTCCGTTATTTCTTGGGAGTGAGTCACCCGCTTCGATTGTGACTGTGGGCAGTTCTGATTAGCCCTTGTAGTCCGACGATGAGACTGACGCTAGACAGATGAATGAGGCACTCTCAGACGCAAGTATATTGCATACAAGGATAGATGTTTTCGATGGGATCAAGAGCATAGAACCATTCCTCGATCGCTTTGGAGGTTCTTTGGACATCGCGGGTAACATTCTCAAGGTTGTTGAGTCGGTGTCAGACGTAAGGGCTCAAGTGTTCCGCATGGTCGCGTGCCTGAATTGACTGTCATCAAACAGATGAATCCCATCGCAAAGGCCGTCGTCACCGCTCTTTCTGTTCCTTTCAAGGTGTGCTACTATCTGTTGCCTCAACGTCATAGTAGCTCTAAGCAACATTGACCATAGTTGCTGGAGAACGAGAGGGACTTCGATGGAGATTTGACAGAGCTTGGACATGCTATGCACGCTCTGCTTATGTGTGTCAAGGCGGTTAGAGACAATGCTGGTCGCTCCGATGTCCTTTACGAAACGTTGGTCAAAGTCATGGAATCGACCCTGGAAGCGGCACAGTTCGTGAATGACCATCTCAAGCGGAATCGTTTAGGTATGTCCCGCTCTGATTCACAAGGTCGGGTGTTAATCTTCTGCAGAACAACTTGTTGTGGCGCAGTTTCGTGCCACTGTGGGAGACTTCGTCAAGGACTTCAATCGTCTCCAAACTGAATTCCATCTGGCTCTCAGTACTTCTATATCTGAGGAGCAAAGTAAGTACATGGACTCCTTACTCTTGAATGTTGACTAACGCTTCACAGCTTGGTCTAGAGAACGGGGTAAACTACGTGAAATTTTGGATCCTGCGAAGCATCGAAAATCCGGACCTAGGTGCATGCCGGGTACACGACAAGACGTCTTTACCGCAATAGACAGCTGGTTGCTCAATCCGGATGCCCCCAACATTTTGTGGTTGACAGGCGCAGCTGGTGCTGGGAAGTCTACGATCGCGTCCACTGTCCTGTATCAATATCGACAGCGTTGCGCCTGGTTTTTCTTTAAGCCAGGTCATGAGAGGTTGGCGGATCCCTTGGCTGTCTGGCCCACGATTGCATTTGACCTCGTGGAGATCTTTCCAGGAGTTCGGCAGACACTGTCAAGAGCTATCTTGGGAACAGTTCCGGAAGCTGAGGTGGAATCCCAATTTGACGAGTTCATCAAGCGACCTTTAATCGAAAATCAAAGTCGTATCTCCTCTGATGCACCCATTGTAATAATCGACGGGCTCGATGAAATACGATCTCATAGGCAGTGGTCAGCGCTCCTTGGCACCTTGCGGAAATGGTCTGAGCTGCCACGAGAATATAGACTCATTGTATCGAGCCAGGAATACCCCGTCATTGAGAAGGAACTTGGTTCTGTCTGCGGAAAAGTTCGTCTACAAACAGGAGAGTTCGCGCTTTTTCATGAATCTACCATGAACGATATGAGGCATTTCTTTCAAACTCGATTGGCTGATACCGCGGCTCGCCACGAGCTTGGAGCTGGTTGGCCAGGGAAGTCCAAGATCAACATGCTCATCGACATCGCTGGAGGTGTCTTTCTTTGGGCGGAAACTGCTACAAACTTCATTGACCAAGGCAATTGCCAGGAGCGCCTCGCCGACGTCCTTACCACTGGCACAATCGGGGACGCTGATGACGATGGTACTCCAGTAGATCATCTCTACGAGAAGGTTCTCAATCATTGTTTCCAGGGGCTCACAGGCAAAGAGGAACAAACATTGCGACTCGTGCTCGCAATCATAGTTCTCGCTAAAGATACTATATCTCCAGATGACTTACGAGTCTTCGTTCCGGACTTTGCCAGGGTTCGAAGTTTTATCGGAAATCTGGGACCAGTAATCTCTCTCGAAGGCTCACCCGGCGGTCAATGGTACCGTATCTGTCACCTGTCGTTTTCGATGTACGTCCAAAATTCCAAGCGGTCCCACTATACTATCGATGTCGCATATGAGAGCTTCAACTTTGCACGGACCTGCCTCACGCTGATGAACGAGGAAGGCCATCGCCTGTTCAATATTTGCCCAATGGTTTCCTCCCATTGCCTGAATTCCGAAACCCCTGGCTTATTGGAGTATTTGGGAACAGCTCTATCGACGTCTTGGATATATTCGTGTCAGTTTTGGGCCTACCACATTCTGGACATCGTCGATAATACATCTTATCACGCCGAACTTGCAGAAATAATGCGGCCTTTCTTGGAACAGTTCTTTTTACAATGGCTCGAGCTGATGTCATACCTTAAGTATGTCCGCTTTGCGCCGGGGATGTTACTTCCTCTAGCTGAATGGATACATGTGAGTTTTTGCCGTGTATCCATATTTCTTCTGTTTTATTGACTACAATTAGGGTCACGATGCGGAGCTATCTGCCTTCCTGTTCGATGGTGCAAGATTCGTAATGACATTCATGGAACCCATTTCACAGAGTGCACCTCACATCTATCTCTCAGCCCTCCCCCTTTCACCTCTGCATTCTGTAGTCGCTCAACACTTTCGAGGTGAATACCCTAATACGCTCAGTGTAATAACTGGCCGACTGGACTATTGGCCAAGGCTCCGCCTTGAAATGACCGAACATGATTCTACAGTGTGCTGCGCGACCTTTTCTTCCGATGGCCAACGAATACTTTCAGGTTCTGCTGATGGTACCATACGCATGCGGAGTGCTATGTCAGGCATACCGTTGTTATCGCTGAGATACAAACATGTCAAAGAGCGTGGAGGCATACTCGCGGTGGCTTTTCACCCTGATAGCTCGTCATCAACTATAGCTTGGTTGACATTCAACGGCAAGTGTTGTGTGGCAGACAACCACAACATAGATGATTATAAATCACTGCGGCGTTATAATCCTCCTTTACAGACTAACCCGGACTTTATGACCAATTTCGGAGCCAGTATTGCTTTCTCTCCAGACGGCACTCATTTAGTCTTCAATTATCATGGAAGGCTACATCGATATGACAACACTAGAACCCTGCTACCTCGTTCTGCAGAAAAGCATGATCGTCGAGTACTCTGCTTCGCCTTCTCTCCCGCGTATCCTAATCACATCGTCACAAGCTGCACGGATGGCACCCTTCGCTTTTGGGACGTGAACTCGGGAATGGAATGGCGCCCCCGGTTCCAACTTGATTTCAAAGCGGTTAGTTTGAGCATTGGGCCTGACGGCGATCGATTTGCAGTGACCGATGGCGAGAGCATCCACTTAGGGGACGTCAATATGCGCGGCAGTCTGATGACAGTGATTCCTCTTGAGGTGCACAAAGATTTCATCCGCACCATTGCCTTCTCTCGCGATGGGAAATGGCTAGTATCAGGCTCGGAAGATGCCCTTGTATGCGTCTGGGACGCCGCCACTGGTATACTCTGCATGGATCCCCTCAAAGGTCACAAGAAGTCCGTACATTCGGTCGCATTCTCTCCTGATGGCAATTTCGTTGTATCGGCTTCCGCTGATGCAACGATTCGCCTGTGGGATGTGACTGTGCACGACGACTTGGAGTCACTGGCACAGCCGAAGTTACACAATGCTGCGATCACTACAGTTGCATATTCTCGGGGTGGACAGTTTATCGCGACAGGCTCTATGGATGGAACTGTACGACTTTGGGACGCCGATTCTTTTGCTGAAATGATTCCCCCAATCATTCATGGCGAGAACGTGACTTCCGTCGCGTTCAGTCCTCAGGGGGAGATACTTGCATCTGCAGGGTACGGACGGGATGTCTGCCTCTGGAACTCGAGGACTGGTGAAGAGATCTCTCCTAAAACTCCTCTCGAGCACGGTGAACATTGTACCTCTGTGGAATGTGTCACATTCTTTCCAGAAGGCGAGCGTGTGGTCTCTGGTGACAATATCGGACAAATCTTCATCTGGGACTTGCCGTCCGGAGAGTGGAGGATGCTAAGTATCAACAAACGAGGAGGGCCCGTGAAGAGATCGATTCGTTCAGTCGTCGTTCTAAATGACAATAGACGCGTTGTTGCTGCAGCTGGAGACGTCATTTGCATGTGGGATGTTAATACGGGCGTCCTATTGACAGAGTACCCTCACCACCTGCCAGTTTTACTTGACCCTGATTCGATGGACGAGCTTGGTTACCTTACGACTGTCGATGGCACAGCTGAAGAGGAGGAGGATGACGAGGAGTTCGATTATGATGAGGAAGACTCGGACGACAGCGAATACCATCCATCGTCGACCGACTTCATCTATACAGTTGCAGCCAATGGTAATTGCATCATCTCTGGTGGTCGACATTCTATTCGCGTTTGGAATGCAATGAATCAATTGGCATCACGTCCGAGCCCAGCTCCTGAGCACACGAAGCGAGTGAATTGCTTGCAATTCTCTTCATACAGTTCTGATCAATTCGTATCTGGATCGTCAGACGGATCCTTGAGGATGTGGTCGGTGGGCAGCAGTGGGAGTTTCATGGGGCCGTTGGAGAGCAGTGCTCCAGTCTTGGCAATCTCCACGAAGGGGAACCATCTCGTTTCGGGTTCTTCGGATGCATCGTTGCGTTTGTGGGATGTAACGGCTCCGTTTACACAGGACACACCCAATGCGATATTCTCTGTGAAATTCTCCCCCGAGGGCATCCGTTATGTTGATACACCCCAGCTTGACCTACGACCACAGGCCAAGGCATCAGGCGCGCTCACATATGCGTTCCTGGATGCTGAAGGTCTTCCCGTTTTCGAGGATAGCTCGAAGATGATAGATGGTTGGGTCTATGCGTCAGACGGCCAGTCTCGTTTGTTTTGGGTCCCTCCTGAAAGTAGAGCTGGACTGTATTGGCCTAGGAACCACATCGTACTGGAGAAGAAGGTCATGAAACTGGATTTTAGCAAGTTCTATCACGGAATGAATTGGGCAAAATGTCGGAAAGCGTACGAGTAGTGGCGTTGATCTTGGATGTCGAGGGTTGAAGACAAACTGGGTAAGAACCGGGATACGGAGAGCTCAGTACATGTACAGAACACAGTAACCTTAGGAATGTCAGCATACACACATGATTATCCCGTCTGAGCTTGTCCTGAACTTACAAACAGAAATTTCATGTGCGTCTCTGTATCTGTCAAGATTCCGGCGGTCACGACACGCTGGTCTCTTTCCACTGCAAGACAGTACAGCCAAATACATGTCAGCAATTCATGACTGTCTTAGAAGGAACGCCCAGTCTTGCCACTTGACGAGGCCGAGGATAATAGTCTGAAGGCGCTGCAAAGCGTAGACAGAGACGTGAGTAAGGGCCATAACCGGTGAATTATAACGTACCGACCGCTGAAACCTTCATTCATAGCTATCACAGCCTTGACCACGATGTATCCATTATTACAGACCTCCATTTATTCCCTCCTTCTCGCCGTCCATACCGAACTCAGCCACCATGTACAGGTTCAGCTCTAACCACCGAGTTCTCGCAGCAGGACGTCTTGACTTTGCGATTGCTAGAAAGGATGACAATGAATATTTCGTTGTATACGCATACTCTTCTGGACACATTCCATACAGAGAAGTGGCCCATTTGAACTCTACAACAGCAGCATCGCAACTACTCCCAACATCCCCAGAGGGGAGACCTTGCTTGTGGATTGATCCAGACCTGGAGCGGGATTCGCGGAACCTTGCTGAAGATGGATCAATCCTTGTTGCAATACTTGAAGGAGAGCCGCGCCCGCCGTTCAAATCCACTGGGAAAAAAACAGATAATGAATGGCCTGGAAGGTGGCGAGCGAGAGGCTACTGAAGTGGAACTGCTATTATCGGAGGAGGAATTGGCACATTATTGCTACTATTGCGGAGGAGTTGAGAACGCGTGGGATGGAGACGTTCGTTTTGAACGCCTTAGTGGGGAAGGATATGGTTCGACCTACTGTTGCCCAAACGTACGTCTCTTTTTCTGTGAAGATGTACAGTAAATACACCCGTATTGACATTCTTTACCAGTGCGTCAGATTGTCTAGACCCGTGAGGATTTTATCCCGAGTCCTCAGAAGACGCAGCATCTGGTGATATTCAGTTGAGATACTTACGCATCTGTTGATGATTTAGTCCATTTTTGTGCATTCTTGTCCAGCTGCATCTGAGATGGTTCTTTTTCGCGTTGACATATACCTTGATTCTCTTTGATTTGAGGTACTTGGATGTACTTTCCCACGCAATGTCTGTAGATGTCAATCATGTCATGTCGATTCAAGAAGGCATTCTCATCGCCCCCGCCGAAAAGATGGGGGCCCCAATCGTGATTTCACGCTTCATAAGATAGCATTCTGTGCACTGTCCTTGATTCACGCTTCTTCCGTGCCCACCACCACTAGAAACCAGCATGTTCTCGCAAATCGTTCGTAATTCGCGTTCTGTTATGCGACCCTTGTCAAGACCCGCTTCAATCCACCGCCGAACAGTGATGACTCTGGAGAACCACAAGGTCAGCCGGAACTGCATGGAAAGTGTCACTCTCCAAGATTGAACCGCCGCTCTCCTAGTACACTGCACACGCAACTGCTCGCGGACAAGGTCGTAACGGCGAGGTCGAGTCTGATGACGATAGCGGGCTGAAACTTCGTCTTGCCATGCCCAGATCCCTCGGAGGGAAGGGTGATGGTCAGAATCCGGAACAGCTCTTTGCCATGGGCTACGCAGGTAAATAGTCACATATGGACCCTTGCACTTCTGCTAACTGTTATGTATCATCACATATATGGTTATCTAGCATGTTTCCTTAGCGCATTGCAACTGGTAGCAGGCCAGAAAGGACAGGCAGAATCCGCCAAAAACGCCATCATCCATTCCCAGGTCCACATCGGCAAGCCGAAGGATAAGGCCGGATTTGCCCTGGAAGTGGAGCTCAAGATCGAAGGAATTGAGGACCAAGCGCTTCTCGATGCTGCGCACGAGGTATGTGTCGTGTTACTAGTCCTGTGGTCCATCGAAGTTTGACTCGAACATCATTTATGGTGAAGGCTTGTCCCTACAGTCGCGCCTTGAAGCACGGGGCCGCTGTTAAGGTGTCAAAGGCTTGAACTTGAACAGTTCAATTGGTCCCGTGCGTTCGTTTGTACATTGTTCTGTTGTTTCTAGTTTGTATAAGTACAGCGTGCATGAGATAAGGTTGTGATGCAAGTTTGAATAATATACCTCCGCGCGTATCCTCCCCGAATCACCCCAAAATGTCCTACATTATAGTGACCATGGTACAAGAGATTATAACCAAGAATCTGCATCTACGAAATCCAATAAACTAGCGTAAAGCAACAAAGCAATGTGAGCGACCAAAAAAGGATGTCACCAGTCCATGTCATCGTCAAAATCATCCACAGGTTCTGATTTCGTCTTCTTCCGAGAACCTCGACCTCGGGAACTACTTCCACCTCTTGGACGTCCTCTTTTCCCTCTTGTGGTGGAAGAGGAACGTCTGGACGTGGTTGAACTGCTACCACCTCCACCTGTACAAGCTGCCCTTGTATGTCAACCAACGGCATGTTTAGGATTATCAAAAGATTTATTCATACCATTAGCAAAATGGCCTGGTTCTCCACATTTATAGCATTGTATTCCACCCGCGTTCGTTTTGCTGCTGCTGCCTCCACCATTGGGACAAACTAGAAAGAGATGTGAGTGTGATTCATGATACAATATGGACATTTTTGTATATTACCATTACTGAAATGACCTTCCTGTCCACACTTGAAACACGCATTGGACGAGTCGTTCGTCGACTTTCCTCCGAAACTCTTGGCCTTCTTCGGTGGGACAACTCCACCGCCAGGACAAGCTGTATGAAGTTGTCAGTGCTTCTGTGAGCACATGTACATCAACAGTGGAGACGAACCATTTGCCCAATGGCCCGTTTCGCCGCACTGTAGGAAAACGCTCAAGGTTCAGACATTACGGTTAAAGCGGTCTCTAGCCAATAGGTAACTGACCTTGTAACACACATCTCCACCTCCTCCACCTCCTCCACCTGCGTTCCCAAAGCTTGTACTTTTTGCCCCTCCGCCGCGAGGCTCAAAGGTATTCCTGTTAGCAACAGGTATCCCCACCACATCCTCATCATTCGCCCATTCGAAAAACCCACATCGAGATCGCTTGGACTCATTAGCACAACTCCAATATTTCCTCCCATCTTTCGTCTCCAACAACTTCGCATAGTTGTCGCATTGACAACGAGGTTCTACTACAGTCCCACTGCGTGAACTTGCAGTACGTTTTGCCGGTATGATTGGTGTCGGGTTGTATGAAGGCGTAGAAGATGTACTTGCTTGACGTTGTACGCTTGGAGCACCCTCGTCGTCAACCCATTGGAAGAAATTGCAACCTTGGTCTTCTTTTCCACATCTGTAGAACCGACGACCTTTGTTGGCAGATTCTTTAACGACTGTCCGCTCCCCTGCTGGGACCCCGCACTCGCAGGTTACTATGGGACCCGCCGCTGAGGATAGGCCTGCACCAGTAGACATACTGGCTACTGGTCGCTTTGATGGTGGTTTGCTACGTGCACCCGGAACTGCTGCGGACGGTGGAGGTGGAGGGTCGTCGAATCCTAGGAAAGGCAGATGCATATAATCAGGGTCTTTGACCGCCCTTCCATTTCAAGGGGAAAGAACATACCAAAGTCGTCGTCATCCTGGTGTGCAGGTGCATTTCGTCCACCACCCCTTCCTCGACGGGAGGCTGGCGCGGGTGCGTTTCCTCCTCCTCGACCACCCCTACCTGCACCACCTCCGCCTCGACCGCCTCTTCCACCCCTTCCTCCTCTACCACCGCCTCCGCCGCCGCCGCCGTTCCCAACATCACCTCCATCACCTCCGTCATCGTCACCAAAGTCCAAATCGTAGTCAATTTCATTGCCTTGGAGACGATTACCGACGCTCTTGAATCGAGCAGTTAGTAAGGTGTGGATGATACTGGACCAAAAATGCATACTGCAGCAATGCGAGCAAACTGTTGTCTCGTCCGGATGAACATGTCTTTGTACTTCTCTACGTTCTCTGTCAACATGTCATTTCTAGTCTTGGTGCCTTCGCATATTTGAACCATCTGCCTTTCAGTCTATGGGTGTGCACATCAGCACATACAACGAACAGAGTGCAAGTAGATTGAGTGCAACTTACCTCACGACGAAGTTGTGGTTTACTTAAACTACGCTCGAGTCCAATCTCGTTGTAGCCTTCGACCAGACCTACGCCAAGTGTAGATGGTACAAGGTACTTGGTAGTACCTTGCATTCGCTCGATAACATACTTGCGGTCGATGATGGTCTGTATATGCTGAGCGATAGTAGCATCCGTGCCTGATTCAACTAAGCATACACATCTCCAATAAGAAACTGCGGACACATACCAATGCCATTCTTGTCCATCAAGGAGACAAGGTCGGCTTCAGTGAGTAGACTCGGCCTTGTTGTCTTCCCATCACGGAGTTCACATAAGGAAGGTTGAAATGTTTCGCCCTCTTCGAAATGTGGGAGCTCTTTCGATGACCACTTGTCATATGGGAAGACATCCAGGTAATTCCGCTCGGTGATAATCAAACCTGAATACTACGTTAATAGAACGCACTTCAACCAAGAGACTATATTTCTTACCATTCGCATAGAATTCCTCTCCGCCACATACAACGTCCACAGTAGTCTCCCAACCAAGAGCATCCTTCGAACAACAAGCCAAGAAACGGCGTGCAATGTACTCATAAACTTTCTTCTCATTCCCCGTCAGGTTTCCGGCGTATGCTGTCGGGTGAATAGGTGGATGGGCTTTGTCGTTCTTCTTTCCTCGTCGAGGAGGGTTGAATGCGCCATTTTCGAGCCTAAATTGAGAGATTTAACACGTATACGATACAGCACGGAAAAGACGCACTGAGTGGCAAACCCTCCCCAAGCTGGATCTGACTTCTGCTTCTGGATGAGCGACATAAAATCGAATTGAGGATCGAACTGGTCTGTTTCGGTACGTGGGTAGGAGAGGAACCCTTGTTGGTAAAGTTTCTCTGCAATCTATGGACATCTTGTCAGTGAATTAGTCCTACATGGCATTGAGTCATTTCGCCTACGTCCAGAACAGTTTTTGGTGAGATCTTCAATAACCTTGAACCGGCTTTCTGAAGATCGACCGTTGTCAAAGGCAGCGGCTTCCATTTTTTCGTATTCTTCTGAATCACCTTGGTCACTCTGGCCTCAGGGTTCGCGAGTACGTTCTCGTATAGTATGATCGCGATATCCATGTCGAACAAGTGCCCTCGACGCCATGTAAAAATCGTCTCCTTCTCTTCGTCTTCTATCGTCGTAGACGAGCTGGTGCCGTTCTGATTCGCATGAGACAGTGCCAAGTGAATGTACCAAAATGGCTCGGGGCGGAAGGACTTGACTTGATTATATCGTGAAACCACGAAGCCTAGTGCCGGGAACTGACATGGTCCTGCAGAATATTAGTCGGAGAGTACGGTGTAGTAGCACGTCCACATTACCGTATGAAATAACGTCCTTCAGTTGTTCAAACCGAGGTTGTAGTGTCAGTGTTTGTAGGCGGGTAAATGCAGCCCCGATGCGGAGGTCAAGCAATATGCGTGCCTCTACAGCATTCGCTTGCGCCATGTCCAGTTGAACGGGGTTCTGAGCCGCGTTGTGAATTTGCCTGCGTACACCATAACTAAGTCAGTCCTGAGGAGCCGAGGACGAAACTTACTGGGCTATGATAGCACTGAACCTAGCCCTCCGCACACTGAGACGTCCATTCGCTTTCCTGCACACCGAGGCAATCTCAGCACCTATATTCTCCCCTTCTCGATCGCAGTCCGTCCATATCATCACCATCTGAGCTTTCTTGGCTTCAAGGGTGAGGTTTCTGGCGATCGTCTCCGAGTCCTTCTTGACATTGGTTAGGATCGGTGCTTCAAACAACTGGAGAGGGTCACAGGATTGCCATCCCGAGTAAGCTCTATCGAAATCATGATCGAGCAGATGTCCAGTTACAGAAGTAACTGTGTATTGCGAGTTCGTCTGTGGGTAGTTGAAATCAAAGTTTTTGATGTATTTGTTCGGACTATTGCGCTACAATGCGGTAAGTGCACAGTAATAAAGCAGCAGCATGGGCGCATACGGTGTTGAATTGACCGCCGGATAGAATCTGAGTGATAGCTCTAGCTATAGACGGCTTCTCTGCAACGCATAGGACTTTCATAAGATTGAAAAGTATGGTGATTTCCTGACTATCTTGATGTTATAACTCGTCCCCGATTGTAAGAGCGTATGACATACTTACAAACTGAATAACGACTTGGAAAGGCGTGTTGGAACGACGTTCACGTGGTTGAGTGGAACCAATAAATGAGGTTAACGGCAATTACTGAACTGATGTGGTTAGTCTCGAATTTCGTGAGTCAAATATATCTTGCACGAGGCTCTGCGACGGAGAATATTATTCAGAGAAAGCGTGGTAGAGGGTCCGTGAGTGTGATTGAAGGAAGAGGAAAAACAAGCAGAGATCGACGCTGGGCGACGCGACACGAATTTGACGCGTTTTCATCACGTGTACGTGTCCAAGATCAGCGGGCCGGGCGGTTAGTCTGTGTTTGCGCGTTTGCTCTTCTTGGATCCCGAAACTGAGATTCGTTCAACGTTTGCAACTTTATTCCTCATTTCATCGCCTCATACTTCGTATCACTGTAGTGATATGCAGACTCGTGAAAACTCAGAGGAGCCCCCCGAGAAAATCACCCCAGGAAGTCCTTTTGATGACCCACGTGCTGACGCTATTATTCGTTCTAGCGATAATGTAGACTTCAAAGTTCACAAACTCATCCTCTCTATGGCATCTCCTGTCTTTTCAGATATGTTCCTTTTCCCACAGATGGTACAGGAGGATGCAGAACTTCCTGTCGTTACCGTATCAGAAGGCTCCCCAGTCATGGACTGGGTACTCCGTGCCACTTACCCTACGGCCTCTACTGAGCTCAACGAACTCGACTTCATCTACCAAATCGTGCAGGCGGCTGACAAATATCAAATGGACTTTTTAGTGGACCGTCTTATGTCGCCACTAGGAAAGTTTGTGGAATCTGACCCTTTGCGGGTCTTTGCAGTTGCATGTCGCTTCAAGCACGTCTCACTCGCGCGAAGAGCCGCTCATTACACTCTACGCCTCCTTCAAAGAGACATTATCCAAGCATATATTCCCGAGTTCAAATTTATGCCTTCCGACATGCTACAGTATCTTTTACGCTATCATGAACAATGTTCAAACGCTGCGGTCGCCCTTACAAAGGAGTTCACCTGGGTTAGAGAATATTCTGCGTGCTGGTGGCAATGCCGCAATGGCAAACCTGGGCCTACCCAATGCAAACCGTGCGAAGCTAAGGCAGTTGTTATCCCTGGAACTGTAGGTAGAACATCACCCCGGCAGTGGTTTGTGGACTGCATGGCCGAAGCAGGAGAATGTCTGGCAAAGCGCCCAATCGGTACTGCTGTAGCTTGGAAGAGGATTCCAAAATCTGTTCGCGATTGTCCCACATGCGGACCTGCTTGCTTAGATGACTTGATGGCTTTCAGCAAAATACTTGCCGAGAAAGTGGACGAAGTTGCAGGAAATGTGGGCAACTTATTTTAACAACTTTGAGGTCTGATGCTAACACGGCGGCATCGTAGGTTAAGTTAGATCTTGATTTTGCCTGAGCCAAAAAACCAGATTTTTCTATGCAGAGATCATGCTATATTTCGTATGCATTTACGGAGTTCGTTCATCTACAATGCTAAAGCTTCGCTTTCGTCTTGCTATCTTTCTTATGCTCTTCCAGGACTTTTTCCAAATAACGGAACTTGTAGTATAACTGTAGTGCTTGAGGGTTCGCGACGGTACCGCTTGGTTTGATATTTGATCCCGACACTATTTGCTTGACAGCGATTTCGATCTTCTTGTTATTTACGGTATACTGTATGTACGTGGTACTCTCAGTATGTACAGCCAGTATGATATTCACAGATGTACTCACAGGAATATCTTCAATAGGTAGAATATAGGCAGGAACGTGTCTGGCACTAAGTGATTGACGGATGGCAACTCGGATCTTCTCAGCCAAATCCTCCGAAAATGTATGACCAGGACGCATCTTGACGAAGAGCAGAATTCGCTCGTCTTTATCTTCTGGACGGCGCTGACCAACACATAAAGTATCGTCGAGCACGTCGCTAAACCATTCCATTACGGAATAGATTTCTCCAGAACCAAGTCGCACGCCACTTGGATTCAAGACACCATCGCTACCAATAGTAAAGCATTGTCAGACACATGTACGATTGAGTTACGGATCAATAAGCACCTGCGCCCCAAGATCACGAACCCTTGTGTCTTCGGGTTCTTCACGATAAAGTCACCTTGACGCCAAACACCAGGATACGTATCAAAGTAAGACGCCCTGAGCTTCTTATCACCTTTGTCGCCCCAGAAGCATATTGGTAGAGATGGATGGGGACGCGTGCAGACTAGTTCACCAGGTTCGCCTGTATCTTCGATGTTCTTCCCGTCCGGATCGAAGATCTCCACCTTCATGCCAAGCGATTTCCCTTGGATCTCTGCAGTGCTCCAGATGAGTAACGGCATCTAGCAAATATGCAAATGACATACCGCCGGCATGAACTGGAAGCATTGGGACGCCTCCGACGACTGAAGGATCGGTCACATTACGTTCGAACAGATGGACCTGAAGAGAATGAGGCTTACATGCTTGACATATGTCTGTCCCGCCAGAAACCGAAAGGACCCATACATCCGGCGCCCAAGCTTGCTGAGTCCATTCGAACATAGGTGCAGTGAGGATTGCCCCAGTGGATAGAATACAACGCAAGGAATCAAATGGTGCCAATTTCACTGAAAAAGAATAGCATTAGATACAATACGAAACTTAAATAGGAAGTTATGGAATCGCGTACATGGTTCAATCCCCTGCCCTTTGACTTCAGACAAGAAGCGAGGTCCAGTTCCGAATATTGTGACTCTTGAACATAATTAGACCGCCATCCAGAATGAGACAATGCGGTGCCAAACGTACCCTTGGTCACTGACGAGTTTCAAGAATGTTTCAACGTCAGGTTGAAACGGGGAGCCATCATACAAGACAATACGGGTGCCACAACCAAGCGTGTTGACCAAGGAATTCCACATCATCCAACCCGTCTAGACATCTTTTGAGGTGAGGCTGAAACACAACGCCATGCCACGTACCGTTGTGTATTGGAAGTAAGTGTCATCACTAGTCATACTGTACACGAGGCTGCAGTCTTTCAGGCCATTCAGGAGGATACCCTTGAAGGAAGTCAGTGAACCAAGATAATTACTCAAAGCGAAGGGTACAGACTCCGGCCGAATGAACAATGCACTTGGGTGGACCACTCGTACCGGAGGAGTATAAGATATACAGCGGGTGGCTGAAAGGTAACTGTTCGAAGGTGAGTGGACGCCCATCACCGCTGGCGAGGAACGCCGACAGGGAAATGCTTCAATAAAATAGCTCAGGGAGCGATACGTCTTGAATGTGAATAGCACACACCTTCTGGGGACGTAAGCAGTCGATGGTTCTTTGCCGGTCTTTGTACTGGGGAGTAGAATGATGTTCTGCAGCCCGACAGACAGCAATTCTTTGGCAACCTGGGTGACTTTAGGAATTACATCTATCGTCTTTCCGGCATAGACGATTTCAGTCTCGGCAAAGACAAACTTCGGCTGGATCTGCTTGTATCTGTCCAAAATGCCCTACCAACTAGTTGGTGCGATTCCTCAGAACAAAGATGATATATGACTCACTTGTACACCCATATCCGGAGCGGTACTCGAGAATATACCACCTATACTAGCGGTGGCAAAGGCCACTACGACTGCAGTTACTGAGTTGGTCACGACCGCTGGAGGATAGGAACTCAGGCACGAAAGTATACCCCGCAATATCATGGGAAAGCCTTACCAGCGACTCTGTCTCCGGCTTGCAGGCCATTCACTCTGAGAGCGGCTGCCATTTCGCGTACCAATGACTTCAACTGTCGGAAGGTATAATGCACAATTTGTCCAGTCTCGCGGACACAAGTACAAGCAATGGAGTCGCCATCAGAACGGAGCATGTTCTCAGCATAGTTCAAACGTGCACCGGAGAACCATTCGGGCACCTCCCTTATGCGACCCTCTGTGATGATCTAACTATGAGTGAGTTGATGAAAATGCCAATGATTACCACGCGGGCTGTACCTTCGTAGGAGGTACGGTATATACGATGCCTGTATATGCCCAAAGATCCTCCCAGAAGCGGTAATCGTCAACTGAATACTTGTGTAGATCATGAAAATCCTCTGAGTGGTGACTTGTTACGCTGACATTTCCGAATGGTATGCGGGCGACGTACTGAGTTGTAGACCTCGTGTGCGATTAATCACACGTCTGAAGCAGTCCATGCGAGAACGGGATGGATCCCTAGGCCTCCAAATAACCTTGTTATGTGTGAATTGAGCGTCCATATTGACACAAATCTGTAAGTGGTTAGGAATGAATTCACAAGGTCGCCCTCACTCCTGGGGGTGATGAAGGCACGCAAGTAACGACAACTGGATCTGAATAAATAGTCAGGAGCATATCAATAGAACATTGATAAGTCATCCAGAATGGCAATCTGTGAGAGACCTGAGCGGACCTCAGGAGGGCCGTCAGCAGATCGTTTTCAGTCGGTCATATAGTCATTCCGAGTGAAACCCCTTAAGAGTCCCGGCCCTGTGGTAACAAATGCAAGGTTCATATATCAGACTTTCTCCAGGTCAAAGGAAGTGAAATCAGATATGTGCATCCAGAGCTTGACAGTCGCGAGCCTATGCCGAAGCATTGGCAGCTGCGAACGCGAAGATGATGGTCAGAGACAGAAGAGCGCTTGCATTTCCCTGGGGTTAGGGCTAGCGCACGTGGGGACAGACGACACCACTTTGGGCGACAAGTGTTCGGTGCTTGATGCCAACAGGCTACAGCACTTCAGCTGTACTTTCATCTTCGCCTTTCACGACCACTCATTTAACGACCACTGAAAGCTCGCAGTATGTCTGTGGCATTAACGAGCTCAACAGCTACGAAGGCGGTAGCTGCAGTGAATGGTTACCACACAAATGGCAACGCGACCTCCAATGACCCCAGTATAGAACGGGTTCAAATCATTGACGATGAGAAACGCTTCACGTATGTTTCGAAGGACGAGCATGTTCTTACTGCTTATTTCCTGACCCCATGTGCTATAGCTCAGATTTGACACCCCAGATTGAGCGTTGGGGATTACAGAACGCCGGTTTCGACTATGACATCGTTGCGGTATTTGGCTCACAGTCCACGGGCAAAAGTAATCGCTTTGATATAATTGAGGAACCATCGTTGACCTTTCATGCCTTAGGTACTCTCCTTAACCGCCTATGTGGAACTAATTTCGATGTAATGGATGAGACAAGAAGGCAGCAGACTACCAAAGGTGCACATCGACTGCCATACTATAATGTACCACTTGTGAACTTTCGTCTTCAGGTATTTGGATGTGTAGAGGGAAGGGAATGAACGTCATGGTGATGGATGTGGAAGGAACAGACGGAAGAGAACGTGGAGAAGATCAGGTTAATATAATTCATGAATTGGTGCTTGAAACCTACTGACGGATATACAGGACTTCGAGCGCAAATCAGCACTCTTTTCGCTGGCGTCCTCTGAGGTTCTCATTGTCAACCTTTGGGAGCACCAAGTTGGTCTCTACCAAGGAGCTAACATGGGTCTCTTAAAGACCGTCTTCGAGGTCAACCTAGGCCTGTTCGGGAAGAAATCTGCCGATGGGTACGTTTAGTTATTAAGTACCTTCATTGTTACTATAATTCAAATTTGGATTCTTTGTAGACGGAGCCAGCGAACGTTGCTTCTCTTCGTCATCCGAGATCACATTGGCACCACGCCACTCGCGAACCTCCAAGCTACTCTAACTGCAGATATGAATAAAATCTGGGGGAGTCTTTCGAAGCCGCCGGAGTTGAATGACCGCCAATTATCTGACTACTTCGATTTATCCTTCGCCGCTCTACCACATAAGATTCTCGTACCGGACAAGTTCGAAGCCGGAGTTCAAGACCTCAGGAAGAGATTTACTGATAAGTCTCGGGAAGACTATGTTTTCAAGCCGATGTATCACAAGCGCATTCCTGCTGATGGTGTTGCGTTCTACATGGAGAATATCTGGGTAAGACCTTTTGTTCACTTGATCTATTTCTCAAACTTATTCGGAGCATGTCACAGGAACAAGTTCAGTCAAACAAGGATTTGGATTTGCCCACGCAACAGGAATTGCTGGCACAATTCCGTTGTGACGAAATCGCAACAGTGGCACTCTCCGAATTCAATGAACAGGCGAAGCCCCAGCGAAAACCAATTGAGTCTGGCAAAGTTGTCGAGGGACTTGGCAACATGATGCGAAGCTGGAAGGCTGGCGCACTTGGTAGGAAGTCCTATATCTGAACTACGGAATTCACGTTGACTGAAATTATCTTAGCTCGATATGACAGGGATGCGTCGCGCTATCACCAGGGTGTCTATAAGCGCAAACGCGCGGACCTCATTTCAGTCATCGATTCGACCATCTCGCCTCTCTTCCTTGGCCAACTGAAAAACTTGCATAAAGCCTGCTTGGTTTCGTTCAAAAAGGAAATGGTTGATGGAATGCGTGGAGATTCCTACGACTTCGCCGAAATCGTCAAAACAGCACGTACTCGATGCGAGAAGCGATTTTTGGAAGGCGCCAAGGAAGCCTCGCTAGAAGATACCGATTGGAGCTATGAGGAGGAGTTCACTCTGCTGAGTGAAGAGGTCAAGAATGTGGCTGATCAATGTAGGAAGGACGAGACCAAGAAGATGGTCAACGTGATTGAGGTCAGTTGTAGAGTAAGCGTGATTGGTCAAGAAAGCTCATGTCCCTTTGCAGCGTAACTTCAAGCGGAACATATCAGAGCCCGTTGATTTGTACCTTAACAAAGCTACGCCCGACATGTGGGACAAGGTTCTCAAGGCGTTCCGGGAAACCTTGGAGAAGGCCGAGTCGTCTTATCTCACGAAGGCGAAGAGTACGTGCATGTTCTAGTCAATCATTCTGGACAGCTGACTTATCCTTCCTCCTGCAGGCTTCAGCTGCACGGACGAAGAGAACGCCACCGCATTGTCAACACTTCGCAAGCGCGCCTGGTTAGCGTTGCGTTCTAAGATTGATGAGCAAACCTCCGATGCCGCTTTCCTCGCTAAGCTGCGTACTCACTTCGAGGAGCTTTTCCGATACGACGAACATGGTGTCCCTCGTGTCTGGAAACCTGAGGATGATATCGATGGCGCTTTCAAGAAAGCTAAGGATCGGGTTCGTGATCTCGTGGTTCCTATCTTTTCCTGCTTTATAATTGACTATCGACGATTTACAGACCCTTGAGTTGATACCCTTGTACTCTAAAATTTCCCCTATCGAACCTTCGCTCGCCTATACCCTTCCATCTGAAACATCCGATTCACTTTCCGCGGAAGCCGATGACTTTGACTTCCCATCCACGCTCCTTATTTTCTCAGAAACCAAAGCCGTGGACCTCACGAACCGATTCCGCAAGGATGCTGATGCATATTACGTTGAAGCCAAGCGCAGCACTGTTGCGACTATGGCTCAAATTCCGTACTGGATGTACGGAGTACTGGTCGTGCTTGGTTGGAATGAAGCCATGGTGGTCCTTTTCAATCCGTTGTACTTCGCGATGCTTCTAGTCCTTTTGGCTTCTTCGTACGTCACTATACTCTCATTGGCTTTCAATTTCACTGACTCTCGAGGGACTACAGATGGTTCATTGTACAAATGGGTCTTGTTGGCCCTGTATTCCAAGTTCTTCGCACTGTTGGCAATGAGGTGAGTCTATTAGGGTCGCAGCCTTACCTCCCATCGCCTTCTGACTTGCGCATGTCAGATCCAACGTCAAGTGTCGAATCGTCTTCGTGAACACTTCTCCGAAGCAGCGCTTGCACAGCCAGTGAGAACACAACCAATAGAGGATCAGCTCGAGAACGACGAGATCAAGCAGGAGGTGCGGGTGAAGAGGGAACGGTTCTGAGCTAACTATTTCCTGATTCTGGATTCGGACTTTGGTATATTTGTTTATTCATGGCATTGTCTTACTTTATCGGGGAGCTGTCCTCTTCATACCCGACTTGGGATTTTTCTGCTCAAGCGATAGATCAGACGAAGATGCTGGGTTCACTATGTTGAGGTTTCCGTTGTCGTGAAATGTTTTGTCTAGATCTCGGCGTCGCGGTCCAGCTTGGACTTAGTCAGTCAAACCCCGTCATTAGCCTTGTTCAAAGTTCGTCAGATGCAGATGAAGAAATTCCAAAATAGGCTGAATTTCGACATTTGATAGTGTGACTACCGTTACATTCCAAAACAGGTATCTGTGTAAAAAGACATCCTAACGTTCCATGTTCCAAAAATGCTATCATTGGAGTGTATATAAGTTAAATCAATAGAACTTGAGTCCCCGGGCTTCTCCCTCCTCTCTGCACAGATATGCCAGTCTTCAGACCTGTCCGTGAATCTCGTCATGCACCCTCCCTCCGAGATGCAACACTGGATGCGCTTGATCGTGCGTTCTATGCCACTATGCAGAACATCGTGGAAGGGCTATTGGGTGATGATAATGATATTGGTATGTTGTCAGAGATAAGCTTGACTTCGAAGGCTAATCACCTTTGTAGAATCTCCCCTGTCTGCAGTTAGCCATTTGAGTGGTATGTATAACTGAGACTTCTGCCCATTCACATATCAATGCAGTGCATGTCTAGTGGACAGTAGCGATACTGATGAGAGGATGTCACTCTCATCTGTTTCATCCATCTCACAATTGTCAGCCTTATCAGAAGCGTCATCGATCTCTGCAATGTCAATGTCAACTGTGAGCGGAAGCTCGCATGCCTCTGCGGATGTGACCGTTGAACTCGTGGGCATCCTGAAAATGGTTTTTCAGAAGTATACCAATTTGCATAACCAGATTGAGCACACTCGCATTTTGGCCCCAGCCGTGGGGCGCCCTTCCACACTTTCCCCTCCTAGACTGGTATGCCGCTCACAGTCATGTCAATTTCCATCACAATGTTCGCATGAGCCCACATGTATTCAACGCCTTGCTAACCATGATCAAAGACCACCCTGTCTTCCATAATCAGTCTCATAATGCGCAAATGCTGGTAAATTACCAGCTGGCTATCTTTCTGCACCGTCTTGGGCACTACGGAAATGCAGCCTTGCAGGCCGACATAGCTGAATGGGCAGGAGTGTCAGTAGGCACTGTTGATAATTGCATGAAGTGAGTGGCGATTGCATTCTTGGATCTGCATGATGAGGCCGTACACTTGCCTACATCAGCAGAGAAGGAAGCTGTGAAAGCATTTTCATACCAGCAGTCTGAATGCGAAGAGTGGCGGAATGGTTTTATGGCTGTGGATGGAACACCTATAGTTTTGTACCAAAAGCTGGGTTTTTTTGGAGAGACCTGGTTCAATAAGGATAAGGACTATGCCATGGCACTGCAGGCAAGTAGTGATTTGAATAAAACTAATCATACTACTCACCATGACTGGGTGTGTTTCATAGATTGTAGTCCTTGTCCATAGTCTCTGAATTGTTGATTACATTGTTAGTCATACAGGCAGTGCACACGATTCAACTGCCTTCCAAGATACATGGTTCTATAAAGATCCTCATACCTTTCTTGAACCCAGAGAATGGACCTGGGCCAACTCTGCCTATGTTCCTGAAACCTGGTTGGCTTTGCCATTCAAGAGACTGCCTGGCAAGGAATTATCATGCAACCAGAAGCGCTATAACTACTACATCTCAAAGATTTGAGTCCAGGTGGAACATGCTAATGGCTTGCTGAAGGAGCAATTCCAGTCACTACGAGAGCTTCGTGTTCATATTTCCAATTGCAAATGGTACCTCTGGGCCATTCTGTGGATCCGATGCTGTATAATTCTTCATAACTTGATACTGAAACTTGAGGAGAGTGACGACAAGCCCTGGCAAGATACACTTTGTGACATTGGAAGGTTTGGAGGAGATGAGGGAGACAGAGCCCATCATAGGGAAGAAACAGAGGAGGACGGCACAGAAGACAGTTCACACGATGATGTTGAGAAAGAATCAGATTATCCTAGCTCTGGATCTGTTTTTCGTCGCAGGCTGTTGAGTCATATTCTTTGCGTACATCCCTTTTCAACCTAGCTTATGGTGGATTTGATTCGAAACATCCATTGTATTGTTGCAGTACGATGAATACTACATAACATTGAATGATACAAGACAGCGAAGATACTACATGCCCAGATCAGAGTCGCCCTCCCCCAGCCCAGTCATTGTACCCACATCCGGCGCTGCTGGTGATGCAATATCAGATGTAGTTGCATTGATACTGTTTCCTGAAGCATCAAATGCAGGCGGTAAAGAAACTAAAGAAGACGGCAGTTGGGTAGAAAATGGCATCATATTTGCATGAATAGGGAATCCCGGCATTGCATTCATCATTGGTTGCAGAATGAATGGCATCATTCCTGCACCCATCTGACTAGCAAAGTAAGAATTCATTCCAAAAAGATTAGGCACTGTGGGAAAGTTCATGGGCATCATCGCTGGAAAGTTGGTCGATAATCCTGATGGTAATGCAGAAGAGTGAGATGATGAAGAGAGAGATGGACCCATTCCCACTGTAGAGGTGGAAGAGACTGCTGGAACAGGAATAGAAGATAGACCAGATGATGCCGAAACAGATGTGGAGACAGATCCCATAGCAGGAGAAGAGATCGAAGGAGATGCAGTGCTAGAAGTGTTCATGAAGAGATTCATGAATAACGCAGAGTTTGACATTTGACGGTACTGCAGCTCCATTTGCATGCACTGCATTCTCTTCATAAGCTCATCATTTTTCAACTGCTGCATCATCTGCTCATGCTGATACTGTTGCTTCTGGCTGTGAAGATGATACTTTGCACTCTTCATCTTGAGCTGAAGCACTTGTATCTGTTGCTTGTTGTCAATAGCATCCATAGATGTCTTGAAGTCCGAGATCTGCTCCTCAAGCTTGATGCATTTCTTCACTGGCTTTGTGATGTCTTTCATTGATGTGGATGGTGAGGTCAAAGATAACGCATTGACAGGTGCCTTAGCAGACATCTTAGCAGATGCCAGAGATGAAGACCACCGAGATGAGGAGCTTGAGCATAGGCTGGAAGATGCATGAATGGCAGGATGTTTATCAACATCTCTACCTGCAGAAGAACGTGCCACCACTGGAGGTAGCTGAATGGGAATCGATGATGGAGAGGGCTGTGTGGGTAGTGGAGACAAGACAGATCCAGTGTCCATTGACGAAGGGACCATCTGCAGGCCACCGTCACTCATGGATATAGGAGATAGAGGTGATGAGGCTATATCCTCTCTGGAGCCTGCTGTGGGTATCTGCATTTGGGAGAATGGTAACAAAATTGATGATGGTGAAGCAGCGGAATATGACGAAGGTGAGGGATTGGCAGGACTTCTGAATGATGATGAAGAATTTGATGCAACAGAGGACTGATAGAAACTCGAAGAAGGAAAACGTGTTGGAGGAGCAGGTGGGCTCTCATCTAAAGTGATGATATCATGGTTACGAAATGTACCGAGGTGTGATGTGTGCTCGATGAGTTGGCTGCCTTCATTGTTGATCAAATGGTCTTCAATGGGTAGGCTATCCATGTTGAAAAAATCGTTGAAGTTATAAGAACTGAGGGCATTGATGAATGCATTGGCGGGATCAGTGGGATCAGCAGGATTGGCAGAATTGGTGCAATCGAATGTATGTGCTAGCTCATTGTGCAGGGCAGAGATTTGAAGAGAGATATCATTGAATGATGGAAGTGCACCATGGTCATTGGCAGGGAGACCAGGTGATCATGCAGCTTGCACATTGACTTAGAATGTGAGGTTAGTACGTGAGTTGCACTGCAAGCGGTTTCTAAATGCTTACACTGATTGAATAAACCTTCGCCGTAGTCTTCGTTGATGCCGAATCCAGCTGTAGGAGGCCACAGTGAGGCTGCCGTCAACTGCCCTGGTATCAGCTCCTCATCATGGACACTATTCCCACTGCTCACAAAGTCACGCCCTCCTTCATCCTCATCTTCATTCTTGCTGTTATGCTTACCCACACCCTCATCTTCTTCTGCTTCTGTTGAGCCACCATCTACCTCATGATCATCATCTAATCTGCGACTCGAGCCAGGAAGGAACTCTGTGGCAGCAGTCTGAGCGAGTGATTGATGGGGCGTCGAGTCACCAAGAATGGGATCGAGGTTGGGCCTGCCTTCCCAAAGCTCATGAAAGTCGCCAAACCACTCCCACTCCTCGTTTACAGTCACTACAGGAGAACTATCAGCAGAAGCACATACATGAGTAGCATGGGCCAAAATGCACGAATGAAATTAGGATTTCATGCAGCCTGCTGCAGTGTATTGCCCGCTCCAGTAGGCCGAAATTTAGCAGCAAGTTTCTTGTATTTTCTCTTACAACTGAAGCGGATTTTATGTTAGAATTTACCACAGATGATACAAATGTCAAAACATACTCTTGAACCCGCAGCCTGATCTTCTTCGCATACCACTTCGGCCGACGGGCATAGTCTGATTTCCTGCTGTCACTGTCCATCATAAAGACAAATTTTGATAGTGCCAGGTAGAGACTTTGAAGTTGCACTTTAGTACCACCAGTAACTGTCGCACGCTGTTCTGATTTGGCCACCTGTGAAGAGTCAGAGAAGAGCCGGAGGCATTCGGAAGGATTGTTGCAAAACCAGGTGAAAATGCGATGCATGCATTGTAAGGTGT
Organism: Somion occarium; assembly: GCA_964035595.1. NCBI lineage: Eukaryota > Fungi > Basidiomycota > Agaricomycetes > Polyporales > Cerrenaceae > Somion > Somion occarium. The sequence goes on from OZ037947.1 coordinate 1,092,829, forward strand.
GTAGAAGGCTGATGCGTACCGAGATGAAATACGGTCGCAGAGGAGAGTGGTCTCTGACTACTCTCGATGGGGTGAAGTCCTACTTGTGACTGTAGTGATTTAGTTCAGTAGTCGAGGAGAATACTGAAGAGTATGGGTGAAGAAACCGTATACAGAATGGTCCTTCAAGATCCAGTAGACAGTACCACTGCCTAGGTCGAGTGCGTTCGAGATGTCACACTCCCAAGTCCTGATCCTGCCTGTGTCTGATAGGGCAACAAGTCCTCCAACTGTCTCTCGAAGATGCTTGATGTACAGGAAGTACAGCTGAAGAGCTCCAAGTCCTGAAGGATGAGTCGCGATGAGTTCCTCTCCCTGTGCGTACCTCTCAACAGTCCCAACCACTGGTACAGCTGTCTCAACTCGAGAATCTCCCTCGACCAAGTCAAGTCTATCCCTCAGAAACCAAGCAATGAACCTCTCTGTAACCACCTCTTTTCCTTCCTTCATCTCGAAAGCAATATGACACACCTCCCAACAAGAGCCCTCAGGTACAAATCCCCTCGAGATGGGTATGAAAGGTATCTCGAAACGGTTGTTGACAATGCGAGGAAGTCCTAACCTCATTGAAAGACCAGCCAGTATGTTGTAAAGTGTGGGGATGTATTAGAGTAAACAGAAATCATATCTAAACAAGCTGAGAGAAATATAGTCCTATCGAAAAGATACTGATGTCGAAGCCTCCTCGAATTCGTAGTCGCGAATTGAGTGTTTGGAATGTTAGTCCTAAGTCAAGGGGGGGAAAGTCTCTGTCCTCCTTCTCAAAACCTCTTCGTCCTTTTGTGTTCCATTCCACCATCTCCATCTCGATCAGTCCCATCACGAAAACATCCCAACCAAACCATCTCCAACTCAATCCTGCCTTCCTGATTCATCGAGATCAGTCTTCACCTGGCTTGGCTCCCTGGGGCCTTCCTTCAACCGGTCTCTCGCAAGTCTCAATGCCGTGGTCAACCTTCTGCCTCAGTCAAGACCCACCGGACCTCTTCCTGCATGGATTGTTCAGCCGAAAGGACCTTCCCCTCCTTCGGGACTTCATACCCTTCTGCATCTCGACAACCTCCCAACCTTGATAGTCTTCTCCTCGATGTCCCAGATTGATCCTCTTAGATGATATGCTGCCTCGATACCTGACACAAAGTCTGAATGTGCTGTCGAACGTTTGTGTGTGACTATGCGAATGTTGTTCCTCAATCTCGCCGGAATTCCCGAAGATTGTGACTCTCTCGATTGGTTGGCCTGGATAACTAGAGTTCAAGCCTATACGGTAGGAATGCATCTCGATGCCGATGGAGGGGCAAGTAATGACTTTTTCTAATAGGAACTGGTGCAGTCTTGTCATGACGAGATTCGCGAGAATGGGGATAGTCTTCCTCGAGTTTTCGATGAGAGTGTCCTTGCACAGGCAGTAGTAATTATCGAGGACCTCTGTCTGGTCACCGAGCCTGTTCATGGTCCTCGCGAGAGGACCTCCTTCGGATTCTGTCATCTCGACAACTATGCACATGGAGGGCCACCAGCTGGTAGGTTGTTCATCAGATCTAGTGGTATGTCTTGAGGCTGATTCATGTCTAGAACTTCGAGTGATGCGATACTTGGCCGCAATAGATAAGGCACAACAATTTGCTGGCCTGGCTGGACAACGTCCTCAGGAGTCGTATCATATGGCTGAGGACCTTGTCTCCTTGCAGGCCGCATTGAACGACGAGTTGGTCGAGATGGATGAGTTGTCGAGATGATACACAGCTTTGAACCAGAGGATTGTGGGCTTGAGGCAGAGAGTAATCGAGATTGGTACCAGTACAGTTCAGAGGGGAACTCCTCATGTGAATCGCAACCATCATCACCAGGGCCGTCGCACAGAGGGGTAGGGCTGCCAGATCCAAGAGAGTGGTGTGATGGGTGCGTCCTGCCAGCTGAAGTCTCCTCGAGACTTGCCTCAGGTTCAGGTCTGAGTGGGATATGGTGTCCTGCACATCGAGTCTACCATATCGTAGGGATGTCCTGTCAATCTAAATAGAAGCCTCTTCAGTAACCTTTCCTTTCCTTCCCTCCGTCATGTGAACTTGGTTCATCTTGATGCGAGATGGCTTGAGGATTGTCGAGATGGATCTTGATGAGTGTCGAGATGGTGAGTGTGAGATGGTGTTGTTGTTTTCTGTATCGTGAAGATGGGAAGTCTAGCTACAAGAGATGGAGAGAAGAGAAATAAAGATGCGAGTGTTTGGAAAGTGTTTGTCGAGATGGTGTATATGGGTGAATTAGTTATCTATAAAGATGAGGTGAAGGAAAGAAGATGAGAATGAAAGCTTGTTGACTTTGTTTGTATGATATAGAGATAGAGGAAAGAGAGATAGAGAGATCGAGAGAGAGAAAAGGGAAATGGTGTCGAGACGGTATTGTCATGCTGAGAATGGAGTGGTATATTGTCTTGATGATAAGTGTTGTTGTGTTGCTGTGGTCTTGATGCATGCATGCTCTGTAGGGTGTGCACCATGTGCACACCTTACAGCGTTCACCCCGCCAGTGAACTTTCCCCTTAGGTATGTTCTCCTCAGCTTTGTTCTCCTCAGCTTTGTTCTCCTCAGCTTTGTTCTCCTCAGCTTTGTTCTCCTCAGCTTTGTTCTCCTCAGCTTTGTTCTCCTCAGCTTTGTTCTCCTCAGCTTTGTTCTCCTCAGCTTTGTTCTCCTCAGTTTCATTCTCCTCAGTTTCATTCTTCTCAGCATTGTTGCCCTTAGGTCTAGTTCGAGAAGGAACATGTGTCAGTGGGGGAGCTGCTGAGGAAGCTGGCACCACCTGGAAGACTATCTGTGGAGGTTATTGAGTAGGTTGCACATGCTGCTTCTGTGTGTGGTGAGACATGGCATGCAGATGACAATACAGCAGCATAAACTAGCAACAGAAAGGGTGGACGTTGAAGGGGGGAGAGAACCACACTACCAGAGTGTGCGGTTTAGTAGCAAATGCCCCCGCATGCATTTGGTGCGTGATTTTGGCGCCTATCGAAGCCTTGGTCACAGTCACAGTTTCCAATGTCCAAACTTGGTAGATCTAAGCCATTGTTGTTGTACACAGCATCGTGTTATTTCAGACCTCCCTTAAACTTTGAAAGAGGCTATTGTATTCCTTCCCACAACTTCAATCTGAGAAGTTCAATGAAACCTGGGAAGGTAGTCCAAAACCACCAATGCTGTATCTTCCTGATCACATTTATGGTGATTCATATGGCCAAACTCGAGCGCAGGCGTGGAGAACGCCCGCATTGATTATCTCACCAAGCCCATCCTGTATCTAACCTGATGAATAATGAATAACTTGTCATTTGAAACTGGAAAAGGCATTTTACAAGCTAGATATCAAAACCAAAATGAACTGAAGTACTGTACTCCGATATACCAGTCAAAACAAGAAAGGGAGACAACCTGAGATAGTTACGCAGCATTTGAACGTCGGCCCATTTGACGTTGCAGGGATTCAAGAGGTTAAGCTAAATGGGAGGAGCCCATTCTCAAAGAGACGAGGAAACGCTAGAAATTCAAGCATAGTTTAACCTTCTCAGCATGTTGTATGTGTTAGCTAAGTTTATGAACCATGTAAAATGAAAAGGCTTACCCGTGATGTTTCAAGGTCGATGCTATCAGCAAAGAGGGCTGCAAAAGAAGCCAAATGCAACAAACAACCTGCGGCGCACACAGAACAAGTGCTAGCCCTTTGCACGCATTGCTGTTGAATAACGAGATCACTTGTAACCATGCCTGTTGGTGAAATGGCCAAAGATGAAGCAACACTCTGCAAGTATTTACACCACCAATCCCTGGCATACTTCCCTGTGCAGCCGGCGCCCAACGCATAAGACCCTACGGTACACAAGCTGCACATAAACCAGATGCAGCTTTCAATTCTTGAATCCCATGATTTAACAGATGTCCATGCAGCCACCTTTGGGGCTACTACCCTGCATTCTTCATGGTACCGCAGAAGATCATGGAATGCAGTCGCAGGAATGTGCTCAAGTTCTGGGATGTCGGAGGTCACAAGACCAGTCATGGCCCATTTCAAACACTCGCGAGCAGCTACAAGCGCAAGATCACCCATTTTAACATGATAAGCTATCGTGAAGATGCAGGCTGGTGATGCCTTGATGAACGTGCTCTCTATTGCTCTGCCCATCTTCCCCAATGGTACCTCCATATCGTACTTTCGCAAAGCACATAATAAGTGATGCATAGATTCCAGGGTCTCTGGCACACGGTCCTCAATACCAGGATAGCTGCATCCTCATTGATATCAACGACTGGTAAAGAGGTGCTATCCATATCCTCCCCCTTCAGCAAGGAGAACATGTCTCCAAACACACTCAATGCGCAGGCCAAAATGACTTTATGTACGTGGAAATTGATTCCTCCAGCACGAAGGATGAAGTTTGCATTGATGAACTGGAAATCGCTAGCCAGCTGCTGAAGCTTCTCAGAGGACGGAACGTCATCCTGGGCTGATACCTGCCCTAAGTGCGAATCTGAAGTCGACATGATGAGGAGATGGCAGTGGGGATGAGACGGCCGGGTAAGGTTTACGGTCGGAAGGGCGCGATGCTATTGCATGGTGGAATGGCTTCGCTATCGCAGCTCAGCTTAGATCTGTCATATGCTGAATATGGCCACTATATGAAGCAGAATGAACATGAGGCTTACAGTAGATGCTTCGACTGTTCTATTGAACCTTAAATAATGTTTTTCACATACATAGTTAGTTCACTGAACTGCAGGTCCGCAACATGTGTGTATCCAAAGTCACAAATAGGGTTGGCACTGCAGAATGAAATCCGAGTAAGTCAATAGTAGGTTCCGATCTGAGAGGCACCAGCCACTGCGGACTCAGAAGATGACCCATTAGGAGTCAATTAGGCAGGTTCATGAGCACGTTGGAGGTAATTACAGGAGACGAGTAATAGCAGATGCACGATATAGGGGGTAGCTTGAATCTGAGCTTGCTTCTTTACCATTGCGATCTATCTTCAACGTTACTATTCAACATGGTGGCCTCAAGTAATAGCACAGCTCAGTCTCATTACAATCCGTATGAAAAGGATAGTAACAATTGTACCAATAATGAAGTCGAGCCTCAGCTCAATAGGAGCAGAGCAACATCCACTGACAACACTTGTAACACCGAGGAGGGGCCTGACGAGATTGAGAGCAAGCATGCCACAAAGCAAATTGAGGTATGTGTTCATTTCTGCTGATATTCATATCATGTACAAACTAACAATGTACACACTCTTAGCTTAAAGCTGCTGAAATGAATGCACTCAACACCATCAGAATGATCGTACCCAACCCAGGTCATCCTAGAATGAAGTCTGAGTCCCATAGTAATGTGGATGAGGTTACGATAAGCGTATTGGCTCTGTTCTCAATTGCAGTAAATGGGTCGTTGCCCCTCTCACAGTTTCGCTTTGGTGACTCTCCCCTTTCGAAGGCTCTGGCTGGGTCGATCCCAAATGCGGCACCCTCTTCCTCTGAACTGGCCAAATTTCCAACTGCAGCTCAGGAGATGGCCGCTGATCATCATGATGATGACGAAATTGAGGCTGCTGACTATAATGACATCGAAGAATTTGAGCCTGCTGATGATTATGACATTGACAAAATTGAGCCTGCTGGCCTTTACGATGACGAGGAGCTTGAATTGGGCTATTATGAAGAAGATGGTGCATTTGATGGTATGAACTATGAAGACGCCGCCGCAAAATGTAAGTCGCTTGAACATACGAGGCAGTAACATGGAAGTATGAACTGATACCATGACACCTTATTTTGCAGTGAACGGCATCTTTGGTTGGGCTGGTATGTAGTAGTTATGTCATTTTGTACAATAATCTGACTCTAGTAACTAAAGGTATGACGAGTTGTAATAAAGTTGATTCCTGCTGCCTCACTTCCAAAACTTAAATTTACTCATAGGTTCAGTGCCTTGTGGGCTACGACAATTACTACCATGACACTGGAAACATCTTCGAGAATATGAGCCATGAAGGTGCTGCTGCGGTATGTAAGTAGCAAATTCATTGGAACTTCTATGCACTTAAAAAATCCAGTGGCATCAGTATTGCATGGTCGTTGTTACGATATGGTCTACTGACTCCAGTGTACCGTATTGCTCAATCATTCCACCTGATCATGATCCGTGTTGTATGTTTGGGCGAGTCACTGGCAATGTTGAAGCACCAAATTGAATCAGGTTATATACGCCCTCTTTAGGAAGTCCGCTCATGCCAGTTGACAGTGGCGGGTCAGCCACATCGAACCTAATATCGATCATATGTTTAGCAGGTGCAAGTGGTTACAGCCCCTCAGACTCAAACCGTAGATAGTTCTCAATAGTTCTCGATCCATTGCCTCCTTTTATATATTTGCTCCCGATAGCTCAGGTTTCACTGAATTTCTAGCTCGCTGTTGAGTCGCAAACTGTTGTAGCATCTCACTCTTCACACTCGTCTATATAACGATGGCTCAACAGTTTGCTGCACCCAATGGTCTATGGATCCTACGGAAAGATGCTCAGAAACAATATAATGTAAGCAGTAGCTCATGGATCTCATATCGACTAGGCACTGATCCTCTACGTAGCTTGCACCTTCAGATCTAGATGGGATTCGTCCTATCTCTCAGGAAGAAAACCCGCATGGAGGTCCTCACGACATGTTTAGATACAATGTCATCGACGTGCAGGCTTTAGTTCAGTGCATCCAGGTTTACGCTGACCCCAGCACTGGTCCAAATGACTTAGCCCCTAGGAATGGCCTGCGAATCCTGCACATGAGAGCTTTAGAAACATATAGTGTGAGTGCTATCTGTATTTAAACATTGAACATTGGCGTGATTGGACCGGCTAATAACATATCGAACACAGTTGCAGCCTTGTCAGCTGGATCGCATTAAGCTGATCAGCATCGAAACTAACCCCCACAATCACAATGCTGCGCCTATGCGCTATTACAATCTCAATGGTGTACAGGTACGAATTTCTCTTATTCGGGGTATGATGAGTTGGTTCCTAAATGGTGTTCTTGCAGGCTCTTTCACTTCGAATTACTCATGCTGCTGAAAATCCTGTCTAATCTTCACCGATGATGCAGATACAGCTATAGTATCAATGGATTTGGGTTCAGAGTCGCTTTGTTTCAATGAGTATATCGAGATGTCAAGGTGTGGTGTAAATGTATTGTTTTCTGATACGGCTTCGTAAACAGGTGGTATCGCCGTTAAGCAGGGACGGTATGGCATCTGCAAATTTGTAGTATTGACAATGGAAGGATGTGTTTTGCGATACTGTAACATTAGCAAAAATGTGGATGTATAATTACTAAGATGGCTGCAACTCGGGGGTTCAGTCTTGGTCACGAAGCCGTGTGTACGATGTCTCAGTAGACGATGCAGAACGACTGTATACATTTTACCAATGTGAGAATAAACACTACACTACACATCGAGCACCACATAGCTGAAGTTCTAGAACACACATATCAAATGGAATAAGATCTCATCCCACGTTCGAATCGAGAAGTCGCTGTCGACTAGAGGAAGAGTTGAATATTGCATGATAAAGTGAGCATTCCAAAACATGCATGATTGGAAGACATTCTTACATTGGCATTGTTCATGTGTAAGGTGTAGCTCAAAGCAAAAAGTCATCCTCATCAAGCTCCAAGGGAACCTACGAACCATTTAAATTCAACAGGAGTGGAAATGCACAAAAGCTGTAATATGCTCACATTCTCGATTGCTGCCCTGACCTGCTTCTCAAATCCTTCATTGAATTTCGTCAGCTGATACATGGCAGGGGGTCCACAAATGCTGCACTTCGATGCACCATCAGCATATTTCTTCAGAAAGCCCTCGTCACTGTAGTCAATGCCGAGAGGCTGGACTTTCAGCCTTTCACCGAGGGCAGAGATGTAGTCTAACCACCATCGCTTCACACTCGGATGCTGGTTTCTCGAAGACAGAAGGCGGTCATCGCTGGTATCGGGGAAACGATCACTGAAAGATCCTTTGCAGTCAGATGTCCTACATTGGAGCCATATCCAGTCTAGTCCCTGTGGCCGAAGGTTACTGCATTGCTCCTTAGCTACGTCTCCACATTTGACATGATATCGAAGTAACTGCTGAAATGTCCCAACATGAAACTGGTTGTATTCGGGGACGTGAGTGGTGGCAAGATCAAAAATGTTCTGTGATAGCATGTGCCATGCAGCCGTGCGAGCAACATCGTCCACTAGACCTGAGCTCATGGCGATATAGAAAACGCGACCAGGGCTCTCGGCTGCCTTTGCCTCCAACTGCTTCGCGACTCGCATGCATATTTTCTCCACATCATACTTGCGTAGAGCAAGAAGAAGGCGGTGTATATCATTAAGGTTGTTGAAATCAGGATCGTTGACGGAATGATAGAGCATGGAGAGGAGGTCGTGAATGACTTGGGCACTTTCCACGAGTTCAATGATAGGCACACCCTTCTGCGACGTCTGATTGCCGGGAAGAGAGAACATATCTTTGAATATGGGGGAGACATGGGAAAGGATGAATTTGTGAGCCTGAAAATCAACTCCACCAGCACGGATGATAATGTCTGCATCATCGAACTGGAAATTATCGGCAAGGTTCTGCGACTCGTCATTTCCCGGAACGTCATTGTTGGGGTTATCGCTGACAGACATGTCGTGAGATAACAATGAAGAGGGCGGGGGGGATGCGCTGGAAGCAAAAGTGAGAGAGGAGAGGGGATGTAGAGTGCAAGAGGTATAGAAGATGCCGGTGAGAGGGGGGGCAATTTTAATAGGCTCACCCGGTGAAAAGGCGGCGATAGGGCTCGCGATTGAGCATCTGCAGCAAACACGAGGCCAGCTTCTTTGAAGGAACGATGATATGTGACCTAAGTTTACATGGGAAAGAGCTCATATTGTCCTTCCCTCGTTAGTCGCAGCTATATATAATGTAGACTGCTATGGAAGCCAGGCGCAAGCTGCTCTTCTGGATTGAAATCAATACCGGAAAATTCCAATTGATCGAAATTAGATCATAGAGTCATCCTCTGACCTAAAAATGATTTTATAAAGTGAATGCAATAGAGGCGTGTGCTATGACCGACCTTTTCTACCTCAGACGTAACTTATTTTGCAAGAAGTCTTGCGAATTTCGTCACGTCTATGAGGGATGACGGGCTGCATATGGGACACAACTTTGCTCTCTGTACACAGTCATTGAGCAGGCTGGGATCGGTCATATCGACACCCAGAGGCTGAATCCTTAATCTATCCCCCGGAGCGTCTTTGTAGTCCATCCACCATTTTGGGGGGAGCACAGACTGGAGGGGAGAGGTGATGCCATTATGGCGGCGTATGGTCACCTATGAGGGTGCAGGGGCGCACTGAGGGAACGTGCACGATAACCAGCACCATTCCTTCATACTGGTTCTTACACTCAACCAACCCAAATTGGTGACAGCCTCTGAAAGAGCAGCTTCCCTGCATTGCAGGCGATATTGAATCAGTTTTTGGAAGGTGGATAGCGGCAGGTTGTAATGAGATACTTCTGGTGGCGGTAGCCATCATAGTCTGCCTGAGTGGACAACGAGCCGCGAAACGTGCGGTCTCTTTCAGTCCCGCGTTTCAGGCTACGGCGAACGCTTGAATAGAGGCGCTGATGGCGTGAGCCAACAATTCTCTCGCCATACGAATTCGACCTTTCTCCATATCGTCCTTGCGGAGTGCAAGTAGAGAACTGTGAAGCGAACGCAAATCAAGATCCCGTGGATCCTGTGCATGCGGATAATAAAGACATAGCACCCGATGAAAGGTGAGTGCATCTTCATCGAGGGCGATGATTGCAATGTCACACCCATCCGCGCCTTTCTGAGAAGGACCGTCGGATGGTAGCGACAGCATATCCTTGAATACGGGTGATGCATTCGCGAGAGTAAATTTGTGGACGAAGAAATCCACCCCACTGGCGCGAATGACGATATCCGCATCAGTGAATTGGTAGTCATTCGTCAGCTTCATGAAATCCTCCTGAGTTGCCGTCGTTGCTGCACTAGTATCTGTCGTTGCCATCCTGAATAGTACAGTGAGTAGTAATAGAGAGCGTTATCGATCAAAGCTTGCATGAGGATGCAGCTGACACCTCGCATGAAGCTGTCTTCTCAGGCAGAAGGAGGCTGTTGACACGACAGGAATAGCTCCCTTACGCGTTTCGACGCTCAAGGCGTACACGAGACGCAATTCATGACCTCTTTCATTCAGCCATCGGGAAACAGAAGACGTTATATTTGTGCAAAGATACGTACGAGGAACTTTGACAGCCGTCACTGTGGGAAGAATTCGTGGTGGTTTCAACCCTAGTGGCATGGGCCGCATGCTGGTACGTAAATGAGTTGAACCTTGGAAGAATAATATGGCTAGGCAGACCCATAAACATCATATGACGGTCTAAGGATGATGAAGGTCAAGAAAGAGACTTCGTAGGCTCGAAAATCATCGATCAACGTTCAACCATATGTGACCGCACGTGTCGGAAATCGTCGATCCGATCAAATTTGAACGACTATGCGGCCGTAAGCTTACATAGCGCGATCATGTTGCCACCGTAAACTGTGCAGTGTGAAGTTCAAATTCATCGTATATGATAACAACGGAAGTTCTAGCATAGACATCAAACATGGCGACGAATCAGCGGTTCAGGGCATTCATCAGATTGGAATCTCAGCCAGAGCCAGTCCGAACGTGCTACATTTTGAGTAACGCCAGCTTGGACTTCCGCTTGCGCTTGTGCCACTTCTCCACATTCGATATGGTATCGCAGCAATTTCTGGAATGTTTCCGCAGATAGCTTCTTGTTCTCGGGAATGACGCTGGTGATCAAGGTATTCCTTTCGAGTAACAATGTACCCTGAGCAGCAGCGCGAGCGGTATCCGCCAATCCTGCATGGCAAGCAATGGCGAAGATTCGCGCTGACTTGCCCCATGCTGCCCTCTCAAGTCGTCGTGCCATACGTGCCTTTAATTTCAACATTTCGTACTTGCGTAGAGCAAGCAGAACGCGATGCATCACGATCAGATCGCTGATATTGGGATCGTCGATGTTAGGGTAAAGGAGGGAAAGTACGTCGTGAATGGATTGTGCATCCTCGGTCACCTCAACGATGGGTACGCCCTCTTGCGAACTCTCGTTGCGGGGAAGGGAAAATATGTGTTTGAAGACGGGGGATGCAAGCGAGAGGATAAGTTTGTGAGCAGAGAAGTTGGCTCCTCCTGCACGAATGATCACATCTGCATCTTCGAACTGGAATTTTTCAGCCAACGAGACGTCGATGTCGGTAGCAGTCATGTCGAGCGTTGGACAGCAGAGAACAGGAAGGCTATTGGTCTTCTTCTCTGAGGTGCACGGAGAGAATGGATGGACGATGGCGTTATAAGCTCCTGGTAAGCAGAGGAACATGAGGTTTACGACAGTCCATCCGCAGGCGACATGAGACAGTCTTCTCCGAACCGATCTGGGACGATGGACACCATTCTACTGGTCCTGGAAGGGAAACACGTCGAGCTTGAATAGATGTATTAAGACATGTTAGATAGTTTGAATTTCGTTATAAGGCCCATCTGTACTCACCATGTGCAAATAACAGCCATTCCGTTCGCAATCAAGTGCTGTTTTAAGTCAGTAGAGACAGCAACCTGGTATTTCGAGAGAGATCAACTCGGTGTGATATCCTCGCAAATCCACTTAGCTCTATTCCTTACATGGCGTGATAAAAAGCCTCATCGTAGCAGGCAACAATGGATTTTGCGATTCGGTAACATGTACATTTCAATCCGCTTGTGGCAAGTCCCCACCGTAAGCCGATACGTAAAGCAACTATTCATTGGCTAGCGGATTCAGAAAAAGAGTCAATAACGGGACGCCTCTCCCGCGAAGAAAGCAATCAGGACAGTATAATTGGCCATGAAAAGATACTCGTTCAGATCATAAAATCGTTGTCATCCAATTTTAGCTCAACCTGTCAAAAGGAGTATCCCACTTCAATTAGTTGATTACGAAAATGAATCCCGGATTACTTACGTTCGCTACCGCGCTCTTCACTCGCGCCTCGAGCAGCCCAGCGAACTTCATCAAGTCAGGTATCGCCCTAGGACCGCACGTCGCACATTTGGACGAGACATGTGAACATCTCTGTAGCAAATCGCGATCGGCGAAGTCCACAGATGCAGGTTGCACTTTGAGCTTCTCCCCAAGATAGGCCAAATAGTCCAGCCACCACTTTTTTGGATAGACCTCCAACGAACGTGATTTTTTAGAACCCTGCAATCTAAGTCTGACAAGACTCGACCCCCCGGGACATTCCAAAGTCGGAGGTTGGCACTCTGCGCATCCAAACCAAGACCAATCCGATGGCATACCAGTACAGACATTACTGGCCTGCTGTGCCCCCAATTGTGCCTGCGCCACCTCTCCACATAGGGTATGATAGCGAATTAAATTTTGGAATACCTCCGCAGATATACTGTGATTCTCGGGTGTGAAGCTGAGGATCAATTCTGATCGTTCGACTGATAGTGTGTGTTGCGCCGCAATGCGAACAACATCTGGCAGCATTGCGTGATAAGCAATGGCAAAGACTCGCGCAGGGTTTTCAGGCGCCTTTGCCTGCAGCCGTTTCGCAATGCGTGTCTTGAGTTTCGCTATATCGTACTTGCGCGAGGCAAGCAATATGCGATGGATCGCGCACAGATCGCTGAGATCAGGGTCCTCGGTGTTGTAATGAAGAAATGAGAGAAGGTTATGGATGGTCTGGGCATCCTCCGTCACTTCAACGACAGGTAAACCCTCCTGCGCAGCTTCATTGCGAGGAAGGGTGAACATGTCTTTGAATATGGTGGAGGCATGGCTGAGGATGAACTTGTAGGTGGCGAAATCGACGCCTCCTGCGCGAATGATGACATCTGCATCATCGGACTGGAAGTTCTCCGCAAGCCTCTTCAACTCCTCGTTTCCCGTGGTATCAGCGGCAGCGTCGTTCGCAGACATGGTGCTCTGGAAAGATAGAGGGATGAGGGAGGGGCGAAAGTTGATGAACGGAATGGACGATGGTGGCGATCCTGGGTCAGGAGAGAATGATAAGGTTCAGAAGATCTTTATCCGCAGGCAACACGAGGTGGGTTTCTCAGGCCAGGTAAATCCATTGCAGGAGAGGAAATACGCATTCCTGCTGTGACTATGCTAATGCGGTTATGACTAGTCCTGGGGCAATACTGCCTGAAGCGACGAGTAATTCGTGCAACTTCTCAAGACCAGTGCCGATGTCAACGGAGTGCGACCTGGAAAGTAAACCTAATTCTGCTACATTGGAATTAGATTCCTTTACGCTTGAGCGTGTGGCTGTACGTAGATTGGGAAGCCACCTCAACGCCATCCACAGTAAATTAATTTCAAAGCTGAAGCTGAAGCGTGACCTGGGGAAAGGAAAACGGAGAATGCCAATTAAGTAGAACATTCCTCAGAGAATTAACCATGACTCTTACCAACGCAATACGAGAGTCCAGTTCCTTGCCAAATAGCTCGACAACGGTGTGGATCTTGTAGACGACATGCATTGGAAGGTCGCAAGGAGGACATCCGTACGATTTTCGCATAGTCTCCCACGCGAATGTTCCACTGGTAACCGCAGACGAGGAAGGTCGAGTGACCAGAACTGACTTCGCGCTAGACAGAAAAACGCGAAGCCAATCTGCCAATCCTGTCGCTTGAGTCGATCCCTTGTACAGTTTATCGCAATGTTGACATGCAAGCGAGTTCATAAGTTGATTGGCCCATGGGTAGTCGTCTGCCAGTTGGCAAGCTACTGCGGCGCATTTGCGATGATAGGAAATAAGCCTGAGCAAGTTCTCCGATGAGACATATCTGAACTCCACTGGGAGGGGAGGTTCCAGAGGCCAGAATGCCTCTCCCAACGTGAGGCGTGCGGCAACACGAGCATCGTCCTCCCAGCCCATCCTACAAGCCACGGCAAATGCTTTCAAGGAATCAGCTGCAGCAACAACGGACCATGAGGCCCGCGCACGTTTTGCTATAGCGTCCATTTGATATTTCTGCGCACCCTCTAGAACAGAACGTACGTCATCGATAGATGCTAAAACGGGATCTTCCATAGGGTAACAAAACGTGAAGAGAAGCAAGAGGGTGTGACTGTCCTCGGAGACTTTGACGGTGGGAAGGCCATGGAAGAAGTCATCAGGACTGCGTTCCGATGGTGGAGATTGCGGGAGGCAGAATATATCTTTGAATATGGGGGAAGCTTTGCCCAGGATGACTTTGTACATTTTGAAGTGTACGGAGTCGGATGATTGAATGATCACGTCGGCATCGTCGTCGTCGAACGGGCAGCCTGCGGGTCGTGGAGTGGGTACAACATTCTTGCAGCTACAACCCTCATTCATGATGCACGTATGCACGCACACGTACGGGACGACGGAAACACAACGAAACAAAGGAAACGTGAAAGCGGAGATGTTCACCAACCTTGAGGGAACAACGAGGCGGAAGCGGGAAGAACCTGGGAAGAACTCCCATAATTACACGGCGTTAAGTGGGAGAAGTGCCAAGCCCCAAATGGGCAGGTGTTGTGATGAAAAGAAGTGCGAAATGAAATTCGCGAGTAAACTAGAAGTGGTCCAGTGGACGAATGAAGTCTGTACAGAAGAATAAAATAGTGTAGATGAAGCATCGCTTGAGGAAATAAAGACAGACCTGCAGTACAATGTTCGTGCAGAGTTCACACGCCACCGCGCTTCTGGGGACAATAGAAGGGCACTCCTTGACATTGTGCACGGTAACAATGAGCGTCGTTCTCCGACGTCTCAGTATGACAGACCGAGGAGACGTGAATGTTCATTAAGCCAGTCGCCTTTGATGATATTCGGTGACTCTCAAGAGCTCTCAAGTACCCTCGTCGTCATTAGGGTACCTTGGCTAGCATATATATGGAAGTGATAAGCAGCCTGAGCATGCGTTGTCAAGCAGAAGATGTCAAGTTGAACAGAATCTCGATATTAGGGTAGGCAAAATGACAGAGATGCGTGGGAGGGAGATGCCATAAGCGGGGTCTAGGCCGGGGAGTCGGCGAGTCGGAAGATTGGAGAGGCTGGTGCCATGCAATAGGCCGGGGGATAGGCCCTTTGTTCTTTTCGCTCACTCTTCTTAGCAGGACCTAATAAAAGTACCACGCTCCTTCAGCTCTATGGCTCACCGTCGCACCTACTCTGCCCGCCATCTCAACATGGGCCACCCTGGCGATTCTCCTCTCTCCCCTCCTTTGACCCCGCCGCTCGCCGCCCTCAACTCCTTCCAATACTCTGTCAGAAAACCACGGCAGTTCTGGCAACGTATCACCTTTCTCGCTCTCTTTGCACTCGTCGTCGTATCCGGATACGTCCTCCTCATTGCCCAACCGTCTCTCTCGCCTATTCCGTTTGGGGAGACTGACCATGCGCGCTCCGCTCTCGGAAGTCAACGATTGTCGAGGCTTTCTCAACAAGCAAGTCGACTCGCCGCTTTGCGACATAAGTCGCCATTTGGCGGTACGGCAAAAACAGCAGTTAGACTGAATCGCGAGCAGGAACTTGCGGCTGTCTCTGCTTTCCTTGCCAGCTTGCCTCAGAATGTGATCCCATCATCCGTCGACCCCTCGAAACCTATCGACCCACAGCTGGTCCTCGACTTTGATACTCAGAGTCCGCATGCTTTGGAGGAGATTGATGCATTAGTGAACGAGACTTGGGCACGCAACCCAGTCTTTCTTTATGCCAAGGCATGTAGTCTTGTGGATGTACTTTCGGCGAATTCTGACCGTCCCGCCGTTCATCTATCTAGACCCATTCTCCACTCTCACGAGAACTCAAGCAAATGCTTGAAGATATGAACCTCTTACCATCTCCCACAATAATAGATGTCGACCAACGACGTATGTCTTTTAGTTCCATGCCCTTGTTTTTGCCATCAGACAACTTATATCTTGATGTACTGATATCTCTCCGTAGCTGATGAATCTGTCCTTACACCTCTGCTCCATCGCCTCACATCTACATCTGACCTCCCCATTCTCCTCATTGGTGGCCACACCATCGGCTCAATACCAGAAATTCGGTATCTGTACGCAAAGGGCGAACTGTCAAGGATGATCAACAGAGCGGGAGGTATCGTGGACGGTGCCAAGAAGAAGAAGGGCCGCAAGCACTAAGGCCTTTTCGGTGCCTTTAACATGCCTTTCCGGCCCCCTCCTTCGTTATCTCGACTACCACCGACACCCACGCTAATGTTCGGCCGATGCTTGCCCCGTTGTTGCACGCAAGTCGGTCATACCTTGCTTGTAAAGGGCTCCTGGACACCGATAACCATCCTTCACACGTACATATACGCCACGAACATTATTCCCCTCCCTCTTTCTCTCTCCTGCTCAGGTGTTTCTGATACTACCGATGCTTGTGGTCATAAATTAGAAGTGCTTGGGACTATTAACTCCATCTTTTGTAGACTAGAACACGATCATCAACCACTCTCATTTCTCGGTTGTGGACTTTGGTACTAGTTTGGCTGGTTGTACGAGTATAGAACTTCACCTTCGCCTCCGCCGCTCCCCTCCCCTCCATTACCTCCCTTACACCCTTCCTGTCCTCCACATCCTCCACATCTTCTACCTCTACCTGTTCATTCTTCGCTGCCCGCCTGCTTGCCTGTCTTCATTGACTTCTCTTCTTTGAACCGGGCACCACCTTGCTTCGACTTCTAACATACCTCTTCCCCATTCATACCCCACGTGCACCTTGCATTTGACTCTGGTTCTTGATATCGATACATCACTATCATAAACTTATCATAGCAGTTTTTTTTTCGAATGTCCTTGGTTACAATCCAACAGCCTTTGACTAGTTGCGTAGGCGATTGTGTTATGAAGGTTGGTTCATCGCTTCCTCAAGCCTCATTGTACTTTGAGGCTCAGGAGTTGCTACTCGAGTGCATATACTCACATGTTCTCCGGTCAGCGACGTCATCTGTCAGTCCCTAGTGAAAATGGCCTTACAGTGGCGGGCGGGTGTTGGTGGCGGTCGATCATGATCTCTACACCGGGATGTCAACGCGACAAGGTTAGGCTAAGACCTTCCTGTACCACTAGCATGGGCTCTTGGACAGATTGCGCCGATACAGCGATACAGCTGTGCTTACTGTACATATGGATACTAAGATACTAAGTAGGTATCCAGGTGTCTATCTATCGCCGCGCCCAAGATGATTGACTTCCTGTGACATCCGGACAAGCATGTGAACGGGGTTTTAGGGAACTGTGTGGGCTTTCTTGCAGGTTTCGAGCATGGGGGACAAGGCGAACGTATCAGTATAATGGGATCGAGACGGCTGAGGGATATACAGTATGGACGAGAATCGAGTCGCATTAAATTGAAAAGTGGAATGAGTCCATCAAAGTCGTACAGAAGTCATATCTCGCCTTATCAACTGATTCAACCAACATTCCCAGTGACAAACATAGAAAGTCGGACATTCAGCATAGTCTGGCCCTACCCTGGATGTTCAACCTTCTTCAACAGCCATCTAGAGCCATATCATAGTCTGTATTCATAGCTAGCGTCACACTCATGGCGTTCAATTAGAACTTAGAAATTGCGAGATGCCCATTGGGTCTGACCGAATACGTTTCGAAGCTCTCGTTGGCGCTTCCTTCTGCCTACGTGGTTCATTTTTCGACGAAGAGTCAAAGAGTCTCTAATCCATTCTTCATCGTCGTCAAGGTCGATCCTGTCATAGGTAAGGTAGGTTCTGCTGAAGACACGCCGGCTGCCTCATTGTTTTCGCAAGCTATTTATTTGGCTCCACACGCCGGTGTCGCGCAATACGACCAAAGCACAGGAAGAAGCATTTTCGTAAGGGTAAACCACAACTATGGCGCACTCTGGACCTCCCGACAAACACGATACAAAGGCATTTGATATTCACGGAGCTATATATGTAGTACAAGACGAGGCGATTCAAGAAAATGAAAACTAGCTAAGTACAATGTCCTTCTCTTCCGGGTACTGCCAGTGTTCTGCAAAACGACTACCACCCTGTCAGGTATAAACGGTCACGGGCAAGAGGGGATGGCTCCTCAAATCCCCTCAACTCCACTCCCTTCTCCAGTATAGGGAGGTCCTCATCGTCGTCTGCGAGTGTCAAAGGCGAGAGCAGGGGTGTGGACAAGGGAGTGGATGGCGAAGTGAGCTCATCGCCATCGATGAAGCCATCCTCCAACCAAGGGAGGCGGAGCGCACGGAGGACGAAGTCGTCTTTGTCCTCATAGAGTGATGGGGCCGTTGCCACACTCGACTGTGACACCACAAGCGTCGCAGAGTGAGCCAGAGGGCAGAAAGGTGTTGGCCTCTCTGTTAGCAATGGCTCTTTCTGTGATGTTTGTGGTTGTGCCATCGGGCTCGGCCACTCAACGGTCTCATTCGCAAGGCTAGGATCATCGGCTAACCAGAGTGGCATAGCGGGGAGGGAGATGGTGTTGCCGGTGTCGTACAATGCGAGGGGGGTGTAAGGGCTCTTACGAACCGGGGCCAGTGTGAAATGGATGGGTGTGGTCGTTGGTTCCTCGCTGTCACCAAAGGGGTCAAAACGGAAGGGGGGCGAAGATGAGGGAGGTGGCCACTGGAAGATGTCGTTGGCCGTGGTGCGTCGCACGGGCTTCTGCGCGAAAGCGAAGCGCGATGATTCTTTCGGAGGGGTGTAGGTCCAGTAGTGGGGACTGTGGCGTTTGTCGGTAGGGAACTGCTCATCGGACGTGGTGGCCCCGCCGACGGAGCTCGCATTACAGTCCTCCCATGTGGGGGCACCAATGTCCTTGACCTTCATCAAGGTTCGTGTCAGTCGTTGTTCTGTACGTATGTGTGGCCACTACTCACCATGAAGGCATCAAAGCCAGCGAGCGAGGGTGAAGTCTGAGTGGCCATCGTGGCGTAACTAGAGATATCGAATGTGGAGAATTGTAGTGGGTAGTGCAACACAAGTAGCAGAAGCTTGGATGAAGAACGGTGGTGAGTGCAAGTTCTCTCGTACGAGGGAAAGGTTAACAAAGGCGGTGGATGCAGAACGAGGTGCAGAAGGGGGCGCAAGTACCCTCCCTCCTTATATAGGCGTACCCTTTTGGGATCAACGCCACTCGCGTTGCGACTCATGTGACCGCGAATGATTCCACATGGTCTGAGTTGAGTGCGACGTTTCGATAAGAACGTCCAACCCGTCTACTAGCTTTTAGGCTGAACGGAAGAAATGATCTGGTAGAGCGTGTCAGCAAGCTCCGGGTTCATTGTTTGACTTTGGGTATCGATCAATCAGGGAGCATTCGGTATAATGTATGTTGTCTTTGACAATCGCGTCGTTCTTTTACGGTCCTCCCCTTGCTAAAATCCCAACACCCCACGTAAGGCGATCAACGATCACGCTGAAGGTGTACGACGGGCTCTTCCGGGGGAGATGAACGGAACCGGCGTGGAGCTAGGTCTGAAGTATTTCATCGATATCTGATTCGCACGGGACGGGACGGGCTGGTTGACGAGGTTGCTCGTATGCTCTGCCGCCATCAACGCAGTGGAGGGCCCAGACATGAAGTGAGCCCTCTACCACTAATTAAATACACACTCTCTTAATGACGTGTCTTCTGGTGAGATGGATAGGGCTGGTGGGGTTGCTCTCGAAACATCCGAGTTTAGACGTGCACCCTTCGATCGAGCATGCAAATCTGTTGCGGTACTGGCCGGATTCAAACCCGTTGTGAGCCCCCTAATTCTGAGAGGATCTTCCCTATGCACTCCTCTTGGGACACTCTGCGGATGCTGTCCAGATTTCTGCACAAATCGTCACATTCACTATGGTAGAGAGATTCAGCACAAATGCAGTATGGATCCATCAGTCATCGCAATATCCTATTGCTTCCGAGCGGTTGTGTGGTTTGGACGCGTTCAAAGCCCCTTGTACAGTCTTATTCTGTTTCCGAGTATATCTGCGTCTGAGCGTGCGCACTTCGGTATTCAATTTGGCTATTCGGCTTGTCACCTACAAATGTATATATGAAGGTCTCGATGCACATTCCGACAAGGAACATCAGTAGGCATCATCGTCGCCGAACGAGATACTCTACGAATCAGACTTGATGTTACTTCCTCAGTTGAGGCGAGATTAATTTCAAATTGTTTGAATCTTCCGTCGCAAACTCATTTCCGCCGTTACGCACTGTTCTTGCATCCTGAAGTGTTATCTTTATCACAGTCATCACGCTCGAGCATGAGGTCAGTGTCGTTAAATGTTGCAAGATTCTGAGGCGCTCCCGTTCTGCCGCGTCGATTACTTATCATTTACTTTTCTTAACAAGTAAGTGCTGTACATCATCTCTGTTGCTCGGCACACTTGGACACGATCACTTGTACCGTGCACTGAGTATTTTGAATGGTTCTGGATGCGGTAGAGCACAGCCGTCCCTCGCCGGATTTCGCCCCGAGTGTCACACCCATAAAAGGGAAGACCTGGAACTATTGTGTCCAGATATAACTTATCGTCATTTCCCATGTACTGTAACTTACACCTATTCGCTACTTAGTGTAGACTCAGTGAACGGTTTCGACCCTTCCCTCTACTTCTGGTCGGGCTCGGTGAGCTGCCTGCAAAGCAACGAGGTGGGTACCTCTTTTGACGAAGACGTAAGGGCCGGAAGCGCATATGAATATTAAACTCACTCAAGTTGTATCGGAAAGTAGGACACAATGAGCGACGTCGAGCTCAAAGACCAGAGCCAGACTCCAAAGTCTGCAGACTCCGATACCCTCGATCCTCTTCCAACGGCTACAACATTTGCAAGCCCTGTTGCCCATCATGGCGTACAAGGCTATCCTGCGCTTCGCCACCGCCGCCAATCCGTATCTTCTGCTCTCAGCCACCACACGTCAATCCAGAGTGCAGCTTCTCTCGCTTCAATCGACAGACCACCTTCACGCACGTCGTCACCTGAGGGAAAGCTCCCCGCAGCAAAAGTATATCACCCATTGTCACCTCACGTCCTTGCCTTGTTGATGCCTGCATCGATATTTGGCGTCTTGGCGAGGTTGGGCATTCAAGCGTTAGCGGGGTATGACGGTAAGAGTATCTTCCCGCTTGCCTGGGTGCAGGTGATGGGATGCGTGATTATGGGATTCGGAGTCGGTATTAAGGATCCACTTGGTCAGTTGTAAGTTCACCTGTTTGATTCTTGACGATACGTTATCGTTGATCGTGTTAGCTATGGTCCCCTGTATACTGCATTGACTACCGGATTCTGTGGATCGTTGACCACATTTTCTGGGTGGCAACTAGATGTCTTTCAATCATGGTTAAATGTTGATCAGGAACCTCGAGACTGGTTCCGTGATGTCAGTGTTATCTTCCTCTGGCATAGCGATGTCTGAATTTCGACATAGGTCATAGACGGCCTAACAAAGAGTTTGTTTACGCTGGCACTATCACTCGCCGCCGTCATGTTCGGCTCCCACTGTGCATCAATTCTGCGAAGACGCATCCTACCACCGATCCAATTAGCCCCACCACCCCGCATAGTTCGCTATAGCGTATCGGTATTGGGAGTACTAATATATGCAGCAGCATACCCTGCATACTTTGAATTGCCTGCAAAGTTCCGACACCAAGCAACAGCGGCGCTGTTGTTTAGCTTTCCAGGCACCTTGTCACGCTACCTCTTGTCGATATACCTCAACCCAGCGCTGTCATTATTTCCATTGGGGACGTTTACAGCGAACATGTTCGGCACGGCAATGCTGGGGGTGTTCCATGTCCTGCAAGGACTCAGAAGTCCGCTTAGCCCGAATGCTTGTGCGGTGATGCAAGGCCTCGCGGATGGGTACTGCGGTTGTTTGACAACGGTAAGCACATTTGCGGTAGAAGTGGTGACATTGGAAGAGGAGAAGAGTTGGTTCTATGTCGTGTTGAGTTGGGTGACGGCGCAGCTATTGTTGCTGGTGATTTTGGGCCCGTCGTACTGGGCCGGCAACGTGAATGAACAGACCACATGTGTTTTCATTTCGTAGAATTTGTAGCTAGTAGCTAGGTATTTCTGGACGAAAATCGTTATACCCCTATAGAGAAAAACTGCGACTGAATGTGTCTTTTATCATTGAGAAAGCTGATAGTATTTACTCAACCTCAATGAGAAAACCAAAGCGTCCAAACCAGGGATGATTAATGAGGGTGAGGCGCAAGTCCCCTAAATGGACTCAGCTGTGGCGATATCGCTTCCTCAGCATCGCGGAAGATTTTATGTCTGAGATGACCTCTATTGATAAGTTACCAGAGAGTTTCGATATATGGGGAGATCGGAACGTTCCTATATACCGAGCTCAATTGTGTCAAACTAGAGACACAATCCGTGAAGGTATGATAGAAATGATCTCTGAAAAGGTCAATTCAATTTCGCGGTCATCCAAGCTTTTCAAAAGCGTCCGCGAAAGCAGGATGAGCTTCGGTAATGTTGGGGGAGAAGGATTTAGCGGTTCGCCCTAGACGTGTGACACCCCCTTATATTTGTTAAGAAAAAAACAATAGTAATCTCATCTCACCATCCGTGCCATAGAAACCAAGTTTGGGGACCGCGCCAAATTTCATTGACTCTTAATCGGTGAAGTCAGCAACCTGGAGACGTTCGCTCTAGAAACCAGCCATACATTGAATATACAGCACACAGAAAGGATGATCTGGTGAAAACCTTTTTGGTGTATGCCCTACAGACTCCCAGTTCCATCCGGGGTTACCCAACTCTTCGATAGCGTCAATTTCTGATTTCGTCGGTCTGGAACAGGCCAAGAAGTTGACCTAAAGTCGCACCATGTTCGGAAAATCTCGAACGAACGTAGGTAGTTACTTGACTCGCCATAGAAGAGCCCTCGGCTTTGAAACAATGTACGATTGCTCGTATTCTCATGTGGAATAGCCATAAATCCCCAATCAAACTCAGGATTACCCAAATTGCGACCAATGAAGCCTGGTTACAAGAGATGAACTACAGCAAACCCAATGTTGTTAGTTCGTTCGGTCGACTCACCTGGGATCTTGACGATGGGGTCATCATTATGAGAATTTCCAATTTCTATGATGCCAACTATGCAATTTGGATCTTCGGTCACGCTACGCGGATCCACAGTATCAGCATGCGCGAGTGAAGAGTAAGACCAGATCTGATTTGCCGAGCCGCGACGATGGGGCCTGCTGTACCTCCGCCAATGACTAGGTAAGCAAGCTTTGAGGTGATGAACTCTTCTGTAGAGACGATTGGCATAATGAGTCACTTGCAAGGAACAAAACGGGATGAGATTGACACGGTGATTCTACGCAGTGGGCACCGAGAACTTCATTGATTGGCTCCTGAAATCAATACTGGTGAGGTACCAAGGAGTTTCAGCAGGAACATACAGCTCTACAATGTATGGGTAATCCCAAAGAATAAAAGGAGACATATCATGTTTTTAGTGGCCCGCTTGGCAGAAGGTACGAAATTCCCGATCCGGAGTATAATTACAATTGAGCTGTCCCGTTGAATGGCTCAGCTCTCGAGAGCTTTATCCCTCTCTCACGTTAATGTTTGATACCTGGACGATGAATGAAAGCATTAACAGAGTCCAGTGGAAAACTAGTGTGTGATTATAACGATTTGATCCATGTAGTTAGTAGAATTCGCACAGCGGCATTGTGAATTATGGCTAAATGGACGCTCACTTTTGTCTTGAAGACTCCTACAGGAGACGACCTCTACCCCAGATTCGTGTGATGCGGCAAACATCTTTACAGTATTCATACTTAGACGTCACTGTCTTACCCAACGTCCCCCTATCTTCTCAATGAGCATCTGGGCGTAGTCATGGAACAGCCTTTAGAAAAGGTGGGTCTAGATATTCTTGGCAAGAACTGGTCTTCCCTTAAAGAGTCAGGATCCGTCGTAAACCGTTGTCGCCGTTTCATGTCAAACTGTTTCATTACGGTTTCGTCATTGCAGTGGCTGAAGGCCGATACAAAACGTACTGCTTACATCAACTTATTATAGATGGGGAGATGTCATGATCCACAAGGAAGTGTCCGAGAGAACATACACAAAGAAGCCCAACCTCATGGTGGTCATTACAGTCACAGTTGGTAACTGCCACCGTGTGCTGTGAGCGTTAACGGCGCTTGATTTCGATCGATCGCGCCTGGCGCATCAAAATCCAATCGATCGATGCGTGTCGGCGTTTGGTGAAGTGAAGGTTTGGATCTCTTGCATTTGAAAGTTGAATGTTGTGGCCACGTCTTTATGTTGAAGCGCATCTTCTCTGAAATACTCTTGATATCTCTGTGACGAGATTTGGATGACTCATAGATTCCGATTCGGATGGTGATAGAGTGGAAACCCTTCGGCCTCTCGCTCAATCTTGAGCTTCGGACCATACACCTGTTGAAGCCTGCGGTACGACTCAGCTTCATTACAGCTTGTAGATATAGCGCTTCGTGAATTGATCTGCAAAATTCCAGCTCAATCCGCAGTACAAGTGGTCCTGAAACAGAGACGGGCTTAGGCGGCGGACGTCCTAACTAGGGGCTTCTCCAGTGGGTCCATAGATCTACCCACTGCGTACTGGGACACATAATAGAAGTATAGCTGAAATTAGGTTGATTGCTAAAGCTCATGCTCTTTGATGATATCAGCTCGCGAAATGGGTAGGTATCTGCCAGCTGTGCACACGCCATCTGGCGCGGTGTATGTTCTCATTCTAGTCTCCCCCGCGATGAGGTGAAAAAACAATGACATATACGGTGTTTATAGAGGTATCTTGGCGGCCGGACATGTTCGGATAATTATCTCCTTTCTCCTCAAATGCCGCTGAAACCCTTCTGAAACATGTAGGTCCAGTGTCCGTTACGGACTCTGGTGCTCAATAAGAAGCATAGATAATGCGAATCATCTCTCGTGGTGTCCCAGCTATTTATCGTACACCGTCTCTTATTATCATGGGTATGGTTTCAGCCGAAGATTTTCTTGCAGCCGATCTTGATTATCTCGTCATTGGAGGAGGAACAGCCGGATTGGTAGTCGCTGCTCGGTGAGTACTGTTGTTGATATTGTTTATGCTAGTATTCATACATCTGCGAAGGCTTACTGAGGGTCCTACTTGTGTGGTTGGCGTTCTCGAGGCGGGGCAATACCACAAAGATGACCCGAATGTCAACGTTCCAGGTGAGTTAAGCCACTAATTTCGACTTCTCGTATGAAGTTTTTTGAATGTTCTAATAACTGTCTAGGTTTTCTTTCGCGTAATATGGGCAATCCCGAACGTGATTGGGCTTTCTCCGTTGTGCCTCGTGAGATCACTAAGAACCGTAAATTGGTTCAGAACAGAGGCAAGGGTCTCGGAGGATCGTCTTCGGTACGAGAAGTGATCCTATATCAATCCTTTCATTAATTCCAATGTCCTCATTGACAGCTCAACTTCATGGTCTCCGTGAGACCAACAGGGAAAGAGATCGATGCCCTAGAGGGCCTGGGTAATCCAGGCTGGAACTGGGAATCCGTTTGGAAATACATGAGGAAGGTCCGTATCCTTGTTTCCTTCTTCATCTTGACAGTCTGTAATACAATCTTACGCAGAGCGAGCACTTACAGCCACCCGATTTGACGAAGGAAGATGCAGAAAGTCGCGGGGTTGCCCCGAATGCTGCTTTTCACGGAACAGAAGGTGAGGTCACCGTCTTGTATATTTTGACACTTAGAATACTATATACTGTTACAGGTCCCATTGCCAAGTCGTTCGCCACCATGATGTCTCACACTCATTCAGTGTTTATGGACGCATTGGAGAAGCTAGGAGTACCTCGAAACCCCGACGCAGTGCGTGCTCCTGCATTGATACACTTTCTGTGATTGACGTCACATGCATCAGGGAGGAGGCAATACAATTGGCAGCTTGCTGGTCCCCGTCTCAATTGACAAGGGTACTAAAACTAGGTCTTATGCTGCTAACGCATATTACGCCCCTAACGCTCAGAGACCCAATCTCCTCGTCTTCACTGGGGCCCACGTTACGAAGGTGCGCTCTTCACTTTCTCGTCTTGTAGAGATAGCTAAAATTGCAGCAGATCATACTTGAACCGTCTCGTCAAGGCTTGCATCGTGCTATCGGTGCTGAGTTCGTCGAGAATGGCCAGACTCACGTGGTTCATTCATCGAAGGAAGTTATACTGTCTTGTGGTACGTCTTGAAGGAACGGTCCATGAGCATGTTATATTGACATTAAAATTCAGGATCCATCCAGTCTCCACAGGTGTTAGAGTTGTCTGGCATCGGGAATAAGGACATTCTGGAGAGACACGGTATCAACTGTGTCATTGATCTGCCTGGCGTCGGCGAAAACTTACGTGAGTAGAAACAATGTAAACTTGCTGTAACCTAGCTGATACTCGATTTCTAGAGGACCATGCGGGCGTTGGTGCAAGCGCTGAGGTAGACATGAGCATCGAGACATATGATAAGCTGCACGATCCAGCAGTGGCGAACGAACACCTTGAACTTTAGTGCGTACTGTTCAACTTTGGAATACAGTAGACTTATTTAGGGTCATGTCTCATGGTGGCCAGTAAACAAAAGAAGGGACTCTTTACAAGTATGCCTGTCAACTTTACCGCCTTCGCACCAGCGTCCGCCTTCGCGAGCAAGGAAGATATCGAGAAGTGGAAGACATTGGCTCGATTGGAAGCCTCGTCGCCGGATGTGTTCGCACACACCCCAGAAAGCGTGAAACGGGGTTTACGGAAGCAATACGATTTGCTCAGACAATGGGTTGATGATCCCACAGCCGCTATGGCTCAGTGAGTAACAGTTGCTTGATCGATAAATACATAATTCATGATTATGCATCGCTAGATTCTTCGGTGCAGCTATGCTCAATTTGAGCCCTACAGGACTTACAGCGGACTTTAGCCCGACGAAGCGTCATTTCTCATTGCGTGGCCTCTACACGCACCCATTTTCTCGTGGTTCTGTCCATATCAATTCGTCTTCGCCTTTCGAACAGCCTACCATCAAGCAGAACTACCTTACGAATCCCGTTGATGAGGAGATTTTGATTAGGTTGCTTCAGTTCTGTTTCAAGCTCTACGAAACGTCCCCCGTAAAAGAGGTGGTGGTCGAGAGAATCATCCCACCTGGAGAGCCCACCGAGGACGACTTGAAGGAGTATGTTCGGGAGACTGTTGAGACTATATGGCATCCTGTTGGGACTTGCGCAATGACGCCAAAGGATGATGGAGGTGTTGTTGATCATAAGCTGTTGGTGTATGGTACAGAGAACCTCAGAGTGGTATGTTATACTTCAAATTATTCACCTTTAGCAGATGAAAAACCTGGATTAACACTCATGACAGATCGATTGTTCCATCTTACCCTTAGAGGTCTCTTGCAACACGCAAACGTTGGCATACGCAATTGGCGAAAAGGTGCGTTCAAGCGGACTCAGGGCGAGAGCAAGCTTACAATGATACCCACAGGGTGCGGACATTCTTAAAGGTATCGTCTAGTCTCGTTGCTCGCGGCCTACAACGATCGTCTTCGATGTGTGGCAGAGCGTTAGATGTTGACCACTACGGAGGTGTCGAAAAGATTGGACGTATATGTTGATTCGTATCCTAAATACATAAGTGCTATCAGTTACATGATGCAGCAAGTCTGGACCACCAGCAAGAAAAGAGATTGGACAGATATGCGAGAAAAAAAAGGATAGTTAAGAGGACTAGCACGATGCACAGAAAAGACAAAATTAAAACTGAACAAGACGAGGTTACGATCTACAAAATACAAGGCTCAAGTGAAAGGACCTATGAAGCATTATTACAATGTGCCTACAATGTAAGATAGAGTGAGTGAGTGAGAATGGAAATGAGAGAGTTGATGATGGAACTACGAAAGTCTCTTGGTCCCAACTGAAGAGAGAGAATAAGGATACTGAGAAAGAGAAAACAAATTACAACCCATTTCACGTCCGTTCATTGGACTGACTATTTCTTTCCTTTCGTTTACTTTCATTCTCGATTGCTTCCCGGATCTTGCGGATCCATATGGAAGCTAGTGAAGGACTCGACGCGACGAAGGAGTGTGACTTGGATTGCTGCAGGATATTAGTCAGCCCACTGTCCACAACAGTGTCAAAAGGAGATATGCTCACCGTCAACACTACAAACTCTCGGTCGCCCTTCGGTTCAACGCCAGTAACATGATACCTGCTTTCCTTCTCTTTAAGCGGAAGTCGTAGAGGAAATTCGTATCTGACGGAGTACGGCCTCCCAGGCTTATGTTTCAGACAGAAAAGCCGTCTATCTGTGAGCACCAACTCTCGCGACTTTCGTCTCGGTGCCACTGCCATAGCCAGGAGGCGACTCGCTCGACGACGGAGAGGACTTGTTTCCACATTCGCGTTGAATATGACCGTTTCACCTGATTGTAGAAGGTTGGACCTATAAAGACTATGAAAACAGGAATGGGCCGAAGGCAACGCACGACCTACCATTCTTCATCCTTAGACGGGGCGTGCCCCTGGATAGGTGTCTGAGCACGGTTTCGACCCCGGTTCAACTCGACGCCATCAAGGGCACTCGCGAGCTTATCCACGGGACTACCGTCCGAAGAGCTTGTAGTTGAACCCGTAGAATACGAGTCTCGAATCGTCCGTGGAGGAATATCAATAGGTTGAGTTCGCACTGCCACGGGAATGTCATCCAACGTGGGTGGTACCGTGTCCCTACCTTCCTCCGCCTCCTTCTCCGCTTGGGTCTTCTCCTCATTAGCAAAACGAACTCCAGAGCAATTCTGGCCATTTGTCTGTGATGATGGAGATGTTTGTGGGTCTGGTACGATTTCGAGCTGTGCTTGTGGCTCAGGATCCGGTGAATCCGGCGGAGGTAACGCTGGGAATTGATACGGTCTGCGCTCGTCTTTGGGCCCAACCTCTTCAGGTGCGTGGTGTCCATTGACACCACTGACACCATTAGCATTTGCTGATGGTGCTCCAAGCTGGTACTCCCCGTCCCCCTCCGAGGCCCAGCTCATGTCGTCCCCATCAGCCGCCCCATCAACCATCTCGTCCCATTGGGCACCAACATCTTCCCAATTATTCAAACTGGACCGTCCGCTGGTCTCTTGTTCCCTTTTAACAAGACCGGGTTCCAATGGAGGCGCTTTACCAGTCCAAAGAGTACTCCAGTTGATTGTATTGAAGAACGGATGTGAGCGGAGTGCCTTCATGCTATTGGGACTATCTGGCTCTCCTGCCCCAAGACGTTGTGTTGGGTCACGTACCTACGAAAGTCGGACCGATTATTGAAGTGTTCGCACCCAAGTGAGTGGTAGAGAGACATACAAGGAGTTTCTGCACCAGGTCCTTTGCCTGTTCATCGAAACCCTCCGGAAAAGTATATTCGAGTATCTTGATCTTCTCCAATGTAAGATACTCCGAAAGTCCTTGAAAAGGAAATTGACCAGCGATCATTCGATAAATGATGCAACCCAAAGCCCATAGGTCAGAGCTAAGTATGAAGGTGATCAACAACTTGAAAGCGATGGAGGATTTTCCATGGTATCTACCTTCTACTTGTCTCACTAACTTCAAGCAATTCAGGAGAAACGTATTCCGGCGTGCCGACAAACGTCTTCGCACGCTCGCCTACACCGTGGGTCAGAGACAATAAGAGTACAGCTCACGACTTAGCACGCACCTCCAGCATCGAGGATCTTCCCAGTACCAAAGTCGGTAATTTTGATACGGAAATCATCATCCAGCAGCAGATTCTCCGGTTTTAGGTCACTGTATGGGCGACGCTGAGTAACACGAAACCAGCGAAACACGTCATTGAGCCACTCACCGGTGAATCACGCCCTTGGAATGCATGTAATCAAGTGCATCTACGATCTGCGCAGCATAATATCTTGCACAGTCCACTGACAACGATCCCAAGCGTTTTATGCGGGATTGTAAGTCGCCATTTCTTACGAGGTCCAAAACGAAGACTACATTGTAGAAGTCAGGCAACGGTATTCCCGTTCAGCGCAATGACAAGTAATTACATAGACTCCAGTCGTCTTGAAATGCAGAATGTAGTCGCACGATACCGGGATGTCCAGAACCGAGTCTTACGAGTGTATTCTTCTCCGAGATAGCGACGTTCAACTTATTCTTACGTTTGAGGTGGCCTTTATCCAGGACTTTAATGGCATACTCCTGGCCATTGTTCTTGTTTCTAGCAAGCCTTACCTACTCAGAGAATGTCACGAATTGCCCGGGAGTAACGTGGCAAAAACACCCACTTCGGAATATGAGCCCTCCCCAAGCACCCGCCCGAACTCGAAGTCATTGGCGCTAATACGCCCGTTGACAGAACTGTTCCTTGACCTCGACTGGGCACGAGAAGCAGGTGGCTTGAGCTCAGTCGGTTTGAGCTCTGTTGCTCTGTCTTCCGAGTCTTCTTCAATACCCAACTCTCGGGCGAGGTATGCTGGTGGTTTGGATCCCCGAGGCGTACTTGGTGACTGAGGGCTTCTAGAGCGAAGGGGTCGGTGGGGAGAGGAGAAAGTTCGTATAGGACGAGGTCGTGTAGGGGTTTGGAGAGTAAGATCACAAACGGAACTTGAGCTAGATGAAGATGAGATGACCGAAGCGTTCCTGCTCAGGTCTGCCAGAGACGGTGCATGTTGAGAATTTGTGTCAAGCGACGGCGAGGGGGCCTGAGTCTTAAGCATTCGACGTCGACAGCCAGGTTGGCGGGATTGCAAGCAACGATGTCGAGAGGGATCTGGAAAAGCAAAGCGTTGGGAATGAGTCTCACTGCTCGACAACCCATACCGACTCGACACAGCCGGTCGGCCTCGGTCCGGATCCCGCCCGTGCCCTCCCCTTTAGAACGCCGGATGCGCCGGTCAATTCATAAAAAAGGAAAGTCCTCCGGAAAATGCCCCACGTCGTCGGTCTCGCTACAGGTTGTCGTGTCCTGCAACGACGAAGACAACGGAAAAACGCTGGGTCGCGCTTCAGCTTCGTATATTCGACTTGACCATTGTCTATGTATCGGCTATATATTGAAACCAAACAGGCCCTAGCTTCTCGCTTCTCAGACATCTAATCAAACCTTGTCGCTTCGTCTTGCAAGAGATGTATCTCTGTATACCGGCTAGACGAATACAAACCTTGTCACTTTTCCGCCGCTCAGCGCTCAGCATCCGGTCTATGTGGGTGGACATTGTAAGGCGCGTCTGATGTGTATTTGGTTGCCATACTTCCCAAGTAAATCATATTTCCCAGAGTCAGATACATCTGAGAGAAGCACTATGCTACATATGCATCATTGAATCTGTTCCTGCAAAGCATGACAACGTCGGGGTACCTCGGTCGCAGCGACGGTTCGTTTTCGAACACGCATCACCGACGCTGCTTCCCGCCCTTCGTTCCTCCTCTCACCACCCTCCACCCTTAGGTCTTTAGCCCCACGCTTGTTTGATTTTGTATATACAATACGCAATATCTCAGTTCCATAATCGCGTCCCCCGAAGGGGTCAAGCGCGCCTTCCCTTGACTAGTAAAATGTCGTGTCCGATATGCAAGAAGACTCCAGAAATATGGTCTTCAATTTCATGCGGTAAGTCTTTTCATCGTCAACAAACATGTTGACCATAATCGGTGTTTCTAGGACATGTTTTTTGTGAACATTGTATTACAGCGCATGTACAAACTACCCAAGCCCGATTGGAGGACGCCGGTGTCGCAAACGACGCGTCGTCAACTATCAATTGCCCTTACTGCGGTGTTCGCATCGACCGCAGTGCGTTCTCAAATATTGCCTGTGACGACCACCTGTTGAAATCGTCTCTTCCAAACTAAAGACGATATACGCCAGTTGCAGCTTCCTAGAGAGTTGTTGAAGTTACCAAACAGAGTACAGGAACTCTCTGTAAGCCTGGGTGGTTCAAGGAGACTTCACAGATACTGGAACAGACGCGGCGTCACTGCCAGCAAACGAGCTGCTGAGTTAGATGACGAATTGACTCGAGCACGGCAGAACGAAACAAACCTGCGCACTACAGTCGCGGACATGCAAATGCAAATAGATGACATTACAGCTCGTCTAGAAGCCACTCAACTGGATCTTTCTCGCACCAGACAAGAACGAGAACAAGAGGTTACTCGACTTAGTGAGGAGCTGCAGGCGGCTTCTTACGAAGCGCGACTGCATTCTATCGTCACCTCTGCTTTGAGCCTTCGTGCTTTGACTACGGACCGGGAACTCTCTGAGCAGAGGGGTCTGACAGAGCACTGGAGAGCGCGATATGATGAGTTTGTGCGCAACGTCAGGCATTTCAGACGAAGTGAAAATGCAGCGGGTGCGCGTTTGTGCCAAATATGTTCAATCGATGAAGCTAATTAGGAGCTTCAGATGCATTGATGAGCGGTAGTGTTTCCTCAGTCAGCCCTTCTAGGAGGTGAGTGACAAGCGCGGGTTATCTCGCTCAGATTTCGCATTGGACACAATTCTCTGGCAGTCGTCGTGAAAGCACCTCCAGTTCAACTTCCTTCGCTTCGTGTGCCAGCGCTCTCAGTGGTCCACTCTCCCCACTTGCATTCCAGCCAACGTCTAGACTCAGACATTCCACTCGCCTCCGGGATCATGCTCCACATAGACCTACCACTGAATCAAGGTTCACGGTGCAAGCGTACCCCAAACCGATGGCCCCAGTCGTAACCCAAAATGTGCCCCACTGTGAAGTCGTGACGGGACATGTCTGGAGCACAGCAGGCTCCAACGGCTTCATGAGAAAATTCACTTGCGCACATTGTCGTATTATGGTAAAAGAGCGCAAGTCCACCGTTGATGGAGTGCTCGTGTGGGTTCCCGTCAGTTGTTAGATCTCTCATTTCTTCGTTTGCTTTCTTCGCTGCCTTCTCAGTCCTGTCACGTTTCTGTGACGTCACGCGTTGTTCTCTTTGTTCTCTTTGTTCTCGTATTTCGTTTGCTTAGAGCGTGCTATTCAACATTGTACTGATCCTTCTGCTTTACTTGCAATCTAAAACACATCCGTCTCTCCCGTTCTTGTCGCAGACCTGCCGGAAGCGAATACTTGTGCTACAAATTCAAGCCCTACAAGCAAGAGCTTCAAGAACAATAATTTCGGCACGACCTTTGTTTATAGGTAGACTAGAACAATACAAAGAAGATGCCTACATCCCGATGATGGACACCACAGAGTTGAAATAGTTTCGATAGACGTCGCCGTGCAAGGTAGGGTTGGTTGCGTATCCTGTGTTTATAGTAATTACCTGATAATTTTTCTTTCGAAGTAGGCAGCAGATTTTCCTCGGGCTCAGTACAGTGTCCACGTTCCCATCGATAAGTGGCTGAATCAAACGCATTTAAGCCTCGAAGTAAAGCTACCATCAACTTGGGCTTCCGTCCTCTCACCTCCACACCTCACCCTTGTAAACCGCTGGGTGAAGACTGTTTGCTACCCTGCGAGCCGCAGGGTAGTCATATGCTCACAGTGGTGCCATTTTCATATCATCTAGTTGTTTCCGAATGTCCTGTTGCGTTTGCTTCGAAGGTCAAGATACCCTTCTTCGGATCACTTGTGGTATGCCTTCCTATGTATTGTCCGGCAGTGCTTCCTGATAGTCAATAGGTCATGTATGCTGTGATTCATGCTTTCAGAATATTGCTAGGATGCGCTTGGGACATCGGTGTCCCCAGTGCAGAGCTGAGTTCGACCCAGGTAGTTCGACTTCAATTGGCCCTCAGAGAATGTCTGATATATTGACCATTACTTCTTTCGACAATAGACGATGCTTTGATAACCTACATTCCTTCCCAGCAGCCCTCTCAGGATATTGTCACTGAGCTGGATCAAACGAGGGAAACAAATGGCGAATTACAAGCGCTCATCGAGTCCCTCTTTCAAGAAATCCAGCAGAAAGATGCCTATGCCGCAGAATTGCAAAGACAATTGGTTCAGGAGCAAGAAGCTACGGAACATCTGCGTGAGACGGTCATTGCGCTCTACAATCAGGTCAACGATGTTTCGACTACTCTTGCCGAGAGTCAAGACCAGTTGAGGTGCCTACGACGGGAAAACGGGCAAACGTCTTCTGTGCTTGGTCTTGCGCGTTGGGTCCTCTCAGTCGCTTCTCCCAGACAATCTGCCGGTCCTGAACGTGGAGGGCGAAGTGTCGTGACAGATGAATTAGGTGCATCTTCAACGGACGAAGATGAAAAGTCGGATGAAGATATTCCTTCACCACCTCAAACGGAGTAAGTACGCCTACCATGTCTGTAAATAATCTGTCTGCTTATTACTGTGCGTGTTATAGGAATAGCTGGAGTAGTCTCGCCGGCCTTTTTACGCTGGGGCGCCCTGCAGCAGCGGCATCTCCCCTCTCTTCAAGTACTTCATCTACCATTATGCAGAGAATGAGGCAAGCGATACCCCCAGTCAGTTGGGCTGGGCAGTCAGCGGAAGCCCGCGAGAGGCAACCTGTGCGTAGAGAAGTCGGACGTCGTCAACGAATAAGTTATCCTGACAACCTCACAAGTAAGTCCACACCCAGCTTCACCGACTATAGTCTGCGATGTTGAGCTAATCTACTGCTGCTCACCTGCAGGGCCAAATGTTCAACATGTGCAGAACGAGAGTATTTCTAGCATGCCTATGCGTGTCCGCATACCAGAGTAAGTATTACTTCACCCTCGTCTTCCGATAGTGCACGTTTTGATGCTACAGCGCCCTCATACGGTTCTGCTGGACGTCAAATACTTCAATCCTCCATCCAAGTGCAACACAACCGAACGCCAAGATCGCCTGTAGCCACTATCACTGATCATGGATGTCTCTCTAATGGAGCACATGGGACGTGGAGGTTAAAGTCTGGTAATGGGAGTTCACGCAAGTACGTTTGCAATGCATGCTTGTTGGTGGTGGAGGAGCGCAAAGAGGAGATTGAGGGTGAGCAAGTTTGGTACCCGTTCTCCCAATCTAGGGAGTAACCGCACGCGTTGCGAGAAGTCTCCTAGCTGTACCTGGGGTTTCTGATTTCGAGAAGCGCTGTGTAGTGTAATATTGGATGTCGATGTTGCCGGTATGAGATTAGGTGGTATCCTGCTATCTTCAATATATCAGGACAGGTTTCGCTAGCATATTAGACAAGAGCTTCGGAAATCGACAACCACTTGAACTACTTACCCTGGTTTTATGTACTTCGACATGTGAACTTCTGTATGACTGACGTCATAGGTGTCCTTTGGCACTTCCAAGTTAATCAAGTTACTGATGCTGCCCTGCGATCCATCAGACTTTCATGATATTCTAAATTCTATGCTTCGGGAGGTACTGCTGCGTCATGATGTACCCATTGTGAACTTAGCAACTAACATGCATAACAACTGCTTTTCCTCAGTAGGACCCAGACAACCTCGTCTATGAGCGTGCTGCATTACAAAGAAAATGCCAGCACCGAAGCCCACCGATGAGAAGTACACTTTCGACATCGTTGTAAGTCGAGGTATGTTCCGTATCGGAACATATCCCCGTGCAATTTTCCTGAACAAAAGAATGGCCAAAAAAGGGGATCGCAATGGATTCACGCGTCGTTGTTAATCTGCCATGTGATATCGATGAGTGGCACTTAATATGATAACGTTTACCGTAAGTACAGTGGCAAGTCTCATATTATATCAGGTCTCCCCTTCTCCTCCTTTCCGTCGACGTCGGAATGTCTTGCTCCGTTTGTCTAGAGACTCGCGATGCCTGGTCGCGTATTGACCCTTGTGGTAGGTATCAATTTCCTACGGTTCGACGTCGACCTTACCGTAATGTGCATATCTAGGTCATGTCTACTGTGACGATTGCATTCGCCGCCTGCCATCCGCTCGATGTCCAGGGTGTAGAATTCCGTTTAATCGAGGTAGGTCTTTCTGGGTCACAACTACTAACAGTCACTTGACTTGATACCCTTTCCATAGCGCATATCCAGAAAACCTTCCTTCCGTCATCTCCACACGGAGATGCCGTAGCTGAACTGCAGCAATTAAAGGCCATAATCCGCAACAATGAAGCTCGCAGAGTTTCTGAAATGGACGATGTGCACAGACGTTTGGAGGTAGTGGAGACAGATTTGTCGCAATGGAAAGCGAGAGCCCTCAGTCTGCAAACTCTGCTACGTGATGTTAGCGTATTGTTTGCAAGGGCGCAGTCTCCTTTCAGTCATATGCAAGAGATGGCTCCCGCTTCACAGGCTTCTCCTCCTTCGACGTCTCTAAGCCACTCCTCGGAAGAGATTTCACCAACGCCTCCTCAACCTCGTTCACAAGACATGCAGCATCCGTCTATTCTTTCGACTGAGGTGCAAGTACACCCGTCTTCAAGGCTCCCACAAGAGGCACCCTCTCGACCTGAGAGACAGTGGATCACAATCCCATATGACAACAGCTCTGCACATCGGAGACGTGCAATACCAGTAATACGTCCTGGTCCCTACCCTGAACGGCTTTAATCATGTACAATATGGTTAGCGATTACTGTATCATTGTACTTATTGAGATATCTCACAATCCCCAATCCGCAAACATAGCATTGATTCCGAGATGAGGTGTAATAGAGCAAACAAGGTAGATGTCTACTTTTGTACTTTTGCCAAGCTACCGATACATCCATGACTAGCCGGGGGGGAGGAGACTAGCATCTACCACTTGGTCTTCGGCAGCGACATCATCCGAGTCTTCAGGATTTCTTAGAGGAGTGCGAGGCATGACCATGAGACCTATGGTATGAAATTCAGTAAGTTCATCATCCCGTAATTCCAGAAATCGATGAAATTCACCGGTACGAGCAGATTCCAGAAGGCCGAAAGGCTTGAGCAAGCTCAAGTAGGCCTCAATTCTACTTGTTTTTGCGGACAACTCTACGATAACGCTATGTTCACTGACGTCCACAATGCGAGCACCAAATTGATTAGACAAAACAGAGATCGCTTGCAGGTTGTCGCTCTTGAGGTGCAACAGCTCAGAAGGCGTCAAAGGCGTAGGAGCGGGAGTCTCTTGTTCAGGATGGGCAGCGCGTTCAAAGTTGTGGGCGAGTTTGACTTCACGTTCGAGTTTAGAAGCGTCATGTGTGTGGACGTCAGGAGCTTGACTCTGGCGGCGGGGTTCATGTGTGGGTCCTCCGGCGTACTGGTCCTCGAGGTATTCTGGCCCCAAGACGGAGATCTTGGCGAGTAAGAGCTCGCGTTGGATACAGTTGGTATTCGTATAATCCAAGACAGCCCATACAGGTACCTGAAAGAGAGAAATTCAGACATAGCTTGAGAAATAATGTGACTGCATAACTTACTAAGTCTTCAAGTTGTCTCCTGGCTTGTTCGACTACGCCGTCTTGTCCACGCAAAACGACGGACATACGACTGAGGTCGCGAATCTCCGTACGACATACAACCAATGAATCAATATTGAACCCTCTTCCTGCCAGAATACCAGATACGCGAGACAATACTCCTGGCTCGTTTTGTA
Source organism: Somion occarium (assembly GCA_964035595.1). Taxonomy (NCBI): domain Eukaryota; kingdom Fungi; phylum Basidiomycota; class Agaricomycetes; order Polyporales; family Cerrenaceae; genus Somion; species Somion occarium. The sequence goes on from OZ037947.1 coordinate 1,130,568, forward strand.
CCAGGCAGTTCAGAACATGCCTGCATGGAAAATAAAATATTAGTTTCATAGTTAGGTCGTGAAAATGATGACATACTTTTTGAAGGGTTGCAAACTTGGTGGAGGGGTATTGTAGAGAATGTTTGTGACAGCTTCTTCTGCAGTCCTAGACCTTGGCAAGTCCATTGCAGGCAGAGGGGGTGGTCGAGTTCTCACAGTCCGCTTGTAGTCCAATGCAGATGTAGAGTCATCGATTGGCGGTGGAGGTTTTGGAACATGTTCGGGATCTGAACATCTAATTGCTGTTGACGACAGTAGACGTGGTTTGAGAGCAGACCTCGCGACCGCCCTTGCTCTGAGTGCCAGCATGATGGTGTGTCGAAGGTAATTTTCCCTTCAAAGTGTTCGGAGTCAATTGCAACTTGACTCAAGTAGGACTTTTCCACGTGGCTGTCGATCATGAATAATGATCGAAATGATCTTCGGCCGAAATGAAAGAGATGTTCAGACAGGATTATCATGTAAGTTACTAGGTACAATACAACAGGGTATAACTTATGCAGTAGTATTAGCAGCATTAGCTAGTACAGTACGAGCTAATTGGACATATTCCATCGCAGACGATGGGTCATGCCCTTCAGCTTCTGTCACCTTTTCCCAATGCGACAAATCGCCCTCGACTAATGACCAAGCCTCTTGTTCAGAATGCTCATCCACCCAACGTACATACTCTGCTTCTGCCCATCCATGCAAAGTATGGGGGAGAGAAATAGGGGACCGGACGAGAATATGATGGAGCACGATCAAAGGAGGAAGAGCCGCCGTATGCTGAGGAGACGCTAGCTGGCTGTTCTCTAGGAACAAGAGCGGTCTGTGATTGCATGATCAGAATTGTCTCTGAGATAGAGAACCTGATCACAAACCTCATTGCTCTGAGGACGCGGTAGTCGTCACCAATCCGTTCCCAATTCGAGCCCGCCTTGGCTTGTCCCTTGTCGGTCATTAGCGCACTCAAAGCGAACTCAAGTTCAGTCATGTCACTCGTCAGCTGCAGCTTTCCACTCTCGCCTAGAGGCTTGGCTATGGAAGCATGCAAGACAAATGTCTTGATCACATACTTCACAATCGACAGAGCCCTTTCGTATGAACAGTCAACGAGGTGCCCCCGAAAAGACGGCACACGAGACTCACCAATCCTGACCGACCTCTCCGACATTGTACTGACTGAGAACGTCCGACTTGATATAATTGAGCCTTTCGACAAGATCCTTCATATATGGACTAGGTCCACCAGTGCTCACGCGATCCATAGAATCACCGAAATCCATTCGGTGCAACTTGGCTATGATGGCACCTAATTCACGTCGGATGGCCGCGAGAAGAGGGTCTACAAGTCGGTTAAATGCAGTTCGCAATCTCTGCAAGAATGCGCATACATAAGTTGAAATATTATTGTACTGAGAGAATGAACGTACTTCAATACTTGGTCTCAGCACAGCGAAAATGTTGTCGGTATACTCTTCTTCCAACTTCTCAAGGCGCGTGTAGCAATGATACAAACACGTCCCGAGCTGCCCGTTTGACATTTGCTGAGGCGTAGCAGTAGGACCAATGAGAGTCACGGCAGCCCTTTCTTTCGATATCTGCAGCGACTGTCGATCATGGGTGAAAAAGGTACAAAGAGGCTAACCGCTTACCATGCCATCAATCCTATTGAGGAACATATCCAAGGATGACACCACATATTTTGCGACCGACTTGACGAGTAAAGGATCGAATTTTGCTGAGTCTAACTCATTCGCAATGGTGCGCGCAAGGTTGATTCCCTCGTTCATACCAGGTGGCAAACGTACGCCTCCTGCGAAGGCTTGGCCCACAGCTTCATTCAGACGGTTGGATGATCGTGAGAGGTAGAGGGATTCAAAGTTGGAGAGTGCTCGGAGGACTAGGATCGTCTCAGGGCTAGAGTGAAAGATGTTATCGAAAGCAAATTAAGCAATGATAATTGAGACGCATGCCTTTGTTGAGACTGGGTATATACGGTGTCCGTATGCACTGCGATCTTGGCAAAGAACGAGTGGAAGAGACGGAGCAAACGAGGGTATCCGGCACTGAGTGTTTGCTGAAGGAAGGTGGAGGCTATGCGTACAATGTCAGGAGCGCATCTACGATAACCAAGTTCGAAAGATCGTACCTTTAGCTGCGTCACGAGTTTGCTTCTCCAATGATCGGCCAAGTGAACCCCAGAAGATCGCACTAGGTCTATTCTCTAATACCTATGCAAGCACAAGGTTGGCCAACCTGGCAATAAGATGGGGACAAGAGTGCCCATACCTTCATAGCCTCATCCAAGAAGAGCACCTGTGTTACAGGATCTTTCTTCACTTTGAGAACTTTCTCCAAGGTGTAGACCTGAGGACGTCGAATCAGTTCACATCGCGATGAATATGAACCAAATGCCTAACCTTCACGCAGCAGTCAGCCATCTCCTCGACGAGACTTTCCAAACTACTCCAAAGAGCGGCAGTCCATTGTGGTGCTGTCACGTTGGTAGGCTCAGTGCGTACCCGGGACTTGTACAGCATACTGCTTTGAGTCGTGGCTGCTGGATCTGTTCACCAGTCATAAAACATGATATAAGGGCGGACTGAGGAGTGGCATACCTTTCGCTAGGATCTCCTTGGCAATCCGAGACAAGTCAAAGGCAAATCGGATCCTTCCCTCGACCGCATCCGAAAGGTCGGATACGAGGTTGTTCACTAGGTCTGGGAGCACTCGGAGGTTGTGTGCGGTCTGGAGGGATGAAGCCAACATGGACTGGTTCTGTTGAAAGCCAATGCCATCACTAATCTGTCTCGAGTCAAGCCCACGTATACTTACCAGAGTAGCAAGGCCGGTGATAACCATAGACTCCATGTCTGCCGTTATCCTAGAACGTGCTGTCTCAACATAGGGTAAATGGGTTGATACGGCATTGATGGAGGACAACGGAATGGCCTTAAACGAAGACGGCTCATTGCTTGCTTCAGATTCTGGTTCCAGTAATGCAGCTAACCAACAACGTCAGCAGCTGCAGCTTTGGGGCATACAAAGAAAACGGGACTAACTCAACTCGGCTATGGTCAAAGCTGCTTTGGCAATCGTCCGTTCTTTCTCGTCTTCATTTTCGAGTGCGTGAGAAGACAGCGAATGTGAACTGTCACCGTTCACAGGTTTCTTCACGTCTGTATCAGCTTTGCTTTCTGCTGCTTCAGCCTTGTCCATTTCCGCCAGTTGGACCTCCAGCCGTCTCGTTAGAATGACGAAACGTGAAGTTCGTCTGAGGATGTCAGACGCTTGCTGTATCCGTTCCAGTTTTGAGACTTGGCTTTGCAGAGCTTTGTATGGCGCACGAATCTTGAGCCGCAGCCTGGCAAGAGGAACTATGTGAACTGCCCGACGCTTGAGAATCCATTAACACGTACTTGTCAAGAGTCCCATCCAAATCGTTCAGGCCTCCCCGTACAGCACCCAAGGACCCCTCAAGCTCAGTCACACCTGCCGCTTGCACGAGCAGTTCCTCGTGATGAGTTGTTACCTATATAGGCTAACGTTAATTCCCTCATGCTTGAATGGGATATACAACACGCACAGCAAAGATAAGATACTGACCACATTCTTCAGTTGCTTCTCCACATCCTCAATATTGAAGTTCAACTTCGAAATTGCAACGGAGATGTCTTCATTAGCAGGTGCAAGTCCGGTGGTCTTCGTAGACTTGGACTTTAAGTTTCCGAGTTGTGGAGGGTATGATTCGCCTGCTAGAACTGCGTTCGCATACTCGTTTGGATCAAAGTCAGAGCTCGCAAAAACTGAGTAATCTATTACATGCGTTTATTAGACAACGCGAAATATAGAGAGTAATGAACGAACCGGTCATGCCAGAGATGCATGAGTTCCAATGAGCCTCCAAAAGCGGAAAGACAACTGTAGACGCTCAAGTCACGGTAAGTGACAGTGACGGCGCTCGTTCTTGTCGCGTTTTACTCGCGACGCGCCGTTTGGCCTGCTTGTTCTTTATTCTTCATCTTACACAGGTCGGCGTTCAACGTTCAATTCCTCAAGCTATGATTACTCTTCTTTACTTTCTGGCTGTGATTGTTGCTCTTGCTCTGACAATTCACTATCCGATATCATACACGAGGAGAAAGCATGCGTTCACAATAAGCTCTGGATAGTATTCTGAGATCTGCTTCTTTGTCCTGGTTTTCTACGCGTTCCACGATCGTGTTCGTTGCCAAGCACGCTTCTCACACACAGAAGAGACTATTATTATGTTCACGAAGGACTTAGCGCTAGGAGCTCATTTGAGCCATTCATTTCGGATTGCGCGTGACGTCAAGCAGATGGGTATATAAGCTTTAACGGAACTTATTGGAACTCCACCTCTCCAGCACTCTCACCCGTCTTTCCGGTTCATTTTTCGCACTGTTGCTTTGATTCCACGATCCTTCACGGCTCCTTGACTTCCGTCGTTTGGCTATGGCATATCAGTATTATCAGACCTCATACCCTGGCTGGGGCCAAAGCCAGGTTAGTATACTATTTGCGTTTTCTTATCCTCTTCTGATAGTCCATCGATTGCAGCTGCAATTCGGGGCCCCTCCGATACCTAACATCCATCCTCAGCCACACTGTAAGCTGTAGTCTTTGTATAGCCACTCACTGCGCTGATCACTTGGTTTAGGGAGTGGCTGGGACTACTACAGTGCACATGCGATCAACCCCGACCCGTAAGTTGACGTCTGTCTGCAACTTCCTTACTACAACTGATCTCTATACTCCAGCTCTCTGTTCTACTCTGTCATGAGCCGTGCCCGTGAATATGGGGGTACAGGTGGCGTTGGCATGCACGAAGCTCAATCATGGCATCGTCGTATCTACAGCGGTCTAGTGCCATTATCCCAGGCGCTCCCTACCGATATTGGCTCCGCAGCAGCCTACGAAGCGTATCGTGTGTGGCGGCACCACCACAGCGTCATGTACGACTGCCTCGCAGGCCAGATTGAGAGGGAACGTGAAGGACTTATTGGTATCGCTACGGCAGAAGGTCTGTCCCTAGCACGTGTTTATTTGGAACACGAATTCTGAATGTGTCGTTTGTCCTTGCAGCCAGTCACCTGTGGCAGTATTCTGGTCGGGCAATGGACGCCTATGGCCTTCGCGAAGCATTGGAGAGTGCAGCATTGACAGCTTCTAGAATAGCTTATCGAGTTCGTTCATCACATCATTTATTGCGTGGCTTCTAAACTTTGAACACTGATCTGTTGCATTCAACAGGTCATGGAGGACCGGGACGGTTACTCAGGAAGACGAGGCTCTGTTGTTGACGATGACTACGAAAGTGACTACCCCGATTCACGCGATTATCGGCGCCGCCGTCGCCATTCATCCATTGGTTCAGCCCCATCCATGCTTGGAGGCGCACCTAGCGTTGGCAGTGCATATGGAACACCTTATGGAACGCCCTATGCCACGCCAGTGCCTATCCCTACCCAGAATCCAATGAACGCTGGTTACGGTGCCGGCGGTAGTCCGTACTATGGTGGTGGCGGCTTGCCTCGTTCATACGGCGGCACACCATCCATGCTTGGAGGCGGACTCGGCTCTCAGCCACCATACAACACCAACCCTGTGATTCCCGGTGCCCCGATTGGCGGTTTCTCAGTACCATATCCCGGTAGCACACCTTCATACGTTGGAAATACGACCGGATACCCTGGCACTACTACTGGATACCCGGGAGCTACTACTGGTTACCCTGGAAGCAGTCCATATATGGGTGCAGGTGTTCAGTACCCTTCAACAGGATACGGAAACACCGTTATGGCAGGTAATATACCCAATGTACCACCAGGTTCCACCGTCATCATTCAACAACAACCTAGACGACGAAGGTCATCCGGCGGGCACAAGCACCACCACCGCTCGAGGAGTTCTGATCCCTTACGTGGGTACGGGAGCAGTTATCGGATGTAAACTGGCTGCATTGCGGTCCAATGATTCTCAGCACTTCTCTCATGATTATTCCTTAGTATGCTTCTTCTTCTTGCACGTTCACTCTTTTCCCTATCCTTCGACGATGTACGATTGGTTTATACCAAATAGTCCATATGCAACCTTATTCTGTAATTCATAATACCCTGTTCTCGACTGATTTTTTTTTTTACCTTGGGCTACGTACTGTCTATGCCATGTCTTTCATGATGTGTAGTTTGTCACTTTTCATGCCAAGGACTTTCAAATTCTAGCCTTGCAAGGAACTTAATGGTCAGGGACAATTCAATGATCGATCGACCATTTGATACTCCCGGTCTTACACTCGAAATAGCTTTTCAGGGCTGTGCAGTGCTCGACCAAGTAGTGCCAGCCTAGAACTGATATATCTACGACAGACCCTTGTTCTACTACAAGTCGCAAGTCGTTCATCACTTTTGGTTATGGGCCAAAAGTTCAATGCAGTAAATTTTCGACTTCTGCTTTTAGTGTTATTATCAGGTTGACCTTGTCATCTTGCACTGCAGGTATTCGAAGCTAAGAGCACATGGAGACAGGCCATCCCCTCAATATGCTGCCGTACACACACAAGATGTAGTCGATTGCATCGTTTCGTGCGTGTACGGTGACCGAGGATATAACGGCGGGATTGAAGCTGTGAAAGCCTGTTCGTTGACCTGCTGGACCTGGTACAACGCTTCACAACGCTTCATCCTGCAAAGGATCAGCATTGTCTGCGAGGAGGGCGCCTCCGATTTCACACGTCTTCTTCGCAAGAAACCAAGTACATATGCATTTATCACCCATCTCAAAATCTCGAATAGGCCCCCCGGGTCGAACAAGCTGCTTGTCGATCTAAAGTTACCCTTTAGACCGACACGTTCAGGACAAGGAATGGTCTTTCCTCGAGCTGCACCTTGGCTCAGTCATCTCATTACGGACGTTATCCGACTGCCACGACTTCGCAAACTTCATCTCGATGGGATGATCACAAGAAACATCTTGAACATTCCTTTTGTCCAAGTATCGAAGACTCTGCGCAAGCTGAAGTTCCAAAGCAGTATGGTCTGGTCGCAAGACCTTCACGATATCTTTCTCTGTTTCCCTTACGTTGAGCGATTGGTATTGCTCGACTCATCATTCAACATTACTGGTACTCATTCTCAACACGACCGTGCAACTACCTCTCCATCGATACAGGCACTTGCGTGCGCATTCACACCTCGTCTAGGACAAGCATCGAGCCTACGGAGATTTATCTCTTGGCTATTGTCTGCCAATATCACCCACGATTTGAGACTGTTATCGGTCGCTGTGGGCGGAAAAGAAGACCTTCTTCAGGCTGCAACATTGTGCCGATCAATTGGTCCTCAACTCCAATATTTCGCACTTAGCTTTGCATTCTATTATCTCAAAGATATAAGTATGATATTTTATTTCTAGATTGAAACCCAAACCTGACCGTGTTTGTTATGCTACACAGTTCATATCAGCAATTTCGATCTATCAAATCTCGTCCGTCTCCGCACGTTACAACTCTTTTTCCCAGCAGATAGTATCTGTGCAGAAACATGCGCCATCTTAGCCACGATATCTTCTGACGTCTTCTCTCATCTGGAACTCCATCTTCACATCTTGACAGAACGCCCGGTGGACGTGTCCCACCTTTCAATAATTTCACAGTGCTCATTTGTCTGTTGCCTCAAGACGCTTCTCATCATTGTTCGCATCGGCAATGCGCTCTCGAACCCCGAGGCGCTTTTTCAAACAATGAAGCATGATATCGAAGTTTCGCTAAGTGCTTTACATCGGAAGGGCATCGTCAGAGTAAGCAGGACGTCGTAGGAAATGACGTTCTTCAGCACTTGCCTGGTCACTGGGCATGGTTTGCACTCGCCATGTGCACGTATTTCACATGGAGACGGCCGGACATAGAGCTCTAGGGGATTGGAGGGTGATCTAAGCCTAAGACAACCTTCGGATGGGGTGGCGAGATACTTAGAGTCCTAATGGAACACAGCAGTCTCTGTAATGATGATGAACGGCGCGGCATCCGTTTTGTAGGCATTCAGTTTCAAAAGCCATGGGTGGAAGATAGAAACGCTTGTACAATTGCCAACACTATTATAAGTCAAACATCTTTCGACCGATAGACCTCAGTTCCCTTTGGGGAAGTCTGTACTAACTGTGAGGTCCTTCCAAGCCTCCAACCTGTCCGATGCCGTGGTGCAAGCACCCTTGATAACATCATATGCGTCGCTTCCGAGCGCAACGACAGTAGGGAACTCTTTACCCCGTGCAGCACCGTCTCCTTTAATGACGTCGATCATGACTTCGACGGCCTTCTTAGGATCGCCAGGTTGGTTGTGATTATAAGCTGTGATTATGGCAGATGTTGTAAGGTATCAAAGATCCAAGCGAAATGGTACGTACCATTGAAGAGCGCGGAGTTCCTTTCGTTGATCTCCCTGTAGTCCTCGATACGAGTCTTGTCATTACCACGGTTGTCTTCACTTAAAAAGTCCGTTCGGAAGTATCCTGGCTCAAAGCAAATGCTCCGCAGTCCCAGAGGAGAAATCTCTTGATGTAAGCTCTCGGAAAGCCCTACGAGACATATGAGTTTGTCATTCTTTCTACGGATGAGAATAAGCTACCTCGAACAGCGTGTTTGGTTCCGGCATACAGGCCAATGCTGCCGAAACCGCTAGAAAGTATTACTTTGGGACAGATGAAATGTAATAATAAAACCTACATCCAACCAACAATAGAACCAAGCCAAACAACGGTGCCAGATTTGCGTTCGCGCATGTATGGCAGAAATACCCTGTTGATATTCAGAGGGCCAAACACGTTGGTACTGCAGATAGCCATATAAGTAGGACGAAAGCAGAGGGTGATGATTAGAACACACTTGAACTGATTGTATGTCTCCAGATGTCTAGGCACATCACTTCAATAACATGATACAATAAAAACATACCCACACATACGTGAGGTCCTCTAGGGTTCCAAGTTCCACAAAGCCTAGCAAGTAGACGTCAGCATAAACCCGAACACAAGGTGTCAGGGCATAAACTAACCCGCATTATTGACGAGGATGTCAATGCGCCCATGAATCGCGACGGCCTTCTTGGCGATATCTTGAAGGGTTTCCAAGGAAGAAGTCACGTCGAGTTCAAGGGTGTCAGCGCCATACTGCTTGAGGTCATCAAGTTTGGAGAGAGAGCGGGCACGGCCAGTCGCTATGACTTTGTCGCCGCGCTTCAAAGCAGCGAGGGTTAGGTCACGGCCGAGACCCGACCTACAAAGTAGGGCAAAAAAAATTAAGTTGTTGGTCTCGTCATTTTATGAATGTGAAAATTATCGCATACGAAGTGCCAGTGATGAGCCAGACAAGTTGGTGAGACATTTTGTTTGGAAAGAATGCTAAGCAGTGTAGTGTAGATAAAGAACTTGGGGGCAGATACATAAACCATACAGACCTTATATACCCCTCCCAGTCCTGGCTTTGCCGGATGAGATTACGGGGCCCAGCACGAAAGCACATGCGCACGAGTAAGCATTGTGCTGAGAAATATAGTAGAAATATCACGGTCACGGCGAAACCATTGGACTTGGAACCCTGGCAAGCAGCAACGTTAGTCAAGGCATGAGCGGAACAGCGCAATACATGAGAAATCCGACTTTCTCGGGGAGGAGTTTCCACGGTAGCCGTTATTACCGTTGCGGCGCTTACACGGCTTTCGCGGGTTTGAACGCGTCTAAGACTATTCTTCTGGCCTCTTCACAAACTTACGCGTACGGCTTGCCAACACTTGTTGCCTGAAGGCTCGACTTTGGTATGATCTGGTGACATGAGTTTATTTTTAATTCTCAGGTTGAATCATGTGGATTTACAGCTTGTGAACTGTCCACAGAAGGCATATTCTGCGGCATATGCTTGTCTGGACTCGACTCAGAATTATCCAAACTTCCAATTACCAGTGAAGTCTGCAGCTTGCAGCCGGCATATCGGGGACCCTGCGGAACAGTGAACCAAACGTATCACATAACTTAGCTTTTCATCTGTGTGTGAAGAATGTCTAACATCCCGTACCAATCGAGGACGGTACAGTCCGTCGTACAAGACTTCAAGACAAACAGTGAACTCTCCGATCACTCGCTGCACCCTTTCTCCACCTCCCCAGAACCAACGTTATCTTCACTACAAACTATATTGAATACTACTACAGCCATTGCCGAGAGTCTCAATGGATTCCTCACATTGCCTCTTGCAGATACGAAACTGCTCAGCTCGTTTAGAGAATACTCCTCGATTGCTCACAAGGTGTCCACGGTCAGATTTTTCCCTATCATTTCCTAACGCTAGTCATCCCGCTCAAACGTTGTAACCAGAATAGTCTGAACAAAACATGCGTCAGACCATGATCGAACTGCGTAAACGAACTGGTATCAACTATGGGGAAGATATACCTCTGGAACGTGCTCTCATAATCCACTGGTGCGTCTCACAAGTAGAACAATGGGCGACCTTAGCAGGGATGGAGACATTCCGGGAAGAAGAACGCGAGGGACACATGGTCGTCGTTCTCGGAGGCAAAATCCTTGTCGTCGATATCGATTTCTCCATTGATCGTTCGAATCCTTTGAGCCCTATCCTTGGGATAATTTCAGTCAAGACATCTTATGCCGTACCTAACGGTACCGCAAGCTCTACGACAGACGGGTCTATCTCGCTTGATGGGTTTTTAGCCGAATATTTGGGTACGTATGTGCGGGAAGTTCAGAAGGAAGAAGAAGACCAGGATACGATGGAGGCCGCGAGGTTAGGTTCGTTGATTGCGGAACACATGAAGTATCTTATGAAGTTGGACCAGTTGGCCGCAAGGGAAGGTGACAGTGGTCTTCATTGGTTCAATGGCATAGACCGGTTAGCTGCAGACGTCCTTGAACCGCTCGCGGTAAAGGAGGCTGCTAAGGTTGCCTCGTAAGCACTCTTTTATTCTAGTTGTTTTTGTGGGCTCAGTTTTCCGCAGGGACCTTTCCTCGACAACAGTGCCGCTGGACATTTTCCTCATGCGTGCTCACGCGCTTCCCTTACCCTACCTTACCTCCCCGACCATCTCGTTTCTAGTTCACCTGTCGCCTCTCTCTTATCTTTCCCTTCTTCGGACACCTATCACAAACCGAGATGTTTCTCCGAGGACCACATTACCGCCACTCGATATACCATTCCCTATCATACGGTCTCAAGCCACCTCGCATCCTCGTCCGCCAGGTACAACTAGCGCCACCTTAGTCCTCGCCACCACCCCTTCTCCGTTGCTTCCGCTCGACCCAACTATGCAAGCTTTACAAGGGAGGCCAAGCTTCCCTCTAGAGCCAGAGGGAGCGAAGTTCGATTCAATACTCCCAGAGGTCGCTGAACCAATCGATTCTCCAGAGTTTGGTAAGACCAATAGGTGGTACCTGGACTTCACTGAAGGAGGGAAGTATCGTGGAGTTGTCATGAGTCAATCGAGGATGAGGGATATTGAGCATCTTGTCAATCCTTTGGGCACTCTGGATGACATTGAGCCTGTGTCCGTCATGCCAGTCGGGTTGGGGAGTTGGGTTGACCTCATCGTAAGTCCTTTATTTATGCTTCGATATACTCTATGGCTTACATATAATATTTTATATTATAGGTGAATCCGGACGATGGAATATCTCCAGGTCGTTATACTAGCCTTTACGTGAGTGTTTCCTCTAAGTAGCTGCAAGCCGTAACTCAATCATTTGCAGACTTCTCCTACATCGTCGCATCCACCTTTATTATTACGGCTGACAGTGCCAGATGAACCTGGCTTCCTTCTGGAACGAATTCCAGCGCAAAGCATCAAGCAAGTTTGGGGTATTCTAGAGGTAACGACTGTCCTTGTTTCGTCATTCGACATCTAGTTCATCATAATTTCCGTGTAGATTGTCAAAGAGCAATGCTGGCTGAACGAAATATTACGAGGGTACCACTGGGCAGCTGAAGGTTTTAATATAGATCAACCAGACGAGTCTGAGGACGTCGAAGCTACTGAAGAAGATCTCGAAGCTGTGTTTAAAGGTATGTCACATATCTGAGTCAAGCTGTGCTCATCTAACAACTGTTATGCCACGACAGGGACAATTACACCCCGCCGAATCCCAGTAAACGTTTATATCACCACAGACCTTCCTGCGATCATGGATGACGCGAGCTTTAATACACCGCGCCGCAGCAAGATAGTCATGACCTCACCCGAACGGCCACCTATCACAGGATTGGTTGAGACGTCCGTGACGTATGACCCTAGTCGACCTCGAGGGATAGCTGTGAATATTAGTGGAGCTATGGGTGCTGACCTCAGTATGGATGTACTCGAGGAAGCGTGCAGGCGGGGTGGGTTATTTGGGTTGCCTGGGAGAATTTGGGTGAAGGCGCACGGGTACTCGTAATATACCGTTATTTTTTTCGAAGACTTTTCAGTGGCGATACAATTTGACTTGCGTCTGTCAGTTCATTCACTCCATAATACTCTTCATAATGCTATGAGCAGAGTCAGCTTCACTGCTACCACAAGCGCAGTGATGACGGTCAGAAGCCGCGGCCTCGGTCGGCATCCGGCTACAGGGCGCCTGCCCCATTTGGAGCGACACGGAGGCTCATAAGCTGGGGCAGTTGAAAGGCTGGCCGCCAAGATTCTTGAGTTGCTTTTCCCAGCGTTTCCCCTTGTCTTGTCTCCGTCGCCCAAGACTTTCTTCCGCTGCATGGTACCTGCCCCCATACGATCACATCATGTTCGCGGTTCTGGACTTCTATATCCGGTAGCTTCGTTCATCGTCAACCAACTTCCAAAGCTCGTCAGCCGTATACTGAACCATGACCAACCTGAACGACATGTCTTGAGTAAAAGGGCAAAGGTTCATGGCGCGCAACTTGCTGCATATGGAGTGCTAATTCCCGTGCTTGTGCTCTTGTCGGGTCTATTTGCTGGTCTGACTCTGGGTTATATGAGTTTAGATGAGACCCAGCTCCATGTCCTCAGTATTAGTGGTACACCGTGAGTGCCCTTATCCTTCTTAGAAATAAAATTCACTAACAGCATTTCTTTTTGCTAGCAAGCAAAAGGAGTATGCCAGGAAGATTCAGCCAATTCGGAAAAATGGACATTTGCTGCTTATTACACTCATTTTGGCAAACATGATAGCGAACGAAACGCTCCCGGTAATTGCTGACCCAGTACTTGGTGGCGGCCCAGAGGCTGTAGTAGCTAGCACGGTTCTGATTGTGATGTGTGCCTTTCTGATAACATCATTTCCAAGAGTTTACTCACTATTCATCCTTCTGCAGCTTCTCTGAAATAATTCCTCAGTCTCTGTGCACCCGATATGGTCTTGCTATCGGCGCTCATATGGCCTGGTTTGTCAAAATCTTGATATACGCTCTGGTGCGATTTTTTTTAAATTTCGTCCTTAACTATCTTCGTTCAATATTGAACTTTTCATACAGGGAATTGTATCTTGGCCTGTTGCTAAATTACTAGAGTGGCTCTTGGGGTCACATCATGGCATCATGTACCGCCGTGCAGGTGAGCGTTCCAGCTACTCCGCTATGACGAGGCTTCTCACGCCGTCGTGTCACTTTCCAGAATTAAAGGAACTTATTGCGATGCACTCCACCACCGGTGAGCTGGGTGGTGACCTCAAGAGTGACACCGTAAACATCATTGGCGCCACCTTGGATCTCCAAGAGAAGGTATCGCAAGCTTCTGATCGCTACTTTGTATGCATAAAATAATAATCGTAATTTCAGGTCGTACGTCAAGCGATGACGCCTATCGATAAGGTCTTCATGCTCAGCATTGATGACAAACTTGATAATGACACGATGAAGCGAATATATGACACGGGACATTCACGGGTCCCCGTATACGAAGAAGTAGAAATTCCTGTCTTAATTCAGCCTTATGAGGGTCCGGGTAACCCACCTCTGGCACTTCCCGTTGAAACCCGTAAAGTAAAGAAGATCATTGGTATCTTGCTCGTCAAACAGGTGCGTTTCAGCATCAATACCCGGAGGCATGCTACTGAAATGCAGTCATCATTAGTGCCTTATGCTTGATCCCAAAGGTACGTTTTATCAATTTCCGAAGCGGAGAGAAACTGATGCTGCGTTAGATGCCACGCCCTTACGTTCTTTGCACCTGAATTCGGTTCCCTTCATTCCCAGCAACGAGCCACTGCTCCAGATCCTAGACACGTTCCAGGAAGGTCGTTCACACATGGCTATTGTCTCTCGCATGAGCTATGAGAAGGCCGCCAGCGTCAAACATGATGTCAAGAAAGGTCTTACGCGTCGTCTCAAAGCCCGAGTTGGTATGGACGATAGTTCGTCTAGTGAGTCTTCCAGTGACGAGAGTGAGGAAACGGCTGGCGAGGGACGTACACCTGATGACGAAGTAAGTTCGAAAGAGGGGACGTTGAATGCGCATGTAAAGAAACGTAAATGGGGAAGACACCATAAGAAGAGTAAGAAACCTCATGAGGATATAGACGCCGAGAAAGGCGAAGGTCAAAAATCTGGGGCACTGACTCAAATCCAGGAGAAGGTCGAGAGTGACAGTAAAACCCCTACGAAAGTCACTTGGGAGAAGATCACCAGTGTCGGTCGAGAACAGAGTATGCCTGATGATGCTGTACTGCCAAAGCAAGGCGCCGAAGAGGTACTTACAACCATTCCTTGCAGGTCGTATATGCTAATGAGTTCGATTCAGTTACTCCAAAGTGTTGACCCTGCTATCATGCCTCTTGGTATCATTACCCTCGAAGATGTCCTTGAAGGTATGCTTATTGGCTTCTTCATTCCGTTTACTATATCTCACGTGCCGCTACAGAACTCATCGGAGAGGAGATCTACGATGAATTCGACGTAGACTCAGAAGGTCGATCTCGACTTGCACACTACAATCCACCGAGCAAGCGTAGAGGTTCTCGTAACGAAACTAGCGTGAATATCTCACCCGCCCTTGGATCCGAGACAACCACATTTCAAGTTACCTCCCCCATCCCAATCCCCATTCTGAACACTCCAGCATTTTCCGAAGACCAAGATAAACCGCATAGTCGACCTCCCTCTCGCACCGGCTCTCTCGCGGCTTCCCTCGGCGCCCTTATATCTCATAAGAAGCAAGTGCGCGGGAAGAGCGCACAACGTTCCTATTTGACAGCGAGTGCCTCTGATACGGATTTGCTCGCTACTCGGACGCGACGTGCGAATACTGGTGAAGACCTTTCTAGGCGAGTTTCGCCTCATCGTGAAGAGGAAGAGGAAAGGATATCAATACCGAGCCGGAAGGATAGGCATGGTCCGGATATACGTGGAGATGCAGGGTGGAGATGATTGAGGTTCGTGAATAGTTGTACGATATGATGACGTTTCAGTTTGGTGTGTGTGGATTCCGGATGAATTTTCTGTATACCTCTCTTGTAATGGAACAGTTGGATTTTTTTTGGCTCACCGTGATTGATAACGTGTTTTGGGAGCTGTCGTTCCCTGAAAGACGGCTTGTCTCTTGACTCGTCGGCGGCGCTGTACGCTCAGTAATCTCAATACTGTTGTGTCCATAAACAATCTTCCATATAGTGTGTCTCCTAAGAGAAATTCTCACGAATGCAGGAAAGGCTTAGACTGGAGGAAATTGGTTGGTTGATAGCATTGACGTTCAACAGAGAGTAGTTAGTCTTTTTTCTTCATACCCTTACTCGCTTTGCCGGCCAACCACGCACCTTTCAAGTTCACGGCTTTCGCAAACCTCTATTGATCGAGCAGAAAAAGGAAGTGATCATCGAAGCCTAATATTGACATATGGAGCAAAACTTGAATAAAAGTGAGTTT
Organism: Somion occarium; assembly: GCA_964035595.1. Lineage (NCBI taxonomy): Eukaryota > Fungi > Basidiomycota > Agaricomycetes > Polyporales > Cerrenaceae > Somion > Somion occarium. Next base: position 1,146,490 of record OZ037947.1, read on the forward strand.
TGAGTGATTCTCCTAGTCGTATATGCCTTGAGCGTTGTCTGTCGTTTTCGAGGAATCGTAATAAACTTCATGATCTAAAGTGCCGTGTGATCGATCACATGTCTGAGCCTGTAGTATGTAGGGAAATGCAGGTTTGTCTCTGCCACGTTCATTGCGGATCTTAGTCTAACGTACAGTACATACTTCGCAGAAGGCAGTGTTTCTTCTGCCATGGCATCCAACTCTCAGAAAAACACTCGCGAACAGCATGATCCTACTGTCAATGATGATCTGGAATCAATGGAGACATTGTTCGGTACGGCTGGGGCCGATTCAAGTTTAGGACGTTTGGAAGATTCTGTTTCCTTATTTCAGGTCAGTTTTCGTACATCTTCGATGAATCTATTTTGACTCCTAGGTGAAACAGAAACCTAGTCGTGATACTTACTTCAGCCAAGAAAGCAAGAAAGGGCTAGTCATCGGTGCTGTTGGCCTTATCGGCTGCTATACTCTCAAGTATTTCGTGCGTCCCTCAAACCTCCTCAGAAAACGAGTATGGATCGGCAGTACATTTGGTGTACTCTCATATGACGCCATCGCTTCTGAAGTGCAACAGAATCGATTCGTACGCACGCTCCGGCCGGACAACGAACTTCAAACCCTATCTTTATCGAGTCTTATAATGTTCTTCACTTCTATGAATCTTATGAGCGCACAAAAGGCGTTTCCCAAGTTAGATGATGAACTCATCTCTTACTACCGGGATTTTCGCAGCACAACTACTGGTGCCACTACAAGTGAGAATGTCTTTCTAGTTGTGACATATATGGGGGCATTGAATCGTATCGCCAGGCATAACTGAACGCATATCGCAAGCAACACGTGCTGCGTGGTCATCTGAGAATTCAAGAGCCATTTGTTGGTGTCTCTTCGCCAATAGCCTTCTGCGTGCCGGTGTAGCCCCCAGAGATGTCGATATATGCATATGCAATCTGGCGCTTTGGGCGGACTTGCCGCTCGGACGACAGCCATTAGATGTGAGTGCCACATCAAGAACTCTTTACCGCCTCGATGAGTGAATACGCAATTCAGCGGAAACGTGATCTGGCGGTTGCTTCCTGGACAGGGGCAGTCATCGTCCGACTGTTGACCCACAGACGATGGTTGTCGCGTATTTCTGCGCCGATTGCCATTTCGTCGCTCTTTTTCTGGTTCACTGTGGACCGAGTGCGGGGCTATTACACCTTCTATGAACCTTCGCGGATCGAGCAAAAAGAGAAGGTGGCGAAAGTGTACAAGGACCACATACTACTCGCATCTGACATACAGAAGCTCAATAAAAGGCTTGAAGACAATGGATTGTTCGACTAATCCTGGTAGAAATATAAGTATGTTGCTCACAATCTCCAGTTCAAGCTGCAGGTTCACAACTGCCTTTCACGACATGGGGAATGTTATGTGGTTGATAACATGAGTGGGCAGTTCTTCATGCCTCAAAACAGCTCGTCTCTTGCCTTGTTGGTGGCGATGTACACTCAGTGGTCTCACGTGCATTCCGTGTACAAATGATCTTCCATATGGTATGGTTTCTGAGAGAGATTCTTGCGAGCAAGATTATACTCGAGTGATCTTAAGACAATCAAATTCCCGCTGCGGGAACTATCCAAATGTACAACATCCGGGTGTCATCCTCCTGGAGCATTCTGAATGATTCTCCTAGTGCTACTAGTAGTATATACTATGAGCTTTTCTGTCACTTCGAGATACTTTAGCACTTATTATGTGATCGATCACATGTCTTGCCCAAAAGAACTTGAACATGAGTTGACCATAACTTCTCTTCTGCCATCTATGCACTCCTAACGCACTCCCTCAATTTGAAAACGTTCGCGTACGAGCTCATTAGAGGACACATGCTATAACATTGTTTGTTCTGCCTATCATGGTTTCCCAGAAGGATGCTCGCAACCATGATCGCACTAGTGATCATGATCTCGATCCCATCGACTCGTTGAGCAGCACAATCGGAAACTATTCGAATTCGGAAAACTCAGAAGAGGCCGTAATCAAGCTCATTGTAAATATCTCTATGACACGGATTGACCGTGACATTACGCTCACTCTTATACTCTGGTCAAACTTCTCAGGCCCGTAAAGACGACACCTCCCTCAGTTTCGCCTCCCGAGTTGGGCTCGGCCTTTGCGCCTCAGGTCTAATCGGATGCTATTCCCTCAAATATTTTGTGCGACAGTCAAACTTACGAGTGAAGCGACTATGGTTGGGCAGTGTGTTCGCCGCAACTGCGTATAACGCTTTCAACAAAGACAAATTCGAACGCTTTATTGTCAAAGTTGCGGAACCGAACCATGAGCTTCACAGCGTGTTTTTGCCTCCGATGTCTTTATACTTTGCCTCATTCGAGCCGCCTACGTTACCGAAAGATGCGCTATCTACCTGTAAAGAGATTCGCATGAAGTTTGCAGAACAGGAAAGTAAGCGTACTCTTCTATAATGCAGTTGCGATCACGCTGCTTATTGGACCTTATGTAGGTATCTCTGCACGAATATTGATGCTTACTCGTACTATGTGGTGTACTCCAAACACATGGGCCTTTTGTGCCGTTCTTTTCGGCAAGGGCTTGGGCCATGGTGCACCTCTAAGTGGGAGGGATTTTGATATTTGTATCTCTCACTTGGCCAACTGGGTGGATCTAGAGAAGCCAACTCTTTTTACTGTAAGTCGTATTCTTCGACATGAATGTTATCGATACATTTTGAAAAGCATGTTCTAGCGGATGCGTAACGCTATCTTTTGTTCATGGGTCGGAGCCATCACAATCCGGCTGTTCTCTCATCGGGTGTTGTTTTCACGCCTCTCTGCATCGACTGCCGTTGCGTCGTTCGTGGCATGGTTCACATTGGATCATCTGCGACACTACCACCTTTTCTACGATCCGCTTGGGATACAAAACAAGAAAAGGATTGAGGATATCTATAGGAATCATCCACTATTCAGACTTGTTTTTCAGGAGGTTGATAGATTAATTTCCGAGGGCGGTGACTCTTGAGTGTTGTATAGCTTTATTCCAATTTTTCCCTTTACCTAACGGGCTCACGATGTTGAAAGTTCATTATTGAATGAAGAATGGATGCCTTCCGTAGGATTTGTGGCGAGTTCTAGACGTAAAGCGGACTTCAAACAGATACACTAGGCATTGTGTAACATACGGCGTTCAAGTTGTAGCTACATTGTTGCAAACCAATGAGTCAGCAAATCTTACCATAAAAGAAGCCCGCCGAGTTGTGAGGGGCCAGTGGCAGGGAGCTGGCAGAGGCGAAATACTGTGTTTTTAGAGCAGTTTACATCTGGAAGGGGGGAGGTACCCCCGCCTCTTTCAGATTCAAGGTTTAGAAACCCCTCCTCTGTTCCGACTTTGTGGTACCGCTTGACGGCTCCTCGGCCAGCAAGCGTCTGAGGAGGTTTTACTGTATACGGTTTTTTGTTTGTTTAGAACGCGTTCTAAACGGCTACGGGAAGGCATCCAATGTTGCCTATTCTGTAATCTTCGTAGGCGAGAGCTGTCCACAAATGTTAACACCGGCTTTAAATGGCTATCGTGGGACCGCGAGTGGTGGTTTGTTTTAGAATACGCGCCTTGGAAACCTAGCCGTGCTCTCCAATTCAGCAGTACATAATACTGCGGGATGTTCATGCTTGAGCGGCCCTCAACAACCCGTTCAACCCCTCTCTTCTGGGTTGTACTGGAACACTGCATAGTCTGTCATTCTGCGGTATGTCAAAGCAATTCGTTTGGTTGATTACTGGAACTTCGTACGTTCTTGCCATTCATGCATAGAAGAGGTGAGAAGTAAGCATGACATCATGAATTTACAGGTCAGGACTAGGACGGGACCTTGCTCTAGCTGCTCTGAAGCGTGGAGACAAAGTCATCGCGACTGGACGAGCTCGTTCCCTTGCCAAACTCTCGGATTTGAAAGAGCAAGGAGCAGATGTCCTTGAACTTGATGCGACATCTTCTTTGGAAACTCTCCAGCAGATTGCCAAAGACGCCGTTGCGATTCATGGACGTATTGACGTCCTTGTCAACAATGCCGGTTCGATCTCAACTTTGACCCCTTTGTCATATTGTTGACATCATATGTAGGTTACATAGAAATAGGAACACTTGAAGAGAATACGTGAGTTATTGCTCGGACTTCGTTAGTTCCGTTGATTTATATCGACTTCTAGCCCGGACGAGACCTTTGATCAATTCAAGTACATACTTTCTATAGGATCACTGACCATCTTCTCATCATCCATTTCATTACAGTACGAACGTGTTTGGTCCTCTCAACATTAACCGAGCCTTTCTTCCATATATGCGCGAACGCAAATCGGGGACTATCGTCTGGCTCGGCTCCGTTGGCGGCTGGAGGTCAGTCAAATCCCCAACTTAATGTCTTCGGCACCTCACGAGACATTTTTACAGAGGTTCGGCTACCATAGGTCTCTATGTAGCGACAAAGCATGCAGTTCGTGGTGAGTACGCCATGATTCATTGCATACGCTCATCAAGTGGGACCCGAGTTGATTTACGTACGTAGGTCTTTCGGAGAGTTTGCATGAAGAAATCTCTCCACTCGGACTCCGTAGTATCTGCTTCGAACCAGGCTACTTCCGAACCAGGCTCCTCACAACAGACAATAGAGGCCCTGACAAGACTCGTATTCCAGATTACAGGGACCTGATGGAATCTTCACTCGCTCGCCTCAATGGTAAGCCCCATCATTGCAGAAAACATTGGCCTTTACCGATAGTATACTCATGTCACGGTTTAGCATACAATGGAAAACAGCCTGGGGATCCTAAGAAAGGTGTTGAGGTTATGATCGATATTATCAAAGGTGAGGGCGTCGCAGCTGGGAGGGAGTTCCCCACTGTGGTAGCCATTGGAAGTGATTCTTACGATGTAGTGAAGAGCGTCTGCAACACCACGTTGCAGAGACTCGAGGATTGGAAGGATGTCACTGTCAGTACCGACTATCCAAAAGGCACTTGATGCCGACGGAAAGACATAGTCAAACGCCATAGGAGCATGGAATACACATCAGGCCATGAACTGTATCAAAAGCACTCTGCATGTACTTCTATACTTCGATGTGTATTATCTTTGTTCCATGAACCTTGCAACAAAAGTAGCCTTACAAACACTCAGCACATTGGTATTGCTGCGTCAAGAAAAACATGCTGATAGAGAAAGCTGCATGCGAACTATCTTGATAGATAGAACACTTACTATCTACCGCCTTTTTTTTCTACCCTCCACTCTTTGAAGATGCCGTCGAGACTCTTGTAGATGAGATGTGACGGCAAACATCGGATGATCTCCCCAACCCTCTCCTCAACCTCACTCTTCCCTCCATCACCTACTGCCTTCTTCGCATATTCCACGGCAAGCCGGAAAATTGCCAAGACGGCGAGCGAGACATGTGTCTGTTGGGCACCATGCGCTGAACCCAGCGATAGTGCAGAAAGGAGGGGGCCCGATAAGTTAGGTGCAGATAATACAGGGGCGTTCTGGGAGTAACTTGCGCGTTCGCCTCGGACGAGTCGGAGAAGGATTTCCAAGATGTTGTCTGTTTCGGACATGTGTATACGTAAGAAGCGTTGACGTTCAGTTTGAGTACCAATGTTTGAATTGCCTGCCCATGCTTCAAGAAGGGTCCAGATAGTTGGAGGCTATGTAGACACATGTGAGTATGTAAAACTTGGGAAAGCTCTGAGGACAACGTACTGGATCAGGGTCAGCGACTTCGATCTTCTTCTCCCAACCATCAGCCGCATCGCCAGCGGCCCAGAACATACGACCAAACATGGTCTTGAGCCATTCTTGGACATCACCTGTCTTCACCCACTTCGGTTCTGACAACGGACGTTCCTTATCCAAGTATGCGATAAGGACCGTCTTCAAAGGAAGCGAAGCGGTGTTGAAGGGTGGTATCGTAGGATCGTTCAAGTTGGGTATGGCTATATCCAATGGCGTGTACGATGAAGAAGAATCAGAAAACGCTTCGACCTAAACAACATGATGATTAGATCGAACATGAGGAATGAATCGAACGCGGATACTCACCATGATACCCTTAAACGAGCCATCGTCTCTTGCGATGTTAAGGTGAACCTCAATACGGCCATCGTCCCGCCTTACGACAAGTTTATCGACAACTTCAGCGTCGATTACCATTCGCCTCGTTCCTGCGGCATACGAGATTGACAGTCGATTGGCGGACGGCAGTTTGACGTCAGATTTGGCATGGACCTGTGATGCAGGGGTGCCGTTCAACCCAGAAACGGCCGTGCTCGTGGAAGGGGTTCCAAGTTCAACCTGATTATGCTGGGTTTCTGAGGATCGCCGTTCCACTGGCTGAGTCTGAGCGTCTTCTTGGGCGGCAGTGGGCACTGGACTGCCTTCCAATACTGTAGACGTATACGGAGAGGTATCCTCTTGGCCATTGGTATCGGGTACAGTAGATGCAAGAGAGTCCATAGCTTGTAGCGGTCGCCGAGTTCCATTCGGTTGTGCTGGAACCTGTGATTCGGGGAAGGTATCAGTATCAGTGTTCTTGCCTTCAGGCTGAGTCTGGGGCACATTAGAAAGAGAATCAGGAGCCTCGGAATCAGCAGAAACTGCGCCAACGGCGAGGTTGGAAGACGAATCATTGAGATCATGTGGAGACTGAGAAGAACTTTGAGTTGGCTCTGTAGCCTCAGAGGGTCCTGATGCTTTCAGCATCGACTCGACGGATTCCGAGGAATCATAGACGCCATTTGCGTCATTCGGAGAGGGTAATTCATGGCTTTGATCAGGATGACCATTCGAACCCAGAACCTCATTAGGCCCACTCTCGAAATGTGCATCTGTGTGGTGGTCATCGATCGACCCCATAGTCACATCCTCGTGAATCTCATAACCCTCGCCTTCAACTATAAAAAGAGTGTTAGCGATGCGGACGTTTCATGCAAACAACAATCTCATGTCCGCCAGAAGTGTCATTCAAATGAGAGCACTGAGGCTTACCATATTCCTCGCCGATCGCGTCGGCGTCAGCATCCTCATCATGAGGTTCTTCAAGCTCAGTGGCTTGTGAGCTCTGACCGACTTCTCCGCTATCGCCATCGTCCGTAGCAATAGCGGCCATCAACCAATCTCCCTCGCTCGTTGTCTCTGCTACACTTGGAGCCATACTGTCGCGTCCAGCCAATGTCTCGGTACCATCACGGTCAACACTCGGAGCAATGCTCATACTGTCATGGTCCATGCCAGGAGGAGGCGGGGGAGGACCCCGACCATCCTCAATGTCCGCATCATCGTCATCGAGTTTCTTACGTTTGCCCTTGCGAACAGCAGAATCCGAAGGAACAACAAGAGAAAGCGAAGACTGCGGAGTAAGAGAGTGAATGTCATCAGCAGTCACTGGCGTGTGGAAATAAATACGAATGCGAGATGGCGGAGGAGGCATCGGCGCTGTCGTTATTTCAGATTTGACAACAGCAGTGTCCTTCTCCGTCGCAGCAGTGGTACCCTCAGTGGAAGGCCCAGCAGCATGAGTGGCTGCATCGGAGGCAGCGGACACATTAGGCTTCTGCTCAGAGGCAGGCTCTTCAGCGCTAGGCATTTCAGCCTCTGTACGCTCCTCCTTCACGTCAGACTCGGATGGGGGTGGAATAACACCCCAACTCCAGCTGAGATCGCGAAGCTCGAGTCCAACTATCTTGAAATCGGTCAGTGTCCTTCGATTCTCTTCTTTCTTACCGACCGAGACGCTGGTGGACGCAGTACTGTCCTTAGGACCATGAGGGGCAACCGTATCATGCCTGCCACCGCGACCAGCATGGCTTGGACCATGACGACCTCTGAAAGACGTACCCCCACTGGGGAAGCCCTGATGATGTTGCTGTTGCTGCTGCTGACCATGAGCGAAGCCTTGTCCGCCGGTATTGAACGAACCACCTCTTCGATTATCTCGGTTTCCAAAGCCACGATGAGAACCATGGCCTCTGAAACTACCGCCACTCTGGCTGGGACCGCGGTTACCCATGTTATTGAAGCCACCACCCCGTCCCCTGCTTCCACCTCTGTTCATACCCATTGGGCCACCTCTTCCCCGCCCACCCATGGCATTTCCGCCACGACCGCCTCCAAAGCCTCCCCTTGAACCACCTAGAGGTACTTGATTGGCACCAGGTCCTCCACCCCGACCTCCACCCGGACCTTGAAAGGCGCCAACACCCACACCAACACCTCCACCGATCGCACCAGATTGAGCAGGCTGTGTAGGCGGAGCATGTTGTATCTGCCCTTGAGATTGAGCAGGACCGAACCGTTGCCGTTTTGCGGGAGGCAAGTGCTGGGATGATTGCTGATGCAAGTTCTGGTTCCGGTTGTGTTGCTGACGATTTTGCTGTTGCTGTTGTTGTTGTTGATGCGGTTGTTGCTGACCAAAGTAAGGCTGATGCTGTTGCTGGAACTGAGGAGGTGCTTGCACTACAGGCGGTTGATATTGCGGTTGGTGCGGAACATGCTGAGGTGCAGCCTGCGGAATGTAAGGTTGCTGGTATGCAACCGTCTGAGGTTGATACGGATTATACGTTGCTTGAGGTGGTGGCGGAGGCGGAGGTTGAGCTACAGGAGGAGGTGGCTGGTAAGGTTGAGCTTGTCTCTGTTGCTGCTGTTGCCAGTTCTGTTGTCCAGGACCATAGCCGTAGTTTGCATAAAGAGCTGACTGTTCAGGTGTCGGGCGAGCAGCAGCCTGAGCTGGCTGACCTGCAGACCATTGAGGAGTATATGCATTGGGCTGAGCTGCCGCTGCAGCAGCCCAGTAAGCAGAATAGTCTGGTTGTGCTGGCTGAGGAGGAGGAGGACCGGGAGGCAAGGGCGGCTGTTGAGGGGTGTATGACGAAGGAACAGCGAACGGATTTTTATGCATTCGTGGTCGACTCTACGAGGATTACTGAGAGACTAGAGTATACGAGACAGTCGGCTGAGGAGAAAGACAAGTGGTCGCTGCTGTTGCTGCGACGATGAGAGTTTTGTACAAGGAGCAAGTTGCGCTATCGACGAGCTGACCGACTCATCTTAAATTAACAGGCGCCCATTTTTTCCCTTTCTCTTTTCGTCGTCGCTTTGACTCCGTTTGATCAGTTTTGGCCGTTGTCCGCCAGGTATAACATCTTTGAGTACGATAGGCAACTGTTTATATTTTCGTATGTAGTTCTCACTGACAAAAGGAAAGTCGTCGGCAACAGAATTCCGAATCCATGTCCAGTTAATGACTAATATTGAGTCAAATTTCGTCCGATGTGGTCAGAGGTCGATGATCAAGTTAACACAGCGTATCTCGTGTTCTTCCAGACTACATTCACTTGATGGCTAGTGCATTCACAAGTATACGTACGTCTAACATAACTAACTCGGCTCCTTTTTGTGACATAATTGCCAAAGGTGTAACAACGAAGCTGCTTATGAAATTTTAGGCAAACTGATTTGGTTTCACAGTCTTTCTTCTAGAGATTCGAAGAACAGCCTGGCATGAGGATTCATATCTAGTCAGCCATACTAAGCTTTTGATAATACCACCTAGAACACTGTATTTGTCTTTGTTAAGATTGAAAGCTCTTGCCTTTTATAGTAATGGATACACCACTTTTGGCGCATGGTTGTGCATGCCGAGAGCAAAAGATGACTATTGAAGCCGATATGTCAGATCTGGGTATGGTTTCCGCTTGTCATTCTTACCATGTGCCTGCCTGCGATATATGGATCATGAACTCTAAGCAAAGAAGGGCTGAATATCATTATCATTGAATGTTGGTACCTGGAGCATGCATTTCTTATGATGGAAAGTCGATGATTGGCACAAACTAAAGGATCTAAGTTATAGAAACGACAGAGTGCCAGTGGGAGATACAGGGTCGAGTAATCGCGTAGGCTAAACAGAAATGGACGCCGCGCAAACTCCTACAGACTCAGTGCGATGATAGTACATCGATTTTCTATGGTATACAATGTTGGAGTGGTGGATATCGAATTTCTACGGTATACAATGTTGGAGTGGTGAATATCTACAAATACAATGCTTTCTACACACGCATACACAGGAAAGCCCGTGAAGTCCAATCATAAGGGCCAAATCACGCAGATTTCTCCGCCTCCTCTTTGGCATCTTCAGCGATCTTCTTCGCCTTACGACTCTTGTCTTGCAAGACTCGGAAGATTTCATCGTAAGTCTCCTTCGCCAGATTTGTCGCGTCTTCGCTGCGCTTTTGCGAAAGCTCAACAAAGGCTTGGATGTCCGGAAGTTTTTCTGGTGTCTAAGTAGCGCATAGAATGGTCAGCTCGATGAAGCAAGATGCAGAGAAACAAATAGAGACTTACCTCTTCGCCCCCTGGCACACTCTTAACCCACTCCTGCAGGCCTTCCCAGCTTACGGCAAACTGGTCATTCACCTTCTGCTCCGCCTCCTGGGCCTTCGTCTTGATGAACTGTTTCAAATCCTCGACTTTCTGCTTATCCCTTAGGAGCCCCTCCTTACCGGCCTTGTCTGCAACTTCCTTGATCTTCGATAGTACCTCCTCACCCTCACTCTTCGAGCTGCCTACCCTAGCGGCACCAGCTGCGACGAACTTCGAAGCGTTCTCGGAGACGAGTTGTTTGATCTCGGGCAGTTTCTCCAAGTAGGGTCCGGCTTGTTGAACTGCCTTATCCCATGTCTTTTGGGATGTCTTCTGAGCGAGATCATGGATTTGGGAGGATTTATCTTTGACGAGAGATTGGGCTTGCTTAATAGCATCTGGTGTTGAACCCTTTGACAGAATATCCTTCACCTGAGCATGAACCAAGGTCAACAACGATCAAAAACGGAATGAGCATAACAAAGAGAAATGTGAACATACCTCCTGCGAAGTCTCTTCGAATATTTTCTTCGTTTCTGGGCCACTCCTACCCGCCATTTCCCTTAACTCGTAATATCTCGAGCCCAGAACTTGCGCCATCTGCGGGTTCTTCTCCTCGAACTTGCCCCACGCATCTTTCCCAGCCTTTCTTGCAACCTCATTGAGTTCACCCATGCGTTGCTTCACGACGATAATGATCTTCATACCAGTCTGCAAGTCTGCACCGCTATCCTTACCTTGTAAGATATCCTGGATTTCATTGTAGGTATCGGTAAGGATGCTGTTGACGTCGTCGCCATGTGTTTCGCGAAGGTCGTCAAGCGTATCAAGAGTGGAGTCAACATAAGAAGATGCGCCGGGTATAAGTCCAAGTTGTGACTTTGCGACTCTACGAATAAACTCAATAACTTCGTTCGGGTTCTTGGGAGCTTTCTCCTTAATAGACTGGGTCGTTTGTTGGAAATACTGGTGGGCAGACTTGGCAGATTCTACCGCTTTCTTGGCACCCGAGAAATGGTAGTATGAATAGACTGTGTCGCAAGAATTGCATCAATGAATGCGTTTCGCCACAATGTTTAAGTGGAACACTTACTTGCGCCGAGGACTACCATACCACCTGCAACACCGGCAGCGGCATGTGTAACAACGCTACCTGAGGCATTGCTGGATCCCCCCGATGCCGTTGACTGGTATCGTTGAACAAGTCGAACACGTCCAACGCGACGCGCTACGAGGTGTCCGTTCAAGCTGGCGGGTGCCCTTGAGCGAGCAATGGATGACCACCTAGCGGCAGAAAGCATACTTCCAGTATAGAAATTATAGGTAGGACGGAAGGATTCAGCGAGTGAATACAGAATTCAGAGGGCTGAATGGGTATAGGTCGAGGGCGGTAAACTACTGTATATACACGGCGAGCAGGACAACATGAGGAGCCTTGTGTACGCCATCGACGTCCTCCGACCACGTGCCGATCTCTCCACGATCAGCTTGATCGAGAGAGTTTGGAAGTTGACGGTGTCTTTGAAAGCTATCGGAGCCACCAGCGACGTTTGTTATTTGAGACACACCGTAGGAGTAAACATGACCGATGATCGTTTCGTTACACAAAGAATGATCAAAATTCCGGACGTGTGTAACATTGTGTCGACGGATAAGCAGCGCAAAAATACCATATGGACATACATGAACATCTACTAAGTCTGATACGGTTGAAAGCAAACATTAGCTGGCACGGAGAGTCATAAATTAATGATACCCAACTGGGGAAGAGATACATGAATGGACGGATGTCACCTGGGAATCGATGTGAGAGACGGGATAAGACACATAAGTAACATCAAGGACCAAACCGGCGAGGGAATCAATCTCGTCATATGAGAGGGTACCTTCATGGAGGAGGGTCCGCGCCCGGGTGCACGGACAGTGACTAATTTTCCATTGTTGTGCAATGGAGGAACCAGGCACAGTGGCATTGCCATGACTCGACCGGGATGGGGACTGAGAGTACCGCAGTAACGGGCCCGGGGTCCATCTCATGCCGCTCTGCAGTATGGGAAATAGCAAGATCCAGTACGTCAGGTTTGACTACAGAGAAGAGTCGAACCAAAGAAACAGGGACCATGCGATAGAGTTCATGGTTCAGAATTTATTAGGGTCAACTAGGGGGAGAAATGAGTAGGCACCCACCTTGCTCGGTGTAGTCGGCATCGCGCCATATATCAAGATCCTAGGTTGCCGTGTGCTATCCGCCCAGCTAGCTCCATAAGACCTTTTACTCCAAGCTGAAATTCTCTGTTGGGCAGCAATACTTCCTTCTGCCCAATACGTCCTATTCCTTAGCAAAGTTAATATGCTAGCTTTGGATCTTTACATTGAACATTACCGCAGCAATGTGAACGATGCACTGCATTTACTCAGCAGCGTGAAACCCCCCGAGTTCAAATTATCAAATCCGAGCAAAAAGGCCATTACCTCATCAAGGCTTCAGGACGGGGTTGAGTAGCCTGGTGGCAATAGGCATGGCCTTTTCCGAATGCGTAACTCAAACGGAGTCAAACCTTCTCCGTCGGGATTTAGTGGATGAGCGGGAATTCCATGATGAACAATCCGTTGTGGGTGCTGAATGGACAGAATTCTGATGGAATTATGGAAAGCACGCCGGTTCTAGGGTGAATGACTGGAGCACGGGTTAAGCGTTCGGTAGACACGGGGTTCTGCGCCATCATGCTTCATGATTCTCGAAGAAACGATGAACGTTGTTTTGGCGCAGGATCCATTCTGTAGGACCACTTCGGCGAAAAGAGGTGAAAACAGGTTTATTTCCTCCGTGGGTTGATGTGCGACGGGTACTTCTGGGGTCGGCGTTAGAGGCATATTCGTTATTCGTTATGTAAATGAGCAAATATTCGAAGGAGAATATTCGGCAAAGATCAACCAGGGTACCGCGGTCCAAGAACCTTGAAGAGGCGTACGGCATACCAAGGCGCGGTATGCAAGGTTTGAGATAGCGGAGAAGGGAACATCAGCAGCGTCTGGCGGCCGATGTCAATGGGCGTGGCAGACTCGGACGATCATTGCAGTTAACATACTCGATAATTCTGACAAAAATAGCCGTAAGAGGCTGTAAGCAAGTGAAAACGACGGAATTAGGTTTACCGTCCGACGTCGGGGATGTGTTTGATATGCTTTCAAACATCTCAGAGTTGTCCCTGTATTGTTCCGTGCAGATCCTGTCAGTGGTCGGGGCCCGAACGTGGGCTAGCAATTACGGCGTGGTCTCAGTGAGATGCACAAATATCGGCACCGTCTGAGGAGTCCAGACGGCCGTCGCGCCTGATTACGAAGACAGTCAACTTACAAGTAAGTATTTGCAATCCCAACCACGTAAGGTTCCTGCAGGTTATAGCGCAACAACAGAATGAGCATCATACCGAGAAATGCGGAGCCGACTGGAGGAAATGGTACGAATGATCCCCATGCGTCCAAGTACGTGTACAGTTCAAGCGTAAGTTACGCAGGACCGTTCGAATTTAGTCTCAAAGCCAGACGTTCTGGGGAGACAGCTGCAGCAGCTCTAGGCGGTGGAAGCAGTACAGCTGAGCCTGAAAAGGAACTGGAATTTAAACTTTGACTGCATGCCCAGGGTTGCCTCATTTGGTTACCGCGACGCTTAGTCATATGTTTAGAAATTCAAACATATTCAACAAGTCACCGTCGCCACAACTGTCGTTGAAAGACTTTCCTACGACTTCCCAATGGCTCCTCACGGCACATCGAGGGATGATAGTCCGCTAGAGCCTGCCCCAGTGTCCAAGGGTGGGACGTATAGCGTCCAGGTGAGTCGTCTTTTGATGTCCTTCAGTTTGCCACCTCACTCAACTATCCTCATTTTTTGCTCACCCACAGACAATTTCCGTAGGCTGCAAGGTCTACGCACGACGGCCTAGTTCTGATGGACAGGAGGAACAACGTTTAGTGGAGATTTTGTCCATACGAGACAGGCCTACTACTCCTTATGGCTCCCGACTGCGTAATGAAATCAAACAGGAGGAATCTCAGAGACCCGAGGACAGACTCGAATTCTTCGTCCATTGGGACCAGTTCAATAAACGTTTGGATGAATGGATCTCTGGCTCAAGAATAGTGCTAAGTCGGGACATGGAATGGCCCCGACCTAAGGCGCCACCTTCGACTAAGAAAGCTACTCAGAAAGCCCCTGGCAAGCTGCCAAAGTCTAAGTCGCTCCTGAAGAAAGCAGCCACTGCGCATGCGCTCGCCGCTGTCAAGGCTGATACAGGGACTCCTGGTCCTTTTACCCCCGATGAGCGAGTCAGTGCTACTCCTCCGCCTACTTTGAAACGAAAGGTACCTCCAGACGAAGAGGTCGAGGAGGAGGAGGATCTAGATGCTGACGCAGATGGGGACATGGACATAGATGACGAGGGTGAGGTGCTCGACCTCGATGGTAGTCACAAGCCATCACCTCCGCTGCCTGTCTCTGCCTTCAGTAAAGAGCAAGAAATAGAGAAATTGCGGACGTCGGGGTCGATGACTCAGTCCATATCCGAAATCGCTCGCGTGAAGAATCTGAACCGCTTGCAAATTGGAAAACACGAAGTAGATGCATGGTACTTCAGTCCATACCCACAAGAATACGCGCATCTACCCGTGTTGTATATTTGCGAATTTTGCCTCTCGTACTTTGGGTCTCCTTTCATGCTGTCGCGACATCGCAAGCGGTGTAACCTTTTACATCCACCTGGGAACGAGATTTACCGCCACGAAGACCTTTCGTTCTTTGAGCTCGACGGCAAGCGGCAGCTCACATGGTGCCGAAATCTCAGTTTGTTGTCG
The DNA here is from genome assembly GCA_964035595.1 of Somion occarium. Taxonomy (NCBI): domain Eukaryota; kingdom Fungi; phylum Basidiomycota; class Agaricomycetes; order Polyporales; family Cerrenaceae; genus Somion; species Somion occarium. The sequence continues at coordinate 1,161,781 of OZ037947.1, forward strand.
AAGTGTTTCCTTGACCAGTACGTCCCACTCCCCTTCCGATATCCCAGGAGTCTGACCTGATTATATCCTTAGTAAGACGCTGTACTATGATGTGACTCCCTTCATGTACTACGTTATGGTAGGTCCCCGCTTTGTGCTAATTACGGATGCCATCTGACTTTTCTTTCTTTAGTGTCACAGAGACTCCACTGGCTGCCATATCATTGGATACTTCTCGAAAGAGAAGGAATCGGCGGACAACTACAATGTTGCCTGTATCCTCACACTACCGCAGCACCAAAGGCACGGTTATGGAAAGTTGCTGATCGAATTTTCGTACGAGCTCAGCAAGAAGGAGGGCAAGCTCGGCAGCCCAGAGAAACCTCTCAGCGATCTCGGTTTGCTGGGATACCGAGCGTATTGGGCCGAGACGATTATTGACCTCTTACTCAGTACGAGTGACGACATCAGCATCGACGATATCGCACAAAGGACGTCTATCACTCATGCCGACGTTATGAATACGTGAGTGACCTTCGGTGTCGCACCCCTTTTTTATTACATTGCTAATCAACTCTCTCAGATGTACCACGCTGCAACTTTTCAAACATTATAAAGGCCAGCACGTGATATCTATTCCTGAAAGCCTCCAGGAACGACACAAGAAGGCGATAGAGAAACGAAAGCGAAAGATACACCCTGAGTATCTACAGTGGAAGCCGCCCACCTTCACCAGGGACCAGCTCAGATTTGGATGGTAGTTTCTCATGGACTCGTTCTCCTCGGCAGCGTGGACTACGTGCCTTGTCGATCTGTAAGATTGTGTTTATATCCGTGTATTCTTAGCCTTGTAGGATTATTTGTTCCTCTTACCTCCGTCGTTGTCTATTGCTATTTTTGAATTGCATTTCATGATTCCGAATCTCCTGTGCCTTTCCCTCTCCGCTGGCGTATCCGTACACTGGTGTCTTCTGATTCGGACTCCTTCTCCAACATCGCGAATGATGAATGTCCACTGCTAGTAGTGGATGATGGAGAAGGTTGCGATATGGAGGACCCACGCGCCCTGCCAGCCTTGCCTGACGGCAGTTGGTGCGTCATATGAATGGTGAGATCGCGACGTGATAGCGTTGGCGAAGGCGGTTGAGATGGAGCGGGGGAGAACATATCAACTCCTGATAACTTCAAATTGCCCTCTCCTTCCACTGGATTCTCGAAATACGTGAGCGGTGGATGTGAAGGTGTCTTGTCAACTTCCTCGCTAGAAGACCTCGATGAAGAGTCGGATTCTTGGATGCGAATAATGGGTGCTTCGCCTGGAGTTACACCTCCGGTGTCAGTTACATCCTCGCTAGTAGCCGCCTTCGTATCGTCGATGACTCCAAGCGTTCGTGCAATGACATATGAGATAACATCCTAGACGAGGAAGAGTATAGCGTATTTTGGAGCCAGTGAGCAGGAGGAACGGTTCTGACAATGCGAAGACGCGGAAATAGAAAGCTCACGAGGAGTGTCAACACGATGAATGGAGAGATGGTGAGGAACGCTAGAACGCGGAAGGTCGACGCCCCACTGGCAACCCACGAGTCTGGTTTATAGTTCCAAAGATATTCTACGTAGAGATCCCAGAGAAAGCGAGGGGTTGAGAGCACCGACTCGTAAATTGACATGGTTGTTGTTGGCGGCAAAAGCGCGAGATAGGAGCATAATGGCATGTATGCTCGGACACATATGCACCCATCATCGTCATACCATGCCTCAAAAGACAAATTGCGCTAAATCCTCCTCACGTTCTGGCGTATAAAATGATGATGAGAGGTGAGAAGGATATAAGTAGTACTGCAGAGGGATTATACACATGTCTTCCTGAGGTTCTATTATACAAGTACATCGGCAGTTCATATATAAACGTCTAGATGCAGACACAAAGCGGCAAGGAGGACAAGAGACGGGGGTAATGGCGTAACACAAGCAAAACAATCCGGAGAAACCAAAAGAGGAAATGCGACATACGAGATAGAGGGCAGAGAGACATGCAAACCAGGAAACAGGCAAACGTACGTGCAAGAGACGAGAGATGGGAGAGAAGATGGACATAAGCATTGTGATATGAAAAAAAGATTTACGGGTAATAAGTGTTCGAGGGGAATACAACACCGTCCGGCCTAACAAGAATGATAGGTCTGCGCTTGCTTCCGCCCGTCTCTGGAGGTAAGCAACCTAAGACCTCTTGACACCTCACCTCCACATAAGGTGAAGGGTCTGAACCGAAAAAGACAGTGACGGGATCTGTCTTAGAGAAGTTCTCGCCGTAAACGGTGAGCATCTTCGATGCGTGCGGGTTCGGTTTCGTCATCAAGCCTCGGGATTGTGGACAAGGTTTTGGTGCTTCGGCTGCACGATCGGGAGGAAGGTACTTGACGACACCGGGGAAGGGAGTGACAGGCTTCGAGGGGATAGGGAACGAACCAGTCTGAGGAGCGTTGGGGTTGTCATACAGTACAGGCGGAACATAGAAGTTGTAACGGATCTGATCGGTACCAACGATTGTCCACACACTGGTCTCGCCGATGTCGACTTGCCAAAGGGCACCCGATGATGCTGACGAGTCACTGCTAGAGCCACGACGACCCGAAGATCCAGTTCCAGCAGAGCTTGAGGACGTGGGTCGTCGACGACCCTTTTGCGATGCAGGTTTAGGAAGAGCACCGCCGCTCGATGACCCACGCTTGCCCTTCTTCACCTTACCACCGTCGTTCGAAGGGAAGTCAGAGGGAGCAGGAGACCCCCCGCCGCTAGCATTGCCGTTGGCGAAGTAGTCTGCACCGGCACCAGTCGCTGTCGCTGGCGTCGAGGCCGTTGGTGAGCTAGGAACAGCGCTGGGCGATTCAGATTGCGGAACCGCAGGTGGGTTGTTCCATTGTCTGCCCTCAACGGGACGATAGGTGTTAACTTTCTCACCCATGCAAGACAAGAAAGCACCACTCTGTCCAGGAGTACCAGGCTCCGGTGCACCTTTGCTAGGATCATAGACCTCAAAGGCAATCTTGTGTAATTGCGAAACAGGGTCTCCACAGACTTCACCAGGGGTGCAGTAATGATCGGCGATGCCTTTGGCACCCTCCTGCAAGCCACCACCGACGACGGTAGTCTGGTGATCAACTTTGCGGATGATGAGAACGGGACTAACGACACCGGAAGTAAGACATTGAAGGACGACGGTCTGGTTGTAGTAAATGGGTATCTGAGAGCCGTTGTTCGTGAAGGGTATCGCATTAGGTGGGGGAGAGGGGTAATCGGGTTGAGGAGGCGGTGGGGGCGGAGTGTCAATGCCGCCTGCCGGCTTGTTGACGTCGACAATGTACATGATGAATGGATCTATTGGGAATGATGTATGTCAGAAAACATATGATATATGAGCCGTTCATCACAGAACTTACCCCAAGAAGCCGTACGAGCGATGAAGGAGGGCGTTGGGGTGCGAGACCGTTGATCGAGACCCATCAAAGGAGCACCATCAGAGCCCTTGAACGATGACCCTGAACCGGAGACACAAAGATACTTTGTCGAAACGGTCTGTGACCGCAACCTGTGGAACAGCGAGATAGTCGATCCGTGATTAATGCACACTGAACGGCGAAAACATGGGTGAGTCAGTAATGTGGTTCGCCTATCTGCTGATCAACCAGAATAATGAAACGCACACTCAAGGTTCTTCGCGCTTTGACGTTTCTTACTCGGCTTGCTAATGACTTTGATGGGTCTGCTGGGGAAGGTACCGATCACCCTCTCGGGCTCATCATCGGAGGCAGGAGCCATGATCTTGACTAGCGCCTCCACCTTTTTCTTCTTCTCGTCAACATCGGAGATGAATAGTTGCTTGCCAACGCAGCGACCAATGTACGTAGTGCCGGTGGGTGGGTCGTTCACGTCAAATGCCTTCCCGGCGGCTCCAGTCCACTCGATCGAACCTTCCTGAGGAGCGGGCTCACCCGAAATCGAAATGACAACACGAGGAGGACACAGCTTAGGGTCCTCACCCCTACGGACGACGTCTGACCACCACGAATTACCAATCATGATGGCTGTTGGCGGAGGGCACAAGAAGCTAAACAGACCATCAGAAGAATCAGTAACATGAACCGCGCAAGGATACGTGCCCGAAATAGCCGCCTTACCGCTTCTCTGTTCCATACGACTTTTGAGCGACCTTAGAAGACATAACAATAACAGTACGCTCGCCGAATGCCAAGCGATTCGGCGTACGAACATACTGATCCAAGTATGGACTACGCGACAAATTGGGACACGCAGTCAGTCAAATGTAGTAAAGGGGAACTATACCGGGATTCCAAACATACCGAATGAATGACTGGAGGTCACCTGCCCCTTGAAGACGTAAACGAGCTAAATTCTCGTCGACGCTGGGCATGCGTAACGGAAAGTCGACCTGAGGGTTAGGTGTCATGTACTGGGGCATGTCATCGAAAGATACTCCGTTGTCTGGCCTGAACGAGTGAGTCGCCTGAGGTGCTACACCCCTCATGAGATCGGATCCATGATTTTGGTGCATGTGAGGGACCGCGCCGTAGCGTGCGTCAGGCATACGACCCATCCTATCTTGAAACTGTTGAACTGCGGAAGGGGGTTGAAACGCACCCAAAGCCATGTTCGGGTTGACGCCCATCGAACCATAGTCATCGCCAAAATCTGAAGCGTAGCTGCTGACTGTCGAAAGACGACGATCAAGAAGAGGGTCAGAGAAAGACGGATGAGAGTAGTCCTTCGTATGCCCATTTGAGAATGGGAAGCTCGAAGGGTGGTGAAGACTGGGAACACTATCATTCGGCGTTAAAGGTGAAGGCTTGCCACTACTATACGAAGAGGGCAAGCTGCCCATTAGGTCGTAATGACCAGAAGGAGGAGGGGGAAAGGGAGGGAGTGGGTCAGAGAAGGAGGACTGAGAATACATGGAATCGACGCCCAAGCCATAGTTGGGACCAAGCGACGACGACGATGAAGCGTTGGTCCGGTATCGCTGACTAGCAAGCGAGCCTGAAGAAGCACTGGAGAAGATGTCGTAGCTATTGTGGTCGGACATCTCGAGCGCGTCGTTGCGGTCGAGACCATGGCCGTTCATGGGCATGTGAGCGGAGGGGTGTTGGTGACTGAGATCATTGGATTGCAGTGAACCAAAGGGCTGGTCAAGGTCGGGCTGAGAGTACATGCCCTGGGGGGTAGGGGTGGAGGAAAAGTCGATGGACATCCTGCGGTCAGGGCGGTGGGGACCGACGGGAGAGGCCTTGAGGATGTCTGCAACGACGAGGAGGTCAGATTGGGCGAGGAGGAGAAGAGGAGGAGGACGAGGAGTGCACTCGCGATCATTCATACCAAATTCTGATCGGCGTTCGGCTGTTGCCGAGAGAGGGAGCCAGGCTGCTTGTGCCATGTTCGAAGATGACGAAGAATCAGAACAGCTGACGGGAGGGCACAGAAAGAAAAATCCGGGGCTGCTTCGGTCTGTGAAGGTCGAGTATTATACGCGGCGGGTGCAGTGCTAGGATCACTATTCATCGAATATTCATCACTCGACTCATCGCACGGCCGCTCACCTCAAACGGTAACCACTGGCTGCGCGCACTCGACTCTCGTTGAAATAGTACGTTTCCGACAAGCCGGTTATTCGTCGGTCTGTCGTCGCCGCGCTAATCACAAAGGAAGGCGTTCGGGGATAGGAGCAGCAATATACAGCAGAGAGCAATTACCTCACAGCAAGCACACAGGTAGCAGTTGCTGCCCACAGCTGAATCGAGGTAGACACAATGTGGCGAATTCGCCTGTGCCAAGAGCCTCCCTTATAAATCTCCGTAAGTCCTCAATCTCCAATCATGGCAGGAACGCGTTTGTTTCTAGTTTCAACTCCCGACCAATTCATCTTGTTCAGCCTGTTGTCACATCAATCATCCATGTCAGCTCGCAACCAAGTCAGTCCAGTCCGCCCAAAATACCGGGTCCCCTTCGACCAATCTCCTTCAGACACCGCATTTCGCGTCTTCCGCGCGAGCCTTCAGGGAATATCTCCCTCGATCCATCCAGGTCTCGTGCTTGCTCGTGGATTCGTATTCTTCTCCTCTCTTCTACGGAACCCTCTCATGTGTCTCAGCCTATCAGCACTCTTGCTTTTTCTCAAACTCGTCCGTCCCGAGTTTTGTACCTTTCGCCCCGATTGGCTCTCGTCCATATCTGCTTCTTGTCACCAAATCTAGTCAGGTTGACGTTATCCTGTCGGCGGATATCCCTTCCACCGCATCTTCATCTGGAAAACTCCATAGATCGTGGATCTCAAGCCAAACAAAAGCCGTGCCTCTCACAACAATGCATGTTTCCACTGAGTTACCGTGCAATCTTGGATTTCATAGTTGGGTACTGTCCCTTGCTTAGCCCGACTCCCTTGATGCGCCTGCACGTCCAGTACATCTTCAACGATGGGGCAAGTAGTAGTAGCTTCAACGGCCTCTGATAAATTACTTATCCGCTCAAGTTCAGTTGCTAATAGACACCGCCATTGAATACCTCGCTGATTGGTCAAAGACTCCCGCTTTGTTCAATCCTGCACACAGCTGCATTATTCTTGTCTACGGGTCCTATTCGTTGGGTACGATCGACGTTGCTGCTCTTCATATCAAGTTGACCCGGTGCTTCCTTGATTCATCACATGGTCTACTTTTCACAACCAAGGCTTATTTCTTCCACAGTTTTGAATTGTTTCGTGGAAGTATTCGAAGCGGGGCTCACCGGAACCCCGAAAGCCCACTCACGACATCGGTGTCTTTCATCCGCATGGCACACTTTACTCGGACAGCCGGCTTCTTCGCAGCCGCAACAAGGTTCCCCTGCTGCGCAGCAAGAACAAGTTCGACGAATGATACCAACACTAAGTCTCCACAAATACCTTCAGCCGACATACACGTCTTTATAACTCCAATATTTTCCAATTGTCCGGTCACATTTGTTGCTCCGGTAAGAGAAACGTAACGGATTGCCCAGAGAGCTCTACTTCTGTGGCAGATTGTGATCTACAGGTCTCGAAGACTTGTATCCGTCGACGATAGTAACCGGTGAGTAAACGTGAATTAAACTATACTGTTACCATGATCACTCGCTGCCTCATTCAGCCAGATATTCCCTAGGCCAAAGTTTTGACTTCTTTTCGTTCCTCAAATGCTCCACTTCTTCCAGCCAGGTCCATCCTTTGGACTCACGCTAAAGTTTAGGATCGTATGGATCGTACCTCTTTCTAGTCGTAACCACCTCACCGACCACAAAACAGCGATAGGCTATTGCTTGAGCGAGGATATGAGCGAGTGACAGTCCTTCGGGCCAGAAGGTGAGCGGATGCCTCCGGTTAGGCCGAGGGAACAGATCCTTAGACCTTGAGAGTATGTTTGTCTATCAAACCGCCCCACCGATCGGTACCCACTGGCAGAAGACAGCCACAAAACGTTCACAGCTGTTCACCACATGTCTAAGCGCAGTCGTTGTGAATGGGAAGATACCTGTCAGTGGTGACCTTGCTATGGTGCTTGCATCGTGCAAGAGTTACTTTGACTTGCGTCTTAAGATAACACAAGATGTTGATCGAGTGTGTTATCGAGCTTTTGCACTGGCAGCTATCAATGCGGGCGTTTGTCGATTACCTCGGCCAGGCCCAATGGGTCATAGTATTTGCTTCCGCGATGATTTTTGCTACCACAAGTCTTACCACATATGTATGTATGTTCGACCCAAATTTCGAACATCAGATCACGCCAACAAATTCTCGTTCGCGAAATGGCTTTTCAGTCACTAGAGTCATCTTTAGAACAGGGTAAATCATTCGCGGGACGTGAGATTTCCAGATCATTGGTTACCGGTGACGATACGTGAACGCACATTCGGGCACCAAAGATATGGGCTCTCGGACACTGCCAAGCCCTCTGTCCCTAAATGAAGAGACCAGGCACAACCACGCCGAATCCGATGTCAGTTGATACAGTCCGACACGCTTATTTCCGAACGCGCTCACTCAGCATGTTTTGTCCCAAATCAACTGACCACCTGTCATGCTAACTGTATTGGCTTTCCGATTTGAAACTGCAAGAGAACGTCCAGAAGAAGGTCAACTTGGGCATATCTATGACGAAAGAGCAGCTATCTGACGGGTGCAAAAGGGACGACAGCTGCGTCTGTACTCACAAGAAGGTTGTCGATCCGGCGGCCGCAAGTGAGTAAGACTTTGCTATTGCCAATGGCGATCCACGGTTCGAAAACGCGCTGGCTAACGAGAACTTGCTAGCGTATTGTTGTATTGGCTACAGCAGCCAGTCCCGAGCTTCTCGCATTTGTATCTAGAGTCGAAGAATGAGCGGGCCGAAAGTCGGCTTGAGCCTAGGATAGGTCAGATGCTGCCGTCAACATCAGCTGCAAAGAGAAGGAGCTTTGAATCTTTGATATTCATCAATCTTTGAACAACGCCGCCTACGTGTTTGGAATGATGGCAGTTAGCAAACGCTATTGCAACCCCATGGTCTCCGAGCGTACCTCAGTCTAATCCAAAAACATCCAGAGAGAAGAACAGAAAAGGTCGGGCACTCAGATTGATATACGGTATATATATCTGCTAGCTGCCGCCGGACTGACTGCTAGGGCAACGAAGTGACCAACAATTGCCGACAAGGGGCGTCTTCAAGGCTTCAAGGTCATGATAGAGTTTGCTTTCACTGAACGCTGAAGCTAACCATGCCGTAAGATATTGACCCCATGAAGACCGGATGACAGCGCTTGGACAATATCCGGATCAGTAGAAACCTTGAACGTGTGCACCATGCGAGTTAATGGCGACCGGATATTGGTAAGTTCTCCAGCAGAGCCCAGACAAGAACGGGTCAGGGGAAACCCTTCAATTACGGTGGCTTTTGGGAAGGGTCGCATGATGTAGGGTTGACGTTAACAGATTGCGTAGGCCTACAATAAACATCTTAAACATTCGTCATAGGTCCCTCTTTATATGGCTTTGAATGGGCCACAGGATAACGGTACAGAAGCTTCGCGAAGTGCAGCCTTTTCTCGACCATGGAAGTAGAGTGTATCCGCAACTGGAAAATAGCCGGATTCATCGCATGCTAATCGCCACTTTTGACAGATAGTTGCCGAGGAATTTCTGTCACCCTCAAAGCAATGGAGAAAGAGTGGAGGTAAAGACCTTCCATCTCCGACCATCTTGTAGCTTAGTGAACATAGATAGTTTAGGCTAGTCATGACTGAGGGGGACCAGACACTGCTACTACATGGTAGTAGGCACATGGTTCAAAGTTCTTGCTGTCACCGAGGACGGGTTAACGTATCTGTTGACTGTTGAGAGCTTATTCCGTGTTAGGAGGACGTCACTTACAGATATCCAGGAGATATTGAGCAGAGCTAGATGTGATGACCCTTCATAGATTTGTTGAGTCGGAACTGATGCACCGGGAACCTTGATTGATGTTCAATACGAAGAATGAAGAGTGTCACCCAGCCTTGGCCGTATGGGGGCGCCGACGGACAGACGCAGCTGACTCGATGCAGCTTACTGAGACCAGTTGGTCCTGAAGATGGCCTATTTCTGAAAATGAGATCGGCAGTCCTGGAGTGAGAAGCGCGGTCCCGAAGGAAGATGCGCACTTGTCATCAGAAGATTAAGAGCGCGCACGGATGATTTGAAGCACTACCGATGGTTTTATACCCCTTCGGAGCTATAATCCACGTAACGGTAGGGAGAGTCAAATGTTTTGGATGGTAGTATCTGCTATATTTTCCACATATCTGGGGCCAACGTGAACTCAGCCGCCAACTGCAGGGTCCAAAATGAGTGACTGAATTGCCTCAGCTGGTTGACCGGATAAAATGAGAAAGATACCATAACATGCGGGGTAATTTGACTTTCGCCGCGGTCACTAGTCCTGTATCTATTCTGATGAGCAGATAAATTAAGCCCAGCAGTGGAAGAAATATTGAAATGGACGAACTATACCAATACGGCTGGATTATTGCACAAATGGCTCCCGGGGATAATTACAAAAGATTCGGACAGTTAGCGAGTAGCCCGATGCACACACCATGCGGTTCGTCACCCCTTCCCCACCAAGCAGAGGGCCTGCTAAAAATCCATACGAATTAATCAGCGTATCTTTGACATGAAACCTTGTGTGTTACAATGGCATACGTAGATCATGGCCGACGTCGGATGATCTGATGAGCAGTCTACGAAGTCGCACCTTGAAAAGAACGCGGCTGGATTGTCCAAATTACCTGGAATGTTAGCGGGGACATTGACCTTTGAAAATTTGATGTATTTGCATATTGGTTGGGCTATGCAGAAGGTTACAAATCCATTTGCGCAGAACGACATTTCGCTTCTTCAGCCTGGAGGCACAGCTAAGACGAATACATCAAAGGTAACAGGATTCGACCGGGTAATCCACCGTAATCTTGATGTGGTAACCGCGCAGCGAGGACGACAAGCCTCGGATCCGGATATGTGCATGAAGATCTATGCCTGCACCTTTACACGCTGAACGGTACGGGCAGTTTGTCTAGTAAAGAGAGTGGTCGAATGTTTCCACCAACCATGGCAACGCACTTTCCAAATGTGGCAGAGTCTTAAGTTTTCGAGGACCAGTCTAAAGGAAGTGTTAGCCAAACAGGCGGAATTATTTCTATAAAGTTAGAAGCTTCAAGATCATTCATGCGCCATATCTCTTACGAAAAGACATGGCTTTGAATGTCGCCGTGAAGATGACGTTAGGAGGCCAAGCTGAACTCGCAACTTGCAATTGGAGCGATTACCTTGCTTGGGTAGTGATCAAGTACGTAAGCGGGTTTATGCTTGGCGAGTGGTAGCAGGCGGATGTACACATGCCGGTTTACGAAACGCCTTTCCTCCTAGCGGCGACGACCGCGCATACACAGCGACAGTCATCCCGCTTTTGAGACTTTCTACAATTTTCATTCTGTTCTCGTTGTTGACGAAGTTGCTTCGGTCAACGTACTCACATCCGCCATTCGTTCACCAGATCACTACGTACATAGCCGTGACCTTCCTTGTCTGGAAATCTCCGACATTCAATCTCGTTGGTCTTCGTTGACCTGTTGAGAAATTCTGTAGTATGCAATAATGTCTTCATACAAATTGGAGACACCTCGTCCTAGACCGCCACCCTTGCCAATCCGTACGCACAACATCGCTCCGTCACGCCTCTCAGGATCATACAATTCACCTTCAACTCTCCTTTACGACTTACCCCCCGCGATCTCCCCCTCACCTACACGACTCAAATACTCGCCATTCACATCCCCGACTTCTCCTACTGGAAGAAGTCGGTCAAGAGGTACTAGAAATGGCATGCAAATGACCCCGCCGCCTTCAGGCGGCAGTCGGGCACCAACTCCTGCTCGAGCTGCGCGCGGTGCTGACCTCGAGCATTTCGCAGAGCATTGCCGAGCATGGTAAGACTTCTTCGACAAATTACGTTTCATGAGTGACTTGATTTGAATACCGTCCCAGGTATTATGATCAGAACGACAACGCTGGACGTCTTATGACGCAAACATTAGCTACTCTACCCCCTTCTCAACGAGCACCTTTTGCTCGGCTACAGGCATCAATACGATCCGCGTATCATGCCAGCGTTAATGCACGGCGCAACGCTGAATTTCAAGCGCACCTCAGCGCGACGCTACCTGGTGGATCATTGATGCCACATTCAAGGGCAGAGCCTACTGGTCCTCTTGCTCGGAAAGAGCGTTATGACAGACTAGAACGATTTGTAAGGACATGGTGTACAATGGGTATGCCGGGTACAAAACTCTTTTTCGAAGGTCTCTGGGCTGTCATGAGACTGCAAGTCATTCCAGAACACCTTGGCGGTGCGGGCGGACGGAAAATAGAATGGGAAATCGATGATGCTCTTTTCAAAGAAGCAGCGTGAGTACTTCAACTACGATTCCACGGTTTAGAGTTGATAAAACTTCTTTCGGCTTCGTCCGTGCTACAGTGGTAAAGATTTCATGCTTGACGCTATAGATGTTCTCAAAGGAGTGAGTGTATTGCCATTTGAGTACGGCTGAGTACGGCTCTGATGAAAGCGCACAAAAACCAATAGGTCCTTGGCTTCGAAGAAATCCTGTCATCCAGGCGTTCACCTTCCACAGCCTATTCATCATTCCCTCTTGTCTCACGTGTGCACTCTCGGTCACAATCTCAACCACTTCCTTCTGGCCCTTCGGCACCGGCACATCCCCAGAAATCGCCACCAATAATATCTACGACATTGCCAAAGCGTGCCAGGGCACCCAGTGATCCATTCCTGGACACACCTCCACTTTCGACATCCTATTCATCCGGGAATACCACCGCCCACCTCTCCACTTCAGGTTCTTCAACAATTGATGAACCTGCCACTCCCAATACGTCGCGCGATGATCCTACCGACTATTTCTCATCTGCTTCTGCTGGGCGCGACCTGCCTGACCCGGAAGAATATCTTCGGGTTTGGACAGTTCCAGACCTTTCGGACCCGGAGTTCCTAGCCCTTTTGAAAGTGTTCCCCGCATTCATTGCGCGCAATCCATTGCCAACGTTCCCTACATTGTCTAAATCTGCACAGCTAGCCGACATCGAAGAGGCTATGGCAAATGATGAGGAAAGGAAGGAGATTAGGGTCGGCACCGGGACCATGTGGGTCGGTTTCAAGACACGTACACCTGGCTGGCAAGGCAGCTGGTGGATACGCTTTAAACTGTGGTGGAAGCGACTGTTCTGCTAAGCAGTATGACCTATCTGATTTACAAACGTTTTCTCACCCTCCCATTTGCCGTATTTATCGGCGGCCCTACCTTCTATCTTTCTGCTTGAACTCTATGTCCGTTGTCCAATAGAATTTGAGGACTTGTTGCAGTCGAGGATGGCATCTCTTCTGGGCATGTTCCATCGCGACTGCAACTCACCACACAAGCGATTACAGATATGTACTTTTCCTGCGCGCCACATGTATATTGGTTCTTTTTCGAACCTTGTACTTTTCTTCAATGACACTGCACGTATACCCTGTATTGTCACATCCGTGATGACGATGACGATGTTTATTATTTCATCGACTTATCTATGTGAATGTCACAGGCTCATATGTTTGCAGATCCCTTTTCGTGATTCACATACGTATTTCAGGTCAGCATTCTCTTTGTCATTGTCCGCCGTTTAATCCTTTCAGACGTACCAATGATATTGCAAGGAATTCCTCTCACGACAGTTGACTTTCATCAATCCGAAGTCTATATGTTCCCTCGGACTCTATCTTTTGTATACATCCAAATCCGCTGGCTCTCACTGGCTGGGTAGCCTTTCCGAATGCATGTGGAGTAGGATTGTCGAATATTCAGGAACTGTGTGACATTGTACTCACGGTGTCTAGCCTGTCAAGCATCGATCGTGTACGCTCCCAATTGCTTTGTGTTCTCCATCACTTGTCTTGGTATGCCACTCGCGTCATTAAGGGCTTTCCGACGTCTCCCCGTTGCTTTTCTTGATCTGTCTGTGTCTGTAGGTGGACAATTTGATGCGTATACGCGGGTCGTCCGACGCAAAACATCCAGGAACATCCTCACAATCTAACCTTTTGTGATACTAACATTGATCAGAAGGCACGGGCCGTCTATTTTACTGGAAGCTTCTCTTCAGTATTCGATCCAATCAATGGGACTACAGAGCATCACCCCTTCTTGCCCATGCCATATTGATGTCTTGTCAAGCAGGCGTCGCTCGATATACTGACACAATGTGCTCTCGTAACTAGAGGACCCCTCAAAATAGGATCCTTGGTGTTGGGATTCAACAAATCCGGTATATTCAAACACGTTCTCACCTCCATATCCTCCTTGCAAATGGCAATATATGGTCCCTTCTCCACCCTTCACCTGCCCGCTAATGACCGTTGTCTTTATGTATAGGGGTATGGTATCTATATCCGGATTGCAATACCCGAATATTACCAATTTCTATTCAACACTCGAACTTTAGAGGGTACGAATCGTAGTTGGCTCCTCAAATACAAATGGAAAGCGTCTTAGTTGAGTCTTAAAACTGTTCGATGAATTTAAACTTACCGCCTCTGCTCAGGCCCGTCACCATACGCGTACACCTCTGATTTTCCTGTTAACCACCCTAGCCCCAACCGCTCTCTCGCCACTTTGTTTTACCTACTTTCATCCACATGTCTCGACGACGTCGGCCTGTCAAATAAAGCAGATTCATCAATACCGCAGCAGCAGGCCTAACCATGCATTGTTGGCAATGGACATGCCGGACGATTGCTTACCATGCATGGGAAGCATTTGATTTTGCCGATCCTAATATCGAACTTTGAAGCGCTCTTCAGTCAAGGCAACTACGCCAGTCTATCATAGTACGAACCCACCTTGACGGCGCCCCGTGCAGAGATCTCCAGAACCTCGACAGACCGTCCTTGCCATGGTCGAGTGCCTGGCTTCCACGTCAAGTGTTCAGTATTCCGCTAGCGAGGTAGATGTACACCGGTTTGGCACTACCTTTGACACTTTGGACCTGATGCAAGTCTGCTTCAGGAGACAGAATATCTACATGGACCTCAATGCGACCCAGGGTTAGTGTTTTGAGAGTCCTCGCGATGAAGGACCCTCAAACCTTCCCGCTCGATAGACGTCCTTTGGTCGCAGGCCGGGCAGCATCTCCGATCCCACTCCAACAGGTACTGCTTCTTAAAACTTTTGTTCAAGCTTCCTGTTAGGTCTATCGAACTTTAGCTTGCTGGAGATGTCGTTCCAGTCCCATCTTTCCGATTCCGTCGGTGTGTTGTATTCATTGTGTTTGCGGGCCTCCGTTTTGAATTCGTAGTAGTACGCTCTGCCAGTGTTGTACTCACTGTAATACGATACTTTGCGCTATGCTCCTGCCCGAAATCCATCATCACCTCATATTCGTTCAATTTGGGTCCTCAAGGCCTCTCCCTTTGCTTTGACCTATTATGTTCGCCGCCGACGTTTAGAAAAATGTGAGTGCTATATGAAGAACGCGTCTCATAGTTTTGGGGCTTGTTCGTTCTTGTGGATTGCAAGTAGGCTGTTTGTTCCGATAGATAACGGTGCTCTGCTCGCCGCCATGTCCCGAATATGTCAACAGTGCGGCTTTTTATAACCAAGCATTCCTCAACTTAACGGTCGACGTCATGAAACATGGCCAGGTCGCCACGCATGAGATCGAACCGCCAACCCAGAGCCATGGAGTCGGGGGTGTGAATGCACGAGACAGCGGTGGCGTTGAATATTTCGGGAAAGACGTGAGCTAAAATACACGAGGTAGTCGTCCGAGGACTTTGTAACTACAAATTGCTAGGTGAGGCACAGTGGTAGCACATTCCGTTACAACCCGTTGGGAGTCAGTCCATCCGCCATGGTATACAGAAGAAGCAAATATTAAATAGAGCAGAAGGGAAGAGGTCTGGTGTCGTAGTTCGTTAGGGGGTGTCGCACGATCCCGCAAGCTGGGCGTAGTAAGAGGGATCATAAGGGAGATATCGGGGGGTATCGCAGGAGTTGAGTTCATCGCAATCGCTAGTTGTTGCCGGCGGTTATCCAAAGGCGTGGAGAATAATTAAATCCTCTGCTGCCTCTCACTGTCCGATCCGAGAAAAAGTTAGGGAAAAGAATCGGCAAGCAAATAGAAAAATAGACACACCGTTCCAATTCATCCTCCAGGGTTCTCATTCTAGTCTCCAACTCCGCAATGCGCTGGTTCTTCTTTTTGATGCACTTCACTGCCTTCCTATTCTTCTGTTTTAGGCTCGTGAGGTGGTCTGGGATCTTGCTTAGAGCCCTGAGTAGAGCAATGGGATCCCCCTTTGCAACCGTGAAAGCTGGGGCGTCGGAGTCAGAGTAAGAGCTCGTCTCTGAAGAGTCGTCGAAAAGATTGTCCTATGATAGACGGGCAGAATATCAGTAGAGTTCATAATATGGTCATGGAATAAAATGGGTCCTTACAGGGTCCGACTGAATGGGCGGCCATTGGGAACCGCTGGTGGGTATCTCTCGTTCCTTACCCTTCGACTTAGTGGGAGTGTATCTAGCATCAGACACGCGAGCAGCTTGCCCGTATCTCTCATTATGCTCCGGATGTGAACTCGGTGGCGGGGTCAACAACATGGTCCGTTCCCTCTGTTCGTTCCCAGAGTGTGCATGTGTAGAACGCCCTCGGGGGGTCGAAATAGACCCGATCCGTGGCTCTGGTTCACTAGCACACAAGTCAGGCATGAGCTCTTCTGATTCATGGGCGGGAGCAATCTCGGATTCCCCATCCGGTAACCGGTTTGAAGTGGATGAACCGGAGGAAAGGTAACGGGCAACAGAAACTTCACTTCTGCCGTCGTCCTGGCTTTGGTGAAGGGATGACGATCCCCAGAAGGCGAGTTCCTCTTCGTCAGCATCCATGGCGTGGGTCTAACGCGCAATCGCATTCACTGGTATGTCCTCGTCAGAGATGAATGTATCACGAACCTGATCCTGCCTTTCACCCATGGCTTGTTGAATACCATGAGGGCGGAATTGCGGCTGTGCAAATGTGCCGGCTACATTGCGTTTTGGGGGACGAGTTGGGGTTTCTGTGGACTCCTGGCTGCTTGACTCCCCACTCTGCGGGCCCGTCGCGGCTTGAATAGCTGCAAGTCGCTTTTCACGTTGGGCGGGAGTGAGATCCGACTGCGATCCTGGAGTAGTATGGATCCGCTTGGGCATAGGGGTTGAAGGACCTTCTTCGTTTCCTGGGTAGGGTCTCTTTGTGGAGAGACGAGCATTTTCAACCGACTGCACAGGCAAGTCCTCCTCAGATGCATCCGATGTATTGGCTTTCGGTGGCTCTGCGACGGAGGGATCGTCCGCCCATTCTGGTGCGAGATGAGCCTTTATCTATGATTAAAATATGTTGATGATACTAACTGAAGAACCTGCAGCGATCGATTTCCGGAGAATGACCACACTTGTAGAACCCACTATGAAGAGGTCGATTGAGCTGAACTTGTGATCCAAAAATGGCTGCATAACGTCTTACCGGTTCGGATTAGTAGCAGTCTTACTCACAAGGCTCAGTGCAGGTTCTTGATGGGTGGGGCAACGTACGACGCCTTCTGCGTCTCTAAAGCTCACAATGTGGGTAATGGTCTGCCCATTATTAGGATTGGACGAGACTGCCATGTTGCATGATAGTCAGAACCAAGGAGCATAGCAACTATCGACATCCTTGGGAACGAACATGAACCAGGTTCCGCGTCGGGATTTACCCTATTGGGCGAGCGCTTCCATTGAAGTCTTCTTACTTGTCTGAGACTGACCTCCATGTCCGCGACTTCAGTAGACCTTTCTGGCAGTATCCATGTTGAGACCAAGTTCATTCCACCTTCACAACCGTATCTTCCCGCTCTGGTGTTGCAGGTGACTCGGCTTACTGGATCTTACATGGTCTGGATTGGTGCGACGGAAGAGTCAGAAGGGAATGCTCATATAGCCCCAATGAGGGGCTTTCTATTGAGAGATTGGGCTTGTGCAATGCCACCAAGCCAGAATGTGAGTACGCGTAAGATGCATATGTGTTTGACATAGGTCTGCTATTTTGCAACCGAACTTGAGGCACTTATTTGCGGGCCATGCAGGTGGCTATCCCTCCTGCTGCTACTTCCTTGAATCGCTCCTCGAGTTCTGATGTCGCACTTGCCATGTCTCAGCGTTTAGGTGAGTCAATCCTGGAACCCAGGTCTTCATTACGCTGGTTAGAATTCGCGCCTGACAGCTCTGCTCAGCTCGACGCTTCCAAAAGCAAATATTCTTGTCCGTAGACATTCCACCATCTTTCTTAGCTATGGGTGATGGACCCAAGATACTTTTAGCAATAGAGAAGGCAGTTGTGGAGCACCTGAAGGTTATGGAGCACGCGCCGAGTTGATGGTCTGTTGATATCCGGTTGAGGATGACCGCCTTGACTTGAGGTGCGGTGCGAGAGTACTGGTTGTTGAGATGTGTATTTGGACTCTAGAATAAGCACCCTATTACAACAGCCTTGTATGAGTAGACTTGATAAAAAGAGGATCGATGATATCTGCGATAGCCGAGAGTATGCCAGCTGCAGCCACCGCCTGCGCGTTCGGCGCTGACCTTTACGATCGGCCAGCGTAATTGCAATCGCCTGTGCCTTTCTGCTACAACCCTTGTCGTCGTTCACCACCATCCTTCACGACCACCTCTAGTCGTTCTTCCAACATCTCAACAACAACCAGAACGACTAGCATCCTTTACCTGGACGCTGTCAATCAGTAATACATGTCGGAACCTGAACTCTTGGCCTACATGACTGGCACAAACGACGACTTCGACCTCCCCCGTTGGTCTACTCAACTCCCCCACGACGCCTTGTCCTCGTCTGCACAGGCCGCTCAGTCTGCTGCTCAGGCATCTGGCTACATGTTTCCTCAGGGCCAAAACCAGCTTCCACCGCCCCAATCTGGCGCCTCTGGCAACCGATTACCTGCAGCCATTCATCAGTCGCCAGGCTCTTCCAGGCAGCCTCGTATAAGCCAGCTTTTGGACGAGGATCAACAGTATACGTTGCCGTACATGACTCCAGGCAACTCGCAGCTTTCTCGAAGCTCGTCGTATAATGCAGGTGCAACCGGTACTGCTGGATCGAGGGGTCGCCGTCATCATTTGCAGGATGACTTAGAGGGTGCTTTCAATGTGGATAACGTCTCGACTCAGAGACGTACGCCGACGAATCTACCTCAACCTTCTCTTTATCCCTCGAGTGTTGCTTACCACCAACCATCCAATTTGACCGGCACTCCTCCCAATGTGAACAGTGCGAGCGCCAGTGCGCCAGACCCGTATCAAGATGCATACTTTCCTGGTCCTCCTGCTGCACATCCACCCAAACGAGCTCATACCCAACACGATTCGAGTACTCGCGCGGCACGTTCACCACTTCGCGGGACCAATCAGACTCAACCTCTTCTTGACCCTTATTCTCCTCAACAATTCAACTCAGCTTCGAACAACGCATACCCTTATTCTCCTACAACTTCTGAACATCAACGACCATTTCCGCCCCCCTACCAAGCGCATTCACGGGGACAGTCGCAGGTCAAGAGCGAAGCTGTGACGCCTCCGATGTCTACTGCTTATTCTCATTCTGGCGTCTACTCTCCCCCATACCCCATGGACACAACGAGTCCAGCACCTGCTACCTCTCATGGTCTCACCGCGCAACGTGGCTCGAGCAGATCTTCAGTATCTCAGCCTGCTACACCTTTGTCCTATGGTCATCATTCGCAGCAGCCATCTCCGGTCCATTTCTTCGGGCAAGATCATCAGCCGATGGCGGTGGAAGTACCACCTCCAAAGCGTAGAGCATCTGGGTTGAAACGAGTGAGGGATCAACGTGATCTGCGACCGGTTGTGAATGTCCAACCCGCGGGCAGGCGTATGGATTCAAGTGGCATCTATCTTTCGGTACGTCTTAAGGTTTCACGGCACCGGTTGTCGGCCGTATGTTGTGCATGCATCGCGCTAATGTATGTGACTATTTACAGCCTGCCAGGCAGCTGACGACCAATATCCTCGAGACGTACCATATTTGCAATCCTCAGTTCAGATATGAATCGACCCACAACCCGCGGCGAGTTCTGACAAAGCCAAGCAAGCCCATCCACAATGACGGATATGACAATGAGGATTACGACTATATCCTCTATGTCAATGACTGGTTGGGCACGGACGATGGCCACAAGTAAGTAGCGTTTAGTAGTGTGTTTACGATACTGATATGACATTCAGATACTTGATTTTGGATATCTTGGGCCAAGGCACCTTCGGACAGGTCGTCAAGTGTCAGAACATGAAGACGCACGAAGTTGTCGCCGTTAAGGTAGTCAAGAACAAGCCGGCTTACTTCAATCAGAGTATGATGGAAGTGACAATCCTCGAACTGGTATGTGTCCCTTGACGGTTCGGGTTTTTGAACAGCCCGATGTTCAACTAGACCTTCCGTAGCTCAATAGTCAATGCGACCCCCATGACGAACATCACATTCTGCGGCTTCGAGACTCTTTCATTCACAAGAACCATCTGTGCCTTGTGTTCGAACTGCTGTCATCAAACCTATACGAGCTCATCAAACAGAACCAGTTCCAAGGGTTGAGCACCCAGCTTGTGAAGGTCTTCACGGCACAACTGTTAGACGCTTTGACAGTACTAAAAGATGCCCGCTTAATCCACTGCGATCTGAAGCCGGAGAATATCCTTCTGAAGTCGTAAGTCTCCACGATTAACCAAACGGCTACTTCTTCTGACTATATGCTCCCATAGCTTGCAATCGCCACAAATCAAGGTCATTGACTTCGGATCGGCTTGTCATGAACGGCAAACTGTATATACCTACATTCAATCTCGATTTTACCGGTCGCCGGAAGTCCTCCTCGGAATACCGTATACAGCAGCCATTGACATGTGGTCCTTGGGTTGCATCGCTGTGGAACTTTTCCTCGGTCTCCCGTTGTTCCCTGGGACGAGTGAGTACAATCAAATTACCCGCATAGTTGAGATGTTAGGGTGCGTTATTATCCCTTCTATCCGCATTCGTGCAATCACTGTGCCTTATCACTGACATATATGTTATTCTAGTTACCCGCCGCCATACATGCTTGATATGGGGAAGCAGACGAGCCAGTTCTTTGACACCTATACGGATGCATATGGTCAGAAGAAATACAAGCTCAAGAGCCTTGAACAGTATTCCCGAGAACACAATACGCAGGAGCAACCTGGGAAGCAATACTTTAAAGCGAACTCCCTTCCTGAGATCATCCAGCAGGCTCCGATGTCGACAGTCAAGTCAACGTCACGTCAGTCGCACGAGGTCGAGAAAGGTATGTCTTATAGCTGGTACTTTCGGAATCTTGTTGACTTAAGTTCTCTTACAGAAATGAATAATCGTGCTGCTTTCATCGACTTCTGCCAGGGACTTTTGAATATGGACCCAATACAGCGTTGGTCTCCACAAGAGGCCCGCATGCATCCATTCATCACCGGTGAGAAATGGACCAAACCGTGGACGGTAAGTCTTCCCGATATTGCGAGCGGAAACCGAGGATTCTCACTCACTCAATTCATCCAGCCCGCCGGACAACAAACTGCTCAACCAGTTCAATCGAATAGCTCGACTGGAACGGATCCTAAACGGCCATACGGAGGTCTCATTCCCTCACAACCAAAGGGTACCCGTGCTTTTCATGATGCAGCTGCATACAATCAACAGTTGGCTCAGCATCAAGCGTACACCCAGGCGCAGGCTGCATCGCAAGCTGCACAGAACGTATACCGTAATCCGTATATCACCCCGCAGACCCAACAACAACAGCCACCCCCTCAACCGCAGATTCAGCAGCCACCGCAGAACCCGCCGCCTCCGTACTCCGTTCAGCAGAACAGCTCCACTTCGAACTTCCCTTCGACACAGCGGGCGCTCAATCACCAGGCCTCCCATGGTCATCTCAGTGTCGGCGGTAATGCCTCGCAATACGGTCAATCGTTCCCAGTCGGTTCACACCTGGCTCCTGCTGCACCGCCGAATGCCTACCAAGCTGCCACCTCTACTCGCAACCGTTCGAACACCATCAATCATATGATGGACAATGTACCTCCGGCGTTGGCTCGTCTGCAGCATATGAATCAGGATGTCATCGGTGGCCGGAAGGCTCTGACTCCTGTGCTTAAACGTGATGACCCCTTGCAGGAGTGGGAGAGACGGAGATCTGGAAAAGCTGCTGCTCAGCCCTACCCTCAGTTGGAGTATCTTGAGCAACAGGCTCAGTTGGCTGCTACGCAGGGCATGGGGAATTGGGGATATTCGGGCAGCTCCACTCGGTACCATCCTCCCAGCTCGAACCTGGCACACTCATACACGAATCAGATGGTCGTAGATGACGATAGACGGGAGGTGACCATGTCCAATGTCCGTGCCGCTGCGCGTGGAGAGCCGACTAATGTCTACGGGGCCAGCTCTTCCAATGTCATACCCAACCCTCCCCAACAAGCGTACGCGAGTAACTCGACCACCGCCGGAAATCGATACGCTGCGACATACTCTCAACAGCAGACGCCTACTTCGCCTTTCGATTCTCTTGATAGAAGGACAGATATCGGTACCCTCTATGTTCCCATGCAGCCCGATCAGTACGGAGGGTATAACTCGTCATCGCAGCAGCAGAACCCTCAGCCACGGCAGGTTACTGCTCCGGCACAGGCTGTACCTCCGTCGTTCTACGGAGCAGGTGTCGTGCCAACGGGTGCCGCTGGCAACAGCCAGCAGCGCAATCCGTTCTCTGCCGCAGATACCCTGCCGACATCACAGGCTCCTCTATCTACCAAGGAAACCAGGCGAAAAAGTGGCATGGATATGTGGACCCAGTGAAGCGTTGTTGCCTTGTGAATATTCATCTTGTCCCGCCACCTGACCTCCTTTCTGCATTCTTTCCTCCACAATGTCCAGAACGTTCAAGATGCCATGAATCATTTCATTATTTCTCCCCATTTGCACAGTATTTCTGCTCTAACGTTGCATTCCATATTCATCGGTGCAGAATCACTTCTTACAGTCACGCAAGTTATGGCGCGCAGGGCCGCCTATGGACTTTGCTCATCTGGTGTAGTCTCTTCTTCTAAATAGCTTCACCTATGTAAATTCTTTCGGCTGTAGCCTCTTGCGTTCATCTCAACCAATCACAAGGCTCTTCGCTGTATCTATTGTAATGCCCCCGAACATATCTCGGATAAACGGTGCAGATATTGGACTATTTGGGACAACGCTGCTCATCGCATCAGAGCTGTTGGAACAACTCTTCGACTTCCCAAGCACCTGCCCAATAGTGAACGTGTGCCTTCAGGCCTGCCGTTTTGCCTTCGCGTTCAATGCGGCCTTGTAACCCACGGTAGCGTCTACAGAGTACCACATCCGAGCTGGTTTACGAAGAATCGTGGTGTTAGTGAAAAGATGAGAGTAAGCACCAGACGGGAACGTACCTCCGCAAGCGAAGTATTGGACAGAAATCGTTTGAACCGTCACCAATATAAACGACGCGATCAAAAGCTGGCAGATGACGTGCAAGAAATGAATCCAATTCCTCGCCTGTTTTCTCATTGAGTCATCGCTCCCGTGAAATGCTAACGAGATTGAAATCGGTACCTTTACACATATTCGGGCTGCAACCAACTTTGCAATTGTGTTGGGGACCGGATGGATCGATTCTCCGCCGAAGCTTTAGTAGGCCAGAAGGATCCCATTCTGCGGGATTGGTGGTGATCTCCTCGAATAAGTCTTCGAGACCTTTCTCCTAAAACTCAGTTCAGACACCGAGCGTTCGGGAAAACTGTTCAAAATCCTACCTTGAGAATAGTAGGAATGAATACGGAGTTGGCGTTGGAAAGACAGAGAAACTTTGTTTCGGGGTTAACCTTGGCCTTCAGCGTTTTTACGGCTCGAGTCATGGCAGGATGCTATTAGAATGAAAGCATGAGAACCAGAAAGAGGTGAATCGAGAGTGATGCGGACGAAAGGCATAGTTTTGAGGGCATCCTCAATGCTCTCTCTAGGCGTTCCTCGAGCGTGTAACTCGCGAAGAGAGGATGCACTTCGCACGTCAATAAAGTAAAAATGTACGTAGGGAGTATCATCTTACACCAGATCAGTCCATTGGACTTCATCCTTGAGAGTTTTCATTTTTCTTCGTAAGTCTGGCGCAAGAACTTCAAAAATCCATCTATCAGAGTCCTGATCTGCCAGAGACCTAGCAGAATAAACTGGTAAGACAGAGGCATGAGAACA
Source organism: Somion occarium (assembly GCA_964035595.1). Lineage (NCBI taxonomy): Eukaryota > Fungi > Basidiomycota > Agaricomycetes > Polyporales > Cerrenaceae > Somion > Somion occarium. Next base: position 1,185,725 of record OZ037947.1, read on the forward strand.
TAAAGGTTCTACATAACGTACCAGTCGAAGTCGAAGACGATCAACTGTCTTTCGACCTTTAGATCCATATCCGCACTCGAGTCACTTGGCCGAGGATGAGAAGCAATAGTTTGTGAAGCGCTCACTACAAATTCATTCTACGTATCCCGAAAAAGCAACACCCGACGCTTACCTAACATAACATCCCTCGACGCGCTCGCAGGAGCCAGACATGCCTTCCACAAGTACCGCTACCATCTGCACTGCGAAGGCGTCATATAAAAAATTACCTGGCCTCCTTGAACTCACAAGTACTCATCTACAATGGACACAAGATGGAAAGAAAGCACCATCTGTCAAAGTTCCGCTCGTTGAGGCTGCATGTCAGTCGGTGCCTTTGTTTCATAAACATAGTCGGAATGTTGACAATAAGCGTATAAAGCTTTGTTTTGCAGCAAAGAAGGTGCCGCTCAGGTTAGGCTGAAGCTGGGATTAGTGTCGGATGACGCGGGTCACAACTTCACGTTCACGTCGCCTCAACCAGCCTCCCTGACAGAACGCGAGAAGTTCAAGGCAGAACTTACGAATATCATCAGCAGAAACCGAAGTGGCGTCGCTACACCTGCGCCTGGTACTCGTCCCCCGCGGACTCCCGGCGTGCCTGGAACCCCCGTACCACGTCCAGCTCCATCGCTTTCGCGAGCGGCTTCCACTTCGAGAGCACCCTCGGTGGGCAGTGATTCTCGTGGCCCTGGAACACCTGTGGGGGATCCCACACATGACTTCCGTCTTCGAAAGAAGGTTCTAATGAGCACGCCGGAACTTGCTCAACTTCATCGGGAGCTTGTCATGACTGGTCAAATATCGGAAAACGAGTTCTGGGAAGGCCGAGAAGTGAATCTTGCAATATGTCCGTTACTTCTGTACATATACTAATAATCACGTACAGCATCTACTCCTTGCGCAGGCAGCTGCTGAAAGTCAGAAGCGTGGCAAACCGGGGCAACTAGTGGATCCACGGCCTCAAACCGTTGATGGCGAAGTGAAGATTGTCATAACACCCCAACTAGTCCATGACATCTTCGAAGAGTATCCAGTCGTCGCGAAAGCGTATACTGACAATGTACCGAACAAGGTTCGTTCATATTGTATGGATGTTCGGTTCAGACTCACTGGATGACACTGGTTCGATAGCTCTCAGAAGCTGAGTTTTGGAAACGCTATTTCCAATCTAAGCTCTTCAATGCACATAGGGCTTCAATTCGTTCTTCTGCTGCTCAGCATGTTGTCAAGGACGATCCAATATTTGACAAATATCTCGAAAAAGAGGACGATGGTGGGTGGCAGATCCGGCATAGACATACAGTGGCAGCTTATTAATACGTTCAATAGAACTTCAGCCAAGGAAGTTACGAGATGAAGGCGTTGATATGTTCATCGACTTAGCTGCTACTGCAGTGGATCACGGCGAGGTATCCATATCTCTTCCTGCGACCTGTATCATCTTTTCACGAGAACATATAGACAGGGAACGAGAGAGATATCACCATGCAAGCTGGGAAGCAACGGGCAGTTCTCCCGCTGATACGGAAGTTTAATGAACATTCCGGGAGACTGCTGGACACTACATTGTATGTCATTGTCTGACTTCGACTTTTGTTTTATATGTTCATCCGATGTCAGAGGAGAGCAACCAGCGAAACGCCGGAAGATTGACTCCGGTAATAATGATGTGGGTACTTTTCCAGGCATGCTTTAGCAAGTTGATTGAGACCTCTCTAGCTTTACGCCCAACTTGATTTGGAAGATTTGCACGGCGATGAAGTCTCTCCGGGGATCCTGCTTGACATGCAGGATCGACGACGGTACTTTGAGGGACGTTCCATGGATACATCGCAACGGGCACAGGTGAGCCTAATCCGTGCAGTTCAATCTTTGCCACGTCGCCAAATAACCTTTGGCAGATCGATGTCGGAGCTGCTGTCCAAGAAGCGAAAGATAACGTAAATGGTTGGGAATCTAGATTGAGTCAGGTAAGGGAGTTGGTTCAGCTCTGCTTGAAGTCGACTAATCGTTGGCGCATCACAGTTGAAAATAGATCGGAAAGCTGGTGATGCAGCGCTGCTCTCGATGACTCAAAACGTGGCGGCTCGTATTGAAGTCACCAAACGCAAAAGTGAGTATTTCGCATGTCCGTTTCCTGTTGTCTTATTCACGATCTTTCCGTAGATGACATTCCAGATGGTCTCTTCAGACAGATGACAACATGTCAGACCGCAGCGAATGAGTTCCTTCGACAGTTCTGGCTCGCTATATACCCGTCTCCAATAGAATATCAAACTGCGTCTTCACTAAATCCGGCTCAGAAGGCTGCCAAGGCTGCGAAGATGGCTGGATATCTGGAGAAGACTCACGAGAAAGTGGCTGCGCTGGTTCGAGCAGCATCACAGGAAGGTTTCGACCCATCCAGAGTGCAGGTGGTACGTAGAACTATTCCGTAAAATCCGACTCCAGCTGAATAATATGGGGGCATGTAGGCTATGAAACCGATATTGGATGGCGTTGACAAAGCACTTACGTTCTGGCGTACGCGTGCTGCTACTGCGAGGCCCCCAGGGCGATAAACCTCTTCTTTTACATTGGTACTTATGCATATCACCCACGGACTTCTCACGCACTTCTCACTGTATATACAGAGCAATGTCCGTTCCGAATGCGATAATATGCTAATAATGAGATGTAATACTATCGATGCTACAAAGCGTATTGAAAGCTGGCAGGTATATCTTATGAGCTGTAAGGGTTGGGTTGCTTCTGCAAACCAGACCCCGATGATGTGGTACACTCGTACGTTGTAAACATGACCAGAACATGCAAGAAAATAGCGTAGCAAATGAATGCAGTCCGTGTCCTGCGATTGCCTAGGATTGCTCGAGTGAGGATGAGAACACCACGCTCTAGCGGATTCAACGAGTCGTAAGCTCTAGTCGCTTCTCGCCCTTGGAAGGCTTGGAATGGATTCATCGCTTCCTCACTATTCAACATGTGAACATCAATCTGTCTTTCCAAGGTGCGGAGGTACTTACTATCGTGTACGGTATTTGCTCATGTCATCCGACCGACCAGCGGAGGATGAGGGTATGGGATCCAGAGTTGAGGGTCTAAGAGATGTATCTTCTCTATAACTTTGCATGTATCGGACTTTCTCATATAGCTTGAGGTTGTCAGCTTGCAAGCTCTTGACCTATCAAAATTGTTGGTATATGTATGAACACACGGTATAGAGATGATGAGATCGCCGTACCTCTGATCGAAGCTCGGAAATGATGTTGAACTGTTTCCGTAGTTCCTATGACACCAGTGTGAGATATGTACATGCAAAGAGGAAGAGGATGTAACTGACCTCTTCAAGCTCGGCGTTTCGTTGACGGAACCGGTCTCGCTGACTGGTAACAATAGGCAATATCGACGTATCCGCGGACGGTGCGAAAGGTATGTGTCCCTGTCTTGCAGGGACATCTTTCTTGCCCAGCTCCAAGCCCGCCAATGCATCAGAGGATGTGCTTGAATCTGCTGGCGTATGGTAACCACTAGCGTCACCATTCGGTTTATGTCTGTCCATTTGTACGAGGTCGTTCTCAAGTCGTTCATTGAGCGCCTTCCGCTTCTGTAGCTCAGACTCAGTCTCCGCTAACTGGGTCTGGGAAGCCAACAGGGATGCTTCTAGTTCACCGTGAAGGATCTACGTGGGAGCATGAGTATCACTGTCAACCACAGCCGAAGCATAGATAATATCGAACGTACTCGGAACTTGGTGAGCTCTTCGAGGATGCGCTTGTTCTTGGTAGCGAGCAAGACTTCAAGAGATTTACCACGCTGAGCATTGGCTTTGTCTGCGTTCGGGTTTGGTAGATGCAAACCGAGTGCATCGCCGTTGCCATCAACGAGCGGTCCAAGCTCGTCGTCGTCATCTTCCTCGAGGCCAGCGAACTCGACATACTGATGGTTCACATGTCAGGAGTGTGCCGAATCATGCCATGAATGGGAACATACCTTCATGATCTCAAGCTCACGCTTGATCTCATCGTAGTCACTGTATTGCTTCAGCTTCTGGCGAATTTGGTCCACTTCAACGGTCTATCGTATGTCGGGAAACATCAGTAAAAAGCTTGGGTAAATTCTTTGATGAGTGAATGACCTTCTTTTGAAGTTCCTTGGCGCTTTCTTCCAGTTGCCTCGCAGCTTTGGCTTGAGCGTCAGCTGTTGCGGCTTTCTGAGCATCTAGAGCTTGTGATAGTCGATCCGTCTCGGTTTCCAACTCAGTGATCTTGGATTCCAAGTCCTTAATCCTGCGTCGAAGAAGTTAGTAAGAAGCTTCGCATTACGCCGGCTTTGAACAACGCATACCGGTCTGAGCCACCATTTCCGCTCTTCATGGCTTCTATTTCCGCGCGGAGGAGTTCCTAAAGGATTCATAAGGACTCAGCGGCCGTGCATATTCTGACGAAGCCACGGGAAAATGAATACGCACGTTTCGCCTTTCGACAGTGACTACCCGGCTGTTTGCCCGCTCGAGGTCCGCGACCATCATGTCCAGTTCAGCAAGTCTAGCAACGACGTCATGGTCTATATTTTCCCATCGTGAGAATAGGCATAATAAATCTTTGACATGGATTCTTACCTTGACGTTGAGTCTGGTCAAGAAGTTTCGCTTGGTTCGACTCGTTTGACGTGCGAAGGTCGCGAAGCTGGTTCCTGGTTAAGGTGAGTTGGCTTTGAAGGTCCTTCTCCCTACGATAACATAAAGTTAGAAACGGGGGCTTAATTTCTGGTTTGCAAGGTGAGGCGTACCTGGCTTCATAATTTTGCATCTTCTCGTCATATGTCGCATTAAGCTCATTCTCCTTTTGCACAACTTTCTCTTGGATCAGTTCGTCCATCTGTTGTTTTGTTTGATTAATTTTGTCTCTTGAATGAATACACGTTTCAAGCAACTAAGTGGACACGCACCTTTAGCTCAAGCTGCTCAACCCGGCTTTCTGCTTTCTTCTTCGTAGCCTCCAAGGAAGAGGTCTCGCTGAGACGCTTACGCAAAGTTGCATTCTCCTCTTTGAGTCGTTCCTGTTCCGCCTCGAGCTCGCGGGCTTCTGCAACCTTCACCGTCTGGTCTACGGCTGCCTCTAGGAGAGGGTACGGGTCCGGAGCTTCTGCAAAGACCTTGTAGACACTCAGAAATGCATTCTCGGCTGACTTAGAACGCTTCGTGAGGTTATCGATCTCCGTTTGGTACGCTGTGTGTATACACTAGCCTGAACATAGGGTTCTGCGGGTAACATACATAAAGGCCACACCTTTCAACAAACTCTTGAAGGCGTGCAGTTTCTCGTCGTCTGGAATCTTTTTGAACTCTATGCAAGACATTCTTCAACATGACAATAATATATGCAGGGCTGACACCAAAGTACCTTTCGTCCGGTCCGCGAGTGCTTTACGGCCTATGACACTTTCCTTCTGGTTCTCCACAATTTCAATACCTTGGGCATCCAAGGTCTTCTGGAGTTCAGACAAATTAATGTCTGAGTATATGTGAGACTTCTGTTGCTTGCTAGCCAATGACATCTACCGTACCTTTCCAGGTGGCTAGTGCTCCTGAGAAGTTCTGTTCAGCCATTTTGAAGGCGAAGACAAGTTCAACAGCCCCAGAAAATAAAGGCCAAGCGTGGTTAGAGATATATCATACAAAGACTCAAAGAGGACCAGAAGATCCGTCCTGAGCAAGGAGTTAGTTGAAGATTAGCTTGCCCATGGCGAGGAAGGTGCACGTAGAATGAGCGCTTCTGAACCCGATCATAACGGACGCATGTGGAAGGTCGTTCGCACGGCTCTATAGCCAGCGTTATTGGGCGTCTGGTGCTTTTGAGTTGACCGAGTTTCTCTGTATAGCGGCGGGGAGGATGTTCAATGTGCTTCGCCAGCAGGCAAGGGCTCCTCTACGCAGAGCATATGCCACCCAGGGCTATGTTCCGCCAGCAGCGGCGAATAATATTGGCCAAAGCATGATACCAAGATTCAAACCAAGACCTGTTTCTCCGACATTCTACACTGGCTTGCCTTCCTACTTCGAGAACGTGAACACACTCGAATCTGCTATCACGACTTCACGAAACATCCTCCAAAATCTTCAACTTCTTCCGCTACCCAAGTTCGCTCGTGACGCACTTCCAGAGTCTACGCCAGTATGGAAAGGCAAAGATGAGTTGGGCTTCCAGGTCGAGACGAAACTTACCACCGCGCGATATCGGCGTCTTGTTGGTCTGCTTACGCAGTTGGAGGAGTTCAGGAAGATTGCGGATACTGCTGGATGCGTTGAGGTGGCGGAGAGTATAGGTGATGTGACGGTGTTGTTCCAGAGGGAAAACAGGGATGCCGTCCTTGCTGGAGGAAAGAAGAAGCCTGTTCAATTTGACAAATATGGCCGAACGTACACTATTGGGCGGCGGAAGGAGAGCTCAGCGCGTGTTTGGATGATTCCTGTCCAAGGCAAATCGCAGAAACCTGCCGCGGCCGCCGCCTCATCGGTACCCTCGGTACAAGCACCATTACCTCCCGCTGCTGAGGTTAACGAATCGCAAAACGAGGCGACATCCCCGGACCTCACGCCCTTCCTCTCACCGAAACCTCTCGCTAAGACAGAGGAACCCACAGAAGTAACTGCAACTAATATCATCATCAATAATGTTCCCCTCATCAAGTACTTGTGAGCCGCACATTTTGGTGCATCTTTAATTGCGCATACTGACCCTATTTTAAACAGCCCTCACAGCCTTGATCGCGAACGTATAATGCGACCGTTCAGACTTGCGGGGCTCGTGGGAGCATACAATGTATTCGCCATCGCCCGTGGGGGAGGTACTACAGGTCAGAGTGGCGCCGTTGCTCTCGGTGTTGCCAAGGGAATTGTCGCACACGCGCCTGAGGTTCAGCCATTGTTGAAGAAAGGTGCGTCTCGATTTTGCCCTCATCACGAGAGCATGTTGCTCATATACCATTTCCTTCAGCTAAACTACTCAGGCGTGACCCACGTGCTGTCGAACGTAAGAAGACTGGTAGGCGCAAGGCCCGCAAGGCGGTACGCATATTCTTCTTTTCAAGTTGTTCGGCTTCGTTGATGTTAACTTTTTATTAGTTCACCTGGGTCAGGCGTTGATACTCGTTGGTATTGCTTCATATACGTACTACATCCTGGTAATACATGCATCATACTCACTTGCGACATTGAGGGCAAGAAAAATGAGAAAAGTTCACACGGCGCAAGCAGAGCTACAGATACAAAGCAGACAGTATTCGAGTGTCCGTGCGACAGACGTATACAGGTATACACTAGGCGAGCAACAACAACAAATATTCATGGTCTACAGTGCTTTGCATAATTCCGTGAAAGTCGCGAATTTTTTCTCTCTGTTTGACCGAGTTTGTTCTACACAAACAGCGTGACTTCATTGTAACATACCTAAGTGAGCAAAGCAATACAGACTCGGAAGCTCACCAAGTTGCTTACGCTTTACCACGATGACAACCAGACATTACAATGGTGAATGGACTGGTCACCACTCAGAACACCCTGTGTCAAACAAGCAACTTCCTCCAGGGTATTTGTTATTCTGTCCTTTCAACTCTCACAAGCAAAGGGATTATTGCACCAGATATCTTTGAGGGCTCAGTCACGAAGGCACGGCTCTTATTATTCCTACGCGAAAACATGGTACCAACATAGCTTGAGGTGAATTTGTTGAAGGTGGAATGTCGGCCTTCGGAGCTACATAGATTATGGAGTGACAGACACACTAAGCTAGAACTTCATAGTGCCCCCACAGTTCTACAGGTTATATGACGAGAGTACATAGAGTGATATTCTTGAGGCTGCTGCAGGCTGCACATGGCCTCAGGGATCGAAGGAGTCACAGTTGAGCAAGTCGCGCGTCGCCACTGCCAACTGGGATGCATCATACGGTGTCACTGTGCATAACATAGGTCACGCTATTTGGCGTGATCAAAGCCGGCCAAACAGAAGAAAAAAATCCGCGACTTTCACGGAATTATGCAAAGCACTGTACAACCTTGGCAAAACCTACCATCTTCACTTCTCAACGCCCTTCCAGATGCGCGTTGGTGCTGTACTAATGGATACTCACAGGCAACATTCGGCACACATGAACATCGGTCTAGGACCTTCTTTCTGAATATGAAATTACCTCCAGAGGTGCCTTCGAGGTCAGGCTCGAACCTTGGCTCGAACCTCCTTGTGCATGCCGTACCGTCGCCTAATAAGGCAATCACTTTAGATGCTAACACAAGCAAACAAACACTCCGTCGATGACCCTGTAACTCGTAGCAAGGGTAAATACTGAAGGAGCTTGAGCGATAAAGGAAGGGACCATTGAACAACATTGCTCTGATTCAAATGTATGCCATACAACGCTAAATAGAATACCAGAACAAGTTGGAATACAACATCTTCAGTACACCAAAAGGTTTAGTCTAGGAAGTTCACAATAGGTATCATTCATTCATACACGTAGCAGAGATAGCCTCCCGTCGTATTAAACACGTCTGCAATTGTGACCTCAGGGAACAACCCGTCAGATGGAATTATGGAATTGAGCTGTGAAAGATCAACAAATCAGCACGCGGCGGAACATGTACTCCAACAGCATCGTGAATGTGAACTCACCGATAGCGCAGGCGGCATGCCATTAGGATACTCGTCGATGGCAGCGAGAGAGGTCAAGTTCTGCACAGACCCTCCCTCGTACGCCCAGAAATTGACGGCATGTTTTCGCTGCCAATCGTACCAAACCTTGTCCACCATCTAGAACAGGAGATTTAGCCGGAGTTGTGAGCAGTGCGACCTGCGACGCGACGAACCGCATGATGTAGCCAGAACATAGGTTCTGATTCATCAAGAACACTTAGTATGGGTATGGAACAAGACTAAAGTTAAACTCGAACCGTTTGCAGAGAAAGTGGGGCCACCAGTGCAGTTTATAGCACTTGCTGGACATGACCCACCAAGATCACTGAAAGAAACCAGTCATTAGAGCGTGTACATCAGAATCGACCTTTGGCCATACCCTCCCATGATCAGATGAACTGATCCATGCGCACCCTAAGCGTTCATTAGAAAAATGAATCAGGCAGAAAATCAGCTTGGTCCACCCACTTCGGTAGCCTCAAAGTATTTCTGGAAGCCCTTGAAGTCCCCCTCATAACCAGTAGTCAACTTTCGCATCTCTGAGAACGTAAAGCTAGTGTTGGCATATTTCGCGGGGTCCGTGAAAATTTCTTGGTCCCCAAATCCAATGTAGGGTTGGAGGGTGAAATTGCGCCGGAGGATGTGCGGAGACGGATATGAAAGCGTAAAATCATAAAATGCGCCATCTGTCACGGAGAAGTCTTTGGACGGGTCGCCCCATCCGCCTAGTCCAATTTCACGGTCGGATTCCTGAAAGATAGTGCCGTGCTCAAAGTCCGACGCATCTGAATAACAATTAGCTCATAAAGCCAGAGGGGAAGAGGTGGGGATCAAGTACCCATGCTCCAGTTCCAGTATGGAGAAACGCCCTTGAAGCCGCATTTCTCCTTGAGCGCAACTTCGTACACTGAGACGTACCACCGGTGCCATGGCAGAAACAAACCCGTGCTGTGAATCTGATTGGCCATTAGCGCGGAAGGGCGTTGCATATTTGACTCGCTCACATGCGTGTTTAGGTCCATGTGGATATAAACGAAATCATCGTAGTAGGATCCAGATGTATTGACGGGCGGGATGTCGGAGGGGTTCACGAGGGGCGTCAAGGCATCCGTGTGCGGTAATGTTGTCAAGCACTATGAGTAGTATGAGGCGTAAGTTAGTCTTGGACATAGAGCATAAGTGATACCTTGACCGCTCTGATCCATTCGGCCTTCTCAGCGATTGATAGAGTACGCCACTCTCTTCTGACCACTGGATGAGTGCATTTGGCAGCGTTCACCACATAATAAAAGTTAGAAAACGCGAGGCAGATGACGCCCCACATCAATGCGCGAGAAGCGGTCATTATGAGTTAGGAAGATGCCAAGGTGAAGAGGACCCTCTTTCATCCCTCGAACGACTTTAATACCAACGCCCGTATTGACCGAGCTACGCCACAAATTCTTGAGGAGAAGAAGCGATACCAAATTGGGGGCTACTCGTGAAGAATGTCTTCACGCGATCGTCGGTAAAGACACACGCTGACACTTCCTGCGAGCGCATATTGTCATAGATTTACGAAATGCGATCAGTTTTCTGCGATAGATGGGGTAACGAAAGACCCTAGTTCACGTCACGAGGAGATGCAAGAATGTATGATTGATGTTCGTGCCCTGAATTTGTTTGCTCGATAACAAACTATAGTGGAGTATTCGTATTGAGCCATTTGAAGTGGCCCTCGTAGCAACTGCAATTCATGTTCAGTGGATGAGACTGCATAGCAGATAACACTTTAACATGGTCCTGCCAGACATCCCGGCAATAACGAACCAATCGAGACCGACGACTCGCATTCGTTAGAGATTGTAGAGACGATCGCCCGCATGTAACTCATATGAATGTGGCTTTCAGGCTGCGACGCCATAGATACGGATACGCAGGATACACGTGATATTCGGTACCAGCGTAATAAGTAGGATAAGTGAGTTGGACAGTAAGTATTCGAAAGACGCAGAGGTTGGTGGATGCGATGCATTCAAGTTCGATCACTGTGGGCGCTTGTGCAGCAACATGTCTGAGATTTTCGAAAAGTACCCTCACGGTCATGTAGTAATGCTCTCTTCGCTCCGAATCCAGCGTTACAGATACCGTGTCCTGCACATCGCACGGGAGAAACACTTATCGAGAACATGTATCCGAGGCCTACATGATGACGTTTTGGACGATTTAAAGGCCAGAGGGCTTGTATCCCAGGTCAGCAGGTAAGCATAGAAAGCGGTTGGGTGCATGATTACTTTCTAAACATCGCTCAGTTCAGAGACAAAGCTTCGAGAAACTCTAAGGCAACCTCAAGCTGTCTATGTTGGTGTAGACCCTACAGCTGAATATCTACATGTCGGACATCTTCTCCCTTTACTCACTCTCTTCCACTTCTATATACGTGGCCATAAAGTCGTTCCATTGGTATGTTTATTGTTCTTACTTATCACAGGATATGTCGTTGATTTCAAAAGATTGGCGGAGCAACAGGCCTAGTTGGAGACCCGTCTGGTCGAAATACGGAGCGTCCATTGTCCGATGCTGCGAACGTTGAACGTAACGTCGAAAAGCTGCGATCGGCTGTTACGAAGTTCTTCGACAGCGCTTCTAGCTACGCCAGAAAATATGTCTCGTTGCCAAACACAGCCCTGGAGACTCCACATATCAAAAGCAACATAGAATGGTTCAAGGGTATGGGCTTATTGGAATTCCTGCGCGTTGTCGGGGTGCATGCCCGCGTCAATACGATGCTCTCACGAGAGAGGTATGTTTTGATTTACCGAGTACCGCGTTGGCAGCTTCATATCGTCTGCAACAGTGTCTCTGCGCGTCTGGCGTCGCAGCAGGGAATATCTTTCACAGAGTTTACCTATCAGCTTTTACAAGCGTATGATTTCTACGTCTTGCACAAAGATTCAGGCTGCACAATTCAAATCGGTGGTTCTGACCAATGGGGAAACATTGTTGCTGGCATTGACTTGATAAATCGCATTGATCCGCACGTGGGCTCGGATGGTGCTCACGAAGATAAGGCGTTCGGGATCACCACTCCGTTATTGACAACTGCGTCCGGTGCGAAATTCGGAAAGAGTGCCGGAAATGCTGTTGCACTAGACCCAGAGGTAACCAGTGTCTTCGACTTCTACCAGGTAAGCTTTTTGAAACGTTGCCAATTTCGCTGCTGAGCTTTCCGCAGTTCTTCCTCCGGACACCAGATACCGATGTTGGCCGATACCTCAAACTCTTCACACTACTTCCTATCGATACCATAGAAGACACCTTGCACGAGCACAAGGTAACTATTTATCCTCGCTTCCTTTCCTGAGTTCATCTTCATTGGTGCGCAGGCAAGTCCAGATGCGCGTCGCGCACAACAGCTGTTAGCCTCTGAAGTTACAGAGATGGTACACGGAGGTTCGTGAATAACCTTTCTATGGGAGACAACCTGGAATGACATACTGGAACAGCTGCCTCCGTACAAAAGGCTCAAGTGGTTACGAAGGTCTTGTACGAAAGTGATCTCCATGACCTGAAGGCTAATGAAGTACTCGCGGCATTGGATGGTGATCCGAGGCTTCGATTCCTTCCTGAAGCGGATTTGTTGTCGTTACCCGTCACCAAATTGGCTTTTACATACGGATTAGCTGCCTCTAATTGTGAGTTTCGGTGCACGGAGCGATATTTCCCGGATGATCTAATCTCATTTTTCACTAGCTGCTGCCCGACAACTCGTCGCAATGAAGGGTTTGTATGTCAACAACCGCCCTGTGACGGAACCCCGACAGACAATTCAAAGGGAGGATCTTTTGGATAACAGACTAGTTATACTGAGATCAGGTAGCTCAAAGCAGGTGGTGCTTGCCAATCAATGACAACCGTCCATTCTCCCTTTGTTCGTTCCCAAATCCGGTTACGCGTCTCATGAAGGCTACTTAGTTATACTGTCAACAACTCCTAGAAACCTTGGATGATCTTCGCAGGCTCTATTCACTTTATACATCAATGACTTCTGCTTCCGCCTTTGATGCTGTGAATTTTGCTCTATTTCCAGTTTCACTGACCCGAGTCAATGACTGGGAGCTTTCGGGCATGCCAAGCTTGCTGAATACCCCCGTCATTCCCCTCAACGACATGCTTATTCGGCGCAATTCCACTGTCGATATTCCGGCTTCAATAGCATTGGATAGTCAATATGTGCTTTATGTACCAACCACTGCGTGGGAAAGCGTGTCCAATTCTCCTTGTAGCAACGCTAGTATCAGCACTTCGACTACGAATCGTTTTACGAAGCAGATCAATGCTGAAGCGACGTTTTCATTCATCGGTATGTGCCAAAACCTAGTTTAGGCTTTGCTCGAGGATACACAATTTTATAGGCTCAAGAATTGTAATAAACGGCATCAAGACCCGCTCTGGTGGTGTACTGGAGGTCTTGATCAATGGAACCCAGAACTTCAGCCAGGATTTGTCGGCATCCACAGAGGAAGAGTGCGATGTCCTCTTTGACCAAACCATGCAGAACGGCACTCACTCTGTTCTCATGATATTGCATTCCCCGAATGCAACCGAATCGACCACTTCGCTCCCCGGGACAAGTCCAGAACTCCATCTACTCGGAATAGTGTCAGTGTTCTATCAGCTTCGAACGACATATGAGGTTTAGTTCAAACATACCATTTTTGACAGGTATTATTTCCCCGTTCTTCAAGTTCAACCGTCCGTAGTCAGCAGTGGCATAGGCAAACATCATATCCTGCTCATACCGGAGATCCTACTTCCCATCGTTTTTGGACTTCCACTCGTCATCGGGGTTGTCGTTTTTCTATGGAACACATATCGACGGACGATGTTTCGCTTTAGACGTCCAGGATAGCCTGTGTTTCGATCGAATGTCTGCTATGTCGATGTTAAGTTTCAGAGTGGAAAGTAGATCCAAGTTGAGTCTATATATAGGGAGGTATGCGACAAGAAGGACAGCGTCCAGTAATACTTTTCTCGTACGATGTAGTATATAGAAACGAATGATAAGTAGCCCCGGGCTACCTGGGAGGTCATCAATAATGTAGATATTAGTCCACGCGAATGGCGCTGTACAATTTTCGAACAGCCCAGTAGGCCGCCACGAAACCAATAGTACCTGAGAGGAAGTCAAAATGAATGTCTTTTATAGTTCGGAGTATCAGTCAGTACATACCTGTGATGAGGAAGTCGAAGAGACAGAGAAGGAGGAGGTACCCCATGTACAATACAACGCTTGAGAAGGAGCCCAGGGAGAGACGAGAGGCCCAGTAGAAGACCCCGTAGGCAAACAACCAGAAGGCGCTACCACCACCTGCGAGGAAGGCACGCCAGTGCCACCTTGATAATCATTGTCAGTCTCATCCTTCCACGCACATTGGAGCAACGCTTCGACGGAGACGTACCTGTATTCTTCAGCACACAAGATGAAGTATGTGAAAAGAATTGAGACAGTGGCGGTAGTCAACGCTACTACTCCTGCCGTCAAGGCGAGGAAACCGAAGGCATAATATGCCCTTGAAGCGAAGAGACTGGAAAGAACGAAATAAAGTTCGACGAATGCCGCGCCGAAGGGCAATATTCCAGCCAGTAATGCAGCAGCCTATAGAAGAACATATGTATGTGAGAAGCAGAAAATAAACTGAAATGACATCAGACGCACCCATGGTTGCAGGTATCTTGGCGTTGGCGGGATCTGACGAGGAATCGGGTTCACTCGTACCGGATGTGTGATTGCACCATGCTTTGAACCGAAGTAGGAGCCGATAGCAGACAGAGGAGCGGAGATGCCAAACCAGAGCACCACGATCAGAAGGATTGTACCTGACCAAAGGGTGTAAGTGAAACGTGGGGTAAAAGTGAGATAGAGCGTCTCACCGAAAGGCACGGCACCCGAAGATCCAGCCGAAAGCAAGAAAAGATCAAGTAGGAAAACGACACCGAATACGATGCTGCATTCCACCGTTAGTCGACTATTGTGACGGCGCATGACGAATAAGAGGCGTACGTTGGAAGAATCGTAGCAGTAAGGAATGAGTTCTTCCGTTTGTCAGTGCCACCCATAGATGCATAGATGCGGCTCGAAATATATCCGCCAACTGCGCCAAAGAGTGTCCAGCAAATCATCATAACGGTGGCAAGAGAGCCGCGATTCGAAGGAGAAAGGAATCCGAGGAGCGCGAATACTTTGGGAGAGATTAAGCGAACTCGGAATAGACGATGAGAAGCCATATTAGCAACTGACCTAGAGTAACACCTACCATGGCGCAGAGCTGTGCACCATTGCCAACCAAGACCGAGAGAATCATGGGATGCTGAGGGGTGCGGAAGACTTCCCCGTGCACTAGCTTCCAACCATAATCTTCTTGGATGTCTTCCTGCATACAACAGGGTTAGGATTATGGAGGTGAAATGAAACTCATGCTTACACTTAGGTCAATGTTGTTGTAGTGAGTAATCTGATGATCATGTGAGGCGAACATGAAAAATGGAAAGGATTATGTTTCCTTACATCGCGAGATACCGTCCTGAGGAGAATCATTGACACCATTACACAGAGGAAGACGACAATAACGATCGAGTTGATCAGACTGAACCAATGGATACGCTGTTGCCAGAATATAAGCATGATAACAGAATAGGTGATAATCGAATCAGCTCACTGGGTCAAATATATGCAAATAGTTGTCCCAACGGGTAGCCCATGGCGTGTCTGATTCCTAAAATCTGGTCAGGATAGTTGACAACCATATAACAAAGTAGCCTTACACTCCAAGTGACTCTATAAGAATACCGCACCCTATTAGTGGAATTCCCGTCGAGCTGTAAATGTTTCACGTTTGTCGCGTCACAATCGGCTGGATCGTCCTGATTATCGCCGAGACTGGAGACAATACATCAGAAGGAATTGCATATCATACAGATCATGTTAAAAAAATACCTGCTAGGCCATACGAGTACGCCCACAACCCTGTAAACGTCGGGACTTGGTGAATGATACCTGTCGATATCAAATTAGTTGTCGTCCTGCAATTAAAATAAGCTCGACTAACTTTAGAACAATCTCATAGTGATTATTCAGGGCGGGGTTGTCAATAAACTCATCCTCATCATCCCCCAGGTTGAAGCCCATGTCGTAGAAAATATCTCCGGTCTTCTTGTCAACCTTCATTTCCGCCGCTGGAAGGCCATCTACCAACCAATTCAACGCGTAGTCTTCCTTTATACGGTCATTGATGAACTTGGCATCTTCTGCGGGTACATCCTGCCTGCAAAGCGTTTGACATGTCGTATTTTGTTCCAGCATTTTGATCTAGCAACACTAATCGGTTAGAAGGTCTTAACAGTATTTTCCAATAAGGGCGTACGTCATATGGAGAATTGAAGATACGGTCTCCAAAGAGAATTGATCCTAGAGACTCGGGCTCGCTCTTCGGACCACCTTCCGGTTCACAGAAGTGGAAACTGGGGTTGTAATAATCATCTTAAGTATAACAAGTGAGATATGTCAGTTGTCTCTGAATACGGCATACATACAAACGTACAGTTGATAAGAGATCTCTGAAGGCGAAGGTGCAGGCAATGAACGTTTGAAACATCGACTGAAATTGTCTGAGAAACGTACTAGCTTAGCATGGTCATTTGATGCAAGCATTGGTGTCAATGCATTGACAAAGAGTTTGACCTCTTCCCCCTTGCGATAATCATGAGGTGCTGCTCCCGGAAGATAGAATGCATTCGAACAAGACAGTAGAGAGAACAGCACGCTTGCTGCCAAGGCCTTGCGTTGTGTCGCCCGGGACATCTTGGCTTGAGCTGTTGAATGAGTGAGCCTGCAATGTGTTACACCCAGTCTCTCTAAGCCCCAAGGCGAGAAGACGGCGAAGAGAAGGATTAACAACGGTGTAATACCGCCGTGAGTGAGTGAGTAGCAGCTTAGCGAAACGCGTTAGGCAGAGTAGTACTGTCGGCCGGCGATCTTCCAGAAAAGGCAGCACCGGTGGGCCGACGTGCATATTTGAAGATGGTGGTATGGCAAGCGTTGCTTGTCCCTTTCCCCTTCTCCCCTTTTCTGTTCCGGCATGCAATGAATGGATGGACCTGGAACGCACTTAAGCAACCTCTCGCTCCCTAGTAGGTGTTAATTGCTTGTGTGCACAACACATCCTGAACAGATTTTAGGATCGAAACCATACCCAAATCCATCTGTTGTCAATAAGCTATCATACTGGTCATTATAACGTTCTTCTACTCCTGAATTATCGAAGTACTTTCAAAGTATACTGCTCTTCTGATGCAAACTCAGTCGTCTGCTGCATCCGCCACCTCCTCTCAGTGTCTGTTGCCCGCAGATTTTACCTTCAGCACTATCGGGAAGCCTCCGTCTTTGCTCAGAAGACTTACCGACCAACCGGTCGACGTCGGACGGTCTCCTTCTCCACTATCTCAGAAACCAGTTAAGGACAAACCGAGTCCTGCCATTTCATCCTCTGGGAATTCCCCCGCCCTCTCTTCTTTAAGTGAGAGGCTTGGCAATCAATCTAATAAGGTAGAGTCGCTTCCCTTGGCAGGGGTGAGTGTCAACACCGAACGTGCAACGTTTGGAGTGCCAGGTCGTGCAGCCGCTTTGGTACCCAATTTATCCTCTGGTTCAGCCAGGCGAAGTCTTCCTATTTCTACCCTTGCTGCTTCCACACCGCTTGCACCACAGAGCGACTCTATTCATTCAGGACAGTCTCTGCCATCTGTGCAGCAACCCAGTTATCCTTCAACTTACATGCCGTCGCAGCTCGCTCCTGATGCCGGCGTAACACAGCCTTTTGCTGCTCAGTCCGCTGATACAATGGAAATCGATGCTTCAGCAATGGCTCCAGTAGCTCGAGTTCCATCTCCGTCTCACTCATCTAACATTGTGCCGCATGTAACTGCCGACGACCTATATGCGAAACTAGCAAGCCTGGCAAATGAGCGCACCGCATGGGATGACATTAGACATCACTTTCAACGTTGTCGCGATGAACGCGAGGAGCTTCTGCGAAGGCACGATGAGACCGTGCGGGCAGCACAGAGGGAAAAGGAGCAAGCTGACCGGGTGCTTGATGCGGCAGAAGCTGCTTTCAAGTTGGTTGAGAGTCTTCGTGACAAACAGGAACAGCGTTGGGAACAGGAGAAATTACTCGCTGAGCGTGCTTATGCGGAGACTCTGAGGCAACAGCAGCAAGATACTGCGAAGGTGAAAATACGCCCATCCACACAAACCATAGAGGTTCCCTCTGCACCCAGCGTTAGCCAGCGTCCCTCGTCCCAGGTTCAATCACCCCCTCCAGCTTCCACCGCTACAGGTAGTGCTCCTGCCAATCCCACCGCGACAGGGTCGACGCACAGTTATTCTTCCCCATCTACGGCACCAAGTACGACCACGGTTGCGGTGAGGCAAATGAGCCCCACGGGGCTCAAGGCCGACATCCCTGCCAAACCTGTGATTGCAGAGGTGAAGTCGCATGGAAGTATTCCTACACAGGAAACTCCTGAACAGCCGCAGAAACGTGAAGAGCTCGAGCGGTTGCAGGCGGAGAAGAAAGCACAAATACAAGCTAGGAAGCGAAAGGAGCAGGCTGAGGAAGGGGCTCGTATTCGTGCTCTCCGAGCGACCGGCGGATCAACAACTATGGAATCGAAAGAAGACGGCAAGAATGCTACGCCAGCCAAATCGAAGTCTGCTACTCCGCTTCCGTCTGTTATTCCTTCCCAAGCCCCTCATGGCGCTCTTTCTCTCAATGTCCAGCGTTTAGGCGCGGTTACACAATCTATCGCCCCCACTGCGGTCGTATCGAATTCCGTACAAATTGCATCTCCGATCGTACAAAGTCCTACCGTTATGACTTCTTCATCAACTGCCTCCGTTACTTCTGCATCTGCAAGTAGCCATGATGGTACTCGCATGAAGATGAAGAAATTATTACCTATTTCCACTTCTGTTACTTCTGCAAGCACTTCTCAGCCGCAGTCTCCTGTTGAGCCCAAGACACCCGCGACCAATGCTCCTACCAGCAAGGTTACAATGGCCGCCAAAGCCGCAGCGGCGAATTTGCCGCCAAAGCCTCCACCACTAGGGCCTCCTCTGAAGAAGGCCTCAACGTCACCTTCGGATTCCAGATCGTCCGCCCAGATAGCTATGCCCATTCCACGTCCTCAGGCAACTACGAAACCGGACTCGGCGACCGCAAGTCCCAATGTTCGAGTCAAACAAGAGCCACTGCCTGACGTTCTTCTCTCTTGTCCGAAGACTACGCAAGGAAAACAACCAGCACAGACTCTTTCTACGGCTCCTGAGCTCAAGGTCGCTCCATCAACCTCGTCTATTTCATATATTTCCAACCAGACTACACAAATACCACCCCAAAACGCTCAGCAGAACAAACGCGCTACTCAACCTGCGTCGGACTTCAATGTTCGTGACCGTGACCGTTCAGGTCGAGACTCGGGTCCTTCATCCGTCGCTGAAGCTTCCACTTCCATATCATCCAATTCCGCCGCACCTTCAGGGCCGAAAACTATCACAATTTCTGGCGCTATGAAGGTAGAAGCATCTTCGTCTGGGACAAAGCAGCTGCAGCAGAAACGACAGAAACAGCCACAACAACAACGGAAGCAAATCCATCAGCCCGCTTCCAATCTGCCTCGTTCTACTGCAATAAAGGCTAATGATGACAACGCAGAACCAACTCGCCATCCACCGCCTCCGAGTATGCACGCTGCTATCGAACTTGACCCCTGGATGAACGATCCGAGGTTTGAGGGCGGCGGCCGAAGAGAGCCCTGGAGATCACCCGAGCGGAGTCCAAGTCCGCCACGACGGTCTCCTGCCCATGATCACTATTCTCTGGGTTCTGCATCAGGACCTGCTACGCGATCTCGAGCACCTCGCCGAGGCCGTGCCGATCACTACTCCCCGCCAGCCTCTCCTGACCAACGATCGCTCGAATATTCCCCTAACGCAGAGGCTAACCGCAAGAGGCCTCGTGATAGTGACCTTGACTGGTCTACGAGCGAACAGCCGCCTCGTCGGGCGAGAGTTTCAGGTCCTACCGCTAAGAGCCCTGATTGGGGCGCCCCTTCGCAGTATAGGCAGTCGTTGGCGGATTCTCGTGACTTGGCTCGTACGCCTCCTATGCCGCCTGTGGAAGATTATCCTAGAGGTCCCGCAGGTTACGGCTTTGATCCTGCCCCTGCACCCAGTTATATGTGGTCAGCGGGCCGTAGTGATAACGTAGGGCAATATCCTGCTGAGTCGCAGCATCCTTATCATCAGTATGCCGATGCAGGTCCTGACGGTCGTGACTATCCAAGATATGGATATGACACTTATGCGAAAATGGCCCCTAGTGCCGATTACGTTCCTCAGAGTATTGATGGAACCTATACTACCTCCGATCATTGGAAAACCACCTCGGGACCATCTCAGGTTACTCAAGACCGACAACCTTCTGGTCGCAACCGTGGCGGGGAGTCATCTAGATCACAGCAGCAGGGTGGCGAATCCAAACAACGTCAACAAGAGCCAAATCTGTTGTTCCGTATGAGCGAACCTCAGCCTGGTGCGGGGAATGCACAGTTAGTTTCCAGATCAAGCAGGAACGAGGGGTCTGCAAAGAGTGGAGGACGCGGCAGTCGTGGCAGAGGTTCTGCTCCTCGACGTGGCGGTTCGCGGACAACGTCCAAGCCCAACGCCCAGCAGAACAGTGGTGGCTCTAATAAGTCACTGTCGGCACGTCTGAATAGCGGAACCTCTTTAGAAGCCAGACTGTCGGGGTGATTGTAAACGTTCACACATACATGGTACGGGAATGGCTTCCTTGCGTTTTGGTCTGCGCATACACATTCCTTATTGATCACTCATGCATATGGCATACTTTCCTTCAGCGTCTTCACGGATACTTGAAGTGCAATAGATGTAATCCCTAATCCTACGTACTGTACATAACCTCCAAGTGTCAGATAAGTCTTCAACTTGCACCACAGATAGACAATTCGCGCATCTCTTGCAGCACACCTTCCACTTGAGCATCCAGTTGACCAGCTGCATAGTCATCGCGAACGTTGTCTGCGAAATACCTGAGGTAAAGAGATCAGCGACTGATTAATCGACTAGCCAGACTGATACATGCCTTTGCACGCCGCTTAGCTTCTCATAGCCTTCCTCCGCGAATTTGCATTGCATTCGGATCATCGCTTCAAAGCTAGGGTCAAAGTATGGTACGCGCAAATCTAAGAGCTGAGGTAGTTCTGCTATTAGTTGCTCGTTGAGCATGTCGAAGACTTCCTTGGCGTCGTCATGCTCTTGTTGTGCCTGTGTTCCGACCATTAAGTTCTGTGCGGCGCCTAGTATGACACATGCAGACTTACCCTCGGAAGCTTGGTGGGGTCTTCGCTAGGTTTCTGGATTAGTTTGTTCATTCTACTACGAGCGGCGTCGTAGTCGAGGAGCTGAATAATCAAGATGAGAATATAATTGACACGTAGTGAGGACGAGAGCTGAACCTTCTTCGATCGTTTCGCAATATGTTCGTTAACGACGGGGAAGTATGCATTCATCTTGCCTAATGGTTCCATCACAGTGGTCCGGTACGGAGCATCCTATAGAGAAATGTATGAGCTGAAAGAAAGCCACACATAATTCGTGACCATACTAGTTCCCTTCCAACACCGGTATCAAGGTCGTCGACGGCTCGTTTGTATGCGTGTGCCGCCATTGCGCCCTCGGAAGCCTTATCCGCTGCACCATAGAAGGTATCGATGGTTTCCGCAAGCCGGGTTTGTGCAGCAGTCATTGCTACGTATCGAAATGATTCAGCTCCCTAAGATAGACAGATATTAGTGCAGCGCCAGCGCACCTCGCATAGCATCCAGGTATCCCTTGCTATCCTTCTGCAACGCTTGACATTCCTTCTCGAAACTGCCAAGCGGTTAGTGAGGTGGCTACCCGAAGTCCAATATAACCAACGTACGTTTTGTACTTAGCCTCTTCATCGGCGAACTCTCTGTCAACGGTACGTTCAATCTGCCCGGTCTTTTGCAGGAGCTGGAGGATCGGTGTTAGGTCCCTAGTGTACCGCTCAATGACGCCCAAGCAACGCATACAGTGGTTCCTGCCCGGTTCATAGACTTCTTGAATCTGTACATAATTATCTCGGTATTTCAGCTACTTTCGGAGTATATGCTACTCACCCTGCCCAACTCATGGTGTCAGCGAAGTGGTAGATGAGTGAGAGTGTGTGTAGAGTGGGGGTTCAGGCCATCCAGCAAGCCAACCGTCGGCAAGGTCAAGCTGTCAATGCATTAGCGCCCATGATATCGTTGCTTAATTACGTAAAAGTGTCCAGATTTGGATGGTGTAGTTATCGGAATCTCTTTCATCATCTTGAGGTTTAGTCTGATTCTAAACGCGCCCCTCTTACCGTTGCAACCACTTTCGGGCTTAACCGAGAAATATTCAGACTCCGCAACGCGTCCACCTAGGGCTTGCAGCCACAGACGCGTTTACCCGCGCTTCGTGCAGACTTTGTCAACTACTACAATGTATTTATGACGATCATACCCAGACTGCCTGTGTTCAAATTCGCGTCGAATGAAGGTCGTTCACTCTGTTTAGAGATTCTGGCTAAAACACCGTTGCCGTACCAACCACATGACTACCAGCTCGAAGGTGTACGCAAAGCGTTGGATGGCATCGACATCCTGGCCGTGACCCCTACGGGATCCGGAAAAACTGGCTTCCTCACCATGTACATGCTCGTGATGCAAGCCATTGCGTCCGACTCTTCTTTGTGCCCACAGAAGCGCATGAAGAAATGAGCAATCATGATTGTTGTGTGCCCAACAAAAGCGCTTGAACATGACATGGTATGTGACACTTATTTTCCCGTCTCTCTTTATCATTCAGTCGCAATACTTTCAGGAGCACAAGTTCAATTTAGTCGGACTGTCAACACTGGTAATCAATGCAGATACAGTCGATGAAGCTCGGCGAAGCGGTACCGATATTTGGACGACAGCTCGTTCAGAGGTGTCGATTCTTTTACTCGCACCTGAGCAGCTAAAGTCATCCGAATTCGGGCACCTTCTCAACAATAAGGAGTTTCAGCTGCGTGTGGTGGCATTCGCAGTCGACGAAAGCCACCTTCTAGACACATGGGGCGCCTCATTTCGACCTGTGTTCAAGCAGATCGGCGACGTTCGCATGCGCCTACCTCAAACACCCGTTTTGATTGCTTTGACAGCCACTCTGCGTGTCGGGACCCATACATCAAATGTTCGCGACTTCCTCGGCCTCGGCGATTCTTACCATCTCATACGGCGTTCCAATGCACGGTTTGATCTGCAGTTCCTCTTCCGCACCATGTCGTCAAGTCCACGTTCTCTGAAATTTCCTGAACTTGACTGGGTACTCGAAAGCGAACGGCGTATAATCATTTTCTGTACGACGATCTCCCTGGGCTTTCGTGTAATGACGTACCTGTGGCGGCGTGCGTATGAACTTCGCGATCGACGTAAACGCATCCGCATGTACAATTCACTCAACTGGCCGTCATACAATGCTGACACTCTCGAGCTCATGCACACCGACACAAGCTCTCGTGTCACTATCGCTACCGATACGCTGTCCCAAGGGATCGATGTCGCAAACACCGATGACGTAGTCCTCTATGGGGATATTCCAACCACGTCTGATATGGTTCTTCAGAGGGGTGGTCGCATCCGTGACGGAAAAGGCAGGAACTCACGCGTGATTGTATATTTACCTTCAACGGCCGTTGAGACGGCCCTTAAGGTTCTCGACGATGAAGGGCAGCAGGGTAGAATGGGGAAGGATGCAAGGACGACAATAGACCCCAGCATTGCCTACCTCATTTTGGCTAAATGCAAGGTCGACGCCGTTAACAAGCTCTATGGGAACCCCATCGAAGAGGTTCCATGTGGCTGTAGCACCTGTCGTGTAAATCCTCCAGTGCCAAAGCCAGAGCAATGCAATTGTTCAGGTTGTATTCCCGAAGTCATCGAGAAAATGACATCAGCGCCATCTGCGAAAACAAAAGTCAAGATACCTGCTAGCAAACGGGTCACTAAGGTTATGCGCCGTCATGCAAGTACGCGCCTTACTCGCTTTCGAGTGGAATTATGGGAAGATGCCGATGAATGTATGGATTCAATGCTGCCTTCAGAAGAGTTCCTGCCGGACACACTCGTCAAGGTCTTGCTCAATAACTTCACCAGCATCGAAAGTGCTAACAACATTGCAGAGCTCCTATCACACTATCTGCCACTCGAAGGTCATTTTGGAAAGCTATATGGAGTAATACAGGAGCTCGATGTCGATTTTAACAAGATGCGAAGAGATGCGAAGGTCGCTGCCGCTACAAAACGGAAAGCTACTCTGGCACGCAAAACTGAAGAAGCACGCAAGCAACGAAAAAAAAATAATATACTTGGTCGAAGCCCAGGAACAATTGTCATACCTGCACGGACCGTACCCCTACAACCTGCCGCTCAAGTGAGTGCGGTGACGATCCGTATTCCTGTAAGAACAAGGCGGAAACACAAATAAGTCAAGCCCCGTCTCCTTCATTGTCAGAGAGGTCCATCGATTGTGGGTCCACTTCCACCTCTTCCAAGGCATCTTCATCGGCGCTGTCACTATATCCATCACTATCCTCGTTCTCTTCATCTTCATCTTCGGCATCACCATTGTCATTGTCCTGTGCTTGCATACCTTCTAGTTCACCAATCATCATTGTTATCTCTCTGTCTGTTAATGCGTCATTCGTAACGACGAGTGTTCCATCTTCCAAGTGAACAGAACACATGCTATAAGGATCCAGCAAACTGGAAGCCTCCGAGTCTTCCTCCATAAGAGCTTCACTTAGGTCAGCGAGCAATGCAGTTCCATCGGAGCTTGTGGTATCGGAATGTCGAAAATGTAAGGTTTCAGTGATGAACCTCTGTAGCCGACCATTACGTAGATTGTCAAGGCCACTGCGATAGTTATCCACATCTCGGGCATCCATGATTTTGTCGTATGCCCGACCAGGGCGTCGTGAGTGGATCTCCTCACTACGAAAGATTTGCAAGAGGATTGTGAGCTCGGCATTTTCGTGCGGCTTGCAGTGCTTAGCAGAGTGATCCTTTAGGTCAACACCGCTGCGAATATCATCCAGGAGACGTGAAAGGTGGTGGACATTGCGAGATACGACATTGCGAAGGTATCTTGCATTGTATTGAACCCCCTTTCATTCTGCAATCATCTGGATGATTCTGTTATTACGTTCCTGAAGCCAATCCGCAGCACAGAAATGTCCTCCCTTTCCAGATAAGTTGACCACCAGACTGTTGAGTACAGCAGCTCGAAGCTCTGGAGTAGATTCATACTCCAGATCGATGATGAACTCTAGGAGGTATGTCGTATATTTTGAGTGGCTTGATCCCGCAAACGTGAAGAGCATGATCTACAGTGCAGTGTAATGCCAGCTTCAGTAGGCTTGACATTGAAGATACCTCATTTCATAACGCTCATCTTTAGTGCTTCGTACACTCGACCAACGTCACCCTCTGCTAATGCATATGTGAACTCGCGCGAGACAAGGGCATCTCTCATGAAGACAATTGACTGCATAAGACAGCGATCACCTGTGAACGGCGAATCATCTGTTTCAGTCTCTTCATCTTCTGTTCGCCTTCGTTTAAGCGGTCTTGGTTGCAGTGAATTGCTCCGAGTTCTCTGCTGAGTATTGTCCGAGTTGGAACATGTACTTTTGTCGAATGCAGTGGGTGGTGTCCAAGGAGATCCAAGGGGAACTGTTCGATGCCATGCAGCCTGATGACCCTGAGTACCTTCGACAGAAGCTGTGGCATATTCAACTCCACGAACACTTGAATACGCTCGGTGTAATTTCCTCGCAGCCACCTCCAGATCTTCAAATGCGGGAACTTTCTTCTCATTGGAGAGTTTCTTGAAATACTCAAATATATCTTGTTGACCGAAGTATAACCTAGAAGATAGTACAATTAGAGACATAACATAAGGATAGTTCATAGCATCATACCGCCAACAATCCAGCATGCGAGCATCAAGAATAAGGTAGACAAGGTCAATACCGGAATTGTAGTCAACCTTCTTCAGGTTCGAAGGAGTTGGACGTTTGATTCTTGCCGCATTGTGAGCAAGTGTTGATGGATCGTGTGAGGATAGCTTTCCCCAGTGCGACTCGATGAGCCGATTCAGATCAGTCCACCCCGTGTGCCACATTGCAAGTACTGCCTGAATGAATGATAGTGTGTCGAAGTCATTATCATGGAACTGCAGCAACTGTTTGAGAAGAAGAATCTTCTCAAACGTAAGACCATCTCCAGCTAAGAGCAGGATACGATCGAGCAGGTGATCATCACGCTGCTGGCCAATTTGCGCCAGGAGGTCAACAAGGGCATCCTTCAGCTCAGTGATGATTGTCTCGTTCTTCCCACTGGTTGCGAGTGGATGGATCTTTGAGGCTTGAACTGGAACTGTCTGCTTCTTACATCGTGTCCGAAATAGAAGCGAGACATGCTCCTTGTGAATCGAAGCCTCCGGTACATAGTGCGTAAGCACTCGAAGCCAGTGAAGGAGGCCAATATTTTCCCAGTGTCGTCTATCAATGAGGTCACGAAGAGCCTCGACTGAAACGTCCTTCCGTAGATTCTGTGCAATACACCTCCGCTTCTCCTCCAAACTGAATGCCTTCATGTCCATCTCAACTGCCTCGATGTATGTTGCTGCGATTCCTATATTGATTGTATTCTCGCGTCCAATCCGAGCATCACGCTGCAGCAAGTAGTTTTGGACGTTGTCAGCGCATATGCTCCCTGCAGTGTTCGGGTCGCGGCCATGAGCACAGACAAGCTCTGCCTCATATCTAGCCATGTCCTCGAGAGTCTTGTATGTAGTGTTATAGCTGGGCATTGTAACAACTCGTGAGTTGTAGTGGAAGAGGTCGATTGGTGCAGACAGAGCAAAGTACAATAGACCCCGAGTCATGGGAAGCAAGTTGGCTCGATTAGTCCGACAATAATCGAAAAAACTGATAGCATGTGTGATGACCTATGCATGTTCTGTTAGAACAGTTCCTCCATGAAGTCAAAAGAATGCCGGCCTGAACTGACCATATTTGGTGGACGGTATGTCTGTACTCTTTTGACTAAAGACTCTCGCATATGAGATCTGTCAGCAACTGCAAGCAAGAGTGACACCGTCAATGGCTGATGCTCTCGTATGATTTTTTCAATGTGAGGCAGAGTAGCAGCACCAATATCTGTCCACTGGAGTTTCTTCCGGCAGTTTGGGCTTGACCGAGAAGAGTGTAGGCCATTATTTGGATTGACAGCATTCTCAGCCTCTCGGACAAGCTTCCGCTGAACAATTTGTGCTGCAAAGGATGAAAGACCAGTCCGAACACCTTTAATCTGAGTATATGGCATTGTAGTAGAGTACATGAGTCCTGACTCTTCAGAATCAGGCGCAACACAACCATCTGCACTACGAAACCAGTCATGGATGATGAGGGTAGGGGTATAGCCATTCTTATCCCGTCCTGAGAGAAAGTAAGACACGGCTCTCACATGACCTTTAAAATGGCATATCTTCTCATTATTTTCCCCTCGGACATGGAAGAGAAACCACAAGAATTGGCCTAGAGTCCAGTGAGCAGTTTTGATGGTATGCAGAATATCATCTAACTTCTGTGATGGGCTCCTCCTCCTGCGCTTCTTTATAGGAGATTTTGTTGGAGTGCATGGATCAACATTTTCTGGGTCTCGAAACTGCTGATTCGAGGACTTTCTTGGTGTCACAGGTATGGGGACAGTTTGAAGAGATGTAGGAGTAATTAAATAACTTGAAAGACTTGACGTTGCATAATTGGTTGCCGTAGGGGTACTTGGGGATCCAAACGAACCATGGACAAGTTGCGGCGAGAACAGATCTCTCTGTGGGATCGAAGACTGAGGAGTCGAGGTCTGAACTTGCACGGGTGAACCTAAAAATGCTGGGAGCAAAACCATGCAGTTGGGACAGTAGAAACAAGTTGTTTCTTGAGGCGGTTGTAGACAATACATGGTGGTAGCTCGTAAAATTCTATCAAGTGTCCTCAGCCACTTTTGCAGCCACCGGCATTGATCCGGCATGCCTGGCGATCATCCGGCAAGCCTGGCGATCACCCGGCATTTGAGCGCTAATCCTTAATGAACTGCAACGGTATGAGGGGCGCGTATTGAAGCAGACCTTTATACGGGTCATCTCTCCCTCCCTCAAAAGACCCGTCATTGGTCTGCGTACTGGAGACTACTTGAGGTTGCCGGGGGCAGCTTTCATGCTTTGCATAGTGAATGCTGCTATGGGATGCCGGAACTTTGTTTACAGAGTCATTTGAATGGACAACGATAACACCATCGTGCCGCCACATTCATGCCCAGATCATTCGCCCTCAGCACCCTCTCCCCGTCAAGCATCTTCAGTACCCTGTCGACCCACGCTGTTGATCATCAATACTCATCAGACCATATTAACTCTTCACAAGTGCGGCGCGGTTGGGAGGGACAATTTTGTGAGGGAACAGTGTAGGTTTGGGCGAGGGGTCTGTGCATGGAGAAAATAATGAGATAAGGGTGAGTTCTCAATACAGGTTGCAGACGGTATGGCGAATAGAAGGCATGACGCCCCGAGACCATTCGAGAGCCACATTCATTCCAGGAGGTCCATATGACAAATGAACACCTGTCTTGGGTTGGTTCTCTGTTTGCAAGAGCGATGACTTTCGAGGCCGCGAATCGTTGCATTAGTATGCACGTCCTCCCAGCCTCGTTCGCGGAATGAGTGACGGTGAAAGAATGTACTCTAGCAGTGCGAAGGATCAACATCGCCAACAGGAAGTGTTGGCATCTCTCGTACTACTTGTATAGCTTTCTACTTTGATTGACCTGCAGTTATTATGTGGTAAGAGATGAGTTCAGCCGGTTCGAGGAGGTCATGAGGTCATGCTTTGACGGTTCACTGAGTCATCTGGCTGGATGTTTCCAGGCTGTACGCTATCATCTCTTCATGACAATTGTTTACAGTCAGATTTAAATGGGAGCTGTTGTCATCGAATCAAGAACAGTCAATGGTATCTTAAGGCATGTGGAGAAAGAACAGGACGAGGATCATCGGCTATCATGATAATCGAATGTTTCAGCCGCTGCAGATCTAGAGCGATTCATTCGCTGAACATCTCTTGATATTCGACGAATTCCAGCGATTGCTGGTATTCGACCATCACGATATTCCCTCAAGGTTGGTGAGTTTGAGACTGTCAAACCGTCTCCAAAAGGACTAAAAGGAAAGTCATCCAAGATGGCAGACTCAGAATGAAATTGTAATACATGATATCTTCCCTTGGAAGTCTGGCACGCTGTCTTCGATATGATAGTGAACGGCTACTACCTTTGGCTCCGCGCAGGCCAGATGAAGGTATGTATATCTTGAATCTCTGTTTGGATAACCTAATATTGATGTCCGCTTTCCTCCTTAGCAAATCACCCTTTATGCTTGTTGTTTAACATGCAGTGCTTGGGAACCCTACGCTAGGGGGTGTTTGTACAGGGATATCAAGATCCGGAATACAGCGCAAACTCAGAAGCTCACCCGGACCTTGTTGCACCTCAGACCAAAGAATGCCGAGTATATCGAGACTCTGGAATGTGTCTTTCCTGGTAAAGGACAGATCTCAAGCTGCATACTTCCACCAGTGAAGTTCCCCAATCTCAGAACTCTGTCACTTGAATTTTTAGGACAGAAGTTTAGTGACTTCAATTTAGATGTCACCAGAGCATGCAGGCACCTCCGCCCAGTGCTTGAAGAGCTTTCCATTGATTCATATGTGGAGGAGGAAGGCCCTGCCTCTCAATTTCTGAGACTGGTCCATGGCTTCCCAGGGATCAAGAAGCTCAAAATCATACAAATTCCTCCTTTTACTTCACCTGTCCAATTCAAAAAAATCTGCAAAGGAAAGCTAGGACCCAGTTTA
Organism: Somion occarium; assembly: GCA_964035595.1. Classification (NCBI taxonomy): domain Eukaryota; kingdom Fungi; phylum Basidiomycota; class Agaricomycetes; order Polyporales; family Cerrenaceae; genus Somion; species Somion occarium. The sequence goes on from OZ037947.1 coordinate 1,215,581, forward strand.
TGTGAATTGGAATTGCAGGAACCAGGAACCAGTGATAGCCATGCCTTTCTTAGCTATCTCATCCAGAGTAGCAATACCCCCAACACTCTCCACACCCTCCATATAACCATGACAAGGTGTTCAAGTCATGCCATCCATGGCTTGAATGACTTCTTGAAAGCCTGTGGCCCAACACTCAAATATTTATCCTTGACAACTGCTAGTGTAACATGGATAGACTCCACAGGTGAGCAACCCAAGAATTATGGTGAGTTTAATTATCCTTTCAATTCCAGATTTATTTTGAAAGCTAAACATGATCTCAGCTCTTGATTTGCAGCACAACTACAAGCTGAGCCATCTAAGATTGGACCTGTATAGAGTCTTCCAAGAGGAGACTTTATCATGGTACTTGGATACACTTGCAACCATCAGGACTGGTAATCTTGTGGTAGAGTTGGATCAAGTGGAAGCAGGGCTGGATTACACCAATACTTTGGAGCCTGCACTTCTCAACATGGATGTCACCAAACTCACAATCAGAGCAACTCTTTCTGGATTTACCAAGGGGCCATCCCAACCAAAGATATGGGAGATGTTTCCTCAGCTTCATAAACTTGGTGTTTTGGAGGGATGTCTTACGCATGTCTTGAAGGCTACAGGGTAGTCGGTGGGGAGGGGGGAAAACAAGTTACTGGCGGCATACCTTCTTGAGACCGATTAAATGCAAACACCTGGGTCTGTTTGAAGATCACGCGGTCTAGAGACAGCGGTCGGGAATATCATACAAGTAGAGACACGCTCGGATTTCGCTATGATTTTCTCTGTATGAGTCGCAAGGCGTCAACATTTTTCTACTAAAGAACGACTGCGGTATCTGGACGAGACTCACCGGAGTGCGCAACCTATTCCATCCTTCAGCGCTCAGCGATACAAAGTGGGTTTTCGAATACTGCGTACAGCCGAAAACGACATCCAAGGATATCTGGAGCTACCCCCCCCCCCCTCTCCCCCCCTACGATATACGTGAAGCCCACATACCTCTTCCAGGCCGTTCAGAACATTCCAGTACACCTGCCGGATGTCAAGATTGTCAGGACCGAGAGTCTCAGGTCTCCGATCCTTTACATGTTGCGCAGAATCATGGTTGACATTCCAGTTCAATTATTTCCCTTCCTTATTGTAACTTGAACATACACCAATCTTATGACGGATGGTCCGATGAAGAAACCAATGTTGTGGAAGGTTCACACTTTGGCCATCGGATGAGCTATTCAAATGGCGGACGTCCAAAGATAGGTCATTGAATTTGATAACAGACTAGCAGCATGATATCGGTATCACACATGAAAGCGAGGGTAACGGGTATCGCAGTGACAATGAAGACCTGAAAACTTAGAAACTCAGTAGAACCGCCTCAGTCGCCAGCAAATCCAATCCCTTGCTAATATCTACGGATTCTTGCGTGATCTTCCCGCCAGCACGAGCATCACTAGTCTCATAGCTCTGGCCTCCAAAGGTGAGATTTTGAGTATCATCCGCGTGTTGAATGACTAGTCGTTTCGCCGTTGCGTTCTTAACACCAGATCCGGACGTAAACGACAAGTCGAGGTGAACTGACGGACGAGTGCCAGTCGAACTCAAGAGCCAGGCGTGAAAGTTGACGAAGACTGCACGCTTGAGAACGTTTTTCTCGTATACGGCATACCCGCTGACATTATCGTCAGGGACAACGAGCTCGACGATTTTGGCAGATCCGGTTTGGCCAATGAGAGTGTTGATGACGATCCCAGCGTAGTAACTGGGCATGACATGGGGTGGTTGAGGAGGGTCAAGTGGAGAACCGTCGACAACGGAGCGATTGAGACTGATGGGTTGGAACTAATAGATGAGCAACGGCGTATTAACAACAATCCTTCAGTTCAACAAAATGTGAACTAACGAAGTTGTATTTGTATCCGATACCTTCGTGGAAGAAGGTCTCCTCAATGCCAAGAGTGGCAGCTTGCAATGCGTAGTCGATAACCCAAAGCGCAGCACCTGCCGTATTGCTAACGCCGGGTGCACCATGGCATGCAATGCTTCCGGTTTCACTATAATTTTCATCAGTAACTCCATGCATGTACAATTGATAACCCGAAAAAAACTTGAGCTCACCCCAAAATGTAACGCAATCCATGTTGCTTCGAGGCAGCTATGTCAGGCAGCCATAGCGTGAGATTAGATCTCACGGAGGCTTTGCTCATGAACGAGCTCAAAGCAAAGTCGCCGCCACTGCAGAATGCTCCAGAGTAACGATGCTGAGATATTCTGTACATGACGTACTTCTGCATTAGCCATCGCTTCAAGGAGAGAAGACAAGAACAAAGCCGCACGTACGTCGTGATAAGCTTTCCGGGAGTGCCATCGAGGATACCCAAGTCAAAAATCTGCCTCGGAGTGAAACCTGTTCCAGCGAATGCAGCTCCTTGGAAGGTCACTCCACCCCGCCTCAGACCGGCGGCTTCTGAAACTGGGCCAGCAAGGGATTCCCAGTCGACTACGTATTGTTGGACAGTCCAATTAGATGGCCGCAAACCATTGTTCTTGTAGAGATCAGCCTCGTTTCCTTAATTAAGCCCATTCAACCAATAGGCTTTCATGAGGCCTTGTACACACGTACCAATTTCGATCATATCCAAAGTCACTCCAGCCGCCTTAACGGCGGAGGCACCGAACGCCTTGACAATTGATTTTGCCATGTTCACAGCATTAGTGACATTATCCAGGCCGAGGTTCACGCCCCAAGTCATATGCGTGCCTAACGTCGCGAAAAGGTGAGATCAAACGTAATAATAAAATGACTCTCACGAAGACAAACCTGGCAGGAGGAACTTGGAGAGTTGGTAGTAGCCATCACCAACAACAATCTGGGTAGCCTCTGGATACGGCGTTACACTGTTAGGTGGGGGGAACGAGTCCGAATTGATCTGAACGGGGCGATCTCAGCAATGGAGCAGCGACAGATGCTATTATTAGCTCACAGTGACGGTTGGGGACCAAGTAGTATGGTCCTCAGAATCTGCACCCACCCTAATTTTGGACGGCGTTCCAGTCAGTTGAGCGTAATTGTCAAGCGCGTTGAATGTAAACTGATTGCGACGGTCAATACCAGTCCAGTCGGGCCATCTGTCCTGCTCAATAGAGAAAGACAACAGCGTAGACAATAAGTTTTGAGACGTTCCAGGCGGAGTGCTCGAAACAGATACATTGACGGCTGAGACACTGAGTGACGAGGACAAGAGCGCGAGAGACAGCTGGGCCCGCATTGTCGATAAGAAAGAAAGAGCACTTACGACGCATGCCACGAGAGGTGTGCTTTAAATACGCTCGCGATGAGCCCCGCCAACGCTAACATCGAAGTCGCGGGCCCATAATGGGTACACATCATGATGCAGAGCGGTGCTTGACGTACTTCCTTTCGGCTGGCGAACGGTGGGCGGAGGTCATAAGAAACCTCCACCGCGTGTTCGAAAAGGCACAGAACGCGTCCTGAGACGTCTATGAATGCATTGAAGTTATTTCAAGGCGCAGATGGGAGAGTCTCGTGGCGTGGCGAGAAAAATCTGGCCAAAGCGGGGAGCTGAGAGGCTAGTAAACGGTCCGTAGATGCATGGTCAAGGCTGAAGGAAACAGACAAAACGGCACGGGGTAGGAGGTACATGAATGCGAACATGAGGAAAAGGCGGAGAGGTGTACTGACAAGGAACGTGGTATACATAGTAGGCGCACATGGAACGACAACCACGAGACACGTCGTCGAATCATGCGGCCGTGACAAGAGTCTCGAAATCCTACTGCGGGACAGTACCAATATGGTTGAACGACACTCTTCCACCGCAGAAGCAGGGGAAGGGAACCCCTATAAGTTGCGAGTCGTCTGAAGACGGTCTACATATACTTAGTCACTTGGAAAGCCCCATGGCAGTGTCCTCCGAGCATTTGCCCTCAACAATCTTATCATCTCCCTGATGTCCGTTATTCCTATGGAAATTGATGATGACGACGTCGCCCACAACCTTGGTATCCATCCTAGTACCCTCTTGGTTATCAAAGCACCATTCTCCGCTATTTGTACCATCGTCAGAAAAGCCCAGCCGCTTGGATATGATCCTTCGAGTATCGAGGACGACCAGCGTAGCGCTATGGGCCAAGGGTTGAACATATGCTTTAATGCTGTGGCATCTGTCGTGGAGGAGATCAACCTTGACCCTGATTCCCTGCATACGCGATTCTGGAATCGAATGTTCAAAGATGGCAAGAGACGAAAGAGACTTGTGAAGGATACTCAACTTCTGGCAATGGTATATGCTAATAAAGACTGGCTGGCTGTTGTAGCTGAGGCCTATCCCGGTCCGTCCTTTACTTGTGTTCATGGCAGTCGTGAATTATGCGCTGACAGTCATTAATTTCAAGTGACATCGCCAGTCATTCGAGAGGGAACATTTATTCCTGCGTACGTCTCTTCCTCCTGGCGTTTACTTTGTTGGCTGAGATTCCATTAGAGAAGGGATTCATAATCAATTGCGCAAGGCATTTGATTGTGACTACAAGGGCAGTACTGCTAGTAACTTATGCCGAACTTTGGAAGAGCATTACAAGACAAAATACGACCCAAAATTTGACTACGGACGTATCATTGCTATCACCAACTCCAGCGCCACGGGAAAGTCTAGAGCTGTCCATGAGCTCTCTAAAAGTGTTCGTACATGTTGACGTTCATTTCATCTGAGATATTGAATGGTTTATCGTTTAGATCCCACTCGTGTCGATCTGCTTCCGTGCTGATGACGAGCCGACATCGGGCTGGCCTCCCCGAGACATACCTGCTGTGAGGTTCTTTTCCGATGGATTGCCCGGCGACTTCAGAGTATGCAATGTTTTCTGTGATTCCCCAAATTTTCTTACAATGGTTATATTTATCAAGGGAGAAGAGATGGCGGCGGTATTCTATGCAGCCTTTCTTACTGTTGTAACACAGTCGCTGAAGGGCAAGGTCGCACCCGTTGACCCTGTAGAGCTGATGTCTGAGTGGGCTTTGCCGTCCGATTGGTATCAGTTTGTTTCTGCTTCCAACTCACGGCATGCTCATTTTGAGAAGTTATTTGATGTTCGCAAACAGATCTTGCATGATACATATTCACGTATCAAGGATATTCGCTCTTCAAATGCTAGTTCTGCAGAGTCTTTGTTCATCTGGTATAGACAGCTTTACCTCGATGTTGTCCATGATCGGCGAAAGGCGCTCGCGGAGGAACTACGCCGGTTGGGATACGAAACCTTCATTATAGCCTTCGACGAAGCCAACTATCTGAATCATGTCACTGGTTTCAGGGCAAGTCCCATAGTAGCGCAATCATCAATCCAGCTCCCAGAATGCAGAATGTCGGTTATCGCTTTGCAGCATATCATCAAATCGGGTGATGAATATGATGCAGAGTTGGATGGCTTCACTTTCTGGCATTTCCTGATCGACACAAGCTCAATCATATTCGACCTCGCTCCTCAAGGGAAACCGGCCCCTTCGTACCGCCTATCCAACGAATTATATAGGCCGCTTGCAGTCTGGCCATTTATCTCATTCGATGACATGATCAGTGACAAGCCTCCCCTACAACATCCAGGGGATGCCCACCTTTTGGCGAACCTGAAATATTATGGGCGTCCTGTACGTTGGCTTTACAATTGAAATTTACGTTACAGTTTTGAGCAAATGTGTAGTATTGGGCAACATTACCCACAGAACTTCTACCGGCAGAAGCTCAGAGAAAATTGTTTAGATCCTGGGACGTACAGCAACTGCAGGACACGGAACAAGATATTTTTGCCGCGTTTTCTCAGCGCATCCTTCTAGAGCTAGCACATAACAATGAGGCTTCAACCCACCTGGCTCTCGAGGCTGTCAAAAGCCGCATGCGTTTGCTCATCGATGTGGTTAACGACGTGGCTATCACGCGAGCACCGTCCGAACCGATGCTGGCTATCGCAGCCGCACAACAAATGAATGCCAACGTTGCTGCCTACGATGAGGCCGTGAAGACTCTCTTGAACAAGCTTGTCCTGGAGGGGACTGTCGTTGACACCGGCTTGATGGGTGAACTATCTTACAGACTTCTGCTCACCATAGCTCGGGACTTCGCAACTCTGCCGAGGGACGTGGATTCACCTCTAGTCGACGAGTTTGTGCGGGTCACCCACGGGCCCGGTGACAAGCTCACCAAGGCTGTTAGGCCTGTGACCCTTTGGAATCTACTCACGACGCTAGTTGGTGAACGACTGGGCTTGGGATGTCAGACCGATCAAGTCCAGTCATCAACCTTTGATGACCTGAAAAAATGGGCTTCTCATGTATGGCTCAACTTCACACACTTTAAACAAGTTGACGAACATATCTCGTGCATAACCACGGAGGAGTTGGCAGAATTGTGGTCGCGGACTGCTGCTGTTCAATGCTCGTTTAAGCAGCCAGTGATGGACGGCTTCATGGTTGGATATTACTGTGAGGGAGAAGACAAACTGGCAACTGAAGATTTTCGTCACGAGAACCTCATTATCATACCACTACAAATCAAAGCCCGAGTCAAGATCTCCCTCTCGCCAAACGCCAATACCCTCGTCTGCCCTTTCATCAGGCTACCAAATGGACATACGTACAAGCCCTTGCACTTGGCCATCTTCATGGATCTCGTGACAGAGGCTTCCTTTCGCAGCGGCGGTCAGGCAAAACTTACAAAAGAGAAAGCTGTCTCTGGGACGGGTCGGAAGAAATACGAGTGGGCGGGACATTCGCCAATCCCAGAGCACGAGGCTGAACGCTTCTGTTTGAACATTCGTGGACATGGTTCCGAGCAGTATCCCATCATTGCACGTTATGAAAGTGCTTTCCAGAAATTTCTTAAACGGTCGCTCAGGTTGGATGGGCTGAGAGACTTCCGGCAGCAGTGGGAGATGAAGTTTCGATGAGGGTCACGTTAAAGCATTAACTCGAGGAACCTTGATATGTGGGTCATAATTACAATTTTCATTCATCGCCGTCGCCGTTGTTTCTTGAACTGGTTCCCATTCTGTGTACCTAGCTTTGCGGATGTAATAACGTTAAAGGCACTGTATAATAAATAGGCTGATCGGGTGTATTAGTACTTAGCTATCGTAGGACGAGATGTCGCCTCACGGTCCAATGCGAGCATCCTCCTCAGACGAGGTTTGCTCGTGTGGATTATATCACTTCCTTCAGGATCTCTATTACACGCTTAGACGAGACAATGTATTCGCAACGTGACGTGAGCATAAAATAAATGCAAGAAGATCTGCAAGAGAGTACGACAAAACCCAGGAAAACAAACAGACAAGGTAAATGAGGACGATAAAGTAAAAAATGTCGAAGACCAGGTCACTGAAAGAAGAGCTGTTGTACATCGCTCTGAGCAAATCCAAGATTGCACGCAGGGCATTTGCGCTGTCGACTTGATATTCGGCTGTCCACACAGGCCCTGCAAAAAGCTGTACACAGAACGAAGTCAGTATAATGTGGAATGTCGATGGGGTTGAGGACTCACAATGCATGCACTTCGTGATGACAGTATTACGCATGTTCATCTTACACGTTGAACATTGCAGTAGAGTCTGAGCACATGAGTCAGTATCAGATCCACAACGCTGCCAAGAGGGAATCTACGCACCATGCACTTCTCAACCTCCTCTCTCAACTGAGCTTCCCTCGAGCTAGTGCTACCGCTATGCGACTTCTCGGAAGCACGAAGCTTAGCGTTCAGCTTCTCTGTCTCCCTCTTCACTTTCGCTAATGACTCCTCTTGCTTCCTGAAGTCTGCGCGTTGCCGCTCAAGTGTATGTTCTCGATCGATATACATTGCTCGCATCTGTAACAGGCATTGGTTTCGTTAGTACCTCGTGCAAGGGCATGCGGCACATGAGAGACTCACATCGTCAGCACGTTTCCGCTCCCCCTCTGCACGTGTCTTCCACGTTAAAATCTCGTGTTCGATGAGCTTGACGTGGCCTTTCTGTGCCTCCAATGCGTTCTTGAGTAGGGAGACTTCCTTCTCCAGAGTCGACTGTCACAAGAGGGGGTAAGATCACGCAGGCCTCTAACAATCTGCCCAAAGATTGACTCACGATCTGCGAGTGCAAGTTCTTCTCCGTCTCCATGAACTTCTCGATGAGCTTAGTTTGTTTCTCATAACCACGAGACAGATTCTTGCGTTCGTTCTCGATAGCTTCCTTGTCTCGCATCGCGGAGTAGAACTTGTTCTCAGACTTCGCTTTCTGTGTTCCAGTATTGATCAAGTCAGTGGTCAGCAAAGTTGAAGAACTGCTTGGCGACGTACATCGAGGCCAACCTTCACGACACGCTCCTCCATCGCAGAAAGGTCAAATACTTTGCTTTTGACCTGTCGATCGAGGGCCTCCCATGCAGCCGAAAGTCTGTCAAGTTCGGCATACAGCGAGGATTCAGCCTGTTTAGATTGACAGATATCATCAAATCTGTGGGTATGGAAACAAACAAACATTCTACACACCTGTTCCCGCTGCTTCTCCAACGATTTCAGTTGCTCAATCTCCTCATCCTTCTGCTTCAGTTGCTCTGTCAAAGACTGCAAGTCGGGTGGCAAACTGGACAACGTTGAACGGTACTCCTTCAACTGTCGAGAAACCTCCGCCAGCTCCTGCTTAGCCTCCACTTCACGTTGCATATGCTGAACAACGTCTGGGTGTTCCTCTTGGAAGAATGAGAGCGACTGCTCTAATGAAGTAGCACGATCCTCGGCAGCACTGGCGAAGGCATAGGTAAGCACAGAACTGGGCGAGCTCGGCGCGAAGACAAGAACTCACCGAAGCTTCTGCCTCAGGTCTTCCACGTAGGACATCTCCTCAGCACCATGTTGGAATAGGAACGTCATAAGATCTTCATCTCCCGATTCGGCGGCCAATCGTGTCTTCAGCCTGGTAACCTCAGATTCTAGAACTTTAATGCGATCCTATTGGGGATATCTAGGTCAGTCACAACACGACTTTTAGCTTATTGGGTAAGACTTACACCACGGGACTCAGCGAGTGATTTGAACTCGTTGAGCGAAGCTATCTTAACATTGTCTTTCTGCTTCCTTTCGTTCAATTCGCTGAGCTGTTGATCTCGTTGATCTCGAAGACGACATATCTCGGTATCGCGTTTGTTACCCATGGCAACAAACTCGCTTACTTGCTTGTCATACGCCGCCTAACGATGACCTTGTCAACCTGCGGGAAATGAGACTACAGAACGTATGAACTTACCTGAAGGTCTGCCTTCTCTTTCTCGTGAGTGACTTGGAGGTTCTCTATCTCTGCTTTCGACTTTTCAACCTCCTTGATCAGCTCCGCTTTATCATGGTGTATACGTGACGCTTCATCAACAAGTACTTTGTATACATGAGTCTGCTGGATGAAATCGTCCGGAGGTATCCTCATCTATAGAATATCAAAAAGTGAGCATTGAAAGTCTTTATGGTGTGAATATCCGCCTACCTTGATTTGAAGCGACGTGACTTCGTCCGTTAATTCTGACTTCGCCTTGCGAAGCTGTTCGATGTTCGCCTCCCGCAATTCCGCAATCTCCTTCCAATCATCAGCCGAATCATCGGTGCCATTAACTACAACAGGTGGAGGTTGCGATCCGGAGGGCTAAAGACAAGTTAGAGGCAAAGGAACATGATCAGAAATGGTCGAAAACTCCCACCAATTAGGACCGAACCACTCACTGCTGGAGAGGACGGTGAATCTCGTGGGGATGACTCGTCCTTCACTGCTACATGCTGCTCCTTGTCGCTCGGCGGTGGCGGTGATGCAGACCCTTGAGGTGGATACAGCGCTGCTATGGTCTTGGATTGCAAACGGTCTACGCGCTTCTCAGCAGCGATTAGCTGTTCATGTAAGCGTTCTTTCTCCTCTTCTGCATTACGTAGTTTGGCACGTATAAGAGAGACTTCTGAGCGGAGTGAAGTGCACTACACAGGGACAGTCAGAAACAATTTTTCGCTATATAGATCGACACGTTCGCACCTCTGTTTGAGCTCTCTGGCATCGCCTATACATCTCATCCTGGAGTAATCCCGAATCCCCTTTCGCACCCAACTGAACAAATGCTGTGACAAGCTGTTGAGTGGCTTGCATTTTAGTCCGTAATGTATCTACGTAGGTAGAGTCCGAATCTTCTGAGACATGAGCTGAGAGGTCAAATATGTCTATGGAGAGATGAATCAGCGGACTTACAATGCGAGCAAAGAGAAATCATTACCTTGCGTTTCCACATCCACTGGAGGAAGACTGTCACTGTGGACGACCGAACGAATGGTATCTACCAGCTGCACGGCATTAGCAGAAACTACATAATCATCATGTCCGATCGTATGTACCTGAGTCCAGCAAGCCTCGAGAGCAGCTAAGCCAGCCTCACATGTACTTCGTCGTCTTTCCAGCTCAACTATCTTGGCCTGACTCCTTTCATTCTCTCGCGAATAATGTTTCATTCGTCTATAGATGGCGTCTTTGCGGAACATCTTAATACATAAGAAACGTTAGAGACCTGTCGAAAACTACAGGAAATTGAACTCACTTCAAGGCTGTCACTATCTTTGGGTTCGTCGGTGTCGGTTGTGGCAGGAAGAGCGCCATTAAGATATCCCGGAGAGTCAATATTACTCGGACTTGCGAGAGCTCTCTTCTTCGCACCATGAAGAGCGTCAGAATCATCTGTACGCAGTCTTTTGCGAGATTCCATGGGTGAAGGAGGTGGTGGACGGTGGTAAGTGACCGGAAACAACGACGACGATGAGAGAGCGAAGAGCCTGAAAATGAAATATTCACTCTCCGCCCCTTTGTGATTGGCTGAGACACGTGCTCAGGCGTCGGTGGCGGGAAGCGCGTCTGCGACCCTAATGGCTCTCTTATACACTGTATGTATGTTGACTCTGGTGGTCACTCTACAACTTCATGTTCAACAGACTTCCAAGATCTGGCATGTTCTATTCAATGGGATCTCTACTTCAAGGTATCACTGGCCATCAACAATTAACTTCAAACGACGCCTTTAGACTAGCAGCGACAAACTAACGGGTTAAACTCTTCGCAAGCTAGAATTCTCTGCTTTCCTTGTCATCTTGAAATAAATGTCTGATGCTGGTCCGATTGCGCTTAACCATTTGCACACAGGTCTTTAGAGGAAAGTCTTCAAGGGACTGCCTGTATCTCCGAGGTCCCTTGCCAACATAGTTGAATGGCTAGCCGTGGTCTATTACTACTGAATGAGCGATGCTTTTTTAATCTAAGCCACCTATGGACCCCATGGGATCGAGCTCTTGCGGTTGCAATCGAATGAACACAATCTTCGACCTTTCGTTTTCCGAATCGTTGACAACCTGCCGAGCGACTGTTGCCCGCCCATCTCTTATACTCCGAGTCCTCACTCCCTATCAACCTTGTCGCATTTGTCGACACCGGAAGCCCCACCTTCTTTATAGTTTTGATCGCACACAATTGCTTCTCCCGTCTCTCATGTTCCTATGTTTCGCCTTCTTGATCTTACGTTCGTGGCGGCTAGCGTCTTTCAGTTGTCATCCTCGAGTGTTTCGTTGTTCCCCTCGGACCAAATTCACTGGTGTGCCAAGACACCGCGTCTGGACATGTCTAGCACTGTATCATGTGGTACGTCTGAGCTAAGCTCTTTATTCATTATAAAACTTTACACCACATCTCCCGTGCCTGCAGAGTATGGGAGTGTCCTGTAGTCACAACAAGTATAGCAGGTTCCAGTAATTTAACATTTGGCAGCCAGATGAATGGCCTGCTCCCAAAAGCAGTTGCGCCGACGAATGCATACGAATGGATAGTGAACATCGTACGAACCACCGAAATATCTAGGATAATGTTTCAATCCTTGGCCTGTAGGTGGATTCTTCATATCTTTTCTCTCTGATACTGGCATTCAGCCTCGTACGATTGTCCATGGGGGGGCTGCAAAGTGTAGCAGGGAGTGCATACTGATGTACTACTGTCAGAGTCACAATTTCAAACCTCGTTTCACTTTCTGTATCGAACTCTAGCAACCCGCTTGATTATCCGGGATCTTCAACCACTTCAAGGCTATCAGCAGCGAGCCTACAAACATCGGGAAGCGTAATAGTGGAGCCCACTTCCGCATCTAAGATCCCTTCGAAAAAGTCGATCGGTTTCTGGTAGGATTCGTAGCGCTGGGGGATTTGCTGGCTATCTTTCTGGTTACGAGGACGGACGAGGTAGCGTCTCGGAGCTTCAATCGGTACTATGTCACCTTTGAGCTCTGCGGGTTTCTGAGCTGATTCGGTTATCACGTTTAGATTCACCGGAAGAAAGGAGAACCTTGCTCCTGAAGATGAAACATTAAACATCGCACAGTTCCCCGTTTAAAAGCTTGACCTTTTTCGTGTATCTCAATATATACGATGGAAGATGTCAGTGCGCATGGTTTGCTTGCGAAATTTCTTCGATCATTCACGCATTGCATAGTTTAGTAGTCGCTTCATGTTCACAACCACGCTCATCGATGACAATACGTGGGGCGCGGGAGAGGATGCAACAGTCGCTGCACCATCTCGGAGACTGGAACACGTTGACTCCCGCTAGGCGACTATCAGCTGCACTGCTTCCTGCACACGGAGACACCCAGAAGGCTACCTTTGCTTCAGAGTCCAGACTGCATACATTCCCGTAATTGTACCGGTATGCGTGCCTGTGTCATTTGCGTATGATAAGCATACTCTTCCACAATAAGTGCCATTATGTACATACTGTAGGTGCGTATTATCTGGTTCAACTCGGTCTCACACGGGCTCACGTAGAAGGGCACAATTCAGGGTACCGGCTGTGATTTTGGTTTTCAGCATGTCTTGGCAATCGACTAAGCACTTGCTGTTCCTGGGGAGCAGGCCTCATTGTCAACATAAACTCGTCATCTGCCGATCCATACTGAGCTACCACCGCATACCACATTTAATACGACACCACGCTAGCTCTGTATTTGTGTGGATTATCCCATGGGACTCGGCCCATCAGCATGCGCATCAATATTTCATGTACTGGAACCCGCCATGCACCTAGCGTAAAACCAAGAAAACGAGGATCTATCAATGTTCAACAGCCGCATTCATACACCTCTGCTTCGTTTCCTCGATTGTGCTCTTGCCCCGGGCCCTCTAACGCATCCCACTCGGACGTCGATAAGTCTGCTTCTCAAGTGTGAATCAGCAGTCGTCTCAATGGACCTACAATCTCCATGGCTGGATGTTTTGTCTCGTTGCTTCTTGTTTCTGGCCCCGGCACAACTTGCTTTTGCTCAGGATATAATGTTCCCTGGGTCCGGGCTACCCCCTATACCATTGGTTATTGGTGCTCCGTGAGTGCCATGACTTTCTCTGGCAGACGATTGCGCCCCATTCACCTGTGTGAATAGTGGATTTTATCCTCTATGTCAACAGGTACAGTTCAAGGTCACAGGAGGTATACGTATGTTATCTTCATTTTAGTGTCAACACGTTCGTTGGTTGAAGGATTGTGTTACGTTTGTTCAGCCCCGTACAACTTGGTATGTGCAGCGCAAACGGCCTTGATAACGCATTTCACTGAACATTTTGAATCCCTTCCAGGTATTGTAAGTTTAACTACGGCGCTGTCATCTGAAAGCTTTGACTGATTGTCCTGCTGATTGACGTATCTGCAGTGCTTTCTACGGCAACAGGCAGGAGTTAATACGACTTGGATCCGAGAACAATACATATTCATGGACTGTTGATGTTGCACCCGGTATGTACATAGGATACCTATCTACATGTCATCTTGGCTGAAGTGGCGTTATATGTAGGGACACCGATTGAGGTGGTCGTATCTGACAGCACTACTCCATACGCCGAAACCGTGTCCACCGGTACTTTCACAAGCTCCCCATCTGGCAAGTTCTTTCTGTCTTGATCTCAGTCATTTCCAATTGATTTGTTGTCCTCTAGGTGGCCTATGTGGCCTGGCAGATATCGGCCTACCTACTACTTCTGCTGCTATCATCACACCGCAATCACTGACCGGTTCCCAGTTCTTCACTGCTGGGATATCTTCCACCGATTTCGCCACTTCGTCAACTACGAATCCTCCCCCCGCCGCCACGTCGAACCCTGCTTCTGACGGTAATTCTTCCGGTGTCTCACCTCGAGTCATTGGCTTTATAATTCTTGGCGTGATACTCTTTTTGCTCGCTGTTGGTATACTTGCAATTTGGCTTTGGAGGCGAAAGAAGCAGCGCTCAGCAGCCGCTATAGGTACGTACTAAATTTCGTGGCAATGGCGAATGGCATGTTAATGTGGTTGATTCAGACTTGTTGGATGAGACAAAGGAAGTCGAAACTGAAGATGAGCCTGCTAGGATCACTGCGTTTCCTGCTCCAGAATCCTCTCCGAGCCGCCCATCACAGGAAAACATGTACGAACGGTCTAGTCAGTTCTTCCGTCTTCTTTATAGTCCTGCAGTTGTGCTAACTTTTGTTCACAGACGATTCAAAGCTTGTGATGATGTACAACAACTCCAGTGAACAAATCGCCACAGGATCAGTTCGCTCAGGTTCAAGAGCAAATACCTCTAACAAAGGCACAGCTGTCCTCAGGGAACGCACCGTCAGCCCTTTGACAACTGACCAGTCACCTACCGGTGCCAGTGACTCTGTGACTGCTCCCTCCGCCGACAAACTGGTTGACATCGTGGAACATTCAGTTGTTCGATCGGACGTCGCGGAAGCTTCGTCTTCTGTTTACCCTCAAAATGCTGTTTTGGATTTGAGGAGCAGACGTGAAGCCGATGCTGGTGTCAGATTGGCTGGTGGACCGAATGAGAATGTCTGGGTGCACGATAATGAAACGTTGCCTCCTGCGTATGGTGATATCAGGCGTTGAGTCTGGATCTTAAATGTCGTTTAGACCAATGTATCGGTGTTTACGCATCGACCAGCGAGACTCATTATCTGATGTGGAGGGTTTCGTCGTAGTAACTCGATGCTTCCCAGTGAGTAGCTGTTGTATCATGTTGATTTCCGTATTCATGGATCTGTGCGTATTGTGTTGCATTGACGTACTTAATTGCGTTATCCCCGGCAGCTACGAGGTCCGTGAAGATGTTATGCAGAGGCCGAATATCCTGGTACTATGTCTTATCATCTGCCCTCCCTCTAGACAAGTTCGTTGGCACGATGCGAAGGTTCGATAACGTCTGCATGGCCCTCCGAGACAGACAATCCTCGTGCAAGCATGCGCCACTTGTCACATACAATGTCTTGGCCCATGGCTAAGCACAAAACATCAATAGACGCCTTGCTAGTGTGTCGGTTTCGTCGGATACATCTTGCCAAATCTAACTCAATAGAGGGGACAGCGGGCGTTAAAAACCAATGGGACGTGCGACTGGCCCTGACTGGCCTGCTTTGGACGTCGAGCACCAATGTATCCCCGCTAGCCGAGCAGAACAGCAGACTATAGTGTCACGAGCTACACTAGAATGGCATCGAGACATTATCGCACATACAGAACAAGAAAACAAGGCTCCGATCAGTTCGTTTTCATGACCATCATTTTGCCGTAGACGAATCAAAGGCATCAGGAAGATGAAGATACGTCAGTGACCATTGTCTTAAGCTTTCGTCACTATAAACTCTCATCCGTATCGTCTGTGTGTTACTCACCCTTTTTGCCCTCGTAGACTACTATCGTGTCCCCACTACACATAATTTCGCGCTTGATGGATGTATGGCTACCACGACTGTCTACACGGTGTCAAAGACTTCTTCTCTTTTGGACCGCGATGGTGGCACTCGCTCAGGGACAATCGCATCGAGGGGCACCTAACACATCACCATTGGAGATTCGCACACTGTCAGTATGTTTCGTTTTGCAACCGAACTTTCTCACTCACGCGGCCGGACAAGTAGTGAACAATTTCATATGTGTGAGATTGCACCCATCTTGGTCGTCGGCGGGAATTGTACGTGAATGATCACCCGCCTCATCATGCTAATTGTAAGGGATCGCATTTTCCAGCGCCATACAAGCTAGTACGTCCTGATGCATATTTATTCACAGCCTCCCAACTAATCATGCATTTTTTACTTTGCCTCCTAGCAATTGTAAGTGTGGTCTTGCAAGTACGCAAAATGCGACTCTTACCAGTCGCAGCTTTTTCAATGGTGTGCTGGGTAAGGAGATAACGCTGGGCGACACCGCATTCCAGTGGAAGGTCGCAGTAGGCCGTGGTACGTGCTACCTATTCTCTCAAGTGGGCAGAGACTAAGCCTATAAGAATGTAGACGTTGCAATTGATATAGTTGCCATCGACATCTTCTCTAGGAAAGTAAGTATAGGTCCATTCTTCAGCTCACCTTCAAGTCAGTATCACGTACCTGGCTTCATCTGCCTTGCATTGATCGTGGCCTTGCTTGGCGCTCTTATCCGCAGGGGCCTGTATTGCGGACCCTGCCTTTCCTTTCTCGTCCATTGAGAACACCGATTCATCTCTTGTCGCCTCTTCGACCATCCCTGTTGTACCGTCCTTAACAACATCATCTTTATCGTCGTCTTCATCTCCACCCTTCTCAACGCTAGCTCCGTCCACTTTCTCTCCTACGCCAGTCATCACCGATAGTATCGACTCTTTGTCCGCCACTTCTTCGGGATTTTCTCAAGGTAACATTGACTCTGGGGTGTCTGCTGGTGGCATTTCATCAAAATTGATTGGTTTCATTGTCCTTGGGGCTGTGCTGTTCTTACTACTTGTGATTGCAACTGCTCTTTGGGTGTGGCGGAGAAATAGACGGCGACCTACCCTCTCAACTGTAGGTACGATAAACCCGCGAAACTTCATGCGTATTAAACCGTGGTTGACGTGATTGCACCATTGTAGACTTATTGGATGAGAGCGATCAATCTGACCTTGAGGATGGACTTCTAAGGACCGTTCAAATGCCTGATGGACGATCCACTATGCAAACTCGTCCATCGGAAGATCGCATGATTGGTAACATTAGTTAGTGTGGCCCGTCTGCTCGCACAATTTCGACGTTCTTAGACTTGTTCATTGTAGATGATTCAAGGCTCGTTACAAAGTACAGGCAGTCAGGCGAGAGTATTGGCACTGGTCCCAAGCATAACCGCTGGTCGTCAAATCAGGATGCACGCCTCGCCATCGACTCTGCATCATACCTGTCTTCTCGCGCTTCATCGCCGTTTCTGATATCGCAGGTCTCTGACACCCTTGTTATCGACGCCACATCTTCAAAAAATCGACTGCCGGTCGACGCTGCCAGTGTCCCACACTCTGTTTCTCATCCAGGAACGTCCTTGTTTGCTCAGCCTGAGGCTGAAAGTGCTGGTGTGAAGTCAACGCAGAGACGAGAAGCCGAGGCTGGAATTAGATTGAATGATGAGGAGACGCTTCTCCCCCGCGTATGGCGACGTTAGGCCTCATTAGGCGCTAGTAATCTTGTCTTTCTATCCATCAGTCACTACTGTACTTCCTACTCATGCACTTTGGTGTGTAAAAATGTATTGCATCCCATTTTCAATAAGTTCTCAACGGCTAATAGCAGACTTATTAGGTATGCAATGCAACTCTGCTATGTTATCGAGATACGTGGCAAGAAATCCATTGTAACTGGTAGGTATACCACAAAATTTCGGAGATGTTATCAAGCAACAAAGCGTCACTTCACAATCCCTGGATGCGAATGTGAGATCAATGATAATTCATCATATGTATGCGATGCTATACACGTTGGCCGCGCCCCAGTGATTCGATCTCGACCAACGTAATGCAAATTCCAGAATCAGTCCAATACTCTGGGAAGACGGACGTCAGCCGTAGGTCAAACTTCATTGCAGGCCTTCATAAATATGTCGATGGTGTCTTTATCATGCTGACATGATCTGCTTTCCTATCGCCATATTCATCCTTAACTTCTGATATTCCAGAGGTATCGCAGCTCGTGAGACCGGTGTGCTTTACTCGCCCTCCTCTTCTCCTCATTATGCGTGGGATTCACTTCTGGAAGCCCAAGAAGCGGCAGGGCCAAGTCGACGCTGCAGTCGGTGAGTGTGGTGATATACAAATTTCTTGTAAATGGAATCTGGCTTGCTGACGGCTTTCGATATCGTTGGCTCCCTCGAATAACCAGAGCTTCGGCGAGGACATAATGATGAATTGGGTATCACCCCATGCCTTTTTGCCGAGCCTGGCCCAGAAACCGTTCAGGTTATCTCACAGGGTGACACTTTCAACAGACTCGGCTCTGGTACGCATATTCTTCTATGGTTTAATGCATTCAATTCATCTTAACTTAATCCTTATTCTTCAGACCATCCCAAGCATGCGAGGCTGTATAGCGAGTGGGCTGAACACATTTCATTAGTTCCTGAGAACCCAACTACCACTCTGCCCATATTTCGGACAGACCAGAGCGAAGTGAACGTTGCGACAAAGCTACTGGCCTCTCCGCAGAGCCAGCCATCTACCAGGATCTGTGACCCGGCACGAGTAACTGCACAATCAGACAACACACGTAGCCCCAAGATCTGTCGCTCGCTAGAGCGAAGGCGTAGGCGTGCAGCCATCCAGGCGTTTACTTAACTGTCGGAGGCCTCACTCATGCGGGCGGTGCCTGGAATGACAATGCGAATAGCGATATCAGATTATAATGTAGTATTGGTTTCAGAGCATATCTTTCTTGAAACTACCGACAAATGGAACTTGCTGCAAGATCTAGAGTCGCCGTTATCGAACTGAGAAATGGTACTGATAGACTCATCGATAAAATATTTACCGTGTGAATGGGGCCTATTACCGTTGAATCCATTTATAGTGTATTTCTAGTATAACGCCTTCCTCCTGTCTGTTTTGATTTTCATCTTAACGCCTCTCCACTGCTCTATCATTCAGCAATCCGGGAGTCTTTTCCCCCACGTAAGCTTTGCAGAGTCGATGCAGCCATAGTCTGTCCCCGATGTTCCTATGTTACAACCGTGTCTTCTCTTCTGCGCTTTATTGTCTCTGCTCGCTTTCTACTCTGTCTGGATCAGCGTGAACGCATAGAATATAGCGGTGTCGACCTGTAAACTCCACTACAAATTCGGGTACAGGAGGACGTTTGTGCCTAATCTTGCTCTTGCCTGGAGGCAAATACAGTGTCAGGCGTACGTCTCCTACCAGTTAATCGGAGCCAACAGCAACGGCGATGGCGAAGGGCGCAGTGTCAATGGTAGTTATGGGCTCAATTCCACTTGACAAGATGGACCTGCAGTACATTTCTCGCAGAACCGTTTATCCAATGGTTGCGGCTAGTGTTGCATTGTTATTCGAAGCTATGATTACGGTCTGACGTTCGAGGTCTCGGATTTCTCCTGTTCCATTTATTCAATGTCTGTTGTACATCTCGTTTGCATCTTGTGGAATTCCAGCCACAACTCCCCGGGTCGCCTTGGTCTCGTGTGATGTAAACGCAACGCAAGAGGTGCTTCTCAGCAGGTCAACATATTCACAGATACCCGAGACAGAGGCGCAATCGTTACTGTGTGTTCCAATTACTTTTCAAGGCTATTCGTAGACTAGACTGATCATTACATTTTGCAGCTCCTGTATTTGCTATGCAGTAAACGATGTCAGATTGCTCCCGGATATGTAGACTCTGAAGACTTCGAGGAGCTCAGGGACATTTTGTTGATGCCGCCTTCTTGTCTTCCCACTCCGTCCCTTCCACCCTCACAGGTTGTTATGACATATCTTTTAGATTCATCCCTCACCCGACTTTTGCGTACATGTTGATCGAACACCAGTGCGGAGCAATTGACGCGGCCATACTCGGTCACTACAGCAAACTCTTGAATGAGTCCACCTTACAGAACAATAATGTTACCGCCAACGAAGCAATTCACTCTAACGACATGGTGTCCGCTACGCTCCTCGCTTCAAATGTCACAGATCCTGGCGCGAATGCTACTCAATCATCCAACGTTCGAGAAGCATCACGACCCGCCTCGGTGGACTTCCTGCTCTTGAAGCCGAACTTTTCAGTTCGAGTCACTTTTGTCTTGCCTCAAGTAAATATTTGATATTTGGTACTACACAGTCGAGAAGTTGACACGGGTGCCAGTGTCTGGTTGGCTCGGAGGCCGAGAAACGAAACCTGGAACGATGGTGTTGGCGATGCTTCCATCCGCGTACGCAGATGTCCGACAATATCCTTCCTTTGAGCCATACATAGTCACCTCGTGGTTCAAGATGGGGTCCAAATAACGGCATGAGACACATCCTCCGAGCCTGGCGTGGGCGGACTTCAGGCGCTAATGACTGTTTGGACCCTTCGCTTCTTTTTGTGTAACCTTCCGGAGATAAGTGCTGACTTCTACGTACATGGCGATGCAATTTGGTACGTATGATTGTATGGCATGGTTTGCAGCGCGTGGTGTTGTGCAAAGCAGCCTTGCTATATCATCGATGTACACAGGTATGTCAACAAGGGGAGATGGTATGGCTGAATATAGCATGCTCACACGCAGGCAAGCGAGAACTCTTTACCATGAAACGAAGAAACTCAGACAGATCCGGTGCTGTATCATCAAAATTCGCAGTCACGGCCGTGGATGCGATCTTTATAGCAGAAGACAACACCGACGACGCCGTTGGTATCTCCTCCGCCTGACTTGAATCGGATATATCCTGCGAGTGCAATGCACAGAATCACTCTAACACCTTGGAGTACAAGAGCATCAAACTTTGTTCCCGGCATTCATAGACAAATCGCTTCTTGGCTCACTCTTCTCAGGCTTGCCCTTCTTTATACCCGCGTCCGCAAAGCCTCATTGCGTCGTTAGAAGTATCTTTAGTCCTGGAGACGGTCGTTGCAGTTACTCGATAGGGCATCTACTCTTCCCCTCATGATTCTCCTTCGGGATGCAGCACCGACTACCACTGGGACGCTGGGTTTATGGTCTGGATCCGCAAACCATAGTTTCCCTCCTTTTATCTCCATGTATCCTTTTGGTCCCTTTGCCTCGGTCCCGACCGAACTACCTTCGTCGACAACGACAGGTCAGACGGTCCTCATCAAACAGTATTCAACCTCTCACATCTTCATATGACAACATTTTAGCTTCGGTGTCTGCCTCGGTCCCAACTGAACCGCCTTCGCCAACAACGACAGGTCAGCTGGTCCTCTTCAAAGAGTATCTGGCAACCTCTCACATCTTCGTATGACAACATTTCAGCTTCCGAGTCGGGAATCCTGAAGGCGTCTACCATCGGATTCATTGTCCTTGGAGTTGTCATCTTCTCACTGCATGTTATTGCACTCCTTGGGTGGTTAGTATGGAGACGTCGGAAGAGGTGTCGGGCTCAAGCAGCAGTTGGTGAGCACCGTTCTATTCAACGCTTTTCTTTTCTCTTAGTTTATCTCGTTTTAGATGTATCGGAAAAGAGTAAAAGTTTGGACCTTGCGCATAACGACATCTCGACAATCACCCCATTCCCTATCTCTTTCCCTACCCCCGAGCCAAACCCGGATTCTACCTCACAGGGACATGATTTCGAAAGACTTAACGACAGTAAGCATAAATGTTTCACAAACTCGCAACCAGTTAAATGCTCATTTGCACACTTTGATGCATGTTCCTTAGACGACCCCATGCTCCTGAGACTCGCGTATAATGACTTGACTCAACGCGTTTCGGCGCCAGGACTTGAAAACCTAGCTATACCTAGTGTCGCAAGCCCATCTCAAACCACTGCAGGCGCTACAATTGCGTCTAGTCCATTGGCGACACCTTCCAATCAGCCTTCTTGTAATGATACCGATCCCCTTCAACCGACCCAAGCTGTTGCGTCTTCTAGCAACAAACAAGCAGCCAATGCCATTACACGCTCTGTCGCACGACCAGATGTCTCGGACAACTTCCGAGGAGACGCAATACCGGTTCAACCGAACACTGTCCCTGAGGGGGTGACTCAAGGGCATAGGCGAGAAGCCGACGCTGGTGTACGGTTAACTGGAGGACCGAGGGATGAAGCTTGGAACGATGTTGAGAGTGATAGCATGACGCTTCCACCGGCATACGGAGATATTGGACGATGAGCATCCTCAAAAATTTAGCTAGCTTGATGTGTTTCATGACCTAATACCGGCCTACGTACTATAGCTAGTCCTTGGTGAGCTGGCTCTCGACCGAGTGTACTTAATTCCTTAGGTGTATTAGCAATGTAATGAACTGGAGGTCCGTTCCTCCTTAATCTTGCAAGCACGGTGTAGAGAAAGCGCGTTGTGCGTCTGAACTGACCTAGATTTAAAGGTGGACACTGGGTGGAAGGGCATGTTTAAATCTATTAATGGACAACCGGTCATCTCAGGGGGTGTGGGGGTGGGTGGGGGGTGTCTCTCTCTAGTCCGGTTGTAGACAGATGGTGTATCAAGAGTGTGGTATACTGGTCAATATAAAGTACACTAAAAAAAATCCCAAGCACAGAGTCCATAAAAACATACTTGAAAGAATGGAAAAGGTGAAAGTAGATATACATTAGAGCACGAAGGAGAAAGAGAAAAAGGACAGAGAGGATCTCAATAACAGAAACCCTCATCGATAACAAGTCCACATCTCTTGCACTTGACTCTCCGGTCCAATAAGCACAAGCCAATGCCTAGTGGGAACCAGAATACCGCGGCAAGTATACCTGAACCACAGACGAACAATATCAGCTAACGAATCTTTCAGAGGGTTTACATGGACAACGCACCTAAAAGCCCGAACCGCGTCTCTCTAACGTGCCTTCCCTCCTGCAAGCAGACCATCTGGGGATGATCGGGAGGTAGAAGTGAAGCGACATGTTCGTGCGTGTTAGGGTTGACGTAATTGTATACTCTTGTCGGTGGCATATGAAGTGGTGGCCTCGAGGGACCCCCTGGACTAGGGGGAGGTGCATATTGTGGTGGGACGGGTACTTTCACGTCCTTGGCTTGGGCAGTTGATTCAAGGACATATGGTCCTGAAGCTGTTGAATCCAAGTTACAACAGACAAATGAGTACGACGGAGACCGACAGCTGCGGAGAAAGGGAGACGTACAGCTAGGTTGGCCCGTAGCCATGTCGTATGTAGGTAAACCATCGTTTTGTGTAACCTACCCACACATCCAAAAACTATAGTCAGTACAAGGAGTACAAAGTGCGCAACAGCATACACTCACCATTTTGTTGAAATCAGAATCGTCTCCTTTGACTATCATGTCTCGCGGCAGGCGTTGACCTTATAAAGGATGTATGCGCGCAGTGGATTGCTGACACAACGCTGTGTTCGGTACGTCGCGTTCGGTCCTCGGATGACCCGAAATTGGTAAAATGCGGGGCCGGTCGTTGCAAGTGGTAGCGACTTCGCTGCGGGAAGGCAGTGCACTAGATGCAGTATGGAGAACAAGCCGAGAATGTTCAGTGTGAGTGACTAGACTATGAGGGCTCGGGGCAAGAGCTATCTCAGACTCATGAGGACTCTGAAGAGGTACAAAAGCAAAAGCAACGACTGCGCATGATTGCCATTAATAACACTTTAGTACTAGTCGACGGGCCCTTAGGGCGATGACTCGCTGGGTCGGCATATGAGTGTTACTTGGTTTTCGAAGCTGGCGAGGCTGCGCATTGTCCGCTTTGGGACATCTGTGTGCGTGGACGTAATTCTCCACGTGGCTCGTGAGAAAGCGAGCCGAAATGTAGACGCCCAAGCTGCAGGAAACCAAATCGATCGAAAATAGCTAAGCTTTGCCACGTGGTTCATAGATCTCTCATACTTTTTCTTTTTCTGTAAGCTAGATCTCTTTCTTTCTCCTCCCTTCCTATCCCGTTCGCCTAGGCTTCTCTCTCTCCGCCTGATCTATAGAAGTACAACTTTCGATACCACACATATCAAAATGTCAAACGCGGGACCATCGACGGTGCAAGAGGATCTTGTCTCACCCGAGAACATGACTTCACGAGATTAGTACGTTCATCAGCTTTGCTTTCCCTCTTTCCTTGTAAAAGCCGCGATTAACACGCTCCTTCCAGCTATGCGGACTCTTACGCTCACTTTGGTCTGTTTTATTTTCTCCCTTGGACATACGGGAAACGACCGCGCGGTTACTCATAAACCTCAACGTTGAACCCTACCAGGTATCCATGAAGAGATGCTCAAAGACAGCGTCCGCACGGGTTCTTACCGCAGCGCGATCATAAGCAATCCTCATCTTTTCAAGGGCAAGACTGTCCTCGATGTTGGCTGTGGAACGGGTATCTTGAGTATGTTCGCGGCCAAGGCTGGGGCCTCTCATGTTGTCGGGGTGTGTATTTTCTCGTTTGCTTTGATTTTATGATTGGGAGAAGAATGATGAAGTGGAGGGAAATGAGGACTTTACTGACAATACACTTGGATGCATAGATCGATATGTCGAATATAATTGACCAAGCTATCAAAATTGTCGAAGCGAATGGCTTCAAAGACAGTACGTCCCATTTGCCTTTTACCGTTCCATCTGGTAACATATAATATCTACCTCTTCGTCAGAAATCACCCTTGTGAAGGGCAAACTCGAAGAAGCCGAACTCCCTATAAAAGAGTACGACATCATCATCTCCGAATGGATGGGCTATTTCCTCTTATACGAGTCCATGCTCGACACCGTTCTGCTTGCACGCGACAAATACCTCAAGCCTGGAGGCCTCATCTTCCCTGATCAGGCAACAATGTATCTGGCTGCCATCGAGGACAGTGATTATAAAGAAGAGAAAATCAATTGTGAGTCATCCACTGGTTAGATGTGGAAAGTCAATTGATGAGGATGAACGAATTAAACTTTAGTCTGGGATAATGTGTATGGGTTTGACTACTCGTGCATCAAGGATATTGCACTGAGAGAACCTCTGGTGGATACCGTCGAGCTCAAAGCGGTTGTTACGAACCCTTGTCTCATCAAGGTATGTTTCGTATTCCTGTTTTTGTCTGTTAAAGTCTTCTGATGTGTTGTGTACTTATTCTATAGAGCATCGATCTGCTTACCGCCAAAAAAGAAGACCTTACATTCACCGCTCCCTTCTCCTTGACCTCCACCCGTAACGACTGTAAGTAAATGCGCCTATACTTGTTCCTTGATTCCATGGAGAATGTCTGATGAATGCGCTTCATGGTACAAACAGACGTACATGCATTCCTCGCGTGGTTTGACGTCTCCTTCGAGTGTACACATACCAAGGTCAGGTTCTCCACTGGACCACACGCAAAATACACCCACTGGAAGTACGTCTCTGCTCCTTCCTTCCTGCGTGTCGTGTTGTTGACCGGATCTATCAGACAAACGGTGTTCTACACGCCAGACACGCTCACTGTTTCAGAGGGCGAACAGATCACGGGCCGACTGTCCTGCGCTCCCAATGCACGAAACCCTCGTGATTTGGACATTACGATTGCGTACCGGACGCCGCATGATACACAGGAAACAGAGATTCATTATAAGATGTGCGTCTGTTTCCTATTTTTCCTTCGGATTGTTTCGGGCTTGGGGTCTTGGACGAACGCTGACGGATTGTCAGGTCATGATGACCGAACCCCCTTGTCGAATTCTTTTATTACCCTCACGACAATGTTCGATACGCAATTTGCACTGTGGCTTTGCTTTCGCATTTGGACACTCGCAATTCAACTCGGTGACACTTGGGCTTTTGGGACATATAGGTATTAGACATGCCGCCTTACTTAGAATGGAGGCGAAGACTTTATATGTGATAATCTCATCTCATCATTGTATACTTGATGCATTTCCATCCAGTCAGTTGACCGGATCTGTATACCAGTGTCAAAGTCTGTGCGCTATCATTTTGGAACATGTCACAGATATTTGCGATTAGTGCGCTGTTCCTGATTGTCTCGAATGGGGTTCAAGAATCGCCGCCGCCGGAGCGCCGTACAGTACAGCTTGAGAAAGATGCCGTGACGTCGTTCGATCGTTGGCTTGCCGGCGGTAGCTCCGAAGTCTCACGCACAATAAACACCCTGCCACAAGTACTGCTACTACCCGTCATCCTCCTTGACCTCTTACCACCACCTTTGTCTTCAATCAGAGATAGTACATCCTTTATACAGAATTGGAGTCATGGCCATGTTGTATACCTTTTATAACGCTACAGATACCCGTCATGATGGTAGCCCATCTTACCTGCCAGCTTCTCTCCCTGCCCTCCCTGCAGACATTCTTTTCGAGATCGCCAATTTCCTGAACACATTTTCAGACAGACTTCATTTGAGTGCCACGGTATGTTCTCAGATTTAGCTCATATTGACACGTTAATCATTGTAACGCCCCGATCATACCAGTGCAAGGAAATCTACCCGAAAGCCCTTCCTTCCATTTACGCTCACGTACAACTCCAAGGTCTTCCACAATGCGAGGCCACGCTCCAGATGCTGAAGCATTCGCCGGACATTGCGAGACATGTCCAATCTCTCGTCATTCGACCAGAATATCGTCGTCAGGGCAGAAAACCCGAGTATATCCGAACATGGAACAATCCTCATGTCGCGTCCGTGCTTGTCACAGCTGCAGCACCAAAGATGGACGCCCTGCAGAGTTTTGTTTGGGATGGAGAGGATACGTTGCCCGATGATCGGATGTGGGATATTTTGAGGAAGTGGTGAGTTCTTCTCGTATGTAAACAGATATACTTATTGTATTTCTTGTGTGGTGTAGTTGCCCAAATTTGAAGCATATAGGAACGACATTTGGCTCGTTCTTGCCTAGCCCACATAGTCATGTAAGATGTCATCCTTATTCCTACCCGCATATATGCTGACTTTGAAGTTGTGAATTGTAGTTATTCAACTTCAGAGACCTAGAGGGTTTCTCGCTCGTCTTGAGAGATGGGTTTTATGCTCAACAATTACATGTCCCAAGTCGCGGTATGCTCTATTATCTATTCTAAGTCTTCCCTTACGCGTCGCTGAACCGGACGATGCAGAGAGCAACCCGGTCTTCAATCGACTTTGGGACATGCTCGTCACGCACTCCCCAGATCTCAAATATCTCACCATCACAGGTGATGGATCTTCATCTGAGCCAATAGATATCACCCGTCTCGCCTCAGCCACTTGGCCCCAACTCTGTTCCCTCACCTTTGGTAGCGTCAGCGTCACCCCTCCTTCCCCAACCGCCCAACTCCTTCCGGCCACGTCACAAAGCCCAACTCCATTGGTGAGTTTTATAGATAGACACGTCAACATCAAGCGCTTGAGTTTGCATGGACGCCCGACGACATTCTTTGGGAACACGAGTGTAGGGCCAGGAGAGTTGGGAACGCTGGATGGGAAGGCTCTTCCGGGGTTATGTGAGTTTAGTGGTTCGTTGGATCATCTGCGCGCTTTGGCAGGCCGCGGGATGAGCGGAGGCGATCCCAATGTTCCTGTCAACGCTGTCAATGCTCCCAACCAAGCTAACAATGCTCAGAATAATAATAACTCGAATACCCCACCTACCCCCACTTCCCCGCTCGCCCACACGCTCCGAACGATCCGATTCCCCAGCCCCATTCAGTTGCGGGACCTCACCCCACTTGCCATTAGTAGCGTGTTGGGGAGTATGCATGCTCTGAGGAACCTGAGTATTGGATTTTGGTTGCAGAGTGGGTACGATAGTAATGGGGTGTTGAGGACAATTGTGAGTAGTTGTCCGGGGTTGGAGAGGTTGGAGTTGGTTTGTGGGTGTAAGCCTAGTTTCTATTTGGTGAGTGCAGTCGCCTTTCCTTACTTGTATAGATGATGAATGCGGATTCTGTAGGAATCGTTCTCGCGCACGCTGAGAACACTGACGAAACTCACTTCCCTCTCACTCACTATTGTCAAAGTGCCCGGGGATGAGCCTATGCACATCGGAGCCTCGCGCATCGCACTGTCCAATCCCCGCTTGCACACATTTACTATCACCTACCTCCCACCATCCCCATCCTCGTCTCCTTCCCCTCCCTCCGCCTCCTCCGCCTTCGTACTTGATCCATTCAACTCAGGCGGGTTTAGCTCAGTGGATTCAAAGTTCTACGGAGACGTCGAACCACTTGAAGTAGGCCACTACGAACTCGTATGTGATCCTCACGGCATCCCCGTATCGCTCATATGCTGGGAACGAAAACGCCGGAATTACATTCCCTCTATGCCTCTTGCTTCTCTATATTCTATACCCTTCCTCCCATTTGCCCCTCTAGACGCACTGAGGCTTGGTTTTGGTGGGTTAATTGGAATAGGTGGCTTTGGGAGCTTCGGAGGATTGAGTGGGTTTGGGAACTTGCTTGCGAGGTTAAGCGCGATCGCGTGGAGGTCTCCGCTCTATCCTTTGGGAGTACCTTCCCTTCATCCTCCTCCACATCATATGCACGTTGCCCTTCCCGTTGCTCATTCCCCGCTCATCAACTTTCCCACCTTCCCCAGCTGGACTTTTTTGGCACTGCTCAACTTCTTCAGCGACAACACTAGTGGCTGTACTAGTACGGAACGATGTTGCGGGTTCAGTAGTTCAGGCAGGTTGGGGAGGGGCAAGCGGTGGGTGTGCGAGTTGAGACCGAGTGGACACCCAGATGTTCCGAAAAAGACTTGGGCACAGGTGTTGATGGAGAAAGGGCCCGCAGGAGAGGAAGCGAGGCTGTTAGCGATTTGTGCGTGCTTGATGTTGTTGGCTGTATGGGGAATTGGGCAGGCTGTTTTCTAAGTCTATGGCTTGAGTGTGGGAGGTGTTGGGCGCTGGAGTGTGTGGTTAGGATTGGGGGCGGGAAGGAGAGACTAAGTTATTACGGATGGATGACTGAATGACTGAAGGAATGGAAAGATACCCTTATGATGCAAACAATTTGGAACATTAGTTTAGATTGCTGTAGTATGTAATGTGTGCTTCTAGTCTCTAGATTGTTTCATGAATAGATGATTATTTTATTCTATTGTATCTTTGCTAGTATCTTGTGTAGATCACAGCAAGTCTCACTTATGCACTAGGTTTTTCAATATAGAATGGCAACATTTTTATCAATATAATAGACTAATCCTCTTCTACATCTCTATCTTCACCTTCTTCAACTGCCCATGGTGCACTAACTGTAGCACCCATATTGCCAATAATTGAGCTGACAAAGTCAATACTAGAGCTATATTGTCCAGAGCTTGAATTATCACTGTCTGAGATGGAGCGCAGGTCTAGAAGAAACCTAGAAAGAATGATAGAGATAATACTGCACAGAGTTAGTGATTTACATTATATATAGACCAAAACTACTCACCAGTCATTGATCAGAATGAATCCTGATGCACTGCTAGCTTCCTATATGATGCATAAATATAAGCACTATGAAAATAAAGATGCTTGAAAACACCTACTGTTACAATGGCAACTGAGACTGTATCCAATATCACTGCAATAGTATTAAGTATCACAAAAGTTCTAAAGTAAAAATGATAAGCATTATTCATATAATTGAGAGAAACAACAAACATGAATTGTAGCACTCCTAGAGAACATATATGTATAAATAAGATTGTTATTATAGAAAGTGTAGTAACATGGTAACATACCATTGTATATCAGCAGTGTGATTAGTGTAGTTCTGATATGTTGGGCTTGGCTGATTCTGAAGGTGTTCACTGTTTCAAGTAAGGTAAATGCCAGTACTAGAAGGTCTGCCCCTATTGATATTGCTCGAGTTATGATGGGCACTATAGAAGTAATGATAAGCAAAAATCAGAAAGAAAGTTGCTAACAACAAACAGCTTGAAAGATCACATAAATGTTAGATGACAATTAATAACATTGTATCAACACTTACTATTGGTAGACATTGACTGAAATGTCCCAGCAGCCCTTTAAAGGGCCAGATGAAACTACATTCCAGGTTTGTGGTCTAGATAGATTATACTATAAAGATGTGAAAGGTAAACATCACTTTAAGAATTTCTAAATAAAGAATATACCAAAGTGATGCATGGAACAAACATGCTAAACAAAAACACAGATATGGCTGGGTACCATTGTCTCTGACTGATTGCCCAAATGCGCAGACAGTTAAATACTATATGGGTGCATCACTATAAATATATATCATAATACACCAAGAAATATATACATACCTGCAATGCCAAAGTAGACCAACAGATGAGTGATGTACTCCAAAATAGCAACAGCTTCACAGCTGTCATAAAATATTGATTGATATCAATCTAAATTGCAAAAAGCAAGATAATACCTCTACAGAATAGTTCAGAATCAAATTTATAAGAACCCACACTGCAAAACTCACAGAAGCAGTTGTGGGCATCCAAAATTCTTGAAAAGTTTGAAGAGACATGTCCAGAACAGTACCATATCTAATCAGCACATATAGCAGAGTGGCACTAGTGAATTTTCTCTGCCAGATGCAGTGCCATTCTTGAGACAATGTCAAGATAGTATCATATATTATTAGAGCTAGCACAAGTTATTTTGAGCAAAGTAGAAGCATGTTTCAATAGAACAGACCTAGTGCTGCCACTTGAATATAGTTTTCAACATAGGTTTGTGAACTGAGGCAAGTCCATGAGCATTCCGTCTGTTATTTCAATATTTGATTAAACTGACATACATCGTCGAGATGGCCTCATCTGGGGTTAGACCTAGCTCTGACATGGCGGAATAGAATTTGAGCTGATAGAATACCTTAGACTGTGGCTAACGGCAGAGATAGGAAGAACGTACAAAAGAGTGCGGGCAACTCACACAACGTACCGGTGATATATAGAACTAGCCCTGATGGCGTCTCAACAAGCTGTACAAGATGTTTCCGTCTTTTGAATTATAATCTGTCGCGAGTAAATCGGATGGCATCAGAATCGTGGTGCCTCAAAACGGGGATAAGCAATCATTTGATGTCGTTCAAAGGTGTGCGAGCATTAAACGGACTTTGGCAGGGCTGGCACTTAGATGATCAATCAGCAAAGTTGCCGCAAGGTAATAATAAATATGACAGGAGCAGACCCACAGCATCTAGACCCCAAAAGCGTGGTCCTCGACGCATTCTTAGGCACCAACATACGTAGGACGTGAGTTGACAGAAAGAGACGGTTCGCCATACGCGGGAAGCGTTTCGTGCCAGACATCATCATTCTGTCCACCGGCCAATCTAATGCCAGCGTCAGCTTCACGTCCCCGCGTTGACTTCGTACCAGCACTCAACCTTAGGCTGAACAAACAAGAATATTCCTGGCCGAGAAACAGAGTGTGGGACAGCGCGGACTGGCGGTCGAATATTTGAAGATGTGGCGTCGATATCATGCACAAGGCACTTTACCAAAATTTTCCTGATTAATTTCTGGGAACGTCCAACGTGCAATATCCTCACGCGCTGGTGGAGGCATCACGCTATCACTCTCATCGACATTCCAAACTTCATCCCTCCGACCTTCAGTTAACCCGTCTGCTGTGTTTTCAAGTCGCTTCTTCACGAAGAGCGTCAAATTGAACTGGCGATAGCACCCGATAGCACCTCTGCTCAGAAGCTATCCACAGTATCTGGTCGGGCAACAAAGCGTGTAATAGCATTGGTCGTTTGTTTGTTGCTGGAACATGCGACTTGAACTCGAGGGGGCTCGGTATCACTACTGGAAGGCTAATTGGAAGGTGCTGCCAGTGGACTAGACACAATTGTAGCTTCTGCAGTAGCCTCAGACGTGCTTCCGACAATAGATGTAGCTGGATTTTGAAGTCCTGAAGGAGTGCGTTCGGTCGAGTCAGTATACGCTCGTCTCACGAGCCCGGGGTCATCTAAGAATCATGTATCAAAGTGTGCAAACGAGCATTTAACTGGAAGCGAGTTGTAAGACACCTATACTTACTGTTGTCAAGTCTGTCGAAATCATGTCCCTGTGAGGTAGGATCCAAGTTTGGCTTGGAGGTAGGGAAGGAGACAGGGAATGGGGTGACCGTCGAAACCTCATTGCGTTCAAGGTCCGGTCGTTTATTATCGCCCAATAAATCTAAATTGCGACACCATTAGCGTAAGTTACAAGCACAAGAACGGCGGCATATGGCTGCGCTTACCAGTATTAGATCTTGCTTCAGCTTGCCGCGTCTCAGGCTTGCGTCTCCATAACCAGACACCAAATAGGATGAGCAAAAATACGGATAATGCAATTCCAAGGACAACGAACCCGATGGTGCGGGTTGCGATGCCTGTCGATTGAATTTGCGATTGAGCAGTAGTCGACGGCGAGGACAAGGGATTGATGGTGGTAGATGTGGTTCGGTTATTAGGCGGAATACTTAAGGTTGGGGAAGAAAAAGAAGACAAATTCGGGGATTGCGGCAGGGATTGCGGCAAGGATTGTGGCAGAGATTGTGGCAGAAATTGTGGTAAGGATTGTGGTAAGGATTGTGGCAGGGATTGTGGCAGGGATTGTGGCAGGGATGGCGGGAAAGACGAGGATGGTACTAGGGAGGGCAACAGATGCAGGGCGGCCGATGACTGTCCTGACACATTTGGAGTATAATGCGCAGGGATTATTATGATCGAGTTACCTGTGGGTTTGGCTAGGACACCAGAACTACTATCGGATTCGGGGGAGGTTAAGAACGATATTGGCGAGGGAAACAGTTGTAGTCCTGCTGTCGACTCTAATGGCACATTGAAAGTCGGCGGGTCTGTTATGGTCGGTTCACTTGTAATGAACGAGGATGTTGCCACAACACTAGGGCTACTATCGGATTCGGGAGAGGCCAAGATCGGTATGGGCGAGGGCAACAGATGCAGTCCTGCTGTTGACTGTGCTGGCACTGTTCGGATTGGATGACTTGCAGTGGACAGGTCTGAAATTGTACTAATAGGCTGCACAGTGACTGTCATTGTAATGAACGTCGATTCAGCCATGACACTAGGACCACTGGTGTCGGGATCTAAAAGAGCTTTCATATAACATGTAGTAAACAAAAAAAACGTTGAATTTACCGGTTTGGGCAAATACAGAGGTCACAGCCAGAAGGAGAACACTTCGGGTAATGCAGGTCAGAGTTGTAGACATAGCTGTATCGGGTATGTTAGGTGCTAGATGTCCTTTGTCTGCAACGTCCGAAGAACGTAACAAGAGATGAACAGAAGGAGAGAAGAGAAAGAAGGAAAAAGAGTGTGAGGGCGTGCGGTGACATGTCTACGAAGGCTGGTAGAGTAATTTAACTTGTCATTGTTCATCTTGCATCGGAGGACATTGAATTGATCCAGTTGTTCACCGGATCTTGATGGTGATGGAAGCAGTGAAAGTGAGAAGCAAGGCATGCGGATTGTCCCACCTGGAAAATTTGAATTTTATACAGGCGCCGAGAGTACAGGTGCATCTGTAAATCGTCGGACATGAGTGCCTGCACCTCGCGACAGCATCCCACCAGTCCTGAGCTAGTCAGGCTCTGTGGGGAGATAATGAATGCAGCAATTCCTCTTCTTCTGCAACGCGTTGGGTATATCCCGGCAGCGCCCTCTCAGACCTCCGATGGCGCGAAGCAACTAGTCATCATGTCAAAGGACGTGTAGTCTCTGGCGCATCCGCATCGATCGTGACATCTGTCGTAGCTCACGGAGATACACACGAGAGGCACAATTCTGCAGGAAGATCAGAGGCTGGGCAGTATGATGAAAGGAGGAAATCGGACCTAAAGGACGGAGCATTATGAACACCCGTTCCTTATGTCACTTTCCTCGGGATACCTCTGCTTGCGCTACTTCCACTCCGAACAGAAGCGGATGAACCAGGTCGACCGCGCATCGACATACTAGAGCTAGTAGGTAAACCCGAGGGAGGGGTACCGCGTCCTGCAAGGATGAAGAGCGCGATCAACAAATGAGGCCTCGGGAACATTGAGCAGGACGAAATCACCGACCTCTGCCACCGCCGCGTACAGCACTAGCAGCTCTCATAGAAGCTCTTGTCCCTCTGACTCCTCTCACTCCACTGCTCCCAATTCCTCTGAGGGCATTAGCTTTGACAAGTTCGGCTTTCTCCTTCGCCAACCGCTCTTTTTCTGCCTTCTCCTTCCGCTCCCGCTCTTCCCTCTCTATGCGTTCACGTTCCTTTTGAACGGCTAAGACACGTTCCTCTTCTTCCCGCCGTCGACGTTCAAATTCAGCTTGTCGTTCAAGCTCGAGCTGTGCTTCGTCTCCTTCTGCGCCTTCCCAGCGTTCATCAAGTATAAGTTTTGTGATTTTCTCGGATCTATGGAGGATGGTGGTGTATTTGTCAAGGAGGGCGTTAGTGTGAGTTAATTGCTCTGATACTCGCTATGTGTATCGCAGCTGGTGAGTAATGTGGAGCAGGCGCCAAACACGAACAGAGAACGTACATCAGTGGCGGATTTCGTTTCGCGTAAAGCGTCTTTGTAGACTTCGAAGGCTGCGTTGAGTTTTTTGAGAATGAAAAGATCATGTTGTAATTTCTCTTCTCTGGTCCTCGCGGCCAACCGTTTAGCATTCTCGATGTCCTCTTGAGTCATTGTAGCATCCATCTCTCCGCCTTCCGCTCCGTGTCCCTCGCCTTGCCCCTCCACCTGGGCATCATCATCATCAACGACAGCACTCTCATCCTGTATAGGTCTGGCAAGTAAACTAAATGGTCTTTTCTCCCGTGCACCCGATTGTAAATGACCAGTACCGAGAGAAAGTTCGGATAAAGAGAGGTCAGAATTATCTGGGTCGGCTTGTGACGTTGAGCGAGAACTTGAGCTGGGAAAGACGAGAGACTCTGAGAGAATGCGAGAGTCGTGTGAGGGGATAGAGAATTCAGAAAAGTCGGCTGAATCCATGGTGCTTGGTGGTCGCGAAGCTTTGAAGAGTTGATGATCGAACGCGACGCGACGCGTCCCAATCGGGAGTCAGGCGTCTGTCTTGGACAAGTTGGCGAACCTGCTCTCGTCCATCATGGGCTATATTGAAATGTGCATGCCAGCCATGTCATCCGCCTGGAGGTTAGATTCATTGTTTGGAACCCCTTGCATTCAGCATCTCTTGCTCCCTAACCTCTATATACTCTATAGATCCTACCCACGTTCTTTTACGCCCACCGCATACTTTCCTTTAGCTATTGCTCTATCTTTATAGTCATGACTTCCAATTCTGACTCCCACTCTATCCTTACGCGATCTAATGCTATCGTCGCAGAATCCTCCAACCTCTCCATCGCCGGACAGATCATCGTCTTCACGCTCTTGGCCATGTTGCTTGTAGTCCTTGCTGGAGGGTTCTACCATTTATGCACCCGTGTAAATGATACGGACGACATTGAGAATACGTTCCCTATGGCTTGCTCTACAGAGGATATCAAGGAGGCCGAACCCATCAAGGGAGGAAGGACACCAGTCGAGTTGGAGAAGAATGATCAGGAAGAGGAAGAGAAGGAAGGGACCAAAGGCACATCAGGTGCTTGTCTACCCTATACTACATCTTTGCTGCCAATCCAACCAGTCCCTGACGATTCTTCATCCACCCTACACTCTTTCCACTCTGCCCATTCGTCTGCTTCCTTATTATCGTCCAACGCCTGGCTCTTCGATGCCGATCTGCTCCCGACGATCACACTACAGCCCTCCGAGGACGTCGACCGCAATTCCAACCTATTCAACTTCCCTCCCTCCCTTTCAACTCTCCTCTTATCCGCTCGGACACTTAATAACGCCAGAGTTCTACCGGCTGATGTCTATCTCAAGATCCCCACTATGAGCTGGACAGGACGGATAATGGAGATCGGCGAACCCGTGTTACCTTCCTCTTGTTCTCTAGAGTACTCGGATACAAGTCTAGATTCGGATATCTCCTCTACTTCCTCTGCGACCTCTTCTGCGTATATGGACTCCGACGACTCCAATGACTCAGTTTCTTTCATTTGCGATCTTATTCGACCTGCCACTCCTACTCCTCCTACTGGTGCTGTTCCACATAATCCGTTCAGTATGACTCTGGAAACCCCTCTTGCGACTTCTTTCTCTTTGGATCTAGATTCTGTCTTGCTTGTTGCTTCAAAGTTCATCGGACAAAGGGACGAGCCTTCGAGTGGCGTGAAGGACACCTGGGAAGACGAAGGGGAGAGTGAAGGAGATGTGTACACGGGAATAGTGAATGATAAGATGCAGCGTCATGCTTCTGTTCTCGTATTGCCTGTCGTGGACACTCCATAATCGTCTGGCCCATTGTCCCCTATGCATTTATTTCTTCCGTATGTTACCGCTCAGTTGCAATGATTTCATTGATTTTATACTGCTTGAAAACGTGTGCTTGGACATCAACTCTCAATTGTCAATTGCAAACACGACAACGACAACGACAACGACAAGGAATCAGATATCTGGAACTCGGTAATACACAAGTTTTTTCTTCTGCTTCTTTTCCTTTGCACTTCCTACAGCATTTGCCTCCCCATACCCGGTACAAGATGCACTACTCATCCCTGCCAGACAGCAGGTCCAGGAATAGTGTAGGTTGTCTGGTCAGGTTCAGAGTAGATGTCGATAGTAACACCAGGGTCAGAAGCCTTGTACGCTCCAGGGAACTTGACAAGGAAATTGCCTGAGGGCTGAGCAGTTCCCGATCCCTAAAGTCCCGTTCACGATCAGTCTCAGCTTGAACTCCGTCCAGCCTGATCACCAGCCGCCCAAAAAAGCTTGATGTGAGAGAATAACAATTACGTACCGTGATTTTCAATTGTGCACACTCGGGGTAGAACTGTGGTTGATTGCTGGTATGAATACTTAACAACTCGTGTCGGAGCATGTATTCGCCTGGGGCGAGGGAAGCTGGGATGGTTGAGACCCAAGTGCTACCATCGGCGACGAGTTTGCCTTGACCCCAGGTGCCGTCGACGAGGTTACCGGAAAGTAAGCCTGCTTCGTCGATCTTGAACTGTAAGAGATTAGGTCGGAGTGTGTATGTCAATAACGATGATATGTGATGAATGACGAGCGGGGAAGGGGGAGAGGACGTACCCATGAAAGAGAAGATGGGTTGGCGTTGGTGCATGCCCCGTTGCAGTTAGCCATATAGACCATGACAGGACCAATAGTGTGGGGCCAGTCACTACGATGAACAAGTTCAAAAATCAGTCAGTTCCTCATCTCATCATGAACTCATTGTCAAGACATTACTCACTTCCATTGTGCGGTCACCTTCGAGCCAGCTATCAAACGGAAAACTGTCAACTCACATACTCACGAATCGAGATATACTAGACGTACCAGGAATGGTAGCAGAGAGCTGCCCGGCGCCCAAAGAAGCACCATTAATGTTACATGCCAAGTTGGCGTCTGAAGGGTCAGTGATGGGGTTGTAGGTGTCCCATTCACGTTGAATGCTAGACTGCCCGACGGGCGTGTTGTATGCTTTGAACCTAGTGCACTAGTCAGCACAGTCCATGTAAAAAAACCAAAGAGATGGTGAAAGAGAGGAGGATAGAGAGCCAAGATACGTACCCGTCGTAGGTTGTACCATCGATGTCGTACGACAGGACACCTCCATGAGCGAGAACCTGTGCGAGGACACAGTATATCCCGACTCTGTGGTTGCTGTTATACCGGTGACACACTCACCTGAGCGATTTGGCAGGCTGCGACGGCCAAGGCAGTCAAAGTGGCGGAGAGCTTCATAGCGAGTGAGTTTTGGGGACGTGAATGGGAGAAACAGTCAGTCGAAGCTTGGATTGGGTCTCAAGGGATAACGTGAGTCCTGGCGAACTTAATATATACCCAAGTGAATATCTGAAAGGGACGGAAATACCAAAAAATTGTATGTTCGAATGATCTCATTGTGTATAAGGTGTTCAGTTGTAGTTGCTGCATACGGTAAACCTGGATAAAGACAGGTTGTATTTCGGACGTGAGAGCTCCACATGAAAACGCGGCAGGCTCTCCATGGTAGCAGCCGAATGAGGCAAGGATGAAATTCGGATGAATTTGGTAGTTTCGCGAAGTGCATAAGAGTGTTATGACCATCCTGCGAAGCATGCAGGCAAAATAAAGTGGAGCCTTCGTGTTCCCTGATTCGTTGAATTGCGCTTCTTTCAACCTGGCCGAATCCGATATTCAGTCACGGCAAACAGGAACGGAAGAATTCCTGGAGTGACAGCATGCTTGGTGAAACGAGACAACCACACTGGTGATAACATACGGACACGGTCATGTAAACATTCACACGATGTGTTCCATGTCATACGACGTAGCGAGAGGTATCAGCAGGAGTATATTCGCCAAAACGCCGCAAGTAATGGAAACCTATGGAAACATATCACAAGCTGGAGTATCGATACACCAGCAGAAATCACATACAAAGCAAGCATGAGACGAACGTTCAATCATCTTCATGAATTGTGATCCGTTGTGCTTCCACTATAGGAACAGCTGGTTGGCTTGGTTCAGCCGAAGCAGCGTTCATGTCACGACCATCTATATTCGATCGAACAGGTCCGACTTCATCTTCACCTTCACCCTCGTCGTCGCTCTCCTCTCCAGGTTTCCTGAACAGTAGTTCCTGGCCATTTACCAGACGTCGTTTCTTAAGCGGCACATCTGACGGCACGCTAGCTCGCGAGGGACCATCTTCTGCTTTGTCCGAACCCTTCTTAGCCTTGACCCTCTTCTTTAGTCGTTTAGCCCTGTTCTTTGCTGTCTTTGCTTCCGCCTGTTCCTCGCGTTCGCGTTTCTTCCTCTCGAATTCAGCTACTTCAGTTTCCTGAACAGATAGATGCATTGAAGCAGGGTCAAGTAAGATGAAGTAGCGCCATGAAACATACCTTCTGTGCCTCCTCGTCCATCAGCTTCAATCGTTCATACTCTCGCCGTCTGCTAGCCTTGTACACATGGAACTCCCCACTTCCTGCACCCGCACTGGAGCCCTGGACGTTCTTCATCATCTCTCGTGGAGGCCGAATGCCCTTTTCTTTCGGTGGAGGGGGGACATATGCCAGCTTCGTTGGATCTTTCAGCAATTTCTCGAGTTGCGCTCGCTGGCGGTCAACAGCGGTTTGTGCATGTCGTACATTGGGTGTTGAGGGACCTGGGGATGGTGATACGGAAGACATTGATGAAACGTTGTAA
The DNA here is from genome assembly GCA_964035595.1 of Somion occarium. Classification (NCBI taxonomy): domain Eukaryota; kingdom Fungi; phylum Basidiomycota; class Agaricomycetes; order Polyporales; family Cerrenaceae; genus Somion; species Somion occarium. Next base: position 1,254,778 of record OZ037947.1, read on the forward strand.
TTGATACTTCTTTGCGGGAAGAGATGTATTTGCTGAGTAGAGAGTGTTCAATGTCGCGGTGGACAGTGAGGAAGGCTCAAAGCTCGAACACGCTACCTTAATAGGCTGCGGGAGAAGCGGGCCGGAGGCATGATCGACAGGATCGAAGTTCACGAATTTCATCTTCGCTCTGTACTGTTCCTGGCAAAAAGCTCTAACTTCAAGGCTTCCCATGGTGTCCTCACCGGAACCAGGTGCTCCTGATACAGCGATGGAAGATACAGTAAACGAACTTGTAGAAAGGGGCCAAGATCTCGTCGACAGTATTCTCGATCGCGCACCGTTCCAGTCCATCGTAGACAAAATTCAAGCAGGAGCTCCTGTTTGGTTTCAAGATGATGAGGGGCTGTCTCCGTTGCATGCTGCAGCATATATTGAGAACGCAGAGCTTTTGAAATATCTACTAGATGAGGGTGCAGTATGGAATGCAGGTAAGTGGCTTTGCATACCCTGGTCGAAGCGTGATTCTTAGCCACCTTCTAGTGGATAACTTGCATAACAGCGCAGGAGATGTTGCGTTATCCTTAAATAACGAAGAGTGTTACACGCTTATTAGAGACGCTGGTATCCGTTCAGGTAAAAGCTCTTCGGAATCCCTGGCATTAATTCTGTTCATAACTATCTGCTTTAGAAATGCTCCTGACCTTGCTGTCCAAGCGGGACGTTCAAATCGAGTCGCCATACTCACTTGTCCTGAAGGCTTCGGATACTACAGCAGCAGGCTCTACTGATACTTTCCTCACATCAAAACTGCGTTATACCACCGATGAACATGGACAAGATATCTGTCTTCTCACCCTCGAAGACGGCGAAGAAGTCGGTGTCATGATGGGTTGGGAACGAGGCATCAGTGAATCCCTTTTTCGATATTTTCTCCATAGTTCATACTAATGGAGACAGTGCCAAGTGCAGCAGACGGTTCGAAAACTTTGTTCTGATCATCCAAACCTAAGTCGGGGACTGAAAGTTCTCAATATTGGTTTCGGGCTTGGAATAGTATGTACCTTTACATCCTTCATTGTACTTCTCTCATGCTAATATTTACGGCTTAGATCGATTCTCTCTTTCAAGTGTTGCTCACCCCACCATCCGAGCACGTCATCATCGAAGCGCACCCGGATGTACTTCAACACATGAGAGAAACCGGGTGGTACGACAAAAAGGGTGTCACCATCCTAGAGGGGAAGTGGCAGGACCATATTGAGGCCCTTCATATACCAGGCTTCGATGTCGTCTATACTGACACGTTCTCGGAAGATTATCTTGGTATGATGCATTCAACTATCTCATATCTATCACCTTCCTGACTCTTCCGGTATAGAATTGCACAAATTCTTCGAGATTCTTCCTGATCTTCTTGAAGGTCCCGAGTCTCGATTCAGCTTCTTCCACGGTTTGGGTGCAATGAGTAAGTAGTCTTCATCTTGCCGATTTCCATTCCATATTGATCATTCACCTATAGACGCCCTATTCTACGACGTTTATACCCACGTATCTGAGATGCACTTGGCCGATGTTGGGGTTGATGTAGAATGGAGCGAGGTTGATGTTTTTGCGGATACTCGGGAGAGATGGGGCAAAACAAGGGAGTATTTCGCGTTGCGGCTGTATCGACTTCCAATTGGCAAGATGCGAACTGTGTAATCCTAATTTTGTCAATGCGGTGCATAGCCAGCATTTCGGGAAGTACATGTCGTTGTCGGACTAATTGAATTACGCGTTTCCTTTAACAAAGCGACCTGACCGGCTCAGGAGGTATTGCACTGTAGATCATCATCGACACGATCGATCGAAGTTGTAGGAAGAAACATTTCTTTTCCAAGTTGGCAGTCAGGTCCAGCAAATTACGATAGCGGTAGATTGACAGCAAGTCAAATAGTCCTATATTTTCAGGAGTGCAAGGTTTCTGAACATCTCGCGACCGGTAATGACGGCTGTACGATAGAAGGATTTGTAGTCCAGGGTCGATGTTAACGCATCCATCGCTCCAAAGGGCAACATTAGGGGAATCCATCCTGACCAGAGCTGTTATTGAGCGGAATTGATCATGAGTTGCAATACAATAACGTACCCCTGGCATACTCAAGGGCGAAACATCCCTCGTGCATTTTATACTGCTTCATGTGTCCCCTCGGCAAATAATGTAGGCTCCCCGGAGGGTAAACCTCCCTCTCCAACTTCGGTGGATCGAATGCCCATTCTTCACCGACGAGGATGTTGAAGTAGTTATCGGCGGCGAGCACACTACTATGACCCTCCGTACCAAGTGGAGTACCAAAAATAATAAGGTACTCCGTGATGCTAGCGTGAATGATATACATCGCGCCCATGGCACCACCGGCGTTATTGAACATCCATTCACTAGAGTTGGCATTGAGAGCGACTACATCCGAGGGGTATGTGGCAGTTAGGTTGGAGACGATATGGTTGATCATGTAGTGAATGTCGTCTGGTGCGGGGGCGGAGGCAATGGCATCTTGCGCGAGTTCGTGAAGGAATTCAGGCGTGAAGACATACCATCGATGCTACGCGCAAGTCGCGTGTCAGATATTCCAAGCATAAATTCTAGAAATGACCTGGATATACCTTGATAGCATCCAGCCAACTGCACATTGCGAAGAAAAAGCAAAGCAGGACAGCGCGACCGAGCCATTTTGTCACAAAGCTCGAACCGTCACTTGTCTCACTTGGAATTTTGGGCGTGCCTGATCCGCCTTTTGAGTTTGCACCCGCCATATCGTATGGAAGATAAGGCTAGAAGCTCTTTTCAGAGGACAATATGTATTTATACGCCGCCAGACGAAGGCGGGAGCTAAGCCTGTGGCCTGAGTCCTAAATCGTACGACGCGCCGTGGTGGGCTCATTGAGATACGCGTCTGTCAGCGCGTATGACTAGCGAACTCACCAGACGATCTAATTGGATCATTTTGCATATCAAACCATACTCTTTCGTTGAGCAAGATGTGGTTTCCCATCCCTCTCGTGTGCTAGTATACGAAGGAACGATGGTCTTCCGGTGCCCTACTAAGTTGCAATGAGTATCCTCTGTAATTTAGCTGAGGCTCAAAATACTTCGCCTTGTCATGCTTACCTGTTGCTACTGAATGGCATCCGTGAAGAAAGGGTGGACGCGAAAGCACGGTGACAAAAGCTCGCTTTCAATTACTGAAGCTGGTACCCATCGGAATAACTGTCATAACATTTTGATGGCGGGATCTGTGAAGCTGAGCTTGCCCATGATCGATTGATCATCTGCTCTGACTGATCTTTTGGAGTGATGCAAAGTGGCCCGGTCACCCTGTGCGACACTCATCAACACCGCAATTACAGCCATCCCGCCCTATATAACGCGTTCATCCCTCGAACATGGCCTTTTCTCCTCGCCGGCGGGACCCTTCCTTCGACGTTCATTTACGTTCATTTTTTTTTCTTCACAGTCGGCTGGTTCGACTGCATTGTATTACTCCCTGCTTACTTTACGACCTTTGGACACGTCCAACTCGTTGAGCGACACATTTCTGACTCAATATGCACACAGTCGTCTTGGTATGAGTTTTGACCCATCAGCGATTTGGTTTACTCAATTTTGTACAGCGATACATCCCTCATGAACACCCTCCAACGGACGTCCCGTTCGAGTTACGCAGCTATGTTGGTGCACATTTCTATTGCGTGAGGTTACAATTCTTATTAGGTCGTAGTATACGAAAGAAGTCTGGGAATCCAGGCTCCCGGCGATAACTCGAAAAGCCTCTCGGTACTACAAGAGGAATATGCAAATAATCTGGATCATATTGCTTTTTGTGTAAGTTGCGTCAAATTCTGTACATCCTCGACTCTTATTGATGTTTGGCATAGCTGCTCTATTGGAGTGCCCATTGCTCTGTTCTACGTTGCACTTGATCATCTGCCTGAATCGGAAGCAGAAAAGCAGGAAGACAAAGACTTCCCCTTCCACCACTATTGGCATGGTGGATTTGATCGGTACTGGAAAGCCCGTCTCATCGCGTTGGCGTCGTGGATTGCCGTCATGCTACTGTTTTACGTACCGATAATAACCTGGAAACACCTTGTGTGTGGTTTTACTGCAGATGTGATACGTCGCGATGCTAATAATGCTTTGTCTCACAAAGGGTCGGAAGAATGTGAATAAGCAATTGAAGAAATGGGAGAAGGAAGATCGGGCATCCCGTTCAGGCAGTGTCGATGTGCCGACATTCAAGCTTCTTCGCATCGGTATCTTTGGCAACACCATCGTATGTGCCTTTTAAGCACCTTCCGATGTATACTCTAAATGTGGTTACACAGAGATTGCAAGTCACGCTTCCAGCGTCCTATGTGCCTGTCTCTTCTTTTCACCCTGCGGCTCACCTCCCTGCCGTACGTACGCATGCTCTTCTCGCGAGGCTCTTGAAATACTGACAACATTGTAGTATTTGGTAAATGGCCCCTCTGACCCAGCTGCAGCCTACTACTACAACAACGCAGCCCCGATCTCTGCTCCAGTCTACCCACAAGCACCCCTTGGAGGGTATCCAGCTGCTCCCTTGACAGCTCTCAGCGGTATCCCTCTCTATAACGCCAACGATGAGAAAGCTACAGGATACATAGGAGGGATCGGAGCCGCGACGCAGCCCCCGCACTCCGCTCAGTCGAACAATGGCAATTTCGAAGATGTCAAAGTTTGACAGACGATTGGAGCTGGTAGCAGATGATCAATGATGGAGCGTTGTTGTTGAGGTGGTGCATTTGATTGAGACACAGCATATTCAGTTACGGACGCGGGTTGTCACGACGATGACGACTTGTGATGTAGGATCTGTGTCCTGAGTTGGACTGGTAATGAATACATATTTGTCCCCCGGTCAAATCCGTTGTGTGAATGGGGTTCGTGTACAGGGCGGATACATTCGTGAGACTTGCGAAGACTGCAACACATACGCCTTATTGATGAGTACTCTTGCGCAGTCAAGAAAATATGTAGAATGTCTGCGAAATCAATGAGGAATCCTTTCAATTCAGATTCAGGCGACATTTGCTGGTATGGTTTCGTGGATTTTGACCTTTCTTAAGATCCTTTGAGGCCCGTTGGGTGGGGTTGAGGAGAAGGAGAAGCGGGTATATTACGATGCCCAATCATTAGCCAAACCCGTCCATCGCATAGAAGGTCAAAGAAATTATCCAAAATGCACCCTACATATCGTCCAAATGAAAAAAGCCCACTAACATACGGTAGCTCAATTGTCCGCCCTGTCCTATTTAACGGGTTCGGCCTTCGACCCCGGATCGTTGGCTGTGACTTTAATATTCTTCTCCTTGCTGGGCAACGACTCTACCGGTGGACGCTCATCGTCGGCTTTTGCAACCCCAGCCCGCGTGCGATCTTGGATCCTCGACAAGAACAAGCTGGATATCGTTGCCACCGCTGCCCAAGGGACGAGCGAGATAATACTCCATCGTGAACCATCCCTAAACGCGTCCCGCACGAACTCTTGGATGTCTGGTGGGAGTGAACTGATACTCTGGATGGAACTGAGATCGGAACTGCTAGAAGCACTTGCGATGGCTTGGGCGGCTGCACCGCTGATGACGCCCGAAGTGACCAACCGGGTGATGTAGTGATTTACTTTGCCGTTCAACACTGCACCGCATTGGGCAAGACCGACAGTACCTCCAAAGGAACGGAACTGCGAGACGAAGATGTCAATGAGCGAGATGGGTGAAGTGAAAGGATACATACGAAAAGGGTGAGAGCGGCTATAATAGCGACACGTTCCTCGGGCTGAGTGAATCTAGCTTGGACTGCGAGTGGTCCTATGCCAAGTCCAACGCCGACACCAGCCATAGCCATAAACCTAATCGAACGGCAATTGTATCACTTAGTAAGAAAGACATGGGGTTTGTGCGTTGGAAGTGCATACCCGTTGACTAGGTTCTGCTTGTTTTGTTGCATGCCCATGGAAATGAGACCTAAGGCGACCGTATTCACAACACCACTGAGAACGATTGCAATTTTGGGCTACATTGTCCACGACTTGAACATCACTTGCGCATCTGAGACGAAAACCAATACGCACCTGTCTCAGCCGTCTGATCATGATAATGGAGATGATGGACCCTCCTCCCTATGCGTTCAATCCATCAGGATTCGTCACGTTGAACGTAAATTTGATGTCGACTTACCATGCCAGGAGCAAAATACAACAGTTGAACGCCAGCTTCATTAGGGGGAAGATCAGTCACAATGGTCATAAAAATCGCCACAAAATAGAACATGACCAGCATGATCATGCCTGACACGAACACGCCATACATCACGATACAGACGTCTAGAGACTTGAATATCGCGAGTGGGATCATTGGCCCGGTATACAGGGCACGGCGCAATGTCGATGTACCACCGTAGTTTGCCTTCTGAACGAGAACATGTTCCCAGAACAGAAAGGCCAACAAGAGCACACCACCAATGACGAAGCACACGACGACTTTTGCGGTATCCCATTGTTCCGTTGAACCCCAGTTAAGAGCGAGTAGAATGAGTATACCAGCGGCCATGAATAAAGCGCCTCCGACCCAGTCGATTTCAAGAAATTTAGACAGGAAAGATAGCTTGGCGGAAGCGTCTGGAGACGACGATGGGAGCTCTTCGGCCGTCTGCCCACCTTGGACACGTCCACGCAGCAGGAAAAATGCGACAGCCATCGCAACCGCGGCGCAGGGTAAACTAATAAATCGAAGTGAGCATGACACTTCGACGTGCTGGGATTATTATCATTACTTGATAGCAAAGATCCATCGGAAGGATACAGTGACGAGTTCACCACCAATGAATGGGCCCAAACAGAATCCAATTGTGTATAACACAAAGAGCAAGGACTGCTGCCAATTGTTATCGTCCAATGAGTTTGAGTCGGTGAGGATGATCCGAACAGCCTGATACGCATGTCAACTTGAAAGCAAAATAAACGCTCGGTAGTTAGTGGCGTACCGCTAGTAAACCTGCTGCGCCAGCACCAGCCACGCCCCGTCCGGCAAGCATGGTTGGCATATTGTGACTGCCCGTACTAATCGCGCTCCCAACCATGAAAAAGAAGAGCGATATTTGCAATGCCAAGTGTCTGCCAAACACATCCGCGATGGACGCAAACAGAGGAAGGAATACTGTTGATGTCAGGAGGTACACCGTGCCGATATAACTGCATAGGATCGATTGCCGCGCTTTAGCATTCCGAATTGAGATAGAAGGTTGCAGAACAAACCTTTGCAAGTCGAGGCGATTGAACGCAGACTGTATGCGAATATTGTGAGACAGGAATACCAGACCAAACATCCATTTTACGTACGGCAATATGAACTTGAGCAGTGGCAACGACTATTTGGCGACGCGTAAGTATTAGCAATATGATGCACTGTAGCTGAACGAAGATGTACCAGTGTAGTCTAATGTTTCGAGGAAGATAGGGATAGCTAACCCGATCATGAGCACGATCTTCCACTTCAACGAGCCACTGTTATTCTGCTCTGTGGTGTCAGAATCATCTCTTTGAGGAATTGACGAGCCTGAAAATGCCCCAGTCATAGGCGGCACAACATCCTGCGCAGCAGGACCATTCTTTTTTCCAATTTGCTTCCTTATGTAGCGGTAGAGCGTAATCACGACCATGCTGGAATGCTGCGACGCTCAGCAAAGAGCCTGCGGAAAGGGAAGCCAAAGAGCCTAGGGACGGAGCAGGATAATTAGCAATACAGAGTGATAAGCTGGATCGCTCCTACAATGATGACTGACTCGAGAAAAAGGGCGGGTGTGTCCTCACAAAGGTTCTATATATACAACAGCGTGTACCTGTTGCATATTCGGAATAGACTGTGGCTGCCATCAGATGTGAACACGATGTGATGCCCTACTGGTAAGTTATGGTAAGTATGCTGCCAACCAAATGCACGATGGCTCGGAGCATTTAGATCACGAATGTGGCTATTCATGTAGGTTCGACATATATAGAAGATTCCAACCTTGTTGGCTGGAAAATAGTTTCTGCGGGCCTCTGCAGCCCTGGATGCTGTGTTTAACGGCGAACGTTGGCGTTCAAACCTTCAAAGCTTCACCCTTGGGTCCCTTTCACCACGCCGCGTCGCCGATCTGATCGAAGAAACGTTAAACGCCGGTACTTCCATAACTGTCGCGGCCGCTCAACCAAAATACTAAACTACACTGAACCACGGACGCTTTGTAGAGCTGTCGTCCACTGTAAGGAGTCTCAGGAAATGATTGTAAATGCACTTAATTAACTGTACGACAGACAGCCAAGGTCAACCTATACCATGACGATTTACAGTCTCTACATCTATGACAGGTAGCAACGTTACTCCTCGCTCCGACGTTACTGTGTTAACATTCCACAATTCAGGCATTGTACTTGTGTCTATTATCAGGATTGGCATCGTACCAAGCTGCCGAAACCAGCCGCGGAAGGTGGTATCCTCCCCGCGGTCTCCCATCAAGTATATCCGCAACCACAGCAAGACACCATTTCCACCAGTGACCCTATATCCACTTATAGTAGCCCGAGGAATACCCTCTCGTCGTCCTCAGGCGTAGTGGTTGCTGTAAATGAGGAGCAAAGAACCACCACCCCTCAGCCACCACAGGCTCAGTCCGGTCTTTCCTTCGATGAAGAGGCCAAACTAGTCTACGGTGTCGTCTTGTCGCTAAGGAATATGATCAAGAAGCTCTCTGGAAAGTAAGTTGAGGTCAGTTACCTATGTCCGGTGGATATTGATATTTGCAAGGGATGAACAATTCGTCAACTACAAGACCTCGACATATAAGCTCCATCTCTACGAGACTCTTTCTGGGTACAAGTTCGTTATGCTCAGCGATCCAAACGCGGACTCCTTGCGCTTTGTTCTACGTCAGATCTATTCTGGTCCCTTCTTAGAATACGTCGTCCGTAATCCTCTTGTGAAGATGGATTCCAAAGAGCGAGGGATAGACAATGAATATTTTCGTACGAGTACAGACAGGATGATCAGAGGACTCTCAGTTTTTCAATAGATTCATTACTCAGGATGAGGTGAGACCGCCGAGTGATGCAAAGATAACCCCAGGTATATAATCTATAGTGGTACTGTATCGCAGTGAGTACATATACAAGTAAGATCTGGTACGATCCGTATCCGAAGGTCCACATCAACTGTTCTTCATTCCACCTCGCTGAGGCTGCTATCACCGTCAATATCCATCCCGGTCTCCTTCTGCTTCTCTCCTTCTTCTCGCTCCTCAGACTCTCCATCGTCTTTAAGACCTTCCAGCTTCCGCCTGACGACATTCATCAGTGAGGTCTTCATCTCTTGTTCGACCCTCTCTTCGCCTTCCTCTCCAGCAACGGCTTCATCAAGGGCCAGCTTGGTCATTCCCAACTGTAGCATGTCTTCCTCAATTGAGCCTTTAGTGATCAACTTCACGACTTCCACATCTCGTTTCTGACCAATGCGGTAGGCTCGGTCTTGAGCTTGTTTGTCGTTATGAGGGTTGAAGTCCTGATCAAACCTACAAGTATCATTGGTCAGCTGTACCACAACCTGTTTGCAAAGAACGACTTACATAATGACAACGCTAGCAGCAGTCAGGTTGATACCCATTCCTCCCGCCTTGGTAGATAGCAGGAAGACCGGTATCGACTCATCCTCGGTGAACTCATCCACCAACGACTGACGTACGTCCACAGGCGTCGATCCGGTCAACACTAGGTACTTCATTTTCTCCCTATCAAGCACCCTTTGCAAAATGTCGAGTATTTGAGTGAACTGCAAGAATGGATGTGAGTATGCGAAGTCAAAAAGGTAGGATTTGCGTCACCTGTGAGAAGATCAAAATCCGACGACCCTGTTGCTGGTAGTCCTTCAGCAGCTTCAGCAGCACTTTGACTTTGCCCGCCTGTGAGTAGCAGTCTTCTCGTTGAAGGTACTTCTTCGTAGACTAATGAGGTAGAAATAAGTTTCGATTCAAATAGTGCTGCAGAGCACAAACGCACCTTGTAGGTCTGACTAAATGCTTGGAGCTCCGAATCAGTCATCAGAGACAAATCCTCTTTAACGAGGTCGTAAAGCGCCCCGCGTTTCTTGAAGTCAGGCTCTTTCAACAGGGCCTTCGTCATTGAGCTCAAGACCTCATCCGTAAATCTCCGTCGGAACAACATGGGGTGTAATGCAGCTTTACGCAAGTCCATGAGCACGTTCGAGCTGTTCTCAACGTACATCTTGTCCTTCATGCGTGCGGTCGCACGAGTTTTCTTCTTAGGGCCCTTCTTCGCACCATTACTGGAGGTTTCCGCTGAGTCGGTTGCATTGGGAGTTTCCTCGTCGAAGACGGTCTTGCGGGAGCGCCGAAGGGCTTCATTGTAGATGGACTTTTGTAACGAAGTCATCTCGCACCACTCGATTCTCTCGCTCTTCTTTGGAAGGTCTTGTAGAACCTGATCTTTCCGACGACGGAGGACGAATGGTGTCAACATTTTCTTTGCCCTTGAGACACGTTCTTGTGCCAATAAAGTGACCTTGGTATCACCCTTTGTTTTGAACACTGCCCGAAGGGATTCCAATTCACCTTCGAAGTGCTCGGGTAAAATGAAATTCATCAAGGACTTCAAACATATAAGCATCGGAGTAAACGAAGAGATCAAATGACAACGTACCACTAGTTCCTGCAGGTTATTTTGCAACGGTGTTCCGGTGAGTAGAAGACGCCATCTACAGTTGAATCTGAGTAAGGCTTTGTATCTTTGCGACTGGAAGTTCTTCAAGACATGTCCTTCATCGAACACACATGTCTGCGAGAGTATCTATTAGACAGACAACTGCAGAACAGACGGTAGTCAACTTACATCCCATTCAATGCTACGGAAGAACTTCCGGTCCCTCTCATCTCCCTGAGCAATGGTATATGTCGTAATCAACACTTCCCAACCGTTTTCCACCTGATTAGCTTGATTTTGCCTGAGATACTCACGCAGATTTGCGCGTTTCTCTTTCGATTCATAATACGCTTGGACATGAATATCTGAGGCAAAACGCTGGAATTCGCGAAGCCAATTCTCGAGCGTTGATGCACTGAAACAAGCATCGCATGAGATACACTACAAGACAGAAATGATGATTGTACGAACGGCACAATGATAAGATGAGGCCCTTTCGGACCCCGTTCCCGCAGATGTGCAAAAAAGCTGATAACTTGAACGGTCTTTCCTAGGCCTAGTATCATAGCGACATTCAGTCAGACACAATACTTGAACACAGCACACATACCCATCTCATCGGCCAAAATACAGCTGAGTTTCTTCTGGTATAACAGGTTCAGCCAGTTGATGCCGAGTAGTTGGTATTCTTTCAGCTGGACGCCACTCTCCAACGCCGAAGGCTGGGTGGAGATGTAATACTTTGGCTTCTTAGCCAAAACCGCCTGAGACCGCAGAGTCAATGCGCCGTCTTCCATAACGTCAGAACCAAGAGGTGAGCCTCGCAAAGAATTCGATCCTGAGCGCTTTGCAGATGGAGAGCCGGCGGTCCAACTTGCAATTTCGTTGCGGAGCTCTGTGCCTATATCTTCACATTCTTGGAGGATACTATCGACCTTGCCGTAACCCTCAAAGATCGCAGTACAGTCTTCGAACAATCGTGAGCTGATGCCGGCGGGACCAGGTTTCTTGCGACCTTGAGCGAGCCTGGTATTTAGGTCATCTATCGAGCCGAATGGGCGAAGTTCTATTATCTTGTTCGCCTGTTCTAGGGTACATCCTGGGAAAAAAGGTCAGGACCGATACAAAGCGAACGAAGTGGTTGTCATTACCTGTAACTTCTTGAAGTGCTTCAGCCGTCCCATTGTTAAAGAAATCTAGAGCCTTCATTTCGTGCGAGCGACCGTTCGTCGGTTGTCTCGTTGATGGACCTTCGTCTTCACTGTCTACAAACTCGGGTTCTGAGTCTGACGAGACAATCTTTCGTTTCAATCGTTTGGGCCGTTTTGTAACAATTTCTGGACTGTCCGGAGTCTGAGGAGAGGGCTTGGTAAGGTCTATTGTCACTCTAGAAGCCGGCGGAGTCGTCGTGTTGATTGTGGGCCTGCCTTCGACAATCCGATTCCTGTGGATCAACGACTTCTTTCCCAGATCCTTCAGACGGTTTCGTTCTGCCTCTCTTGCTTGGTCCAACTCCTTCACACGTCCTGTCTTTGCTGCGACACGGGCACGCTGTTGTGTTGGAGATTTGGGAGCTGGCGGACTCCACGAAGGATTGTTCAGCAGCGCACTGGCTTTCGACTCGTCTCCGCCCGCCTGTTTCCATGCCGCGAGAATATGCGCCGGGGAATGCAATGGGTGAATCATCTTGAACTTTGTGAACCGTTCATTATCGGCGCCGGACACGTCAGAGGCTGGTGTCTCAGGTCGATTGGAGTGAGATGCTCGATGTATGTGCGGCTGCGATGGACCTGCAACCCCGCTCCTCGCGTCTGAGACAGATTCATCTTCGGAAGCAGAGGATACAACTCGACTGTTGACTTTGCGTCGCAGACCAGGACGCTGCAACTGAGGAGAGTCCGGATGGAGGAAGAGGTCTAGCGGATCAGATCCTAGGTTTTCACCTCGATTTATGCGTTTGCGGGGAGGTTCCCCGCGATGCTCATCTTGAACTTGAGCGGGAGGTGTTCCCAGAGAACGACCTTGCAAAGGACGCGTGAACGACGCGTTTGCTCCGTCGCGGTTGTCAGTGAACCCGCTCGATGTAGAGAGAAGATCGGCAAACTGAGATCGGCTTGAGTGGCCCCAGGGATCCGACACAAGGCCAGGAATCACGTCGAGCATTTCGGACCCATCGGTCGGCACATGTGAGTGATAGGCAACATCGGCAGGTGGTGGACTGGAACTTGGTACGAGCACATTGCCTGCATGGCCCGGGTGTGCGGGGAAATACCGCGATGACAAGGTAGCGTCGCGAGACTGCGGAGGGGGTGTGTTGAACGATGGCGGCGGAGCAGTCGGCAACGATGGGGACGATGAAGAGGTTGAAGGATAGGAAGAAGCTTGCGAATCCTTGTTAGGGAGTTTCTTGAACTTGAGGCTGCTTATAGCGGCATTCTACAAACAAGGCGACGCAACGCCCGTAAGGCCACCACCACAAAAATCACAAAATTATTTATAATACTGACTCTGACAGCAGCCTGCCCATTCGACATGGTACAGCTTGCTCGAGAGAAGAAGTGATAGGTTGTAAGTGTGGGCGAAGGAGGATTGCCGACACAGTGCACGGCGGGTGGCAAGAGGTCAACCGTGACAAGGACAATCAAAGGCCACACGTCGGAGAGTCAATACAGTGTGGCTGTAAACCACAGTGAAAAGGCTACTATGCTCCAACCTCGTAATTACAAAGTCAAAGGAGCTGCAAGAAGCGATAGACGATTTAACAGAGAATATATGAACAGAGAAGCACACCACCAGTGAAAGAGGACAACTCAAGAGTAGACGTGTCGAGAGTAAATGTGTCTATTCGTCGGGTACGCTTATCATACATGGAGCACAACAAACTAACGTACGATTACTAGGGTAACGATACATCTACCGAACAGGCAGGGAAGACATCCCTCAATCTTTCACTCCACAGGAGCGCATTGCGGTCCATAGTTATAATGCAACTAAACAACATGAATGATTAAATTGTTCATAATGAATACATAATCAGCAAACTTACTAAGATGGGCAACCCCACCAGTAGAAGAAATGGCAGAAAGGCAGACTACAACCAGCGACATGCTAGCATGGCCATGATCAAGTCCATCGACATCAGAGTGTCGTATTCCGTGAGTTAAGCTTCTGTGAGTTCGAACCTACTCATGAAAAGCAAGCCAGGTCACTGTGCCTTCGTGACCACGTCAACGTCTCGAGAAGATGCCACAAGAAAATACGATGACAAACGGTAACGACCATGGCGGGAATAAAGATAGAAAAAATCGTGACCGAGTAACCACAATCAACAATACATCGTCCAGGAAAAAAATCAACAGGCGAAACTCGCCCAATGGTGAGGTGGGCGCCTAGAGCAATTCGTAGCATGAAGCCATACTGCATCGACATGCCCAACGTATCGTGAAATGGAACGGGCCACGCGGAAAAACAAAAGCAAGAACATCGATAAAGGGCCCGTATGTTCATGAAGTCGCTTGCAAAGAGTCCAAGTAGTTCTCCGATGCTTCCAGCGGAGAACAAGGTGAAGCTTATGGGAATCAACGCAAAAATGCGAGAGGCACAAATCACTTTATCGCTCACCGGTGCAAAGGATATGGGAAGTTCTGCGAGAAGCGAAAATACTGATTATCTTATCTTGCGATAAGACTTCATCAGCAGCTCGGGACCTGAAAACCAACACGTCCCGACAAATGGTTTTCACACCGACATCGAACTTGCACGCTGTCGCTCATGCCAGACAGGGTAGCGTATATGCCATGCCAAGGAATCGGAAATACAGAAATGTCGTTGCGAGGCATGCGCCTCATTGAGATGAGGACAATCAGGGGTCCTGCAGGAGATACAACAGATGAAAGACGATGCGAGCGATGAGAACATCCCTGCTCGACGGGCCAACAAAACTCACCCAACAACACTTAGTTAGAATACAGTCACACAGGGTCCGAGAACCCTCCAAATTCTTCGATATTGACACTTCCGACTGGCATAGCAGTGGGGGCCCTGGAAGGCGGAAGGGATGGTGGTGGTTAAGAAGAAAGGCGCATACGTCGGCTCATCGGATTGGGCGGAGAGACAAAAGACGGCAGCGGCCGACAGGCGCTTGATATCAAGCTGCGGATTACAGTTTCGGGCTCGTTGCAGGCAACGAGCCGAGCCTCTTCATAGCACACCGCCATGTTCGTGTTCATTCTAACAGTCCTACTGACAGTGCTGGTAGGGCTTGTCATAACAGTCCCACTCACTGGCGCACTCGTTCGTTTGAGGGCGAACTATAATCCCAAAGGTCTCCAGCTAGATGACGAAGGAAACGTTGAACCTCATACAGGTCCTGTGGTTACTTCGTTCTTTGGAATGCTTGCTAGGGTGAAGCGCATTGAGGTGAGTCAAGCGTGGTAATGTGCAACTCCTATATTCATGGCAGAGTAGCGTTGGCCAGGCTTGTTCAAGGGACTTAGTACGTACTTCAACGTGGTCCATAATCTGCAGTCGCTGACGCAAGCGCAGTGCCCACCCTCATTGAGACGATGGTTCTCACTTTCTTTGCTGTCGTTGCTTTGAGTGATGACATCCGATACCGTCGTAGCAAAACGAATCCGCCGGCCTCTGGAGTGGTTGAACTCCTGTTCTACTGTGTATTCCTGATTATTGTCTCACTTCCCGCCACGATCATCACCTATCGGTACGTTACTTCCTGGGAAGTTATCATAGACATTGTTGACCCACAATCTATGTAGTTCTATCACTACGCCCTACAAGCTACCCTGGTTGAGCCCTCTTTATTCGTTGCGTGTGCTCCTAACGCCCACTGAGCGCCGTCGACCATGGGTACTTTATCTGACGCCAGGCCTCTTCCTTGCGCAGTTACACCATGCCATCTTCACCATCTTGATCCTTGGTAGCCTTCGTAATTGGCTCATTCCGAAGAACCCGGACTTGAAAGTCGGATACGAGATCAATTCTGTCAAGTTTGCCGTCTACCTTATCATTGCGTCATTGAGCACGGCCATTCTTTGTCCGCTGGAAGTCGTCATTACAAAGTTGGCTATCCAGCGTAACCATGCCGCTGCCGAATATAATTCTGTCGAACAAGAAGTTGAAGGTGATGACGTGTCTCCTGAAGAATACGTCGAATATTCTGGCTCTGAAGAAGATGTCATCGGGTATGTCATCACCTTATCGTGCGGGACTGGCGTACTGATAATGTTCAATTCATTGTAGACTGCGACATGAGAAAGACCCTTACCTCGGCCTAATTGATTGCACGAAGAAGGTTGCGCAGGAAGAGGGCTGGACCGCTCTCTACCGGGCCTGGTGGTTCACCTGGCTGGCGGGTATCAGCGGCGCCTTTGCTTGAATGGATGGATCGTGTATGGACTTAGCGGAAAAGTTCTGTCGCACCACCAGAGTCTGTTGTCATAGTTTTCCCCAGTATGTAGTCTAGATCTCATGTTGTAACCTCAGGCATTCCGAATCGATTCTTTGACATCGGAAGTTCGTTACGGTTCGTGCTTTGAAGCCCGAAAAGACTGCTTCCCTTGCTGAACGCAGAATCGTGAACATACCGGTCATATCAACTCTATCTGCGGACGCTCCTGTGTAAGTTTACGCGCTGAATAACTTAAGTTACCTCATATGGAAGGATGTGTGGTTCGGCAGTAGGGTGGAATGAGTGCTAACACTTGACCGTCGCAAGTTGGTACCCCGCATATCTGTGGTGTGGTTCACCCTTAAAGCGCTTTCCATGTATTTTGGCTCATTGAATCCGTTGCTGTAGACCTTGGCACTTTGAGCAAGAAAGGCAATTCATAATGCAGAGGCATTGTGGCGTATGCCAAGGCGTTGTGCCTTCATTGTGCTCATGAGAACGGGCCTGGGATCCCGTCGACGGTTAAATCAGTGGGATCTCATGTCGACCCAAGACCTCGGGTACCGACTGGGTGGCATCGGATTTCTACTAAGCAATCCGTTGTCGCTTTCAATTCGAATTCCTGCCAAGACCAGGTCAGCGCTTATACACAGTTTCTCATCTTGATCTGCCACCTGGCCTTGTGCTCGTTGTCCTTCCATATTCTCCACGTCGCTCATATTCAGCCATTGCTGTCTTATCAGTCTGATTGTCTCCATTGTAAACCGTTCCTGGTTATGGCGCGATGGAACGTGGTTTACCTGGTCATCTGTCGTCTGTGCAGCAGCGGAATTCTGTGATCCTGCTTCGGTTCTCTTTCCGCTACCCTTTCTCTGGTTGGCTCCTCCCATTTGACAGTTGATCACGGTCTTAAGTCATGGAAGACACCGCGTGTTAAAATGCTGACCGAATGCATTCAGTAACTCTCGCAGTACTAGTCACCAGTACAACGAGGATTCTATGGATGGTTCCCCATGATAGGGTCCTGATACTGGACCAGACTCTAGGTTTGCGAAGGGATACAACATTGACCACATGCCAGGACGTTTCTTGCCGGCCAATCAAGTCATAACAGTAAGCACCGCCATGGTGTTTTGTATTCGAGCCCTTCATCACTTTTACCTCAGTGACCGTCAGCCGAGCAACCCTTTCCACGAGCTTGTGCTTCATCGGAAGGGACCAATTTTTCTCTCGTCATGCCTGTATTCTCATGGCATGTCGCCCTTTCAATGTTACAGCATGAACAGGGTCGCGTCGTTGCTCTCGATCGAAGCCTTAGTATATTCCCTTACTAATCTGTCCTAGGGCATCGCGGATTTTGTGCGACAGTCTCTACTTGCTCGCTTCATGTACGGCATCTTGTTGTGGCCAAGTGCATCATCGCCAAGCTGTGAAGTTCGGATCGTCGTTGACGTTGAAGATTTGCTCGTATGGTTTTCGAAGAATGGCTTTACTGTGGACACTTGGCGAGCTATTCAGGGCGCTCTACTAATCAGAACACTATTGATTAAGGTTTCCCATATCCTTTTCTACTCCACACCGAACGAATCGTATCAGGCTTATCGGGCTTGGCTTGATATTCCAGCAGCATTGTGACGTTGAGGACTTCGAAGGTAGGGAGACTACTACACTTCGTCGTCCACCTCATATATTACAGGCCAATGTACAGCCAAGGGCTTTGGCTCTCATAGTTGTTCTGGGCCCTTTGCAAGGCTGTCGCGAATTGTCGCTCTGTAAGATATCCGACCTGTAAGTTATGGGAAGTCATGTCACCATATCTGCTAACGCTTCTGTTTTCCCATGTATTATGGCAATGCCTCCGCGCCCAGGTATAGGATTCGGCCTACTTACGCGTTTTGTGCCTTTTTATTATACTCGATGCTGAGCACTCAACATGGATATCCACAGATCGCGGTTAAGATAATCTTCGTCCGCGCATGTCGAGGATGACGAAAAACTCCGCACCGAGGTTACAGCGTCACCTCCGGCTTCTTAGCCAAGAGGCCAAGTATCTACGGCTCTCAACCCCCACGTGAATGCTCTGACTGAACCGGCAGATCGTCAAATGGTCATTCGGTTAGCTGCTAGCCAAGGCAACCGCAGTGATTCTCGTTACATACGATTTCTACCCTCAACATTGTCTTTGTGCCTGTCTGCACCTCTTACTGCTCTGATCAAGAATCCTACTGCTTATGATGTATTTCTCGAGGTATTATTCCCTCCGGATAACATTCCTCTCTCATCAACTAGTGAATGCTGTATGCCGTGGAAAGTTTGATACGATGGATCGTATTTCCGCCGTCCTGTATCTTACTGTGCAGGGTCAGAGCACTGCTAATAATCTGGTACTGCTCAGATTACATCATAGGTGTGTACCGCAGTCATTTTCGATAGCGAAAATGTTGATTGCGATGGTCAATGGATGACTGTCGACGATATGTCTCTTGGTATCTGAACCTCCGTACCGGAACGCTGGAGGATGGAGTAAGTTACTGCTCCAGCTCAACGAAGCTCAATTTCCTGTGAGCGCAGACCTGAATGTCCACGGGTTCCCACAACTGACTGCGACCAGGTATCGGGCACTAACCATGGTGTGAAGCACTCATTCGGCCATCATATCAGTCATAGGTTCATGCGGCAAGTCTATCAGGGAGGGTCTTCCTATAATCTGATTCTCAGTGCCCCTTTACTCGCGCTACCTGTCCATCAACAACCAGAGCGATGGAGTGGGAATCTTATTCCCCGCAACAATGACTTGCCAGTGTCCGGGGTCTTACCACAGGTCCAGAACCGAATATTGTCACAAAGCTTGACGTGGGGATATGCTTGGCATTTGGCAAACGCAACGTCTCGCAGTAGAACCTCCGATGTTATCCACTGCTAGGTCAATTAACTCGTATCGGTGAGAAGCAACTGATTGTCGTCGGTCTCCGAAGCTTGCTCACGGACGCTGGGAATGACAGGCAGGCTCGGAACTCCCCTGTGATCCCGCCATATCTGGTCATGGTGTCTACCACCACCGGGTCGCTTGTATGTATGAGGTAGTAGCTACACGCTTCTCAGCCCCAGATTCTTCTCTGGGAGCACATTGCGCCGATTCGATTGACGGCCTTCTAGCGATGCCAAGCCCTGGACTTATATAACTAACTACCCTCTTGAGACCAATGTGTAATTCCTCGTCTCTTTCCCTCAGTCATATTCCATATTGCCCACTATTTCCTATTGCCATCATGTCCGCTGAACCAGCCTCCCGTAAGAAGAGGGCCTCGGCCGACTCCACAAAACGCTCTCCTGAAGATGACCATCGTCGTGAGTGTCTTCATCGTGCTTTTTACACGGCAATGTCTTATCCCCAACAGGTAAACGTCGGAATCGCATGACGCAGTCATGTTTAAACTGTCACACCTCTAAACGAATGGTATGACTGTTGCTGAAGCAGCAAGCCTCCCTTTGCTGACACCAATCTAGTGTGACCGCAAGCGACCCTGCGGACGTTGCACACAATTGGGTTTGGTACGTGAACCACCATTTTACACTTGTCTATTACTGACTCTCATAACAGACGGGCCTCTGCGTCTACGAAGTCGACGATCCCAATCAACGGTATGCACATAGCAATTTTTCGTAGTCTTCTAACATGTCCTCACTGTACGTTCATGTAGAAACGATGTCCCAGACGAACAGGTACGGCTCCAAAAGCGCGTTGCAGAACTCGAAAGTGTGATCAGAGAGGTAAGTCCATTTGTTGACGTTATTCGTGTGCATTGCTCACCCCAGGTTCATAGTTGAAGAACAAACCGCATCCGCGATGGGCACAGAGCACATCGGCAGGATGCGATGGAGATGCAAAACAATCGACCCCTTCAATCACAGTACAGATTGCCAATGACGATAGCGCAATGCGCCCAGGGTCGTCAGGCGGTTCCTCTCCTATCATTGAACTCTATCGTCTCAATGATTCGACATCCCACTTGTCTCCTCCACACAACCCCTTGTCTTCTCCTTCCTCTTCCCGTTCTTCTGGAAATAGCCCGTCTCCTATTAACACGCCTCCTTCGCCGCTCGCTTTGACCCCTATAGACGGTCGCCCTCAGCATATGCTTAGTTCCATCCCCCATGGCTGCGACCTTTCTTCCCTTTTATCGCCATACTTCTCTGATACCCCCGGTCTCAATGGCATCTTAGATGGACTCATTGGATGCGATGGAACCCCGCTTTCTGAGCCTTGTTTTAACGATCAACATGGCCAGGCGGGCGGTCATTGTGGTTGTCTGCATGACTCTAAGAGTTATAGCGTTGTGCTCGAACTATCTGTCCGCCTTCGTCGGGCTGCAGATATCCTCGCAAGTTCACCGAAGCATACACATGGCTCCACTGAATGCTCTATGCATCAACGAATATCTGCACTTGATAAATTCACCACGTGAGTTCATTTTCGATGTCATTAACCAATTAATATAACTGAATCGGAATCGTTGTCTCAGTGAGATCCTTTCTAACATCAGCACGCCTTCGACGTCTTTCCCCACGTTCACATCCCACCAATTGCCAATGTCTACAATGTCGACTGGGCCTTATTCCCAATCACGCTCAGGGAATAGTATGGCCTTGGAGCCCACAGTCTCCCCTCAGTCCTTGCATGGTGTTCGACCATGGGATTTCAGGGCGCATTCGAGCTCCTATCCGTCACCTCCATCCGATGATTCGTTCATGTCATGGGAACCAGTAACTCGTCGGCCAGATTGGTCACAATCTGGGCGACGGTAGCAGTCGACGTGAAGCTATATGCTATGAGTACAGAGGGGTTATTATTGGACAGCTCTATATTGTAGCATTTAGAGTTTAGCGCTCTTGTATATCTAACAGTTTCGGCGAATAAACAATATTCATACGGAAACACGGTTTATTTGGAGCATACCCTATTTCCATCGCTCAGTCAGCGGAAAACTGACGGGTGAGCGTTATGTAAAGATGTCAAGGACCTAGGTTCAACATGTCCTTCTGAACCGCTCGTGACTACCCCGTGAGCAAATCAATCGCTTCGTGGTTCGCTGAGTTTTAAGATGGACAGTAAGTCAACCAAAATGTTGTGTCTGAACTGTGGCCCGCTTGCTTTCAAGATACCAAAGAGGCGGAGTCTGTTCTAGTGTTAGATATCAAGCGACGCTTACTTTGAAGTGGTCAATGTCGTAATCATGTGCACTTGGGGCTTTATCTCCAGGTTCCTCAAGCTGCGCTGACTCCAGAAAAAAAACAGTGATCGGGGTGCATGCCAATCCCATCATTGCTAGCCTGGTGAATACAATGGGTGAAGGCTACTAGAAGGGTGATAGGGTAACGATTATACCTGACGATATACCCACGAGAACCTTGTCCCTGTCATTACTATGGGAGTGAAGAAGCACGCCGGAATGACCGGGCTTACCCCTTGGGCTCGCGGGATCCCTTCGCTTGTGCAAACGAGCGATCTCTGTGGTATTCGGTGAACAAAGGGTGCCTTTCAATCGTTTATCTTTTCCCGAATATCGTCCGTATCACAACCCATCGTATCTTCCAAGAGTTTTTGTGCTTCTGGAAAGCCAAGACTGCCAAGACAGGATTGTAACATGCCCAGACAACCAGGGAGGAAAAGAAGGTACTGTAAGGGAAGGGACCGACACCACCGGACCGGCGATGCGTCGGGTACTGTTCAGTGTACCTTCTCTACACAAGGTACTCCACTAGCTACAATTGAGGCGAATGGCTCACGATATCCATTGGCCCGGCGGTGGTGAGCGATTCTATGGAATGAGGCTGTGAATCGTATCGCAACCTATCATTTTTCCAGATGGGTCTTGTTGTCGTAAGAAGGAATCGAGGCAGTGCCTGGAGTCCAACTCCCCCAGAAAGTTAGATAGTACACTGGGGATAACAGAAGACGAAAAATAGAACAACAAAATCAGAGAAAGTAGTCAGAGAATGGAGAGAGCGCGTGAAGAGGGTGTGACCTGATCATTGCCGCAGCATCGGCGGTATGAAGGAATACGCCCATTGCCCGAAAGGTCGGGAGAAAATTGGAGTGTAAAGCACTCCTTAGATTAGATCACGTTACTCTACGGTAAGAAAAGAGACGGCTCGTAGAGGGTGAAAAGTGGATGATAGAGTATGAGCACATACATAAACGTACCGAGGATCCGTTGAGGCTAACAGAGAATGGATAATAGTCGGATGGAGACCATTTAGTCATACAAGCGGGTTGGTACGGAATAGAAGCATTGACTGCATTCGACCTTTACCATGATGGCAGCTGCAAGGGTATTCTGTGTGTGAGCATCGTATTGGTCGAACTGATTTTCGGGCCTACACGTACAGTACGTTGACTATTCACGACCTACAGGATAAGAGATTACTAGGCTCAGACATGACAAAGGTTACATACTTACTAGTGCCCTTGTCAAAAGAATGTCCTAATATCTGCTCTGGTACATTCGAGGTGATTCGTCGAATGCCGACCAAAGTTGGACCCACAGTGTGACGCCGTGATAACCGTGACAGAGAATCGGGCTCCGACGCTGACTCAGCAAATTCAGCCACCTATATATACGATTGACGCGCTTGGTCACTGTTCACGACGACTAGCCAGGTCTCATTGATTTACGATGGCTTCACATTTGGTACGTTTGGGGTATTTCTCGTTCTGTATGCATCACACTAACAGCTTTGATTCAGGCCAACATTTTCGGTACTGAGCAGGACCGCGTCAACTGCTCGTTCTATTACAAAGTACGTACTTGCGTGTTCTTTATGCTTGGACTGTTATCCTAACATTGCTTTTACAGATCGGTGCTTGTCGCCACGGAGATAGATGTTCCAGAAAACACATCAAACCTGCTTTCTCGCAAACCATCCTCCTTCCAAATGTCTACCATAACCCTGCTCATGACCCCGTCTGCAAATTGACAGAGAAGGAGCTGCAGGAGGGATTCGATGCCGTATACGAGGATCTCTATTGCGAATTAGCGAAGTTCGGACATCTATTAGAGCTTCATGTGAGTTGACACGCCTTCTCTCTTGGAATAATAGACTCACGATTGATTATTCAGGTATGTGACAACGTTGGCGACCATCTCATTGGTAACGTGTACGCTCGTTATGAATGGGAAACTGAAGCACAAGCAGCGGTGGACAACCTCAACGATCGGTGGTATGCAGGTACGTCATGAGTTTCCTTGGTGTCTTACGAAAAATTACTGACGACATAAATTTTAGGCCGCCCACTGTACGCAGAGTTATCACCCGTGACAGACTTCCGCGAGGCATGTTGCCGGCAAAATGAGAATGGTGAATGCAATCGCGGTGGTTTCTGCAATTTCATGCATCTGCGACTTGCTTCAAAAGAGCTTGTATCGTCTCTAAGACACGGTCAGAAGCTCGAAAGGCGTCTGAATCCACCAAAAGCTGAGGGAGGCGGAGGCTGGGAACCCGGCAAACGTGGTCGTAGTGCCAGTCCAACGCGACGAGGGAGGAATGATGGTGAAGATAGATGGACCCGAAAGTAAGGGTGTAGTGGGTTGTGCTTTCGTGTACTGTCTATTTGTATTAGTGCTTTCTACAGTGATGTTATTCTTCGATGAATTCAGCATAGCGTTTATCTGCTTGTGGATCTTGACATGCAAGGCTGCTTGATATCGAAAATTAGCCCAGAGGTCTCGGTGTAATGAAATTGGTGAATTCAGCAATCTAGGTCGTCGAGACCGGAAGAATGTAGAATACCTATGGCTGACAAATATATTTACTGGTCGTCTCAGAAGCATTGCAGTTTCAAACTCATTGCGCAGGACACAGGCAAGATTGCATCACGCTCCGCAGCCCTCTGTTCTCTGCTGAATGCAAATATGCTCACCGAGGGATTTCCATGAACGTCAAACTTCATATAAGCCACCCACGGCACTCTCCACGGCCACCGTCATTTAATAGCTCGGGCCATTGTACGACGAATCTACACGACGGAGATCTGATACTGCGTGGCAGATCGGAAGTAAGATAGATTAAACATACCTGTCCACAAATGGGCGCAACAATTTCCCAGAAAGAGACAAGGTTTTGACGCGAGCGAAGGATTCGACGTATATCATCTTCGGAGAATGGAATCCAAAGAACTGTCAAAGTAAGGTGCTCTCAATGTCCGTAAAGAGAGGCCGGAGGGTAGGGGAAACGTGCCCTGTTAACATAGACAGCCAGGCAAAGCATGCAGCATGTTCCGGGTCCATTTACAACCAGGACATCTGCAAAGGGGTGACCAGAGAGTAAGGGGGCTATCGTGACGTGGTACAGGCAGGTGATGAGAGAGCGTGCAGCTGTCACGGGAGTCGTGAAAAGACTCTGATGCACACGGCGTGCTCGTGGGATGGAGACGAGTGTATATGGAGTGGTCGCGTCTGTGCTGTGGACCTGAGGGACGCTCTACAAATCAGTACAAAGATTCGAACGGTCCGACTGTAAAGAGTCATGCTGACGGGGTGCGAAGTACACTCGGGGGCTTTAAGCGACTCCAAATTGACCGCCTTCTTGGCACTGAGAATATCGCCTTGGCTGTAGATGTACTTTCGTGGAGAATACCGAGAGAAGTCCAAGGCGGACAACAAAACGAGGGCCTCACTCGTATGACCACCTGCCAAAATTTCAATTAGAGTACAGACCTATTTGCCGTCTAATGCAACATACCTGAACCCAAGAACACGGCCAAGGAACATGTCTTGGGAGGTGTTGGTCGCGCGTCTGAGAACCGCGTTCTCGTACGACGGATTACGGATATCAGCCGCAATACAATACAAGATAGCACAAAGAGTAGTATAAGCGCAACAGACACCATCTCATGACGCTGAAGGTCAATAGCTGGGTACTTCAGTGCAAGAGGTAGCGGTAGTGTTCTGGGAGAGGTGTCAAGGGGTGTCACTGAAGAAGGTTAGTGGAATTCAGCGTCTTAACCTCCAGCACCATGTAGAAATACAAGTTCGGGAAGAGGTCAACTGTACCTGGACGGTCGACGAAGATATTCCAGCTTGGGAACAGCCTGCACCTTGAGTCGAAACTAAGACTAAATCGGTTGGCAACCAATCTTGAGGAAGGCGGATCCACCGGGCCGGGACGCGATTATAGTCGCGTTACCGCCCAAACGCGTCTACACTACAACGGCCACTGCTGCTACAGCAGACAGGAAGTATAAGCATTGAGCCCGGTCGTAATCATCTTATTTTGACAGTGAAAGTTTGATTAGGAGAATTCTCTAAATACCTGTCATGGATGCCGAAACACTACCCTCCCTCCGGGATGCAGTGAGTCAATGCTCAGACAGAATGCTCTACAAGGCATCGAAATGGTGAGTCTGACAACGAATCATTGCATTGTAGAAGTTGATCTAACGTGTTTATAGGGCATCAGAACTGCTTCTCTCGACTCCGAAACTCAAACGACAAGCGCAGTCCTCCATAGCAGCTTCCAGTTTCCAAACGTCCACTCCTGCTCGTTCGCGCTCGCCGCGGCCGTCACTTTCCTTCGATAGCAATGCCCCCACTGAGCATGATCCAACCCAGCGTCAGGTACCGCTCTTCCCACCACGACATCAAAACGCTCCGGAGCTACGATCGCAACCTCCCGAAGTACGCCTCCGCCAGGCAGAGCTAGAAAGTCTTGATGCCGACCACATTGCAGCTGCACGAGCAATGTTCGATGCAAAAGAATTCAGCAGAGTTGCTCATTGGTTGAGGGACTGCCA
Organism: Somion occarium; assembly: GCA_964035595.1. NCBI lineage: Eukaryota > Fungi > Basidiomycota > Agaricomycetes > Polyporales > Cerrenaceae > Somion > Somion occarium. Next base: position 1,280,711 of record OZ037947.1, read on the forward strand.
AAGTGCCAAGGCCTCGTTCCTGCGTATCTATAGCGATTTCATGGTAAGAATCTCTTGCACGCACTGTGAGCATATATAAAATCTTCTTGTAGGCTAGCGAGAAGAATGCACTGAGAGAGTGGTATCGAATGGACAGTGAGTCGCACTGGAAATGCTACATTTGCAACGTGACTAAGGAATACAGAGACTCGAAATCAGCCTCACACTCCTGTGAACCCGTCTATCGTAAACCTCCTTCAAGAAGTGCAGAATGCGACTGATCCCTGGCTCCTATTTTTGTACGTCTGTTCAGAAGTTCTGACTCCACATGATGTGATCCCGTTCCTATTGTAGGAAAGCTATCTTTCTGCATCGGCTGTCTCGCCGAGAAGAGGCTATCGAAACGGCCCTATTATCGATAGCTGGATATCCTTGGAATTGGTCTGTTTGGACATTACTTGGAGATTGTCTAGAGGATGGTGACGAGGTAGTCTCTTATTTATGGGTGCACGTTGACGATGTAACTGAAGGTAATCGCCACAGCTGCTCTCGCTCATTCCGCTATTGCCTCTTCCAGCGACACATCTACTCGTACAACTCTTCCAGATCAAGACCCTGAACACCCTAGGAAATCCTTCGGATGCCGAACTGACACTCTGTGACAAGCTTTTAAGCGAGGAGTTCTTCCCTCAAAGTTCGTGGTTAATGGCCCAACGGGCATGTGTCCTTTACCATATGCATGGTTTGTGGTTCCTCCAAGTTTTTACCACAATCATTCTGATGAACGTCTTCGGTGTTCGGTGATATTGTACCACCGATAGAGTATGGATCGGCGGAAACCCAGTTTAAGAAAATACGGGAACTTGATCCTTTCAGGATCGATGACATAGACATCCTGTCTAATGTTCTCTACGTTTCCGAGAAACGACTTGAGCTATCCAAGTTGGCGCATGAGGTGCTGGCGCTGGAACGCGACCGACCTGAAATATGTTGTTTGGTTGGTAAGTTTCATATCGTTTCCTTGTCAGAGAAAAGAATAAGCCACGACGACATCACGCGTTGTTCTTGTGATTGACAGGAAACCATTATTCACTACACCTGGACCATGAGAAAGCTATCAAGTATTTCAAACGTGCTACTCAGCTGGATCGAACGTACCTCGCTGCGTGGATACTAATGGGTCACGAATATGTTGAGATGAAGAACTCTCATGCTGCCATAGAAGCATATCGGAAGGCCGTAGGTACGTTCTGTTCATGACATAATGTCCCTTCTCAATCTTTAATCTATTTTTTGCGATTGACATCGCTTCTTCACAACAGATGTCGACCGAAAAGATTATCGCGCCTGGTACGGCCTCGGACAGGCCTATGAGCTGCTGAGTATGCATCAATATGCAGTGTACTATTATCAACATGCAACCGCCCTGCGGTAAGCTCATGTTCTCAGCTTCTTTAGCGGTCATAGCGGTGCCTGACTGTATCTTTGTTTTTTCTTCGTGGATTCGCCGTTGTCATCCCGTTCGTATCTTTTTGTGGATAACAATTCTCTGGTTCCTGAAGACCGTATGATGTCCGCCTGTGGCAAGCGCAGGCGATATGCTATGAGGAAATGGGCAGGTGAGCCATTCTCTCTCGCCGCTCTATTGCCGCTAATCGCCAACATCTTTTCCTTTCTATTCACGCCATTGTCTCTTTGTCTTCAAGACTGCGAGAAGCTGTCGAGTGTAACAAACGCGCTTTGATTGGTGCTGGGCCCAAAGAGACAACTATCCATTTGCGTCTGGCAAAATTACACAATGACCTCGAAGAGTATCGTGAAGCGGCGGCTTACCACCAGCGAGTCGTCGATATCTCTAAGGCGTCTCGTGAGTTTTCACATTATGCATCCAGCTTGTCCTAACTTATTGATTTTAATTTCAGAGAAAACTGTAGGAGAATTTGCAACGTCAAGTGTCTATGTGGCCCGGTACCATCTGTCGCAAGGCGGTGGCGATTTATTCCATGCCCGAGAATTGATGGAGGTTGTCGCGTCAAGTCAATCAGAGGAAGTCACTCAGGCTACGGATCTCCTAAAGAGAATCAGGAGCGCTATTGCTCAGAAGCAGCATACGGACGCTATGAAGGCTACTGCGACCACATCGGATGGCGCTGCTGGAGCAAAGACGAGTTAAGTGGGTGAATGTTTTGTAGGTTAACTTGCGTGTATCTTTGTGAGTGTACCACGTTACGCTTTTGTCTAGCGTTGTTGACTCTTTCATGTTGCAGAACAACTGTATTTGGTGTCTTGTCCGCCTTATATACTTCTGTTTCCTCGCTGCGGGCGGGTCGTCATTGCAATCCAATGATATGTTCATTGACCATATTTCCCTGAGCTGGAGATATCGGTGATCAGCCACTCCCATAGTCGCGCTGATGAGATCGGCCTTGCTCTCAGTTCCGCTCCATCGTTGAGAACGTGATTTTATCATCGTGCGCATTTCATTTCCCTGTCTTCATTACAATCCAGAAGCTTTATCGGCGCTAATCATGTTCATCGAACGACAAAGCAAATACCACCCAGAACAGCAGAAATGACTTGGTTATATTTGTTGACCTCTCTCTCTCCAACAGAAACAATCAAGCTTCTACCGCGATCAGTGTCGGCTATGAATAGGCACATCTCCTCCCGGCCAGGACCGATAGCAGAAGTGTGTCTGGACTCTGGGGCAATATCACGGAAAGATACGGTACGCTATATATACGTTGCATAACGATCATGCTAAAGTTACATCGGTAACAGATCCATTTCTTCCAAGGTCCAATACTTCTTCATGTTGTCTCCCGACAGATCCTCAACCTATCGCAAATGCGACTATAGCAATATCACTAATGAAAAGGGTCAAGCACATACCTCCTCATCCAGATGTTTGAACAGCACCTCGCGCCAACTGTCCAAACAGTCCCTCATCTCTTGAGGAGAATACGTTGACGGATCCGCTTTCCACTTATGAATAATCTCACCAAGTTTGTTGAGCCCTAGAGGACGGCCGCCGCGTTAGCCTCATTATGGGTAAGATTTACTGCACCAACCTTCATGAATAGCATGATGGGATTTGATGTGCACTTCGTCGTTGCTGAACGACGACATCCGTTTCGCTAGCACCGGGAAGACATGTCGTTCCTCAATGGTATGGTGCGTTGTGAGGTCTATAAATTGTATGATCCATTTCAACACCATTTTGAAATGACGATAAGGTGAGAACATACATCGTCGCAATTCCTCTGCTTGCCGGAGATACAGTCCTAACGACAATCCTCTCCTGGCGAAAGAACCGTCTGCCATCTGTCCCGCCGGCGCGAAAGATGGCATGAATCATAGGGCGGTGGTTACATATTTAAAGACTGACCTCATAGATTGCGTTGACTGCAGCAGGAAATGCCATCACTGATCGTTACAATAACCACGATGAAGTGTGTGGGAATATGCTGACATTCGACCTTGAAGTGATTGTGAAACCTCTCCATTAACATGCCCAGCTGTAGGGATAGATCATATATATCAACAGAAGTAGATAGCCCCATGGCAATAGCACTGACATGGTTCCATTTTCGTTCTTCTTGAGCAGTAGTCAAAACAGATTTCTTTGTCTCCGCCGACATGATACGGAGCCTTTGGACTGATTCAAGGGGATTTCGAGCGTGCAGTAGTTATCAGGAAGGAACGCGAGCAAGTCCCTAAGGTATATCTTGTGAACGTGCAATGATATTATGTATAGCCGTCATAGTCAGAGGATTGTATAACTACTGTGCAACCTGTCCAGTTTGTCGCAGGCGCAGTGTAAGCATGCTTACGGCATCGATCAAGTCGATCATGATCTGATCACGACTGAATGGGTTTATCACCATCAAAGGATTCATATGCTTGACAGTCTTCCGGACTCTTTCTCAATTATGGCCACCAAAACGCATGGTATCAGTCTAAATGTTCACCGTGGCTTTTCCGACTACTACCAAGAAGTAGTGTGAACCTGATGCTCCTGATGTCGATATGTTCTTTGCTCCGGTCTTGAATCGGCGAATTCTCAAACTTCAAAGCAACAGTAAGTATCAGGCGAGGGTGACATTTCATGATGCTTCGACTCCTCTATTGCCATCTGGCTATTGATTTCGAGGTTGTATCTCACTGCCATCTGTGTAATGCGATCATTTTTATGTGCTTCATTTCTTCCGTGTCACCTCGACAGTTATGTATGATAGTCGATGTCAAACAGGACGTGTGGCACTCGGTGGGTCATAATTTCAATCTCACAGACAGTCTCATTATAGTTTGCCTACAATCAAAGCCGGAGGCCGAATACTTGCAGCGACTATTTGGACAAGCGGGAAACATGATCGGGCAACGGTCAGAGCAACGTTACCGATGAGACTCATTGGTATCACATTGGCAGTAGATCCAATTCATCTAAAGTCCAGTATCTTTTCATGTTTTCTCCGGAGAGACCTTCAACCTTGAATCAAAATTCTGAGGGCATATTCTTTCATGACATAGTGAGGACAAGCCCACGAACCTCTTTTGATCCAGGTGTTTGAAAAGGTCTCCACGCCAACTGTCTAGACATTTCCGCATTTCTTGTGGGGAGTATGTAGATGGGTCTCCTCTGGATTCTTGCACAAGGGTCCCAAGTTGGTCAAGACCTAATACAAATGACCACATGTTAACAATCATTGCGCCGACGATATGAAGAACCAACATCCCTTCATGGATAACATGATGGGCCTTCAAATGAGTTTCGCCCTCTTTGAACGACGGCATGCGTTTGCCAAGAAACGGGAAAAGCGTACGCTCTGCAGCAGGACGGTGAGCGGTCAATTCTGTCGGTGTGTCAGATTTTCTCAAAAATAATCCTGAGTTGAATGGTAAAGTACGATATCTCAACATATCCACCTGCCGAAGGTACAGGCCTAACGGTACTCCCTGACCAATTGAGGCGTCGGCCAACTACGTGTTAATTAAAGAATGTCACTGAAACTCATGCTCGCTGGCGGAAGCGTTCAAATGAATCTAGAGCAGACCTCGTAGAGGGAATTAACTGAACCAAGGTGGTGACATCAATGATCGTAACAAGATGAAAGACAGGTCCTTTGGAGGGCGCTTACATTCTTCTTTGAAGTGGTTATGGGCCCTTCTCATTCCTGCCCCAAGCTGATTGGCTTCATCATATGTATCCGGAGGCAATGCATGAGCTGTGCGTACACGGTTGTATTTCTCTTCTTCCTCCGGAGTGAGGTTCATCTTACTGCTCGACATGGCTCCGCTTGGCTGGGCCGTCTTGAATTGGCCCTTTCACAGCGAAAACGAGACTTCCCCTTGAGCAGCCAAGAAGGATCACCAGCAGAGACGTGTTATGTGTAGTGCAAAGATTCCATTTTATAGTAGTCGTGGTACGTGCACTATGCAGGTCTCGGTGCTTACTTAGGCGCATCAGGATGCTTAGGGTCCGATCATAACCTGACCAACTCCGAGCAGAGCTCTGTCTCGTCAAAGCCGGACATAAGCACTGCAGTATAAATGATTTCAAACTGTGAGCCAAATTAGAGATGCTGTGCTGGGAATGGCGGTAATGGCATTCAAACATTCACGACGGACCCGATGTATCTTGAGGTTGTGTTGGACATTGCAGACTGTTGATTGCGTTGTGGGTATGTATTGCGAGAACAGATGTGCCGGAGAAGTTGTCAGAGAAAGGACATCAGAGATGGAAGGATCAGAGCGCGAGTAATGACACTCGAATTGGCAGGCCATTTCGACAGCTGCCAGGCGCTGGGCTTGTCTCCTCCTCCATGTTTAAAACTCTCCCCTCCACTCGTCCTTAGCACATTCTTCCCGCAGTTCCAGACATGGCCGCTGCTGCTAAACCAAAGCCGGTTTCGCGTCGGTCTTCGAAAACCACTGTTAACTCGGCTAATCACACGTCCTCATCTCAGATCAGGTCGTCGGCCGCCTTCAGGACTGCCTCTGAGCCATTTTATTCGCTCGACACCTCCGTCGATGGAAGCGGCTCAAAGAAACGTAAAGTTGAGCGCGCATGTGATTTCTGCCGTCGTAGAAAGACAAAATGTGATGGGCCGAAGATGGAGGGCTACAAATGCACCAACTGCATACAGAATGGCAGGGAATGCACTTATGTGTGAGTGGCGCTGGCATGTTTCTTGTTGAACTACGCTCATGAGTTCTCAACAGCGAGGTCTCGAAGCCTCGTGGCCCACCAAAAGCGTTCGTGGTCCGTTACATACCTTCAATCCGAAATAAAGCCTGAGATGTAGTCTTATAGCTATATTCAAAGTCTTGAAGACCGCATTGAGAAGATGGAGGCCGTATTGAGAAGGGTATATTCTAGTTCTTCACCACGGCGGGAAGTAACGCTAACGGAATGTGTTTACAGCTACGTCCGGAGGCTGATTTCACTCCTGAAATCGGTCCTCCCATTCCACGAGACTCGTGGAAGAGCGAGTCGCCTGCGATGCAATCCTCTTTGTCTCGTCAGACAACTTCCTCCTCGCAGTCACAGGGTAGTTCGTTAGTCCCGCCTCAACCTTCTCTTGCTGTCTCCGGCGGGTCGGGAGTCAGTCATGCTGCCCCCTACCCCGGTTCGGGGCCCATCATGATTGCCTTAACGCACGCAACTAGCAGAGACAATGTCCGTGGCTCGGGTGCTTCTTCGGAGGATGATGAGCCATCTTCTGCGTCTTCCTCTGATAGCGAAGATTACGGCGAGCTTAGCCTCGTTCGGGGGATGCAGAGTCTCAGCTTGAAGCCTCTCGAGTCGCACGACAATCGGACTGTACCGGATAGCCAGTGGAGATTTCACGGCAAGAGTAGTTCTTTTAAACTCATCAACACGGCCCGAAAGCTTCAAAATGAGGCTTCGAAAGTGGCTGGAGAGTCGACCCATGATGATAATCCCCATCAAATAGGTGCTCACCGTAGACCATATTTCTGGAACTCGCCCCAAGTGAGTCTTCTTCGTCAGTCTCAGTGGCCGGTAACGGCATGCTTACACGGAATATTGACATCACCGTTGTTCAGTATGAGGCTACTCTCTCCTTGTCTGATTCTGCGACGAGAGACCTTCTCAGAAGGAGATTTCCGCCTCCGGAACTTGCGCGAAGTCTCAGCGATTATTATTTCAATATGATGAACGCGCATTTCCCACTTCTCCATCGGCCGACTTTCGACAAACAATTGGAAAACGGTCTGCATGAACGCGACATATGGTTTGGCTGCCTGTGCATGTCTGTTTTTGGAGTCGGAGCCCGATGGAGCAAGGATCTGGGCGTTCTATGGGATGACGACAAGGGACTGAGCGAAGCGCCTGATCCGACATCACCACTTTGGGGTTCTGCAGGGTGGAAGTATATACACGTTGCACTTGGTAAGTTCTACTTTTAAAAAATGCGGAGCGGTAAGCTGATTTGATCACCAGAGATTCACCGTACTCATTCTGAAGTGATCTTGCCGGCTTGTCTATTCGAAATTCAATCTTATCATGTAAGTCCGCCGATGGTTGACCCCGACCCGGCCACGCATTGATGGTTTGGCTCTCAGCTTCTTGGATTATTTCTTCGCAGTTCATCATTCTACAGTGATGCTTGGAAGATTGTCAGCCTTGGCCTCCGGAAGGCACAGGATGTTGGCGCACATCGAAAGAAAGTCTATGGTCGAACGAGAACCATTGAGGATGAACTGTGGAAGCGGGCGTATTGGAATTTGGTTACTTTTGATCACATTGGAAGTATGATCAATGGTCGATCGTGCGCATCAAGAGACGAAGAGTATGTTCATCCATCTTTGACATTGTTTCGATGTCGTGCTGAAGTCCGCATGGACAGTTCCGATCTAGAGATGCCGCTGCAAGTTGACGATGAATACTGGGAAAACGAGGACCCTGCTTTGGCATTTCGGCAGCCCCCCGATAAGCCTTGTATTACCGCCTTCTTCAACTGTTGGATAAAGTTGACTCAGATCGCCGCTTTCGCCTTGCGTACACTTGTGAGTAATATTTCTGTATATATCAAATCCCCATACTGATGCTTATGGTTCAAGTATGCACTTGGGAAATCCAAAGCACCTCTTGGTCTTGTGGGAAACCGATGGCGAGAGGATACGCTCACCAGGTTGAACGAGGCGCTGACTACATGGGTGGATGAACTTCCAAACCATTGTGCGTTATGGGTTCATGGTGCAGTATGTTTTGAGACGTACTTATCACTTCACAGTGAGATGGTCTCCGAACATGGATCACCCTCTCTTCGCAAGCCAAGCTACTACACTAGTCACAACATACTACATGGTCACAATTGTAGTTCACCGTCCATTCATTCCCATGCCTTTGGCGACTCATGATCTAGCGGCATTCCAGTCGCAGCAGAGACATAACCTCGTCGACCGACCTGATTTTCCATGGACTTGCCTCTCAATATGCACCAATGCCGCAAAAGCAACAGCCGCTATATGGGAGACCAATACTAAACTCCGTCGGATGATTAACATGACTAGTCTGGCCAACTCATGTTACATTTCCGCCGGTGTCCTCCTCGTTCACATCTGGCTAGTTAGAGCTATACAAAAGGCGGAGGGTCCTCGTATGTCCGATGAACGAAGGCAGGTATTCACCAGCCGGATGAACGATTTGATGGATAACCTCTCCAAGCTCATGGCGCGACTTGAGGAGATCTCGTCGAGCTTCGAGATTGCTCGTCAATGGCTGTAAGTCATTATTATAGGTGTGCGAAACTAGTCTAACATGAATGTCTCTCTTTCAGGAAGGAAATTAAGGACTCACTGCCTCCGGAAGATGCTTCTCCACATGATGCTTCCTTCTCGCACCAAGCAGATCTTCATACGTCAGATGGTCAGGATAGGACTTCTCACATGGATACTCAATACGACTTCGCAAGGCCGGATACCTTCGACGATTCGATTTTCTCACTGAACATTCCACCATCTTCCATGTCCGCCCCCTACGCAAATCCCGAAGAGGAGGTCGCGTATGCGGTTTCTGATACTAATTCACTGGTGGCTTCTGCTCCGATACCGTCTGATACCAGTTCTTCTCTCGCGAACGCACTCTATCCATTCAATCCTGCGCAGTCATGGGAATCGTCGAGGCCTGCTTCTAGTCAAGCTCAACGATTCTCTCAATCTTATCAGCCGACTTCTCGCGCCATCATACGCCGAGCTTCGTTGGCCCCTACTGGTGCAATACATCCCGAGGGTATCTCACCATTACGCCATTACCGATCGTCTTCAGACCTTGGGTCTTTCTCGGAGAGTCGTCGTCCGTATACTGCCGATTCGACGCTCGTAATGGATCAGCAAAGTTCGACACCTCACTTTGGTAACATGCCGCAACCTCCCTATATACTATACCAACAAATTCGACAGTCAGAGGAGGCCCTCGCGCCTTCCGCATTTCCATTGAAACGCGAGCGTAGCGACTCTGGACATCTCAGGGAGATATTTAGTCAGACGCCAATGGTCAGTCCTGCAATGGCTCGCACACGACTTCCAACATCTCCGATGCTTCACACGTCCCGAAGCCAGGGGAACCTTCAGCAAGCATGGGGTGGTGGAAGCCTTTCACAAAACATGAGGTAAGATTTCTTGGTCTATTCAACCTTATGCCAAGACATTGACGGCATACACCCAGAGTCTATCGAGGAGAGCGATCTTGGCGGGAATACGCGTCCCACGTAGACAAGCCCCGTCGAAACTCCTCCTTTAGTCCTCACACTGTCGCCCGTGTGGGTCCAAGTGGCCTCAGTGGCGTTGTCACGTCCCCTGAAGAACTGCTGACTGTGGGATACGGGACCCTGTACACCGCCGTTGAGAATAAGGAGGCGCAAAACCTTGGTTACCGAGGTGCACCGTCTTACTAACAGACTTCTTGTACACGAAATGTCATGCACGTCCATCCTTGACCGGAACCGGCCACATTAAGCCCTGGATTCAAATTTGGTCCAACTTTCATTCCCAATCGTGTTAGGAAAGTTGTTTATTCTACGTTTTGTTCTGTCCTGATCACATATGTTCATCTACACCCTGGTGGCAGTCTCTTTTCTTCTATGTCGTCACATAACACGGTTGCCTCATTGTATGCTTTCTTACAAGAACTGTCTGGAATCTCGCTGTGTTATACTTGTATCAATATATATATCTCCATCTCAAAACTGACGTACAGTATATCCCTATTAATAGTCTCGTCTTGCAAATAGCTATCATCACCGCTACCATACATAGAGAATCAATCGCAGGTGCTATAAGTAACACCGAGAGAGCATGGTGTGAATGTGGCGTCGACATGTGAAGGTATGTTTTGTTCAAATAGGCGCTGTGTCCACTTTCCTCTTCGCTTCCTGAGTCACTCGATCTTTAACGACTTCTTCTGCTCCTTGCCAAACACTCTTTCCTGTACGGGCGGAGTCTTCCCATTGAACAACAGGGCTGGAGGGCGCACGTTCAGCGACGATCTTTAGAGACGATCCGCCTGCTTCGAGTGCAGCCGTGTTGAGCGTGCCCACAGCAGACATTTGGGCTGAGGGCAATCCCACGACTTGCACCAGAATGAGTTGGATTTCAGGATGCGCGCGTTCGATTGTCTTATCTAAATATGTTGGGTGGAGCAGATGTTGGAGATCTACGAATAGGGCTGTAATTGGGTATGATTGTGAAGGGCGGTAGACGACAGCCAGGTGCGTGAGGGCTTGAAGGTTTGAGAGGACGTCCCAACCGACGGCTTTGTCTGCATCATCCGATGGCAGAGCGAACGGTGGTAGCGCATTAGGTGACGATGAAAGATGTACGCGAAGGCGCGTAACAGCAGGTCCTACGACAGTGGTGTCCCAACCATCGCGACACGCAAGCCCGAGCAAATGCTGCTCTTTTGGGCAATCAGGTGCTTGGATCGTACCATGGAGATACAACTGTTTGGAACTCGCTAATGTAAAACCGCACGCAAGGCTGTCAATGCCGGTGCATGCATCAAGGACATGCTCGATGGCCTGTATAGGCCCATGTGCGAAGATACCGAGGTGTTTAACCCGGTCATGTGCGAAAGCCGGTTGTTTCTGTTCGAGCGCGTACACGAAGGATCGGAGCGCTGGTGCTGTAGACAGCACGACAGTATGATAGAGGAATGGTTCTATCCAGTGGCGCGCCCAGGGCGATACCAGGGAGAGCTGAAGAGCCATCTTGGTGTCACAGGCGGCATACTCGAATATCTCGCGGAGGAGTTCGGTAGGCAGTTGGCTGAATATGAATGGTTGAGTTGTTGTGCAAGACATTTGTTCACTGGGTCTAGGTTTGGCACATTAGGAGATTATATAGACATATCGAGTGGCCATGGTACTCACATCGTGGTGAAGGGTATGCTGGTCTACTGGTGACCGTGCTGTGTGCAATACGTGTATGAAGATGGAAAAGATGCTGACCTGCTCCGATGGAAGAGGTGGGTATATATCATGCAGCCCTGACAAGACCAATTTTATCTCAGCATGTACAAAGATGCGTGTACTCGGGAGCCACCCTTCTTTTTTTCTGGTGGCACTGCGGTGTTCTATGGCGCTCTTGGCGTTCATCTTGAAGATTGGCGTATCTCTTAAACGCTCTCGCCTGCATCCTCGTTCACAAGAACGGCGACGAGGATAGCGACCAGGGCACTTAATTCCTTGGAGAACAGAGCCCAAGCGACGAAAGCTTGTGAAAAGAGGGTGGTGAAATGAGGGCTACTACCGAGCGGCAGCTCGGCCACATGGCGTCGGATGAGCGACTATCTAATCCCCGCGAGATCTGACCGCTACACCAGTTGACAAAAGCGGAAAGCATGGTCAAGAAACAGCACTCAAAATTTGGTTTGAGTATGATTGCTAAAGAGGCCGTTGGGAGGACACGCTACAAGAGGGTAATAGATAACAACAAAGTTCACCAACAGAAATACATCAGCCCAGCAATCACACACTCAGACCACCTGTCCTTATACCCCTGATCCTTCGTGAGATGTTGACGGTTCTCCATTGGACGGGGTGTTACCGTCTGCATTCTGAGTACTCGTCACCAGCGGTGTACCTCCGGTGGTATTCGGAGAAGCTGCAGATCGTACATTGCTGGAAGCTGCTGGAGCGGTTGCAGCTGCTACAGCAGCATCGACATTCAATCCCCGCGATGTTAATGCACTCAGAATGAATGCGAGTCCGCTCATTTGGTTCTGCTGCAAAGATGAAACGTTGATCTCCAAGCTGACCATCGTCCCATTCTGAGTGGTACCCTTTAGTACTGCAGCAGGCTGCGGTTGTCCGGGTGGTGGTGCATTCGCAACTGGGACAGGGATGATCCCAAGCGCAGAGAGCGCGGTTAGAGAAGTCACAGGAAGTTGAACAGGAATAGGTGACGTAGACGTCAAGGGTGCCATTGCCGGCGCTTGTGGTGTAATAGACGAAACCGAAGCATAAGTGGATGATGGTACTGTGGTTGCAGTTGAAACCGATGTAGGGGGATTTGTCGAAGTCGTTGTTGACGAAGGCGTGGTATATGAAGTTCGAGGGGTCTGCGAGAATACGGAGGTGCTCCAGGCATTCGGCGGTACAGGATTCGTCGCGTATGGAGAATATGTGTACTGGGAATTGTATCCCTGACCATATGCATATGTGTAGCCTCGATACTGCGTCGGATATGCCGAAGATGTTGGAGCAGTTGTCTGTGGAGGGTAATATGTTGCGCGAGGCTGAGGTGGATGAGCGGCTGCTGCAGCTGCTGCGGCCGCTGCTTTCTTTTCACGTTCTAGTCTGTCCAGTTCTTGTTTCGCCGCTCGTAGTTCTGCATTGATAGCGGCATTCTCATGTCGATCTGATTCAAGAATAGCTTGTGCCAGAACGTATGCCTGATCATCTGGTGCAGAACGCTACGTGCGTCTTAAAGTTAACTTTGGTCATCAGACCAGACACTATCAGGACGTACCTTCGCCGCACTGGTCCTCGCCTCCGTGAAACGCCTTTCAAGAGTCCTACGTCTCTTCCAACATTGAAGTGCAGATTTGGTTTCTGTATAGTCGTCACATGAGAGAGGAAACGAACATGGACACGATGATCATACCAGCAATTTCCTCTCGTAGAAGATCCTCCTCTGTGGCTTTCCTCTTACCCTTACCAATACCATGACTCATAGAAGCTAGATCTTCCGCAGGATGTTGGAAAACATGATATGGCAGAAGCCTCTTTACAACATCGGCTGCGTCCGTGAATGGGGTGTCCACGTCTGGGTTCAGGGCAGCGTTCTGATCTGCGGCAAGACTGCTTGCAATTCTGTATAGTGTTAACATTCAATGTATTGCAACGTCAGGAGATCAGCGAAAACGGTACCTTGCAGCGGATTGAGCGGCAGCTTCCTCGTCCTGTAAGCTCCTGCCCTTGAGCTTACTCCTTTTCCGACTCTCGAATACTACTTTCTCAACATTGGGCACGATCTTCGGTCTCGAAACTTGTTTTCCAATAATCCCATTTAGTTTGCTGCTTTCGCCTGCATTGTCTTCATGCGTTCCATTCACGGGAGTAGCTGGGGTCGGCACAGCGACGGATCCAGCAGGTGAAGGCGCGTCGATTGGTGTGAAATTGGGCAAAACATCGGTGACAAGATCTTTTGGCACCGTGGAAGGGGTTGTAGAATGGGAAGAGGAAGCAAGAGACGGGCTCTCGAGTTTCGACATTTCAGCCTCAGCCTTGTTTACTTTGCGCGGCTTTGGCGCTGTCCTCGTGGCCCGTGACGACCTTAGGGCAGGTTCGCTGGGAGTTCACGAATCTCAACAAGTGGGGGCTTTCCCTTTCATCGTGAACAAACCGAACCGCAGTAATGAGGTGATGTAGACGTGTAATAGTACAATAATAAAGGAAGCACTTTCTTCAACAGAAATGCAAACTGACACATCTGCAACACCTCGACAGTCTGTGCTTGAGTTCCTTTTTCGCGAAGTCATTGACCGACCGTTTCTCAGGAGCTGAGGACTGGTGAAATGAAAGCTTTATGAAATTTCAGTACATCCTTAGAGCTTTGCGGCAAAAGAAGTAGACAAAGCCACACAAAACTCAGAAGATTGGTGGCTCGTCTCAACTAGCATACTTTCTAAATCGAGACAGAAGTGTAACCTCACTTACGTAAGCAGGATTTGCTGAAAGCTCGATCGCAAAGTAAGTAGCTGGAAGGAGTTGTTGAGCTGCAGGCTCGCTTTCAACATGGCCCTCTCGAAACGGAAACGCACCCACGAAAAGGACGAGGACGACGCTGCTTTTTCTTTAGATGACGGAGTGTCTGAATCTGACTCAGACGTTGATATCTCCTCTGCACTTGTCGGCAAGAAACCTCGCTTGCAGCAATCCGACCATGAAGAGGATGATGAAGAGCTGCAGGAGATCATACGGCAGTCTATATCAAAACGAAATAAGAAGGGTGGAACGGATATGTTAAAGAAGACTAAAGGGAAAACCAAAATCACAAAGGGTGAAGTCGGTGGAGGCAGCTTTCAGAACATGGGTGCGTTCACAAATTTAAACTGCTTTGTTCTGAAATATAATAAGGATTATGTTTAGGTCTATACCCCTGGCTTCTGCGATCTTTGACCTTGCAGGGTTTCCGTATACCCACACCTATACAAAGACTCTCGATCCCTGCTTTACTCACAAACCCTCCTCGAGACTTGGTCGGCATGGCCCGTACTGGTTCAGGAAAATCATTGGCATATCTTATTCCACTCGTACAACGCCTGGGTGGAAGGCACTCTTCGACCTTTGGTGCTCGCGCTTTGATTCTCCTTCCTACTCGTGAGCTTGCACTTCAAGTCCTCAAGGTCGGAAAGGAACTGGCCAGAGGTTGGCACGCCGGTGATGGGGACCATGCAGGTGATACTAAGGATGCTGAAGACGGCAAGAAAGGACAAAGTCTTAGATGGGGCTTGGTCGTTGGAGGCGAGGGACTAGACGAGCAGTTTGAGATGATCACAAGCAATCCAGATGTGTACGTGGAATGTCTTGTGTCATGCTATGAACGCGATACTGACCATTTACCTTAGCATCATCGCAACGCCCGGTCGACTTCTGCATCTTATCGTTGAAATGAACCTTGATCTCAAGTCAATACAGTACGTTGTCTTTGATGAAGCCGACAGACTTTTCGAGATGGGTTTCGAAACTGCCCTGAACGAAATCCTTCATAAACTTCCCGCTTCTCGTCAAACCCTCCTCTTTTCTGCTACTCTACCTAAGTCCCTCGTCGAATTCGCCAAAGCGGGTCTTCAGAACCCGAAGCTTGTGCGTCTCGATGCCGAAAGCAAAATCAGTCCCGACCTCAAAATGGGTTTCTTCTCCGTCAAACCGACGGAAAAAGATGCATGTCTTCTCTTATTGCTCCGTGATGTTATCGGTGTCCCTCTTGGTTCCTCCAAACCTGAAGATGAGGAGAACTCAGAAGATAAAGGGAAGGGCAAGGCGAAACTGAAGTATTCCGAACAAGTTACTGCACCCCATCAAACCCTCGTTTTTGCAGCTACAAAGCATCATGTTGAATACCTTACCAACCTCATCACTTCTGCCGGCTATGCCGTCTCCCATATCTATGGCTCCCTGGACCAAACGGCGCGTTCTCAACAGATGGAACAGTTCCGTCGAGGACACACAAGCGTTCTTGTCGTAACGGATGTTGCAGCTCGTGGTATCGATATCCCGGTTCTCGAGAACGTAGTCAACTACGACTTCCCTCAAGGTGCTCGTGTCTTCGTTCATCGAGTTGGACGAACGGCCCGTGCTGGACGTCAAGGTTGGGCTTGGTCATTCGTCACCAACACAGAACTTCCGTATTTGCTAGACCTTCAGTTGTTCCTTGGACGACCGATCAAGAGCGAAGTCACTCACGGTGGGGACCGAGTCTATACCGAGTCCCTGGTGCTTGGCCCATTTGATCGTGATCGGGTCGACGGGGAAGTCGAATACATCAGGAGGCTGGACGAAGAGAATCATAATCTGCCGACTCTCCGTGAAGTCATGAGGAAGGGTCATGGCATGTACGAGCGTAGCAAAGGCAAAGCGAGTCAAGCCAGCTACAAACGTACCAAAGAAATGATCAGGGAGGGTAAATGGGGTATCGTCGGTACCGCTTCTGGCGTACATCCTATATTCTTCAGAAGCAAGGATGCTAGTAGTGCTGCGAAGATGTTGGAAGAGGAGGAGAGAAGGAAGGCTTTACTACAGGCTGTGAATTCGTTCAGGCCATCTGAAACAGTATTGGAGATTGGTGCAAGGGGAAATACGGAGACTGCGACGTTGATGAAGCAGAGAAGGAAAGCATTAGGCAAGGCTGTTGAACGTGCTGCGCATGCTTCAAGTTCAGCCAAGCCGATTGTAGAGGAGGTCGGTGAAGATGAGGCACAAAGCGAGGAAGGCGGGAAAATGGAAATGGCTGACGAGGAAACCATCGCGGTATGCAACACCTACGTTTTGGTGCATTATTTCCAATACTGATTGTCTTTCGTTCAGGCGGTGTTTGATCCCTCAAGTAGTAAACAGGGCAAGCGTGGGAGGACGAACCATCGTGATTCCGAATTCTATATGTCTCACTATCAGAAAGGTGCCATTGACGAAAAAGGGTATGTTGAAATTTCCTTTTTGGCTAGAGCATTAACCCAAACTGTCACCCATAGGTATTCACTTCGTGATGGAGCTACTTTCGCTGAACAGGCAAATAACGTCACTTTCGACCTCACTGGCGATGAGGCTCTTCAGGAACGCAAGCGTCGTGAACTTAGATGGGACAAGAAGAAAAAGAGATTCACCCAAGGTACCGGCGAAGGTGCAGACAACGTGAAACTCGTCAAAACGGAGAGTGGTCAGAAACTGCCTGCAACATATCGCAGCGGACGATTCGATGAATGGAAAGCGAAGAGTCGTGTCAGCTTGCCCAAAGTTGGGGAGCTCGAATCCGAGAGTGTGCATCGACGTGGCGGGTTCGGGCCTGGAGGACGCAAGTGGAAACACAATCAGGTTGTTGAGGCTAAACCGCTGGACAAGCTTAGCAAGGACTATGAGAGGAAGATTAGACAGCAACAGAAGAAGGGTGGAGGTGCTGGTGGAGACGAGGGCGAGCGTCGACCGCCGTCTGGCAAGAAGAGCACCGCTCTTGGAAAGCGCTCGGCAGGAAAGTCAGTAGGCAGGGTCAAGAACGAACTTAAGACTGTGGATCAGATCCGGAAAACGAGGAAGATTGCAGAGCAGAGGAAAGAGAAGAATGCCAGGCATGGAGGTAGGAAAAGCAGACGATAATGTGTTATCTTGTGTTGTACCCTATCATGTGTACTCTTCATCGCCATAGTTCAGGATCATCTCAGTCGTCCTGTCGACTGCTAAGCATTGCCAGGTTGTCCTCAGTCGAACGTGCTGGTTCTATGGATGGAACCGAGGTGAAGAACGAGCAATGATAGCACCGCTTGCAAGGTCTGGGAGTTGTCCGACTTGCAATACTGTCATTCTGTTGCGACTTCATGAACAAACAGAGGATATGTTATTGTAAGGTGGACATTTCAGCCTCGTAATCACAAGCCAACAATCACATTGTCATTCAGTCATTCTCGAATACATGTCCACACACGGCCGCTACTAGTACATACAAGGATCACATTGGACCCGAGAGATGGTATCAAGACGGTATAAATCCACTTTAAATGCATTCGGCAATTCAAACTCGTTGCAACCAATCGCCAAAAGAGTCATCCCAAACGAGGACTTGATAGATATCCACGAAAACTTCCAACTCTCCATACGGGATAATAGCTGTGAAATAATATTGATAAGAAAATAGTGACCCGTGTTGGCGAACTGCTTGAGAATTACCAGTGGAGCCGTCCTTGACTTTCCCGCAGTGAACTCCATTGCCGTAGATGGCTCGAACGGAATACAAGGGCGTTCCATCCTTTTCATAACCGACGCTGTGGATGTCATGTGTGGACCAATATACGGTCATGAGGGAGGAAGAACTCGAACTCACGCCACTGGGATAGCATCTCCCAACTTCGACAAACTGAAGGGTCCCTTACATCCTTTCCAACCGATAGCTGCGACATCGGCCGACAAGACCTCGTAACCACTCTTGATCTGTAAAGATGATCGTCATGAGCTTTAGGGGCTTTTCAAACCAACGAGGCAGAAGTCGCTCACATTGATTTCTTTGCCGTCATAGCTGATCATAACGCCAGAGAAAATTGAGAGAGAAGCCTTTCCAGGATCTAAAGATTATGTTCAATGGATTTCAGCAAAGAGAACAGGTGATAGGCTCACGAAGCCCTCCCTGTGATGGTATCATAAGTTCAGAATAATACGAATAGCGACAGGATTACTTACTTGGTATGGAGCGCGAGCAACCCAAAGGGGTAAGGCGTCCGCGTCCCAACCACCTGCGACGGCATCTTTGGATACTTTGTTGGCGACCTAGGGCTGCGTTAGGCGTCACGAACCGCTCTACAGAGATCCACATACCCAGGTTGGGGCTTCTTCATCCAAAAATGACCTATCAAACAGATCGTCCATTCGTTCAAACGGAATGCCGGGATCCTCGAGCTAAGAAGACATACTATTCATCAATTGATTCACATTTCGATAGGAATAAGTTCGCACCGTGCTATTCCACTGATTCTTGCAGCGCTGCTCAAAAGCATTTAGAGGTGGGCAAGTGGGAGACCAAGAGGTACCAAATTTCTGCTTGAGAGTATTCATCGTAACCATGTGATCAGGGTGAGTGAGCGTGGTAGGGGCAGATTTGAAGCTCTCATGGAAGAGCACGTCACGCGTGATCTGTCCGCTATCCAGGCGAGTCTCTGGCCTAATGATGGCTTTCTGCCACCAAGGCGTATTATAGTAGGTGTTGTTGGGCTGCGAGGTTCCCCATGGGTCAGGTTTGGGCTGACGAATGGAAGCTAGGAAATCAAGGTCGATATTGATGATGTTGTTAGACACCAGCGAAGATATCTCCCCCTGTAAATACGATCAAACAAGTGAGTAAACATCATGTCTTTAGATCTGACACATCTTATCGTACCGCCATCCAAAACAGAGCTATATCAGAGAGCTCGTGACGTTCATAGCCTCCTCCAACGTCTGCATGGGCACCGGGGAACCATATCTGGTAAAAGCATGAAGATATTAGAAGATAGAAGATGGACTACAAGGGTTTAAGGTGGAATTATACTTCTTTGAAGATTTGGCCATTTCGCAGCCCGCCAGGAGGCTTTACCCAGAGGGTGGGTAAGAACTTATCCCGGTTATCTTGTATAGAGACTGCATGGAGAGCGACGTCAATGCTCGGCGGAAGAAAATTGTCTTTGATATTGAGAACGTCGATGGCACCACGGACAGATCCGACAGTGTCCCATACACCGACAACTGTTTTCAATAATTAGCATTTACAAATTAGGACGGTAATGAGCACTATGCTAACGGGATAGTGAAGTCTCGACCCACGACACGTGTGCCGGGCGGAATGTTGGGTTGAATATTATCGTAGAGCTCTTTCCAGATCTGGAAGAAGAATCCAAGCTTCTGTGTTTCCAAGAGTCCAATGGATTCCTATGGTGTTTATCAGATGCTGTGACATTCCACGCAAAAAGTTAGCGTTCACGTACAATTAAGGCAGTAAGCTTCCTAGCCGTATATGCACCCCTTCAAAGCATTATGTGGATAAGAGTATTGATATTGATGAGAGAAGAAACAAACCTGGAAAATCTGCAAAGTGTGTCAGCGTGAATCAAAGCAAAGTAAATAGAATTGGACCGATAACACCCACCCAAATATGCAGACACGATCGCCCTTCTGCAAATTCTGTGCTATATAGACGTATCCGTCACGTATCTTGCTTGCTGGACAATAATAGACAGCATCAGCAGCATTACCTCGGGCATAAGGCTCTTGACTGACCAACAGCGGTTCCCAGAGCCTCTGTATATTCACAATTATTATTCGATGTTGATCAACTAAAAATATTGACGTACGCAAAGAGGCGGTGGCTGCGTTGCCTTCACCGTTGAAGTCGGCCTCGCTGCCAACTCCGCTCAGATACAAGACTAATTGCTCTTCTCCATTGCTATTGGCATGATTTAGTTGATGAATGGAGGACGTAGTGGAAGTTACTCACTTTGTTGCAGGCTTGATGGCACGAGCTGAGAATTACAATAGCGTGGCATGATCGTTATCAATTGAGTCCGTAGAATCAATATTCTCGAGCTTACAGAGTCGTAGAACGTTGGTCGCATTCTGATGGCCGCTTCCACCGCCACCAACTGCTATGAAGGAGGATGAATGTGAACCATGAAGCAAATTTTATATTCTGTCTCCCACTCACCACGCGTTCGACCACTGTTGGCAGCACTCGCCGGCACGGCTGTCCCACCTTGAGCGGCTGCACGTTCTACAGCGGCGCGCACGTCTGTTTATTAAAGCAGCATTGAACGACGAGAATAGTGACAATATGTGGCGAACAGCCTACCGGATTCCCCGACAGAAAGAGCTCCGTCGTTTCCAGTGCCATCGCAGAAGACGAAGATGGTCCTTGAAGGCATGTTGTACTTCTCGTCTGTATGTCCGGAGGTGTGTGTTGAACAAATCCTGTAAATCATCCAGAGCTATATAGGCAAACCCGCGCTAATTCAACCTACCCTCGGTTTGGATACAATTCATTAAGCACAACGAACAGGTGACCATGACATCTGAGGGTGCAGACCCCATCGGTCTTTCAGAACGGCCGTGGGGTGAGTTCCCTGCAGCAGTGACAGTACTGAATGTTTGAACCTGAAAGTCGGTACTCCATTACTCGATGCATCGACGGCTGGGACGAGCCACCAATGACATGTTAGACGAGCAACTGAACATGCGGAGAAGAATACCGACTTATATTCCGGACGGATGCCTAGATCAGAGGAGATTCGAATTTGCCGGAGGTGTCTATTAACTTCTACGCCACATCCTTCTGAAGGTCGCCAGCGGCTGGCATGCGTTAGTGTGACTATGTCCACATTATACTTCTCAAGAGCGGTCACGATGACAGTTGCATGCCCTGTGTTCACATACCGATATTTGCCGAGCCTCCAAGTCGGTTCGCTATATCTGCTTTCTCGAATATTGTCGACCTATCTTTATGCAATTGCTGTAACAGACGACGCACCAACACGTAATTCGCATGTCTTGTTATGGCCCTCAGAATGTATGTGTGGATACAAATCGTAAAAGGTCTCAATGCTCAAGCACGCAAGCGCTGAAATCGAAGAGACCTAATTAGGAGTTGAGAACCACAGGTAACTCCCGAGCTTCCATGACTGTGTAAATGACAGCTAGTCCCCAGTTTTGAGGGGAAAGCACTGATCACAGGCATTCAAACTCGTTACGGCAGCTACTCTACATTGTGCTCTGGACGACAAGTTAAGGCTGTGACTCAACTTGAAGATTGTCCTTATAACTAATAGTGGGGCACACAGTGCGCCCTAACATTTGAGTCGACCATAGACTCACTACAATCTAGATCTGGTATACTATATGGTTGATTTCCTACTTCCATCTGACCCCTTGACGACTTCAAGACAGGCTATTCATAATCTCACAGTAGGCTGAGAATGACACCATCTAGATTCAACAATCTGGACTGCCAATACTTGTTCTTCTTTGTCGTGTATCACCTCTTTATAATTATATTCCTTCTGAAGTTTCATAGCTACTCTCTTAGACATATATACCCTCCTTTCGATGGGTGTACACCAGTCATTAGCCCCAACATTGACTGAGAACGTTACTTTCTATCTCATTCAGTGAAAAGGGTCAAGATGGTCTGTAGACTTCCTTGCCGGCTCAGTGACATGTGCCTTGCACTATCGTGCGTCCTGAAACCTCGTCTACTGCTGTGCTCTATCCCATTTTGCACCCTGTCCTGGTACTACCCGAACATCTGGCCTGTCTGCAAGTAGATCTACGCCAACGCTTCTGAGAGCATTTACGCACCACTCAGGGTATCCTTCATTACCAAAATACTGAGCGAAGAAGGTTTTGAGGTACTGGGGGAATGTTCCGGCGATGATTGCATTTCGCACTCCACCCATCACCCGCGCTTGAAATACGAGGTTATGTTGAGTGATGGCTGTTCAAAGGGTGAGTGAAGACTAGGTGACAATCCAAGATGATAGGACGTACCGTGAGCAGCAGCAGTCTCTAAAGTGACTATATGATTTAGCATAGCACGAGATTGACCATCGGAACATGTTGGACAAGGACATCCTTTCTCGATGGGCCCGAAGTCTGTCGCATATTTGCTAGATTCTGAGTATAAAGAGTTTAGACATGGTAGTCTTCTCAGCTATGCATGATACGCACTGAGATTTAGAGGTCCGTTGAATGTCAATGCCACGCCGAATCGAGCTGTTCGTGTCGGGAAAACGCAGTCGGCCTTTTCAACCATAAGTATCCAGATGTGCTACCGGACGATGCAAAACCTACCATATCCACACCCAACGCCACGCATACGAGCAAGTCTACCCTTGATTAAGCAATCAGAAAGTGAGCGATGGCAGGAGCCGTACCTTCCGCAAAGCCAATTCCCATTGAATATCTTGGCCCTAACGAAGCTAGGTTAGAACGAGGAAAGGAGCATCAGGTTAAAACTCATACGATCTTCAGGTAGTTTATCTGTGCATTGCTTGATTCTAGCGAAGCCACATCAGGTATGATGAGGTTGTCTGATTCTTCGACTCACACTCTCCAGAATATATCTAGAAATAAAATATTAATGTGCATAAACATCGTCAATCGCTGAGGGTGCAGACCTTTCTCTTCTCCTCCACTCAACCCGCCGATCGCATATCCCGCGACACGATCCTTTCTCTTGATCATCTCATCTAGACATTGATCTCGAAGGTCTGGGTCAAGTCCACCTTGGACGATAGCAAAGAGGTTTTGGGTCTCTGTTTTGCCGGACTTCTCGTGCGTCTCAATACATCGATCGAGCCAACGTATAGTTCGCCACATAGCTTCGCCAACCCGTGGTCCAGTCGTCAGACTTGATACTGAAAAAAAAAGTAGGCTAAGTTGTCGATAAAGCGATTCAAAGGTGAGGCCGCACCTACATCATCTAGCTGCATAATGATATCTGCACCAATCGTGTGTTGTATTGACATGCATTCTTCTGGCTGAACAAAAGGTGCTTGTAAGTTAAGCGGTATTCTTGTTAAGGTCAACCACAAAGCTTACCGTCAACATGGTCAGTTCACCGTCAAAGGGGCTTGAGAATAGAGCGCCTTCTTCGGTGATCTTCGTGAATTTGCTCAGAGACACTAGTTGGAATCCGCCACTGTCCTGGGCAAGCATCAGTAGAAGGCGTGTCCTAAATTGTACGCGAACATACAGTAAGAAGGTTATGGTTCCACCCTTGAAACTTATGGGCTCCTCCTGCCTCCTTCACGATCTTCATACCAGGGCGCAGGTTCAGGTGATATGTATTATTCAATATCAAGTTAATCCCAAGTGCCTCGACTTGTTGCGACGTCAGGCCTTTGATCGCAGCTTGTGTAGCTACCGGCATGAAGGTAGGAAGAGCCGTCGTTCCATCTGCCAATAAGGAGTAGAGTAAAGGACCGCGCGATTCACAAAGCAAATGAATACAGACGAGAAAGCTTCAATCTAGATACCCTGGCCTTTGTCGTGGGACATTTCGCAACGATTTCGAATTGCATTGCTCGAGGCAAGCCCTGTATCAACGTTTTGGTAAGGTTCTGCAGATTGAAGTGTGCGTTTTAACGTCAAGTGCGAGTGTCAGACGTCTTTTATGTTTTGGCAGCCAGATGATATATTTGAAAGTGTATTCTTGAGATCGAATAGAGGTGAGCGTGAACAATCCGAGGGTGCAGTGCCTTGGACGAAATATTAACTTGCATCGGAAACACTTTGATCGAGTCACACTTGGGTGAGAGTTGTTTGGACTTGTTGTGCCATAGCTTCAACGCGCTTGCCTGATTAGTCCTCTCAATCGCAAATAAGGTAGTCACTCAGACAACATCGGAATGCACTCCAAAATCCCATTTGACAATGATCACAAAAATACAGAGATCTATTCCAGTCAGAGAGATTGCTACGATGTAAGGGAATAGTCGACAGAAAGTCAGGAAATCGAATGTATACAGAGGGTAGGGTATCACAATGAGCAAACAGAGAGGGCATGAGGGAGGTTGAACCATTGGAAAAAAACGTTCGTTCGAAGAATTGATACACTGGTGAAGAGAGAGATCGGGAAAATATATGTTGAACGGGAGGATGAGATAGATGATGAGAGATGGGAGATTAAAAAAAGAGATGAGAGAGATGAGGGACACATGAGGTGAGTGGAAGATTCTACATGCCGTTCATGTCGTTTAACCAAGCAAAAAAAAAAGGAGAACCATAGCTTCAGAAACAAGTCAATGCCATACAACCCAACCAAGCCATCTCGACGGCAGCACGCCCGATAGGTGTGAGGAACGATTCAACCTCCTCGATAGGATCTTCCTCCTTGATGGGCAAAACAGGTTCGTTTTCCGGAGGTTTGCACAAACCGAGGACGGTCAGACCTTCAGCCAGGAACTCCATGCCCGCTCGTCGAGAATGACACACACCAATGATGACGTCGTCCAAAGCCTTCTCTCGAATCGACTTCGGTGGGAGGTACTTGGTTGCCTCGGTCATAGAGCCAGTCACAGAAAGACCATAGTCAGGCAAACGCACGCCTGTCTCGCGTAGGTCGGCATAGCAAACGAGGCGAGCACAGACGCGGAAGGAGGAAAGGGAAATGTGCGCTCCATTATGACTAGACGATGAGTTGGAGAGAACGTGAGTCTCCGCTCTAGTCCTTTTCTTGTCCCCCTTCTTCTTCTTCGGATCCTCTTGGAACGGCACGTAGTAAACAAGAAGATACTGACGTTCCTCCACTGGTACGATGTACGTCGCTGGATCCTCGTTCTGTTCAGCGGAAGCTTGATCCGTCTCACCGGGCCATAAAGGAAGCAACATATAGAGCGACTCCGAAGGAACGTTTGCGAAGATGTTTGTACTAGACGCGTTCTTCCGAGATTTATGCTTGGGATTATAAGGCTTAGAAGGCTTGAACGAAGGTAGAAGACCAACATCCTTGAAGGATTCGTTCAAAGTCTGGATAACACGTTCCCGCTCTTCTTGCTTTGAACGTGGAGCCATCGTTAGCCAAGGAGGCGTATAGTTCCCTTCAAGAGCAGCCGTAGAAGTGCCTGTTGCTGTCGGCCTCGAACTGACTTTATTTCCACCTTGCCCCAGCAACTTCCTGCGTAAAGCGCCAACCAAAGAATGCGACGACATGTCTTCCTGCGGACGTTGCTCCGAGCGTCCACGCACATACTCGAGGTACGACGAATCCACAGTAGCAAAGGCTTCTGCATGGGAAGTCCTCGGAGGGTCAAGTTCATCATCATCGAGGTCCATACGATCCGTAAGCGCCGCTGTCCTCGAAGACATTGACGTCTGTGTCAGCTCCGATGGAGATTTGGCAGGGGCGTTACTCGTATTTGTAGGAGACGAGGCGGAAGGGCGTGATTCGACAGGCGACGGGAAAGGATCTGTCACATTATAAGAGAGTGAGGTCGCGTGACCGCGATTGTCAGCTTGACGCAGAACAGGTGATTGTGGTTGCGACGAGGAAGGTTCAGGGGAGCGGGAGGGTGATTTGGCCATGGCGGACGATGCACTGGTCGAAGCAGTTGATTGCACACTCGTGGTGTGGCTCGAAGTTCCCACACCTGAAGTAGCACTCGATGCATTCCCATCCTCATGACGCCTTCGGGACTTGCTTCTACCGGATCGAGAAGACTGACTAACGTTGTCCTTCGAAGAGTTCGTTGCAGTCGTTCCGGCCAAGCTTGCTCCGGGTCTGTGAGGCCTATCCTCCAACAACCCATGTGAGTTCAACTTCGATGTCGTTCGCGTGCTCGTATACTGTTCTTGCACCTTTTTGGTCGCAAGGAGAATACTGATACTCGCGCTCATGTGGGATGGTGTTCGTCGACGTGCTGCTTGACTGAAGAGACTATGGGCACGGAAGATGGAGAAAGCGACGGCTCGCGAGTGTTTATGAATGACGGAATGAGGGCCACCGCGTTTGTTTTCGAGGGAGAAGGGATCGGCGATATGTCTGATGTTAACACGCTGTTGAGGTGCCTTGTCAGGTTGGTCAGCTATAAAGTAAGACACATTATGAGTTAAGCACAAAAGTGATAATCATGAGGGGAAGTGCTTACATTTCAGAAGCAAACGATCGACCTTGAAGCGACCAATATGTGCTTGCCTCCAGATCTCCTGAGTACCTGGCTCCATCGGTTTACGCATCTCCGCTTTGCTAAGAGGGCCAAGCGCAGCCGTCGACGCTCGGGGACCCTTTCCATCATTCGATTCCATCCTGAAACTCCATTCCAGCCGCCTCTCGTTGTAGGCATCATCGGCATCTCTCAAGTGCTTCGTGAAAGCGTCTTCTCCAGATGCGGTAGTAAAAGTACTAGGACGTCGACCTTCTACCATCGATGAACCAGGATGGACCATGGAAGGTGCCCATGATCGTCGAGACGATGCACTCTGCGGGCCAGAGAGGATGTAATCCATGTTGAAACCGTGGTAAACGTCATTGGCGGGACCCTCAACAACAGGTTGCTGTTCATCGTCTGCAAAAGGTGGCTGTTGGAACTCCAACTGTTCAGACTCATCCTGTTGAGCAAGACCATGAGCTTCTAAACTTCGAAAATCGGCTTTGGTTTCGGGATGACTGGCGGCACCATTGTTGAACAGGTCGACGGGACTCGTGTTTAGGTCGTCATCCATACTTCGACTGGCGCGTCGAGCAGTTATTGTTGCCATACTGTCCTCTCGATCCCTAGAGGGTCCAGAAATGCTATCTCTAGGTACAGCACCAGGGATGTTCCATGGTACGCTACCGCGCCTCTCGGGTGACGGTTGCTCAGGCCCAACATAAAACGTATCTACCTCCGGACCCTCGCTATCGTACTCGTGGCGGGAGAACGTAACAGGTGAGACAGAGACATCTCTGGAGTCGCTATCTTCTCCATCTTCCTCGTTGATGCTCATTCGTTCCGAGTTGAGGATGTTGCCTTGCCGGTAACCATAATAATCGAAACCACCTGAAACACCAAAGGTGTGTTGTGATGCCGAGTCGGACAGCATGGTACTATCATCGACAGCGTTGTGGCCCTGAAGATCAAACTCAACGTCAGTGTCCAGTTCACCCTGATCACCATCTTCAGGATCAGCTTCAGAATCATCCACGCCGCTGTCCAATTCTGAACCAGTGCCAGGAGATCTCTGTTGTCGTACCTGAACAGGAGAAGCAGGTGCTGAAGGGTCTGAAGCATCTGGAATGTAGACGTTTGTCGGTAGTGAGGGACGTCGAGAGCCGTCGTCGATAGCACGCATTTTAGAGCGGGATTTCTGCCTCACGGCGTCATCTTCATCTTCGTATTCGTCATCACCCATATCTGGGTCCAAATGGTCTTTGACTTTCTGTTTGCCATGCCGAGTTTTGGTGTATGAGTTTGGTGGCTTTGTACCACTGGGACCTGAGATGGAGGGTCGAGGAGTACGATCCAGGTTGATGTTGCCCGGAACCTGGGTCAACGGGCTGATCATGTCAGAGGTGTCGGCCGGGTAAGAAGAGGAAGGTAGGGGAACTCCGAAGGTGAAGGTAGACAAGCCTGAGTACAAGTCATCGGCAGTATTTGGAAGGGGATAAAAAGTGTTCTCCGTTTGAATGGAGACAACGGGAGGAGCGTGAGCATGAATGGCAGGAAGAGAAGTACGGCGACCAGAAGAAGCGGTGGCAATAGAGGTGTTGCTAGGACGTCGTTGCGTAGAACGACTCTGCGGGTAAGGCGTGGCACGATTTGAACCGTTGCTAGAGGACAAAGGTAAGCGTCAATACATGCTTTGTTCCAAGCACGGAATACAAGGAAAGAGCGCACTGGCCGGGTATGGATCTCTTCCTGGGGGGTGGCAGGCTGTTTGGATCGTCATTGAGGGAGCGATTAGTGGCAATGGGGCGCGATATCAAGCGGGAAAGATCCTGCTTGGGATCGGAGGCCATTGATGTGTCCTGTATTGAGTAGGCATATTGGGAGGAAGAAGAAGCGGACATCTGGTCGTCAAGGGCAGCGGTTGCAGAGGGCTGAGTATGCAAAGTAGCGAGAGGAGCTCTGCGCTGACTGCCAGAGGACAGAGTGGAAGAAGAAGGCGAAGACGTGATAGAAATGGCACTGATAGATGGAATACTGGTACGACGATAAGCTATGGGAGAGTTTCCAGGAGAAGAGTCGTCTGCGGGTCGTCGGTCTCGTCTTAGAAGAAGCATCGAGGGCGTGAGGGAGAGGAAGAGAAAGGTGGAAAGTCAAGGATACCAAGGTTATAGGAGGGGGAGGGACATGGACAGAGAGGAGAAGAAGGGCAGACAGAGCAAGAGACTTGGAAGGACTGCACTCAAGGCCTGCCAGTGTCAAGCGCACATCCCGAGCGCTGCAGTCTGCCCTTTGACGCCGAACATCACTCCTGTCACCCGTCACACTCTGTCACCGTTTCATATACACGTGCCCTCCATGCCTTGTTCCCGATTCGGTCGCTGCTTCTCCGCGATCCTGCCATCGCTGTCTCTCCTGCCATCGCTGTCTCTCCTGCTCGTTCGGGCAAGAATGTTCGTCAAGTCTTTTTTTTCGTTAGACGACAAAGACTTACTCGCCTTCGCTGTCGTCTCACTTACGACATCCGATCACCAGCACTCCATCCCGTGTGTCATCATGTATTCCGGTATGGCCAGTTTTATGTCACATCTAGTAGGTTCCTTAGTACTCACTCTAATGATTTGACCCGATACCGCTTGTTAAAATCCCCGCAGGATAGGCAAAACATTGCCTTGGCATTTACTGCCGCATCTCCATCCAACATTTGACTCTTTCAGCGATGTCTGCGCTGACCGTTATCCCCGCTCTCTTGTTTGGTGCCCTCGAATGTCTCGGGACCCTGCACTGTGTCTCGCCCAACGGGAGGGTCTCATCTGCTGCCATGGTTCTGCTTCAAACATCAAACAATTCAACGCTTACGAGTTGCCCATCATCCATCATGTCTCGTCTCGGCTTTTCCGTTCTTCAAAGTCATCTCAGCGCCAGACTCACCATCTTGCACAGGCAACGTCTCATAACGCTCACGCGCGTTAATGCGGGGTACGCGGCGGTCAAGGGATGGATTCTGAGCAAGTTAGGCAACACTATACCAAAAGTATGCATTTCCACGCGTCCGGCTTCGTTGAATTCACCATCTTCCCTGCTGGAAGATAATGTGATTCCCCCCCTCTCTTTTTTCCCCCACCTTGTTTGCGAGAGCTAGAAAAGTGCTCTATCGGCCCATAGGATAGTTTGCCCACGCTTACTTTCTCCATGCTCTGCCCCATCTTCCTTGCTTATACGATCACCTTTCTAATGAAGTTCAGAGCCGCTTATAGTGTTCAATAGCACCCTATGTTGGGAGAATATGAGTTGCCAAAGAGGTCCTTTTGAAAGCGGTTTAAGGGCTTCCTCAAGGTGCGTCGCCAGTCTCTGGATATTCTGAGTACACATTTAAGGTCACTTGCATCATAGCAGACGTCTTCACCCCAGACGACCATTTCTGTCCTTGGCGTGTCCATGGTTTTCCGGTATGTTCCAGAGTCTCGTCCTTCTCTTCATCGTTCTGCACTGGAGAATCCCAAGCACCCGTGATCCGCATTCACTGTCACCCAAGGGTCGTCCGTGCGACATGTATTTTATACATCTACATTGACGACCATTTCTTGGTGGTACTCCCAATGTCGTATCATTCACCTAACGATGACCAGCCTGAATATGGCGACTTGGATACTGCTTTGGACTAAATCTCGCGCGAATTATCCGGTCGGCCTGCGTGTATCGCCGATTTTGGCCAATGGGAGTCGGAGTTTTCAACGTTCCCACTTCCTTCCGTCAGCCCGGAACAAGTTATTCGTAATCAACATGTTCTGCCTCTGCTCACTGCATCCTATCGGTCGTCTCTCTCTCGGCTCCGGCTCGGATCCTAGCTCGAGTTTGGACCCAACTCTTCTGGAATCGTATCAGTCATCGCACTCTGGCACCCGAATACTACATCTCGTTTTCTCATCCAAGTCTCAGACATCGTCACACGTCCTGTTCTGCATCATCCCTGACTCCGGTCTCACTCTTGAAGTCAATCTCAGTCTCACTATTCAAGTTACCCTCTTCTCATATCATCTGCCATCTAATCATCGAGTTACGAATCGACTTGTGTTAATTCCCAAATCCCTTCGTTTCTTTGTTACACTGCTATTCCGGTCAGCTTCCTTGCACTGCACGCTTCGCCCCCCTCCTAACAAATGAACAGTCAGGACAATATTCAGATCTGGATAGTCCTCGGATTTAGGTATTCTTTCGAAGTACAACTAAAGGCAGCCTCTTTCTAGAATACACATCCAGGAATTTTCTAACTTCAACGCACCCACGACTCCGACGTAGCCGATTTCGACAAAATCCTTCGAAGACCTTTGCACACTTTCTTTTAAATTAACGTCTTGGAATTGGCGCTTCCATTCTCTGGCTGACACTAGCCGCGTATGTCATCATTGGTACCGCATTCGCTGGTCCTCACATCGAGGACCCACTTTGTGATATCCACCTCGCTTATCCTAGATCCAGGAGCATGTGAGCCCAGACTAGATACATCTAGGGTCTATAAAATGATGCCATGGGAATACGCTAGTGGTGTGGACTGTACGTTAGCGACCGTTAGCGAGGAAATGATGACGTATTGTTGCCGGGTGGGGACGAATTATCAATAGTTGTCAATGCGAAGCGGCGAGTCGGTGTTTAGGTCCATTCAAATTTTGATGTGTCTAGAACATATGAGATCATTTTTACTGTTCAACGTGGACTACACGTGTAAGCCGTGTGTAACACTCCACTCGCGTGATCGAAAAGGTGGCACACATCGTGGCACGAGTTCAACGTTCAGGCTAAGCGATAGTGACATATAAGGCAACGCCTTTAGTTTCTAACAGCGACAAATATGGTTGCCCGAGCTCCTGCCTCAACGTTCTGGTGAGTTACGTTATGTTCAAGAGGATCAAGGACGACAACAAGAGGAATTCAATGCTCATATGTTGGGTATCAACAATTTACGTACAAATTCTGATGGAGGAATGAATGGTGGTATGTTGTTATGTTTTCCGTACCCTAAATGTTCGTAATGGTTATTAATCGCTATATCACCAATGCGGCGCCTAGGTCGCCACAGATCCGTCACCAATCCCTCAACGTCATATCCTCAAGCCTCGAGGTGCGGATGCCATTGCGCTGTGCACTCGCTCCGCATCCTCAAGCCTACGAACGTTATAAGATCCTGCTCCTTCAACCATTATAAATAACCGCTTGGCCCTCTGTGCCCAGTTCATAGCGATATGCAAGTCCCCGTAAATGGTTAGAACTTGACTTCCAATGAGCAAGACACGGGCGTACTCCTTGACAAGGCCTTCCTCCTCCGCTGCTGCCAAAGCTCTTTCAAGTTCGTCGAGCGAACTTCGCTCTGGCAAGTGTGGTGTATCTAACGTATCCAGCCTCTCGATCAACCTCCCTATCTGCGCCCTGCGTGCATCGCTTTGCCCGAGTTCCGCCGCAGGCGTACTGCAAGTCGCGCAACCGCAGGTGAAGTACCTTGTTCGCGACAGGTACGCCTGCCGCTCGGCCTTGGGTAAACAAAGGTCCATGTACGTGATCGTTATCTCCTCTCCTCCGGCGATGTCATTCATGGCTCGCAACTCTCCTTCGAACGTCCCGAAATTGAAGAAGTAATTTGCGACAGGTGCGCAGTCGTGGTTCGCTCTCGAGATAACTGGAAAGCATCCCACGAACGACTCAGACGGCTTTGGGTCTGGCTTTTCCGTGATACGAATCTCCAAGCAATTTGTATTCAGAATACCAGGGACAACATCAAATGGCGGTGGAAATGCGTTCTGCAACCCGAGGATGGACCTGCGGGCTTGTTGAGACAGCCGATGGATTGCCGCTCTATAGAAAATCCCGTTGTCGTTTTGGTCTGCCGCACAGTTCACTTCACGGCGGGCGGCGTACACCGGCCGCTCCCTGAATATGAGCTCTCCAGCTGAGATCGACCGGGTGGCTATCATTCCAACGCCCCTGCCCGGAATTTCCTCTAGACGAAAGCTCAGGTGGTGTGGGAGAGGCAGCGCAGGCGTGCGCCATACTGGCCACTCAGCGATGGCACGCACGACGTGGTAGGAGTCGACGAACACCATATTTGGGCTCTCTGCTGGTATGTAGAGGAAACATGATGCTCCGGGGTATCGCGTGTCACTTGCGACGATGTACGGGTTCGTGGATATGACATTGGTAGTATTATCGTTCTCAGCGAGCATATTCCTAGCTGTAGATTCGTTCATCAGCACGCAGAGGAACGGCGACAGGTAAGGACCGAGGCCTCACCTTCTGGTTGGTTATTACTTATTTCTTCGGCCACGACCAGCGATCTCAATGAGTGAGTCAGTGTTTCCATTACTGACAACTCGGACGACTCACCCTGAACTTCGAATAGCAGTTCCTAGGGAAAGAGCGGTACGTCCTTGAAGGGCCCCATAATTACTGAATATATCTCAGGATCGAAAAGCCCTTCTACATGATGCATCAGCGTGTTAATGTGCTTGTCCAAGCGAACCACGAGAACATTCACGAAGAGGAACGTATATAGACCCTCTGGCCCATCGAGCATGAAGTTATCGAGCCATCGATAAAACCTAAAAAATTGCAGGCGCGTAGCAGCTGGGTCGCGATGGCGTTATGGATAGGTTAGCTAAAGTTCCAGATGATTCAGCGGCGAACCCCTAACACATGGCATCAGTTGGATATTATTTCCCTCACGACCAGCGGCCGTTATTCCGGCATCCGCAGATTCCAGTCGATCGAGCGATTTCGAGCGAGCCAGAACTGGGCAAGACTATTCACTTATTGTATGCGACTTCTCGTGTGTCAACGGTATGAGAAATGGATAACATGACCTACCCGCGAGACACATAATCTTGGCATGCCCTCGGTTCGAAAATACCAAATTCAATCGCGTTAGTGACTCCAAAAGGTGCTCATATACTGCTTAGCACCGGATTCCGTCCGTGTTTCCGATCCTCATGTCCGCCGCTTGTGCCTAGCGTCCGCTGTCACGTTCCGCAAGATCTTTATCGAAGGGAAATCCCACAGACCTGTATACGTACGCCATTATCATCGTGTCGTCGTGCAGCGCGGGGCCTGAGCCGTACAAATATACCTCGACTCTGTTGACTTGCCATCATTCCTCGTTCTTATTGTTTCAGAAGTCGAGACAATAAACCCTCTGCCCACATTATCGCTCGGTCAGCCTCGATAACGAGGCTTTCGGTTCCTATTTCCGCCCAAGATTAACTCGCTGTAGACCATTTGGAGCATAGCACTTCACCAGTCCAACTAACACCAAAGACAATGACCGAACGATGCTTATGCCTGCAGTGGATCTCGGCGAAGTCCGTCACTAGCTTCGTCGTTATCGGACCTTTAGTAACCGGCGGAGCAACAGTATTCCTCTCAGACGGATTCGTACCAGCTCGGAAATACTTCGACAGACTCCCATTTATCATATGATTCCGATAAGCAGCAGGCCGACTAATCCGGTTCTATTTCTCGACCGCTTTACCTATTTATTACACATCAATTCATTCCTTTCAAGTCATGCGGACCGTAGCTAACTAATCGTCGCTGGCAAGCAGTCCTTGGGCCTCGGACTTTGTCATATTGAACTGCATTATCTGCGATTGGCAGTCTTGTCGTGAGCATCACGAGTGAAGCGACCACTATATGGTTCCTTGTAGGTACCGATATCCGAAATACATTGCACGATGCTCTGAATCTGTGTAAAGTCAATTACGCAGCCGACCTCCACGTGTGCATGACCGCTCGATGCTGTGTGTGCTGTTTGTACCTATTAGAATCCAAAGCAATTGCCTTTTATGGATTCCTAGGAAGGCGTTGCACTTTCGGCTCAAATCAGCTTCTCGTTGATGCAAGGCGGTGGTAGTAGTATGGAGATATCCGCGAAATCCAATAATACATCCGTCTATTAGTGCAGCATATATGTAGAATCAAAGCACGTATGGGCATGGGGTAAGAGTATACATAAACCTACGAGATACAGCCATTATGACTCTTAACGAGCGTCGTCAAACAACTGCAAAAGAATAAATCAACATCGTTTAGCAAGAAAGATACTCGGAAGGACATACGTAGAACGGCGTTGATGCATCCATCATTTTCGGGATTGTTGGTGATCTGGGCGTACTTCCCAAATACAACTTTTCCTCCAGCAGTCACCATACCAAGCTCCGAAACATTGACCTCGATAACGGTACCCTTGGTAAGAACACCGAGTTGGGTATACATTGGTGACTGTGGGTTTTTCTTGACACCGAGGATTTGCAACTGGAATGTTGCTTTGAGGTCAGCTGCGACATGACGTTAGAAAAAGAACCAAGGGAAAGGACTAAACTGCGACGTACGATGTGTGACATTTGCTTTCTTATACCGAAGTGCCATTGGTCTGACGAATCTCTCCATTTTCACCGGTTTTCTCGTGAAACCCTCTCCAACGAACGTCGCCTTCGTCACCATCCTCTTCCATGCCTTCTTCTTGCTCTTTCCAGTCCGCATAACCTTGAACATCTCGTCTTCCGCAATCCCTCTGACTTTAGGCAACGGCACAGCATACTTGGCAGCTTTATCTTTTCGTTTCTCCTTGATGGCAGTCGATAATGCCTTGGCATCCTTCTGTCCCTCGCGATCGAGAAGGTATGTGGGCAAAGCACCATCAGGAACAGAGCCGGAGTCTTTTTGTTTGACATTTCGCTCGTCATGTGCTTTAAGAGTTTTCTTGAGTTGAACCTTCTCGGCATGTCGCTTAGCGTGAAGAAGCTTGGCTTTCAGACCAAATAACTTTTGAGCGGTTGCGGACGAACGATGTGCTTCACGTGCTTCACGCTTGCGCCTGTAGAAAGATCATTAGTAAATACACGAAAGAGATCGGAAAAAAATGCGCACTTTCGCTCATAGTAATCTAACCGTCGTCCATGTCGTTTGATATGCTCCTCAATATATTCATTCTACAAGATCGAGATAAGCTCAGGCGTTCGCGTTCGGGAGTTAGAATACATACCTGAGGCTAAAGCACCACATGCAAAAAAGAATAAATTTTATCACATGAGTCCGTCTATAGAAAGTACAAGAAAACTAACCATGGTGAGATGAAAGTCCGTCCCAAGCCCAATGAGCGCTCGAAATAGTTCACTACTTTGGGCGCCTATAGCCATGCGACTCCACGTATTAAGCGCTTTCGCTACTTCACTGCTCTATGTCCTCGTTGACCACCGTGTCCTCTTTCCACATCTGTTAACAATTTGTTTCTTTTCGTTTCATATCTAGCATCTCAGATAACACATTAAAACGATGTGGCAAGATAACAATCCCTATGGAAGCACACCTCAGCAGGGCCAATATTACGCACAACCTGCGGCAGCACAACCAGGTGTACCACTTCAATTCTACGCGCCGAGTCCTGTTGGCACTACCTTTTATCCCGGTTCGCGATCTAGTTTGGAGGGGAACGTTGGTGCCCAAGGGAGTATGGCTCAGCAGGGCGCTGTGCCCACATATGGAGGAAACATCCAGTCCGCTGGAGGGTGGTGGACCGCGTTTGGGACAGGTGGTTTGGAGGGCGAGCCACCGCTGCTAGAAGGTATGCCGCTTTGTTAGCTGCTGGGATTTTCAATTCAACTTACATGCATAAGAGCTCGGGATTAATTTCTCTCACATACGTGCAAAGTCTCTCACTGTGCTCCATCCATTCCAAAGGGTGGACGAAAGAATCATGGATGATGCCGACCTCGCAGGTCCCCTGCTTTTCATCATTTGCTTTGGCATTTTTCTGCTCTTTGTATGTGAATATTTTCTGACCCTAGAGGACGTGAACATGATATTGCTTGACAGTCCGGAAAACCTCAATTCGGCTACATCTATGGTGTCGGATTATTGGGCTCTGCCTCAATATACACCTTGCTGAACCTAATGTCAGAAAGAGGAATCGATGCATATAGAGTTGTTTCGGTACTGGGTTACTGTCTACTACCTATGGTAGGAGTTGGTGCTCTCAGCGTCATGGTCACGCTAGAGTAGGTCATTCGTGTACCCAGTTCATCACAGTTGCTGACAGTCATATTTTAGCGGCATGGTTGGATACGTACTCTCCGTGCTCTCAATACTCTGGTGCACGTATGCAGCTTCTGGTATCTTCGTTGCGGTTCTGCAAATGTCAGATCAGAGACTGCTAGTCGCATACCCCGTTGGTTTGCTCTACGGCTGTTTTGCCCTCCTTAGTGTTTTCAATGCTGCTGCTGTTGGCACGACAGGTTCTACGAAGTAGATCCCTTCATATCGAGTGTACGATCGCTTCTATTGACAGGTTCCCTGCTTGCTTATTCCATGCGACTTAGGAGGTTCTTAAGTTATACCAAATAGATACCAGTAAGTTATGTACAGCTGTTCCGTCCCTGATTGATCCATGTCCAGAGAAAAGAGAAAAGAGTGAAAAGTCTCAATAATAACCACACTACTTTGGAGGCGCAGACTGGTTCACCTTCAACTGCCGACTATATAGCCGCAGCAGCACCTTCATGATTTCTTCCGTAGGTAACGTCGCATATTCATGTACGTATTGCGGCAGAGAGTCCTCCAGACTAAAACCTGCCTTCTTCATGAAGAAAGGGTGCATCACATCTGGAGTTGCCTCACCCAGCTGACGCATTGTGAGACGTTCGATGTGACGACTACGAGGTTTGTACACGATGCTAGCACGCTTGTTCTCATCCGAACTCCTCGCAGCACCTTCTTCCGGGATTGCTCGTGCCGTAAGTGAACTGGAGGTCCCTCCGTTGAGAGAAGCTGCCGGATTTGGGGATGAAAGCGAAAGGTCATCTGGACGACTGCTCGCGGAGGGTGTAGAAACTGAGTGCGACCGGGAATGTGACAGTGGAGGTGCCGTCTTGGAGGCCCCCGTGGAAAGTTCGGGAAGTTCAAGATGGTTTGACTGTCCGGCGATATCGGCAGTTGCTCGCTTTCGCTGGAAGGAAGACATGCTAGGTGCGGCCCCGTTGGTTGTGTTCCGCGTATCAGCGGATGCCTGTACCTGATCCATCTCCCTGGCAAAGGTCTTGCGTAACACTGTGAGCCAGGAATAAAGTGACATGTTGAGAGTGATATAGATATCTTCCGGGTCCTTGCTTCCGTTTTTGGCGGTAAATGTGCTGCTGAAGTCGTAGACAAGTGTGCGAACATTTCTCTCTGTAATCTCCTCGCTGAGCATCCACATGTTCATGGATGGCAGACCAAAAATGGTCGCTTCAGAAGCACCTTTGAGCAACGAAGCAAGCCATTCCTTGCAGTTTGAGGTCTTCTCGCGAGTGACGAGTGAATAGTTCAGTTGACCCATTCGCGAAATCGACATGGAGGAAAATGAAAGTTGAAGTTCACGATTAGCTGGCGAAAGGTCCGACTCCACAGTACGATCCAAATGGGCGTGGACGTCAGAGGCGATGAACCGCGCAAGCTCGACGTCACGCATGCTCCGAGGAAATACGACGAGGTGAAGGAACTTGAGCTTCAGACTCAAACGTTGCACCACCACGCAAGTTAACCCACTCTCTGCCTCCTTCATGCGATTCTTCGCAGTATTGAGCATAGCATTGGCAACAGCGGATAGGGGATTATCCGGTTCAGAAGAAAATGCTGTTCTGAATGCCTGGGATTCACGACTAGCGCCTTCCCGTTGAGCCTCTAAGTTGGCTCTGAATTTGTTCGCATACGTGACCAACTTTGGAATGGTGCCGACGTTCATCACAGCGAGAACGTCAGTCCCAGTTACTGTGAACTGCAAGTCAACTTGTTGCTCCGTGGAGGGGAGTGTTCCCGTGATTTTCGACCAGTCATCGAAAATCATGACCTCAAACGAATCCGCCCTAAAATGCAAGGTCATAAATAATGATATCTCTAGCACATAGAATATGACACACCTATACAACAGCAACTTGTGATACTCGGAATCCAGCTCAATATCCAAAGGACCACTAGTCATTGAAAGATATAACATTACGCCATTCTTGTCATGTCGCGAGGCGCTCTCGTTCCTACGAGTCGTCTCGAAACGGAAATCCGGCACCCGAATAAGTCCTGAGAGGTTGCCAGTCGCAACGACGGCGAATGAGGCAACGGAGAATGATAATTCAGCGCTGAGGTCAGACACCTTCGTCCGAACGAGAGTATTCTTGAGTGTCAACTTCGTCGACGTTATCGATTGACCGAAATCTAAGTTGAGTTTGACAGAACGTAAACGGATCAGAACAGCGGTGACTAGCTCTTCCTTAGGTGGTTCAGGAACAGATATATCGCTGGGAGACCTCGACATTGTACTTGGAGCGGTGCTCTCTTGTACAGTAAGCAGTGGAATTCGGTCCAGCCAGACGGCCTTGAAGCACAAGACGTCCTGAAGTCGCGAGAAGCGAACCGCACCTGAAAATTCAGTGTCAAGCACGACAGAGATGGAGGCTGTCGATTTCCCAGATTCAAGATCGACCTTTGCGAAGGTCATAGTGAATGCTAGATTACGGGCATCCAACTTGGCGCAGTCCTCGCTCAAGAACCCGTGTTTGAGTCCAGCAGTCAATCCCCCAACACTGCCCGTGAAGGTCACTTGGCGAGCTCCAGGCGAAATATTGACGACAAAGCCTCCACTATCCCAATGCAGACCTCCAACCACGTTCACATCTGGTTGACAGGTCAATTCAAGCCTGGACTGATCAATACGAAGGCTTAAACTGATCTGCATGCTCGACACTGTGTCCGTTACTGCGTTGGGCTTCTCAACGGGAGTAGAATGTGTGACTCCATGAAGTTCATGAAGAGGACTGATTTGAACATGGGAGCCTTTCGAACTACTTCTCCGCAAGTGAGTCTCTATTCGGTCAATGAACTCGGTGAGGAAGGGCAAGAGTGTGGGGCGAAGACTGTTCTGGCTTGAGTGAATTGTGCTCTTGAACAAGAGAATGGATGCCTGGCTCGAGTGATTGGATTGCCGCGTTTTGGCAGCAGCTGGCGTTGCGCGATATTCACACCAAACAGACACCACTGGAAGATTGAATATATCAGCTCCATGCTCCATGTTCTGGCTTTCATGACCATCCAAGATTGAAGAGGCTGATTTGGTTCGAGGGACATCTGGCCGCCGCAACTTGCTGTACATCCGCACTTTCCCGCTGGCGAATACCATGGATGCCAGAAGATTCGACGTGAGAATAGTGTCATACTGGTCTGAAGTTAGGACTGATCGTGGATGAGTCGGAGCGTCGACCTCAGTTGGTAATCGAGGCATTGTGCTAGCAAGCTTGGAGACTCGTTCTTTCCCTTCGCGATAGACGTTGATCAGAGAGAATACGTAGTCAGGCATGGAGGAATCGACGTCTAGAATGAAACCGTCGACGTCGGCGCCTATACGAATACGCCTCGAGTCCATAAGCCGTTCTACCTTCAGTTTGGCGGTCATCTCTGGATAAATCAGACGATTTCGTGTTGAGTGGCTCGGGCCAGAAAAGTCGGAGCCCACTGACTGCCTGAAACTGCATGGGATTCGTAAGCACAATGAAATGAGAAGATGTTTCAGGCCACGCCCACCTAGGGACAAACTGAAAAGAAAAATCCTTGACCATGACTTGTCCGCTTTCTCCGTGCTCAGCCCCGAAGACCACAGACTTAGTTGAAAATAGAAACGCGCGGACGGCTGTCGAATCAATGCTACCCGAACGTGGAAGCTGCAGGTCTTGATTCACAGCAAGTGGGAATGCAATTCCAACATTTCCAACTGCTAAATCAATATTATATTCGTCCCACCAAGCGAAGTCTGAGCTTCGCTGTGTTTCACCAATTTTCATGTCGAAAGTACGTATCACGCTGCGAGTCTTCTCCCTGAATTCAGCTAACTCGTTAGCGCGTTGCTCCTGGCGAATCACGACCTCGGCCTATAACCTGTAAGTTCCACAAAGTTAAAGCAATATGTTAAACTGACCTGTAGATGGTCTACGAAGTCACCGAGTTCTCCGATAGAACTTGGCTGCATCACAGCATGAATCTTGGCGATCATTATTTCCAGATGTTTCCTCTGTTTGGTAGTATGCATGATTACTTGGGAATCAATGATTACGAATGCGGAACGTCGGTCTCTGTCAAAAGATGACTTGCTGTTGACCACAGCTGATTGTGGTGCTAACGACAAAGCGAGATCGAACAGCTTGAGCTGTCGTTTGTAGCCGGCTTCGTCATCACTTATTCCTCCGGTGATATCTTCACATTCCAAAAAGAGTGTAGACGCACGATCCTCAAGGCCGATTCGAAAACCTTGGACTCTGACAAATATGTCATACTTCCAGGACGAAGTTGGTTTCAGTGGGCTAGGCTTAGAATCCTTCCTTCCGCGCGTTTCTTCGATGAGAACCAATAGATCATTGAAGTCATTGCCAAATTTCTGTTGCACAGTAAGCAGAGTATCCCAATGACTAGGCTTGATAGTAAAGTGGAAAAATTCCACCAGAGCAAGACTGTGTATGCGCTTTCCATCGTGGTGACCAGTCAAAGTGAAGGTTGGTAAGTCAAACTTGACTTGTATATCCGACATTGAGTCTCCTTTTGAACGAGACTGGACGGTGAAATTTTGAGATCCGATCTGAAGTCCAAATGACTGGGCGTTCTTCCGTGGTTCCGGTGAGGTGAAGTAAGCCAATGTGCGGCATATTTCCCATGACAGCCATGTTCCACGCATTACTTGTAATGAGACACGCAACGATGTGACTTCTGAATGCATCGTCATAAACATTGTCTCTTCGTGCCGAACTGGTTGTTCGCCCCCATTCTGCCTTTTCCCTCTAAGCTCAGACAACATTGCGCGCATCGTGGCATCGAAGCTAGGGAAATAGTCTGCTTTCCACTCTTCCGCAAATCGATACAACCGCATAGCACTCCGTGGCACATTCAAGTGAGCACCGCCGAGCTTGAACACGACCTTGAGGGACGATGCGGAATGTGGCATGGCCTTGAATAGAGTGCTAAGTCCACCGTTTTGCAAAGTAAGTAAGGCGAGGACTGAGCTTTCCCTAAGTTTCGTACTCTCCATCGTGGAACACGCTTGTAGCTTGAGCTGCGAGAAAGAGAGTGACTGGTTTGTAGAGGTTACCGTTAGGGGATCGGTCACGGTAGTAGACGTGTAAAGAACACCCGAGGCCGCGTAATCTATAATCAACTTTTCTGCAGCAGCTTTGACTCGAAAGGACTTGGAAGTAAGAACAACATCAACGGACATCGGTAATTGATGAGGAGTGGAACCCGTGCTCAAACGTTCGTCGACATTGTCGCTGCGATCTTGTCCTTCCAAATGCGACGCTTGGAACGCTTTTGCAGCCCGGATAGAGTTTTGAACAAATGGCAGAATCTGAGGATATAACATGAAGTAGACGTCGCCAAAAGATACCGAAATAACAATCTGACGAATGGTAGCACCGACATTGTCGTGAGAGGACCATGCCATAGTGTTCTTAGTAGGGCTAGAAGATTGCATCCATTGGGCACGTCGTGTGGAACCGGACAGTACCAACTCCCTGCCTCGGAATTCAGTACGAAAAGACGTTGCGTCATGATTGAGCAAGATCCCAAATTGTAAAAACTCGATCCGAACAGTAGCCGATGACCCACCATCACCAGCCTCGGTCGAAGGAGATGATGTATCTGGAAAAGTGTCCGGAAAGACAGCTTGCAATGGGAAGGCATCTGCCTCAAAATCCATGCCAGCTTGTAGAAGCTGTTCTTCGACCTCAGACTTGATTTGTTCCAAAGTTAGCGTTGAGTGATATTCCTGTGAGGTGTGATGTAGTGATTGACGCTGTGAAGACTCTAAATGGTGGAGACAGAGGCGCAGATGCACAATATATTTGAATGCAAGATCCGTTCTGATTTGGCGCGGCCTCCCACTCTGGATGAGGTACGACGGTTGGAATGTTGAAAGAGAATCCATGATCGGCTTGCCTCGAGAGGAATGAATGATGTCAAATAAAAAGTCTTCAGACAAACGCCGCATAGATGTAGATGATTCTTTGAAGATGATTGATACCCTCTGGATAAACTGTAGGATCGAAAGCATCGAGCTGGCTGCAAGCTCAGGAAGAGCATGGTTCAGCTCAATCTGGGTTTGTCCTAAGGAAGCGGATACGTTTTTGCGAGCTATGGACAGGCTGGAACGTTTCAACTTGAGAAGAGGCTCTCTGTCTTGCCCTTCGACTGGAACATTAGGTTTGGGAAACCCGCGTAAGTGGAAACAGAGTGTGTCTAATGCGGAGTGAAGGGCGAAGCCTCCTAAGGAGTCCGAAGTAGAAACTCGTTCCCCCTTTGCACTCAGACCAACCACTCGGAGGCCAATGGTGGACAGATGGTGACCCAAGTCAGGTGAATTACCACGGCTCTCCGACGGAGTACGATGTAATTCCGCGTAGGGCTGGGTGAAATCAAGTTCAATGGTTTGTACGCGTGCATCGAATGCCATGCAAGACGGTGTACTCGGCATCGGGGAGGACAAAGACTTCACATGGCTAGCAACAACCGCATCGATGCGGAGTTCTGGACTAAGCCGCTGCTCGCATCAGATTAGTTTCCAGTATTAGTGTAGGAGGGTGAAGCGACAAACGTTTGTACTAAGTTCCATCGTGAGAGCCTTCAAAGCAGATAACAAGAGTGGTGTGACTTGTATCCGAATGCCAAGCTTGTTATTGAAACGAAAGACCGTCACATCGTAGGCATCTAGAACATCCTCCTTCACAATCGATCTCATGAAGGGAGATTCTATAGGTTCTGTTTTTGTGACTGGCGTTCTAAACCTAGATACTGGGTTTCTCTGAATATTATTTAATGGCGTATTCATGGTTTTCTAACAAGATGCAGCTTACTCTTTCAAGGGTGTATGGTGAGCCTTTCCACAGAGAAGGTCGCCGTAAAGCAGGTGCCCAATAACGGGCAGCCCACTTTGCGCATTCCCGAAGGGGCGACCAGGTAGATCGTGCATGATCTATAACAGCAGTATCTGTCTAGTTAGGAACCACCAAGAAATTAGCCACAATCGCACCTATTGAAGCGGTGTCCTCGCTATCACTTTCAAAGTCGGTCAAATCGTCATTGTCGGATTCGTCCCCACTTGACATACTCT
Organism: Somion occarium; assembly: GCA_964035595.1. NCBI lineage: Eukaryota > Fungi > Basidiomycota > Agaricomycetes > Polyporales > Cerrenaceae > Somion > Somion occarium. Next base: position 1,324,183 of record OZ037947.1, read on the forward strand.
CCCCCTCGTCGCTATTTTTCACCCGACGGGGAGGGTGCGAGTTGCTGATATACACAATCAGTACAGGATTTAACGAAGGGATTTGATTGATCACTAACGCTAGCTTGACATCGAGATTGACCACTTGACTTCCTTCCTCGTCCTCAGATTCCGTCTCAGCAAGTACACGCGATTGTTCAAGTCCGTAAGGTTTTGTATGTGGTTGAGGACTGCGGGCGTTAGCAGGCGACGGCACCCACTTCGGGACGCGAATCGACGGTAGATACATATCAGTATCAAATAGAGAGTGTCCTGTCATTCAGTGAGTGTCCATCACAATCGGGAATAAAGATAAGCGAGGTACGCACTACCGGGGCCTGCATTGGCCTCAGGGTCATACAGAAATGCGATGCGACGAGTCAGGCTGTCTTGAGCTGCGATGAACGCAGTTTGCACAGTTGCCTTTTCTCGCCACCCAGTTGGTGCAGAGTATATATCTAGGTAAGCGTCTGCGGCAAATTCTGCAGCCTCATACCAAACGTTCGGCAGGGAAGGAGAGGCAAGCAAGGTTTTGGCCGTCATCGATGGCACCCTAACGCTGGTGACTTTGGCGTAGGACTTCCCTGCTGCATCGTTGCTTTCGAATCGCATGCCACTTGGAAGCGAAATGTCAACGGCTGCATCTGGGGCAATCCACACGATGTTCGCACTGCCGAGGGAAATCTTTAGAAAAGTCACTGCAACAGTCCGATTTCAGACATGGCTTCGAAACAGGGAATGCGGCTAGGCTTACCATCAGGATCGCTAGGTATGGCGAACTCAGCGGCGGGTGCATTGAGTGGGTCACTAAAGCCAAAGCCAAATGCTGAGCCAGCAGCCTGAAGTATTCGCGCTTTCAAAGTGGAGAGGATTCCTTTGACACTCAATAGCTGAATCTCCCATATGCAAACGTATGTTGACGTATGCGGCTGTGGGCCAAATAGTCGGTTGGCATTTATGTGGAGACCTAATGAAATCTTCATGAATATTGTAATTAACATTTTATGGTTTAACGTACCATCAAGGACCAAGTCTTCGTTGCCAGATATGCGAGCGGTCGGGTGAAGCACCAGACGTTCAGATAAATGTTCTTGAACGTGCCCGAAGATCGTATCGATATCGAGGGACATTTCTGAAAGCGGGGTGAACCTCGTGAGCAACACGATTTGATTATGCACGCACCCATGTAGTACTGATGTGTCCTTAACTGAAGCTGTAGAGTCGGTAAGACCAAGACCAGAGATGCGCCGATGTCGATATTGTCCAAGTTATATGCCTCATTGAGGTTGTAGACTTCATAGCCTGGTAGACCGGCTGGTACAACCATCACTCCGTAATCAAGGTCGAATCCCAACTGGACATGAATTGAATTCGACTGCCAATGGGGTGAGTCTCAGTGCAATAGGCACGCCGAAAGCTGTAACTTACAGTTCCTGCCCTATACTGCAGATCAATTGGATCTCCAACAGGCCTTCCAGCTCGGTGTTTCTGAAGATACTCGATGAGGGTGGAGAAATGCGTGAATGTGCCAAAGTAATTGTCGCGCAGGATCATGAAGTGGCGCATTGTCCACCCACAGGCCTTATATACAATATCGCGAGCCTGATTATATGTTAACGAACAGGCATCTCGTAGAGCTATGAAGGAGAAACTTACAGTGAAGTCTAGCACTAGCTGATCCACGTATTCCGGATGCACTTCTGCATAATATCTGTATGATCCATCCAAACGCAGCCTGCCGACACGACCTATGTCACTTCGATGCGGGCCCGGATAGAGATTGTGCGTGTTCCATCTAGGAAGTGACAGGCTCACTGCAATGTCAGGAGCATCCATAAAGAATGCCACGGCGGTAGAGACTGGTCTGAATTTCGTCAGAGGGATTTTGGCGGTATTCATCAACCGAGTCCCACGGAGGGTTAATAAAGCTAATTGAAATTCAGGCGTTCAGCCTTCGTTCAGAGTTGCAAAAGAGGTTTGCTCACCGTTTTCCTCCCTAATTAAAGGTTTGTCAATGATATTCTGGTCATTGACGTATGTATTGATCTCGTAGCCTTGGAGATCAAGCTCGATCGCATATAGCATAGGAATGAAGCGATGGTAGCCACTGGGTGGACCTGCACTCCAATCTCGACCTAGATCCGTGAGCATATTTACATGATCACGCAGAAGGTATATGGTCGGATGCCGGAAAGTAATCGCGAATGTCCATTGTCGGGCATCTTTCCAGCATAAAGGTGATGGAAGTTCGCCTCGGACTCGGCAAGATTCCGCCTGCAAAAGTCGGATGTCGTTGAGGCTGGTTGTAACAGACACTGTATCCAGATGGACTTCCAGGGTAGGCTCGTATCCTTTCGCATTGGCAACCATCGGCATAAGATAGCTTATAGTCGAAGTATCGCCAGTCTTGACATGTATTGACGCAGCTTCACGAATTCTTGGCCTGTTTGGTACCTCTACTTTGCCATCCCACATCCAATTCTACGTACAATATTTAAGCTGTCAGTGACCATGAAGATACAAAATGCAGGAAGTTACTCACCTTCGAGGCCTCTCTAAATGGTACTTGCAGGACAACACCTTCTCTGAGTTCTAAGAACACTTTGAAGTTCGTCCAAACTCTAACATCTCCTGTTTTCAGGTGAGGATTTGGCGTGGTATCGGTAAAGGCAGATGGCATAAAAGTCTGTTGCAGATGAACGCTGAATGCCGCTTAACGATCAGCAAAACAAATATGTTCTGAATTGGGTCTTCAATTCACCGTTGTCGATCAGCCCAAGGTCCATATCGCAACGAGCCCCCATTTAACGCTAAGTCAATCCCCCACTCAGGTGGTAAATCCCCGTTCCCAATATCCTGCGGGTCAAGCGCAGCTGTCGCCTCGGGCACAACAGGCACAATCCCCACAACATCCGCATAATATAGAAGTTCCAACCTCGGACATTCTAATATCTTGCTCTCTTTTGCATATTCCAACGTCGAGAAATCTGCACCAACCGGCGTAGCATCTTCAGCCGACTTGGCTGCCTTGCGTCTGTTCCAGGCCGCAGCTGGGTGTGGGAAAATTGGTTTGATAGGGCGAGAGAACGGGTCCGCCGCCACCCTCCAGAGTTTGAGATGACGCCAAAGCTTCTGGAATATGGGGAATGAGAGGTAGGAAAGACGTCGAAGGAGGGGGCTTTGGCCGCGACGTATGGAGTTGCGAACTTTTCGGCCCTCTTCGCTCATGTTCCCTTGGTAATTGTTGTTGTCGACGTAGCATATAGAAGCATCTCTGAAGGTTAAGTTGAGTACCTGCTTGTAAAGATCGTGCTTCGACCGAGCCTATGAGAGCTGTATGTGAGGACGAGCCAAAGACACAAGACTGAAGTGGTTACTCACTGGTACTATACCATAAGTCCCGCTGGCTTTGGAGAATTCAACAACGAGTAAGTTGGGTGTGGATGGATTGCCGCATGTGATTGCGGCAGTAGATGCTTCCAGTCCTACAGGAAGTAAGTCTCTGGGATCCAAGTTGGGCAATTGAGCATGTATCCAAGACGAAGCTCGCTTAAGAAATGTAGGAGCTTTCCGGTATAGGGAGGATATTAAGGACCCCGGAGGTCCCAGAATCGAAGCTAAGATAAACCGAAATAATCAGCGCGATGCACATGCAATGTGCGTAATATGCGTACAATCCGGAGCAGCCGAACCACGACTGAATATCTTGCGTACAGAGGCCCTCCCTTCTCCGCTTGGCCTTGCAGGGTCTTGTTCTGGAGAATGCGCTGCAGAGGACTCCATAGCAGAGATGATGTTGTCGTAGGCAGCGGTCCGATTGTATATGAACCACTCTAGACCGCGTAATGATACGTTGACACGACATGAAAGTGGCGTGTTTGGCTTGACTACATGTACATCGGTTAGAAAGTGGACTCATCAAAACCTATCGATAGAAGAGACAGGATAGCTCACGTTCCGCGCCTTCACCAATGACCCGAGCATGACTGAGGTCGTCCTCTTCGGCTGGTGCACGAATCCAATATCTCCAACTAATTTGACCCTTCACCACGAGTATGGTCTGGTTTGCTGAGTGGTACCGTAGATCCTTAAAAGAGATTCGTCCTGCGAGGATGGAGAAATGTATGGAACCTGGCGCGTTTGCCTCCACATCAGAGGCCCGACACAGATATTTATGTTTGACAGAAAAAATGCTTACCAATTGAGACCCATATACTCGATTCACCCGAGTTCCAAAAAGCCAATTTACAGAAGAGACCGAGGAGGAACCCAATCAAACGGTTGAAGTAGAAGAGGTAGGCAACAACACCTACGACGATGCAGATGCATACCACGAGTAGGATAGAGTCTAGCATGCTTTAGGCAGAGCGGAACAGAGTAAAGTGATATATGACTAGAGCGAAATAGTCGACAGGTAGATCCAGAGAGTCGGAAGCCAAAGTTGAGAGAGTTTGAGCGGTTCAGTTGAGAGACATAGTCCGGTGAAAGGGGGCGACTGCGGTCGCGTCGATATGAAGGTAGTGTGGTGGTATAAGCTAAGATCTCCCGGGGACTCTCCTGATGAGCTTCAATCAAGGACGTTGAAAGCCTTAAATATCCTTCACAGTCAGAGAATGAGGCACTCGACTCGGACGCTTCAAGCAAGCTGTGAGTAGTAGGGATCTGCCGAAATATAGCCGAGAATTTAGTTTATTTACATCATAAATCCATTTATCTTCGCTCTTACGATTCAGTACTCTTCAGTCATGAGCTCGGTACCCTCAGCTGCTGCTGCAATAACACCTCTGCGACGTTTGGCTGTGGCCTCGACTGTGACATGCTCTGCGCAGGCTTCCGCTTACGGGCAATGCATTCTGGCAACTTACACAGACGTAAGAAAAGATGCTTGCAAAGAGGAATTCGCAAGATTCAGTGCTTGTCTACATCAAGTGGTAAGCATCGTGACTTCAGCATCACTTCCGTCGGTTGAGCTAGATATATGTCTTGTCCAGATGAAGCGCAAATGGTGACTGAGGTGAGCAGGATTCATCTAGCCCATTCATACAAGTGTCCAAAACAAAAACTGACAAGGAACAGCAATGCAAACCAATATCAATATTATAAAGTACGATATTTTCAGATACAAATGCGTCACGTTCCCTCATTAACGTCCAAACCGCCAGGTATTCTTCGCTGCCTATCCTCGCCACCCTCTTCACCCTCCGGGTCCCTAGCGGCCTGTTCAGCCGCTCTTACACGTAGCTCTTGCAATCTGGTCCTTGCTCTCGTCAAGAAGCGTAACTGTGACCCAACTGATGTGATATTAGGCAGTGGAAGCAGGTCAGGTGCGGGCGGTGGTGGTGGTGATGGGGCAGGATTCCTCAGTCGGTTCATGATGGTAGAGACTCTGAGATCAAGGACATATGGAGGTTCTTGTTGTGATTTCTCTGTGTCATTGAGTGAAGTTGACAATGGAGAGGCGGGTGGTTGTTGGTTGGGTATATGTAATAGTGGATCGGGGGTATCTTCTGGCTGCTCTGCAGCGACAGCCGATTCATATGCAATGGTGACGAGCAAGAGATCGAGGAATATAATGAGGAAGTCGAGAGAGAGAAGGTGCAATTTGGAAGGACGGTTCGCTAATTTAACATTTAGCACTCGTATGAGATGTGAGGCGACATTTCCCATATTACTCACCCATGCCAACGAAGTCGAGGATGACTGATCGGCCGGGTGAGGCACCCTCAAAGATATGTGACCAGACGATACCCAGGTTGAAGAAGAGAATGAGGAAGAACCAGAATTTGAGGGTCCTATTAGGGTCGCTTCGCGGTCGTGCGAACTGGTATTGGGAAGAAACCCGACATATGTAGCCCCATATGGACGGCGAGAGGAAGAAGGAGAGTGTATGCAGCTCATACAATAAGGTGTTGAGCTGCGGTCAGTGAAATTAATTAGTCCAATGTTAACGGGATGGTCTGGACGGACGGACAGAGTGTACGATGTGCTTTCGCTGGGCATGGCGCACATGCATGACATGTAGTGTAGCTTTGAGAATGCGATGAGAGAATAGCTTGTGCTAGCTATCTCTCAGATGCTTGAATGGTAGAGACAACAAAAAAGACGGAGGTTGTGGTGGTCGTATGCAGAATAATATTGGCTGCTCGTGGCAAACGTCAATCCATGAACAGCTTAAAGCAGTGCTTGTTTAGGCCATTCCAGGAAGTCGTACATGTCGTGTTTGTGCCTGCTTGCCGGTGTCCAGGGTCCTCAGCCGACGCGTGCTGTCACGATGATGTCACGCGTTGCTGTCACGGCAGGCGCGTTCGGCCTGTTTTGGAGTTTCCCGTCGCCGTCGCCGTCACCAACGATGAGCAAGATCAAGAAAGAAGAGCGGCCGAGCCGCAAGGTCACCGACTTCTTCCAGCGTACCTCCTCTCTTGCCTCTCTGCCACCATCATCATCGCCATCTGCACCGACGATGAACATGTCCTCCTCTCACACGCCAAAGTCCACGATCGGTGACTCGAAAAGTGCAACAGGTCAAAGGAAACCTGTGCACAAAGTTGCCGAAATTAAGCAGGAAACTTCATCTTCCGTGGACGTGTCGTCCCTATCATCCTTGTCTTCAGGCAGCCCAACTCTCCTCACTCCAGAGTCAAGCGCACTCAAGTCACTCTCGAGTAATCCCAGCCCGGTGATCGTCGTATCGGATAGTCCCATGTCGAAGAAGAAAACAACATTACAGTCCATAACAACTGAGTCCACGTCTGCCTCTGCTAAGAAGGGTTTCAGACCGCGTCCTATCACCAATTCTGTCGCAAAGACTTCAGTCAGACGCCGCAATCTCAATCCGCCGCCCACGACCAGGTCGTCTCAACGCACCCCGCCAGTGCTACAGTTAGCAAAGTCAAAACTCTCTCTGAAGCGCAAACGTGAGCATGAGCTTGGCGAGGACGACCTAGAGGTTTTGTCCGTCCTGCCAGGACCGGCCAAGTCCACCACTTCTCTCTCCCGACTCTCCACATTAACATCCTCATCGGCGGCACCGTTAGCTCCAAAAGAAAATATACCTAATATACCTTCGCCAGTTGACAAACTACGCGACAGTGCCCACTCCACCCCAGTCAAGAAACGTCGTGTCAATCCTCAAAGCCCTGCACGACGATATACCATCTCAGGGCACGATGCCGAAGAGTTGATTCCTAGCAGTCAGTCGGACGAATGCGAGTTAGCTGTTACCAAACCTCTTGACCGAAACCCAGTGGAGGTCATGGAGTCAGTGGATAAGTGGCGTCGTGACGCTTCCGTGCACGCGTCCCAAGAGCCATCGACGAAACTTGAACTGCTGCCCGAGGAAGAATCAATTCCTCCTGAACCTGACCTGACGGTCGACGGTATGGATATTGATGGAGGTCTCGATTATGTCGATCCTCCGGAGTCCTTCGTGCCTACATCTCAGGTCGATGATGACCTTGGTCCACAAGTATTTGCTTCTGAGGATGAAGTTAAACATCAACTTGATACAAGTCAGGACTTTTCATCATCATCTATGACTCCTGGGAAACCTTCGGGAGCTCAAGATACATTTATTGAGGATGTTTCGCTACCCATGAAGTCACTAGACTCTATCAAAGAAGATGTCTCGATGGAGAATGTTTTTCGACCCCACACGCCGCCATCGCTCGACATACCTTTGGAAGGATCTGTGTCAAAAACGCCAATCGCTCTTGACCAGAAGTCCAAGACAGCTCAGATCATTGCGCAGATCCGAGCGAAGGCTATGGAACGAGCGTTAGCTTCGGATGATGAGGACAACCCTCTGGAGTTCCAGGAGCTTGAGGACAGCAGCGATGAGGAATTTGACGATAATATTTTCAAGAAGTATGAGAAGGGTAAAGGCAAGGCGTAAGTCGTTTCTGCCTGTTCGAGTATGTACTTGTCTAACATCAATTTCGTTGTATAGGACAGCAGCTTCATCGCCGCCTGCACTCAGCTCTGGTGACAACTCACCGTTGCTTGAGCCTTCTAGCGGTGCATCTCCCACCCCTAACGACGCATCGAAACGCTATAATCTTCGTCGACACTCACCTCACGTCAACGCCGAGGCAGGTCCCTCAACCTCCAAGTACTCTCTTCTACCTCTGAAATCACGGACCCGGAAACCTGCAGCAAAGAAGAAAACAGCGAACCCACTCGACGCTCTTCTCAAAGAGAAGAAAATCGCTGACAAGCGAGGTAGTGGGTCTGATGCTCTTCGCAGAGCTGAGGAAGCCGTCAACTTGCCAAAGACGAAGTCAAAAAGGAGTTTGTTGGACGAGATGGAGGATGAAGAGGAGAAGCCTGATTCTGATTCCGAGGTTGATTGGGCTAACGAAGAAGCTGCTATGAACATCGTGAGGCAAGGTTCCAGACGACTTATTTTGAAGTCATCAAGCCCAGCTCGTGCGCCGGCGCATCATGGCGATAGTGACTCTGACGACGAGGGTGAGGTGGGTGAAGCGTTAGAGGAAGATGAGTGCCGGAAAATCCTTGGAGAAAAAGATGGGACGGCTGTTGGGAGCATCCTTGCGAAGGATCGAGCATCGGCCCACGAGAAAACGAAGAAACGTAAAGCCGTACGAGGGGTTGTGCTGTGGGATATGGTCCCCGTTGATGATAACATGGGCGTGGATGATCTGCCGTCGTTACCTGAGGCGACTTCTGGTGAAGAGAAGGTTCCGCTTTTGACTGCTTTGCGAAGCGCCGTGGATGCCAGGAGTGAGTCCTCGCGTTTTCCGTCACTATTTCCACGAAGGTTGATTAATGGTGCTGTAGATATCAGGCGGCTATGTTTGCTGCTGCGTCCTGACTCTATGGAGTTAATTAAGTCGGAACACTGTGCCCCTCTACTACGGTGGGTTTGCCACTTAGGTATGTCTTCACTGCGTTTCCACCAATGGAGCTGGAGTTTCATGACATGACGCTTGTAGCTTTCTCGATCTCGATACCTATGTTAGGTGCACAAGCATGCGCCGTTCTCTGTCAATGTCCAGACCTATTCATCTCGTCGGAATTGAATACAATACATTTTGACATTATCTCTGCTGCTCTGGCTCATCTCGGTGCTAGGCGAGATACGCTGGAAGCTTTGGGCTGGTCCGTTCCTGATGGGGTGGAAACTTCAAGACCTGGTACCGAAGACCGCGAACGCTCGCTATTTCGGATGGCGCAATTTATGTCTGTGTATGCTAGGTATGTTTCTTACGTGGAAGAAAAAAAGAGGTGACTGATAAAGGTCTATAGCATGCATGCGTTTCAGAGAGACGCAATTCCGGACGTTGTACTAGCTTTGATCCTCATTGGACTTGACCCGAGCACCTCTGCGGCTCTAGCAAGAGATATCAGAAGTACAATTGAAGACTTGTGCTCGAGTGTCAATGATGCTGCCTGCGTGAGTATGCAGTCCCGGTGACCTGACCTTCACTGACTGATAGTGATGGATTGGAAACAGGAGGAGCAAATTGCATTGAAGGTTCTCAGCTATGCTACACAGCTGGAACCTATCAACAAATCACTCGTCGTTTCGATGTTCGTCAGAGGCTCTTTACAGTCTACAAGAATAGCGAGATGGATTGCGCGGAAGATGTTGCTAGGCCCTAATGATCCCGCTGTCGTAAGTATAGCTCGTCCTCTATTGGCATTCTTCATCTCAGCATTTTCGTTGGATAGGGTCCTTATATCCACCTTCCGTCACTCAAGCCTTACATCGAACTTCTATCTCCGACTGTGGGCTCACAAGGGTTATTCGACATTCCCGGGAACTCAGATAAACCAGAGTATTATGAAGAACTACTCTGTCATGTGGAGATTTTGGGTGTCGCTTTGACCGACATCGATGGATATGTTGAAGAAGAAAGGGCTGCGAATCGGGATGCTCCCAGGAGCTCGATTTTGGATAGTCCCAGCAAAATCAGAGAAAGATCTGATCTTGAAACAGTGACTAGACAGCTGGATCTATTGCATGGCAGGATTGGTGTGTATTCCTGAAGCCTCTTCCGAGCGCTTGCGTTAACTTTTGCTTTTTTTTTGTCATCAACAGTCGATACCCGCGCTGCTCATCTCGATCGTTCAAGAGTAAAGGCTGCTTTGCAGCAACTCTCGTTCCGCGTTCATTATCAACGCCAAGCGTGCTTACAACGAGGCTCACGTTCTGGCAGCGGGAAGCCGAGACCAAAAAACTTGCATTCGTATTTCTCAACTCCAAAGTAATAATCTCGTCGCTTCGCTTTCGCTGCTATCGGTTGCTCTTCGTTATCATTTTGCCCTTTACATATAATGGCTTTGAATTTCTATCATAATACACGAATAATTCGCTCGACCGCCTTCTAGCACCTACATGTAGGACATTGGTAGAGTACTGTCCTGGAATGACCGTTCATTCACGGCCTGTGACGTGTGACGATCGAAATCGCCATTCACGAGGGTCGATGACCTGTGACGGCCAGTTTAAGCCCCGTAGGGCCACCAAAAATGGTAATATTGATATGTAGCGCTCATGTAGCGCTCATGTTTGCTCTGGCGCCCTCATTCACCATCCTCTGTGACCAGTGACCAAGCCATTCACAGAGGCATTGTGACATGTGATGTGAATGAACGGTCATTCCAGGACAGTACCATCACCTGATTTCTTCTTGGGGTGCAAGTACTATAGAGACCGCTATTCATTACTAACGAAAGTTACATTACTTTGTTTATCTCGTTCCAGAGCAAAGTCTTTTCGTCAAGAGAGGAGTGCTGGCTGGCCAAATTTGTCCTTAGCGGTAGACTGTTCAACATCAGCCTCGTCAAGATCTAACTCAATGTCCCACATGGGACTGGGGGATCGTTGACGGGTGAGTTTTTGCCCTATTGCGACCTGGCGTATAGGTAGTGGACCAGATTCTGGGCTTGGCGGAAGTGATTCGTTCAAGTCGAGCTCGATGTCCCACACGGGTCTCGGTTCTCTTGCAGGGTGACTAGGTGCCGGTTCATTTGTTGAGACTTCAAGGACACCTTCTGCCAAGGCTTCAGCTGCAGTAGTACTGGCAACTTGTGTAGTGCTGGTAGGCTGAAATTGTGCGAATGGAAGTGCACTTGTGGCATTATTTCGGAACGGTTTCTCAAAAGCGTCCTTGATCCTTTTCACCTTCACTTGACCAAACCCAGGAAGGTTCAGTAGCTGATCAGACGACGCTTTCGCAATATCTGCAAAGCTCTGGGAGACAGGTCAGAGTAATGAATTACTATTGTTGGCGACAAACATACGCCGAATGTTGTACGGAGGGTTTCAACATCGGTCTTGTTCACCTTGCTTATGCTTGTGAGTGAAGTGCGCAGCATTGAGTCGTAGTCCTTGTCGACTCGTTCCTTGATAAGGTCTGGAGGCTTATGTTCGAATTGTTTAAACGTTGAGAGATAAAAACCAGCTTCTTCCGCTCTGTTGTAGTAAAATGAACACCCCGTTCAAGATTACGCAATTCTCGACTCACGTCCACGCAACCATGACAGTGATGTTGTTATGAAGACAGATCTGGAAGAAGATGAATAAGATGTCTCAACAGACTGATACGTGAACGGTACCTTCGTCAGCTCACGTATAGGTTCCTGATGCTCACTCTGAGTGGGAGTTTGAGTCGAAAACCATATCGCAATAAGATAAGATTACTCACCACGTCGCACATGATGAGGAGCACTCTCAGATTGTAAGCATGGCCGAGCTTCTGTATACGTTGATGGATGTACTCTGGGTGTAGTCGGTGGTATCGCAGACTACATGACGCCTTAGTTAGCGTACATGGCTGTACATATAAAGATATCACCTTAGGAAAAGAATGCCAGTCGTTCTTCCTACTTGATAGTCTACAACGATCTCGCCAAATTCCTTGCCCACATTTCGTATACATTCAATGATCGGATTCCCTCGCTGGGTCGGTTTAAGGGAGAGGACAAGCTGGAACCATGGAAACGTACCTGACAAGGATTCACTATGATGTTGTTGCCTGTGCCAGGCTGTACGACGGGAGGCTTTACAGGTTGTGCCATCACAGTACCGCTGACGTGAGCCGGCCAGTCACTATTTACTCTCTGGCTAGGAAAGCTGCAGTTGTGGGCACGAAGCAGAGACGGTTGCCGAGTTCTATCGTAGAAAGTGCAATGTATGGGAGTGTCTGATAAACCTTGAAGCGTGAACTTGTCGGTGCAAAGAGCAAAGAGCTGTCCTCAAGTGAACCACGTCGGAACCATCCGAGTGTCCTATTCTGGCGTGATCTGAGATGACGATCGTGCGAGCGAGTTGTATATCTCGGCTCGGGCGATCAGGAATAGCAGACCGGAGAGCCATATGGTCCTTCGTGGTATCTCGAAGTTGGACTGAGCGTACCCGACTTGACTTCTGCCCACCATGTCGACCAAGGGTCTTCTGCCACAGCCGATCACGGGGGAGATAGATCACCTTCTGGCGACTAATGATCGTGCCAGACGAAACGCATCAACGTTCCGTATCATATTTGGGTGGGTATTGCTATTAACAGGTACCGTTTTCTCTATTATACGGCTTCTCTATGCCCCTGCTCGAAACGATCCCTTGTCAAATATACCTATCGATGCGGCCGAGATCCTGGATAAGTGTCGTATGCTGAACGTTCAGCCCCATACGCCTGCGAATTTCTATGAACGGAAGCAGTCCGATAGGTTCCAAGCGGGTACAAACCCAACATTGATTACTGTTCGTCAACGTAGATTTTCCGTCTTTGGTACTTATCAATAGTTGCGCAGAATGCGACCATCTGGTCTGGACGCTTGAACGGCCTGGAACAGTTCACAGGCGATGTCCTGCTGGATGGAGGTATCATACGGGACATTGGTGATATTGACCGCGAATTCGTAGCTCGTCTCGATGATCTCGTCACTATTGATGCAAATGGGGCGTGGCTGTCGCCTGGGTAAGTGCAGTCCTCCCATCACAATGAACGGGTCTAACATGATCGTAGAGTTGTAGATATGCATTCTCATCTTGGTGTACATTCCAACCCCGGTCTCAGGGGATCCAGCGATGGAAACTCTCATCATGGTCCCGTCCTCCCAGTTGGTCCCTTCATCTCGTCTCTGGGAAGAACGATTTTAACTGTTACGCAGTGGATGCGTGCTCTCGATGGGCTTAATACGCACGATGATGCATATCGTTTAAGTGTATCTGGTGGTGTTACAACTGCTTTGGTTCTTCCAGGATCTGCGAACGCCATAGGTACAGGATTACCGTTCTTACATGGTCGAGGGCGCTGACAAGTCGTCAGGCGGACAGGGACTACTGATTAAGCTTAGGCCAACAACAGAGCGTTCGCCGACAGCGATGACGTTGGAGAATCCCTATTCTACTAACACATCCGAATATGATCCTTTACATGGGCTGCGGTGGCGACAAATGAAGTAAGTGGTCCCTGGCTGTTGTGTCTCGTGTTCATGACCTCATGATATTCTCAATGAAGGCATGCGTGCGGTAGGCTTCATATTCAGGTCATATCTAGCTGTGACCTGATTATATCACTTGCACACAGGCGAGAATCCTGGTACGCTAATTGGTAAGGTTTGCGTATGTTTTACTTATGCTGCCTTAGACAGAGTCTACTCAGGCACAAGAATGGATACGACATGGGCATTCCGACAAGCGTAAGTCTTCTACTTTAGTGAGGTGATTTGTTCTTACGACGCGTATATAGATACGACAAGGCACGTCAAATTAAGAATGCACAGGACGCCTACTGCCAGAAAGCTTCGACCGGAAAGTGGGACGAGATCAAAGACTTCCCAGAAGACTACCAATGGGAAGCCTTGGTCGATGTCCTTAGAGGACGTGTCAAAGTCTGTCTGCTTCGTTCATCATTGACTATGACCACTGACAATGACATGCACAGGTCCACAACCACTGTTATGAAACGGTTGACTTAGATGACATGGTTCGGGTTAGTGAAACATCGGCTCTTTATGCCAGCCGTTGTACTAAAGGCTTTTGCCAAGATCACCAACGAATTCAAATTCTCGATTGCTGCATTCCATCATGCTCATGAGACCTACCTCGTCCCATCCACCCTCAAGTCTGCTTATGGTTCGTGGTAATCTCCATGGACTGAGTGAAATGCAATAAATGAGTGTCTTATCTTAGGGCACCCACCGGCTGTTGCACTGTTTTCAACGAAGGCACGCTACAAGCGTGAATCATACAGAGGCTCAGAGTTTGCACCCAAGATCTTATCTGAGAATGGGCTTCAAGTTATCATGAAGGTTCCAGTTTCGTCCTTTCTATAAATCAAACATGCTGACTTGAATGTCATAGTCTGATCACCCGGTATTGGATTCAAGGTATCTGCTTTATGAAGCTCAGATAGCCCATTACTTCGGACTTCCTCCAAACTTGGCATTGGCTGCCGTGACCAGTACGCCTGCCGAAGTCATTGGAGAGGATCACCGTATCGGTTTTCTTAAGAGAGGTAAGGTAGTTCTTGACGGTTTGCTTACATTTTGCTTAACTGGGCTTCACGAACGTCCCAGGATACGACGCAGGTAAAACATCCTTGCTCTTTCTATTTTGTCTGTCTGAACTGTATTTACTTCACAAGACGTTGTGCTGTGGGATAGCCATCCTCTCTCTCTGAGTGCGACTCCAAAGCAGGTCTGGATCGACGGGATCCCACAGATTAAAGTCCCTCATGTCGTGGACAAGCCTGCCTTTCTTCAAAACATCCCGAAGACGCCTGATTTCGAACGGGAAGCTCGCAAAACTCTCGAATACGACGGCCTCCCGCCTTTGTTACCTAATCATACAAGCGAAGGGACTGTAGTTTTCACGAACGTCAGTCATGTTTATGCCAGAAAGGGAGATAGCATTGTGGAAGTGCTGGGTTTGCGCAGAGGCCATGATAATGGCATCGTTCAGGTGCAGCGCGGCGAAATAATCTGCATGGGCGAAGCTTCAACCTGCTTGGAACTAAATACTACTGGAAAGCCTACCTTTGTCAACCTACAAGGTGGTTCGATTTCACCAGGCTTGGTGACCTTCGGTTCCAACCTGGGTTTGGAGGACATCCAAGGAGAACCGTCCACAAAAGACGGGCTTGTTCCAGCCCCACTAATCTCAAAGGTCCCCGCCATCGTCGGCGGCGATGGTGCTATAATTAGGGCTGCAGATGGCTTGCAGTTCTTCACCCGTCATGCATTGTAAGTACTCCATCAGGCTGCGCGAGACCTTCAAGCTTCAAGGCTCATCTCGATCATGTTTGTAAGGTTGGCATATAGATCTGGTATCACGACTGGCATTGTGGCACCACAAAGTCAAGGTCTTCTGTCGGGTCTCAGCGTTGCTTTCTCCACTGGCTCGGAACATAGGCTCAAGAAGGGTGCTGTCGTACAGAACGTCGTCGCTGTCCACGTTGCCATATCTCATTCAGACAATTTGCCTAGCGTCAGCGCTCAGGTCGCCGCATTAAGAAATCTGTTACTAGGAAATGGCGAGGGTGAACTAGGATACTGGTTCGAAAAAGTGACAAAGGTATGCACATGCCCACCAATATCGCATTGCGTTGCTCTTGCTAAACTTGTCATCATTTAGGGCAAACTCTCATTGGTCGTTGATGTCCATAGTGCGGACGCTATCGCCTCCCTCATTGAGCTCAAACGCGAGATTGAGGGAACGACCTTCCATCCCTTGAAACTCACGCTCAGTGGCGCAACTGAATCTTACTTGCTTCCAAGTGAAATCTCAGACGCCGACATTGGGGTGATCTTGCGGCCAATACGATCGTTCCCGTCATCGTGGGAGATGAAGAGAATGTAAGTTGTGGCAGAAGGAGTTTAGGGCGAAACGGGGCTGAACCTACATTAGTTCTCCAGGGCCTCCTCTAAGTGACGGTACGGCGTTGTCAACCCTGTTGGCACACAAGGTCACAGTTGCTGTCGGAGCTATAGACCCTTCCCTGGCAAGACTCACTAGGTTCGATGTCGGCTGGGTAAGTATTGGCATCACGGATGTGCATCACTCAGGTTCTAACTTCTCACCAGGCCGCTTTGACTGCTGGAATAAGTGTGTCGACGGAGGAAGTGTTAGCTCTCGCTTCAGTGAACGTAGAGAAATTGCTTGGTGTGAGCGGTTCTCAATCGGGAGATCTTGTTGCGACTCAAAGCGGCGGGCTGCTGGAGTTTAATAGCAAAGTGGCCGCTGTGATCTCATCTCGGAGAGGCTTGGTTGATATTTTTTGATGAAGAAACCTCTGATAACCAAAGGGGCAACATATATACCATCTGGACTACTGTGTAGATGGAGACACTGGATTCGATAACCTGCTTCAAAACTGTTGGTCACGGATGTCATGAGTCTCTTGTACCGTTCTGAGGGGATGACTTGTCCAACATGGCTTGTATGAACTCGTAGATAGTCGGTAGGGCGGTGTGCAATATTCTGATTGGCTTTGTCTCATCTGGAGTACGAAGAGAGTGAGCGGGTGGGCGTGAGTACCAGGAGGGCATATCATACCCATACGTAAGACGTTTCCATGCCGTTTTAGCACTTTGCCGCTTGTGAATACGCGATGGTTGGCAGGGAGGATGGCGAGTGAACGCTGTTGATAGCCGTCAGGCGTAAGTTCCCTGAAATGTTATTATGTGCCAACCTTGTGGTACCAAGTCATGATGTCTCCTGCATCACGAGGGGTTGCAGGTAAGTTGGAATGCCCAACGACTTGAACAACGGCTGTCACCATCCGCATAACGGCGACGGCTACAGGTCATATCCCTCAGAATACAATCATCAGAGAAGATATAAAAGGACATACTGCGATGAGATATGAGATACATAAGAGCCTCGCAGCCCGGTCCATGACCAATAAGGACGACTCGGCGGGCACTGACCATCCTAGAGGAACACACGTCAGGATCGCTTACAAAGATGCTATTAAGCAGACATACTCAATATAGTTGTCCCAAATATACGTCATAAGCTCTCCCGGATAGTTTCCTGATCCGCGTGCTAACTACTCAGAGATCAGTTCAATTATAATAAAAATTTCCAGAGAAAGAAAGCTCACTTTCTTAGTCGCGAAAGGTTTCGGCAAGACATTGATGTCAAGCAATGCATATCCAGAATCCTTCACCCAGCCGATGAGGTCCTTAGACATGTCGATCTGTATAGGAGTTTTTATAATCATGGTTTACGACACGAATGAGGAAAATCTCGGATACCATGTAGGAATGTTCCATTTGCACGTTACACTCCATGACGGAGTCCAACTCTACGCGAAGATTGCCTCTAGAAGTGAACAGTGAACGAAACATCTAGTACAATGGCCTCTGGAAGAACTTACAGTTCGTGAATGAAAACAACCAAAGTCTGGTTGTCCATAACATCCGCGCTGATATGACCATTAGCTACACGCGCAGACGTTTGATGTTTGTACTCACGTGCATGCCGCCTGGGCGGAGAACCGTTCATCCAACGCTTCAGGTGCGAAGGGAACCTGGAGCATCTCGTGCTGTCGATAGAGATAATCTTGTCTGTGGGCTTTGAGCAGTTCTGTCGCAGTCATGAGTCAACTGACTAAGAAATTCAATAAGATGTACTTACCTGGAATTGAGAAAGTAACACTGTCGTCCTCAGCTAGTAATGATTATTCAGCCAGAAATTGTTCTCTCGATATAAGCCTAACGTACGTTGTAATGGATCGCAAGCTTTGGGGTTGATGTTCTTCCAATGTTTGCTTTGTTCTAGTGCGACCTGCCAGATCGTTTCTGCTGCAACCTCAGAAACAACCATTGGATCCAATTGCTGAGGTGCTTCTCCAAGAATAGTTTGTGTTACTGCCAATGCAGAATTTGAAATCGCCTCAAGGTCATATCCGCCCTGCCAAAAGGAAAGGAAGGTAAAGCTCTCAAGGTGGAAAGAAACAGCGCATAAGGGCGTACCTCGAGAGCAACCACCACTCTTCCGTTAGCCAAACTAGTCAACATATGCGTCATATGAGAGTAGCCGGCCGGTGTAACATCGCATTCCCCCAGCTCATCTCCCTTAGCGGCGTCGAACCCAGAAGAGACTATTGCGATTGAAGGGAGAGAAGGTTGATGAGAAAGAGGAAGAGAAAAATCAACAACCATGAATTAAAGTCTTACTGATTACGAGTTGCGGAGTAAATTCCATTGCGATGGGCATTATGACGTGTTGGAATGCGTAGATATAGTCCGCATCTCCCATATGATTTTGCGGCCAGGGTATATTGACGGAACTACGAATTTTTGAGCCATCTGAATGTTATTAAGACTAGCAAACGTACTAGCCAAGACCTGGTCCCTCCCCACAAGATACCATGCTTCCGAACGGACCGTTTGGATAGAACTGCCCTCCGTCATAACGGTGCAGGGATATATATAGAACAGAAGGGTCGTCATAAAAGGCACGCTGGGTTCCATTACCTGTGGAATCTCTCAGGAAGAGTCCTATTATAAAAAAGTGGGGGCGAACCGTGATGTATATCCCTTCAACAGGTTTTAACATGGCTTCAACGAGACGCATGTCGAAACAACTCACCAGTCTAGAATCAGTATCTTGCGGATTGGTGTCAGTAGCTGAACAACTTTTACAGCAACGGCAACGTTGTTGAAGAAGCAGAAACCCATATGTTCGTCTGGTTCTGCATGATGACCAGGTGGCCGCACAATAGCAAAAGATCGTTTCACTTGTCCCCGGGCAACGGCAAGGGCGGCCTCCACTACCCCACCACAACTCAGACGAGCACATAGAGGTGTACTAGGATGAGCGTAGAGTGAAAGCTCATCGTAGTAGGCTGTTGAATCTGCGATGTCTTGTTCGGTCATGGCTGTCGAGACCATGTATTAGTTTTGGTGCCTTACGAAGGGACCTTCTAGAAATTTCCGACACTTACAACTGATAGCCATCACCTTGTCCCAGAGACTTTCGCTATGAACGAGGAGAACCTCTTCACGCCGGATCTCCCTGATTGGAATTGGTACCATCTGAGCAATGCATCCCCCAGCTTTGAGCGTATCAAAAATTCTAGAGATTCGGTCTGGGTCTTCCTGATGACCAGTAGAGCAGCTATGTAGCATCATGCGCGGATCATACACGTATCCGACATTGTATGCAGCAAAGCGTGTACTGGAAGGTAGGTTGTCTGTCTCTGATACTACGACGGTGGTTTCCGCATGTGTGGTGGACGTAACCAAGAGGTCAAGGCCATCGACTTCCATAGAAGAAGAAGCCGCGCCGTCTGCCATCACTGCAACGTGGAGCTGCTAGGAGAGAGTACAAGTTAGTGAATGGGTATCCTACGCGATTGTGGCCAAAGCAAATGTCTTTTGCGTTTAAGAGGACAGGTTCAACTGACACCCACAGAGGTCGCTGAGTTTGAATTCTTCACTGTCAGCTTGATTTCGTATAGTATTCATGCGTGTAGCCTCACGCAGCCCACGACCACCAGGACGGTTGGCGCGGCGCAGGTGCTCATAGGTTGTCTTGCATATATACCCTACGCTATTGAGAAAAGCCACTCTTTACGTTTGCTATGACTAAAGGTCTCCCAGAAACTCTGGAGTTCTCTCAGCGGCCCAGGCGCGGAATCCTCACACCACACATTCGTATGCTATATGTCTATTCTTTCCTGGTTGTTGCTGGTTTCCTGTTCTATCTGAGTCAAGGGTTCTGGACTACATATTCTACTGCTCGGCTTCCCCCTCACGCTACTGTTTCTCTCGCTCGTTGCCGCTCTCTGCATGCTAAGCCTGGTCCATCTCGCGACTTCCACAAACGTTCTTACTCGGACCGGTTCGTGGAAGGAACCAAACCTACTCTAATCAAGAATGCAAGAATATGGACAGGGGACGCGAACGGCACTGAAGTAGTCAATGCTGACATACTACTCGACAAAGGCATCATCAAAGGCATTGGACGCGTCGGTCACGCTCATTTGAAAATGCTCAGAGACGACCTAGTTGTTCTGGATGCAAAAAACGCGTGGATAACACCTGGGTATGCGCATTCATCGGTGGAAGACGTGTCATCATAATCACTGTAACTGTGTCGTTAGAATTGTCGACTTGCATTCTCATATCGGAGATTCGCCTCTTCCGGATTTGAACGGGGCGCAGGACGATAATTCTCTTCTAGGTCCTATTCAACCATGGCTCAGGGCGTTGGATGGATTGAATACACACGATGATTCATATCTTCTATCTATTGCTGGAGGTGTCACAACGGCTCTAGTACTACCAGGATCAGCCAATGCAATTGGTATGATGAACTTGAATAGGAAATCA
This sequence comes from Somion occarium, assembly GCA_964035595.1. Lineage (NCBI taxonomy): Eukaryota > Fungi > Basidiomycota > Agaricomycetes > Polyporales > Cerrenaceae > Somion > Somion occarium. The sequence continues at coordinate 1,344,511 of OZ037947.1, forward strand.
TATTCTTTTTTACACAGACTCCTTACCTGAGTTACGTAGGCGGCCAAGGTTTCACAGTCAAACTGAGGTCTACCCCCGAACGTTCTCCTTCATCGATGTTACTTGAGCCACCCTATCAAATCAACTCTTCTTTCCTGGAGGAAGCTGAGCGACCCCGCTGGCGTCAAATGAAGTTAGTGCATTACTTACTAATTTACCTGTTGATGTAGTTCCTAATCATCGCATTCACTTAAGACATGCGTGTGGTGTGTTCTTACACCGCTCTAAAGTGTTGACTATGCTGAGAACGTCTAATATTCGTCCTTTCAGGGGAAAATCCTAGTGAGTGGAATTTAACATATTGGGCTTATAACGGCTAAACATCGGTGGAGATGGTGTTTATGGGTATACCCGCATGGATACTGTCTGGGCATTTCGTCAAGCGTGAGCCTTTTCGCTTACCGTCTGAACAAGATTTTCTGAAATAATCAATAGATACAATAAGGCTCGAGAGATCAAGGATGGCCAGGATCAATATTGCAACGACGTCCTAGATGGCGATTGGGCTAAGTTGACCAAGGAACCATTCCCTGAAGACTTACAATGGGAAGCGATGGTGGACATTCTTCGCGGGCGAGTTAAGGTCTGCACATGATGATTTTGTTTCATTACTTCGAGGTTTTAACTCATTTAAACAGGTTCAAGTTCACTGCTATGAGGCAGTGGATTTGGATGATTTCGTTCGGGTACTGTCATGTTTTTGGCTCTTTTGGGGTATTGTCGTTCATACAGGGTTTGTAGCTTAGTCAAGAATTTCAGTTCCCGGTAGCTGCCTTTCATCACGCTCATGAAGCTTACTTGGTGAGCAATGAAGAGCCCTCTCTAGGTGGCGTCATAATTCACTGCTGGTATTACAGGTTCCAGACGTGCTCAAGAAGGCTTATGGTACGAGAACAGGTTCTTTATCGATTCAAGTTGAGTAATGAATAAATGTGCCATTCTTAGAGCACCCACCCGCTGTAGCTATGTTCGCGGCGGTGGCAAGGTCAGTGTTCCGATACCATCCTCGATTTTTGTTATCATAACTCAACATTTCTATTATAGATACAAACGAGAGGCATACAGAGGTTCAGTGTTCGCTCCACGGGTCCTGGCTCAACATGGCCTTCCCGTTGTCATGAAGGTGGTGTAAATTACATATAAGAAAACTTCAATTAAAACTTAATTGTCACCAGAGCGACAGCTCCGCTGCGTTCCACTCTAGAGACCTCTTATTCGAAGCCCAACAAGCACATTTCTATGGGTTGCCTGAGAATTTGGCAATCGCTGCGGTGACGAGTACTCCTGCGGAGGTGATGGGTATGGGTCATCGAGTAGGTTATATCAAAGAAGGTAAGTCACAACTTGGTGCCAGCCTTGGAGAGTTCCCATCATACGTACTGCAGGTTGGGACGCGGATCTTGTCATATGGGATAGCCATCCTCTGGCACTTGGTGCAACGCCCATTCAAGTCTTCATCGATGGCATTCCGCAGCTTTCATCGCCGCATGTCGTCGAGAAACCGAAAGCTTTCCAGGTTTCGCCCAAGGTGCCTAACTTTGACAAAGAGGCCAAAGATACTGTGCGCCTATCTTGATTTTGCACGCTTTATTCAACGATTGACTTTGTCGAAAGGTCAATTATGAAGGCTTGCCACCATTGGAGCCGGAGGAAGCAGCCCACGATGCTGTCGTGTTTACTGGCGTCAAATCCGTCTATGCTCGCACAAATGATTCTGTCGATGAAGTCTTCCTAGCTGAGGACGCTAATTCCTATGGCATTGTCGTTGTCGAGAAGGGCATTATGAAGTGTTTCGGAAGTTCTTCACAATGCGGCATGGACTTGTCCGAATCATCTGCAACTATAGTTGACCTCAATGGTGGTGCTCTATCTCCTGGTTTGGTGACGTATGGTGCTCCGATTGGTTTAGAAGAAATCAACGAGGAACCATCCACAAGAGACGGTGCCGTTCCTGATCCACTCTACCAGCCGGTCCCTAAGATTGTAGGTGGCGACGGTGCTCTGATACGTGCCTCAGATGGACTTCAGTTCGGGGGTCGCGATTCCCTGTAAGTTTTACAACTTTCTTATCATCCTGTTCAATCGTCACTAACGCATTGTGTAGCCTCGCTTATAGGGCAGGTGTGACAGCCGGTATTGTCGCGCCTATTCACGACCTATTCTTCGCTGGCCTCAGCACCACTTTCTCCACTGCTGCTCGGAATAAGCTCAGTGAAGGTGCTGTGATCCAGGATGTCAATGCCCTGCATGTATCTGTGAGGCACTTCGGATCACCAAGTGTGAGTACTCAGATAGGAACCTTGAGGCACCTTTTGCTTCATCCGGATGATAGCCATGCGGGCAAGTGGTTCAAGAACGTTGCGGAGGTGCGTAAATGTCTCGTGGCACATGCCCTCTATTTGCCCATCGATTTTTTATTACTGTTAGGGCGAGGAGACATTGGTTGTTGAGGCAGACAGCGCAGATGTCATTGCCACTTTGGTCTCACTGAAGAAAGAAGTGGAGAAGCAATACCGTTCCAAGGTCAAGCTGACCATCAGTGGAGGCATCGAAGCATACCTTCTAGCCAAGGACCTTGCTCACGCAGATGTCGGTGTCATCCAAGTACCAGCAAGGCCTTTCCCCGCCGTTTGGGAGCAGAGAAGAATGTGAGTCGTCACATTCTCGGCCTTAACGAACCAGATACTAATTGCTATACCCAGTTCGCCAGGACCTCCTCTGACTGAGCAAAGCTCAATCCTCACATTATTAGAGCACAATGTGACTGTCGGCGTTGGTATCACAGAGAACTGGGCTGCCCAGAACACGCGTTTCGATGTCGGTTGGGTATGTATTTCGTAACATACTCCCGACCTCTGCCACTCATCATGCCCACTATATGTTCAGATTGCAATCGAAGCAGGAGGTCGTCTATCCAAGGGACAAGCCCTCGCTCTGGCATCTACCAACTTGGAGAAGCTGCTTGGCGGGAAAGTCAAGGCCCAGTCTGCTCATGACTTAGTTGCTACTAGAGGTGGTGAGTTGTTGGACTTTGAAAGCAAGGTTGTAGCCGTTATCTCGCCCAGACGAGGAGTCGTAGATCTGATGTAATTATTGTTGTGTATATTGCTCACTTATTATACCGAGAATGCGTTGCTGTTGCGCATCTTACGGTGATTGTTTCACACATGAAGTGTGCTCGCGATTGAGGTCATGCAGCAACCGAAATCAACATTCTATTCTAAATCCGCCAATGTTTAGATAGTATTATACGGATTCTAAAGGGGAAGAGTGAGATGTTGGTCGGAGACATGGTATGATGAGGTAACTTACGTTGCAAGAGGTTGTTAAGCTTGTTGACACGGGATGCGACGCTGAGGTCGATGGTCTTGTCACCGAAGTCAACCACGATACCGCCCAAGATCGAAGGGTTAACCTATGGACGGCTCATGAGTGGGCTATAAGTGTGCATGAACCGCTCGTGCACTGACCTTATTAGTGACCTTCAGCGACTTGGCCTTCTGAGCAGTTTGCGATTGCTTGAGAGTGGACTCCAAACGCGACTGGACATCTTTGGGAAGAGGCGCAGCGGAGGTTATGGTAACAGTGACCTCTCCTTTGTACTGGGAGAAAAGCTCGTTGAATCCCTCGATGACACCCTCAGCCTCTGTCAACCTGCCATTTTCCGAAAGCACCGAGAAGAGGTTCTTGGTGATCTCAGAAATAGGCTCCTTCTTCGCACCCTCCGCACGCGAGTACAACGCGCTAAATCCAGCGGCACGCTCCTGGCTGGAAAGTGTAGGGTTGGTAACGAGAGACTTGAGCTCTGGGACATCCCTGAGAGTAGAAGAAATGGTGTTAAGCTCGGATTGGACCTTGTTCAAAGTCTGCGGTGACTTGGAGAGTGCAGCAGAAAAAAGGGCCTTGGAATATTTAAGAGCGAGAGTACTCGCTGCTCGTCGACCGAGACCAGCATGGGCGAGAGTAGAACGGACGGAGGAGAGCAGCATTTTGACGATGGCCGACGACGAACGATGCACTCTCAGCGCAAACGTCCAGCACTCTGCCCGTCTGCTCGGCTATCCCCGCCGCGGGTCAATCCGGTAGCTGCTCAATTAGGCAGCTCTCCATATGTCGGCTTTCTCTTCATCCAGCCGACATTCACTCACAATGCGGCAGAATTTCGTAGCCGCACAGGAACGAGAAGATGGGCACACCCATGTGTTGCTAATAACCACAGGCAGCGTTGCATCCATCAAAGCACCCCTGATAGTCTCTGAGTTGCTCTCAGTCTGTGTCCTGGCCTTCGCATCTTTACAGGCCATTGATGCCGTGCACAGTATCAGAAGGTCAAGATCGAGGTAGTCTCCTCGAAACCGTCCCTGGCTTTCTTTTCCAAAGCGGACGTGCAGAAAGCGGGATCCCGTGTGTGGACGGACGATGATGAGTGGGATGTACGCAGCGTGGCACGATGCATGGACTTTTCTTACTATTCCCTAGGACAAGTTCGAGATAGGTGACCCCATCTTGCACATTGAACTGCGCCGATGGGCGGATATTGTCCTTATTGCGCCTTGTTCTGCAAACACGTTGTCTAAGATTGCCCAAGGGCTGTGTGACAACCTTATAGTATGTTCATAGGCATTCCTATGCATCGCTAGTTGACTGTGGCTACGCTACAGACATCGGTCTTGCGTGCACTGGCTCCTACAACACCTACATACGTATTCCCTTCCATGAACACGCTCATGTACGAGCATCCGCTCACTGCGGAGCACATCCGCATTCTGAAGGAAGTAATCGGGTACAATGTCGTAGGACCCATCGGAAAGACTCTAGCCTGTGGAGACGTCGGTGGGTCTTTTGCGGATCTCTCACACGCTTTGATTTACTTTATTCGACAGGACTTGGTGCGATGACAGAATGGCGAGATGTTGTACGGATAGTTGTAGACCGATTTTCGCTGGTGAAGGCGAGTTGAGGGGCCCTTGAAATGTACCATAGCTTTCTTAGAATATATGCCTCGCTATACGAGCTATATATATTTTGTGAATGCTGCGATCTCCGTTGAGCGGATTGAAGCAACCCGAGCTGGAGCCGAACGATCCGACGGGCGGCTCAGGGATCGGCAGGCAGGAGTGCATAGGACTAGGACATCCAGAGCTCCAATCTTTCTCTTCACCGTGGACGATGTCGCCCAGGGCATGTCCAGCAACCACCACTCACCTATAACATTCTTTTCCATCGTGCATCTTACTCTTTTCCCTTGACGACACCGCTATAGGTCACAGCCACACGACTCGAGAACAACAATAGACCTTGCGGGTGCGTGCAACAATGGTCTCTTTTGTCCTCGTGGTCAACACGACCATCTCATACTTCTCCATAATTTAAAGGACGCAATTTCCCGATTGCATTTCACTCCATTCCCTTCAGGTCGCCCTTCATGTTTTTCTCAGTCGCCAGGCTGCGACTCCCTTTACTTGCCCTCGCTTTCTTCCAAATTTCCTCCACTCAAGCTCGCGAGCGATCGTTATGTGCGTGTGTTTCCGCTGTTCTACGCTGTACTACATGCACTGACGTCTCCGTACAGTCACGTCTTCAGTATCTTATTGCGCACCTCCGGAAAGTCTTCTAGTCCAGCAGTTCGACATCGCCTACATTGAGAAGAATTCATCAGTTTCATTCAATGTTTCTATCGCCAGTGTCGTACGTACCCCTTCTATGTCAACAACCTTCGTACGACTCACAGTAAGACAGATCCGCAACACTAATGTCACCGCCAATCTTCTGGTCAATGTCTATGGCATGCAACCCCTCAATCTCACCCTCGAGCTCTGCTCCGTCTTCGGTGGCGCTCTTTGTCCGCTACCCACATACAACTTTACGGGTTCGGATTCAATAACTCTTCCTCCCTCTGTTCGGGACCAGGTCACCTCGAAGATCCCTGGCATTGCATACCAAATTCCTGATCTCGAAGCCTTCGCTCAGCTCACCCTCACCGACAGTTCAAGCGGGAAGCTTCGCGCGTGCATTCAGTCTACTCTTTCGAATGGCTGGTCTGCCCGTCAAATGGCAGTCGAATGGTCTACGGGAGGCATTGGTCTCCTGGCGTTCCTTTCCGCAGTATGGCACTCATACATTCCCCACTCCTTGGCGCCAATAAGGCTTCTGGATGTGATGTTCCTCTTCCAAGCCATCGCTGTCTCTGGGCTGTGGAGCCTTAATTATCCCCTGGTTTACCAAGCATTCACCCAGAACTTCTCATGGGCATTGGGCCTCTTCCCAGTGTCCAACGATTCGCCCATGCAGCGGTCTATTGACCACATGCGCCAACTTACGGGAGGAAAGTTTGAGAACGCCGGCGGTGGTAGCGCTATTTCATTAGTCAACCGGAGGATCAGCCCGTACAATCAACCCGCTGCTCGTTCGTTCATCGCTCGTGCCGTAGATGGAGCGACGGCAGCGGATGTTCCTCAAACCGCGTCGAACAGTTCCTTGGCAGGCAGCAACTTCCTCGTAGGCGGTGATGTTGTCACTGTTACCCAGAATTCGCCAAATGTCCTTCAAGCTGGACTTCCAATCTACGTCACCAGCGTCGGTATCGATACTCCCAATGCCTTCATGACAATATTCCTCACTAACCTAATTATCCTTGTAATCTGCGTGGCCGCGCTTGGACTGGGCTACCTTTGTCTCCTTGCCCTGCGCCGCACTTCTTGGGCCAAGCAAAGAGAAGACAAACTAGATTCAGCTATTGCTGCATATCCGACATTTGCGCGGGCTTGGGGGCTCCGCATTGTCCTTATCATTCTCACCCCCGTGCTTGTCTTCACGTTCTACCAATGGACGCTGAAAGATTCATGGCTATCCATTCTCCTTTCGGTCATCCTCCTTCTCGCTATCGCAGCTGCCCTCGGTTTCGCGCTGTACACTCTCTACCGCCGACGATCAGACCCAGACATTTCATCGCATCACTCGTCCATCGAACCATTGGTAGCTCCTTATAGGCCTCAGCGGTTCTACTATGGTAGCATAGTGCTACTTGCGATGTTCGTCAAGGCGCTTGTTACTGCCTTCGCTAAAGGTCAGGGGAAAGTGCAAGCTATCCTCATCCTCGTTGTTGAAGGCCTTTTCTTCGGCGTTCTCGTCGTCATGAAGCCTCATCGTACTCGTGGCGCAGATGTATTTGCGGGCTACCTTTCGTTAACTCGCACGGCATGCACCGGACTTACCATTGCATTCTCTCAATCTTTGGCGTTGGCACCAATTCCGCGAGTCGTCATCGGAATTGTCATCGCAGTGATATTCTCAATATCCGTGGTAGTCATGTTCCTGAACATCGTCTACAATCTCGTATTGTGGATATGGGCTCGAGGCAGGTCACGCAAGGAAGGCACTACTGTCTTACCCAGTAGAGCATCCTCGTCCGCTGCCTCGGTGGAAAATGGACAAGATAAGAAGGATGAAGAGAAACTCCCAACTGCCAGTGTCACGCCAGCATCCTCTTCACATTTCTATGCAAGACCGGGGAACCCTGCACCTTCGCATACACCAACGACAGCGTCATGGCGCAGTCCACCACTAAGCGCCGTGAGCCAAATGAGCGAACGGCCTAGTCAATATTCGGGGACTACAGCATCGTCGACGTTGGGAGAGACGCTTCCTCGGCGATGGTCTTTCCAACATTCAAGACCGCCATCAGGTTCCGTAGAATCATCACACGCTACCCTTAGCTATGTGACCAGCCCATCCGCACCTGTGTCGATGTATACAAATCCACGACATAGTAGACAACCCTCGTCACCGTCAGATCGTTACAGCCAAGAAGCAGACAGTCACATTCGATGATGAACAGACAATTGGACTTCGGCATTGGAACTATTTCATTGGGACAGCTTGTGTGCATTGTTGCTTTTTCGCGATTCCTTTGTCATTCACCTTTCAACGCATCCACATCCACTTTGCACGGGCGCCGATTAATTCGCATCTGACTGTGCACCGAAACTCTTTAGCATTTCCTCGCAATCACTCCTGCATCCTGGATCGGCCCTCTGCAATTGGTTATCTTGCATATTTCATGGTAGACCAGTACATCCACACACTATCATTTTTTATTGTAGACCCATAGATTTCCTTCTTTCGTAGCATACTTATCCCATGTACATTACTGAACCTCCCCGCACAATTATCCAAACGTCTTCTCTCTACTCGCGAAAGTGAAATGGGTGCAAATGATTTCGACAGATCGGGGTTGTCCACAGTAACGTCTTGGGCGTCTATCGCAGGCCTGCTTGAACGTCAATCCCGAGTCGCGACTGCTGGAATGAACACGTTTCGCCCATCGGGAGCTCAGCATCCTTCAGGATGGACGGTACTTCCAGGTAGAAACCTTGAGCTAATCATTCAGACTGTAGCTGATTTGTGCATTTACCTCGTGTTGATAATACAGGGTCCACACCTTCTGGCTCGCGCGCTTCGTCTGAGAACGAGACGGTTCCGGATTCAAGCCAGGCAGATGATATGGTCGATGAAATTGAAGAGACCCCGTCTCCGTTACCTGTCACTAATCGGAAGCGCAAAGGACCTTCTGCTGCCGACAAACCTCTATCCAATTATTCAAAGAGGAGCAGAGTGAGCGATGCCGACCCACCTCAGAGAACAAGCGGTGGGTGCCAGAGCACAGCGCTCGCGTCGATAAGTCTTCATTGTCATTCTTTCCTAGGTTCTGGCGCCAGCCCAGTAGCTGGCCCATCGCAGTACAGAGAAGATCCTGGCGTGAGCCAGAGTCGGTCACCAAATACTGCCCGTCGACCATTTCTGAGACGTAAAGACAGTTCAACGTCTCAGTCCATTATACGATCGGATAGTTCAGGTTCTTCGACGCGTCAACGTACCCCTCCAATTGCTCGCAAGAGCGTGGCTGGACGTGGTGGTCCTTTTGGGCGCCGACCCCGTGGGACGTTTTTCACAACACGTCGAAGACCAATTTCACCTCCTACCGCTATTCCTCCAGGCGTTGTGAAGAAAAAGAAGCCACTTGCGCCTTTGAGAGACCTGTCGTCGTCGTCAGACGATGACGATGTGTCTCCTCCAGTGCCCGGACTGAAACAGGCTAAGCGGATTAACGCGTCTCGAGGTATAAAGAGGTTAATCGTTATACTCAGTTCTGTCTGATGAAGTCTGAATAGCGTCTGGAAGGAGGCTTACAACTGGGTCTATTGTTGCTGATATTATCAATCTCATTTCTGATGAGGAACCAGATTCTTCTAATGTTACTTCGAAAGGTGTGCCTTTAGTAAAATACAATTTCTAAGACGTCTAATTCGTCTCCTGCTGAACAGTCTCATCTTCTGCGGGGCCATCCGGAGCCCAGCGTCGTCATACAATGATGCTCGACAATGAACTGGGAAAGAGCAAGGACACACCTATTACGATCAGTGATAGCGAGGAGGGTATGTTTGTGTCAACTACGTTCAGGAAGCATCTCACACGTCGTGCACAGAGATAGAGGTTGATGCACCTTGCTTGCCAAGTGAGATCCCTTCAGTCAGTCAGCCAGACCAGGAGTCGACTACGAGTTCATCTTTGAACAATCAGTCACCGCTGGTAGCCAGTCCCGAGCCCATCCCTGAAGACATGCAAAACCTTTATGATGACGACCTCCCACCTATGGACGAGGACCTGCCTCAGTCGGGAAGTATGAGCAAACCAGTCTCTATCGCAAGTGCATCGACTGATCCCATTCTTCCGGCTCTGGATGGAATGTCGCTTGAATCGTCGCCACTGGAATCTGAGGTCGTACCTAGATCTGCTAAGCCTCGATTGCAGTTGAAGCGAGTAGACCGTAGTGGGAAGTTCAAGATGAAAGGCACCCTGTTTGGCGGCTCGTTCTTTCCACATCGCTCCAACAAGACAGTTCCTACGGCTCCAGAAGTTGTGAAATCTTTGGCGAACAGCACTGAACTGGATCTTCAAGGAGTCGGTGACGAATCTCTGTCCCCAAAGTTGGCGTCCTCTGCTTCTTGTCTCCTAAACATACAACATACGCCGCCTCACGCGAATGACCCGAGCGAGGTCTATGAAAAGGAAGCACCAACGTCACTAACTAGGTCGGAGTCAAAGCCTCCAATAGCGAATACGAGTGCAGTGCAGTCTACTTCATCTATTTCTAGCTCCGATCCTGCTAAGGAATCCCTGAGACTCCAATCAGGTCCGACTTCGTCAGCGGTTGGTCAATTATTGTTCATGACCATTACTAGATCTGAAGGTGATTGCATTTCAGCTCGGTTCGCCTCAGTTAGAAGGATCAAAGTCGCCCGTCAAGTCTCTCGCATCAGCATCTTCCATCCCGCAGCAACATGCTGAAGCCGCGATTGAATCGTTGTCCGACGTAATCAACCGAGCGTACATGGACACTGCTCGGAAGGTGGTAGATTTAACGTTGTCTGATAATGAGGCCGCATCTCCTCCACGGTCGCCTCTAGGTGCGTGCTTCCCAATTTGCACTGGTGTCTCTTGTTTTAACGCCGCAGCAGAGCCACCTCGAAGCCTAGAGGATATGAAGCGACCAGCGACCGCTCGTTGGAGCTCTTCACCTACGACGAGCAGGGGAAAGACATTGAACGCTCCTCCTAGTTCGCCCTTGGAACCAGATAACAGAATGTCCGAAGAGAACGAGGTGTCGACAATGATCGCAAGACCCCCCGTTGCAGGCCAGTCTGATTCGGAGGTCTGTATATTCCATCAGCTTAAGCGCGTTTTTAACTGATTTCTTTTTCGGCAGATGGAGGAGGATGTTCAACCAAGAAGGCTCAGACGTAGCACTCGACGCTCGAGACGTATATTGTCGAGAGAGAGGTCAAAACAATCCAGCCAATATGACTCCAGATCGACCAGTGCCGATCCTCTTGATGTGCTTCCTCGCAGACGACAACCGATCTCGCGCTCCAGTAGCGGTACATCAGAAGAATTCGCTAAGTCATTGGCTGGTCTGAACATCACTGGAATGACCCACTTCTCCTGGCGTCGGAACGGTCAATACGTTGCCAAGGAGTTCGCGGACATGACTAAACTTGCGGAAGACCTTCCTCACGAGCTTGAGGATAGGCTAAATGCGTTACCATTTGCTGCGAGGAGCGCCGCCGACATGCAACGCAAGCTGTTTGCGGCCATTATCAGTATAAACACTGCTAAGGAGGAACCTAACGCACCTCCGATCAGTATTGTCAACGAGATAGACAGGGAACCAACGCCAGCATACGAATTCCATTATACTAATCTCATGTGGCATAGTCCGAAAGCTCCTAGGCCTGATTTCGATGCACTTAAGGGCTGCGATTGCGTGGGTCTCTGTAATCCAAGGAGTTGCGCTTGTGCAAAGCGTCAAAGGGAGTATCTCGACGACCCGGAGCTGCGTAGTTATGGATTCCTTTATGACAAGGATGGAAGGCTCGTCGTCCATCAGTATCCTATCTTTGAATGCAATGTTTTCTGTGGATGCGATGACTTCCTATGCCAAAACAGGGTATGTCCTTGACTTTTGATGCCTGTAGTTTTCTCACATTGTCATTGTGACAGGTTGTGCAGAAAGGTAGAAATGTGAGCCTCCAGATCAAGAAAACTCCCAAAAAAGGATGGGGTGTGTACTAAGTCATCAATTGATATTCCTTCTCTTGTTGATTCTGGAATGCAGGAATCTTTGCAGGTCAAGATGTACCAGCCAATTCTTTTATTGGTATCTATTCTGGAGAGTTTTTAACTGATAAGGAAGCCCAAGAGAGGGGGAAGTGAGTACTGTCCCTAATATGGTGTTCACTAGTGAGATGATTGACTATGAGAATATAGGAAGTACAATCAGTTTGGAAGGACCTATCTGTTTGATTTGGATTTCTGGTACCTAAAGACAAACAACAAGAGATGGAAACCCAAATTCTGCATAGATGCATACCATGCCGGAAATGTAGGTAGAGTGAAGCTGCCATATAATTGAAACTGACTTCATGGCTTTGCAGTTCACCAGATACCTGGAAAGTCTTATTTTGACATATTGGATGTGACATTCTCCTAATTCTTTCCACAGAACCACAGTTGTGATCCCAACTGTGTGATCAATCCTTGTTATATTAATGAGGCAAATATTGAAAAACCTCTCCTCACTATATTCACCTGTAGGGATGTAGCAAAGGGTGAAGAACTCTGCTTCTCTTACTTTGGGGAGATGACAGCAGAAGAGTTAAATGAGAACATAGAGGTTGGTTATTTCTTTGTGCCATTTGAGAGTTGCTGATGTTGTTCTAGAATGATGCAATCTATGCTCCATGCCAGTGTGAAGCTAAGAACTGCACTGGAAGGATGTGGAAATAGATGAACCAAGATCTTTATTATATCCATAGCATACTGGTAATATGTACATGTAGTAATCTTCTTGGATGGATGGCTATAGTGACATCACTGGAGTATGATTCAATGTTTGACATCCTGAGAATGGGAGTCTGAGTCTTGAAGATCTAGGTAATCTTCTCTACCAGACCACTTCTGCTCCCCATTCTCCTTCTGTTCCCATGTCTGAAGTGCCTTCTCATCCCACAGCTTTCCAGTAGTATCACCAGCTGGATACAAGAATTTCTCTCCTTGTAACTCTGGTGGTAGGTATTCATTGGTTACAGGGTGTCTACATGAAGGCATTAGCAGACACCGGAGCTCCAAAGAGATAGAACATACATATAGTCAGGGTTATAGTGGTACTCAGTACCATATCCAAGATCTTTCATAAGGCGAGTAGGAGCATTACGGACCATCAGAGGGACAGGTAGTATCGGGTTGGCCTTTGCAGCCTCTTCCGCCCGACAGTACGCCGCATATGCACGAGTCGACTTTGGTGCTTCAGAAAGGTATGCGACCAGATGAGCCAGGTTGATTCGGCATTCTGGCATTCCGATCATTTCACATGCTTGCATGGTCGCTACAGCCTACGAAGAAAGAACACTGCTTCATGACGGGCTAGAAGACGAGTGAAGACGTGACTTACTAGTGGTAACGCTTTCGGATCTGCGAGCCCAACATCCTCACTAGCACAGACGGTCATCCTTCGCGCGATATACATGGGGTCTTCGCCTGCTGAGAGCATACGTGCTAACCAATACATAGCAGCACTACCTTGACTTCCTCGGACGCATTTGTGCAATGCGGATATCATGTCATACCGAGAATCACCTGTACGATCATAAGAGGTAGATACTGATTGTCTGAGTTGCGCGAGTAGGGTTTCCGGATTTGTATTCTTTGGAGCGTTAAGAACGAGTTCGAGTAAGGAGAGTGCGGTACGTGCGTCGCCCGAGGATAATGAAGCTATGGTGGAAATGATCTTTTCTGTGCATTGCGGGAACTGTGGGAATGGCGGGGGTGGATGGTCATCATGCTCGGTCATAGTAGCGGTCGTTGACTGAGACAGGTTCGCTGCCGTATCTTGACTGGAGGAGGCCAAGGTGATGATGTCGGGAGGACGTTCGTCTGCACCATCAGCATCAGGGAGTGAGCTACCGATCCTCTTGATTGCTTGAACAATTATACGTCTGATATTTTCTTCAGTAAGCGGTTCGAGAACAAAGACACTAAAATAATGCAATCCGTCAAGCCTATGGTTCTGGAATCCAATAGCGTTGATACCCACCGGCAACGGCTAATCAGTGCGCCAGTTAACTTGAATGAAGGATTCTCGGTAGTTGCGCCTATGAGCTTTTACCGAATGTAAGCAAATAGACACACGTTATAGAAGAATGAAATGACCTGAATGACGCCTTGCTCGATGAAAGGCAGAAATATGTCCTGTAAACTGAATCAGTAACGAGTGGGTACGACTCAACCGGGTCAATACCTGTTGTGCTTTATTGAAACGGTGCACTTCATCGAGGAATAGGATAGTGCGCCTATTTTAGTATTAACTTCGGTAATGAATGAAACATGTGAATAAAACAGAACCTGGATGTCAGGGATAGCACATTCTTTGCTTCTTCGGCCACTGCGCGAACGTCGCTAATATTAGAGTCAGTAGCGCTAAGTTCCTTGAACACTGCGTTAGATTCTTTGGCTAAAAGCCGAGCAAGAGTCGTTTTGCCGCATCTAAATAAGTAATGAGATATGCATTGCAAAGCTCGGTATAAACATGACGTACCCTGGTGGACCCCATAGAACCATACTTCCAAGCGAACCATTCCGTGTCAACGTCATGAGGAGTGACTCTGGCCCTGTGAGGTGAGACTGGCCAACAAACTCGGCGAGAGATTGAGGTCTTAACCTCTCGGGTAGCGGCGCAGCAGCCTGCTTGTGTGCACTTATGGATGTTGATGCCTTGGCGCGTTTTTGAGGCGTTTGTTTCGTAGGGGCGGGGACGTCCTGCGTCGCCTTGCGTTTCTTTGTAATGTCAGTCTTGCGAACTGTAGGCGGGCCTGCAGGATGTTGAGCCTGTGAAGGAGTGATATTCTTGTCCTGTTTCACGAATATGGATGCGAGAGCGGGTACTTTGGCACCAACTTTGTCCGTGGTAGCTGGAAGGGGTTGCTGCTTTGATGGTCCCGCATCCGAGCAGCCGTTGTCAATGTGAGCATTGATTGTGTTTTCTGGAACATCGCGAGAGCAAATAGGGCTACATGGTGGTCAGCATCTGCATGAGAACTTTCCCAGACGTGCATACCAAATGACTGAGAAATGGGTTAGTGGGGAATAGAAAGTTGGGCACAGTGTACATACCAGTGTTTGTAGTCGAGGGCATTCAAGAGATGGAGGGTATTTAATGGCGAAGTTGGTCGTCGCGGAAGCTTATGTGAATGAAGTTGCAGGCGTCAATCGGGGATGTGTCCGATCGCGTTGAAGCGTGTTTTTGGCAATTTTGGGAAGCGCCCAGGGTAGGGCTGAGGTTGGTTGGTTCGCTCATCTAGCTAGCCCAACTGAACGAATCCTCTGTTCGCCAGCTTTCTTCTCCTCAATTGCTACGATTTCTGTTACGAAAGCACTACAAGTCACTCTTTGGACCCGGCTCACATTCATCTACTTTCCTTCACCGTTTCCTTGCTTGCTACAGTCTCGTACGGTTGCTGAGCAAGCGTTCAAGTTCTCTCGACTTTTCCCAAATTTTTTCGGTTTCACTTTCTCACTAATTCAATTGCTAGTCTCTGAATCATGTCCACACCATCTGCCGGAAAGCCTAGACTGACGGGCATTCCGACTCCAGGTAGAACAAGCAGCATACCCACACCTGGTCGGCTCCGTTCTTCATCTAGCGCAACTTTCCACCCTCCACAGTCCAATGGCGACGATGAATACATCGCGCAGGCATTTGCGGAAGCTATCAAAGCAAATGACCCAAATCAACACCGTACCTCTGATTCTCTCACTGCGAGTCTCTCCCCTAATACTGCCAACTTCTCTGCACTGTCAGGTCGCAGGTCTGTCGTAGGTCGATCACCTTCTGTCGCCTCTACATCATCATCTGTTGGCCGTCCAAGGACATCTGACCCTCCGCTATCTGCCTCCCTTGCTCGTCCTCCTAGTCGAACTTCTGACACCTTTGCGAGATCCTCAAGCCGCGCCGGTAGAACATTTGATGTCGGAGATCTTGTCCGCATAGAGTCTCTCGGTTTTGAAGGTACTCTGAGATACCTGGGCGGGATCGATGGGAAACCTGGTCTCTGGGCTGGCGTTGAGCTCTCTGGGGGTTTCGCAGGCAAGGGCAAGAACGATGGAAGCGTTGCAGGGTTAGTGTTCATTTCGGAGCTTGTTCCTCTGCCGTCCCTATCCTTATACGTCCAATGTTTTGAACATTATTATTGGGTTTCAGGAAGCAATACTTTTCTTGCCCACCACTCTGTGGCGTTTTTGTCGCAACGACTAAGCTGTCTGCTCCTACCGTAAGCTACGGCTCCATTTCGCGTCCCTCATCCGTGGCCTCCGTGAGGAACGGGCGCATGACACCTTCGATATCTGGACGCGTTACCCCATCTTCGTCTGTTGCAAAGGTTACTGGACGACCTGCTCAGAAGACGCCTTCCATCTCTAGCGGTCGTGTAACACCCTCGTTCATGAATGGTCGTTCAACGCCCTCTACTTCTATTGGTCGAAAGACACCTGCCGTCACGCCTACTGCCCCACGTATACTTACCACAGTGCGAACACCTTCAGCCACACGTACGCGAAGTTCAACATCATATCTGCACAAGACACCCATCAAACAAACGATGAAGGAGAACAGTATCACCCCAGGTTCTCGCGCTTCAAGATACATTGGTATGACTGCGAAGCAGCTGGGTAATGGTCATCACAGAGCTGGATCCCTTGCTTCAAGTCCGAGTAGGAAATTCGTTGATACTGCTAGCCCAACAAGACTCTTTGGCATCACTTCACCTACTCAAAATGCCAATTCACCCACACGGTCCACTGCGTCACCTTTCCAGACCCCAAAAGCACGGGTAGCCGGTCTTGGAAATGGTACACCGTCGAGAGCTCGTTCCTCAATTTCGACGCCCAAGGGTCGGTTGCCTAGTGCAGTTGCGATGCCTCCACCAGCATCGCCGTCTCACACGAACCGGTCTGGCTCTGGTTCTGGTACAGGAGAATCTGTGTCAGATCTGGAGTCTAACAGTCGAGCATTGCAGGACAAGATTGCGGAACTGATGCAGTCTCGTGATCGTTCGTCTCGTCCAGGCTCATCTGCTTCTGTTCCTGCTATGCCTTCTCCTCTACCAAGCGCTGCGCATAATACCGAACTACGGGATGAAATTGAGCGACTCAATGCGAGGCTCGATGCAGCCGAGGATGAGAATAAACGGTTACGGGGGAATCTTGAGTCTGCTGAGTCTACTGCTGCAAGGCTGGGGTCTCTCACTGAGGAGCGAGACAAAGCGAAAGCTCGGGTTACCGAGTTGGAGGCGTCGGCAAGGTCGGCTGAGAGGTTGGTCAAGGAGCGTGATGCTACTATCGAGAGCCTGGAGAGGTCTGTGCAGCAGGTTAATCTGAATATTGGGAAGGTCAGAAGTGAGGGCGAGGCGAAGGTCAGGGATACTCAATCCAAACTCGAAGACAAGGAGGCCCTTGTGACCCAGCTGAAGCAGCTCATCGAGGCCAAAGAGGGAGAGCAGACCCAGAACAATGATCTTCTTCAGGCAAAGAATGCCGAAATTGCGCTGTTGGAGGCTCGTGTTCACAAAGCCTATGTTGAGCTCGAAGAGGAGCGCAGGGAGCTTGGCGCGCAAGTTGATGAGCTTCGCAAAGCTGGTCAGGTTAGTACTGACTGCCCCGCAACATCTTTGATGCATTATTCACATTCGACTCCGCTCAGGAAACAATTGCTCTTTACGAGGAGCGCCTCAGCGTCGCTGATAGCAGGCGATACGAAATGGAAGACCTCGTTGCCTCTCTCGAAGAACAACTCCGAAATGCAGTCCGTCCAACGTCACCGACATCGGCCGCACGCCACGCTTCCTCTGCTGCTGAGATCGACAACGAGACCCTTCGTATCCAAGTGCAACATCTACAGAAGAAGATTGGCTCCCTCGAAGACTTGTTGGAAGACGCACGTGCTACTGCGGATAGAGAAGAAGAGACCGTACGTGAACGAATTGTACGGTACAAGGAGCGTGAAGATGAGTTGCGCAAGGAGGTCAATGATGGTCGCAAAGAGATCGAGCGCGTTATGAAGTCTGAGGGGCAAGCGCGTTTGCGAGTAGAGGAGATTGAGGAGGCTTTGAGGGAAAACACTGTTGCGCTGGAGAATGCCAGAGCTGAGATCGAAGGTCTCCGAAGCGAAGTCGCTGTAGGTCGCATTGCTTTTGGTCACTGGATGTGTTTGGATTGATGGGGTTGAATTTAGCATCTCGAAGGCCTTGCTGCTCATGGCGCTGGTGGTAGTCCACCCAAGTCATCCCAACTCCTGCAGGAAGTCTCGCAGCTCAAGGTTCAATTGGCGGAGCAGCGTTCCCGTGCAAGTTCCGTGGCATCGTTGCATCCTCTCAAGGAAGAACTGGATCATGCGAAGGCTGACAAGGCAGCAGTAAGCCACCGCTTCATTACATCCTGTGCCGCGACCATGATTTAAGATGTTTTGACAATTTACAGATTGAGGCAGCGTTGCAGAAGGAACGCGAGGCTGTCACCGAGTTGCAGTATCAGCTGGAAGAACGCAGCACTGAGCTGGAAACGGTCCGCAAGCGACTCAACCGTGATATGCCTGTCAATGGACTTCAACAGGAAACTGTCAAGACCTCGGCTTCTCCGTCCAAACATGACCTCACTGCTGCAAGAGAGGAGATCAAGGGTCTCAAGTATGTCGCATTTCCAGTTGTATACCTTGAAGGGATGTATGGCTGATATGGGCCCAGGCACATTGTACAAGAGCTACAGAAGGAGAACAGTGCGATTGTCAAACGTAGTCAAGCTCTTGAGTCTGAGAATAGACTGTTGTCCACTGAGATTGAGCAGCTTCGTGAGGTGCGTACATCGTAGTCTCCAGGATTGAGTACATAACTCATGGTTTACATAGGATATGAAGACTCTGGAAGACAATGTGGAGCAAAGTTTGCTCCGAGAAGAGTCCATGCTTAACGACAGTATGGCCTTGTCCGACGTGCCTGGTGATGCAGCGGCAATGCATCAGAACATTCGCGAGCTTAAGCTGAAGTATGAGGTAAGTGAAGTATAAAAGTTCTTGTCATTATGCCGTATTGTGACTGTATATATCGCAGTCCGAGCTTGAACAAATGCGGAAACGTCTTACGGAAACGGAGATGAAGAGTGCTCGTACGGTTCACCAGTTGAACAAGGAGATTGGTGAACTGGAAACCTTGATCGAATCCAAGGTAATGCTATCCCCACTCTCCGAACTGATTTTCACTCACCATGAGATCATTCCCCACTCCGCAGATCTATCGGGAGGTACGTCAACATAGTTCCAGATGCTGTCACTGTACTGACGTTGCCTTTTTAGGACGAGCTTGAACTCGAAGTCGAGAAGCTTCAGGAGCGCCTGGCTCGAAGTCAGAAGAAATCTTCCAAAGGCCTACCTGACGTCGACGAACGGAGTAGCACAAGTATTCGCAGCTCGACGTCAACCCTCCGATCGGACAAATCAGACGAATCAGTCGTGAAGAGCTCTGCTGCCGGAGAAGAAGTGTGCGAGATTTGCGAACGACCAGGACACGACATATTCAGCTGTGATCTGCTGAAGGATGATGAGCCGGCAGGGAAGAACGAGAAGGCGGCTGATTTATTCTGTGAGGATTGCGAGGAGCGGGGACATACGGCAGCGAATTGCCCGCACTCGTTGGACGTTTTCTGATTAATGTGGACGGACACGGTCAGTGGAGGTATTTTCTTGTTGCTGTATACTCTCGTTCTTCTGTATATCCCCACCTCTAGTATACTGTGTTTTTTTTCGCAATGATACCCTAATATCACGGAGAGATACGGGCCGGGCCGTCCTAGGTGACGAATTCTGGTGCAGGCTGGTGTTAAATGAGGCCATGATGTCATTCCTCAGAGGGGCCGTCCTACTTAAGGCCAGCCATTTCTTCGGCTCTCTGTACTCAGTTTCGCCCTCATCAGCCTTATCGTCAGACTTTCGTCGTCGTTGACCACATCCCTGACACTATGTCTTATGCTTCCGTCACCGCTCACAATGCTGAGCCCAGCTCCCAGCAGGTCAGTCTGGGTGCACACGACCATCATCTAGGAAGTTCTGACCATTTTATTAGCCCCATCCAGATCCCGCACTGCTAAACACAGAACCGCCATCTGCAGATAATATTGTAGACGATGCTACGAAGGTTAACATTGTATCCCCCGACTTCAAGTCTAATCCAGCAACCGTCACTTCCGAGTCGAAGCCTGAAGTGGTTCCGCCCATTGGAAACAAAAAGGACAAAACTCACCGGCATGTGCATCGGGCTAAGGAAGAAGGTTTCCACCTCTGGAATGTCACGAAACACTACTTGTTCCGCCCTACTGTTGCGGGAGGTCTTCTTGGTCTCGGTAAGCCCACCCCTGTTCGTTGCACCGTTTCGCAACACTAACAGGTTTTCCTTCAGTGAACATCGGAATTTTGTCTGGTGCTGGCTATGTGTACTACACAAAACCTCAAGTGCGCCAAGATACAAGATTACTCGCGTCCACTGCTGCTGGCATCCTGACGTTGTTCGGTGCTGAAGGGTATGCTGCCGAAAGGTACCTTGAGACTCCTGCTGGAAAGGAAGAGGAGAAGAAGGCCAGAGAGGAGGGCGCAGCGCTATACAGAGTGGCACGTGAACATATCCTTAGACCCGGCGCATTAGGTGGCTTGGTCGGTGTTTGTGAGTAGCAATCTTCTTATTGTGACGGTGATTCTAATTGTTTCTTGCAGTAAACGCCGGTATCATTGGCACTCTGGGTTACTTTGCATACCTGCACTGGGATGCTCCTCGATGGGACAGGCGGACGGTCTCTGCCATCTCGGTTTCTCTACTTGCCTTGTGGGGCGGTGAAGGGTAAGCGTTTTTGTAGCCTAATGTTTAGCATTGCCGTTGACGTGTTTCTTAGGTACTTGGCGGAGCAATACCGTCACAAACAGCATTAGTGCAATATAAAGACACTTATTGGGTCTATTGTAATTTTATCCTATATGAATAGCTGTAATAGTAACGCACTGCTCTCTTGTTCTTGTTATATTCTGTGAGTCGTGAGCGCTACGGGCAGGGATTCGCCTGCACGAGAACGTCCGGGAATTGGAAAGGACTAGCTGCTGGCCTCTGAACGACAAGAGTTGCCTATTCGAGTACATCCATAGCTGGGCGGAGTGTGCCGAGAAACTTTATTCAGTGCACGGTCGAGTCGCGCTTGTCCTTTACTCTCGTCAACCACGACCTGCTGTATCTCTAAAACTCGGACACATCTGCTGTACTTCATACTTCCAGGCAATACCCACTACAATGTCTCGTTTCTTCAGGCAAGCCGGTGACTCCGACAGCGAATCCGAGTCCTCTGAGGAGGAGCTCATGTCTAGCGAGGACGAGGCCCCCAAACCCGCTAAGCCAGCAATGTCCAAATTCTTGCGTTCTGCAGGAGATGAATCTAGCGAAGAGGAGGAATCAGAAGAAGAGGAGGAGGAGATGTCCGAGGAAGAGGCGCAGATCAAGAAGAAGTCCCGCTTCATGCGCACCGAGTCTGAAGAAGAGGAAAGCGATGAAGAAGTGAAGCGCGTTGTTAAGAGTGCGCGTGACAAGCGGTTGGATGAGATGGAGGCGAGCGGGAAGCTCATGGACAATGCGCTCAAAATCAACGACTGGGTCGCTATTTCCTCCGGTGAGTCAGCTTTGCGTTCTTATGTTATTGCCAGAATTGATTGGTGACATCGTCCTTAGAATTCGATAAACTTGTCCGTATGGTGCAGAGACAGCAGAATGTCTCCGAGCCCGTCCCTCCCTTTTTCATCCGCACCCTTGTCACTTTGGAGTCTTCCCTCAACTCGGCTGTGGCGAAAGAGAAGGAAGCCAAAAAGAAGATGAACGCCAGCAATGCTCGCGCTCTTACCGCCATGAAGCAGAAGGTGAAGAAGGTTGCCAAGGAGCACGAGAATGAGATTAAGCAATATCATGCCGTGAGTCGGATATCGTCTCTTTATAACCACAGAATTACCTCACACATGTATCAGGACCCGGAGCGCTTTGAACAAGAGTACGCCTCTCATGCAGCCGCGGAGGCCCAGCCCCCACCCCCCAAAGTTAAAAAGGTCAAGAGGCTTGTAGGAGAGACTGATGAGGAGGATGAAGAATTCACTACCGTCGGCAAGGGCGGTAAGGCAATGGCGTTCACGCCGGAGAGTATCTTTAAAAACCTGCAGCTTGTGCAAGAAGCCCGAGGGAAAAAGGTGTGTCATTACTGCGCCTACTGGCATCATTTGATATTCATACTATGCTTTAGAACACCGACCGTTCAGAGCAAATTCGCATTTTGGAGAAGCTCTTGGAAGTTGCGGTTACAAACTATCAACGAATTCGGGTTCTTTTGGCTCTGGTCTCATGTCGCTTCGACTACAATTCCTCCGTGTCTACTCATATGCCCATCGACCTCTGGCTCTCAGCCCAACGAGAAGTCGATCAATTAGTCGCCATCGTTGCCCAGAACCCTGCATACTCGATACAAGAATCCACTGAGGATTACGACGATTTGGCTGAGCGTTCACCCGAAACTGAGAAGGATGGTGTTGTGCGGATACGCGGTAGCATTATAAGCTTCGTCGATAGGCTGGACGATGAGTTCACCAAGAGCTTGCAAAACATCGATCCCCATGGTACCGAATACGTTGATAGGCTGAAGGATGAGAAAGGTCTCTATTCCACTATCTGCCGCGCACAGGCTCTGTACGAGAAGCTCGGACACCAGGAACCTTTGAGTCGGGTGATTATGAGGCGGTTGGAGCATATCTACTCCAAGGTAGGCAACTTTTTTACGTCTCGCACACGACGGTCCTAATGAGAATGCGTTTCAGCCCGATGCTGTTGTACGCGCATTAGAGTCAGCAGTTGCTGCTGCCGACATCAAGCCTTCTATCGTCCTTGACCCATCGGAAGAGACCACAGATCTCATCCACTCACTCTGTGTCCACCTGTACAAGTCGAACAACTCACTCTTGCGTACTCGTGCGATGCTCTCCCATATCTTCCACTACGCCCTGCATAACAAGTTCCACACCGCACGAGACATGCTCCTGATGTCTCACTTGCAGGAGTCCATTTACTCTGCCGACGTCGCTACTCAGATCCTTTACAACCGAACTGTCGTTCAACTGGGTTTGAGCGCTTTCAGGTGCGGTCTCATCAAAGAGGCTCAACTCACCCTCCAGGACATCTTCGCCACTCAGCGTGTCAAGGAGCTTCTCGCTCAAGGTGTCCACCAACAACGATACCAGGTGTTGACGCCTGAGCAAGAGAAGGCCGAACGTCAACGTCAGCTTCCTTTCCACATGCACATCAATACTGAACTTCTCGAGGCTGCCTTCCTCGTGTCCAGCATGTTAGTTGAGATCCCGCTCTTGGCCAGCATCGATTCGGAAGAACAGAAGCGCAAGACGATTTCCAAGTCTTTCCGTCGTTTGATGGACTTTGCTGATCGTCAAGTCTTCACTGGTCCTCCAGAGAGCACTAGGGACCACATCATGCAGGCGAGCAAGGCGCTCCAGGATGGTGACTGGGAGAAGTGCCGCGACCTCATCCAGGATATCAAGATCTGGAGTTTGATGCCAGAGAGCGCTTTGGTCAAGGAGATGCTTGCGAAGTAAGTGCATGTAATTATACATCCATGATGATGAATACTTACTTTGGGACGGTAGACGCATCCAGGAAGAAGGTCTGCGCACTTACCTCTTTACTTATGCACCCCACTACAGCACCCTTTCGCTTTCCCTCCTTTCACGAACGTTCTCGCTGCCCTTGCGTACGGTGACTTCCATCGTCTCCAAGATGATCTGGAATGAAGAGCTCTCTGCCTCCCTCGATCAGTCAGCTGGCGTTATTGTCTTCCATCGAATCGAGCTCTCACGTTCGCAACACCTCTCCCAAATCCTTGCAGACAAGGTCAACGCATTGGTTGAACAGAATGAGAAGGCTCTTGATCAGAAGCTAGGCCAAGTGACTTCATGGCAAGATCGTGGCGATGGAGGGAAGGGCGGCAAACCTGGTGAACAGACCCAAGAACGACGAGGAAGAGGAGAGCGCACCCGTGGCGGTCTACGTGGTGGTGCACGGGGCGGACGAGGAGCTCGGTTCGCACAGGGATTGGGTAACCAGATGTCGGGCGCTCAGAGAAATCGTTAAAGGTTCTTTTTTTCGTGTTCTATACTTCTTTCGTTCAATGTTACTTCCATGCTCTGATACAATTATGCCACTGTTATGATCATGATACAGTCAAGGTACTCGACCTTGCGAATCTAAGATACATCATGTGTGTTTAACGATACAGGGTTATCGTCTACATTACTCTTCATCACTTTCTTCAGTGGATGTATCGTCGTCATGCTGAGGTGCTGCCCAATCTGACACGTCCAGCCTCTCGTTTTTATAATTTTCTAGTGCTTTACTGTCAGATACTTGCTGTATGGGAAACAACAATGCATACCTCCATCACCCACTTCGTAGCCTGCTTGGGTGATACATTTTGATAACTCCGACTTGACACCGACGGTGGTATTTGTGCCAAGTATGCATCCGTCTAACTTCGCACTATGAAGACGTGCATAATTAGATCTGCCCGACGAAGATAACTCAAATGGAAAACACACCCATCGGATATGACACAGTGGTCAAGAATGACGCATCCAACAATTCTGACGTACTTTCCAATGACACAGTGCTTGCCAATGACCGACTTTTTTATATTTGTCCGCTCGCCAACTTTTGTCGTATGTCCCACCATGGAATCCGAAGTGATTTGAGCTTTGGGATCGATCAGTGACCGACTCTCTGAGTCTATTGGCAGGGCGTATGTTGTCTGAGAGAGGAACTATATGCATTGTTTCATGAGTTTCAGCCTAAATGGTCAAATGAATAGAAGCGTACGTGTCGATTGAGCTCAAGATAAGTCTGAAGCGTGTTGGCTCGTGCGGTGTATCCTGCGCTGGCGCGATGGACTACGACACCTACTCGCAGACTTGATGTTTCAGTGGGAGCAACTTCATCCATGGGTGATGAGAGAGCAGACTGGGGTTCATAGGCTGAGGGTAAACCGGTATGCAAGGTACAGTGTTCCAGCGCGAGACGTTGCGACGGAAGGTTATGCAGTGGGTTCAATACTAGACGAGTTATGAGCATCTCAAGCCGAATGGATTTAGCGAGGATGGCACATACTGTGGCCGTATTTACTACGCTTACGGGAATTGTATTGAGGCGTGCATAACCATGGAATGAATTCTTCACGAATGGAATCGAAACGCGGCTTCTCCTTCAGAACGTCAAGGACAGTTCTTCGACAGACGTAGACATGGGCATCTTGTAGGTTAGCCGACAATTTTGAACGGGGATATCTGCAGAGAGATGTAGAGAATATGCGGTAAGACAGGAACCTTTTTGAAGTACCTTCGCAAGAGGCTCATATTCAAAGCCATTTCTTCTGGGTCATCGTCGATCTCGTCAGGCGTATCAACGTGCAGTAATGTTCCCGACTTCTCATCCCAGACAACGGAAGTAGATGCAGGACCTGATCTCCATTCTTCCGGGGTACTGGTCTTGTCTGGCTTTGGTTGCTCAAAGAAGAGGGTGGTGGCAATAGCGCCATCATATGTTGCCTCTGTCCTGAACTTGTTCAAGACTCTAGATAGGGGCAGGGAAGGCGGGGGAATGAAGTCACAGGGGACAATAATGAAATCCTGATCGATCCGATGGGCGAAGTGTCTAAGAAGTTGACATGTACCGACAGTCAAATTCTCTGACTCGTCAAAGGCTTGTAGATCAATCCTGAGTGAGGGGAACGACGATGCCGATGAATCAGAGTTGATATAATGTAATACTGAGGCACGGTGAGGGGCAGGACAGATCAGAAGGACATCTAAAGTCAGGTCAGAGGATGTATGCTAGAATGCGCTGAATGCGAACACCTCTAATCCCAGATGCTTCCAGCCATGCTAGAGGGTAATCGAGCATTGGCTTGTTGACAATAGGAAGGAGAGCCTTGGGACATGGTTCGTCGCCGTTGTTGCTTGTCAACGGGGCTAGTCTATGTGTCCCAAGTTAGAAGATTATGAGGTGGTAGTAAGTCAATACTCATTACTCATTGCCAAAGCCTGCGAGAACAACGGCTAGAAACTCCTTGGTTGTAATCTTGCTGGGTGTCTCCTCAAAGTCCATGATTCCTGAATAGTGGCGGTCTAAGCAATGCAACAAAGTGGTATGCAAGTAATGAAGCAAAATAAGGTTCAGCTTGACTCGATCACACTTCTGTTTTCGGCCACCGGCGTCGCATTGCAATAGTGCTTCAGTAGTGCTTCAGTGAAGCTTCACGCCAACTGCACGATCAAACTACACTCTCAAATATCTTTTCATAAGCGTTCGCCAACCAATATCTACTCTTCCTCCTTTCATGCCTCAGCCCTCGGTCCATCAGCTCTATACACGACTAGAAACTATTGGCAAAGGTGCATACGGTTCCGTTCACAAGGGGATCCACATTCCAACCGGCAAAGTTGTCGCTCTCAAGATTATCAATCTCGACACCGAGGATGACGATGTTGGTGACATACAACGGGAGGTCGCTCTCTTAACACAGCTGCGAGACGCACCCAATATCACTCAATACTTCGGATGTTACCTGGATGGCCCTCGTGTCTGGATCGTCATGGAGTACGCTGAAGGTGGCAGCGTACGTACCCTTATGAAGGCTTGCAAAGACAATATCATTGAGGAGAAGTATGCTGTCATCATCATCCGCGAGGTTCTTCAAGGTCTCAGGTTTCTTCACAAGTCTTCAATTATCCACCGCGACTTGAAGGCAGCCAATATCCTCGTTACTGCTACCGGCAAGGTGATGATCTGTGACTTTGGTGTATCTGCGCTCCTTGTGACTGCCTCCAGCAAGCGAAATACTCTCATCGGTACTCCCCATTGGATGGCTCCGGAAGTCGCTCATGCTGCCGCATACGACACCAAAGCCGATATATGGAGTCTTGGGATTGCGATCTACGAGATGGTTAAAGGGAACGTCCCTCATGCTCAGATTTTCGACCAGGCCAAACTCATCCAGATGATTCCTCGCATGAAGCCGCCCCGTCTGATTGAGGGCGAAGGCAGCAAGGAACTGAGGGAGTTCGTATCTCAGTGTCTTAGAGAGTCACCTAAAGATGTATGTTGAGATATTGCTTAGTTTAACATTCAATGAACCAACATGCGTTGCACTTAGCGATTGACCGCAGATGAGCTACTGAAGACAAAGCTCATAAGGTCCATTTTGAAGACACCCAATTCCATTCTGACGGATCTCATTACGAGATATGAAGCTTGGGTACAGGAGGGCAACACCCGCGCAAGCATGATGGGGTCGCTGCCCTGGGAAGACGAGGAGAATGAGGAGTAAGTCGGCTAACCGACTTCACGTCCGCTTCACGAATTATATTTGTATCACAGGAGAGACTTCACCGACGTTCAGAGGGAAAGTACTGGTTGGGAATTCGAGACGGTTCGCGGCAGATCGGCCATGGACTTCGCGTCGCACGACACATTATCTCCACCAGATGTGTTCGATGACGATTCAGCGTCGTACTCGACAGTGAGGCCCCCAACGTCGAAAGTACCTCCGACCTTGCGCATGTTATTTGAGGATGACACAAATGACACCAGTCCTTTCCCCATGGTACCCCCAATTGATCTTCCTATGCCGACTCGAAGTCGGACACCATTACGAGCTCGCGGACGTTCGAACAGCGTAACGAAGACCGGTAAAGATGAGATGAGTACAGTGAAGCAGACCTCTGACTTTGTGTTTCCTCGGAAACCGGTTTCTGAAGCGAAGCCTCAGCAAGATGCTGACGAAACTTCATCTCTCAACTTAGAGTTCTCTTTTTCACAAGATTCACTTTCAAGTTCGGTTGTTGAAGACGTGGTTAACGACTCCCATAATCAGCAGGCATTGTTTCTCTCCAGTGACCCTACCGGATCCCCTGAGCCTCCTCCTGTTCCTGACTCAGGAGCCACTGTCACGCAGCAAAGCGTTTCCGAGCCCCAGCCACTCACTACACCTGGTGGGCATCGCTTAACCCGAAAACGTTCTCAGAGTAGCGCTGCAGAGTCGGCTTCTCGTACAGTGGTACGAGTACACCGCGATCGAAACCTAGCTTCCTCAGTTGATTTCCATTTCCCTTCCCGTCCTTCGTCCGGCTTCGACCCCGATTTGTCTTCTGGCAACCCAAGTACATCAACCTCGATTAATTCCCCTTTCCTTGGATCTTCTCATCACCCAGCAGCATCACTAGATGCCTCCATTCTTCCCAAACGCCTCCCTTCACCTGGTTCACTTCCTCGCCCTCAAGCCATCACTCGGAAAGGTTCTGCACCTGTCTTGGAAATCAGCCGCTATCAAGGGCAGGCTATATATCCTGCAGATGCTGGGCCGTTTTCGCGGCATGGGCTCCCTGGCCTTAAGGATGTACTGAAGGTGAGATCTATTCCGCACCTTCTCCTTCACAAGCTAATGCATTCCAGATCCCTGCTGTTACCTCGGAACTCCAGCTTGGCATGTCAGATCTTCTACCCCCATCCCCGTTCTTGCAACACTCTCAACAACCTTCACCGCCGTCAACTAGTTATGCCATGTCTACCACTGATCCACCCTCACGTCCGTGGCCTCTTAATGCGTCAGCTTCGTCTTCAACGACATCCCTGAATTCACTCTCATCCCTTCAAAGCCAATCTCTTGGTGATGGTATCGCACCGTCACCGGGCCACTTCCGCTCGAGATCCCAAGGATTCGTATCATCGCTTCCCATGTCTTCGAACCCCATGTCTGGTCCAATTGTGAAACCACTGGATTTCAGCCCATTGACGCAATCACACGAGAAGACGCACGCATATCTCGCATCAACAGTCAATGATCTCGCCCAGTGGCTATCGATGGTGGAGCTGGGCCTGACACAAATTCTCGATGAGACAAGTCAGGATGCAATAGTGGAGGAGCAAGAGCCCGAGGATCAGCATGTTGTCACAGACGGTGCAGTGTTCACCGAGGCAAGCGCTGCAACTTCTGCGTTGGTGAATGGTACAGAAGATGTTCTAGAATCCTGATTGTTTTATCTATGGTATTGTTCTAGTGATCTAGATGTATCCTTTTCCCGAGAGGTAGTCGGTGATAATTCGTACACAGTCGGTGACATCGGATTCATTTGTCTTCAAATGAATTTCAGGGTCGACTGGAGGCTCATATGGAGCAGAAATGCCAGTGAAGTCTACGATCACGCGTTACGAGTGCACAATAAAACGCATGCCGTAAATGAGACGAACCTTTGATTTCACCGGCTCTGGCTTTCTTATACAACCCCTTTGGGTCGCGCTGTTCTACGACGTCCAGCGGTGCATCTACAAATACCTCGATGAATTCCAGTCCACTTTCGTTATGTAGTTCACGAGCGATGGCACGATCAGCGCGATAAGGCGAAATAAAGGCAGTTAAGCATATGCAGCACGAATCGGCGAAGAGTCTTGAGACCTGCGCAAGACTCAGAAGAACGAATGCTAGCATGGATTAAGGGAACACGTACTTCGCCGATTCTGCGGATATTCTCGTTTCGCGACTTTTCGTCGAATCCCAGGTCCTTATTCAGGCCGAACCGAATGTTATCGCCATCCAATCGGTAAGAGAACTTCTTCAGGTGCATTAGGTGCTGCTCAAGAGCGCACGCTATCGTAGACTAGAAAGCATACCTGAGCACCTCATAAATGTCAGAGTCAATTGAAACCCGAAACCTTCCCGCTTGCACTAAGCCCGGTGAACCATATCGTCACTCCCCGCTGTCTAAGCGATTGTGACCGCTCGGAATGGCTGATTGAACCTGAAAAAAATTATCATTGGCGCTGCACATAGAAATGTGTAGCCTCTCTGAAGCTGACCTGGGTGAAAGGTAATATTTGTGGCCATGCTCATGACATTCCACTTTGAGGGTTGACTGCAGGAATTTCTAACGGCGGTGCAGAACTCTAATTAGTGACCTCGCTTGACAAGGTTGTTCTTGCTGTTGCGATCGGTAAGAATCCTTACAGTGCGTTGCATATTACTTTGCACACTCGACGCGCACAGCGTTTGTTTGTTCCGCGCAAATAGGCCTGATCGGTGCGAAAATGTGTTTTCGATATCGTCGATATTTCCCCGCCAAATGATGTGATGGTGGTTTTTGGGCTGAAAGCAATAACGAAATGCAAAACGGGGTCGTTTGGTTGGCCTCAATATTGATGGTTACTAACATGTGACGATCCGTGATAATGGATGAATTCATATTTTGGTGCAAAGGGAATACCTTCAGGTGCTTCATTCTTCACTCCCATACTCCCCTGAAAGAGTCTGAAGGACATTTTCAAGGTTTAGATGGTATTATCACAGTAAACTAACATGGAAAGCAATGACATTACAGCTAAGTTCAAAAATGATAGGCCCCTGTAAAAAAAATCACACACAGCATTGGCTAATGCAGCAGTGATGCTGAGGGCTACTGAACACATGCCAGGGGAAGAATCCAGTGCTGGTCAGCCATGCTGCCCTCATCCATCTCTGGGCTCTTCATTAGCGAGGCAAGTCTGATGCTACCGACCCTTACCAACCTGAATGTAATTTTTGAGGAGGGGCCTATTGTTTTGAATCTAGCTGTAAGGTCTTCTTATTGACATCATCATTGCAGGGTCAATCACTTGCTAAAACAAGATGTCACTCATTCCTGTACCCCGTCATGCATGATATATCTCCATGGTCTCTCTCGCAGTTTTGTTTTGCAATATCGCAAATACATTTTTGCACCGATCAGGCCCTAACCATTTGGGGTGAAAGCTGTGACATAGGTGTCACACTGCACATATTTACTTCGATCGCAGCCTCAATGACTTCACTCTCAATGTTCAACTCCTTCATTGATGTGGCCTCCCTGTGGTGCATCTCTACAGCTTGTTTTCTTGTGTATGTTTACTTCTCTTCCAGCCTTGATTTCCTGAACCTGGTTGACACTGGAGTGATGTAAGACTTGCATCGGATGATTCCTTACATGCATGGTAGCTAAGTCAAGCTCAGTGTATCGAGTGAAGCTACAGTTATGCACAAGTTAGAAATCTGGCTACTACCAGCCTCAGTGGCTGACTCTTAAGGTCAGCCATAATTAAGTAATCATTAGCTGTACAGTAGAAGCCCGATACTGTACCTATTTGTATGGTAACAATAGTGGTCTTGGGTGTGACACCTAAGTTTCAATTCCTGTTAACAATGAATTGAGTGTGATGTGTGACAAGGCTGATAATAAGCAACGGTGGATGGGAGCATTGCAGGCAAGAGTCAGTGATTGGGTTTGTTTGAACAGAAAATATTTCACTCGCATTGTCAGCCAATCATACACTTAGTACAATAGATTTGCAGCCCTGTATCCGTAGCATGTCTTACAATATATTGTTAGAGATATTCAACTTCTGTGATGTTCCACCTTCTTACTTCTCTCCTTCTATACATTTCTGACATCCCCTTCACCTAAGCTATCCATACATACCATCCCCATCCTCTAACTCTTCCTATTCATCCTTCCACCCAATGCCACTTCTACTTTGCAGTTTCTACTTCGCTTTGGGCGCTTTGCCTGTTTCCTTATAAGGAGCTGTTTTCCCACAGCTCCGCTTTTCCCTGTACTTCACTTCTCAGCATCTCTTTGCTGCTTACATTGAAGTACAGGTTAGTACCAAGTTCCTATACCAATATATGCTGCTTACATTGAAGTACAGAACTTCTGTCAGCTACCAGGTTGATCTATTCCCTGGTTTTAACAGGTTATGGGCCCCGGCTTCTAATCTCTGCCTAGATTTGCCTACATCTGCTTCATCTGCTCGCTTTTCAGCCTCTCCTGACTGCAATTCTTGCCATCCACTCTTGCTTTTACTCTCATCTTCTTCAGCACCCTCTAAAGCCCCCATCTACCAAGATCCATCTTGATCCATCCACTACTTCCTCTCCAACATCGCATTCTTGCCCTTTTGGCCGCTTTCAGCATGTCTGAGGACTCTGCTTACTCCAAGGTCAAGCTCCTGACCTCTGGCAACTACCCACAGTGGTCTGGAGAAGTTGGAGCAACCCTGAAGCGCAAGGGGTTGTGGAGATTGGTGATAGGGAAGGAAAAGAGGCCTGAGGCGGCCGATAAGAAGGCTGTTAGTGCAGCTGAGCATGCTGCTATGGATGCATGGGATGTCAGGGCTGAAAAAGCGTCTGGTGAGCTCTTCCTCCTTGTGGAACTGGACCAGAGGCAGCACCTGGTGGGGATCGATGATGATCCTGTTGCCATGTGGACCAAACTCGCCTCTGTGCACCTCCAGCAGCACCCAGGTGCTCGCTTCAATGCCTATGACGACCTCCTTGCCACCCAGAAGCGTGAGGACGAATCCCTTGCCTCCCTGTCTACCAGGGTCGACCAGACCATGACCAGGATCAAAAATCTTCGACCCAAGGGCTTCACCATTGAGGATCTCGACGATGAGCTCGCATGCATGGCTATGCTTCGTGCTCTCCCAGATGAGTACAGCAACCTCACCACCTCTATCCAGATCGCCTCTACGCTGAACAAAGACACTCTCCTGCAAGCCTTCATCACTGAGGACATCACCCAGCAGCGCAGAGTCAAGTCTGAGACTCCTCCTGCCGCTTCAGCCCTCTCTGCATCGGCCTCTACCTCTACCTGCGCCTTCTGCTCCCTCCCAGGTCATTCCATCGACTCCTGCTTCCGCTTTCGTGAAGCCAAGGTTGCCGCTACGAAGTCTGCCCAGGAGAAGCGTCAGGAGCGTCAGCAGGGTGGTAGGAAGCGCCCTCAGAAGGCCAATGCTGCTAAGGATGAGCCATCTTCGCCCGGGGAGACCTCTGAGTTTGCTGGAAGTGCAAGTCTTGACCCCTCTTCTCTCACTGCACCCCTCCAGCTCGACGCTAACATGGATTGGACTGCAGACACAGGAGCTACGTCTCATATGACTCCTCATCGCCATTGGCTTCGCAACTACACCCCCTGCCGCATCCCCATTCGTCTTGCCAACAACACTATCGTCTATGCCGCTGGGATGGGGTCTGTGCGCTTTGCGCCGCATTCTGGGGGGCAGAGGTTGCGTCCTGTGGAGTTTAGTCGAGTCCTGCATGTCCCTGCACTAAAGAGCAATCTCTTATCTGTCCTATACCTCGTACGAATTCATCATTTTCATGTGCACATTCATGGTCGACGTATGGACTTCAAACACAAGGGTGAACTCGCTTTCTATGCCCCTATAGATGATTCTAACACTGCCCACATCGCCGGAGAGGTCCTACCCATCACTCTCTATGCCAACACCGCCTCCTTGTCCACCCTTCCTCTCACACTCGATCTCTGGCATCGCCGTCTCGCCCACCATGGTCTAGACAGTGTCAAGCTGCTGATCTCGCATCAGATGGCCACTGGTATCAAGCTTGAGTCGTCAGCAACACCTGATCCCATCTGTGAGCCATGCCTATCTGGAAAGATGCATGCCAATCCCTTTCCATCTTCGACCTCGTCTGTCTCCACTACCTGCGGTATTGTTCACTCGGACGTCCATGGCCCTGTCGATGTCAAGACCTTTGGTGGCTTTCGCTACTGGGTCACCTACATTGACGGCAAGTACAAGTACCGGGTGGTTGTGCTGATGAAAACCAAGTCTCAGCAGTTTGACGCCTTCAAGCTCTACCATGCTTATGTGCGCAACAAGGGCTTCAGGATTGGGATCCTGCAGGATGACAAGGGAGGCGAGTACATGTCCAAGGAGATGGATGCTTACTGTGTAGAGCATGGCATTGTGCGCCGCCATACGGTGCGCAACAGGCCTCAGCAGAATGGCACTGCTGAGCGCTTCAATCGCCTGCTCCAGGAGCGCATCACTTGCATGCTAACCGAGGCTAATCTACCACGCCAGTTCTGGGGGGAGGCTCTCAATGCCTTTGTCCATGTCATCAACCGCTGTCCGACCTCCTCTCTCTCTGGGATCACCCCATACGAAGGCTGGACTGGACAGAAACCCGACCTCTCTCATCTTCGTGTCTTTGGCTGCACCGCTTATGTCCACATCCAGAAGGACAAGCGCTCCCACCTCGGACCCCACATGGAGAAGTGTGTCTTCATTGGATATCCAGAGGGCTACAAGGGTTGGAAGTTCTATAACCCGGTCACTAAGAAGGTGATCATCTCTGAACGCGCTGACTTTGACGAACGGTTCTACCCTGGACTCAAGAAGCAACCTTCTTTGTCCCTCCCTCCTCTCCCACCAACTTCGCCTCCGGCTCCCTCTTCTGCCAGCATAGTGCCCTGGTTTGACCCTGCAGATGAGGATGATGTGCCAGCGCCTCATCCTGGGGGGGAGGTTGTGGTGCCTCTTCCCCCTGCAGTGGTCCCGGCACCTGCTCAGGATGAGCCTGCTGACTACCCTCCAGCACCTGCTGCTCCTCCTCCAGACAATCGCCCTCTTGCTCAAAGACGTCCTCCTCGCACTCGCAATCAAGCCCATCCTTCAGGTCTTCCTGCGCCTTCAGCAGCTCCTAGGATTGCCTCTGCTCCACCTCCATCACCCTCACCTCCACCTGCACCCTCGCCTTCGCCTTCACCACCTCCAGAACCTCAGCCTAAGCCTCCAGCTCGACGCACAGGCAGATCTACAGCTGGTAAGGCTCCAGGTGAGTGGTGGAAGGTCAAATCACCTTCTCCTGAGCCAAGTGATGATGAGGATGACGAGCCAGAGCTTGCCATGGCTGTTTCCACTCGCCAGGCTGATCCTCTGACCTATGCAGAAGCCATGAAGTGACCTGAGGCTGCCCAGTGGCATGAAGCTGCACTTACAGAGTTCAACAACCTCATTGCCAATGGGACTTGGGAGACATGTGAGCTACCTCCTGGATTGAGGGCTATAGGTTCCAAGTGGGTGTTTTTGACCAAGCGCCATGCTGATGGAACTCTGGAGCGCTACAAGGCTCGCCTTGTGGCCAAGGGGTATAACCAGCGGCCTGGATTCGACTATGTCGAAACTTTTGCTCCCACAGTGCGTATGGCCACCATCAGGACCGTCCTAGCCCTCTCTGCCACTGAGGACCTCGAGTTACACTCCCTGGACATCTCTCAAGCCTTCATCAATGGCGACTTGGACACTGAGATCTTCATGGCTCAGCCTGAGGGTTTTATCAGTGGTAAACCAGGTACAGTTCTTCGCCTTATCAAGGCTCTCTATGGTCTGAAGCAGGCTGGTCGACTCTGGAATCAAAAACTCCACTCTACCCTCGCTTCCATGGACTTCACTCGCCTCAGGTCTGATCCCTCTGTCTACATCTATGCCCGAGACAATGTGCGCATCATTATCCCCATTTTCATTGACGATATCACCATTGCTGCCAACTCCAAGTCTGCCATCCAATCCACTGTCCAGGACCTTCAGAAGCACTTCAAACTTCGCGATCTTGGACCCACTAGCTACCTCCTTGGTATTCAGATCACCAGGGACCGCACCACTCGCTCCATCTCCCTCTCCCAGCGCCAGTATATCATCAATACTCTGGATCGCTTTGGTTTTAGTGAGTGCAATCCAGTGTCTACGCCTATGGAACCTGGACTTCACCTCTCGCCTGAACAAGGTGCTCAAACACCTGACGAGCGAGCGGAGATGTCCAGTGTGCCCTATATCAATGCTGTGGGTGCTCTGATGTATCTGGCGACTTGCACTCGCCCAGACATCGCATACACAGTGTCCCAGTTGGCTCGCTTCAATGCCAGCCCTGGGTTGGCACACTGGAAGGCAGTGAAACACCTTTTTCGCTATCTCAAGGGGACCTTGGACTTGCGCCTTACCTACAGGCCAGATCCCAAGGTGAACGAGCTCTTCCAGACCTTCACTGATGCCGATCATGCTGGTGAGCTCCCCAAGATGCGTTCCACTGGTGGATACTTGGTCAAGGTGGGCTCTGGAGCGGTGGACTGGTCATCCAAGCTCCAGCCTATTGTTGCTCTCTCCACCACTGAGGCGGAGTACATAGCTGCCTGTGAGGCTGGGAAGGAAATCCTCTGGATGCGCAACCTTCTCTCTGAACTCGGCTACACTCTTCCATCCTCTTCCTCCCTCTTCATCGACAATCTCTCTGCTGTCAGCGTTGCCAAAAACCCAGAACACCATGGTCGTATGAAACACCTGGATCTGCGCTACCACTGGCTCAAGGACGTCGTTGAGGCTGGTGTCATTGCCCCCACACACCTTGCTGGTGTCGACATGCCTGCTGACATGCTCACCAAGTCACTGGCTCGCCTCAAGGTTGAGGAGTTTAGACGGATGATGGGTTTGGAGTAGGACTTGGATTAGGGGGGAGTTGCAGAGGTGCAACATCAGGGGGGAGTGTTAGAGATATTCAACTTCTGTGATGTTCCACCTTCTTACTTCTCTCCTTCTATACATTTCTGACATCCCCTTCACCTAAGCTATCCATACATACCATCCCCATCCTCTAACTCTTCCTATTCATCCTTCCACCCAATGCCACTTCTACTTTGCAGTTTCTACTTCGCTTTGGGCGCTTTGCCTGTTTCCTTATAAGGAGCTGTTTTCCCACAGCTCCGCTTTTCCCTGTACTTCACTTCTCAGCATCTCTTTGCTGCTTACATTGAAGTACAGGTTAGTACCAAGTTCCTATACCAATATATGCTGCTTACATTGAAGTACAGAACTTCTGTCAGCTACCAGGTTGATCTATTCCCTGGTTTTAACACTTACTTGTCCTCTTTTATACATTTCTGACATTCCCTTCACCTAAGCTATCCATACATACCATCTCCATCCTCTAACTCTTCCTATTCATTCTTCCACCCAATGCCACTTCTACTTTGTAGTTTCTGCTTCACTTTGGGCGCTTTGCCTGTTTCCTAATAAGGAGCTGTGTTCCCACGGCTCCGCTTTTCCCTGTACTTCGCTTTCCAGCATCTCTTTGCTGCTTACATCAAAGTACAGGTTAGTACTAAGTTTCTATACCAATATATGCTGCTTACATCGAAGTACAGAACTTCTGTCAGCTACCAGGTTGATCTATTTCCTGGTTTTAACAGGTTATGGGCCCCGGCTTCTAATCTCTGCCTAGATTTGCCTACATCTGCTTCATCTGCTCGCTTTCCAGCCTCCCCTGACTGCAATTCTTGCCATCCACTCTTGCTTTTAGTCTCATCTTCTTCAGCACCCTCTAAAACCCCATCTACCAACATCCATCTTGATCCATCCACTACTTCCTCTCCAACATCGCATTCTTGCCCTTTTGGCTGCTTTCACCATGTCTGAGGACTCTGCTTACCCCAAGGTCAAGCTCCTGACCTCTGGCAACTACCCCCAGTGGTCTGGAGAAGTTGGAGCTACCCTGAAGCGTAAGGGGTTATGGAGATTGGTGATTGGGAAGGAGAAGAGGTCTGAGGCAGCCGATAAGAAGGCTGTTAGTGTGGCTGAGCAGGCTGCTATGGATACATGGGATGTCAGAGCTGAAAAAGCATCTGGTGAGCTCTTCCTCCTTGTGGAACTGGACCAGAGACAGCACCTGGTTGGGATCGATGATGATCCTGTTGCCATTTGGACCAAACTCGCCTCTGTGCACCTCCAGCAGCACCCAGGTGCTCGCTTCAATGCCTATGACGGCCTCCTTGCCACCCAGAAGCGTGAGGATGAATCCCTGGCCAATCTGTCCACCAGAGTCGACCAGATCATGACCAGGATCAAAAATCCTCGACCCAAGGGCTTCACCATCGAGGATCTGGATGATGAGCTTGCGTGCATGGCTATGCTTCGTGCTCTCCCAGATGAGTACAACAACCTCACCACCTCTATCCAGATCGCCTCTACGCTGAACAAAGACACTCTCCTGCAGGCCTTCATCACTGAGGACATCACCCAGCAGCACCGTGTCAAGTCTGAGGCTTTCCCTGCTGCTTCGGCACTCTCTGCATTGGCCTCTACCTCCACCTGTGCCTTCTGTCCCTCCCAGGTCATTCCATTGACTCCTGCTTCCGCTTTCATGAAGCCAAGGTTGCCGCTATGAAATCTGCCCAGGAGAAGTGTCACGAGCATCAGCAGGGCGGTAGGAAGCATCCCCAGAAGGCCCATGCTGCTAAGGATGAGCCATCTTCATCTGGGGAGACCTCTGAGTTCGCTGGAAGTGCAAGTCTTGACCCCTCCTCTCTCACTGCACCCCTCCAGCTTGATGCTAACATGGATTGGACTGCAGATACAGGAGCTACATCTCATATAACTCCTCATCACCACTGGCTTCACAACTACACCCCCTGTCGTATCCCCATTCGTCTTGCCAACAACACCATCATCTACACTGCTGGGATGAGTTCTGTGCACTTCGTGCCGCATTCTGGGGGTCAGAGGTTGCGTACTGTGGAGTTTAGTCGAGTCCTGCATATTCCTGCACTAAAGAGCAATCTCTTATCTGTCCTATACCTCATATGAATTCATCATTTTCATGTGCACATTCATGGTCGACATATGGACTTCAAACACAAGGGTGAACTCACTTTCTATGCCCCTATAGATGAGTCTAACACTGCCTACATCGCTGGAGAGGTCCTCCCTATCACTCTCTATGCCAACACTGCCTCCTTGTCCACCCTTCCTCTCACACTCGATCTCTGGCATTGCCATCTTGCCCACCATGGTCTAGACAGTGTCAAGATGCTGATTTCGCGTCAGATGGCCACTGATATCAAGCTTGAGTCATCAGCAACACCCGATCCCATCTGTGAGCCATGTCTATCTGGAAAGATGCATGCCAATCCCTTCCCATCTTCGACCTCGTCTGTCTCCACCACCTGCGGTATCGTCCACTCAGACGTCCATGGCCCTGTCGATGTCCAGACCTTTGGTGGCTTCTGCTACTGGGTCACATACATTGACGGCAAGTACAAGTACCGGGTGGTTGTGCTGATGAAAACCAAGTCTCAACAGTTTGACGCCTTCAAGCTCTACCATGCTTATGTGCGCAAAAGGGCTTCAGGATTGGAATCCTGCGGGATGACAAGGAAGGCGAGTACATGTCCAAGGAGATGGATGCTTACTGTGTAGAGCATGGCATTGTGCGCTGCCATACGGTGCGCAACCGGCCTCAGCAGAATGGCACTGCTGAGTGCTTCAATTGCCTGCTCTAGGAGCACATCACTTGCATGCTTACTGAGGCTAATCTATCACGCCAGTTCTGGGGAGAGGCTCTCAATGCCTTTGTCCATGTCATCAACTGCTGTCTGACTTCCTCTCTCTCTGGGATCACCCCATATGAAGGCTGGACTGGACAGAAACCCAACCTCTCTCACCTCCGTGTCTTCAGCTGCACTGCTTATGTCCATATCCAAAAGGACAAGCGCTCCCACCTCGGACCCCACATGGAGAAGTGTGTCTTCATTGGACATCCAGAGGGCTACAAGGGTTGGAAGTTCTACAACCCGGTCACTAAGAAGGTAGTCATCTCTGAACATGCTGACTTTGACGAACGGTTCTACCCTGGACTCAAGAAGCAACCTTCTTTGCCCCACCCTTCTCTCCCACCAACTTCACCTTCAGCTTACTCTTCTGCCAGCATAGTGCCCTGGTTTGACCCTGCAGATGAGGATGATGTGCCAGCGCCTCATCCTGGGGGGGAGGTTGTAGTGCCTCTTCCCCCTGCAGTGGTCCCGGCACCTGCTCAGGATGAGCCTGCTGACTATCCTCCAGCACCTGCACCTCCAGCACCTGCTGCACCTCCTCCAGACAATCAACCTCTCACTGGGTTCCTACAACATTTTTAGCACACCTGGAAGTGTAGTAATATCCATATACAATATCTGTGTTTCCAAGACTGTATATACATCCTAAAATTCTCTTCAAAGTTTGACTTTTAGCATGAGCATCTGAAAAAACTTTTTACTATATAGCAGCATAGGCTTCTATATAGTACTATATAGTCATAGGGCAATATATATACTCTACATAGCAACTATAGCTACTACCTAATGCTACAGAGGCTATGAATGTTAAAACCAGGGAATAGATCAACCTGGTAGCTGACAGAAGTTCTGTACTTCGATGTAAGCAGCATATATTGATATAGGAACTTAGTACTAACCTGTACTTTGATGTAAGCAGCAAAGAGATGCTGGAAAGCGAAGTACAGGGAAAAGCGGAGCCGTGGGAACACAGCTCCTTATTAGGAAACAGGCAAAGCGCCCAAAGTGAAGCAGAAACTACAAAGTAGAAGTGGCATTGGGTGGAAGGATGAATAGGAAGAGTTAGAGGATGGGGATGGTACGTATGGATAGCTTAGATAAAGGGGATGTCAGACATGTATAAAAGAGGACAAGTAAGAAGGTGAAACATCACAGAAGTTGAATATCTCTAACACTTTTATGCAGAGGTATGCTCTTGCTAAAACTCAAACTTTGAAGAGAATTTTAAAATGTGTAACAGTCTTGGAAATACAGACATTCTATATAAATATTATGACACTTTTAGGTATGCTAAAAATATTGTAGAAACTCAGTGTGATCTTTAGCTATGGTATATTCTTCATATTCTCTTGAGTTATCTTTGTGCACTATACTAATTCACCTTCAATTATACATAGACTGCCAGTGAGGTGACATTGTATCACCCACCAAATGCGATTGAGTTTGATATAATTGCAGATGGCAGGGTGATTGCACCAAAGCCTTGAGGTCATCTTGAGCTTCATAGCACTAGTGTGACTAATGCTCAATCTACTATTGATACAATAGTGCTGCTGATGACAGCATTGATTTCTATGCTAACAAATCTCACTGATCATCAAGCTGTTGGCATTACTAGTAGTCAGAGTTCTTCAGGATCTGCTTCTATCACTCATGATGTTTCTTCTCTGATAGTGGGAGATGAAATACACTTGTGCCTGACAGCTTTCAAGGTTGCCAAGGGCATTGACTTCACAAAATTTGAAGCTCAACTGACGAAATGTGACTACACCCCTGATGTCATTTCTGAAGTTGATGTTGCTGAACTTCATGATATCACCAGAGATATTGCAGGTCAGGTTCTTAACTTCAAGATATTCTGTCATAATTGGGCTGCTCATGTTAAGAAGAAATAGTACAAGAATCTGTATCAGCTTCATACATAGATATACCATATGATCTCTTATAGTTGATACACCTATACATAGTTACTCATATCCATAGTTCTGAATCTATCTCTCTGCATCTTCAGGGTCTATAGATATGATTGCCTGATAAATAAGCCAAGTTTTCACATCAGAGTGGAAAGCCTCCTCCTCATGATGATAAAGCCATGCCTTCATACTATGAAATGCTTGCTCAATTGGGATTGAAATCAGGAGAGTATAATGGAAGATAGACAAGTTTGGCTTTTGAAGAATAATCAGTATATATTATATTGTACAACAGTTTGCAAAGAATATATATCATAGTTATCCTCAACAATACACTGAATCTCCTCATCATGATGTATTGCACAATTATCAAGTACAATAATGCTTCATGAACCTAGAAAAGACTCAAGTTTTTGTTAAAACCAGGAAATAGATCAACCTGGTAGCTAACAGAAGTTCTGTACTTCAATGTAAGCAGTATATATTGATATAGGAACTTAGTACTAACCTGTACTTTGATGTAAGCAGCAAAGAGATGCTGAAAAGTGAAGTACAGGGAAAAGCGGAGCTGTGGAAATACAGCTCCTTATTAGAAAACAGACAAAGTGCCCAAAGTGAAGTAGAAACTACAAAGTAGAAGTGGCATTGGGTGGAAGGATGAATAGGAAGAGTTAGAGGATGGGAATGGTATGTATGGATAGCTTAGATGAAGAGGATATCAGAAATATATGAAAGAGGAGAAGTAAGAAGGTGGAACATCACAAAAGTTGAATATCTCTAATAGTTTTAGAGTCTACATTTTTGTAAGCATGTCTGTAGCTGATTTAGCTTAAGAGAATAGAGCTACTAACCAACTCTTCATTAACAAACTGAACAAACTGTTAGAGATATTCAACTTCTATAACATTCCATCTTCTTACTTCTCCTCTTTTATACATTTCTGACATCCCCTTCACCTAAGCTATCTATACATACCATCTCCATTCTCTAACTCTTCCTGCTTCACTTTAGGTGCTTTGCCTGTTTCCTTATAAGGAGCTATATTCTCATAGCTCCACTTTTTCCTGTACTTCACCTTTCAGCATCTCTTTGCTGCTTACATCGAAGTACAGGTTAGTACTAAGTTCCTATACCAATATATGCTGCTTATATCAAAGTACAGAACTTTTCTATCAGCTATCAGGTTGATCTATTTCCTAGTTTTAACAAAGTGACCAGCTACAATCCTAGGCTATGTGCCCCATTCTCTCAGTGGTATAGATCAACCTAATAGCTTCCCAGGAGGGGTGACCTGAGGTGGTGATGCAGCTCTTAAAAATATGACTTATAATAGATAGTTATATGATCACTATGTAAGCTATATTATGGTGTTTTTGCTCAAAGATATACTCAATTATCTATAACTCAGAGTTTTGAATAGCTTGCTAAGTTCAATTTCTTGCAAAAGATTCAATAATGGGCTACAACCTCAATATATCAGATAGTTGGCATAACTCATGAATTGCACATTTCATCTACTAGAAGCCCATTGACAGTACACCTGAAGAATATTATCTTATTGCTAATACTACCTTTCTTCATGATACAAGTAGATGTGACTTAAAGATATGAGCTCCAATCAAGAAAGGTCAATATCTTCCAGTAGATCTGATTGAATAGAAATAATTTATTATATTCAACTATCAGCTTCTATCATTTGGACAGACTGCTAAGTGAATGTGCACACTTTTTAGAATTCTTTTGGTCATCTTTATATTTCACTTAATCTCAATAATTCTGAAGAATATGATCTGTTGAAAACCTATACTTATATAAATAATATGTGAGCATATTATATGGAGATCAGTCAGATTTAAAATATCTATATACCTATCTAAAGAAAATTAGAAGATGCTAAGCTATAGTTTTAGTTTAAGTAAATATTCTTTAGAGATATCTATGCAGATAATTGAGTAGCTCATTTTTACTTAGTTTAGTTATAGAATAGAATCTATGAATGCAAATAATATTAGCCTAAACTAAAATAAGTTTATTATTATTAGTAAATATATAGATACAATATTCTCTGGCTCTCAAAAAATAAGACAATTAGCAAAAACCTCAAGTGAGAAGTTATAGTCAGTTCTTCTTCTAATAAGAAACTTCTAATTATTAAAAAAAAGTATACATCAATCTAAATAAAATACTCTTATTATTAGATATATGAAACTGGCCTATACTATCCATATCCTCTAAAGAAGTGATAGAGAATGAAAAATTTCTGTCAAAGATTACACTGATAGTGTAGCTCATATATGGATAGCAAATAGTAGAGAGAAAAGTAGCTATAATATAATTTAAAGATAATGACACAATAGAGGAGAGTAAAGATACTAGACTTTACATACTAGTAGAGAAAGCACCTAATGCTATGAAGAAGGAGTGTACATTATTAGAGTTAGTAATATTGTCATAATAATATAATGAGACTGGCAATAGACAAAAATTAGATACAGAGAACTGATAATAATGAGAGTTATTTTATATAATATTAGAATTTATAGAAAAGTGATAAGATATTGAGATTGATATTTTAAACTCAAAAACATTTAACTATATTGAGCGAGAAGGTAATAACCACTCTACTTTATTATAAGAGAAAAGAAGCTGCATAATATAAAGGTCACTCTTAGCATAATTAGCTTATTGTATTTTATTAGTCAAGCAATTCTAGAGTGATATTAAACAGAAAGTCACATTTTATAACTGTACTGATAATAAGTTCATTATTGTGTTCTAAGTACATTGAGCATTGTGAATATTCTCATAAGCTACTTGTATATCAGAGTTGAAGATGAAGGATATATTGAAGACAAGATTATATGTGAGTAGTTGTATTTTATTATAGATGGAGTGGTAGTGAATAGTTCAATCTTGACCTTCATCTTCTTTGCAGCTAGTGTCTATAGAACATTATTAGATAAGATCTTAATAATAGAGATGTTATTATGAGTCTTAAAATTATTCAGTCCACTATTAATAGAAGAATTATCAATTATATGAGTATGTATATACAAGTTAATGAGTTTACTAACCATCCAAGCATTTTTGACAAATAAAGAAATACTTGCTTTACCAGTAGGCTTAGATATGCATGCAAGCTGATGACAAAAGTATAATGACTGAATGATATATTAAAACTAGGGAATAGATCAACCTGGTAGCTGACAAAAGTTCTGTACTTTAATATAAGCAGCATATATTGATATAGAAACTTAGTACTAACCTGTACTTCAATATAAGCAGCAAAGAGATGCTGAAAAGCAAAGTATAGGGAAAAGTGGAGCCATAGAAACACAGCTCCTTATTAGAAAACAGGCAAAGTGCGAAAGTGAAGCAGAAACTACAAAGTCCAATTGGCATTAGATGGAAGGATGAATAGGAAGAGTTAGAGAATAAAAATGGTATGTATAGATAGCTTAGATGAAGGGGATGTCAGAAATATATAAAAGAAGAGAAGTAAGAAGGTGGAACATTACAGAAGTTGAATATCTCTAATATGATAGAGATAGAGAAATGCTT
Organism: Somion occarium; assembly: GCA_964035595.1. Classification (NCBI taxonomy): domain Eukaryota; kingdom Fungi; phylum Basidiomycota; class Agaricomycetes; order Polyporales; family Cerrenaceae; genus Somion; species Somion occarium. The sequence goes on from OZ037947.1 coordinate 1,388,947, forward strand.
TAGCATATATTACTTCAAATTTTGATCTCAAGCACTTCAGATCTCACTTTGATCATCTAACTCTTTTGGCTCACTTATTAAATAGCTCTCATATTCTCATTCACTTATTGGAATCAATTAGCTTGATCTTTTGAATAATCTTAAGCATCACTCTGATAACTTCATTTAATTGCAGAAGACTTTATAGATGCAATCTTTGACTTTAGATGTGATGATAAACCTGAGAGTAAAGGTTGATAATCTGCTGATAGGCCTTTTTAGATTGCACTGTCAGTCAGAATCTATCAATATGAGTCAGAAGTCATATCTTTACCTTCTGAGATATACTATTTGAATCTTCATACTCACTTCTACTATCAATCAACTTCTTCCTTTTATGCTGTTACTATAGTGAGTAACATATTTACACTAATATTGAAAGAATACTTATCTTGATCTTCAGCTTGATGTTCTTTTCTTCATCTTTATTTAGAGTTAGATTTAGAAGCTTCATCTTGTAAGTCCAAAAATTGAAGATGTCATATAGATTAGATAGTAGTAAATCTATACTATAATAAGAAATCAGATATTAGAGTCAGCATTGAGAAGAAATATGAGAAAATATATCTAAATAGAGTGATAGATATGAGAAAAATGAAGAAGCTGAGAAATTAGATGCAGATAAAAGTAGAACTAGTTATTGACTGTATAAGTGCTATAAGCATGAAATAAAGTACATGTTAGAGATATTCAACTTCTGTGATGTTCCACCTTCTTACTTCTCTCCTTCTATACATTTCTGACATCCCCTTCACCTAAGCTATCCATACATACCATCCCCATCCTCTAACTCTTCCTATTCATCCTTCCACCCAATGCCACTTCTACTTTGCAGTTTCTACTTCGCTTTGGGCGCTTTGCCTGTTTCCTTATAAGGAGCTGTTTTCCCACAGCTCCGCTTTTCCCTGTACTTCACTTCTCAGCATCTCTTTGCTGCTTACATTGAAGTACAGGTTAGTACCAAGTTCCTATACCAATATATGCTGCTTACATTGAAGTACAGAACTTCTGTCAGCTACCAGGTTGATCTATTCCCTGGTTTTAACAGGTTATGGGCCCCGGCTTCTAATCTCTGCCTAGATTTGCCTACATCTGCTTCATCTGCTCGCTTTTCAGCCTCTCCTGACTGCAATTCTTGCCATCCACTCTTGCTTTTACTCTCATCTTCTTCAGCACCCTCTAAAGCCCCCATCTACCAAGATCCATCTTGATCCATCCACTACTTCCTCTCCAACATCGCATTCTTGCCCTTTTGGCCGCTTTCAGCATGTCTGAGGACTCTGCTTACTCCAAGGTCAAGCTCCTGACCTCTGGCAACTACCCACAGTGGTCTGGAGAAGTTGGAGCAACCCTGAAGCGCAAGGGGTTGTGGAGATTGGTGATAGGGAAGGAAAAGAGGCCTGAGGCGGCCGATAAGAAGGCTGTTAGTGCAGCTGAGCATGCTGCTATGGATGCATGGGATGTCAGGGCTGAAAAAGCGTCTGGTGAGCTCTTCCTCCTTGTGGAACTGGACCAGAGGCAGCACCTGGTGGGGATCGATGATGATCCTGTTGCCATGTGGACCAAACTCGCCTCTGTGCACCTCCAGCAGCACCCAGGTGCTCGCTTCAATGCCTATGACGACCTCCTTGCCACCCAGAAGCGTGAGGACGAATCCCTTGCCTCCCTGTCTACCAGGGTCGACCAGACCATGACCAGGATCAAAAATCTTCGACCCAAGGGCTTCACCATTGAGGATCTCGACGATGAGCTCGCATGCATGGCTATGCTTCGTGCTCTCCCAGATGAGTACAGCAACCTCACCACCTCTATCCAGATCGCCTCTACGCTGAACAAAGACACTCTCCTGCAAGCCTTCATCACTGAGGACATCACCCAGCAGCGCAGAGTCAAGTCTGAGACTCCTCCTGCCGCTTCAGCCCTCTCTGCATCGGCCTCTACCTCTACCTGCGCCTTCTGCTCCCTCCCAGGTCATTCCATCGACTCCTGCTTCCGCTTTCGTGAAGCCAAGGTTGCCGCTACGAAGTCTGCCCAGGAGAAGCGTCAGGAGCGTCAGCAGGGTGGTAGGAAGCGCCCTCAGAAGGCCAATGCTGCTAAGGATGAGCCATCTTCGCCCGGGGAGACCTCTGAGTTTGCTGGAAGTGCAAGTCTTGACCCCTCTTCTCTCACTGCACCCCTCCAGCTCGACGCTAACATGGATTGGACTGCAGACACAGGAGCTACGTCTCATATGACTCCTCATCGCCATTGGCTTCGCAACTACACCCCCTGCCGCATCCCCATTCGTCTTGCCAACAACACTATCGTCTATGCCGCTGGGATGGGGTCTGTGCGCTTTGCGCCGCATTCTGGGGGGCAGAGGTTGCGTCCTGTGGAGTTTAGTCGAGTCCTGCATGTCCCTGCACTAAAGAGCAATCTCTTATCTGTCCTATACCTCGTACGAATTCATCATTTTCATGTGCACATTCATGGTCGACGTATGGACTTCAAACACAAGGGTGAACTCGCTTTCTATGCCCCTATAGATGATTCTAACACTGCCCACATCGCCGGAGAGGTCCTACCCATCACTCTCTATGCCAACACCGCCTCCTTGTCCACCCTTCCTCTCACACTCGATCTCTGGCATCGCCGTCTCGCCCACCATGGTCTAGACAGTGTCAAGCTGCTGATCTCGCATCAGATGGCCACTGGTATCAAGCTTGAGTCGTCAGCAACACCTGATCCCATCTGTGAGCCATGCCTATCTGGAAAGATGCATGCCAATCCCTTTCCATCTTCGACCTCGTCTGTCTCCACTACCTGCGGTATTGTTCACTCGGACGTCCATGGCCCTGTCGATGTCAAGACCTTTGGTGGCTTTCGCTACTGGGTCACCTACATTGACGGCAAGTACAAGTACCGGGTGGTTGTGCTGATGAAAACCAAGTCTCAGCAGTTTGACGCCTTCAAGCTCTACCATGCTTATGTGCGCAACAAGGGCTTCAGGATTGGGATCCTGCAGGATGACAAGGGAGGCGAGTACATGTCCAAGGAGATGGATGCTTACTGTGTAGAGCATGGCATTGTGCGCCGCCATACGGTGCGCAACAGGCCTCAGCAGAATGGCACTGCTGAGCGCTTCAATCGCCTGCTCCAGGAGCGCATCACTTGCATGCTAACCGAGGCTAATCTACCACGCCAGTTCTGGGGGGAGGCTCTCAATGCCTTTGTCCATGTCATCAACCGCTGTCCGACCTCCTCTCTCTCTGGGATCACCCCATACGAAGGCTGGACTGGACAGAAACCCGACCTCTCTCATCTTCGTGTCTTTGGCTGCACCGCTTATGTCCACATCCAGAAGGACAAGCGCTCCCACCTCGGACCCCACATGGAGAAGTGTGTCTTCATTGGATATCCAGAGGGCTACAAGGGTTGGAAGTTCTATAACCCGGTCACTAAGAAGGTGATCATCTCTGAACGCGCTGACTTTGACGAACGGTTCTACCCTGGACTCAAGAAGCAACCTTCTTTGTCCCTCCCTCCTCTCCCACCAACTTCGCCTCCGGCTCCCTCTTCTGCCAGCATAGTGCCCTGGTTTGACCCTGCAGATGAGGATGATGTGCCAGCGCCTCATCCTGGGGGGGAGGTTGTGGTGCCTCTTCCCCCTGCAGTGGTCCCGGCACCTGCTCAGGATGAGCCTGCTGACTACCCTCCAGCACCTGCTGCTCCTCCTCCAGACAATCGCCCTCTTGCTCAAAGACGTCCTCCTCGCACTCGCAATCAAGCCCATCCTTCAGGTCTTCCTGCGCCTTCAGCAGCTCCTAGGATTGCCTCTGCTCCACCTCCATCACCCTCACCTCCACCTGCACCCTCGCCTTCGCCTTCACCACCTCCAGAACCTCAGCCTAAGCCTCCAGCTCGACGCACAGGCAGATCTACAGCTGGTAAGGCTCCAGGTGAGTGGTGGAAGGTCAAATCACCTTCTCCTGAGCCAAGTGATGATGAGGATGACGAGCCAGAGCTTGCCATGGCTGTTTCCACTCGCCAGGCTGATCCTCTGACCTATGCAGAAGCCATGAAGCGACCTGAGGCTGCCCAGTGGCATGAAGCTGCACTTACAGAGTTCAACAACCTCATTGCCAATGGGACTTGGGAGACATGTGAGCTACCTCCTGGATTGAGGGCTATAGGTTCCAAGTGGGTGTTTTTGACCAAGCGCCATGCTGATGGAACTCTGGAGCGCTACAAGGCTCGCCTTGTGGCCAAGGGGTATAACCAGCGGCCTGGATTCGACTATGTCGAAACTTTTGCTCCCACAGTGCGTATGGCCACCATCAGGACCGTCCTAGCCCTCTCTGCCACTGAGGACCTCGAGTTACACTCCCTGGACATCTCTCAAGCCTTCATCAATGGCGACTTGGACACTGAGATCTTCATGGCTCAGCCTGAGGGTTTTATCAGTGGTAAACCAGGTACAGTTCTTCGCCTTATCAAGGCTCTCTATGGTCTGAAGCAGGCTGGTCGACTCTGGAATCAAAAACTCCACTCTACCCTCGCTTCCATGGACTTCACTCGCCTCAGGTCTGATCCCTCTGTCTACATCTATGCCCGAGACAATGTGCGCATCATTATCCCCATTTTCATTGACGATATCACCATTGCTGCCAACTCCAAGTCTGCCATCCAATCCACTGTCCAGGACCTTCAGAAGCACTTCAAACTTCGCGATCTTGGACCCACTAGCTACCTCCTTGGTATTCAGATCACCAGGGACCGCACCACTCGCTCCATCTCCCTCTCCCAGCGCCAGTATATCATCAATACTCTGGATCGCTTTGGTTTTAGTGAGTGCAATCCAGTGTCTACGCCTATGGAACCTGGACTTCACCTCTCGCCTGAACAAGGTGCTCAAACACCTGACGAGCGAGCGGAGATGTCCAGTGTGCCCTATATCAATGCTGTGGGTGCTCTGATGTATCTGGCGACTTGCACTCGCCCAGACATCGCATACACAGTGTCCCAGTTGGCTCGCTTCAATGCCAGCCCTGGGTTGGCACACTGGAAGGCAGTGAAACACCTTTTTCGCTATCTCAAGGGGACCTTGGACTTGCGCCTTACCTACAGGCCAGATCCCAAGGTGAACGAGCTCTTCCAGACCTTCACTGATGCCGATCATGCTGGTGAGCTCCCCAAGATGCGTTCCACTGGTGGATACTTGGTCAAGGTGGGCTCTGGAGCGGTGGACTGGTCATCCAAGCTCCAGCCTATTGTTGCTCTCTCCACCACTGAGGCGGAGTACATAGCTGCCTGTGAGGCTGGGAAGGAAATCCTCTGGATGCGCAACCTTCTCTCTGAACTCGGCTACACTCTTCCATCCTCTTCCTCCCTCTTCATCGACAATCTCTCTGCTGTCAGCGTTGCCAAAAACCCAGAACACCATGGTCGTATGAAACACCTGGATCTGCGCTACCACTGGCTCAAGGACGTCGTTGAGGCTGGTGTCATTGCCCCCACACACCTTGCTGGTGTCGACATGCCTGCTGACATGCTCACCAAGTCACTGGCTCGCCTCAAGGTTGAGGAGTTTAGACGGATGATGGGTTTGGAGTAGGACTTGGATTAGGGGGGAGTTGCAGAGGTGCAACATCAGGGGGGAGTGTTAGAGATATTCAACTTCTGTGATGTTCCACCTTCTTACTTCTCTCCTTCTATACATTTCTGACATCCCCTTCACCTAAGCTATCCATACATACCATCCCCATCCTCTAACTCTTCCTATTCATCCTTCCACCCAATGCCACTTCTACTTTGCAGTTTCTACTTCGCTTTGGGCGCTTTGCCTGTTTCCTTATAAGGAGCTGTTTTCCCACAGCTCCGCTTTTCCCTGTACTTCACTTCTCAGCATCTCTTTGCTGCTTACATTGAAGTACAGGTTAGTACCAAGTTCCTATACCAATATATGCTGCTTACATTGAAGTACAGAACTTCTGTCAGCTACCAGGTTGATCTATTCCCTGGTTTTAACAGTACAGAGGCAAGAATGTAAGTTTTTCTAAGTAGAAACACTTATTAGTCATATGCTGTCAATAGTCAACTTTGAATAACTTATATTTGAGTTACTCAGTCTATTGCCATCATCAAGTTGATAGATCTATTATCTCTATTTTTTTTTAGACATTAGAAAGGGAGAAAAGAAGCTCTACAGTAGAAGAAGTATCAGTTATAATTTGTAACTGAGCATCTTCTGCTATCCTGCTTCTTATACCACTCTTGATCAAAATACAAGACTTATCTTGCAATGTTTTTTCACTTTCAGTAAGTTATGAAGTTGTATAAATAGTTGCCTTTGACTCAACAGCTCATAAAATATAAACAGTTGATATATAATAAGTACAAATAACTTACTTTATATGCTTATTACTATAAGCTTAATGATATTGCCTATTTGGAAAACACTGTATAAATTGATCACTTTAATCATATCTCTAAAGTATATAATTTATAAAGGAGGCATAACTTTCTTCATAGATTTACATATTTAGAGAGGACATCTCAGCATGAAGAAATATACATCTATTCTATCTGCCAAATGTGAACATATTGCACTTACTCTAATTACGTACTTGACTCTAACAGCAGACTCTATATAACAGCTAGTCACAGTTATCTTATTTGGATTTTAGGGCTCAGTTGCCTAGCTAATCTTTAAATCTAGCATTACACAAAGTCATTCAGTATCTATTAAATTGTTTGATAATAAAAAAGTAAGTAAATAATATAAATAATATTTCTCTTATTCTTTCAAAATAAAGATTGCAAAAGTCTAATTGTTTTTATTCTAAGCTAAACAAAAAAGTGTAAAACAATTGAGCTTATTTGCAGTATTTTTTATACTTTTACTCTATCTAAAGATAGATTTTATTTATAATTTATTATTAGAAAATATAAATATAAGTTTTTCTATTTAATTTTCTACTAATATAACTTTTTTCTCTAAGTAATAAATCATAAATAAAATGTGCTATTTGAATATAATAAAAGTATCAAATTATACTATAAATAGCTTTATTATCTCACATTCTTTTGATATAGTTTATAATAAGAACAATTAGACTTTTTTACTTATTATCTTACTTCAGAAAAAGATAAAAATAATAGACCATGATTTATTTTATTTTATTACTTTTCTAATTACAAAACAATTAAGTAAGTATATAGCAAAAATAGCAAACTTAATAATTTTAATATCTCTCAAACTGATAACAATAAGTCTGAGGCCTAACTGATAGCTTATTTTGTTAGAGATATTCAACTTCTGTGATGTTCCATATTTTTACTTCTCCTTTTTTATATATTTCTGACATTCTCTTCACCTAAGCTATCCATATATACCATTTCCATTCTCTAACTCTTCCTATTTATCCTTTCACACAATGCCACTTCTATCTTATAGTTTCTGCTTCACTTTGAATGCTTTGTCTATTTTCTTATAAGGAGCTGTACTCTCACAGCTCTGCTTTTCTCTATACTTTACTTTTCAGCATCTCTTTGCTGCTTACATTGAAGTACAGGTTAGTACTAAGTTTCTATATCAATATATACTACTTACATTGAAGTACAGAACTTCTGTCAGCTATCAGGTTGATCTATTTCCTGGTTTTAACATATTTATTATAAAAGTAGCTATAAATAGAAAAACATATAATATAAGTTATATTTCTCTTTATATTACTGTCTTTTTAATATATAAAAAGAGCATATTTTAAATGCTCATGCTAATTTTTATCTCTCTACAAATATACTGTATCTATATAAGCTATATTTAACAAATGCAATATTATTTTATTCTTATTCTTCTCTGATATTAAGCTTAACAAGCTTTTCTTAATAAAGTTATAGTTAAAATTAGACTAAACTATATCAGAATCTAACTACTATTTTTAGCTATAATGTATTGCAAAAATATAAAGCTCAATATATATTAATATTTAGTATATTGCAAATCTATGTAAGTTTGGATTTCTAATTACAATATAAATATCTTTTAATAACTAAAAATAATCTTTCAAAGATTTGATTATTAGATTTATTATACTTAGACTTCTTATATAATATAATAATCTAGTAAGTAATCTATATCAAAATTAGTAATATAATAGTAAGTAATAATATATTAGATATATCAAGTTAGCTCATATAAACTTATTTCTCTTTAGTATTACTACGTACTTTTTAAAAGAGCTCTATCTACTTCTATATACTTATATATGTACTTTTAGTATGCTCATATATATAGTTAACAATATAGAGATTTAGCAATAAATAATCTGAGAATATATTAATAGCAACTATATAAAACTATTTAAAGATAGTCTAAGTATATACTTATCTAAATATTTAGACAATAATATTTCTTATAGTTATAGTAACTCTTATCATATAAATTTAATTAACAACATAATAGTATTAGAGTTTTATTTATAAGAAGAAAACTGCTATTTTTTCTAAACTTAGTATAAAATTACATTTTAATATAGTAAGACTATAGAAAAGATAGATCAGTTTTTTTGATATAATATTGCAATACTTCTAATAGCAATAAATATATATATTGTAAATAGATTTGCATAGATAAAATAGATTCAAATACTTCATATTGAAACTTGATCTTATTCTAAATCTTTCTTCTTCTTCTTCTTCTTCTTCTTCTTCTTCTTCTTCTTCTTCTTATTCTCATTATTATTAGCTTTATTATTATTAGAAGTTAGAGTACTCATCAAGTCACTATTCAAATTATGCCAACTATCTTAAAGAGTTATATCAAAATCTTCAAGCTTATTGTTAGAGTTAGAATTATTCTTAATTTAATAGTTATTGTCTAATAGCAAGTTTAGCATTTTCTTAGTCAAGTCACTTTGTAAGTCTGTCTGATAATTCTTTATAAGGTTTGAGAAATTAGTGTTCAAACTGATAGATAATATATGAGAATTTAAAGATCTCACTAGACTTAATAAAGATAATAAGAATAATAGAGAAAAGACTAAGTTGTATATCTTGCAGCATTATTTCAATACAATAGCACTGCATGCAATTCTCTGATCTTAGAATTTTTGAAAGTGCAAGCAGAGGTTTATAGCATTTCAAGTACTTTTTGTCAAGTGCAATATAACATAGTAGCAAGATAGCATAATATGAAGACACTATATGAGAGAAGTTCAAGAATATATATTTTAGATTTATTATATCAAGCTAAAAATATTAAAATTATAACCTTATAGAAAGATTATATATATATCTCTATTGATAAATGAGATAAGATGTTCAAAAGTTAGATTATAATCTAAACTAATTGTAATTAGTGATTTATTATTGAATTCAACCTCAATTATTTAAGAATTACATTATAAATTATATTTAGAATAGTCAACTCTGAACTTCTCTATTGCTTGAATACTGATATTACATCAAGAGAGTTCACATTAATCTTCTTGATAAAAGATACTTGTCACTATAGTAATAAGAGATTTATATTAGTAACTAATTATATATACTGTAGTGTTAAAAATTATGGCATTCTCTATATCTTACAGTATCTGAAATATGAGAATAATTGAAATAAATCGAGTTAGAATTAATCAGTAAGCAATTGACTTAAAAGTTGAGACTGTTGACACTTAGACAACTTGCCAATCAAAATATTAGATTGATAGTAGAATTTGCTGAGATATAAATTCTGCACTAGCATCTGTATTCTACTATTAGATATCTGTATTCTATTATTAGATATTGAATCAAGCTAGTTAATACATAGCAAAACCTTTGATAGATCTAAATACACTCTTTAAATTACAATAGTATTGTGATATATACTTTATCTAAATTAGAAGATAAAATATAATCTATATATGCAACACTCTGATCTATCTCTCACACCACCATCCTGTTGGATCTAAACAAAGCAACAATGTGATCATACTTGTTTTTTCCTCTGATCTACTGAACTCCAACTTCATAGTAATCTGCTTCAAAATCTTTGTCTAATTTAACAAGTTAATAATTATCAAAAAGCCATAATTATTTAGCTTCACTTACCAATGTATTCATCTTTATATGAAATAAGTTAAACAACTCCTCCAGCTTAACAGTCATATCTGGCTTTGAAATCTTCTGCATCTGATATTCATCTATTAAAAGCCCAAACTCCAAAATAATCTCCATCACATTGTGCAAATATTTTGCAATGCTTTTCTGGCCTGAGCGAAGTAAACAGGCCACCAATATATTATCCAGAATTGCAGAGTGATGTTGCATCAGAGCATCTACATCTGTAAATGTTTTGATATCTTCTGCAAAAGTGTATTCCTTGGCAAGGTCAGCAAGAAACCTATCATAGATGGCACCTATTGCATGAGTGTATATGTAATTTGATAGCCCTGTAATGAATAATTTTGCCAAAAACTTGAAATGGAGGAAAAGCTGTAATGTTGCCCTTGAATCTGAAAGAAGCACTTGCAATGCCTTTGCATGATATGACAATGTATATATCACATTATCCACTGATAGAAAGATAATCAGAATATACATGGTGATGAATATAAACACACCTACCTCGCATCAATCTGAGACAGAACAGAAAGATTCGATGATACTTGGAGAGAATAAGAGGAGTGATCACTGAATCCAGAGGCTTTGGAGGTTGATAGTCAAGGTATAGAAAGTCAAAGGCTCTATTGCTCATAGGTTGAATAGCATAGAGACTATATGTTTAAAGTACTCACTGGATGGCTATCAGTGTATTCAGCATAAGCTAGTTTTCACAAAAGTATATGTATGAACACACCTCTAGGATTCAACCATAATGCATTGCCTGCATTGGTAGGGAGGTCTTGAATTGCAAATCCGATTCTCCATTCGGCATCTCTGTGAATCCCTTGAATAGATTCCTCTGCCGCTGAATAAATCTTGGCAAAGTCCTGCGCCAGAGCATCCAAGATAACAGTGCGCAAAGACAAACTTAGACTGGAGCCGGCTGGAGGCCATGTCCCATCTACGGTGAGTTTGGGCGACAGCCCTATCACCCTATGAGATTCGGACATAGTATGACCGCCTCTAAGCCGTTGCTCGGATGAAAAGAGTGCTTGTTCCAGGTGCATCTTGAAAGCAGAAGACGTGAGTAAAAGATAAGACTTCAAAAGCTGTAGATGTGTCGGAAGATGGTATTGGGTGCAGGGAGATAGGAAGACATCGATTAACGCTTTTGAAACAGAATCGATGTGAGTGAAGAGGGGACCAGTCACGGCCTTTGACAAGAGATGCAGAGTTGGTGTGATAGAGGGCAGTACAGTGGGAAATGCTCCAAGGAATGTCTTGAACTGCAGAGCAGATGATCGGATAGCTCCCAATGAATGTGTGCCAGGATTGTTCGGCTCGAGATCAAAATCGTGGAATCCGTGGAGGGCGTCTGGATATGAGCGTTGGTCATATGTGTCGGCATTAAGAAGTGGTGGGAGGGAAAGAGAAGGGCAGTCGAAGGATTGATTGTCAAGCATGGAATAGACTGTTTCATCTGTCCATACCCAGTCAATCGCTGATGTCAATTTGTCTATTGCCAGAAGTGGATGGGCAGGATTCGCTACCATGAGAAGATCTAGCGATCGCTGGGCAACACCAATCGAGCGACGCATTGACTCCGAGAAAAAACTGGGAGCAGTAACAGTAGGCCGACTTCTGTCATTAGAATCGTTATCTTGGTCATCTTGATCCCTCATGTTCGACACCATAACTAACGCCATTTCTTGAGATGGCAACGTAAATCCTACTGAAGCACTGAGTTGCTTGAAGTAGACGCGAGAGACTGTTGTGAGTATGAACGCGAAGAGTGCCCTGATTGTTGTTGAGGAGCTGTGTCCGATATGCGAGTCGAGCTTGTCATATATATGAGACAGGAGATCTGTCTCGGCGCGGGACTGCGAGTTTAAGGAAAGCTTATGACACTGCAGCATGAACATAAGCGCTATCATTCTAGGGGAATAGAAAACGGATGGCGCACATAATTGCAAAGTCCGAATAACTCCAGCAAAAATGATTCCAAATCGGCGAAGCATGCCCACCAAGCAGTCAAGGACTGATGCACATCGGTGGGACTATTTATTTTGGTGAGTGGAGAGAGATCTCGTATGAACTCCATGGCGTATTGAAGGACAGAAGACGCCGAAGAAGTAAACGCATGGAAGATTGAGCCGGCAGTCCTGAGAACATATCCATAGGCGTTCGCAATGAGAAGGTGCAGGATGACTCACATTCTCCGATCCAGAAAAGCCTCCAATTGTCGCACCGTAGTCCCAATAGTAAGAAACCGTCTCAGTAAGCTACATGGCCAGAACGTGAGTAGTCGCTTGAGGTGAATCTAAAGAAATTTGTACCTCTCGCTAATGGTATCATCACTGCCAACTAAAAGAAGCAAACCCTTTCTACCCTTCGTATCACCTTGCAGGATAAATGAATTGGACCTAGGATCCCATTTATACAATGCGGATGACGATCCTGTTAGGACCAAAGCAAGCGACTCAATGAGCTCCGGGACAGCTGTATACTTGACATAGGTATGTGGGTCCTGAAGAAGAGGATGGATGCTAACATACACAATGGACGGATGAGCAAGAGGCAGTGATATGAAGGGTCATTGACGCACTGATGTCGGACGGCGGATAGTTGGCGTGTAGGCAGTTCGGACAAGAGAGCAGGGTACGTTGATGCTGCCGCCGAACGTATCCGAAGCGCATCCCACGATAGAAACCTGGTCTATGGAATAGACTATTGAGATATGTGAAATCAACAAACGACAGAAGACATACACGTTCTCGGTCATTGGGCAGCTGTACCAGTGTTCCCAAGTCCCATGCATGAGGAATGTCATCGAACTTAGCAACTCCAGGATTGTAGGCCGCCACATGTGGGTGAATGTCCCCACTCTTCGGCGCGTGATACAAAACATCTAACGCTTCTATGATAGGGTTTTGAGGTTTATCTGAGAGCGAAGCTACATGGAACCGCGGTCGAGCTTCTGGCAGCATGTCCAAAGCGAATGCTGCATTGTTCCAATCGATAAAATCATCGTAGAGAGTGTCACGTATGGCAGTATCGGCGCCCAAAGTAAGAAAATCTAGCGGCATCTTGTAGGACTCTGGCCAAGTAAACGAGCGACGCGAATGTCGACGAACCCTTGCGCGCTCAACATGGAAAACGCGATCACGTGCTTTTCACGTGCTATGAATATACGCCTTGCGCGTTCATTTGGAAGATTCTCTCAAAGTTGGATGGTTGAACCAAGTGCAGCAACAGGCATAACCGATTTTCAGACATAGTAGTGGTACAGTTGGCCATGTGCGCTGCAAGTTTTGGCGTTGACGAACGGAGAACGTTAGATACTTGGAGTGATATTCGAACAAATACCGACCTGGTGTGAGTCCACATGAAAGCATACGAGTCCGTGGATCACCATATGACGGTATTATTTGCACTTGGATGCGACACTGGACAGTCAACGAGACGATTTGGCTCTATTTTCAATGGCCGCATGTTCATTAGCGCCGGTCACGCGTTTGAACGTTGAACTCTCCCTCCCTCCCTCCTTCCCTCCTTCTCACCAGCAAGCCGCGATTTATCTTTTCTTGTTTACTTCTTGTTATAGAAGGATTTGTTACATCTATACCGCGCAGGCTACGGGCGTACCCCTCTATGGCTGCTGTCCTTCGTAATCCTCTGGGTTTACGCCCTCTCTCTCATCAACTCTCCCCGTCCCCTTCAACCCAAATTGGGGCGACAAAACCTCCATCCGCCAAACGATCTCGCTCTCCGGAGCTTATCGTAGATGGCACTTTACAATCGTCCAAACGTGTCAGAGGCGTCGACCAGTCTCCTGCACCTGGGCCAAATCGTGAAGAGCTGAAGAAGGAGAAAGAGCGTCGGCGTATCGAACGGGAGAATGAGTTCAAGATTAAATACACACGCGCATTTCCCAGCTGGGTGTTCTACTTTGATATCGATGCTGCCAACCCCGACGCGGCGCTCCTTCGCGAGCAGCTCGTGGACAGAGTAACACGGATGGGTGCTGTACGTATTGCTCGTCTATGCTATTGTGGCTTTGTCCCTTACATGTTCACTACAACAGCATGTTGAAGACTTCTTTTCCAAAGAGGTCACCCATCTGATCACTACGCAGCCAGAGGAATCATTTGCAAACAAGGAAAACAACTTAAAGCATGCACATCTTATACCAAGTCCTTCTACTTCCGTACTTCGCAGCCCTATTAAACTGAGAGGCAGGTGTGTACATCAGTCACTTTTTAATCTAGGCCTTCCTCAGCTCGTCTTGTGCGCAGAGCCGCCAAAGACGTTCCTGCCGCACAACCGCCAGATCATCTCATAAAGAAAGCTCTCACCTACGCCATTAAAATATGGGATCCGCTGAAACTGGACAGCGTGCTTGACCGTTGTGGGGCACCACCTGCCTGTCTGGCGGGCTCCTCTACAGCAGTCGGTGGCTCCAACCGGATTCAGGCGATATCTAGTGTTCCTCGGGAACGTTCTTTAACTCGTCTTTTAGAGGCTGAACGTATTCACGGAACCACCGAGCGTGACCCGACTCAGAAGCGCAGTGACTACATCTACTTCTCAAAGACCAGCTACTATGTCTTGGTAGAAGATATGAACCAGGAACTCGCTACTATTGCTGCTTTGGAGTATCCCATTCACAAGGATCGGGACGGTCAAGAAAGAGGCACATGGCCAGTTCTTCACTGTCATCCACGAGCACGAGGACCATTCGTTGAGTATAACGAACGCGAAGAACGACGGCGCGAGAAGGCCGACAAAATAGAGGCTGAGCGTGAGTGGGACAGGGAAAGACGGAAAGCCAAGCTTCTCGAAGCTGAGAAGAGGAGGAAGGCTCAGCAACAGGTGCAGCGTAATGGAGACCTTCGGCGGTCAGTGTCAATGAAGAACCTACATCGACGGGCATCATTCCCTCAAGCCGGAACTGGCGGATTCGTTGATTTGGATGCCGATTTTGATGACGGCAATACCATGGCATCCGCCAATGCGTCTGGTTATCTCGCCTCTGGCGCATACATGGCAGCATCGGGTAATAGTGTCAGTATCACCTCCACTACAGGGACAACCTCCACTGCCGGACATTCCTCTCGAATGACTCAACTCAACCCGAGCCTCAAGGGGCTGATGCAGCAGCAAGTGGTTACATCTCGTAAAGCTGCTACCAATACCACATCCGCCGGAAAGAAGGAAAATATTATGGGACCACCATTATCCATTCCGGAAAGACCTAACAACATGCTCTTGAGGAAGAGCCGAAGTACCAATACTCTACGCCTGCCGAAGCGTGAAGAGGGAATGAAGCCCGGGTATTGTGAAAGCTGCCGAGTCAAGTTTGAAGACTTCAAACATGTGCGCGACTTCTTTCGTCCGCTCGTTTGGCTACGTGACTGATCGTTTTTCTCTATCAGCATATCATTGGTCGCAGACATCGCAAGTATGCTACGGACGATGCTAACTTTACTCAACTCGACCTGGTACTCTCAAGGATGAGGCGACGCACCCTGCAGGATGTTGCAGCTGAACGGCGGGGATGGAACCATCCTCAACAACGCCCCACTGCAGATCATCACATGTATCACCTAGCATCAGAGGATATGGCGGGTGAGGATGTCCAGTGGGATGACTGGGTCGAACATGACGAGACTTCCTAATCATTCACCCGCGCTATACTTGCGTCACGTCGTCAGCTCGTCCTCCTTTCCACGGCGCTCTACGCCTTTCTCTCCCATTCTTGTAACACTAGCTCGTCGATATCACAACCACATGAAACTGAACATTGCATTGTCGTCACGGTACATTCATCACAAGTCGTTATAGTCAATATACGGATTAGTATCTGCGTATCATCGCTCGACTGAGTCCTTGAGTGGCAGGACAACCCCATCATTGAATGGTGACTGTAAGCAAAATGACGGTGCCGTCTACAGCGATACCTGAAGTAGGACAAGTGTTAGTGCGTTCATGGTAACCCAACTAAAAGTGTACAAACCATGGTTGACGCCAGTGGCGCCAGCGGGCATTTGGTTTACAAGTCTCTGAGCAGTTGTAGAGTAGGTAACGCCATTGAAGCTGGTGGTCCCAACCGCGGCGTCTACTAGAGCATCTCTTTCTCCCGCAAACGATGTGTATATAATTCGCTATATCAGGAATTTGGGTCTTACCTGCCAACATTATAACCATCCTCAGATATAGTGTGGCCCTCAGTCACGTTCTCTTCCTTGGAGACACTGCAATACGAAAGCAAGACATAAGTACGATCCCAAAAATCATTCAGAGGCACTTACGCCAGGAAAAGCGCGCCACTGTTAGCATTGGGTCCGTTCTGGCGGAACACTCTGACGAACGGACGACTTAGAAGTTTACCGGAGGAAATGGTAAGGGAGGATACCGGAAATGATTTCCCCCAATCAAGCTCTCAAGGCAGGTGCCTATGTCGGCATTACCGAAATCTTGACGGAGCTCAATTGTCTGATTAACAGCACCATTTCCATCGCCAAGGTTAGCAGACTGGGGATCACCGATATGAATTCCGAAGCACTCGGTAGAGCTGGAGGGCGAGGTCAGCTGGAAAAGTGCATGTGGCACTAAGACTTACAACCCAATAGCGCGGGCAAAATTGACAACGCCGTCATCAGTGAGTACGGCGGGAGAGCTTAGACCTGAGATGACCACCTGTAAGACAGCAAATTTAGCGTCATTCTCTCGCGTAAAAGACGCGAATATTGAGCACGCACATTAAGTGGCTCTCCGCCACCGCTCCCGGCGTTATCGAGCCAAGAGCCACCTCCTTGCGTGGGATCGAAGAAGGCGACGGCATTTATATCCCTCCTCGCTGAACGGGACGTAACGTGCGCTGTCGCGGTTGCGAGCAGAGTAAAAGCAAAGAGGATGGAACCAGCGAACATGTTTCACTCGGCAGGCAGCAGGAGGGGGGGATTACTTGGAGGTGCTTGGCGAGTACTAGACGACAGTGGGAGACCTCTGGCATTTATAACCTCTGAGAAGCCCAATGACATCTTCCGAACGAAGTTCCCTTTGGATTTGATCTGACTGAAAGCATCGTTGTGAGAACCTTGGTTGAGGCAACGGCACGGAGGAGACCCTAACATACCCATATGGAGCGCATGGCTATCCGACGAACGCGTAACATTGTGAGTCGTGAAGCATGCGTATCGACGGACCTGCTTTGAGGAACACTACCCTGTGCACAACTGATCATATGTGTTAGGCCATGTGCTCAGCTGAGACGAATAGACAACCTAAACGAAACAACAATCACCAAAGGAAGGCAAGAGAGCACATGTTACGGGAGTGCACCCTTCGATTATTTGTTTCATGGTTACTGACATCAGATGATAGACCGGAAGGTTAGCATGGAACGGCTGGGGCAGATCCTTCAACGCTTTCATGTCAACATGCGTGCCAATTACCTTCCACATTTGTGCCATCATTGTCGCATAGACTCATAGTATAGTGCTCATACAGAGGACTCCTTGGCGGTCACCATGTCTCCTAGTACTGCATTGCTCAGGAGGATGAATCAGCGAATAGAGCGATAGCGGTGAGACCGGTCCACAAGGCAGAGAATTCAACTGCCAACCTACGCACAAACGTGCGTGGTTATATCTCACCATACCTGTCAGTGAGGGACGAACTGCTACACCGATTACCAGACGTGCATGAACGTTTGACGACATCATCCACATCCTGGAAGTTCTCATTTAGGAACAGGGACAACCACATTCAATGTGTGTGCATCAGAAGCATCCTTGAGATAGTCTACAGTTCCAGCTGTAACTTGCACTAGGCTGATGTAGTGCTTGGGCAATCGGTGCATTAGCATCATATGAAGATAGCATCTGCTTTCTGGCTCTGTTGTTGGATAGCATCGTCGAAGGTTGCCTCTGAACGTGATCCGGAGGTCAGTCGTTCACAAGAGTGGCTCCAGAGACATTCCCGTCCACACAGACCACACGAACCATAATAGGCAACGTAGGGTTGGCTCCCATCGATATCAAATCCTGAGCTGAGAGCCAAGGATAAGATAGCATGGACGACTTTGGACATTGTGTAGGACATTTTCACAGAGAAACAGTCAATGAATGAGAATGGGAACGAGAACAACTAGAGCAGACAACGAATGGCGAACATATGAGGTCCGTTGAAAATTGCGAACCAGGATGCCATATCAAGCAACCGTGTGACAGTCACACTTCTCACCAAGTTCGTCTGCCCAATTTGGTTTCTTACGAGTGAACAAAGTAAACCAGCTCGCCTGAAACCACTCTTCATCGACGGTTTCGTGTCGGCTGCTACGTCTTTACATCTTCTCTGCTTCGTTCCTTCCAGCCACGTTCACTTTTGCTGGCCGAAGAGAGGATTTTGCCTTCACCTCATCGTTGTCTGGTGCGAACCCCTGCGCAGTAAACTCAACGGTCTGTTATTCAACTAGCCTTTCACAGTGTGCTTCAGAAAGTTCTCACCCAACGAAGCAGATATATCAATTTCGATCAATGTCCAGGATGCCCGAATCACCGGATGCCACTGATTCAGTCGGGGACTCTGGCGATGATGGACAACTCACCATTAGGATTCCCAATCCTAAAGTTTACATGGCTCGTCAATCCCAATGGAAGGGTCGGAGAGGGAAGCCAAGGTGTGACCATTGTCGGCTGAATAATCTTAAAGTGAGCACTCTTCTGCAACCACTCTTTACCTGGGACGACGTTGAATATATCGCCACATAGTGCGACCGCGTTCTCCCTCAATGTAATCATTGCGCCTGGGCTAATGGCAGGGAATGCAAATATACCCCTTTACCTACTCCTGCTCACAGGGGCATTCCACGCTGCGACCGCTGCCGTTTAAAGAATCTCAAGGTATCGTGCCTTTCAATATCTAGATCTCCTGTTTTCATCCTAACTCTGACCCTCCCAGTGTGATCGCAACCTGCCAGTCTGCAATCATTGTGGCAACGAAAATGAAGTGGAATGCAACTACACGCCTAAGAAACGACACAAGGTTCCGTCCGACCACGTGAACACAAGAGATCGCCCGGTGGCTCCCTACGCGGCCAAGACAGCGTCGTTCTTGGTGTCTGATATGCCAGCAGGTCAGGGTGGAGCAAGCCCTGGAACCGCTGCTGATTCTGGTATGATTATAGGTCCTTCTGGCGGTCTTGGATTTAAAGGTCAACTTCGAACAGAACCGCAAATCCGACAATATGTTCCAGCTCGCACCCCGCCACTAGATGGCGATGGAATGGAAGTTGATTCTGAAGTATACCACCAGTCTGGAGACGGCAACTTTACATGGGTGCGCTTATTGACTGAAATACGGGTAGTCGTGCAATGTTTCCATTTGCTGATAGCCTTTTTTTACATATCTAGGGCATGATAGTAACGACACCCCATATCGATCCATGGACACATGGATCGTTTGCTCCCTTACCTGATGTTGTTATACAGGCCCTTCGCACTGTGAATGCCATCGAGATGCCTAGTCGTCACGCGTTTGACGAAGCTCTGGGTAGGTTTGTCAGCGGTCTTGCGCAAGAACTGCGAGAAACCGCTACGTTCCCTGTTGACTCTTATGCATCAATTTCACGGGCTGTATCAGAAGGAACGGTGGCGGAGCTGCAGCCTCGTCTTCGTATGTGGGCTACATGTCACCATGCGAGGGCGGGCTCACGGAAGAACCATCTTATCCTTTTGCCCCGCGATGCCTTCTACAACATGAACCCTGCAGACGAAGAGAAGCTTAGAGCTCAGTACATTGTTCAGACCGATGGCGAAGGTGGCGGACAACATAATGGACAACTTCAAGATGGCACAAGCAACTCACTAGAGTCTGTTGCCGTATTCGAGAGGGTTCCTGTTCAACCACAGATATATGATGTCCTAGTGTTCACACACAGGAATCATGGTTCAACATCAACAATGTTGTTTGAGGCCCGACGGATAGGCATTGTAAGAGTGTTGCTGGTGTTTTTTCCGCATCGTTTACTCATTGTGACATAGGCCACAATCACATGGCCAATGGTTGAGCTATTCATTCGTCTGTGTCCTCTATGCAAGATGCGCGCCAAGGGCGCAAATACCAATGCTCACCGGCCCATGGTGGACGAGGAGGCTTTGAAGGCGCAAGCCGCTCATGCGTCCCAGCGATGATTACGCTGGTTCCTCGTTCTTTTCTTTTGGTTAATACTGATTCTGGCCGATGGGCTTGCTTGGAATGTACTTAGTAATCCACACGCTTTGGTGTATAACTATATTTTTATTGGCAACAGAAAGCCTTTTGAATGGCGCGGGAATCTCTCATGATTACAAGTATACACGATCTTACTGGAAGCAAATCAGTACGGTTGACTCTGGCCATTGAGAATTCTGGATAGTCACACGCGTCAATCTTCGTTCATGCTCACGGAATCAATCAGATGTTACACGCACAACTAGACGTCATGATCGAAGTTCGAAACTGGCAAAAGCAAGGTCGTATCCGCCGAATTCGTAATTAATTTTGTCTGTTCTCCTGTACAGTCCGTTGAAGGCCCGGCCATCCTCCTTGGTACCAGAATCCTTCTCACAGCATGACGGCAGCGTCAAGGCAGCCTTGAAAGCCCTCTGGGCGCGCTCGACCGCGGTCTCTCCTCCTTCCTCTTCGACAGTGGCATTCTCTTCACTGGAGATGAAGAGCGTAAGGGTGAGCTTCCCGGGTTGGAATATATTAACGATACGGCGGATAAGCGTCTTTAAATCAGGTATGCGGGAGTGTGATGAAGGAGAGTGGGTCGGAAGTGGAATATTACATTCGAAGCTTGCGTACGACCATCCTTCTTCTGGGGTAACATGGATGGTGTAATATCCTTCGCCGTTTTGTGAAAGGTCGCTCCCAGCGTCTTCACGCCATCTCACGAGAGCATTTGAAGAGTATCCGCATGGTGTAAAGGAATATGCATCCAGGGTGGTGAACTCCGTCGGGAATAGGTCGGTTATTCCTAGCGATGAAGAGAGGGCGAGAGCATGGACAGAGGGGGTATCTTCGGGAGCATCGAGTGATATGTCTGGGGTAAGGAAAGGTTCTCGGGAGGAAGCAGATAGGTTCTGCATGAGAATCTCGATAGTGTAGTCTTGCGTTGGTGAGTCCGGCAAAGTGTTTCCGCTAGCTTCTCCCTCGACAGGGGGTAACGTGTGAGTATGGAGGACAGGTGAATTCTGTGCCGTCCTTCCGTTGCAGTCTTCACCCGGGGTAGTAATGTAGAGCAGCCAATGATCTCCATTAACCTTTCCAACAGTGTATGCAGCACCATTGGGAAAGATATTGTCCAAGTATTCCACTTCAGCTTTCCAGTCTCTGTGGGGCCCTGATTGGCGATCAGGAAACATGAACGCTTTTCGTGAGTAGAAACATTGATAGACGTTGGGGAGACCGGCCTGTTCCCGCGCAATTTCCAGGATGCGAGGAAGACCTAAGAGATTGAGCGTGGTCCCACAAGTTTTAAGGATCAGACGGTGGGGTGAAACGAAAAAAGCCGATTCACTGGTACAATGTAACAATGAAGGAGTTTCTCTCAGTAACGAACGGAAGAAGAGTGGGCACATGAGGAAAGTTCACTCACCTGAGAAGATATGCATCCATTTCGGTGCCTTCGATCACTGAGAGAATTTTGCACTTGACGATGTCAAGCATGACTTCCCACTCCGCTCGAGGAATTTTTCTTAAACCGAACCTCCCATCCACAGCGGACGCGTCAGGCACTTGAGCTGGGGATGGAGCGAACCATATCTCTAGGAGCTTCTCTGGACCCTCGAACGGCCCAGCAGGCTGGTGTTCATCATGATCGGACATGGATAGATGTCAAAGGACGCTATCGAGGTGGAGAACGAGCAAACCAAGAAGAGGGGGACGCAGAATGCATGAAATGAGAGTAGGGATGAAGGAGGGAAGCAGAGAGTGCTCGACTTTGCTCGATCGATACTTGCCAAAAACTTGTTTCGGTAACGGCTGCTCACGGTCCGCCCGCCCGCCCGTCCAAATCTTTCGCCGAATGCTGTCGTCTGCAAGTTCGCCGACACTGGCCACAACATCAACTTTACAATCTCTTGCATTTCTTTTCACTTGACTCTCTCATCTGAATGGTTCGCAACATTATCCTGCGATTCCCCATTGTTAGGGCCCTTGTGCCTCGCGTGTCCCGCCCTCTACTTCCCCTTTCAACTCGCTTGCCACCTACTGTCAACGCGCCATTACGCAGTCCCACCCGACTCTTCCACTCTTCACCGACCCGTTCACAATCACCTCATGATCCAGACTTTCCAAGACTTCCACCCAATTCATCCTTATCGCAGCGGTTGAAGCACCTCATCAAGTCATATGGGTGGTATGCCCTTGGAGTGTACATCATCCTTTCCACTCTCGACTTTACCGTTGCGTTTGCAGCGGTGAACGTACTTGGTGCAGAGCATGTCTCCCGTGTTGCTGCTTCCGTAAAGGACATGTTCTATAACATGATCCACTCAAAAGCTCCGGAGCCGGGAAGGGAAGAGATGGATAGTGCGGTATCGCATTCAAATGGCCAAGAAGGACTCTATGCCATGCTTGTGCTTGCATACACAATACACAAGACCTTGTTCTTACCTGTCAGAGTGGGCCTTACCGCGGCTCTCACCCCAAGATTAGTTGGCTGGCTGAGGTCACGCGGGTGGGCTGGAGGAGCAGGAACGAAGCGAGCTGTGCAGGAGATGCGCGACAGGATGAGGGACAGGCGGCAGTAGCTATCTACTTCATACCTAGTACATTCAGGTTCAGGTACGTTCGCAGTGGAAGTGTGGAACCCAAATCCAGTTGTCAACATACTCATGTACCGTATTTATCTTCTACAGCACACCTTAAACTAATATCTAGTAACTCCGATTATCCATGCAATCGGACGTGGCGCAAGCGCGTCGGCCTATAAGGACCGTGCTACCCAGGAAATACAGTTCAACTTTGGCTCTATTGCTCCAAGGCATCCATAGTTCAGTACTGCTGGCCCTGAAATCGCGTCGGAGGAAATGTATCAGCAGCTAGTAGGCTGAGATCGCTCGAAATCATAAATGTGCATTCCTGCATGCGAAGGGTGTAATCTATGATTATGCATGGTATACCAGAGTCCGGCTCATAGAACATGGGATAGTCTAGACATGAAGCCAGAAATCATCCTGAAAGCCTTTTGTGTCTCTCTTCTGCCTATCTGTCCGAGCTTCCAAATGTGACAGTCTTTGCTTCTCCGCTTGAGCATATTCTGCTATCATCTCATTCGCTTCCTTGATGCTTTCTCGAACTCTCTGGACCTCCTTCGAGACATCGCCGTCCATGCGATCAAGCAATTCAAGTAGAGATATAATGGATTTGGGGGGTATCGGAGGTAATTTCTTGTGGGTTTTGAAGCCTGCGTCACGAGAGGTGAGAGCATTCGTTTGCCGTGCCATGTTAGGCGAAGCAGACTTGGAGGAGGCAAACGAAAGGTTGGGTAGTGGCTTCGAGATTCCCGCTGCTTCCATCTTGAGTAGAAGGTCTTTGGTGAATGCATCTGACAAGAGAGGCGACTTGGGTATGTTGAGAGCGAGCATAGGTGTGTAAGATAAAGTCATCGTTGTTGCGTTTGACTCTTGCCAAAGAACGTGATTGTGGTAAATTGTTGATAGTTATATACGATGAAAGAAAATCCAAGCTTCAAGCTTGATAATGGAATAAAGTACTAGCTAGCAGTGAAAGGTTGAATGAGAAGGTGCATACTGTATTCTCGCGTCGAGGATTCAACTTCAGGAGTTGCCTGTTACAGGCTCAACACCTTACGTAACGGTACGCCCGATGCCTTTCTCGTCGAGAGAGCAGCCTCTACACTCGAACAGAACATGTCGTTGGCCCGAGCTGGTCGCATTGCACGCCTGAACAGGCCCTGCAGGCCTCACGTCGCGTCCAGATTTTCTTCAAGCCATGCTGGCGAGCATGATCAACATCACCATGATGCCCACGCCGACGCTATCGCATTCCCTCGCGAAGGTATGCATCTTTGCCGTCTGTACCAATGCGCTACTCACCAGACGTGATGTAGATTTCTCTGCTCCTATATGGCGGAGATTCATACTCTATAGCCTGCTAGCCGTCGGCTTCTACAAATTCGCCCCGTCGCCAAAGGAGGACAATCCCTTCTCCCGATTCCTTGACCAGTATCGAACCCCACAAGAGGTCTGGGCAGCCGTGAATTTGAAGCATCTTGAGCTCTCCGCTCAGTCGCAGGTTGATAATCTCCTGGTTGCGGAAGCCAAGCGGCCACCTGTTCACCGATTCAGGTATCCTCAGTACGTCGAGAGGCTCTTTCGTCGTGTGCATATGGGAACTAATTCACTACGTCAGGGCATTTGAACAATACTCTCCGCATCTGAGACCCATTGGAACTACCGTTGATTTCGGCGATCTTGTTATAAAGGGGGACAAGGCATAGACATAGACATATATGGATATTTTGCTTATGGGCAACCGCGTTCATTGTCTCCAGAACATACTCCTCTCACCTGTTAACCTTACCCAATTTCAAAACATGACTGCACTCCATGATACAATTGTTCCGAACTGACCATAATGAAGAACTGATACAACAGCAATGCAAAATGAAGGTCCAACGATACACCGAGATGTTATACATATCTTATACTGTGTTATGGCAATTCAATCAATACACAATAGGTATGGCGGTGTGAGGAGGATCACTACAAAGGTGAATGTGAGCAATAAGGCCGTGCGGAATGACTGACAGTATGAACTTACCTGGAGCAGAGGATCCCGGAAATGTTTCTGGTAGTTGTGCCTGAAGCCAACCTTGGTCTTGAAATGCTCCCTCCGTTGTTGATCGCGGAATTCCTTTACATGGCGACCCGCTTCTCTGGCTTCACCAGGATTGCGAGCCTTCACTAAGTCCATTCCTGAAGCATAGGCACCGAAGCCACCATTTCTTGGCACCAACATATTGCCTTTATCACGCAGCAGCCTACGGTTTTCAGCTACAGTTGATGCATCTTCTCCAGGTCGTGTTCTCCTAAGAGCAACCACATGTGATGTTCGATGGTGACCATGGATATGACGATGTGCGACTCGTGATCCGGAAGGTAGGATGAGCTCGTACGGTGTGTCACCCAATCGAGCAGCGTATTCGTCGAGATCAGCATCCTCGTCACCCTCAGCGACCTCGATAACCTCATCAGCTTCCTCTCCATCATCCTCAACATCCTCCCATTCTTCATTCTCATCCTCCCCATGTGTCTCCTTCTTTCGCTGGGCCTTCGTCCGTTTCTCCGCATCAGGATAAGAAGTGCTGAAATCATAGAAGTCGGATACTTCCAACCGTTCGAGATCGGTGTCGTACGCAATCTTACAATGTCCCTTGTCCAGCATATGTCTCCTGACGGCGTCCAATGTCCGGAACTCGGCGCCACAGTAGATGCAGACGTTTCCGACGGCAATTTTCTCTCCAAGGTAAGTCAAAAGACCGGAGAGATCGACGAGGTATTCGGTATCGGGAAGGAAGAAAGAATGGGCAGCAGACATGTGAGCAAGGTTCTCTTCCGTGGAGGAAGACGCTGAGAGACAGAAAAGACAGTGTGAGGGAGACAGACGAGCCCGGGCAGCAGCAATCTTTTCGTCGATCGTTTGTATGATTTCTTCCTCGGTTGCATTAGGGGCCACGGTGAGTGAGATGCCAATCGAAGGAGCTGGCCTCTCCGGCGCGGGCTCTTCTACAGTTGCAGGAGGAGTAGGTTCTTTCCTAGGCTCGGACGCCCGCTTAGCCGCCTTCTGCTCATTTTCCTTGTGCTTCTTCGAGCTCATATGGGATCGGTAGGCATTTTCAGTAGTGTAGGTCTTACTAGGAGAACATAAGTGCAATTCCAGTGAGGGCGTGATATATTCAGACGTACCCGCAAACTGTGCAAGACGAAAATTTGGACGAGGCAGCAACAGCAGTCTCGGACTGTCGTTCAAGCACTCTCTGGCTGAAAATCTCTACACTGACGGGGGATAGACCCGCAACACGACGTTTCATGTTGTACCTATGGTGATCAGACCGATAATGTACCCCTGTAAAGAATGACATTGAATATAAGCTCCTAGATTGAGGCTCAAGCAAACGTACTTTGGTCATCGGCCAAGTAAAATGCAATTGAACATGACAGGCAAGTGAATAAGTTTTGTGTAGAATCCGCCATATTTTTAATCCTGGCGAGCGATTGAACAGTATATAACGGGGGAAGCGTAAAGAAACAAAAGCAGAGGCCGGGCAGAGTCGATGAGGCTTTCAGCAAGCGGCACTGCAAAGATAAGTACGATGACATAACATAGCGCCCGTCATCGATCGGCGGAATGATGTGGTTGCCTAAAGTGGGTTCGGAGTCTGAACATCTGCCACCCGCCGCAACGCAAGGAGCTCACCGTCGGGCACAGCGAACGATATCCTCAAGAGAAACGGTGAGTAGCCCCCCTAAATGCTGTCACTAGGGTTTCCAGGCCAGGAGAGAATGCTGCAGGTGCTCAGAAGTGGTGGAATAGCGGTGGAATGGGACGGATGGCTCGTCTGGAGGATGGATGAAGGCTTGCGACCATGGATGGACTAGGGTTCTAACGATTATTTTGCTTTGCAGACTTTTCCTCGTTTCCGGACCCTTCAACATGTCTCTCCACGTACCGGAAGCTCACCAGCAATTTCAGGTGCGTTCGCTTGGACACGGTTCTGGCGCAGTCGAGGGAACTTATGATTTCGCTTTATACAGCACATTTTGCGTCTCCTCAACACAAATGTTGACGGTAAGAGGAAGATCATGTACGCTTTGACCGAGATCAAGGGTGTTGGTCGCCGGTACTCCAACTTGGTCTGCAAAAAGGCAGATGTGGACCTTAACAAAAGGTGCGTCACCCCCCGTCGCTCTCGGTCGAACTCCAATGCTTAAGGCGAACTGCGAAAATAGGGCCGGAGAGCTTAACTCTGATGAGCTCGAACGTCTTGTTACCATCATCCAAAACCCCACTCAGTTCAAGATCCCCACATGGTTCTTGAATAGGCAACGTGATATTGTCGACGGCAAGAACTCGCAAATCTTGTCCAATGGTGTTGACTCGAAGCTTCGTGACGATCTTGAGCGATTGAAGAAGATTCGTGCTCATCGTGGTCTGAGACATTTCTGGGGCCTGCGGGTCAGGGGTCAGCACACGAAGACCACCGGTTCGTTCAGTCACCGTTTCAAGTCCCCGGATCTCACTCATGTATCTTACTTTAGGTCGTCGTGGAAAGACCGTAGGTGTCTCCAAGAAGCGTGGTTAAGCGACTCTTTGCTTCTCTCCATCTATCACTACTGCCTGTGTATCTCCATATTTCCTCAGCCATGCGATATGCAGTTTGTTATGTCTCGATTATCATGCCATCATATTAGGAATACAATGCGGCAGTGCACGTCTCTTGTGCAAATCGGAAGCGTGCCCGTGACAATCCTACAACGGCGAAATAGTAAGCGTCGTTCGGAACATTTGAGAGGAACGTAATATGTACTGGCGCTGTCATTCAACGGAACTTGGTTCGTTCATCCTTATTGGTCCTGATACAACCCTAAACTTGAATGTAATGGAATGAAAGAGCCGTCTCGTGCTAAATACAAGAGCTTTTCGCGCTTTAACAGCTGTGTTATTGTTCAAATTGTTGTTTCCCGAAGCAAGAGGATCGAGAAAGTCAGGCATAAGTCCACTCTACTCCGATTCAATGAGGTACAATAAATAATAGTCTATCCATCTATATGGAACGAGTCGTGTGATGTGTGCGTTATATGTTATGGAATCCAGTCGTTCTACATGCAAAGGAGAATGATATAAATTTGAGGTTGAAATGGGGAAGGAAAGTCTATGAATGAGCTGTAGCAAATTTGTGTCTATGTGCGGGGAGAATATCCAGCCAGAAGTTAAATATCAGCACAGGTCAAGAGATACATCCAAATTCGGTACAGTCCTCCAGTGGTCATCAAAGTTTGCGACAGTAAGAGGCCCAAAGGTCACAGCAAGCGCAGGTCCCAAGCGGTCGAAGTCCCAGATGATAGTGTCCGGTCCAAGTGTCCAGTCAAAAATGACAAGTGCTTCCGTCGTTATGCCGAGTACTACAAGGAGGTTGACGAGCGGAGAGTGAACATGGTCAACATTGTGGTGCCCTGTAGAGTAGCAGGGCAAAGTCAGCCCCGAGAGTCCAAACCAGAGGAGGGTACCAAAAAAAGAGGGTGAAGATGAAACAAGCAAAAGGTACATGACAAGCATGTACCACGGGTCATAGAAAAGACCCGCTATAGAAATAGTACCCTCCTCATCACTACTTGACCCCTTCTCCACGGACATGGAGGGAGGGCAAGGTGTTTGGTTATAGTTGAAGAACTCTCAACGCGACGTGGATATCGACCAGGTATACTCTGCTGTTAAGCGAAAACCGGACAGGAGCGTATCGAGAAGTGGACGTGGGATGGGCGGGGCCGTGCGGCGTGATGTTGAAATTGAGAGACCAAATGAATGTCACGGAGTGGATGAAGAGACCAGAGGCAACAGGTAAGACCGATGCGACCGAGTTTGGAATCGTATCTCAAGAAGAGGCTGATATAACTTGGGCGAGAATCGTATTGATGAGGGCAATTGAAGATGCGTTAGAGTCGAAGATCCTGAGTCCTTGTTATGAGACGAAGCATGTCTATAGGAGGAGACGCGCTACTTCGCAGATCGAAGCGAAGAGTTTGCAAAGATGCCTTTGGAGTACCAGCGGTGGCCAGATTCAGCCTCTTAATTCTGACGACGGCGGTGACGGCGGCGAGCGTAAGCAGCAGCCGCGGCAGGGCTAGGAATCGGCTTCCCATTATTCTCGTCAGCATTGACCTCTGCTACCTTGACCTCGGCCTTGTTCTCCTTGCCCTTCTTTCTAGGAGTGCCGAGAGCTACTCCACCGGAGATACGTCCGCGCTTGGGAGTGGAAGGCAAAATGGGGCCATAAGCAAGGGTAAGAGGAGTGGAAGTGGCAACAGCAAGTTTCGCAGGCGTAGAAGGAGTCGTTTTGACATCAACAGGGCTGGAGACCCTGTCGTTGGCCTTCTTGTTGTTGAGAACTAGACTGAGAAGAAGGTTCCCTCTAGGAGCACGGCGAACAGGCTCTCGCTTGGGTGTCTCCTATTAAGGGATCAGCCTTGAACCCAACTTATGTCAACTGAAGACATACCGGTATCAGAGGAATCTTCTCTCCCTTGATCTTCTGAATTAACATGAATGCGACCGCAGCACCCCGTCTTTCTTCAAGTATAATCTTTTCAAGCGGGTCCTCGGGAAATGCATCCACTCCACTGACCCGTTTCTTCTGGAGGACCACAGAACCACAGAGGTTCCAGCGAACTACAGGCTGGTAGACAACGAGGGCACGCATGTTGCTGTCGAGATTTGGAGTGTACATGATCTTAAGTGTCTGCTAAATTATTAGCGTTAATCGTGAGCTAGAAGCAGCCGTAGACGTAAAAGGACCTTGACAGTGTTCTCTCCCACGATCTTCTGAATCAGGTGAAATGCCACTGCCGTGCGATGGCTCTTGGGAATTGTCTTCACGAGGCTGACCTGACCGGCGCTGGGGAAGTTCCAGCGAACCGTAGGTTGGTAGACAACTAGAGCACCCGTGTTGGCATCTGGGGTTGAAGCTGGCTTGTGCTTAACACTTTCCTCGAGAACTGACTTTCCCTTGGGTACTACATCCACTGGGCTGACTTGCTTCTCGTGTACTACAGAATCAGTGCCCGGGAGAGTCCACCGAACACTAGGTTGATAGCTGACTAGAGCCCCAGTGCTGGCGTCCAGAGTTGATGCTGTTCGCTCCGGTTGATAGTAGCATAGATTCGTAGCCAGTGGATTAATGAGAAGCTTCGTGACAATGGATGTCAGCCTCCGACGGAATCTGGCAGGAGCAAAGATACGCACCTGGACGATACCCAGCAAGATCCCGAATCGACCTTTGAACTTGGCGGAGAGAGAGGTTTGCGCATAGTAGGTATCGATAGGGTAGATCATGCCATGCTCCTGTGGGAAAGAGTCATCGGTCAATCAATTACCTGGAAACATATGAAGTATCATCGACTTACCTTCAAGGCAACGTTGGCTGCAGTGACGGTAGGGTGGTCAGACTTAAGCATTGTGAGTCACTTATTGTGCTACGAAGGGGGTGAAGGTTTGGAGGTTTGATTATCTTGAGGGGATGAGATGGAAGTCTAAAGGAAAGATCGTTGTTCTGAAAAAAGACAGCAAAGACAGAGAGCGAATATTATATAGACACATGCTGGAGGGGCTGACAGAGGCTGACAATGGAAAATGTGGCTGACATTCGTCCTAGGACGTTTGCCAGACGAGGGATCCGGCTAACCCCGCGGCACACGCGAAGGAAAGCCAAAGAAGGACCAGAAAGTAGGCCTTCGAAGTCACGGAAAGGTGCTTGACCTCGGACAAAATCCGTATCGAAGTTGGGTTACTCGACAGCGAAGACGAAGAGGACGAGAAGCAAGACGTTGTACATAATAATGTATTGCCTTCAGTCCTTACCGTCCTTACCGTCTTTACCATGAAATATGGGTATCATTCTTCAATCCCTCGTTGGCGACCATATCAAGGTTACAGATGTGATAAAAGACAATTTGACATGTTTGAGGTGGAAGAAGTCTGGTGAGACTTTGAAGGCAACCCGTGAAGCCAAGCCACAAGTCAAAGATTGGCAGATAGTGGACCGAGAAAGGTATCTTCTGATTAACACTAACCTTGCGTGGTTAAACTGCATTTGAACGGCATTGGGGCAAATTTGAAAATTTGAGCGAACGTATTCGTGGAAGATTTACCTGGCCCGCACTCTTAGCAGAAGGAGTATCTGCCACTGTGAAGTACGGATAGACCGTTTGAGCAGGGGGACTAACATATATGGAACTGCCGTCCGAATCAAAGCTGTGGATTCGAAGAGGCCCTTCAGAGCGCAAAAAAGATGACTGCATGGCGAGAACATTGACGATGAGTGGCACTGAATGCTGCAGTGGCAGCGTTCCGCGCGGGGATGACATGCTCAGGTCATTTATGTCCGAGTTTGAGAGACCAAAAATCCCAGTCTTGTTCTGATTATCGGATAGCACTGAGTGGCCTTTGAAGTTTGAGTTGTTGAAAGTTACAGTAAGTGATCACTTACACCCGGCGAGTTTCTCGACAGTGCTGGCAGAGGCCGAAGCCCTTGCCAAATCCGGAAACCTTCTTAGCGTTTCCGGAAAGTTCCCAATCTGGCGAGCCATATATACAGTTCCGTCTCTTCCATTCCAGGACTCCCCACTGCTGCCGCCTCCTCCGTCAGGTCCCGGGCCCTTCCTCACCCAAGTACCTCCATAACCGCCAAACCATGACCTCTGCTCTATACATGCATCCATGGTACAAGATGCCCACCCTCAAACGCAAAGGTTCATTCGAATTCGATTTTGACCACGCGTGCCAACCCCATCAAGCCGGCGTCGAGAACCTGAGGGACCGTGAGCTCGCGTCTGGTCCTCGTGTCAAACGAAGGCGTTGTGATAATTTGGAGAATGGGTTCTCTCAGTTGTCATTGAACCCTACCGCTGTTGGTGCTGTCGTTCAACCACAGACACAACATTTATGGGGCGTTCCGTATAGCGCTAACCCCTCCTACAATGCTTTTGGCTCCACACAGTCACAACCGCAACCTCCATCGTCTGGGGTAGACTCCGTCCTGACAGGCACGGCTCCAGACGCGCCTTCATTAGCCACTTCAGCGTCAGGACCATTACCACCAGCAATACACGAGTACACGAGTATCTCGCCACCTGACATCTCACCTACTGCAATTGATACTGAAGAATACTCCTGGTACGAGCCAGAAAAAGACCGTAAGTCACATTCTTCTCTTTCCCATTCCCATTTCTTTTTTATTCGCGTTCTCCGAGTATATGTCTGGAGTTCATGCCCGTTCTCTAACTTCTAGGCATAGTCATCACCAACTTAAATACCACCGAACCAGACGCGTCTCCATCCCCCTCGTCCCCCACAGGAGCAGGAAGAACAGGAGGAGACGATGATGAAGACTCATTACGCGTGACTCTCCCCGCATCCCTTCTTAGACGGTTAAACAATCGTGACGACGTCAATTTGCCTTCTCTCCTACGCGAAGCACCCGACTCTGACCCTAGTAAAGCCTTGGTTCTATTCCGACCTCTTACCCTCCCGTCAGCTGAGGAGAAGGAGGAAGAAGGAACCTCTCGCACAGAGCCTTCAATAGGTGGAGATATCGAACTGGAAGAGCCCGAGTATATGGTAGGGACCGAGGATATCCCCATTATAGAAGAGGAAGACTTGATACCATCGTCGTTGATGGCCAGCGGGAACATGGTGGACGGACTGGACATAGAAGAGTTACAGGACGATGATGCTATGGACATAGAATGAGACACATTTTTTAATCCGCTGGCATTTGTTTCTTTTTCCACTAATTTTGCACGAATCTACACTAAAGCCTGATTACTGTATAAGAGGTTTTGCGAAAGCCCGTCGCTGAAGCTACAACAATATCATATAGGGCGGTTTTATTAATAACTGGGGAATCTCAGGGACCTGCATAGGTAACCGTCAAACCCAACGACAAGAAGAAAACAGAAAAGAAGACAGGAGGGAAACGGTACAATACTGTAAAGACAGACGGCAATTGGTTCTAGCTTGATTTACTACACAGGTACCATAAGAATCACTTGTTTTCAGCTTGCATGTTTCCCGTCGGACTACCTGAATCGCATTCACATACGTTTAAGCAAAGGACAATCGCATACACCCAAGATGGACTCACCATAGAGCTGATCAGCCTGGTTCACATACGAATGATGATGTCTCGCATGTGCATGCGGGTGAGGAACATGATGCATCTGCGCATAAGGTTGTCTTAACGTCACCGAAGACGAATTGGCAACGGCAGCCGCCGCCGCCACAGCGGCAGGTGAAGAGCGATTTGTCAATGTCCCAGACCCACTGTCCGAACTCATATGGGAAGTCGCGATGTTGGGCACAGGCGATATCCGATGAGCAATTCGGGGGTGTGGATGAGGGTGCGAGTGGGGATGAGAATGACGACCACCAAGACCGTGGTGTGGTTCCTGCTCTAGATGAATCCTATCGGGACCTGGTGCTTGGGGGATACCAGAATTGGGCACGGGAGACATGGGAGACATGGGAGGGGTATCAGCATGTGACATGGAAGGAAGGAAGCCAACATGCGTTAGATTAATTGGACTCCCTGAGAGGTTCATGGGAAGACGGTGATCGTAGGGGGATTGCATGGGCTGTTGCTGTTGCGCTTGCTGCATTTGCTGGTGGGGATGAAAATGGAGAGGTTGGTTCTGCGGCTGTGGTGGTTGTTGCATAGGCGAATGGGGGTGGGGGTGAGGGTGCAGAGGCTGTCGCTGCGGTTGAGAAGGACCCGGAATTGGCTGTTGCTGCTGCAGTGAGATGTGCGGTGGCTGCATCTGGGGCTGGAGCATTTGCTGGGGCCGCGGCTGGAGAGGTTGAGGGGCTGCAGGTGGCCGTGATTGCTGTTCCTTGGGTACAGGTGAAATGGGAGGCTCCACAGGGCTGGGAGCAGCCATTTCGATATCGTGCTCGGAATGCTTCTCCAGGTCGTCGTCCTCTTCGCCATTTTGAGATGCAGTGCCAGAAGGCACAGTGTCTAGAGTCTGTGCAGCTTTCTGGGCAGCGATCTCTTCAGCAGTGAGGAAACGACCGCCGGGACCTCTCGGCCGACGCATGGCATGTTTATGACGGGACTCGTGCAAGTAAGGCTGTAATCGCGCGTATGAGAGACTGAAACCGACGAGAAAAAGAAGAAAATGCGCACTTTTCTCTGGCGAGAGAGTCTATGGAGTTCCTCGATACGAGCTCTGGCTACGCGCCGCTTGAGGATGCGGTAGTATTGCTTGGCATTGACATAAAGCGGTTCCTCGTCGAGTGGGGGGTCATCTTGGATCTGATCGACAGGGGGATCAGGCTCGCGATGGTCCTGGGATGGAAGGTCAGCTGGTGGGGGATGCTGGATGAAGAGGTGAGGAGAAGGAGGTATGGGAGTCTGTGCAGGGGAAGGATGGGGAGAGGAGTGGTTTGAAGGGGGATGAGAGTGGTGTTGAGGATAAAAGTTGTAGGGAGCTGTGTGGTAGGAAAGTCAGTGAAGAGACTGGTTAGAGAACGGAGAAGCGTACGGTATGCGTGATAAGAGTTTGAGGAGAACAGCTGACCGACGCCGTCCATGGATATGATTGGTCGACAACTCGTCGTCCACTCACAACTCGCTCTCAAAACGCATCCTTCCCCGCCCATGGGTCACGTGCTCTCCATTCTCCCGCGTCTCTCTTTCCCTCGCGTCTTCAGCCTCAGTGCCTCTCACCGTCTCTCTGCACCCTCGCCATGGACGCTTCACTCAAGGCCCTCAAGGTCGTCGAACTCAAAGAAATCCTCCAGCAAGCCAGCATTCCCCTCCAGGGAAAACAGAACAAGGCTGACCTCATCAACAAGATCCTCGCCTCCAAATCCGCCATTGACGTCTACAATGCAAAGTACAAGCCTAATTTCAATGTTCCTGCACCTCAGCAGGACACCCCCGCTGCCCCAGATGAATCTGTACGTATGCCGCCCATTTTACCCTTTGTCACCCTCATTGAACAGCAATCGTTACAGGTAGCACCTCCTGATGAGTATGCCACAATCTCAGACACGCCGTGCCTACGCGCTCACGTCTTCTCATTAGCAGGTCAGCAACAGCAGAGACTCTACCTGAACCTGCTCCCGTTAAAAACGCGCCCCCGCCGCCCGACCCCGTCAGCGTTCCTGCTGCCACTTCAGCAACAACAGTACGTGTACTCGTGAACTACCATATTGGCACTTCAGCTAAACGTTACCCATAGACCACTCCTGCTCCCTCCACTACTACACCCACAACCTCTGAAGATCCTGAACTCGAAAGACGCAAAGCACGCGCTGCCCGTTTTGGCATCCCCTTCGTAGATCCCAAAACATCTACTCCAAAGGGTCCGCGTAAAGGCGCAAAACAAGCTGCGGTCATTGACGTGCGTGATCACCCTTCATTCTTTGTCCGTTTGAATACTGAAAACATATAGGACCCTGAAAAGCTCGCTGCCCGTGCCGCGCGTTTTGGTACAAGTCCTCCGACTGCCCCGGCCGCAAACGGTCGTAACAACAAACGGCCTGCTCCACCTGTAGAAGAAGTTGATGCAGAGGAATTGGAGAGACGAAGAAAACGTGCAGAACGGTTCGGTGTTTCTTTGGCTGCTGGCGCTGTAAGTTCATGTCCTGCTCATATTTCGTCGTAGTGCTGATGAACGTGTTGTCAGTCATGATGAGTTCTTCTTGGACAGCATGCTTTCTTTCCTTTTTGCTGTATTGTACCCTAGTGCTGTTTTCTTATTGTCCGTCTTCCTGTACCCACTTATGTTAGTTTTACCTGATTCGAGTCTAGAGGTTCACTAGCTCAATGTGCGCATCCATCGTATATCGTTGAATGCTAAATATGCAGATACAACGAGACATTTGGGTTCCAAGTATACGATCCATTCGTGAATCTACAGGGGGTACTTTGTATACGGATATAGGCCATGGAAATACGAACAGAGACGAGAACAAAGGGAAACTGACGATGGCTACATTACGATTCGTTTGGAAACGGTACAACGACGATGACGGAATGGGAATATCAAATATGCACAATTGCGATGACAGGAAGAACGGGATATAGGAGATATGGGTGATGATGATAAACCGAGAAAAAAGACGGATGAGCATGCATATGGTAGAGATGAGGATATCGGAAGAAAGAAAAGGAGAACGAAAAGAAAACGATGACTTCCTTGTGAGATGAGCAAAGCAATGAGATATCAAACTGCATAGAACCGAATCCAGCATCACGACAATAAGCAAGAAAGAAAGAAAAAACGGGAACCAGTTGCAGAGTCGACTTCCCCCCAGACACAGTCAGAGCACATACACGGCGACAACGGCCTAGGATCATGACAGAGTCAGACTGTTCAATCCTCCATAGCCTCTTCAAACATTTTCGCCTCAGACACAGACGAAGCAGCCAGTGCTTTCGCCTCTTTCGAGATCTTAACACGTTCCTTCCCCCAGATAGCCCTGACCTCCTCTTCTCTCACATCATCGTCACCCTTCTTCTCATCAATACCAAGTCCACGGATAGCGTCCTCCATCCTCACAGATTCTGCAAGCCTAACTTCCTGACTCCCACCCGAACCAAGCGTAAATGAAGCAGATCCAGAACGCGCAAGACCCCGACGGCCAGACTTGGTAGGTGTAGTGGGAAGTTTACTTCCCCCACGTGAATTTGCGCTAATGGTGACGAGACCGTTGGTCTCCAAGACTCCCAAAAGGTCTCCGAATTCACTTCGAGACACTGGGGTGAAGAGACCTGACTCGGATCGCGCGAGAATGGTAGAGTAGTAAGTGTGAAGTTGACCGACGTCCATGTTCCCTGAAGTAGAAGGGGATGGGGAACGTTTAGAGTGTTGAGTTCGAGCAGTAGAGGCACCGCCAGAGAGTGAAAGTCCTTGTTCTTGACGTTTGCTTCCAAGAACCAACGCTACAAAGACGACCCGGGCTTGAAGACCGAGGTTACGAATCTTTGAGGTCGTCTCATTGTCAACAACTTTGGTGTTGCCAGACTTGGCAGGCTCCGCTTCGACAACGCGAGACACCTTAGCCGCTGGCGCATACGCCTTGAGAGCATCGAGGATATGTGAAGGAGTCACAGGTGGAGTAGATGCCGATAATGAGGAAGAACCAGCACTGACGGCGATGTCGATCGCTCCTCGCAATACTTCAAACAGCGCACGGACGTCTCCAGTCTGTGAAGCGATCTTCTTTGCCAACAAGTTCAAAGTGGCTGGTGAAAGGAACTTCTTGGGGTCCTCCGAATTGGCAACCACCTCTGAAGTGAATAAAGGCTCGAGCCTCGCCTGAAGGATCGCATTGAGTTGTTGAGAGGTGTAGGGAGTAAAGTGCAAAGTTTTGACGTGCTCGGTGAAGCCAGCAGCCAAAGTATTGGAGGAAGAGGAAGTGAGGGTATGCGTGTTCGCAATGCCAATTAAGCGAATGAACGAAGAGTGTTCATGGATCATGGAGAACAAAGCAGAGAGAGCTTGGGCCGAAGACCCAATGTGGTCAAGCTCATCGAGGAAGAGAATGCTACGGCGAACATGCAATTAGGCGACAAACATACAAAGCGAGACGAAACGAGATACCATTTTGATTGTCGTGTACTGAGCAGATGCTCAAGTGTTTGACGCGATGTGTCCTTGTTGATCCGTCCTTTGTTCGGTTTTACTTTACCGCCCTGGAGCGCTTGTATAAGAGTAGCCCATAAAGCTTCGACATTACCGAGGGCCATGCAATTCACGGTGAATAAGTTGACAGAATCATCCGCAAGGTCGGCAGCCATGGTACGCAAAACGTCATTGACAAGTGCAGTCTTGCCGGTACCTGGTGAACCCGAAATATAGAGTACCGAATGTTGGTCCCCGGCAATATCGGAACTGACGCCGGTTTGAAGGAAAGGTTGAAGGAATTTTATAATTTCATCACGTTCAGCATCACGTCCAGCAATAGATGAAGCATTGTTGCAAGTCGCTCTGAGCAAAGCACGACACTTTGCAGCAACAGATTGGAGTGTAGAGGGAGTTGAAGGAGGTGTAATTAAAGATGGACGCGATAGCGCCGTGGCCGGCGTACGCGGCGTTGTGACGAGGCTGGACATGGATGCATGTCTGCGAGGAGCTTTGGACATGTTAGTGCATATCTCGAAGTGTGTTTTTGTTGCGAACTCACTATTTCGCACAGATGCTACAGAACCTTCAGTTGATGTCCTTCTTAATGACCGCGTTCGCGAAGGCGAACCGTTGAGGACCTGACCCCTCAACGGTGGGATATTCTCCTTATTAGAGCCATCATCCAAAGCGGATGAAGATGTTTTGATACGTTTCGGGTTGGGAGAAGCCTCTGGAGTAAGAGGCGAATACTCGTCCGCTACGTCACATTTAGCGGTGCTCTCAGCGTGACGTTTGCCGAGGACAGAGCTACGGGTAGATGAACGAGTCTGCATGGCTAAGATATCTTACAAAAGACGGCAGACAAGCTCAGGCGATGGTCGAAGGAGTGAAGAGGGTTAATGAGCTCGCAGGATCTTAAAACCAGCGGCGGAGTTGTCGCGCTATTCAGACTCCGCCTAATAAACGCGTCGCAACGCGTTATTGGCACGTGACAGACGCGGGTCGTGTTTGCGCGTGACCTGTGACTCCTCGCGTTGAGAGAGTAACGCCGTGTCACAGTCGCGTTTCTCTTCGGTGTTTGTGCGGAGATGGGAAGAGGGAAGCATGGCTGAGAATGGAACCGGCACGAGCTGGTTCCCTGCCTGCAGTCTTTTTCCACGTACGTGTATTTGTTCTCAGCCCGGTAATGCTTCTTATCGGCATTCCGTTGGCAGTGTTTCAAGAGGCTTCGCATCTTAGAACCCTATGCGCAGCGAACCCAAGCCTAAATGCCCGTTTCACGCATGCTCTAGGATGTCTCCGACCATTTCCGTCCTGGCTCCTGAAAGTCTCACAGGCATAACTTGGTGAACTCTTTCGCCTGTGATGCACATCGTTGCTCTGTCCCGATGGGCCTTGCAATGGCTCCCTTTGCTTGCGCTTTTCGCCTCTTTTGCGGGAGTGCGTGCGCAAACCAGTTCAAGCCCTTCCGTGAGGCCGTCTCATACTTGGTGTGTTCCTCGGTAAAGACATACTCTGTCTTTCAGTGCTAACTTGTGTGTAGCAACGATCCTGAGGGTTGCGACTCAGATGGAGAAGATAGTCCAGATGATGAGGAAGACTCGAACAGCACCCGTACTCATCGACCAAGCGGCACGGGACGAAGTTCTGCAGGTGGCGATCCTACAGGCAGTCTATCAGCTGGAACTGGTCCTTCGGGTAGTTCCCTAGGTCCGTCTGATGGCTCAGCAGATAGTGGTTCGTCCAGACTTTCTGGCGGAGCGATCGCAGGCATCGTCTTCGGAATATGTAAGACTCTGAGAGATTCCCTTCATTGTGTCTCTCTGCTGATCCACAGGTCTAGTTGTTTTTATTCTTCTAGTTGGTGCCATATTCCTGCTCTGGTGGCGGAGGCGACGACAGTTGGCAGCCAGGAACAATTCCCGAGATAGTTCACAATCCACGGCAGCGTTGGTATCGAATGCTCCTGTCTCAACCCAGCCTGCCTTCGCCAGACGTCCAACTTCGATTCCATGGATATCCCCAATTCTTCCAACTACAGGCGAAATTGCGGGTGGTGCGCATACCGCCGGTCAAGGGACTGCACATCGCCGCTTGTCCGGTTCAGCGAATACATTTCCTAATCCATACGACACCATCTATCATGATGACCCGCCTCAGTCACCGTCATCACCGACCTCACCTAACCACCAACGCGATCTACCTCCACTACCCGAAGGCGCTGCCTTACCTCGTCCGACGTCAACTACAAGCAGCACTTTCGATGCCCCTTCCACTGCACCCTCCTCGTTTCCCTATTCAGCTCTTTCCCATCAGCCCGAAGCTGGGACAAGTTCGAACACGGTTGCTGCCGAGAATGAAGCACTACTCATGACAAGTTATCAAAAGAGGCTGGAAAATCATCATAGGAAAGAATCTGAAGATGCCGTGCTAGGTCGTGGAGTGCCAGCCGATCCTCCGCCTGAGTATCGTGTGAATGAGGATGAAGGATAAGAGCTTGTCATCGTTTGGACTTAGACGAGAGTGTTATGACATTGAAGGACATTTTCTTGGTTCGGGACATTAACGCCGACATGTAACGCTCAGACGAATTAGTATTTATGTTGTAGCATCAGGGACAAGCATTCTTTGCTCCATCACGCGCATATGAACAGTAGAGATACAACAGGCAGGTGAACGCGAAGGCTTCAAGAGTCTGCCCTCAAGCTGATCAGATGAGGCACGTCAGACCAACGTAGGCGCAGCACGTCCTGCAATTGCAACAGAGAGCTTGTGGACGAGGTATCTTGTAAGAGCGTTCTCAGGGGAGGGGAGAGAAACAGGCGGCGTCACGATCTGATTATTCGAGGAGGACGGGCGAATGAAACCCAGGTCATTAACAAGAGGTTTAGCATTTGCCAGGACTTCTATCTCAGCTTTGCGACGAGTGAATATCATGTGCTGCAGCTCACGTCTGTATACGAAGCTTTGTCAATGTTTCATAAGCAAGACAGAGTTATTCACAACGGTCACCTCCAGGTTGCGGGCAGTTCGGGACGGCTTAACAATGTCCGAGCCTACAGCTCTGAATGTTAACTCATCCGACCTTGACAGACTATGAGGATGTTATTTACTTTTTTCTCGTCATGCTTCGTAAGAGCTAGCATTGAATCCCTTTCGACTCCGAACCTATACGTCGAGATGGTGAATCGAGGTTGTCCACAAAAAAGAGAAGAAAAGAAAAAAACAGCGCACTGAGCCAATTCACTCCCAAATACCCCGGCCCATTGGAGCCTCGGGGCAGTCAGTGTCTCTCGTTCGTGAGACATACTACTGCTCCCGAACTTGTAGACCGACATAATGTCAATACCAAATGCGTCTCCATCAACAAGCGCAATCATAGGGATACTACAAAAGTTAGTACATTCTCAACATCACCACAAGCAGACCTACATGACAGGGAGGTTATCGGCTAGTGTACATACGAGCTGACGCGTTGCGATGTCTGGGTAACCCTTTCCCTTTATTGAAGTTCTGCTTGAGCATGTAATCAAGGGCCGTCGAGATATTCGTACATACCGTAATAATGATGCCATGCCCTGGAAGGCAAGGGTGTTTTGAGAAACTCAATCGAGCGAGTGTCTGAAAGACAGCCTGCTGGAATATTAACAACTATGAAGATCAAATTAAGGTACAATATACCTCTTTTTCGACGATTAGCACCCAAGACAGGCCATCTCTCATTTCAAACTTCTCGATATCATCGGCGACTGGGATCAACGTGCTCTGAAAGAAAGCGAGGCATAGTTGGTATATTTCAACGATGCTCAATATACTAAGTACTCACCTCCGAGTCATTCCCGTACAACGTTTCGCCCGAATGGAGATGAATAGTGAGGCCAGCACCGGAGAAGAGACCCTTCGACGATGCTCGCTATTCCGACGTGAATATATGCGCAGTATTCTCTGATGAATGTATACGTACCACATTGAGGTCTCCACGACCCACC
The DNA here is from genome assembly GCA_964035595.1 of Somion occarium. Classification (NCBI taxonomy): domain Eukaryota; kingdom Fungi; phylum Basidiomycota; class Agaricomycetes; order Polyporales; family Cerrenaceae; genus Somion; species Somion occarium. Next base: position 1,430,468 of record OZ037947.1, read on the forward strand.
CCGATAGTTGCTGCAAGGTCATCAACGTACTAGTATGTCTAAATATGCGGTACAGAAACACGTCGCAAATGTACTGTACCTTGTTCACGATAGACTGAGTCTTAAACAGCGACACATCACGATAATACATGTCCCTATGTTGCTTCAACGTGCGTATAAGGAACAAGACGACCTTCCTTACCGCTTTGTGATGGGAACTTCTTCATGAAGAGCTTCGTGCATCAGGTCGATGATCCTCAGCACTTGAGCTAAATAATAGGTCAGAAAGAGACAAGATCCCAGCAAGGAGCTGACCAGTTGATCTGCTACTGCCCCGCTTTGTGTTCTGAGGAAACGATACAGTCTTCATAGTTGAAGCACTGAAGGGTCACTCCGAATGAGGCGAAAAGTAAGGTAGCATACACGAGACTCACCCATCTTCTTTCGCTGTTTTTGTTCTGTCAACTAGACTTATAGATATAGGATTCCTCTCCCGTTTGCGATGGGAATGATACTCCGCATCAGGAAAAGCCGTTGATAACTGTTCAAAGAATCCTATAGCAATGTTTTCAAGTCCAGCAACGGGATCAATTCTGTGACCTCAATGTGAGCGAAGGTAGGAATATAACGATATGATTGCGCAAAGCTTCACTGACTGGTCGAAATCGTCTTGCATCGGGTCCGCTTGAGAGGCGTTCTCACCAACCAAATCCTCAAACATTGCATCGTTTTCGGAATTCATAGCCGCAAGTTCATCGTCGTCAAGGTCAAGCATTAGAATGTCATGACCACTGGCTTGCGGATCAAAAGGATCTTTGACGTCGCGTACTTGACCGGTCCAGTCATCATCTTCAAGAATGTCGAAGTTCATCTTGTAGCGCATATACCCAAGACAAACCGAGAGAAGTAGGAAACGCAATACGCGAGTTGTCACATTCTCGTGACCAACACGGTGTGTGACACTGGCAAATATGAAACACAATTTTATAAGGGATAGCAATCAGACCAGGACAGAATAAGAAATCCTGAGTAGTACAAGATAGCATTAATCAAAACAAGCAAGCAGGTGTACGCCCAGAAGCAGAGATACAGAGCGAAGTAGCAAGGCATAGATAAGTCAGCCCCAGTTCTCCACGGTCAGCTCGAACCATTCAGGGATCCTGCGCCAGAACTCTTCCCTTGCTGTACGGACAACAGCTCCGTATTCCGACCGACAGGCTTCGCAAGCCCGATACACAGCTCTGTTTTCTGCGCCCGGATTGTCGCCCTTGGTTTGCATGAGAAGACTATCAGCGATGGCGAAGAGAGGGTCAGAGTTGTGGTTGAGAACAATGCCATTCGCGTCGCGCAGGATACCGAGAGTAATGGTTTCGAAAGCAACCTGACAGCATCGTTTGCGAGATGGTTGGGGGTCGTTTCGATAGATGCAATATTTGGATGGCATGCGTCCTTCGAGTTCGTTCACTATAAAAGTAGAGAGGTATCGAGCAGAATGTTCCTTTCCGCGTAGAATCTTATGGAGATTGCTAGGTGAGAGTGTGAAGACTGCAGAAGTTTGGGTATCGATGAAATCGGCCACGATTTGACTAGGTAGATAGCGCGAAAGATCATAGAAAGCAGATGGAAGTAGACCGGAAGCATCGACGCTTTCAGCAAGGTCGATGATCAAACTGAAGCATTCATGTCATGTGAGTAAGACGAACGCATCCTGACAGCAAAACGCACGTAGGATGTGGAATGGACGGTCGAGGAGCATAGACTCCGTCAGCATCCGTCACACGCCTCTCACGTGCTTCCCATTGTGGCAAAATACGTGGCCAAGACAGATAAAGCCTCCGCAAGACCTCTGCTCGAAGGCCTTCAACTTCATAGACAGTGGAGAGTCTTAGCAAAGCAGAGGTTGCTTGAAAGTCAGTCCCATCTAGAGAAACGGGAAAACTAGGACATGTGAGTAAGAACACTGGTATAACAGGTAAATCGCCTACCCGTAAAGCACACGCAGGAAACAAGACAGGTCTTGCGGAGGATGTGGTAAAACAAGGACAGGTCTTTCTTCAACAGACTGCACGTTGCTATCAGACAACGTTCTCGCAATCATTTCCCGAAGGGGTGCAGAATGGTGCGACAGTACACCTCGATGAACCAAAAAGTATGTGTGCTCGGCGAGAACGGCTATGTTTCCGTCATCGAAAGATGGATCTGGATGACGAACTGGGACCTGGTATTCCGTCAAGGTACGAGCAGGAGTAGTACATCTGTTCGAACTCAGCTCGGGCGCGTCGTTCTTATTCATGATAAAGTATGCCGTGAAGAGATCAGTGGTACCGCAGCGACGAGAACGACATACACATCAGTGTCAGCCATGTCAGTACAGTATTTCAGAGCTGACTGGAACTGTATTCCAAGCGCCAGCCCCTAGTCCCAAAATAATGTGTGAGCTTCAGTACATACTGGAAGTCTCGCGTATCGTGAGCACACATTGAATATTGGCAGCTGGTGGGACATTTGATGGATTGCAGACGAAGGGGATGATGGAAGCAAGCTCAGGCAAGCTCTAAGCGTGAGAAAGCGTTAGTATTAGGTTCACTGAAGGACGTTGCCTGATTTGTATTTAGACTTTTCAAAGCTTGCGACGCCCAACACTCCTGCGCTCAATTGCACTAAGTCGTACTTCATCAACACATGGCCGACGCAACCTCTCCAGCTCAACGTTTGGTTCCAGGTGCTCCTCCTCCGCCCCCTGCCCCCAAATCACAAAAGAAAAAGCGTAAGACTACCAAGGCTAAGTCGACAGCAGACTCCACAGAAGGACACGTCGACATCCCCGATTCTACTTCTGCTGCTTTAATTGATCATGCACCGCAACCAGAAGATGTTAAAGAGGGTCATGTCGCTCCCCAACTCATTGTGCAGCCCTCAGAATCGGGGGAACCCTCAACGCCGCTTCAAGAGGGTTCACAGAAGCCTAGCCCACTTGTTGATATGCTCAACAAAAGGCTGAAGGCAACAAACAAGAAGATCGTAGGCCTTTTCTCCGCATGATGAGGTTCTCTTCACAGTTTCTCGATATAGCTCCGGATTCAAAGCTACTCGACCAATCCTCCTGAGAAATTGAATGATGATCAGAAGCGGACACTCAAGACCTTGCCCATTCTAGAGGGTGTGTATAAGGAATTGGAAGAAGTCAGGAAGGCTGTCGAGGTAAGCGATTGGCGACCATCTCTTGGTAAACGACTACATTTTTCCTAGACACATGAAGCCGAGCATGCTCATGAGTTGCTTGTAAAACAATCAGAGGCTGCTCAGGCCGAGCAAAAGCGCGCAGAAGAGGCCCTTGCTGCTGCTGAGGTACTCCATTTGTTATCCTCTTTGTGCTAACTTTTCACATTGGCATAACCCTACAGCTAAGACATCGTCACTTGACGGGAGACCTACTTAGTTTCATTCGTATCCACTCCTTGATCAACGCTGGACATCCTGCTGGTCTCGCACTGAATCTGGATGAGCTGGAGGACTCTGCAGTTTACTCTGCCACTGAGGCTCTTCTCGGGGAAGACATCGAGAATAAGGCCGAGGTCATCCGAGGTTTCTACTCTGCTGAGGGCGATTTCAACGGCGTCGAGTGTAAGTTCACTCCTCCTGGCTCCCCGTGTTACGTTCTTACACTGTACTACCAGATTCCCGACTCCTTGAAATCACTCAACAATTCCTTAACCCACCCCGTGTGCCAACGCCTGTACCAGAGCCAGTCGCTGATCTTGAAGAGCCTGCGGCAGCTGCGGAGCCTGAAATCACCGTTGGTGGTTTGCCTCTATCGCTGGGCACATCTGCCAGCTTCCGCTTCGTTGTTGATGACGAACTCGAGGCAGAGGCCGAAGCGCAGCCTGCTCTGGAGCAATCGACTGAATGGGTACATGTCAATGACACAGAGGCTACCCAGGTTGCTGAAGTTGATGTTGTTGAGACCGTCACCGAAGTGAACGTTAACGGACATACCTTTGTTGAGGACTCCGTTACCCTCACGACAACTGCTGAGGTGAGTCTATGCACTAGGCTCCTGCAGGCGCTGGTCTTTGAAATGGTTTGTATTAGGTACCCGTAGCAACTTCTAACGGTGCAATCAACTGGGCAGACGAGGATGAAGGTGGCCTTCCTTCCATTGCGGGTCTTCATGCCAAATTTGGTACAGAAACTCAGGTGCAACCCCCTTCTCCAACAGCGCCTGTCAGTGGTGTACATCATGTGAACGGAGGTGCCCTTCCTGAGGAGGATGGCTTCACTTCCGCTGCCCGTGGTCGTGGACGAGGCCGTGGTGCACATCGAGGTGATCGTGGTTCATTCAGAGGCCGGGGTGGTGACCGTGGAGGATTCCGTGGAGGTGAGCGTGGTCGTGGTGGGTTCCGTAGCGACCGTGGCGGCGAGCGCGGTGGATTCCGCGGCGAACGTGGTGGAGAGCGAGGTGGTACGTCGATCTCTGCCTACTACGTTCTAAGATGTATTCTTGACCCATCATTTTACTTTGCAGGATACCGTGGACGTGGTGAGTGGAGAGGCGGCGAAGGTGAGTTCCGTGGTCGTGGGCGAGGTCGCGGCAGGGGTATGTATCCTTCCTGAGTCAGTACATGTGAGAAGTCCTCTGATAATGATTCGTACTATAGGCGGCTTCCACGAGAGTCGTGGCGGCGCTGTGGCGGCGTCTTCATAACGAACTTTTTGCATGCTACCAGAAAAGGGGACATTATTCCTTTCACTGTGTGTTCGGACTCCCTCCCCATCGTTCGTGACGTACCTGACGAACTGTTGTCACTTTGTATACGAGCTTTGAAATGTGCACCGATCTGTACTTATCTTGTAGGTCTTGCTGATACACAGCAGCCGACTCCACTCACGTGAATCTCGATTGGCACCGAGTGCTAACATGAAGTGAATGTACGTCTTATAAGGAAGGCTACAGCGACCTAAATGAATCTTGGCAATCTGACGATAATATGCTTCCGTCGTTTCAGGTAAGTTGGTCATACACTGAAGAAATAGACATCGATCAGATCTCAGCGAAACCCTCGGAAACTTCCTAAGTCGATTGCAGAAGTACTTCCATGTATGGGTCAACGTTTGTGCTGAGCTTGCATCACCCGCTAGTCCCACTCTGAGGATCCCTGTAGTCGCTGTGAGCAATGCAAATCCGATCGCAGAGTATAGCTAACTTGTTCGACAGGCAAGCAAGTTGATGACACTGATGGTGATCAAAGCCACATGCATCCCATGGGTACTTATTCCCAATACTTCCCGTATGAAAGCGATGAACGTGGCCTCGAGAGCATATCGCTCAGAAACGTTATACTCTTCTAGGCCGTCTTGGAGCACATCAACGTGCGACGGCGGACTCGAGCAGCGAACGAATAATGAATGATGCGCATTCCAACCCATATCATATTTACCTGACGATCTTCTTGAGGGAACGTTATCGGAGGCTCTTGCTATGGTCGAGCCTCTCCAACTTGGCGGCCATCAGTGGCAATGGGAAGATGTCGTCTTGAGGTCATGCAGGTATTGGACTGCATTGGCGTTGCCGTCTTTGAGGTCCTGGAGTCGTCTTGATGCTGATACTTAACTATATGCGCAACCCCATCTGTACGACAAAGTGGTTGTCATTCTCACAGGCGATCAATGGTCTATAGTGGTCTATTATTCCACTGGACGATGGCATCGATGTCATCTTCCATGACATCCATGGCATCCCCTAACGCTGTGCGGTGCGCTGTCCCACAACTCGGACATGCCACCTTTGACCTTTGCCGGGCTATTTGGTCCAGTATGCCTTTGTACAAGTTTTGAACAGCATGTTCTGCAGGCAATATCTTTCGAAGGCACTGTCCAAACGTTGTCGAACTTTTCGACTGCGCACCCCAGCGAGGAGGCTTCTACATCTCCTCGTTCCATGCATCCATCGTCATAAGCCAAATCAAACAGACCAATAGATGGAGTTGCAAGGATCTGTGATAACAGCGCACGATAGATCTCTTGACATTTTCATGAGATGTCTAGACCTTCCGATACCCATGCGCAACTAGGCACACCCTCTTGTCACCGTCCAGGTTGGCAGATCACCGCCAGTGGAGGGAGAAGATGCTCTTCGCCTTCTGTGGGGTATTAGGTCATTGACCAGTTGTTCTATGCGTTGTCGTTGCCTCTTTAAATTCTTTGCTCAGAGAGCAAGCTCTTCCACCGTGAGTCCGTGTCTGGAATGCTGTATTAGATAACTGATGAGACCTGGCGATCCAACGGCAATCTATCCGCCTCTTGTCCCTCTCCCTCCCGGCGACCGCTCTTTCGAAGATGCGCAAATTGATCCTATCACTTTTACCGTACTGTTATACCAAACGAAATCGAGCAAGGGTCTGAGGTGGCGCTTTCGGGTGGATACAATTATTGTTATTTGTTCATTTTAGAATCTCTACAGACTACAGCTACCAAATCATAAGAGGAGTGCTAGTGATGGGCTAAGGCATGGGACGGATAATGTGACGTCAGGCCCGGGCCACACGATCGGACGCGTCGAAAAAGGTCGAAAAGGGTTGTGATTTGTGAAGCGAAGGTTGTACATAATCATTCGAGCCCGCTCCACTATCTGTTAGTCTGAGAAGAAGTCTGGTCCAAGTGTTGCTTGCTTTGCGCGTTCCCCCAGTATCTCTTTCTCCTTCCCGCCACCATGTCGCAGACAAAGAAAATCCAAGGCAAGATCTTTAGAGGCGAGAATACCTCAGGCGACGGCGCGGGTCCATCGCGCTCATCGTCCGAGCCCGTATTGACCATTGAAATTCCTAAACCAACACTCGCACAACCCTCACCCGCCCCGCCCAAGGTGGCAAAGACTGAACCGGAACCACGACAGGCCAATGCAGAAAGACCTTCGGAACCCTTCAGACACCGATTGCTCAAGCAACTCGGTGTTGACTATCATGGCGTTGAACGTCACCGTCTGGTGCAGGATGAAAGGAAAGAACTTCATTGGAAACGATGGGGTCCATACCTGAGCGATCGACAATGGGTATCTACTGCTAGAACTTCACGTTTACGCGTAAAGCTGACTTTTCCTATAGGCAACCGTCCGAGAGGATTATTCCGCCAACGGTGACGCTTGGAGCCATTTCCCTCATGAGCATGCTCGTTCTCGGGCATACAGATGGGGTGAAGACGGTATTGCGGGCATTTCAGACAACCACCAGCGTCTCTGCCTGTCACTCTCCCTTTGGAATGGCCAGGACCATATACTCAAGGAACGTCTTTTCGGCGTCACAGGTCACCAGGGAAATCATGGCGAAGACGTCAAAGAATTATATTACTATCTGGATTCTACTCCCACCCATTCATATATGAAGTTCCTTTACAAGTATCCACAAAAGGCTTACCCTTACGAGGAATTAGTCAGGGAGAATGTGCATCGAGGGCGGGATGTGACCGAGTTTGAGATACTCGATACTGATGCTTTCGAAGATAATCGTTATTGGGATGTCTTCCTAGAGGTGAGTATTCACATATAAATGACTGTATGCGTACACATACTCATGATTCAATCTCTTTTCTAGTACGCCAAAGACGAACAAGATCCCGACGCTGTCTACGTCCGTATCACTGCTTATAATCGTGGACCCGATCCTGCTACGCTGCATATTATCCCTCAACTCTGGTTTCCGAACTCATGGTCTTGGCCCGCCCAAAAGCCAACTATGCCTTCAATGTATGCTGCAGATGGCAACGTCATTGTAGCGAAGCATCCCACCTTGGGTAGATACCATCTTTATTGCACGCCCTCTCCCCTTCCTGTCGGTGCTGACGGCGAGCCCGTCACGCCTGATGAGGCCGAAGAAAGCGACGTCGTCGAGCCAGAACTTCTTTTCACCGAGAACAACACTAACTTCACCCGACTTTATGGAGGACAGAATGAGATGCCATATGTCAAGGACGCTTTCCACGATCATATCATCCCTTCTCACCGCCCTCCGGTTGCCGATGCCGAGCATCCCGGATTCTTTTTCACCAAGATTCATAGTAGTACTTCTCCACATGCCAATGGTGCCGAGAGCACACCTCCCTCGGAGCAAGAACAAGGTCCTCGCACCCCGTTCCCTCAGGCTCCTACCTTTGTCAATCCCGAGCGTAAGGGTACGAAGTCTGCCGCTCACTATGTCTTCAAAGACGTCCCTCCTCGCGGAGGTTGCGCTGTGGTCCGTCTCAAGCTCACGCCAAAGAGGCCTGAAGAGGACCCCAGTTTGGAGGACGAGGGTATCTTTGACGACACCATCGAGGAGAGACGGGAGGAGGCCAATGAATTTTACAACGCCCTCGTCGTCGGGCCAATAAGTGATGACTTGAAGCAGATTATGAGGCAGGCGCTGGGCGGTATGCTTTGGACGAAGCAGTACTATCAATTCATCCAGAGGGATTGGCTTGTTGGAGACCCAGCTCAACCGCCCCCTCCCCCCGAAAGGAAGCATATAAGGAATCGCGTAAGATCTTATAAGTACTCCCCTTGCGATTCAAATGTACTGACTATATACGCAGGAATGGAAACACCTCTACATTGCAGATATCCTGTCGATGCCAGACAAGTGAGCCCATCGACAGCTTTTAGGTGTCATACAACGTTCTAATGAGTTCCTTTCAGGTGGGAATATCCTTTCTTTGCTGCATGGGACACGGCGTTCCACTGTATTCCTTTAGCTATTGTCGATCCCACATTCGCAAAGAAGCAACTAGACTTGTTGACACGTGAATGGTATATGAAGCCCGATGGCCAAATTCCCGCCTATGAATGGAACTTTAGTGACGTGAACCCCCCTGTACACGCTTGGTGAGTTCATATGTTCCTTACATTTCGTCAGCTGCTTCTGAACTTTCCCTTTTAGGGCTACATTCCGTGTTTTTAAGCTTGAGCGAAAACTGTACGGAACCGAGGACGTTCAGTTCTTGGAACGTGTATTCCAGAAGTTGCTCCTGAATTTTACCTGGTATGACTTCGTGGTCTTCCAGACCACGATTGGTACTGATTCGTCCTTGACAGGTGGGTCAACCGGAAGGATCAAGGTGGCAACAACGTCTTCGAGGGCGGTTTTCTAGGACTGGACAATATTGGAGTATTCAATCGCTCAGAGCCTCTTCCCACGGGTGGTGTCCTCCGTCAGGCAGATGGCACTGCGTGGATGGCGTTCTATTGCCTAAACATGTAAAGCATTTTTATATGTGTGGATAGTCCATCACTAATATCTCAACGATGTAGGTTGAACATTGCACTAGAGCTTGCCAAGCATAACTCCGTGTACGAAGACATCGCCTCCAAGTTCTTCGAGGTATGACAACGTTATCTCCTGTGAAGTCGTTCTGACCGCCGTATCCAGCACTTTATCTTCATCGCCGATGCCATGACATTCAAAGCAGGGGACAGCGAGCTCAGTCTCTGGAATGAGCAGGATGGAATGTATTACGATGCCATTCAATTCGGACCGGGTAGCTCAATGCAGCTTCCCGTTCGTTCTTTGGTCGGCCTCATCCCTCTTTACGCCACATTAGTATTAGAGCCCGCTGTCCTCAATCGATTGCCTGGGTTTAAGAAGCGCGTGGAGTGGTTCATTGATAATCGCCCCGAGATTTCTGAGCGCACTATGGCCAATATAAAGGGTGAGCATCCTTGTTAACAAGATCGCCGCTCAATGAATGACGCTTGCTGATTGTACTGTGTTATATTTCAGTCAAGGGCAAGGGTGAACGTCGACTGCTTGCACTGGCCAGCAAAGAGCGACTCGTACGGATCCTGGAAAAGATGCTCAATGAGGACGAGTTCCTGAGCGAACACGGCATACGATCGTGTGTAACTTCATACCCACCGGAATCCGTGTGCTAACAGTTGCTTGTTGTGTAGCCTATCCAAGGTGCATAAGGAACAGCCTTGGGGGATGGACGTCCACGGACAGCGGTATGAGGTGAACTACTGGCCTGGCGATTCCAAGTCTGGCATGTTTGGTGGCAACTCCAACTGGAGAGGACCTATTTGTGAGCATTGTAATAAATATTCGTCTCACAATTCATTCTCATATTCTTGTGTACTAAGGGCTGGCTGTCAACTTCCTCTTGATCGAGAGTTTGCAACGATTCTACCAATACTACGGAGATGATCTTCAGGCAAGTTGCTATGAAACTTATTCCTTCTCCGCACTGACGATCATTTGTAGGTTGAATGCCCCACAGGCAGCGGCGATTATATGAACCTCGCCAATGTTGCCGAAGAAATCCAGCACAGAATCATTCACATCTTTGGGCGTGACACGGAGGGGAAGCGTGCCACTAACGGTGGAAACCCGAAGCTGGACACTGATCCTCACTTCCGTGACTACGTATGGTTCTACGAGGTACGCGATCTGCGGTCTGCCCGCACCGATCTCACTGTCTGACTTTGTGCTCGTAGTACTTCCATGCTGACACTGGCAGTGGTCTCGGAGCGTCTCACCAGACTGGATGGTTTGTCCCTTATCTTTCATACCAGATCCATGTTGCTCACTGCTCACGCAGGTCCGGTTTGGTTGCGTATCACATCTTGCAAAGTGGCGCCAGCTGCCGTCTGCCAAGAACACCGAAGAGTGAGTTGGGAGGAACTCCCACTTTTGAAGTGTCTCTGATGACAATTCTGCCACAGCTCCCCGTAGCGTTGCGAAACATTATTTCGACGTGAGTCAAATCTGATCGTTCCATCCTGATCAATTCTGATTGTGGCTCCAGGAAAACCTCGATTCTCGATCCGAGTATGGTGGCGATTCACTCTACAGTGCATACAGCGCTGCAGATATGAATACACTTGGAGATATCTCGCCTGATGCCTTATAGTTTCCGTTACTACCAGTTTTCGTCATTGTGATTCATTCATGGACCTGTCGGAGTTTTAGCTTAGAGGAACCTGACTTGTAGCAGTACCGCCTGTAACTAGATACATAGAACTGTAGCATTCTGCATTGGTCGCAAACCCTCAAATATTCATGCCGTGCGTATATACGTTTCTAATATAGTCACGTAGTCAGCCACTAGATCTTGGGCTAAGCAACCGGCCCTCGTCAACGGGACTGTATCAAACTGGAATTCATAAATGGATAGTAATAGATAGTGTTGACAATGAGACGGTTGTAAGTGCTACGTCAGAAAGGAAGAGGAAAGGGCAAAGGTAAGGAGCGACGTGGAAACGAAAGTATGCACTGTTACAGTCAGCACGGCTATGAAACCTTCATCGGCTCTTTCAGAGTCGTCCGACGACTGGTCATGCTCGAACCTGCTGCAGTCAAGACACTCTGAGCCCAATCATCTTCGGCATCATCCTCGATATTCAGGTCGATAGATGGCGTCAAGGAGCACTGAGAGGGTGACCGAAGGAAATTCGAAGCCCGAACGGATAAAGAGCTATCGTCAACCAATGGAACACCAGAGCGATCTACGGTGGGTGTATGCTGCGGTGTTGAGTAGAGAGAAGACGTGGAGGAATTCACCCCGCCATGAACTGCCGGAGGCTCCAAAGATTCGTCCTGCACGTGTCTGGAAGTTGGGTCATCTCTGAGGGCGGATGAACCGAAAAGGCGTATGGGCGACGATGAGATGTCTGTGGTCAACACAGGAGGCGTATCGGCACGGGCGAATGGAATCGGTGCAGCAGACGCCAATGAATCATGGTAGACGCACGTCGTTGAGAGGGCAGATGCTGGTGGAGGATTCGTAGCTGAAGACGGGGTGGTGAGAGGAGAAGCGGATCTCTTGGAGAAAAGAAGTCGAAGGGAGGGACGTGAATTCCTCCGTGACCATGTTGAGGATGGGGAGGCAGGGGAGGCAGGTGAAGAGTTACTGGAGTCTGATTTCAATGGAGGGAAGGAAAGAAGGTTGTATGACTTCCGCCTTGTGAGGCCAGGCTGAGGCACACTAGAGTCTGTTGACGGGAACGGGATAGGTGAACTGATGATTGGCCGTCTAGAGGAAGGTAATGGCAATTCTTCAGATTCCGCAACCAAAGGCGTACCGATAGGTAACTGTTCCGACTTTTCTGAGGATGATTCCCTAGTGATAGGCTCACTAGAGAATGAAGGGTTCTCGGACATTGTGGACGGGGTTGCAAGGGAGTCAGTCGAGCAAGATAGCTGAGGAATACGCGGGCTGTCTGCGAGCGAGGAAGGCGCACTATTCGTGCGGGCTGGGCCGTCAAGAGCTGACACGTATGAAGCGCTGTCATCTTGACCTGAGTTACTGGAAAGTCGATCAAGGGTGCTGGCGGTAGGTACTTCAAGTGCGGTACCATAAAATGTAGAAACAGGATGTCTGACTCTGGGTCGTGGGACTGCGTCATTGGAATCCAAGGAATCCTCCATAGGACCTGCTCCGACGTTAGTCAATTTAGTGTCGTTGTCCGCATGTGGCGACGGGGCTGCAGAATGACTGGATGGGTCTGCACTTCCATCTGTTGGCGCGATATCCAAAACGGGTGCCGTTATATCAATCACCACAGATTCCGCGGGCTCTTGCGGAGGTCCGTCCCAGATCTTCCCTGCTTCGCAAAGGACGCGCAGCAAGGAAGGACTCATGTTCAAACTTGGACAAAACACGAGCAAGAGGTTCCCTAATGTCATCTTTGTCTCTTTAACACGGGCCGAAGTTGCTCGGATGAGCTCCACAACTGTATAGAGCAGATCGCGATTGTAAGGTGGAAGCTGCGCAACGAGGCCGGCGAGAGCTAATAGCGTTGCCTCAGATAATGTACGCATGCCAGCAAAGCTAGGCATCGCTAGAGTTGACAGTGAGGGTGGCTTGCGCAATGCGAGAGGTGCGCCAGCACGAGGTCCGGATGGCAATGTTGGGCCTCTTGACCCAACACGCATGTGTCCAGGCCTACCACTAGCGGACTCCTCTTCCTTGGCATCAGGCGTCATGACTGCCTCAAAGAGAGGGATAAGATGCGAAGTGAGGAGTGGTTGAGGTACTTCAGAATCCTGTTAGACTGAATCCTGTCAGATACACACAAAAACTTACATTCACGAAGATATGCCTTGAAGATGGAAGCTACAGCATGAGGGTCTAAATCTCCAGGGCCGCATTCCACAAGATTGTAATCAGCTCCTAAAGCATGAGAGTATGGCCTTTAGTTACATATGTATATGCATGCTTGGAGCGGACTGACCTGTGTCGAATTCGGATCGAAGCTTGGCCACATGAGTAGGACGTCCTGTTACTCTGAGTACAAGCAGTCAGTAAAGATTATCGCAGTGTATCTGAAAGGAAAGGAGGGGAGAAAGAAAACTCACCGGAAGAGACCTTCCTCCTGGACACCCCATTGAAGAAGATGCTGTGAACAACGCACGACAAGTGCCGGCAAAAGTCGTTTCTCCAATGGTCTCAAAGCCATAGCTTCCTCCGACTGCCTCCCAAACTCCTTTGAAATCAGAGTACTATTGATGGCAGTCTCGTTTACACATGTTGCAAGGTCCCGACCAAAGACAAGACCCCCAGCCACGTGAGAGCCAGTTGCCGTCCGCTTGGGACCTCGAATACGGGTTCCGAGAATAGGCCCTGTCGGTGTGTCGAAATCAGATACAGAAGAGGACGCCAAGGAGGAGGTGACACTCCAAGAGCCTGAAGGGGCATTCGGCGTCCGACGCTTCACCTTCCACATTCCTCCAGAATGGCTAGGCATAGACTGTTCAGAAGCTGAACGGCCCAGGTCTGAACTGTGATAGGACGAAGGTGTACCACTATTCGACGAAGAAGTCGAGTGTCCAGATGTACTGGAGGAACTCGAGCTCAAGCCGCCCCATACACGAGTGACCTTGTTGGCTGCTCGCTTCCCGATACCCAAAGCGATCCCAGCAGCAGTCTGTCCAGTGATACTGACCGCTGTCTGTCGGAATGAAGACTGGGTAGGGGCGTTCACAGGCATACGTTGAGCGTAGGCAGGTGGTGAGACAGGTGGTTGATCCGCACGCCGTGAGGAAGCCGCAGTTGATGTCCACGCAGCCAAACGTCCACGAATATTGCTTCCTGTACTATGAGCAGCACCTGGTGGTTGCAGAGGCGCAATGAAACCTTTCGCATCAGTCTTGGTGATTATAGGGGGAGAATCAGGAGTTGTTGACGTCGTGTTCGTCTCCGTGAATGTGCGATGTAAGGTAGCAAATGAACCCTCCTTTACAGTGAACGTACTAGAATCAGCCGTGCCTGGCTTCGGCTTCGGCGGCGTGAAACTGCCAGGGACATAGTTTAAGGACATGGAACGGCGATTTCGTGCCTTCACAGACGACGCCGGGGACGCTCTTGAGTTGAACTTTGGGATCGCGAACTCTTGACTTGAATCTGTCACGTCCCCTTCCTCCGGCATGGCGAACTCTGCATCTGTGATCAACGCACTGAGTCGCCTGTTAACAGGCACAATGGTGTGTCCTGAATGCGAAGACTCTGCAAGTGAAACAGGACGCGGCGACCGGTTGCCAAACGCGCCTGGTCGAATGGTACTGTGACTGATCGTCGTGGAATCACTTTTCCGCCAGTCCTGTTTCATTTCGTGATCCGTCCTTTCCTTCGCGGTGCTAGGTCGACGCAAAGTCTCCCTTGGCGCGCTCCTCTCCTTCGGGTCCTTTTCTTTCGGCTGCAGCTCTGACACTTGCAGCAGTTGGATGGCTGCAGCCGTGCTCGGGCTCACGATCAGAGATCCTATGTTGAGTTGTTCCTTTGAGGGAGCTGCTGCACTCTCAGGCGGAGGCGGAAGATCTTTGGACATCTGTGACTGGGTCAGCTTCATGGGAGGCGGCGGGGCTTGCGGTGCAGAACCTGTAAATCTCGGTGATTTCGGTGACGGTGCATGTTTCTTACTCGCGAAGACGTTGAACGGCGAAGTGAGCTGTATCGGTAGCAAAGGTTTGCCAGTCTTGATGGGAGGAGCCGAGGGTATCCGCTGGTGTTCTGATGATTGACGTGCGCCAGTGGTGGTGGACAACGGTGCGCTTACGGCGCGATCTTTCCCCTTGCTAGAAGGTATCGGCGCATCATCCAGGATAGCACTAATATCTTCAGACTTTTTCCGGCGACCCCAGGCACGTTTGAATCTACTGCCGGTACTACTAGCTATGGAGCTAGCGGATGAAGACACAGGCGCAGGGACTTGTAATGGTAATGTTGCATTATCGGCAGTGCCAGACTGAGATTGACCCATATGACCGGGGGAAGGGGAGCGAGCGGAAGAGATGGGAAAGAACCGATTCTTTGAGGGATTTGTTGTAGCAGGCGCGGCCACAGAGTGATCATACGTCGCCAATTCAGATTGGCTGGAATCGAGCGGTGGAGCTGCGGGAGCGAGAAGCGAAGATGCTATTGAGGAAGAGGCGAGAGAGGAGGAGGACCTCGAGGCCGGCAGGCCTCCTGCACCCAGTACTGAAGGGTGAGATTGTGCATTAGGGATGTCGATATCATGGTTCAAAGTTGGATTCATGATGTAAATGGGATGATTTAGAGCCTAGAATTGGTATAGCGTCGTTTCTCGATCCACTGAACCAAGAGAATGGAGCCGGAACCGGAGCAAATAGAACGATGGCAAAGGCGAGGCAGCAGCGAGGTTGGTCAGCACTGAGCCGAAAAGCTAGATTACAGCAGTCAGCAGGGTGCATGGACCGGTCATGCAAAATTAAAAGCAGAGCACAACGAGGATACCGCACGGCAGAGGTGCCAGTGTTGAACAGGGAACGGTAGGTAGGGCGTCTGGGGCAGAACGGAGAACTCGCTCACCTATAATTTAGGCCACGCGAGGAAATAGTTGGGTGCTGATCGTGGTAGGTAGGCAAGGAGGTCGTGAATTATAAGGGTATCATAGGACAAAAGACAAAGACAGTAGCAAAAGAGGACCGGTTGTGAGGGAGGCGGTCAAAGTAGCGGTCGTCGCTGTGGTGGGCTCAGGACAAGCGAGGGCACTCTCAGCGCTTGCCCAGCAAATCCTTTCTGACACCATCACCTGCAGCCAGCATGTGTGGAAAATACTCGATCCAACGAGACCGAAAGACTAGTAATAGTTTCTACCCTACATGCAAGAACCTCTATATACAAATCGAGACAAAAAGCCAAATGCATTCTTCCAGAAGGTCTGACAAATTCCTGCAGTCCATAGAATGTACCTGTCTCCTATAACACACAGATGATTGATCGCGATCATGAGGCACCAAGGAACTCCTTAACAAGCTCATATGTAAAGAACGAGGTAGCAATGCTCGGTGCAACTTTCACTGCAGAATCGAATGTCAACGCAAATTCCCGCTTCAATAAAAAGTAGCGCCTACAGAGATTTGGCCACAGCCCTCTGTACAATCCACGTATACCCTCGGTGCGCGCGATGCTCTGGAGTGCATCCAATGCGCCGTTGTACTGGTAACCGAGCGAACTCATGCCAGTCACTTGCATCTTCCTTCGGAGCACGTCGAAGGGGTAAGTCAACGTTTGTGATATTGAACCTATAACAGATGACGGGCATAAACATCTCACTTCCGGACAGGAACAATCACAATAAAATTGACCTGCAAGGGCGCCACAACTCAGTTTCCGCCACACGCTGCTCTTCCCGGGAGGAGTAATGATACCGCGAAGGGTCTCGTATGCGGCGAAGTTGATACCTGTCATGTTATGTCAAAGATTGATCCAAAAGACATATGTCACGATACTGACCAACATAAGGTGCCACACCGAAGGCGGTGGGTACTAAACCACGGTACAAGGCTCTGACTCCACCCTCTTCACGCATCACCCGAAGTGTCATACCCCACATCGTAAGATCCTTCTTCGAGAAGGTCGTAGCAGCTGGCCGGGCATTAGCGGAGGATGTGTGATATGCTGATGATAGAGATGGTTTCGCGGGTAATGAGGATTGTGAAGAGGCGAGAACGGGTAAGGAAGCTGTTGCTATTGATAATCTGGAACGAACAAGATCTAACGGGTATGTTGTGCCTAAAGGGTAGTTGAGATAATCAGCCCAAGTCGTCAGGCAATGATAGAAGCTATGATACACACAGACAGAGGTTATCCCGGCCAATGCTCCGCTTACTAGTCGTGTAGGCGTGTCAAGCGGCGTTGCACCATGGTTAGTGAACCACTATGGGACTCCAGTCAGATCGTCAGTCCAACTCCCCAGGACGCGAACGTATCATATCTTACCTTTTTCAGTTGTTCGTAGGTTGTAAACTGAACGGCACTAGTGGAGCAGGAAACCAGTAAGGAAATTGAACGGAAAGCAGTTGACGAGAAACGTACCTATAGGGTACGATACGCAAACAGTTGATACCGTTCCCCCTCATGAAGCCCTTGAAGCCCTCCTCTTTCCACATCCGAACAAGACTAGACCAAACACCACGGTACTGTCCCCCCGAATTCTGTGGTTGGACCTGCCTATAAATAGTTCAGACAGCGAGGTGGACGCAAAGTAGAAAAACAACGTACTGAATGATCTTTAATCTCTCGAGCGGACTAACAACCGTTCTGGAAGCTGCGCCGGCGCAACCGCCTGCAACGAAGTAGGATGCGATCTGTGGACTGAGGAATGGAACAAGTTTCTCCTTGTTGTCCATTACCGCCGACTGTTTGAGGAGGGACGATGATGACTGAGAGGAAACAGTCGAACTGGATGCTTGTGATGTCATGCTATAGGAATGAATTGAATGTTGCAGAGAGGGAAACACATGCACTGTGAGAAGGCGCAATGATGGGTATGTTCTCGCACGCCGTCGACAAGTTGAGGGTGGAAAATCTGGGCAAAGTCTAGTGTGTCCGGAGAGGAGGATCTAGGATGATATAGCCAGTGTGGTAATAGGAGAGAGGGTCGGGTATAGAAGCAGTCCGAGAGGATGGCGGCTGTCGGTCAAGATGCAATGCACGAGTAATGCACGACAAATCCTGCATACAAGCACCCCCCACGTGGCGGTGCGTTTTTCGGCAAATGCTTGTTGCAGGTGGCAGCGCCAGTATGGAAACTGTCTACGTTCGGCATCAGTCTTGCCTGGAGTTGAGCAAGCCCTGTTCAAAAAGACGCAAGGAGCATCGTGACCGTTTTGTTGCTTCACTGATCAGCAGGAAACCTGTTTTTGTGTGGCGATTGTCGCAGCTCGAGAATTATACTTGCCGAGTGACAAGGATGTCACGCGTATGGTGACCGACGCGCCATGCCAGTCACGCGTTCGATCGCGTTGTGGCTTTGGCCATCGACTCTCGCTAACGTTGTCTCTCCCTTCATTGCCTCCGATCTCTGTGCTGCTTTGTATTTCGCTCCCTGTATTGCTGTTGAAACCCAACATTGTACTACTAACATCACCTGCATTCTCCCAAAATGTATATCAAGACCCTTACCATCCAAGGGTTCAAGTCATGTAAGTTGGATACTTATGCTGTTCGTTCGAATGTCACTCTGACCTCTTTGAAGACCGTGATCAAACTCAAATAGAACCCTTCTCTCCAAAACACAACGTTGTCGTAGGAAGAAATGGTTCTGGGAAGAGTAACTTCTTCGCAGGTTGTGACAATTCTCACTACTCTTCTAAGCATGCGCTGAAGCCACCTGACAGCTATCCGATTTGTTCTTTCCGATGCATACACCTCCATGTCTAGGGAGGAGAGGCAGTCACTCTTACACGAGGGTGTCTCAACTTCCACTACTCTGTCTGCATACGGCAAGTTCCTCTTCTCTGCGTTTTCATATAATCATCTTCCTTACCATCCTTGTCCTCTCTAGTCGAGATTGTATTCGACAACAGCGACAACCGCTTTCCTACAGGGAAAGATGAAGTCATCTTACGGCGAACAATCGGTCTCAAGAAGGATGAATACAGTCTGGACAAGAAGAGTGCGAGTAAGGCCGATGTCATGAACCTACTCGAGAGCGCTGGTTTCAGCAAGAGTAACCCTTACTACATCGTCCCGCAAGGCAGGGTCAGTTATCTAATCATTACATCTCTGTATTCACTCTGACCTTGTCCTCTCTGTCACACAGATTACAGCTTTGACGAACGCGAAAGATCACGAACGTCTCGCCCTCCTCAAAGAAGTTGCCGGTACCAAGGTCTACGAACAAAGACGCACAGAATCACTTCGCATCATGGCTGAGACAGATGCCAAGCGCGACAAGATTAACGAACTACTCGATTATATCGACACCCGACTAACAGAGCTCGAGGAAGAGAAGGAGGAACTCAAAGAGTTCCAAGAGAAAGACAAGGAACGTCGTTGTCTGGAATACGCAGTGTATCAGCGTGAACTGGAGGAAGTTGCAGAGGCGTTGGAGGAGATCGAAGCGGAACGAAGGGGAGAGGTTCATAATGCGAACGTTCGGCGGGAACAATTCAACGACCGAGAAAAACAAGCCCAGGTGAACGCGGTTCCGTGTCTCCGACTACACTACAGAAACTGACTCTGTTCACAGCGTTTGGAACAACTCATCGGTGAATCTCGCACGAACCAAACAACCCTCACGCTTACACGGCAGGGTGCGCAAGCCGAACTCACCGACCTTGTTCGCGCTCGTACGGAACTCGAATGTACTGTCGCTGACCTTCGTCTTGCCTCCGAACGCGCAGGGGGGAAGCGCAACGAACTTGAGAGTGAGCTTGCTGCTTTCCAAGCGCAGATTACCGAGAAGGAAAGTGCATTGGCGAGACTTAGGCCTGAATGGGAGGCGCATCGTGCACGAGAGAATGAGGAGAAGCGAAGGATGGAAGAAGCGAGAGCCCGATTAGACGCGTTATACTCGAAGCAAGGTCGTCTGAATCGGTTCAGGACCAAAGCAGAACGCGATCGCTACTTGAATGGTGAAATTGCGGGTCTAGAAGCCTACAAGACCGCTCAAGCGCAAGCTTTCGAGACCACGCGGAACGAACTCGAGAATGCTAAAGGCGCGTTAACTGATCTCGAGGAGAGGGTGGAAGCTGTACAAGGAAGAGCGGAAGATGGTAGGAGTCGTGTAAAGGAGCTCGCTGAAAATATTGCCCGGTTGAAGGACGAACATGCTGAGATGAGTGAGAGGCGGAAGGAACTTTGGAGGGAGGAGACGAAGTTGAAGAGTTTGGTTGACAACGAGGCTGATGAACTTCGTCAAGCTGAGAGGACCCTTGCGAGTATGATGGACAAGGTATATATTTAGGTTGCTAACTGAGCCGGAGTCCACTAATCACATTCATCAGGATACTGGCTCTGGTCTCAAAGCGGTGGATGACATCGCTGCAACACACCGACTAGATGGCGTGTATGGTCCATTGTATCGTCTGTTCGAAGTTACCGACGACAAGTTCAATACTGCCGTCGAGCTCACAGCTGGAACGAGGTAAATGTTACCAATTGAGTGAAGAATACGACAAGGTACTTACTCGTACCAATCAGTTTGTTCCATGTTGTGGTCGACACGGATGCCACCGCGTCGAAGGTCCTAGATATCATGATCAAGGAGAAGCGGGGTAGGGTCACTTTCATGCCCCTAAACCGTCTTCACCCCAAAGTACCACCAGCACCCAATGCTCAAGATGCTATCCCGCTCATGGATAAATTGCGATACGAGCCAACCCACGCGAAGGCCATACAACAGGTCTTCGGTAAGACCTGTGTTTGCAGGGATCTCACTATTGCTGCTGCATATGTCAAAAGTCATGGTATCAACACTATCACACTTGATGGAGACAAGGTAGACCGCAAGGGTGCATTAACAGGCGGATACCACGATATCCGCAGATCACGAATCGAGGCAATCAACAACCTGACGAATTGGAAGACGAAGCACACAGCGGATAAGCAGCGCCTTGAAGAAGTCACTGCGACGATCCAGCAGCTCGAGCAGGAGATCACCCGCACGATGGGTAGAATTCAAGTGGAGAGCAACAAGCAGAACCAAGCGAAGAACACTAGGGAGACTTCTGCCGAAGAAAGTCAGGCTTTGAATAAGGAGCGGGAACGACTGGTCATCCGCATTGAAAAGCTTGAGGGCGATGTCTATGACCTCGAGAACGAGCTGAATGGTCTCAATTCTAAGCTGGAAGGATACCGTGCCGAGTTAGCTACTCCTTTGGCGACCGGTCTAAGTGCAGCCGAGGAGGAGCAGATTGAAGAACTTGGGAAGGAGATCGAGCAACGGCGAAAGCAGTTGGTTGAGCTGGGCAAGAAAAAGAACGAGGTATGTCTGTAGTTTTGCATGTTGACTCATGCTGATTTTGAGGCTCGTATAGTTTGGCAGTCGTAAGAACCTGTTAGAAATCGAGCTTAACGAAAACCTCCGTCGTCGTCGCGAGGAGCTTAGAGGCAAGATCGAGGCTCTTGGTGAATCAGAAGCTGGGGATGCCTCGTCTGCGGAGGAACTGGAAGCTCGTGTGCGCGAATTGAAAAACCTCAACAATACTATTGAAGCCTTGACGAAGAAGCTTCATGGTGAGTTAGCGGTTCTCCAGTCACACTGATAATCGCTAACATCCTCTCCAGAAACGGACAAAGAGATAGAGAAGGTCACTGCTGAACTTCAAGAGCATAGGAGTAGCTTGGAGAAAATGCAAAATCAGCAAGCCGAAGACAGCAGGGGTGTCTCTAAGCAGCAGAAGAACACGGAGCGCTATTTGGCCAAGCGACAAATGCTCCTAACACGCAAGGACGAGTGTAATCGGAACATTCGTGACCTTGGTGTTCTTCCAGAAGAAGCTTTCGAGAAGTATACTAATGAGAAGCTTGACAGAGTGAGTTCCCCAGTCTTCCACTCGACCCGGCCATGACTTATCGGCATGCAAATAGCTAGTGAGGAAGTTGCATACTGTCAATGAAGGACTCAAGAAATTTGCCCATGTCAACAAGAAGGCCTTCGAGCAATACAACAACTTTACCAAACAACGTGATCAATTGTTGCAGCGTCGGGAAGACCTGGACAAATCCGCGGAGTCCATCGAGCAACTTGTCGAGGTCCTCGACCAGCGTAAAGACGAGGCAATTGAACGGACGTTTAAGCAAGTAGCGAGCAACTTCGAAGAAGTCTTTGAGAAGCTCGTTCCAGCAGGGCGGGGACGTCTCATCATTCAGCGACGAATTGACCAAGTAAGTGTGTATCCAATTTTTTTTTGTCATATATTCTGACAGTTCTCTTAGGACGAGGAGGAGGCAGAAGAGGCAGAGGATACCCAACAGAGCACCATAGAAAATTACACTGGTGTCTCAATCAAGGTAGGCGAAAAGGCTACTCCAAGACCTGAACGATTGATCATGTCTGCCCTTAGGTGTCGTTCAACTCGAAAGTCAACGAGGGTCTCCGGATACAGCAGCTGTCGGGAGGACAGAAATCGTTGGTCGCCCTTGCCACAGTATTCGCAATTCAAAAATGCGATCCAGCACCATTCTACTTATTTGATGAGGTGAGCATATCATTGCTCGAGGATTAGCGGCTATTGACGATGAACACAGATTGACGCTAACTTGGATGCTCAATATCGTACTGCTGTTGCGTGTAAGTGACATCATTCCGGCGGTGTGAGTATCTTTGTTGACGTCCCCGTAGCGATGATCCACGAGCTGTCGACAACGGCCCAGTTCATCACTACCACTTTCCGGCCCGAAATGCTCGTTCATGCCCATAGGTTTTACGGCGTATTGTTTAACAACCAAAAAGTCAGTTCGATTCGCAGCATTACCCGCGAAGAAGCCATGGAGTTTGTGGAACAGGTACGTCTGCTAGTCCTCCTATATGACAGTGTCTCACAATGTTCTTGTAGGAGGCCCAAGCTCAGTGACGTTGTTTTCCATTAGTGTAGTGTTATCTTGCAGCTCTCTCTTATGCGCCTGGGATAGATATACCCTGTAATGTAGCTTGTTCCGAGTAATCGTACGATACAGTCAATCATTGCACATTGTCACTGATTTGGCAGGCTCCCATACATTTTAATAGATATGGAAACCTACGCCCATTCAGTGGGCCGGTGGATAACATCACTTCCTCATCCATCTACCTTTGACTTGCATTTGGTTTCTCTCGCTTTAATTTCAGAACCTGTCTCCTGAAGGATATGAATTTACTCTATCGATTCCGGTCTGGCAGGAAATGTCGGAAAAGTATCAAAAACTCAAAGTTCAGCTTTATCTACATCGTTGAAGGTGCCGACGACCAAGCGCTAATGCCGCGTGGGCTTGAACTCGACTTTCCAACTAAAGTCCAGACTTGACTTGGATTACGGACACTATACCTCGCCGTAGTTACATTCTGATTGGCAGAGTTGAGGGATGCTTCCAACACTCGTCCGACTAGGAGGCCGATCAGCATGGAAAGGTATGTCAATAATTTATTCACCCCCATGTACTCCAACTTGATATTCATCGTTTCGTCTCCCCACTTCTTCAGGTCCGTTCTTCGTAGCGTTCCCCAATCTGCGTGAAGCCCTTGAGAACAATATTCCTATTGTGACCCAAGCTCGGTCATGTACCATCCTCCCAAACTTTGTGGGGTATGTTCATCCGTCTTTGTCGCATTGAACATCTGATCGTTTCACTCATGATCTTCTCCCCATCAGACTTAGGTTCCACGTTCACAATGGGAAAGACTACCTACCAATTATGATTACGCAGGATATGGTTGGGCATAAGTTGGGTGAGTTTGCGTTGACGAGGAAACGGTTCTCTTTCAAGTGCGTCTCATACCTTGGCTTTGTACCCTACAAACGACTGATGGACTCTATGATTCAGAAAGAGCAAGTAGATTGCGCAGTTCTCCCGGTTCTCGATGTACATATGCTCTGTATAATGCCTGCATACCTCGTAATGCTCCTCTCTCCTTTGGAGTGGTATCCGAACTGTGTGGTGTAATCCAATGGTGCTATAAGTCAACTTTCAACCATTCAAATATCTCAACCCTTTTTCGTTGTCTGCAACGCTTTGATATCGCAGAAACACCTGAAGGTTCAACACAATCTGTGTGACATCACTGTACTCGATCTTTGTCTAGTGAATTCATCCTGCACGAGGTAGCTTTGTCTATATCCAAATGTCCAACTATCATCCCGGTTCCAAACATTGCACAAGTTCGATTCTGTCGACCTCAAGCCCAACTGTCGGTCTCGGACAAGAGATCTTGGCCGAACGAGGTCACGCTGGAATGATCCCGCAAAGTGTTTTTTCAACTCTTTTCCACATGAACTTACAAAAGCTCAGTTTATAGTATTTTGAGATGATCTATGCTCCGTTTACAAGTACGTGCTCGTCTGTTGTCTTTATTCAGTACATCCGTCATGTGAACTAGTTAATCGGTAACTCCCAGACAGTGTTTATGACCTGAAGTCCTCATGTTCTCTCCTGGATTCGACTGGACTTCGGGCTCGGAGACCCCGCCTTTAGTGCAACCAAGTTGAACAGGCTATATCTCCCGCAGTAGCATATGCGAGACCAGTGGACTAACTCTTCGATCTCATAAGGAGACAGTGAAAAACTGGCCGGGAGAACTACACGTTTCCTGAATACATCGGCTTGGACATCTCCGTAAGGTCAAATTCTTTCTTCTTTACCTGGATTTCGTTTAACATCCCCGGAGCATCAAATTTAGAATAGGCCCACCGCACATCGATTCTCTGGATCCCGACATTCAGAATTTGAAGGGCATTCTGCGGTGGAGCGTTTATATCGAGAACGCACATTCTGCGTTCCATTCCACTTGATGACACTCCCTTGTTACTGCAGGTCATTGAGCGGACAGTGTATGTCGGTCCATAGGGGGTTTGATTATATTGGTACATCTACAGGGCGGAAATGGTACGCTGAACGGATGTTCGTCTGCTTAGCCTTTACATGACATTGTTATAGCAGACAATAGTGAGTGTGTTCGCTCGCTCACCCTTTTTTTCAGTCACCGAGCCAGTTTTTATCTTCCCATCGAACAAGAATTGGCGGCGCGTTGGCGCGCCTGTTCAAACAAACCAATTCTCTGTTGTCAAAGTCAGACTAATTTTCTAGACTGAGGTTCCTTACAGTGAGAAGGAGTAATACTCTCCGATATGACATAAATGCTACTTTCAATAAACCTCAAAAGTCGATCCACTCTTCTTTCGTCGGACCTCACACTCCTTCACATTCGACCCCACTTCGTTTTTAAACTTTCATCTTCACAGTACAGTACCGGAGGAACATTGCAGAGGTGTTGAATAAAGACACTAGTTACTTCAGATTTACTATCTGCTGTTTAAACTATTGACTGAGCGTTGATTATTTATGTTCTTGCGCGGTTGTGAATGGGTATTCAGCCGTATTCGAAGTGAAGGTGCCTAATATGGCTATTGCTTTACATCCTAATATGCGCAAACATGCTCCCCGCTTCTTCCCGTGGGGTTCAGTGTACTTAACTTTCCCACCAACTACTCAGTACTCAGTTTCTACTTGAATTATTGCACCATGTTTGGAATCGCTTGCAAAAAAATAACGCGTGCTACACCGCTACGAAATGCGGTGACAAGGACTATGTCATCATCACCCCGTGACCCTCTCAATCGTCCCTCCCCGCCTTCTCTTCCGCGTGCTCAACAACAAGAATTCGAAAAACTATTCCGCAAGGCGCAAACGCCGCTCGCACATGATGGTAGTGGAGATCTTGCTGTGCACCCGGATGCCCGACCTCCAGTTGTGCCAGAGTTTGAAGGTGATGTCAATCCTGTCACTGGTGAGAGGGGTGGACCGAAGAGAGAACCGGTGAAGAAATGGGGTCATGAGGGTGATTGGAGCCATAAAGGGAGGGTCTCTGATTTCTGAGCACATGTCAGTATCGGTCACACGCTTCGAAGGACTATCTTCCATTGAAGTGCTGCTGGTGCATCCTATATTCAGCCCGAGGCTCCCTCGTAGGCGGAGTCCTACTCCTCCAATTGACAACTTGAGCTTGCTCACATGCTCGATGTGATTGGAATATGTCAATGAACTGAGCGAGGATCAGGAACCCATCACATACAGAATGACACGATACCACAACATCTACAGCCCAAATTTGTGCTCGTCTCGTTACAAAAGATGACGTTCATATTGAGGATGCGCAAGCCTCAACACTCAATGAGTAAACAATTACATGAGCAACGGTGCAGAGCAGCATAGTTATGCCCCATAGTTGAATTGGCATCTGATGTTTTGAAACATTCAACAAGGCACCGTCTATGCTAACTCCCTCAGCCTCCTTCGTAACCGACTGTTTTCTTTCATACCTTTCAAAAAGCTTAGCATATCGTAGGCCTCGGTGAATATTGTAGGTACTCACGTGAGATTTTACAGGCTATCAGTCGTGCGCCGGGCAGCGATATCTGCGAGTAGACGGACAAGCGAGTTTTCCCAAAGTCGCAGTTGTTCTTCATTGCGGCAACGTAAAGTAAAGTATTCGATGTCGTGATCCCCTTTCCAATATACGGCTAGAGAGTATCGACCTAGTAACGGACACGGCGTTAGTATTCAAACGAAACCGTCAATAAACGTATGTATACCGACCTGCATGGATCTTAGGAATCACGCTGGTGACGTTCTGAAGGTAGATCCTGCCTTTGAGAAGTAAAGGAGTGCCCCTCTTGGATAAATTAGGGCTAGAAATATTGATAGGCCATGGAGAGCCCGGTGTCTTGAGTAGACCGTTGCTTTTTCCTGCCTTCTTGCCGTTGGTGGAGGGAAACAACTCTCTGAAGCACAGTATAATCTTTTCGAATAAGAAGACATGGTACTCCCTGTCTATGTCCGACTTCGTGATCGTAAAGACATCATCAAGGAGTACAGTGCCAAAGTTGGAGACATGGTGACCTCTCCAGTCGTCCACGCGACCTTCGAGCCTCTTAACAGCTGCTCTGTTCTCTGCCCGCCTTTTCTCCTCGTTCACCTTGTCCGCGATACGCTTCGCCGCAGCAAGACCCTGCTTGAGCTCATCGAGATGTGAATAATTAGTGTTCATGACCGCCTTGATTAGAGACTGAAGGAATAGTGAAACGTCAGTCAGGCGGAGTTTGCCAGAGCGGTTGGAGTATCATTACTCGCCTCCAGGAGCAACGGATACTTGCCTACACGCTGCGCGGGCATAATGAGGAACGCAGAAAGTTCAGACTTGATGTTGAGCAAGCCATCCAGTGCCTGTTAGTTTGGTTGAGTTTCAACATGGGGCATTTGGTAGTAAGAAGGAAAACGGCGGGTTCGAACAAATGCTCACCACCAGACTATTTTCCTCCGAGAGAGAAAGGTTGTCACTGGCATTGGTGTAGTTCACACAATAGGATTCGTACACAGAGAACTCTTCTTCCTATCGTTCCACAGAAAGGTCGAGGAGAAAATGGTATGCCAGTGTACAAAAGGCAAACAAGATAATGAGAATAAATACAGTCATGAGTTTATTCAGCGATGACAGGACGAATGTACTTACGAATTCCGTGAAGGCATTGCCCCATCCACCATCCATCCACGGGGAATCAGAGATGCTTTCCAACTTGATAAGGAATCTACGATGGAAGTCGATGAGACTGTCAAGGTTCATGCCAAGCAAGAAAGCGCCCTGGCCTAAGGTCCACTATGATTTCTGATAAATCACCAATTGAAGACAAGACAACAAGCTGAGAACGCACCTGCATAGTTTCCAGGTCCTGTACGTATTTGCGTTCAGTGTACAGCAGCTCCTTTGCAATGTTAGCTCCTGGCTGCCGATCCGTTGATCTAGCGCTATGCAGGAGCCATGTAAAAAGCTCCGTTGGTGGGTATGTGTGAGGTGACTCAGTGAAGATATCCTCGGGGATGTTGGTTACAACAGTTGAGACGATGTTGACGACCTAGGAGCGACCCCAAGCCTAAGAAAGATACTGAACACTGAAGCTCAATAGGGCACGTACCCTGACAAAGCCATCAGTAGAATTCCGGTCCCACAGATCCGTCATAGTGAATTTAGGGCAACCTTCGATCTGACGAACACCTGCTTCGAACATGACGAGAGCCCGGTTTATGATCATGTCATTGGTAGGATCAAAAGAAGCTGTATCGATAGGAACGGGTTGTATAGGGGGAGGTAACAGATTGAAGAGGTAGCAGAGAGGGACGCCGAGGGCGAAGCAATCCCAGAGCTGTGTGACGGGATCGGTGGAGCGGCGAGAGGAAGAGGCGTTGTCCTTTGAAGAGAGTGTGAAATACTGAGGAAAGTTCTGGATCCGCATCAAGCGTGCACGAAGCACAGAGCATTGCTGGTAGAGAGAAGTTGACTGGGAGAAGAATTCACTGAATAAGACTTGCAATTGGAGCTTTGTATTTGGGTCGGCCTCGTGACCGTCAGAGATACATCTGAGCGAAATCAAGTGGGAAAGAAGATCATTAATCACATAAAGCAGCTAGAATGACCATTAATGAACCTTCCAGCAAGTATGTCACACAGCTCTAAGTATGACTGATTGCGCAGTTCACGTCTCCAAGGATTTGGTGAGATTTGGCAGTATCGTGCACTGCATGCAGCAAGCTTGGGGAACGACGTTGGCACCCTGGACCTTAGGCATGCAACAATGGTCGTATGGTTTGCAACCTGAATGAACCTAAGTGCATCACAACACACGAAGTACAGCGATTGCTGTTGCAGTCTGGATGGATAATCATCAAATATCTTCGCGATCTCCTCGACAAGAATGCTATTGAGAGGTTCTGAGAGACCTTCATCGATGCCATTCATTAGCGCATTTGCAAATAGCAGAAGAACAGGAAAAGTGAGAGTGTGGCTCGATCTCGAGTAACCTGTCTTTGTCAATGTTCTGACAGAGGTAGCAGAGCCCAAGGTATCAGTTTCGGTGAATGACAGTGACAGGCGATACGAGTGTATCCTCTCTGAGATACAACCAACCATATACTGCAATTGGTCCGGAGGACCCGTCCGCACGAATTGTGCAAGAGTAATGGCGACAAGAGATAGTCGAGGCTGATCGCTATCGCTATTACTGACAAACTCGCTGTCCATGAAAGACTCGAGCGGATCCTGATACTCTCCTTCGTACTGCCACGTGGGTTGCGTTGTCAAGAGAAGACAGATTTCCTCTAGATCAAAGGCGTCGGTGTATCATGGTAGGATCTTTATCTAGGACTGCTTGGATTAACCTCGCGCAGACGGAGGTTACGGCTAACTGGTCTGTAACTAGTGTATTGTCTCCGGAAGTGTGCCTGCCATTATGTAGGTTAACATTGCGATTGCAACATACATAAGCAACCCACCATCGGGTCAACTTGAAAGCAGCGAATTGCCTCAGAAAGTACTGTATTTCGATCGCGGACCACTGTTTCAGTAACTGAATTGTCTCCTCGAGTCCTTGCTTTATAAGCGTAGCCATCAGAAGATCGCAGGCTCTCTCGCGAAGAGGTGCGGAATACAGTCCCATCCTGAAGGGGTAAATCGTGCTTAAGTGTTAGCCACTGGAAATATGCACCTGAAACGCACCTCTGAAGCTCAAGAAGGTCATCGATAACCTGCTTCGGAACTGCACCTTGTTGGCGCAGCTGGAAGGAAGCAATCCCCAACTTCCGACGAATATTCACATTTTCTATGCCCTTAACCGCGTATTCACCTACAGCCATAATTGCTCGACTGGACAGGGTGCCGAGACCTACGGTAGTCCCTGAGCGAACCGAAGGTGTGCCAGTGAGAGAGATGAGCTCCGCTTCTTCGGCAATTGTGGTTAGGTTTGTGAGCCTGTCGAAAGGATCCATGATAAGGATATAGTGCTACTGAATGGACGTCCTATAACCGCAAAAAGGAGCACATGGCACAGTCTATGGCGCAGGGGATCTGTCTCGTCAGTTGTGGAAGAAGACGTTCTGAGTGAAAGAAAAAAAATGTGGTAGAAGTACTGTACATATAACGTATGGAGGCCAAGCACCTTCATGATTCGGCGCTTTGCAACAGAGCTTTCGGCTAATAGTCACATAGCCGCATTCCAAAACGATGTCAACAAACAGAATGCAGTGCTGCTCAGCCAACCCCCAGCTCTTGTCCGTTAGCGAAGCAACTCTGACGGTACCAACCTGAGACGATTTGGAAGAGCTGTGATTTTGAATGTAGCTGGAAAAGCATGCCTCTGTGCCTATACGCATCTGCAGTGTAGGCCCCACGATGATCAAGAGGAGACGAGGATCTTGTCTTTCGACCACAGGTTTGAGCTCGTATGATGACTCAATCTACCTCGGCAAACACCTTGCTACCAGCTGGGGTTCACATCCCACAAGCCTAGTCGTGGATATCATAATATGACTTGATTCGTAACGCCGAGCATAGAAGTTAACGGTGCTTCGACGTATATTTTGTAGCCCTCATCGATTTCAAGATAACTAATTTGCACTGTGCCTATAGAGACTGTGCAAACGTACAAGGGCACCATCTATGTCAACTCCCTTAGTCGCCTGCGTAACGACTCTTCCTCCTTCTTTGCATCGTTCAACAAGTCAAGTATGGTGAGCTTATAGGCCTCCGTTGTCATCCATCCATGACTGGGATCGTATAACCAAGGAATTCCATTGATGTCAACTGATTCCAACGTAGGACATGCTTTGTGCCAGTGGACCGGAAGATCCTTTGTGACTAGATAATCATTGAGAGCATCGTGTAATTGAGATGAGTATATCGACATTTTCTTGAGGCCTTTGAAGTTGCAAAGGACTTCGTCAAAGGCGTTGACGAATGCCTGTGTGGATAATCAGAGTGCTATTACGGACCATCAGGGAGACCGAACTAACGGCGCTTATGAACCCCCTGGCAGCAAAGAGGCCAAACGACTGCAAGCCCGGCAACTCGTCAGGAATAACATTTAGAGTTTCCAGCATATGAGGGACTTCAAGATCGGTCAGGTCTGCCGTCACAAACAGTTCTGCGATTGGGCTAGAAGAGTGTGCGAGAACTTTGCATGTGAGAGCAAGTATTTCTGGGGTGAACCCTTCGGGTGAAGGAAAGCTGACGTCGACAGCCTCCAAAGGTCTCCCTGGAACAAGCGCAGATAACGATACTACTGATCCTAGGGCGCGTCGCAATGAAGGCAGGACGTCTGGCGTAACCTCCGCGGCACCATGTCGAATGCTGAACACCCAGATATTGGTAACGGTGTTTTGTTCTCGCAGCCAGTCTACGAGCTGCTGATCCCAATCGCAAGCTACTCGTAGGGTTGTCAATCTGAATGGACAACCCATCAGGTACGAAGCGTACTGCCCAATGATGTACACCCTTAGATCAATAAGGTTGTGCATATTGTGCAAAGCTCTAGACATGAGCTGGAAGAAGGATATTGTCCACGTAACCAGACTGTAGGACCTGAGATCGGAAATGGTGCACATTCGTGTGATAGCTGCCAGCGCTGGGCGTTTTGAGAGAACTTTGAGCAACAAAACGGTGCTCCGAGGAGGCAAGGGCGGAATCACGCGATAGAGGCGTGCATATGAGATAGATTGGATGTTCCTGTTAACGAGAGCGAGTGACGGGAGATCATGATGGGAGAGGTAAGAGATAATTTCGTCGAGAAGTTCTTGGGGTAGAACAGGTGGCATTCTACCGCAGAGTATCTGACAGAGAGAAAATTCAAGGTAAATAATGAGTATCATCAGGCTTTTGAAGACTTGCCTTGGTCTGTTGTGAACTGCTTCAGGAGTACAAATCGAATGACTGTTCCGATCCCCTAGTCCTTGATCGGTTTCCAGTGGTCCTCATCAGGAAAGGTGACACTCCACGTGCATTAAATTTCAAGGTTTTACTCGTATGGGTCACGGGGACACTCCCTTAGGACAAAATCGGTCGCTCCCACTATCCACGCACTTGGAACACTTCTGTTACGAGTCACCGGGCATTATCTATTATTCGGTTATTTACATTGTGGCGCCCAAAGGTCAGCGACCATAGTCTCGCCATGTGGAACAGCCACCCAGATAAAAAGCTACCTCAGTCCTCACTATGCCTGCAAGGGTTGAGCCTGCTGCTCTACCTATTGCTCCCGCAGGATGCTCAGGATGCTTTGTCGTATCCCTTTCATTCTTATACCGACTCTCAGTCTGTTCCCGTTTTCTTTGACACGGGCTGCGCCACAGGGTTTTCCTAGTTCTGGAAATGGTCTGTGGTATCGAACGCCTGGGTCTTCTTGGTCGAAAGAATGGTTACCGATCGGCAATGGCTATCTTGCAGGTACTTGTTATCCACTCATAGGTTCATGCATATGGTAGTGACAATTGTATAAGCATGCTGAATACTTGCAGACGGGCACATGTCGCATGGGTCCAGACCCTAGGACGTCTGTCATCGATGCGAATCTCAGAGTTCATGGAACTGCTGGACTACGAGTTATCGATACTTCTATTTTCCCAGATAATGTCTCCGGCCATCCTGCCGCTCCTGTTGTTGCAGTGGCAGAAAAGGCAGCCGATATGATTAAGGAGAGCTGGAGGTTGTGAGCGACCGGATGGTGATATTCTTGAACTCACATCATTTCCGGGCTGAATGTGTTACATCCACGCGTTTGTTTTTGCAAGCCGCCTCGGCGTCGATGATGAGCACCCGTCTGAGATAAAAGCAGAAATCCCTAGATAAAATCCACAATATGAAAGGCGCCGACGCAGTCTACCAAAAATTAAACGAGTCCGACGCAAGGGTCCACATCGCTCGGCTCGCTTTCAACTCCGCAGCGTACTTGTAACTCGGCAACGCAACGACCTGCTGAGTCCAGAAATATTTAGGACTAAACCTCTGCATCTCCGTATACTCCCAATACTCCGGAAACCAGCCTGAAAATTCCCAGTCAAGGATGGCTGCGAGGCGCCCGTCACGGATGAGGATATTGTGAGGGAGGAGATCGCCATGAGTAAA
Source organism: Somion occarium (assembly GCA_964035595.1). Classification (NCBI taxonomy): domain Eukaryota; kingdom Fungi; phylum Basidiomycota; class Agaricomycetes; order Polyporales; family Cerrenaceae; genus Somion; species Somion occarium. The sequence continues at coordinate 1,463,298 of OZ037947.1, forward strand.
TACGACTCGGTGGTTGGCACTCAGTGTATTCATGACTTCCGCATCGCCCAACACCTCCTCGACGGGTTCATGTACCCAGCGCTGAGATTGCTTGTATTGTATGTAGTCGTGATTGAAGGCAAGTGAATTTGGGTAAGGACCATTCCGACCTCCTACGATTCGAGCACCATGAACTCTGCCGCCAAGAACAGAGCATATTCGAGATCCCCAGGGGCTGGAATAGCGACGCATCACGGCAAGACAACTGTCAATATCGGACATGATGGATGCAAGTTGGGAGGGCTCAAGAGACTTATGGCAATCATTAAGGATTTGTCCAGGAATGCGTGTCATCAGAATTGACCCATACATGAAGTTTCGCTTTATCGAGGGTTTCCATACCTCACGTTCTCCATATGATAGGACTCTAGGAACTGGTAAGCCGATTGAGTGGGCAAAAGACTGGGCGACCGCCTCATCCTCCCGAACGGCATGGGAGTATTTGAGGACAAGGTTGAAAGGAAGATGGTAGATACAAGACTGCCGCGGTAGGCCACACCGTGGATGAAACCGTTAAGTCGAGTGATGACGGTCCATCGGCGTTGCGGAGCTGGTGGCAGCAGGGACTGTGAGGAAGTGTGAGCCAACCTCAGGCAACTGAGAAAGCGCGACTTGGGGTATTCTCTGCGCTCATATGGCACATTTCGGAGCCGGACGATTCAACCAGCCTCAGCAACGCGAAGGGAGAGAGTGAAGCGAACGAATGCCGAAAGGTATATAGAAGGCTAAGCGGCCATGGGACATGATGTGGGGTGATAAGATTAGATAGACGCGTATCATGTTTGTCCAATGCTTGCTTGCGGTGACCTGCCTACTTGACTGTTAACTTATGCCACCATCCACTTCTCTTTCACCGAGGCGGAGGCGTGTCAGAAGACAAGTCTCAGCGTCAGCTACTTCTGGGACGAAATGGGGAACAAAAGCGTTTCCATTCAATACTCTGTCCGGCAAGCGTAGGCAGCATCGAAGAGACTCCTCACCATCGCAGTCAAGCACTACTTACACTTTCTCACCTGAACTTCAAAGCGAAGTATCAGATGTTGAGGAAGGGCACATGCGCGCATTTAGTGCCGACGATACCTTGGTCTCTCATAGAGAATCGTTTCCAGTTTCGCCTAAACACGCTCCGTTAGCCTATGCATCACTTCCGCCAACGCCAATATCTACCTCTCCGCCTCGCGAGTCTACCCCTCCGCCTTCAACACCTAGGTCAGACAGTCGGAGGGATTATGTTACCTCTCATGAACCACCTTTCTCTCTATGGGACTACTTGCGTGAGGAGCTCCTTGCAACCGATTTCGACTCACACCAGGAACTCAAATGGGAGAGAGTTAGCAACTTTATCAATATGCCTGTTGCGTTGGAGAAGGTTCGCAACCTTATATCACTTATTATCTCTTTGGCCTGTCTGATTCCTTCAAGATTTTCTTCATCGGCTTCATCCTGTGTTTTGATTCGTTCCTCTACACATTCACTATTCTTCCCATCCGCTTCGCACTGGCCTTAGGTCGGCTACTTCTCAACACGGTAACCCGCAGCTCCAATGCACTACCGCCTTCTCAGAAAGCCGACATTCTGAGGGCACTACTTCTAGTCATTTCAGTTGTCATACTTAGTCCTCTGACCGATGCGAGTAAAATATACCACTCCATTCGCGGTCAAGATACCATCAAACTGTATGTCATCTTCAACGCACTTGAAGTACGCTTGCCTCGTCTTGCTGGTTGTGCAATAGTACTGAGACCATTTGCTTACTCTAATTCTTCCTGTGATTTAGATTGCGGACCGGCTTTGTGCTTCCATAGGGCAGGATATCATAGACTGTCTCTTCTCGAGGTCAACATTAGAAGTCATCTCACATAGAAAGGCCCCTACGTCGCATACCTTAAAGCCGCTGCTTTACTTCTTACTCGCGCTCATCTACAACGGTATGTCCTGCGCAATTAAATGTCCAGTACAAAATATTCACGTGCTCAGTTTCCCATACATTGGTCATGGTCTACCAGATGATTTCCCTCAATGTCGCGGTGAACTCATATGACCACGCGCTCCTCACACTTCTAGTGTCCAACCAGTTCGTCGAGATCAAGGGTAGCGTATTTAAGAAGTTCGAAAAGGACAACTTATTCCAAATAACATGTGCAGGTAAACATACTTGAACATCGTCTCGAGATCACCTCAGACTAATAAACATGCAGATATTGTCGAACGTTTTACCCTCTCACTTATGCTCATTATCGTCGCCTTCCGTAACCTCATCGAACTTAGCGGTACAGCCTTCAACTTCAGTGAAGGTTTCGCATTACCAAAGAGTTTTGGGTGGTTCCGAGGTGATAACGTCCTCTGGACAATATCTTATGTCAGTCTTCAAACTCCCAACGTTTACCTCATCCTGATGCCCATATCTGCTTGGTGTGCAGCCTGTGCTAACTGTACTGGTATCCGAAATGTTCGTTGACTGGCTCAAGCATGCCTTCATCACCAAGTTCAACCATATTCGACCTTCAGTGTATGAACGATACACAGACGTTCTCTGTCGTGACCTTTCTTCCGGAAGTGCAGTTGGTCGAAAGGGCGCACGCAAGGTTCGTACAGATTTCGAAATCCCTTTCTTTTTTCCTGACTCTGTTCGTAGCATACGTACGTCGACCAATCACCCTTAGTCGCGCGTCGTCTAGGCTTCGCATCGGTTCCACTTGCAGTGCTAGCCATCCTCATAGGCTCGCAAACCATTACTCTCTTCCTTGCGATGCATTCCGATGATTCATCGCCATGGAACTGGAACTTTTCGGAAATGAGTACTAACGAATTGGTGAATATCGGGAAATGGGTCGCGCTAGCAGTCTTATTTTGGTTTTGGTGAGTTTTTTTATCTCGTCATGCTCATACAAAGTGAAACAGATGGCTGAGTGGTCATTTGTGCGATACACAGTACACTAGTGATCAAGATTATCATTGGTGTACAGCTCCTCAGTTATGCTACGCGACGACGAGCAGGAATGGAAGCTCGTGCAGCTGCGGATGTGGTGAATGACTTTGGGAGAGATCCTATAGGGGAAGGTAAAGAAGAACGAGTACGTTTTTCACCTCATTCTATCGCTCGGTAATATTCATTTATGTACTTGCCTTGGCTCATAGGAGTACAATCGAGACCTCAAGACCATCCTGGATAACAAGCGGGACGACGCAGTACCTGTTGCTGAGATCGGAGAACGCAAACAAGGAGACGGCGGTGGAAAAGTAGATGGTGGCGATAAGGGGGGTAGAGGGGATGGTGGGAAGAAGAGGCTGGAGTTGGAGGAGATTACGAGGTTTACCATGGTCAAGAGGATCTGGTAGACATGATCATTGTCACGATGTCTCTATCAAGTGTGATTTAATAAGCTCGTTAATGAAGGAATGACGACGATGATACAAAAATCAAAAGCAAGCAGTGACATATGCTACAAATAGCAAGGGAAAGAATAAATTATGAAACATAAATGAATGTCGTTATACAGGTCGTTCAAGATCATAATCAGGGAATGAAGTCAATGCAAAACACGCAGTACGAAAAGTCGTAGAAGGTAAATCGCTAATCTTCAAAGGGTCGATTTCACAATCGCTGGTTTCTCGAGGTACTAGACCCACCTAAACCTTTATTCGGAATATTTAAAGGTTTCGTGGTGGGCATAGTCGAGATCATCAACGGCGGTAAAACAGGGAGGGGTTTCTCATCTTTCGCCGCGAATCTCTCCTTCCGCTCCCTCCTCTCCCTTCCATCCTTCCTATCACGACTATCGCGATCACGACTACTCCTTGGTCCGATGCTCAAAGGACTTCCCAAAAGGTTATCAACTTCTGGTACGATAGACTTGCGATTCTCTACTTCGGTGATAGTAGGACGTAAACGAGAAACCTGTTGATGCATCGCCGGCGGTCGTTTAAGGTCATGATAATCGACTTCGACAACTCGGGATCCCGAGGGTCTACGGGGATTGCCATTGGAGTCGTATTTGACTGGACGTTGGACTTCAGGTGGGGGTGAAGAAGGAGGTGACGGTCCAAAAGGATTTGAGAATCCTTTGGCCGGAGGGTGATCATGAGTCCGAGACCTAGGTGGAGACCGAGCTTGAGGTCGATTCTGAGACTCAGGTTGAGCCCGAGCTTGAGATTGAGTACCTAGTTCCGTGTAAGACTTCGCCAGAGTCTCAAGCGGAGACATAGCAGCCAAGTCAGTAGCCTTGATAGCTTTAGCACGCTCCATCTTAGCTTTCACTCTAGCCGCCTCTGCTGCAGTTTGTTCTGGGTTCTCCCATTCAGGGAAAGGGACACCCGAGCTAGTCTTATCTGGAGCCTTGGACGCAGGTTGTTTCGAAGAACTGAAACTAGGAAAGACAGGTTTGAAGACATTGAAGACCACCTGGTCAAGACTTCTCGAGTTGTTACCAGGTGCAGATCTCTTATGCGTTCCAGTAGTTGTAGTAGTCATACTCCCAGTGCCAGCAACAGGAGTAGAAGAAGCGTTAGAAGAAGACAGAGCTCCTATGACTTGTCGGGGCCTCAGTCCTCTAGGAGGTCCTATCCCCCTGGAAGGTCTTGAAGCCTGAGCTTGAGTATCCGTATTGGAGCGGAACAAATCAGCCCTAGGACGTTCTTCCGCAGGATTGGGCAAGTTACTAGAAGAAGCTGTCCGTCGATAGGCGCCGTGTCTCCTGACGGTAGTGGGGCCAGTAGCTGCAACATAGTCTAGCCCATGTTCATTAGCAGCAGAGCTAAAGTTGCGTTCTCGAGCATGATCAGCTCGAGCCTTGTCTTGAGAAGGTCTAGAAAATCCATTTTTCGCATCACGCTCTTGACTGCGTTTCGTCATGATGGCTGCAGCTCGGTCTTCAGGTGACATACCAGGAAAGTAGTCATCCTTGGTGAGAGGTTTAGGCTCCTCCTTGAGACGATCACGAGGTAAGGACTCGATCAAGGGGTATCGAATGGCATTTTTGTTGACTTGGTTGTCAGGGCCAGTGCGGATGCGGTCGATACTAGGGGATCGCTTGTGCGATCGAGAAGTTTCTTTCTTCTGGCTTCTACGGGTCCAGTGATACTCATGTAATGAGTGGGTATGTTGTGGCAGACGCGAAGAAGACTTACGAATTGCCAAAAAGGTCATTTGAAAGTTTGCGGATGCGCTGCATCGTGAAAGTATATAGTGGTATGTGGGGACTTAGAGATGTGGATATGGTTGAGTGGCAAGGGGGAACGAGAATATGTGCGAGAGTGGCCGGGTTGGGGCGTCCAATTTATGCATTTTGGAATGCCAACCCACGACATGGTCATAGCGCCGAGGGCCACAATGAAGGTCAAAGAGAGGCCAAAGTGATCGACAAGAGTTTGACATTATGCTTTGACCGGCTATAATCGGTCTGGGCCTGAGGATAACAACGTACTTAGACACACATGACAAAGTCGAGGTTCCAGACAGAGGGTCCATGAACAGATATGGATGCGAATTCTAGGAAAGGTTTAGCGTAGGCTCAGACATGCGAGTGAGCGGTTCCGACCGATATGCGAATGATATGGCCAAGAAAACCGACGTTACATCCGCAGGCAGAGCGATACAAGAAGGGCACGTTCTATTGTGCAAACCTGTGCGACCGAACTTGGACAGTTTCTAGATCGAGAAAGATTCTGCGGATAAATCGAAAACGGAGACGAGCGCTTGACTGATTGCACTGTGTTTCGCAGGAAACACGACGACCAGAATGTACTCAGCACTCATTAATTACGTCCAGACTGCGTCCATCAATGCCAACCAGGGCGTGTATTATTTCTGGGGTTCCACGGAGCGACATGGAGAAGATCCTCCGCATGTGACGTCACTTTCATGCAGCGTTCCTCGGTTTGCCCAGCCGCAGTCATAAACCGAGCTCTACCCGCGCTTTCCGCATCCCCCTCCCCTCCACCCACGACTACTTAGTCTCCGTACGTCCCCCTCACTTTTGGTGAACGCCACTCATCTCACCAACATCCACAGTTAACGACCGTAACGAGTTCAAGATCGCAATCATGGGCGCCGGAGCTGCTGCACCAGGGCTCTTTTTCACCTTCGCTGCTATGGTCCTCCTCATCTTCGTACGTACCAGTCCTCTATTCCACCTCATTCTTCCATTCATTGCTCTTCCTTAGGCCTCCGTTTCCGTTCCAACATGGGATAGCATTTACTTTCTCAGCGCCGATGCTGGTGGCGGCGAAACACGTTTCGGTGTATTCGGTTACACAGATTCCTCAACCCGAGTTGGCTGGTTCTTCCCATCAGACCTTGCGTTCGTCTCGCTGCCACCATACTCCCATGAACGTTCCACTGACTACCTGCCTTTCCCACAGTGACAGCAGACTCAATGGCACTCTATTCCACAACTTGACATTTGTTCTCATTCTTATTCCTATCTGTGCGTATTCTATGAGTTTCCGTGTACTTGCGTCTAACGTTGATCATTTCAGCCGCCGGTCTCTCTGGAATTGCTTTCCTCTTTGGTCTCTGCGGTTTCGCATATCACCGTGCTGGAACCGTGTTCATGACCCTCGTCAGCGCCCTCGCCCTCCTCGTCACCCTCGTCGCTTGGGTCATCGAGATGGTTCTCTTCGGCGTTGCTCGTGACCGCATTCGAGACCGTGGCCTCGAGGCAAACTTTGGAAATGCCAATTGGCTCGTGCTTGGTGCTTTTATTGCGCTTATATGCGCCTTCTTTGCTAGTGCATGTGGTATCTTTGGAAGCTACCGTTCCAGAAGGGCTGCATACTAAACGCAAATGCCGAGATGTGACGAGAAAAGGTGTCGGCCGAGTGAAAAGATGACGACCGTATATTTACCCCCAGATACCAAACTCTACTTATGACCCTGATTTCGCTGATGACCCTTTCGGACGATCTTACTTTATATCCTTTCTAGTTCTCCTTGTATGCTTGCAACTCTATCCTGTACCAATAGATTCTCTGCTGATCCGCCATCGTATTGCGTACGTTTATTCAAGCGTGTTTTTTTCCTGATGTCTCCCAATTATGTCAAGTTTTGAACGAAGGGTGTTCGATTCCCACGGTCAGAATTGCAATCTATGCAGGCCAATCACTTACAGCATCTTCATGTTACATACAGGCGGACAGCTAGAGGCGAGAACGTAACCTCACTCTTCCGGCTTGCCATGGGACCTTCACAGTATGCGCGGCCCCCATGTAACAGCCGGACAAGCCAAGCCTGGGAGGAGCGTTCCACACAAAGTTCGCGAAGCGTATTAGAGTCACAAAGAACTTCTTGCGCAGCGGCGGCAGTGGTACTACAGCCAACTACCTCCATGCATCGCGGGATTCAAATATAGAATACTAGCATAAGGCAGGCTTGCTGATCCAAGAATTGGCCCGACAGGTGGTCGACGACACGAACTTGCCCCACAATCAGTATAATGGATTCTTCTTCCAGTCAGACTAGCACGTAGCGGGTGTGTGAAGTATCAGTCCAGTCACCAGTAAAGAAAACCATCCGACTGGGACACGTTTCGTATGAGCTCATGAGTGGGCTGTGATACTTTGGTTTGCAGTTATTGAGTTAATTGAGCTTGAATGACACGGACATTGGCCCGCAAGGAGTTACCGCTCAGGTCGGAGTCGGAGATCCGATCGCATAGTCGTTAACTTGAATTGTCTGTCTGCTCTACCTCCTGCGTGCTCAGTCGTTTAGAACAATAATGTCTCATTGTAAAGAAATCAAGAGGCACTAAGTTCATATACAATAACTTAGACGTAATGTCGCATCTCAACTACTAGGCTTTTTGTCCTTGGTGAGAAACTCCTCACCCCACAGACCCGTCTTAAACCGTTCCCGTGCGTTGATCCCTAGCACAGTGGCCGCTGTGATCCACTCTGGGGCAATTTGGAAAATATAGAATAGGGCTTTATCGCTGGTGCTGTTCAGAGAACCAGATTCGAGAGACGTGAGAGAGGTCGTATGAGAGCGCATAATGATGAGGTGGTAGACGCAGATGATATCCTGTATGCACGTTGCCACAGGTCAAGAGGGAATTTGCATACAACACGACTTAAATACTCACCAGGAGACATGTAAGACCTACGACAATCAGAGCAGACGACCGGATAACGTTGCGTGTGTAAAGTATGCTAGAGATCGCGATGCCTTGCACCGCCACAGTTAGTCCAAAAGCCATCCCAGTAGAAGCATATCTACGTAGATGAGGCGGGTTGAACATGAGACCACAGTTCAAAGCGGTGAGACGCATACCTGAGACCCTGTATTAAATTCGCTTGACCCTGGTCCGTCTCAGCCTTGTCGTAGATTGACCCAGAGACGATACCAAGAACCGTCGCCACGAGGTATAGCCAATTTGTCACATCGAAAACCCGCCGATACCACAGCCGATCGTTCAGTCTGTCCTCTTCAGTAACCGCCCTCGGTGCTTCCTCCATGATAATGAAACCATCCGATCCTGACTCGACATGAGTAGCAGGGGAAGAAGAGGATGACGATGAGGGTAATGTGGCGTTGACCAGAAGGGCACGAAGGAAGGTGGTGAGAGCAGTCGCCAGCGAAATGTAGCCAGTTCCCCATGATACCTGCATGTAGCGAGTGAGTGTGCGTGAGGTTCGATCTAGTGCGTTGTGTGACTGTTTAGCTCGTAGAGCCATTGCTACCACCCTGGATATGACGGGGTGAATAAGTATCGATAGATGCTCCGGAACCGTGCAGGAGCCAGAAAAAAACACTCACCGCTCGATGGCGAAAGTGGTCGTCCCAAAGAGGGTCAAAGTTCGCGAGCTCTTAGAGATCCACCGATAGAGAGCCAGGGGTATTAACATTCCATAGAGAATAGCGAAGATGATGGATGGAGCAAAATCCAAGGAGAACGGCACGCCTCCTATAGGCGAAGGAAACCTGAAGGATTGTGAAGACATCAACTAATCACCGACGAAACGGAACAAAATAATTGAGGAAAAGAGAGAAGATGCAAACGAAAGGAGACAGAAAAGGGTACGATAATAGAGTTTTCGAACATGCTTTTCTCGGGTTTTAATACCTGATATTCTAGCGCAGGCGGCTGCGCAGTGAGGTGACGTTTTGTGGGAAAGCTTTGCCAATATGACTGACCGTATGGCATGCCAAGGCATCCCTAGTTTCAAGTAGCATAGTGAACGAAGCAAAGACGTTTTTTGGCTGTGCTCCCGCGCCTGTCCTACCTAATCACGGCTCCAAAAACGAGACGAAAAAAGGATGTGATATGCACAAAATAGAGTACTTTCCTCCGATGCACAGGAGCATCATGGAGAAACACAAACTGCGATAATCCAACGCCAGTGAGAACAATGGTCAACAAGGCGAAGAATTTCGAGGCTTAACCTGCGCTGACAGATTGGAGTGTTAGAGCATGCTGTTCCATGAATGTCAACGAAAGAGCGCACATGGCGATGATGCTATCAATTGAGGGCAGCGGCAATAACCTTGTGACATAGCTAGAAAGAGCTTATTTGGATTTCTGCCCATCTTGCAGGGTGCTCATGTCGAATCGGCGGAGTGATTTAGCTGCGGAGCATTTCATAGTGAATCAACCGTATATTATGGCCATATACTTGTACCGATGCGGTTAAATTTGACAGAATGCAAAGACGAAACGTTGGTAGCAAGTCGTCGAGCTGCTCCTACCAACAGGGGGAAATGGCAGAAGAAAAGCTCGCCACAATCAGCACAGGCATCAGATCACTCCTAAGTACGGAGGAAAGCTGCAAGCGATGGAGCCTTTGAACCTTCAATTTGACTGGATTCCGCGGATGCTCGACAATGGCTAACGCTCATCGTGGATGAGCGTCGGCACGGCACGCCCAGAGAAGGGTCAGGAGGAGACGCTTCATAATTCTATGGAATAGTAGTCTGTTCGGAAGTTGAGACCGCCGTGAAATGAAGACACTTGACCGAAAGCTACATGCTTGCGCGATATTTCGAGATGACAATAGTACTGCGATCTAATACTTCGAAGACCATTTAACACCTCCCTTTTGCAAAGTCGCAGGCGACGTCAGAGGGAGCCACTTGAAGTGCACATAAATTGGAGGCACAAAGCATCGAGAATGGAGGCAAAGCAGGATTCTCAATGAGGACGAACGTTGGGGAGCGAGGAGTACCCAAAGTGGGCGCCTGGACGGAAATGGGATGCGCGCTTGGAGGAGGACACCGACTCTGTCTCTGCCGACCAAGACCCATGGCACCAGCTCGCACTTCTACCCGTCGCAGCCACCGCGACCACACATCCCAGTCTCTTGCTGTTCACCATGATCCTCAACAACATCCCCAGGTCGAGCAGGAGCCCAATGGTGATCTCTTTCTCGACCCCATGATGGGGACCCCGCTCTCCCTGTATGTCGACAAGGACGTCGAAAACCGAGACCAGATCGTGGACCTCATCACGGTATGCTGCTAACCTTTACGCGATATTTCTCTTGTTTGCGGTCTTGAACTGTGCTATACTTTGTGTTCGACCATTGACACGTTGTGGTCACATCCGATCACCTTACTGACGTAGTCTTTTGCAGAAAAACGGGGGTGTGGTCTCTCCAGGCTACAGTGGTGTAGTTCACATATTGGGTTCGCAATGGGATACATGCATCTCATTTGATTATATACTAAATTGAACCCGGTCGCTTTTATAGTCGATCCGCACAAAGAGTCGGGGCAGAACCTGTATCGTCAATATGTTGGCAAGAAGACCAAGATTGTTCTCGACGCGAATTGGGTAATAGAGTGCGTCAAAGCTGGCGAACTACAGACATATCAGACGAATTGGGCTGGTTGCAAGGTTACGGGTAATGAGCAGTAAGTGACGAGCTGCTTCTTTTCTGTGCGGGTTACTTAGCATCTCTTCCAGGGTCATTCCTCCCGCAAGCGCTGTTGCTTCGACAAGTCAAGCTGGACCATCCAACGTCCATATGGCTTCGGTCATGCCTGAACAAATGGTTCAGGCTGTTGCGCCGCCTCCTCCTATGATGCGACAACCGACACACACGCATGCTCTAGCTCAAGCTGCAATGCCTGCTCCAACGACAGAACAGCTTGTACAACACCAGCAAGCGGCATATGGTTACGCACTTTACCCTCATGGTGCAATGCACCCCTCAACATCAGCACCTCCTCAATCATGGCAAACTCCTAACGGCATTGCGCCGCAACAGACACATATGGCCCCTGCAGCCCATATGATGCCACGGCACCCTCATGAATATCAAGACCAGCAACAAGCAGCTTGGGATCCATATCATCATCACCACGCTGCTCCTCCCCAGCAAATTGTTACCAATGTTCCTCAGGAGTACGACTATAGGTATCGCAATGAGCCACCGAATTGGGTTGCTACTGCAAGTGAATATTATGACCAACAGGTAAACGGTCTGACAATATATTGCATTTATTTTTTCTCAACTTTTTGTTCTAGTATGATCACCCATACCCCGAACCCACTTTTGTAGAAGAGGCTGGACCTTCGAACGCAGAACCATCAACATCAGGAGGGGAGGCAGCAGCACCCGAGCCGTCTAGAGGACGTAAACGTACACGCACTCAGGTACTTTCCGTTTCCCCAATCCTCTGTGAACTGTCACTCAACCATCTATGCAGCCGCAACCTGCCCCGCCGGCTGCCACACTAGTCGTCAACCGTCGGAATGCACCAGCACGTTCACCTACACCTCCCACACGAGTGATCAAGAGTACTTTCGGAGGGAACTTGTTCACGTCGGATGACATTGAATACTTGAAGAAGTACATCGACTACTGTCAAGAACAAGGTCTCGTTCTCAGGTAGATATTCAGATGCTTTCACCAGAAACAACTTCTTGACAAGTCTTTTCCAGTTTACGAGAGATATGTGAACGGGTTGCTGTGAAAGCTCCTCACCACACGTATGCCATCTACATCTACTTCACAACGTTGGCATGTGATTGACGGTGACCACCTATAGATTTTATTCGTGGAGGCGCTATTGCAATAAGCATCAGATTCGATTGGGGGGATATGCAATGGATGTCGGCAATGGTTCAGAACCCCCGGAAGTGGAAATTGGTGGCGGTAGCGGTCCTCCTGATTCAGAGACTCTTCAACAGTTGCCAACACCTGGCGTCGGGCCTAGTACTATCGCTGTTGCACGACAAGCGGCACAGGCTGATGAGGGTCGCGCACGGTCCCCAACTCCCCCAAGAGCGTTGTTTCGAAGCACTACAGGGAAAGGTGTGGCGTTTACGGACGAAGATGTCATATTCCTCGTGCGATTCTTGGAGTACAGGAATAGGACGCATGGTGGGAAGGTTGACATGGTAGCATTCTGGAAAGATGTCGCTGCGAAGGTGGGTTTGAATTCCTCTTTCAATTACACTTTTGCGGTTATTGACCGGGGATACGATAGGCTCCCCACCATTCCCGCGCGTCGTGGATGAAGTTCTACCGAAGACACAAGCACGAATTGCATCATACGGAAGGTGATGAACCGTTGCCTCCGCCACCAGAGAAGAAAATGCGGTATAGCAAGATGGACGATGTGTTATTGGCAAAATATTTCTACGACAAGCCGGAAGGAACATCGGATAAGATATTCCAGCAGTTCGCGCGAGAGGTACATCATTCTTGGCTATCGCATTTGATATGGCTCACACTCACCCTCACTTTATTCGTTCAATAGCATCCCCACCACCCTTGGAAGGGTTGGCAGGAACATCACCGTATCCATAAGGCGAAGATCGACCACCTCATCACGAAGCTCGTGAGCGGAGAGAACATAGATGCAGAGGGCGAAGAATGACCGAGTTCATGGACCTATTACATACGCAATTGTCTATCATTATTACTCGCACGTTTCTTTAGATTCCACTGCAATTGACTGCATTGCGATTTTGTCGCGATACATACGGTGGCGTGGAGTGCACACCATGATTCATAATGTTGCTGGCAATAGTCACCACATGTGCTGCCGGTCCCTGTTTGGTGCTGTTTGGCATCAGTCTTGTGGTATTTTCGCTTATTGGAGAACCAGAACGACTTCACTCTTACATCGTTCCTTTCTTGGTTCCTTCATTTTCCATGACAATGACCTAGTAGATGAGACCCAAGCTTTATTGCTTGTATCTGCTAACAAACTGAAGATCGAGAAGGCTGAAAGTCCTTTTAATGGCCTGCATTCCCGTTTGCCATCAGTGATCTCTGCGTCAAGGTGTACTTGGGAATCCTTAGAGATTGCGGTCAACGTAAGACGATAAGTTGTGTCAGCCACAGACCCGAAAGTGTCGAGAGCTGACAGGCTGCGACTGGTATTTTGGAATGAATGGAATTAAAATTGGCTGTTCACAACTCAGCGGTGAGTTTATATTCAGCTTTCGGTGCTTATCAATTACATACAGTATGTTCAGGCAATAATGAACATATGTACCCAAGTAATTATGCTGTGGTTTGACAACGACGCTCCACTCTAACTGAGTCATGGCACGGGGACCATTCTTCCACCCTTGGAGATATCCATTAATATGACACAGAAAATCCGACGGGAAAGGGAGTTTCTCAGCTCAGCGGCCGCATCAAAGGCGAGCTGTTGAACCTTCATCTCACAATTCGTATTTCGCGTTCAGAGTGGGACGTCGGTGTGTTGAGTTTGACTCACGCGCGGGCGGCGCTCTTCATTCGACCTCTAATAGCGGGAGCTTCAATGCGGTGAAATCGGTGTGTTGTGTCCTGTCCTTCGTCCTTTGACGGCTTCGCTCATCTAATGTCTGCTCACTTGTATTCTCGTGACTCGATAGGCTAAAAATACATCATATTATGGGACGAATAAGTATCTTCTTTGAGGCGGGAGAACGGGTCGGGGGCATTCGCATCTTATGTAGCGCAGTAGGTGTTTCTACGCGACTTAGCTGAATATATATGCTCTTCAGATTCCGGATTGAAGCACTACTTACTATACTACATAGAGCTCGACTACATTTATGACGCACTGGCGCTTGTAGTATATTAACAGCGATCGGCGATCACTCAGACTGCGGTTAACTTTGAACCTTTCCCTCAGTCTTTCACCAGCCATGAGCGCCACACCTCTCGAATATCTGCTCCTAGACCAAGTAGAGCAAGTCAGTCCACTCATACCACTGCCTCAAACAGCTAAAAACTAATATCAAGAACAGTTCTATAGAGATGGGTACATATATCCCTCGACACTGGCAGGTCCGTCAACACCAGGCTAACACTCCCATGCAGATACCTACGCATACCCGGATTCTTGAGTGTCGAGGAGACAGAGGCACTACTCACACGTGCAAAGCAACTTCTTGAGAACTTTAGTCTGGAGGACCATCCTCTGGTGCGTCTGCGAGCTGACACCTTGGAGAGTGGCTAACTGTAGAGATAGACAAAGTTCACCACAGGCGACGACAATCATGTTGGTGATGACTACTTTTTGACTTCTGGGGACAAGATTCGATACTTTTTGGAAGAGGATGCGCTCGACAACAATGGGAAACTGAACAGAGAGAAACAGAAGGCTGTGAACAAGATCGGGCATGGTGAGTAGAGCCACTGCTAGACCTCCCCGAGTATCCTTGTCATTGTGTTGATATATGTAGGCCTACACGAGCTTGACCCTGTCTTTCGAGAAGTGACGTTGAACAATCCTAAGATCAAAGCAGTCGCTCGAGACTTACGATTCCATCATGATCCCGTGGGTACGCCACATCCTTAATTCCATCATTCCCTCTGCTGGAATAAACACAATTACTTTAGCGTTACAGTCCATGGTGATTTGCAAGCAAACTCACATCGGCGGGGAGGGTAAGCATCTGCGAGTTAACAATAAATGAAATCACTTATCTGCATTCGCTACATGCAGTACCAGAACATAATGATTCGTACGTCGCCTTACACCCGCCGTTGACTATATTTAATGAGCACACTAATGTGGTCCATCCATGATCAAGGACCTTCCTCGTAAGCATTCCCATCCTTTCGTAGTCCATACGCTCACTCCCCTGCGCCATACAGTACAC
This sequence comes from Somion occarium, assembly GCA_964035595.1. Classification (NCBI taxonomy): domain Eukaryota; kingdom Fungi; phylum Basidiomycota; class Agaricomycetes; order Polyporales; family Cerrenaceae; genus Somion; species Somion occarium. The sequence continues at coordinate 1,478,384 of OZ037947.1, forward strand.
AGACCCGCCATCAGCCCTAGGCTGCTGGATAGCTCTAGAGAAATGTACGCCTGAAAACGGAGCTCTATCATTCCTCCCAGGTTCCCACCTTACCGCACCCATTACCAAACGATTTGTTCGGTTACCAACAGGAGGGACAGGATTCGAGGAGTTGATACCTCCAGAACAAGTCCCTCCGAAACCTGAAGGGAAGTATATCTTGGAGGCTTGTTCTCCCGGTGCGTGACCCAATAAAGGAATTGAGAATCGACTAGGCTGATGTTTATGGGTTTAAAGGCGACCTCGTATTGATCCATGGTTCAGTCCTTCACAAATCAGAGAAGAACACGAGCCCATACACCCGTTTTGCATACACATTCCATATGATCGAGTCCCCGCCTTATGCCAAATACGATGAGAAGAATTGGCTCCAACCTACACCTAAGATGCCGTTTTCCAAAATTTTGGATATCCCCAACCCAGAGGTCTTCGCAGGCTAATTGTACGAGACGGTGGAACATGTCAATCATGAGATTGAAGGTGTACGGGAGGGATGAGTTTAGAGTCTTCGCATGGGAGGAAGTGTGACATTCCTCGTATCCAAGTTGATGTAGTTTGAAATTGTACCATGTAGGTTCTAGATTGGATTTGTACATATAGCTAGTGTATTTCTACCGAAACGTGTCTATAGGACTTCAACTTTTGCTGCCTTTTCCATTTTCTCGGGCGTAAGTTTCCCGAGCTCGTCGATAAGGGCAGGGAGGAACGTCCCACTGCCTTTGACGTCTTCCCTAGCCGCAGCGAATTCCGAAGCTATAGTCAGTGCTAAAACCCTACCAAAACACAAAACACAAGACATCCAGTCTCAGCGTGACTTGCATTCGTCAAGACGTGAGAGTGAAAACGAAGGCGACGTACCCTCCAGCAGCAGCAATCAACATATCACCTCTTGCTAACCTCCCGTCATCCTCTCCTCCCACACGCTCGGCGTGTTCTCGCAAACTGACACCAGCACAAAACGTCGCCACACAAGTGCCTACCATACACCCAGAACCCGTGATCTCGCCCAAAAGTGGGTGTCCGTTGGAGAGTTTGAGGACGATGTAGCCGTCGGAGATATAGTCGGTGGTACCGGTCAGTGCGATTATGCAGCCTAGGATTGGAGGGAAAGAGTGAATGCAAATGTAAAACGTTAGACATTCGGAAAGGGACGTGGCGGGAGAAGGAAAAAAATACGCGAGAGAGCAGAAGGATGATATAAGATCCTGGAAAGAAAACTAGGAGATGGGACATACGTTCTTTTCTTGCAAGACTCCGGACAAACTCAGCAGGATCAGCGAACCCGTTCCCGACACTATCCACTCCTCTTGCCTGGACCTAATAATTTCATGTCAAAATAATCATATATCAATATACATTATTTTCCTCCCGAGTCAAAACACCATCGTAGAAACCGCACTGACTTCGTTGGAGTTAGCCAACGCAGCAAGCTCGCCTGCGTTTCCTTTGATGACGGTTGCTTGCCATTCATTGAGTAGCTCTAAGTACGCAGCGTCAAGGGTGTTATGGTATGATAGAAGCCATCAGCAACAGATAGACGTGGGACGGGAGGGAATGCAAATGGTAATGCGGGTACCGACCTTGAGCGCATGTTTTACGATACTGGGTCGCACCTACCCCAACAGGGTCAAACACGATTGGTTTCCTGTTGATATTTGCGTTTCGGCCTGCAGAATACCCATACAATCAGGTCCATAATGATCTCGGAGATATATTGTGACGAGGAACGTACCGGCAGCGAGCATACCAGCCAAGCTCTGGATGGTGCCAAAGTTGACGAGAAGCGCACCGGTGACTTTACTAAGGTCTTCCATCTCTTCAGGAGCGGTAGCCATGATAGGCGAACCTCCCAAAGCCAGAGTGGCATTTGCGGATTGAGTGGTCACGACATTGTTAGTGATCTTCGTTCGTCAGCATCCACATTCAATATCCCAAGGTATAAAATGTATTTATGCACTTACCTGATGAACCAAAGGCCCAAATTCCTTGATATCATTCAACGCCTTTCCGACAGCCTTCTTTACACTCTCCGCGTCGTACTCGACGCTCAAGTCTCCGAGCAGTGGATTAGAAAATATGTGCGTCTGCTCTGATCTCGCGCGTTTGAACGCCTTTACGATGGTGACTATCTTGCTTGCGGCTGTGAACGGATCAATGGATGCGACGATATCACTGACGACAGCGACGCCATCTAGAGAGCGGTTCGAAGCGGGAGAGACGGAGCCGTGAAGACAGTGCAGGACGTTAGTGGACTTGATCCCGGCTGATGATCGGACAATGGTCAGTCAATTTATGCTCGATTAATCGACGCTCGGGGATGTCAGAAAAAAGGCCCGGAGCCTGAAGAATGAAGTCCTACCTATTGCAACAGCTTTGACGTCTGAACCCTCCAACTCATCCAACATCGTCCCAATTCCCCTCGGGCCCGTCGTCGGAGCCGTCACATCCTTAGTCTTGGTACCCCAAACGGGACCCAAGCCAACATAATCTACACCTTCCTCTACAGCTTGTCTGACATGTTCTGAGTTATTACACGTTTTACCGATGATGCTGTTTGGAGGGAGGAGGGAACGGGCGATGTCGATTGGCATGTCGGCCTGACCGAGATGCACGCCATCGGCGCCGATAGCGAGGGCGATGTCGATGCGGTCATTGATGAGTAGGGGGACGGAGTATTTATGACATATTTCTAGGGATCGGCGGGCGATTTCGAGGAACTGAGGAAGGTGAGATAGAGGGTATAAGAAAGAGGAAGAATCGCACCTTGCCAGTGTCCGTTGCCTTTTCTCGTATTTGGACGAGAGTGACTCCACCACGGATGGACTAGACGCATACGTTTCGCGAGTGATAAAAGGGACTAGGGAGGCAGATATCTACCTCTTCCAGCGATTCGAAGTAGTCCTACAATGACACGGACTAGTTAGCGAACCGCCACAACTTTACTGCACATGTTGTTAGTTTCAGCTTATCAAACGCTTACTTTTCCTGGAGGTAGCAAGTCACGACCGGTGACAAGATACAACGAATAGTCGACATGTGGTTTTGCCATGTCGTAAAATAGTTATACGTTGAACGACGGCAGTGGGGATCGCGAGATGACTCCCGGCCGGTAAGATCGACAAGGATCGGAGTGCCGATCACCATCTTCAGCCACTCACAAGACCAAGTAACAGTGACGTCGATGTCTTTCAGTGGGCACGCCGCTGTCACCGGGTTTCAAACACTTCTTCCTGAGGCCTTGAGGCTCGACGTCGGTGCCTGGTTCCACTTCACAATATTCAAATCACAACAATCCGAATAGATAAGACACCGGAAGGTATGGAATACGAATCAAGAGTGGTTTGGGATCTTTTGGGATTATATATTGCAGTTTGTATCCTTTGGAATTTCAAGAAAATCCGAGATTAATTGCATATATCAAACATGTCCTCGGGCCCAGCTCGTACGTGGTTAGGGACCACACGATGCTATTTGATTGCATATATCACAAAGTATATGTACCTGGTGCGCGGTGGGAGTCAGAGCGACTGTCGGTCAAGATATGTTGTGCCATCACAAATCCGTTCCCATTGCAATCTTCTGACTATCAGCACATAGACGGTCGAGGATATCTAGCGCGGTCTTCAGACGTTCAAACGTTAGCATCTACCATTGGCAAGGCTTAACGAAAGCCCTACTCGGGTCCGAAGAGAACCAGAGATTTCGTCATGTTCGACCCAAGCATAGCCGAAGTCATGAACCGCGAAGGTCTAGTATACTTGGGTACTACATACGCAGAAAGGCAAACGCTCTAGAGAAGCTCCCCGTAATCGCCGCTGTCCGGCATTCATAGAGTTACACTTTAGCTAAGAGCCCGGGAGCTTTCTCAGATTCTGAAGCTTCCCCCATTCCGAAATGCCGGTGGCGTCGAAGAATCAAACCCTTCGCCGGAAAGTATGTCGTGTTGGGAACGCCGGTTGGAGGGGCGACTGGAAGGGAAGAACCTTTGTGATTTGCACAAGCAATAGAGTGTGAGAGAGTTAGGTGGGAAGGTGTGGACCACAGTCATGGGTCGATATAGCTGTAGACGACTGCGTGTTGCAGATGACCTGACAGACTGGAGCGACTGTCGGGGTAGAAAGCTTCGGGAAGCAAAACAGTTGTCAGGATGATATTGCTAAAGGAACGGTATCTGCAGCATTGGACAACAGCAACAAGAACGATCTTACGAGCGATTGTGAACCTATGGACACTCCGTTGCGGGACGGATCAGCCATGTAAGAGAAGGATTGTTGAGAACAGAGAACGTCGAGGAACGAACACTGAGACACGCGGATCAGTATGAAGATCAACCTTGACAAGGGACAGTGACATTGCAGACGGATTGATAGCATACGAAGAGAGGGAAGTGGGCACGAGTGAGGAGGGGACGTCGTAAGAGGAAATTGATGTTTTAGCAGGCCTGAGATGATGATAAACGCGTAGAGTGAACTTGTGGAGAATTTGCGTTCATCAAGCTGACGAGATGAGATGACGTGAAGCCGTGTGACCACCTAGACGACGATGATCAGGGGGCCAGTTCTGGGGAATATATATTTTCTGTACGTCTGGAATGAATCTGGGGGAGGCAAAACAGAAAATATTTGCGTTGGAGATGGCGTGGAGGGTATACCGATGGAGTCCGAAGGGGGCTTGGGAGCAAAGCCCGAGTTCTGGACACGAAAGACGGGCGGCTGGGAAAAAGGTATCAGATGGAAAGCGTGAGGAAATAGGCGGAGTTGGGTGGCGGGATATGCCGGGGGCGTGCAGTGTGAGAGAGTTGGTGGTAGTCGTCTTGGAGTGTGCCCTGGTCTACCCATATCCTGGTCTACCCACCGTCTCTGCCAGTCTCTTTGCTGCTTACTCCGTCTCTCTCTTCTTCATCCTGTCGACCCTCGCGCCAGTCTAGCCATGTCCGCCTCCGCTGGACGCAAAAAGTCCATCATCTCTTCGGCAGGCCCTGTCATCGAAGTTCCCGTTGCAAACAACACTCTTCTCAACAAGGCCGCCTCTCAGTCGACTTCCCTCTACCAGCAATGCTCTGCTCTTCGTGCTCGCTTGATGCGGGTCCAGGACTTTCCTGAATACTTCACTCTCTCTTCAAACAATGACGCCTCTTCCTCTCGCCGCTCTACCGATCCCGTCACTCAGCTCTGGGATTGCTTCGCCCTCGGCGTCCCTCTCTGCTACCTTCTCAATCTCCTACCTCCCCCGATAAATCCCGTTTCTGTCGATACCGCTTCCTTTGATCCTACCAATGACAAGACTAGAAAGCGTGCTATCGCCCAGTTCGCAATGGGTGTTCGTCAGATCGAAGGTTGCCCTACCTTCACCGTGACGGATCTGTGGGACCGGAGTTCTACTGATGGATTCGTCAAGGTGCGTTCCTTGACCATATTCAGGCTCATGTAGATTCCTTACACTGGGCGTTGCTTTAGGTCGTCAACATCGTCTCAACGGTTGTCGATAATATTCCTGACAATCTCTTCACTGAGTCGCCTCCCTCATCACCGCCAACTGAGTTCTCGGCGAAGGACTCGAGCGACTCACTCCCTACGGAGCTCTCGAATGGTGCTGGACCCATGGATCAGCATCCTGGAGCTAACGTAACAAAGGAATTACTGTACACTGAACGCAAATACGTGCAGGATCTGGAAACTATGCAGGTCCGTTTTCAGCTGATTTCTTGTATTTCATCCCATGACTCATAATATCACGCAGTCGTACTCGAATGCGCTTTCACAAAGCAATACGATTGATTTGGACACGATCCATCTACTGTTCCCTAATCTCAACAAGCTGCTCAACTTCCAACGTCGATTTCTTATCAAGATGGAAAGTATCGCTGAATTCCCTTGGATGGAGCGTCGATGGGGCAGTGCCTTCACAGAATTCGTGAGTACATTCCTCCTGCTAATAGCTAGACAAGCTCATGACTGGATCCGGTGCTTCCGTTTGTCGTCTTGTTTGCTTTTGTTTGGCTTTCTGCCATTCTCTCTTCGGACCCTCTCTGGAACAATAGGAAGAAGAATTTGCAGTGTACGAGTCCTATTGTGCCAACTACACCAACGCCAGCGAGATCCTCCTCCAGGAGGAAAATAATCTGATGGTGAGCTTTTTTTCGAGCCCCCGTTTTTCTTTTTCCTACGAAGTGCCCCATATGGAAACTCAACCAAACACCTTTCACAGGCGCTGGATGGCATGCTCAATGTCAAGTCTGAACTTCCGGCGTTCCTCATTAAGCCCGTGCAGCGTGTATGCAAATATCCGTTACTTCTTGACGTGAGTAATGAAACTCTAACCACGCTGGCAAACTCCGTCTGACTGACCTTTTACCATTCCTTCAGTCTCTAATCAAGGCGGTCATGAACACGGAATATGCACATCTCGACGAACTCAAGCAGGGTCTTGCTGCGGCGAAGCGTATCACGGACAAAGTGAACGAGGAGCAAAGGCGGGCAGAGAACAGAGCAACCGTCAAGAACCTCGAAGGTCGTGTGGAAGACTGGAAAGGCCACCATATCTCCAACTTTGGCACCCTCCTCCTCGATGATATCTTTACCGTCACGAAGTCAGACATGGACAGGGAGTACCACGTCTTCTTGTTCGAGAAGATCATCTTGTGCTGCAAGGAGTACATTCCGTCTGCCAACGGCAAGAAGGTGGGCAAGAGCAATTCTATACTCAAGAAGCAAGGCTCTCCGTCGCCTCTCAACCTTTCTGGCCCTAGTGGATCCAAGAAGAAGAACACTCCTTTACTTCTCAAAGGCCGGATCTTCCTTAATAATGTCACTAGCGCGGTTCCCAAAATTAATGCAGGTCAGCATACACATGTCTCATTTTACCCTTTCATTGAATGCTGATGTCATATCCGTTACTAGGTCAATACTCTCTAGCCGTATATTGGAAAGGGGATGATGATCTCGAATTCTTTACCTTACGTTGCCGTAATGAGGAGCAACTGCGACTCTGGGAACATTCACTTGTTCGTCTAATCGCAGACGTCACTGCCCGGCGCACGTCAGACAGAACTGCACAATACCGCGCAGCAATCCCAACGCAATTGCCTAATAGTACCAGCCCTGCGCCAGCCGCACGCCAGGTACCGTTCCAATACGGCGCACCTTCGGAACGCGCCCTCAATGAACGTACAATGTCGATGTTCTCACAAGCTACATCATATAGCGCCCCTCCCTCCTCACATCCTGGCCCCCGAAGCGCACGGTACACCACGTTGTCACACTCATCGCATGCATCGCAGAACTACGATGAACAATCACTAGCGTCGTCTGCTTCAACTGGGCAATTCCATCAGGGACCACAAGGATATCCTCCGCACAATGGTTTCGACGTCGACCCGGAAGATGATTATGAAGACTATCCGCCAGCATCAAGTGTACCTCAGTCAGGTCGTGGAACACCCGTTGGCAGCCGGAAGTCAAATGGTTTGGGAATGGACTCATATCACTATCAGAGACAGAGCCATGGCGTCTCACCTATAGCTATCAGCGCCTTGTCAACGACACCGACTCAAACACCGCTTTCCGGCCGACCATCGATCTCTCGAGCATCTGGTATCTCAGAAGCAAGCTTTGGTCCTGGTGTACCTCAACGACCCAATGCCCTCCGAAGCCAATTCAGTTCCACCAGGCTTCGAGGTGACTTCCGACAAGACGTGCGCTCAAGTGGGCCTAGCCCTCAACCGGGCGCTGCTCACCCAACTCCTGCTCGTTCTCGTAGTGCTAGTCAGCCAAGTGCATATGTGCCGAGACAAGTGCCACCGCCGTTACCAACAACACCATGGGCAGAGCGATCGCAGGGTTCTCATCCGGACAGCAGACGAGGCAGTGGGTCGAGTCAATCGACAGTCCCCGATAGTTCGGATTATTCTCCGCATAGTGGCTCCCCGATCACGCCCTACGGATCGAGCGAATCGTCATTGGCAGGTGCACATGGCCGATCTTCACAACAGCAGCATCATTTCGACAAAGTCGTCACTTCGGCGGCCGAGCAATTATCGTTGTCGGCACCGGTCAAGGTGAAGGTCCACTTCCATGAGGACATCTTTGTGATCCAGGTACCGTCATCAACCGAATACGACGAGCTCGTGGAGCGAGTAGGAAAGAAGATCAGACTTTGTGGACCGAGACGCGATGATGGACCCTTGCGAGTTAAATACCGAGACGAAGATGGCGATCTCGTGTCATTAGGATCGACAGAAGATGTCCAAATGGCATTCGAGTCGTTCCAAGGAAAGCAAGTAACACTATTCGTTCAATGAACACTCCGTCACCCCCACCATCATCTCTGTCTGTCGTCCTACGGCCACATCCTAGTCCCTTTCATCTGTCTATGTCCCGTCATGTGTCATACTCACCCTCGGAGCGCTCTCATTGCTGATTTGGTTCAGGTCTACTACTTCTCTCGTCGACACTATCCTTATAACGTACCAGGAATCCACTGCGCACAATTTTCTTTTTTGACTTGAAGGCAAACAATCTCAATTCTGTATTACGACCTCGATCACGTCTCCTTTGCGCTCGACTCTTTTTCTACCTCCCCTTCTCAAATACTGCCAGACTACTTTATACTCTACAACCGCCCGTCGACTTCCGCCGCCTATTGGGTCTCCTTGCGAGACAATGCCAACTCATGAATCACTCCTTCGCCCTTCCATCTCTTTTCTACGACATGGCACCCTCCTTTTCTCATCCTCTCCTCCTCTCTTACTTCCGTACCGTATATCTCCCCATCATCTAAGTTGTCGGGTTGTTTGTGTGTATGCCCTTTCCGTTTCTCCCCCCTACTTTCCTCTTCAATTCGTGACTTCTCCTTAAGCCCTTATCCCTCATTTACTCCGACTTTGGTGTGTCCCTCACCAGACAGTTGATTCGCGGATTTTCTTTACCTTTTCAAGCCGTAGTCAAGGTTTCACGCAGAGATGGGGTGACGGATCAGTCAAAGTGTTCATATGTTCCTACTTTCCTTTTTCTTTCCGTCTTTTCTTCTTTTCTTTCTGAGTCATTTTCTGATCACCTACCCCGCTGTCGTGTACGATTTTTACTATAGACTCCCTCTGCATGGTATGTTTTAGGCTTCTCTGGAATCATATATTATTCACTCTGGTCATGTGTATATATGTGTGCGTTTGCAATCTCGAACCAAGAATGCAATTTTCGAACTTGGGCATGGTGTGAAGTATAAATTCGTTTCTATCTTTCGTTTTGCGATCTCACAGCGACTTGCTCTTCCGGTGCCCCTTTTTTCGTGTGTCCTGGATGCATCATGTATTCGTCGAAATCAAAGTTATGTCCAATTTCATTATTGTGTTTGAACAATACGTCGGAACTGTCATATTCACTTACTGAACCCGTCGATAATCCCGAAATACGCGGGTTTAATTTGCAGATCCTGTGGAACTACCATTAGCAATACAACACAAATAGTTCTCCATATGCAACTCACATCATCCCAAGGGCAGGCATCGCCCTCACCAGCGAATGATCCAGGAACCCACGAGTACTTATCCGTGAAATCCCAGATCGTAATCCCAATGCAACCCTTCACCTCGTTGCACGCAGAGATGATAGTCTCGTAATCTTTTTTCTGCTGAGCCAGCAGAGCGGGCGTCTCGGGCAATGTCATGCGAATGTCAAGTTCGGTGAGCGCAACCTCTATGCCGAGCTTCGTAAACGCTTCGAGGTTTTCCTTGATGTTCACAGGAAGCTCGCCGACGACCAAGTGTGATTGAATACCGAGACCGTGGATCGGGACGCCTTCCTTCTTCAGAGTTTCGATAAGGTTCTGGTAGGCGGTGGACTTTGGACCGGGACCTTCAATATTGAAGTCATTGGCATAGAGTTTGGCGAAAGGGTCTGCAGCGTGAGCGGCATGGAAAGCAGTGGCAATGTACTTGGTGCCTGACGAGTTGAAGAATACATCTTCACGGAAGGTCCCGTCGTCGTTGATAACCTCTGAGACTATGAATTAGCTTCGAAAGAAAACTTAATCTCCACTGAAATTTACCGTTGATGACATCCCAAGAATCTTATGAAGTGGCATTTAATTCAATCGTGATAAGAATATTCACAAACTCGTTGCACCTACATCTGCGTGGAAAGACCTTAGCTTAGGACACCAACTACTCATGCAAACGGAGGAACTTACATTTGTCCACGGTATCGCCCAACAAGCGTACCACAATGTCGTCGCACGACAGACAAAATCTCAGACTCGGTAAATGTCCCATTGGCAACCCAATCTGGTAGCTGATTGTGCCATACGCAGTTATGTCCTGAGGTTAAACAAGCACTCCAGTTCCCAGTCGGCGGATAAGGTGGGAAAGGGCATACCACGAAGAATTTGACCATGCGTTTTTGCGAATTGGACAATTTGGTCAGCGTCGTCGAACGTGAACTCTCCCGGCGATGGCTCTGTATTCTCCTAGTTGATGATAAGAAACGCTGTACAAATCGATTGAGTATTTGAAACTTAACCCATTTCATACTATTAGCCGCAGTGATCTGCCCAAACATTTTGTTGTTTCGTATAATATCGCGGTACGCAGTATCATTCACGAACTCGACAGTGTTTGTCGCTGTGCCAAAATACAACTTACGATGTTGTTTTGCAATGGTGTTCAGTGGTATCGAGGTTATGTCAGGAGCGCATGCGGCGAGTGAGACGAGTGGCAAGAGGACGAAGAAACTGAGCATGAACATAGTGGCGTTCTGTCTCCTGAAAGGTGAAAAGATGCTGAGCAGAATCCATGAGGAGCGATTTTATACCCATCCGTAATAGATACAATGCAGGCAGCGGACCTCCATAAGAATTGCGCGGTTGGGATCCAAGAGTCCGCAGGCCATAGAAATAGTTCGCGTCCCTTGCCGTAGCATCCCGCTCATGTGTTGATGCGTCCGCTATTAATGCAGGCGGAAAAACATTCTACCTCGTTCAAGAGCGAAGGACGAGGTGTATGTACGACTCATGACCAGACCTAGTCACAGAAGCACGAAAGCGAGCAGTTAGGATGGCGTTCTGGCTTTAAATTGATATAAATTGTCCCACAGTTTTCAAGCCAATTGGTTGCTTTGAGGGATAGCTCTTCTTAAATTAGAACCAATTTTCTACATTCGTGACGGCATGGAAGACGAGTATCATATACCGACGAGGTCGTTCGTGCCAGACCATTGTAAGAAACGATGCCATCTTCCGATGATTTACCGAATTGTAATTCTTAGTACCTGCGCGATGCGGGGAACGTTACTTACAAGATTTATTGGTTGAGAAATCGATGAACTGGTAGCAGTGATTCACATAAGTCGATCTAGCATGTTGCTATGATTTGAGGTTGTACATGGCTATAGTTGTCTGCTGTTGATACGCATTGGTTGACATCAAGAATATGTTCAATACATTTGTCATCGTGAGTACCTCGGGACTGCGATATTTCACTTCCTGAATCCGTCAATAATCCCGAAATACGCGGGTTTGATTTGAAGATTCTATAAAACCACATTAGCGACGCAAATAGTTCTCAATGTGTGACTCACGTCGTCCCAAGGGCAAGCGTTACCCTCCCCAGCGAATGATCTAGGAATCCACGAGTACTTATCCGTGAAATCCCACACCGTAACCCCAATGCACCCCTTCACCTCATTACATGCAGATATAATAGTTTCGTAATCCTTCTTCTGCTGAGCGAGTAAAGAGGGCGTCTCAGGCAATGTCATACGAATGTCAAGTTCAGTGATAGCAACTTCTATGCCGAGCTTCGTAAACGCTTCGAGGTTTTCCTTGATGTTCACAGGAAGCTCGCCGACAACCAAGTGTGATTGAATACCGAGACCCTGAATCGGGACACCTTCCTTCTTCAAGTCTTTGATAAGGTTCCGATAGGCTGTGGACTTTGGACCGGGACCTTCAATATTGAAGTCATTGGCATAGAGTTTGGCGAAAGGGTCTGCAGCGCGGGCGGTGTGAAAGGCAGTTGCGATATATTTGGTGCCTGACGAGTTGAAGAACAGAGTCTCCCGGAAGGTCCCATCATCGTTGATAACCTCTGGAACACTGGATCAGCTTCAACAAAGAACTCGATCTCTACCGAAACTTACCGTTGACGACGTCCCAAGAATCTTATGAAGCACGTTCATTCAAATGTGGTAGAAATGTTCGTGAGCTGATTTGTACTTACAGCTACATGGATCGGACTTGGGTTAGAGTAGCAGTTATTCATGCAAGACGGAAGGAGCTCACATTTGTCCCCGGTAACGTCCAACAAGTGTGCCACAATGTCGTTGCACGACCGATAAGATCTCGGACTCGGTAAATGTTCCATTCAAAACCCAATCTGGGAGATGATTGTGCCATACACAGTTATGTCCTGAGATAAAAATCAAAGACATTCTAATTGCGGACAAGATGAAAACAGGCTTACCGCGAAGAATTTGACCATTTGTCTTCGCGAATTGGACAACTTGGTCAGCGTCGTCAAATGTAAACACTCCTGGAAACGGCTCTGTACTTCCCTAGTTCATTAGAGGGATGATAAACATTACAGAAACTGGTTGAGCCTTTTGAGGACTGACCCATTTCATACTATTAGCAGCCGTGATCTGCCCAAACATTCTGTTGTTTTGTAGGATATCCCGGTACGCAGTATCGTTCACAAACTCGACATTGTTTGTGGCTGATCCAAAATACAACTTACGATGTTGTTTTGCTATGGTATTCAGCGATGGCATCGATGTCACGTTAGGAGCACATACAGCGAGTGCGATGAGCGGGAACAGGACCGATAGGTAGAGCGTGAACATAGCGGTGTTCTATCTCCTGCAAAGTAAGAGACTATGGAGCCTGAACCGTGAGGAGTGATTTTATATGCACCCATGGTGGATACGATGCAGGCAACGGTCCTCCATAAGGATAGCGCGGTTGGCATCCAGGAGTCTGCAGATCATAGAAGTGGTATTCATCCTTGCAAATTTGCCGTAGCATCCCGCTCATGTGGTGATGTGTTCGCTATTAATGCAGTCGGCAGAATATTCTACCTCGTTCAAGAGTAAAAGACGGGGAGCATGTACGACTCATGACCAGACCTAGTCACAGAAGCAAGAAAGTAAGCAGTTAAGTCGGTGTTCTGGCTTTAAATTGATATAAATTGTCTCACAGTAGCAGCTGTCATGTTCTCGAGGATGATCACATTGAGGGATGGTAGCCCTTCCTAAATTGTGGACTAGAGCACTACCATAGCCTTGCACTGAGCGTGAATGGCTCAACATGAGCTCAGGTTCCTCTACGGATTAAGTACATTGCGATTAAACTCTTACATTCGAGGCTGCGTGGAAGACGAGTATATACTGGTGACCGCAAGGTGACCGAGATAGTAGTTCCAGCTCAGTCGATGGAGGGCCGTTAATCAAGTAGGAAATAACGCCATTCTTCCGATGTTTAGCCGAATTGTAATTGACGCGGACCGCGTTCTCTTTGCTCATGATCAACGTTTCATTTCGATCCAGCAGATTGTGCAGGATAACTCAACAACATGTCTGTCAGGACTTACGCCGACACGCTTGCATCTGACATCGAATCGCTCTCCGGCAATGCGCCAAAGGCTTGGTGAGTTTAATGCTGCCCAGCAGGTTCATCGATATCGACACTTCCTTACAACTCTTTGTGCTCAGGAGTCCCTATGGTAAGTAATCGCTATGCGCCTATATCATACCATAATGCTACCGTGCTCCATTTATCTAGGTCTAGATCCAATGGTTTCCGTTCCGAAGCGTCGTAAAACCGAAGGACTGAACGCCCGCTTCGACCGGATGATCGAGACAGTGAATGTGGTACATCGCTCTTCAGTCGATGCAATAAAACAGTCTCGTCGCCGTCGTGCTGCCTCGTCCGCAAGCGGGTCTTCTTCCACTGCTAGTTATGACATACCGAAGACACCAGTAGACACATATCTCGGTCACCATGAAGGAAGATTTGGCCAGAACGTTTCCCTCGCCACCAAAACCCAGCGTTCGTCACCTGAATGGGATGCTGCTGCATCTTTCTTTGGCTCATCATCAGTTGCTCATAAGGAACCTGTTCCCGATTGGCTCTGCGAAACGGTTTCAACCCTCAATAGCGATCATCCGCTTCGCGCGATGATACCCCTACCACATATTATCAATCAAACATTGCAGTCTCCTTTTCGTGCAGAGAGTCACGCTCTTTCTGGTCCTGAATCCATACCCCGTAATGCGGAAATGGACGATCACATATTCGCTTTCAGACCACCAGCTGCCTCGCACCCATCGCAACCTCATCCTCATCATGAAACCATCATGAGTCCATATACGTCCGGACTAGACGTCGCTGGTACTGACCGCTTTGAACCTAGCCTAAATACTGACATGCCCTACCTTGTCGCTGCCAAAAATGTACTGGAAAATTCACTCGATGCTCGCACCTTCATTCCTGCTCCTTTCACAACTCCTGGTCCCGTGTCTGCTCTCTCTAGCTTTTCCACACCCCTGGCTTTACCACACGCTTTGGATCTTGAAACACTAAAGTCCCCTGGTCTTCTTTGGTATCAAAAGGAGCATCCTGACGTCAAACCCTTCTCTGTTCCTGGACCTGTTGTTTCTACTATACCTGCTTCACCAATAATCGCTAATAGCCGCATACAACCACAATCTACTCCATCAGTTCATTCTACACGCTTTCTAGATCGTTCATTTGACTGGGTCCCGGACCAAGATTCCGACCCTGAGCAGTACTCACTCTCTGACATTCTTCGGTCATCCTCTCCTGCCCCTCTGCCCATCGACGTTTCTCGTTCACCTTCTCCCAATGCAAGAGCGCTCGCCTCACAGAATGACTATCCGGCTGATGGACCTGGGTCAGTATATGCGTGCACATTAAATCGTAAAGAAAGCCCCAACGCGTCCTCGAACGGAGGAAATGCCTTTCCGTCCCAATTGCACACGCCTATATCACCAGGAGCACCCCTGGTTACACCGCATCCTCCTAGGGCGCCTGCCTTCAAAGTGTACTTCGACGATCCTGTTGAGGATCCTAGCGACCCATCGTCCGATTCTTTGGAGAGATCTAACTATGAACTTGATTTGGATTATGGTTCCCTGGATTTCAAATGGAAAAGATTCGACCCCGCCGGACTTCCTGAAGAGGTCGGCATACATACGGACGCGCCGATGAACTTCTGGGCAAGACAGGCGGAGGAAAGCGACGACCCAAACCACGTGGGAATGGAACGTCCACTGCCAGTATCTCCCCGTACACCTGACCGTACGTGTGTTGTCGCGTCACCATCAGGTGAACGCCCATTCACCGCCAACGACGCGAGCTCCTCTCAGTTTGATATTGAACGACTTGAACGTAGCGATGTTTCCTGGATTCTTCCGCTGCATGGTGCCAAGGCGATCAAGTCCCGAAACCAGGCGCATATACCAACAAGGGATGATATGGACGAGATCTCTCAGGGTGGCGATGATCGACGCAAGTCTGTGAAGATTATAGAATTCGCTCCTGCGCCCGGAATTTACGTCTCTCCTCTCCGCAACCAGAAGGGCAGAGATGGTATTGAGCCTCAAACGGTTTCGAGATCTGTTGAGGACGCTCCGTCAAAGACCGTTGAGGATGCCAGCGTCTCCAAGGATCCGTGTACACCAATCCAACGGGTTCGGCCAGTAAGCAAAGCTATTTCTTTGTCGTACTCTCGAGTACTGATAAATCTGTAGACTAGTGACCTTAGTGTTGCTGACCGTTCGCGCAAGACTGTCTCAAACTCAAATAAAATCACTCTACACTCTGCTGCACAGCAATCCGAAGTAGGCCAAGGGAAGCAACGCGATCTGAAGGATGAGAATAAGAATGGTGTTGATGATCCTATAGAGGAAATAGTGGGCCCATCGCAAAGTCAAGAGTCGAATGACAGCATTGAATCATGGACAGCCATTGCCTCCTAGTGTCGGAGTCATTTTGAGTACATCTTGTGTACAGTGACTCCCGTTTCTGATCACATCTTGACACAGGCTCCTGGTATGATCATGCTTGGCATCTCTGTTTAAGTGGGTTTGGTCAGGGGGGAAATGGAAAGATTGGATCACTTGACGTATTCTCTTCGTACATCGGTGAGCGGTCTGTCGGCGCTCCCTTCGCGGTGCTCTTTGGCCGATGCGTCGGCTTTCAGATCTACGAGAGTCTAACTGTGGTGATGATGGAAACGTCTGGATTCAGTTGCAGTTGCTTCCAGGCTTGTATTAGCAGGATTTGTGAGATGTGCACATCAATTTTTTTGATTCTACTCGATCATGAGCGAAGGCGCTTTACTGAACGCCTTATGCTTCCGATTGCCTCTCTGATGTTTCGGGAAAGGTTGTAGAGTCCTATAGCCTTCGGGCTCAGCTAGTGTTCACACAGTCTAGCACTTGACCTTCGGCTGGCTGAGGAGCCATTTTACATTTTGCGGCGAGAAGTCGAGTTCCTCTGTATACACATCAAGGGACGTGTCGCGCTCATTGCTCTTGATGATACTTTACATTTCCTTCCCATCATAGATCACGAAATTAGGAACAAACTTGCATGGTTACATTGCATCCTGGGCGCGATATCCTACAGGTTGAGTTGTATGATTCGCACACACTGCCTCACCGTTGGGCTTCACTGGGCTCCTAGGTCGCAACATGTTTCACACTGATGTCTAGAATGGATATACGCTAACCCCGTTCGAAACTTTTGCCAAGCATGCACTGGTTTCACCACCGGTGAGTCCTATAAGAGAGTGTCTCTCATTTCTTGTTATCCCCAGCTGCTCAGCTCCTTCATTCAGCCAATTTTTCTTCGGACTCAGGCACTGGCTGGTAAGTGGAGGATGCAATCCTCATCCTCTCGAAGAGAACAATTCTGATCTCAGTATTTACAGCCGAGCCTTTCTTCGATTCACGTCTTTCACCAGGTTCAAGTTTCTACTTTTCACGATTACTACACAAGTTTCTTCTTAATCCACACAATCCTTACGATATGCGTTACTCTACCGTCATCGCTCTCTCCCTCGTTGCCACGGCTGGTCCTTCGTTGGCTATCCCCCTCTCGTAAGTTGAGTTTGCTTAGATGAATATATTCATTCATTAACGAAACACTGCGGTATTAGTAACAGTGGATATGCTCGCGAACTACTCTCCCGCCAGCCTCAGTCGCAAACTCAAGAAGTTGATCAGTCTGGCGCGTTGCGCCTAGGTGACTTCCTTCCCCTCATTGGTCCAATTGTCGACACCATCTTCGGAAACCAGCGCCGCGATTTGAACGAGATTTCTGCGCGCGAGTTCGTCGACGCCCTTGTAGCCCGTCAGGCTCAAGGCGACGATGAGTCTGGCGCTGGCCTCTTCGATTTCATTCCCATCTTCGGGCCAATCATTGAGAAATTCTTTGGAGGCGGAGCCCAGCGTCGTGATCTCAACGATATTTATGTCCGCGAGTTTGTTGACGCACTCGTTGCCCGCCAGGAACAAAGTGACGAGGAATCCGGTGCCGGCCTCTTCAGTTTTATCCCTTTGCTAGTGAACACTCTTTTCGGCCGAGATCTTAACGAAGTCTCTGCTCGTGAGTTCGTCGATGAACTTGTTGCTCGTCAAGCTCAGGGCGATGATGAGTCCGGTGCCGGTCTTTTCGATTTCATTCCCATCTTTGGGCCAATCATCGAGAAATTCCTTGGCGGTGGAGCCCAGCGCCGAGACCTCAACGAATTGTCTGCCCGTGACTTTGTTGACGCACTCATCGCCCGCCAGGAACAAGGAGACGAGGAGTCCGGTGCCGGCCTCTTCAGCTTCATCCCCTTGATCGTGAACACCCTATTTGGTCGAGACCTTAACGAAGTCACTGCTCGAGAGTTTGTTGACACTCTTGTTGCCCGTGGAGATCAGGCCGTTGGTGACGAGTCCGGTGCTCTCCGCTTGGGCGATTTCCTTCCATTGTTGGGCCCTATTGTTGATACTATCTTCGGTGGAGGTAACCAACGCCGTGACTTCAGCGACCTCGAAGCTCGCGAGTTCGTTGAAGCCTTGCTCGCTCGTGAAGAGCAAGGTGTTGATGCATCTGGTGCTCTCCGCCTGGGTGATTTCATTCCCCTCATAGGCCCCCTTATCGACCACATCTTGGGAGGTGGGAATCAGGCTCAGCGTCGTGATCTGCACGAATTTGTTGCGCGGGAAGAGACTGTGGCGCGGAGCCTTAACGAGTTGGATTAAGAAGTAACGACCATGACGCTCATTATTACTTGTATACGAGTGCTGTGCACTGGTAATGAGTTCTCTTCTCTTAATAGTTATAGTAGTCGTGTAATTTGTAGGTACGGTAGTTCGAACTGAATTGGCTGAGTGCTGCATATAAGACACTGGTGTGAAATCTGAGTGGACTTTCTAATCTAAGTTACTAAGAATGTTGTCGCACACTTCACCAGCACAACGAAGTTTGAACAGTCAATTGCGGTGGCCAGTAAGCTTGCAAGGTAAAACGTGCACCGAATTGTCCGAGGTATATACATGAGATGGGGAGAATGTAACTAGGTGGATTGTAAGGTATACCCAAGCTAAAAGCGAACACAACAATGGCACAGCAAGAACGATAACAATTTCTAAAACGAAACCCAGCCAAATAGACATCACCACACACTCCAATTACCAACCCACATCACCATGGTCAAACGGGGAGACTCTCACACCCGTCTCTCCCTTGATTTTGGTCACGCGGAACCTCTGGAGCTCATAACGTTCATATGACGCGGCAGCTAGGCGCATAGCGCGAACGTGGTGTGGTCGGGAGTTGGCAGCGATAGCATGCTGTCTGGACTGCCAGATGCAAGTGGCAAGGTTAAGACCCGTCACTGGGTGTGGGATTCCGTACCAGTAGAGGATTAACTATAGACACAGTCTCATGTCAGTTCTGTATTCAGATAGAAGATGATACGAGATGATAACACACCCCGCCATTCTGGACGGCCTCTTCATGAGCTTGCTTATCCGCTTCGTAGAGCGCTAAGAATCATGTGAAGAAACATGTCAACAACGGGAAAACCTATATGATCGCGATGTGCGACTAGAAATAGAATGGGACTTACGTCCGCCGTCGCTGCCGTCCTTGCGCTTACTTCTGAAGACGACACAATACCACTCCCGCTCTGAGTCTTCCGGCAGAACAAGCTCATGCCAGTTGAAAGCCTGTTCGTAGGGAGTTATCGCATACTCTCGGGTGACGGGTTGGAAGTTATGTAAGGCTTTGTGCAAGGCCAAAGAAGCTGGGTCGATATCTGGAAGGCGGGTTTCAGTATTGAGGGGACGCCTCTCCTGATCGGCAGGTATGGGTGGGATTTTGTAGTCGTATTTACGAGGTAAAGACGACAGCAAAGGTGGGAGGTACAAGATTGGAGCGGCAGGAGCCGTTAGAGAAGTCTTGTCAAAGTCTGGGAGGTGATGCGGGTCATTGGTGGATGTCAGGTTCCCCAAGGGAGAAAATGAAGGTGGTGCAGATGCGGATTCTTCGCCAGAGGGTGGCTCGAAATCGGGATGACTTTTGTTCTCGTACTCGTACACAGGGTCTGGGACAGACGAGGGGGCAAGGACGGCGACCCGAGCCATGCTAGGAGAAAAGTGGCAGCCTGGAGTTAAAGTTGCCTATAGAAGTGAGGAAGAAGACGGGTTGCAAGTTGGGCGACGAGTCACAGATTTATAGCTTTGCTGACAGCATGAGACTCAAAATCACCTCATGCCACGGACGAAACCTTAAAGTTAACACAGAGAATGCACACCATAGTGATGCAAGCCAGTCAAACCGGAGATCGGTGAACAGCCCTCTTTGCAGGCAAGTATGGCGTGCCATTATGCCACGGCTTGCTCAGCGATTGCGCAACGGCGAATTTGTCCTCGATACTACTCCACGCACATTAACGATATTATCCTCGGAATTGTTTTGGGTCCCAAAGCAACTATAAACCTGTAAATCGATGCGTGAATTCTGAAAAACAGCTTGAGACAGGAATAGCTACGGCGAAACGTCCGCCATTCTGTAATAAGGACCGAGCGAAGCCAGCGACCATGATCATGGTCATACTTTTCCGTAAATATTCCGCCATTGACATCCTACCGATAACATGCCTAGCACAACCGTGAACGGTGAGAGAAGGAAGGAGAAGACTATTGGTTGTGATCCCGAGAGTAGATAGCAAAGATGGAGAGATTCTGCTACCGGCCAGCCGGCCCCTCTGTCTCCGCCTCTGCGTGGGCTGCCGTCGACTATCAACCTCGTTCTGTACTTCAACTATGGCCGCTGCTCGCAAGTCTGCGGACCACACTCTTTATCATCTTGCACCGAGGGGCTTTTGGAAGAAATTCCGTACGTTATACTTCAGTATCCTGCATGAAATCTTGCTAACATATTGCCCTATTTCACCAGGCGATGCTGTCGTCGTAAGCCCAGATATCTCCAGTGGTTTGCCCATTGCTGGAGTCCACAGATGGCCACCACCGGGCTCACGGCCAGAGAGATATGCTACACCCGCGACGAAAGGTAGGAAGCCCACACTGCCGTGATTCTCTCGCCTGACAACTGTGCTTTAGCATCTGATCCAGCTCAGAATCCATACTGGAAACGAGACGTTCGCAGGGCTTATCCTCAGATCTCTGTTGTCACTCAGGACGGACTTGCGTCCCTGCTAATAGCACACGCAGAAGCACCTGCGTGAGTTTTATTCCTTCGTTCATTCGATCGCAGGCTAACTCTTTGCAGTGTTGCTCCGCCTGCTGAGGGTGACAAGGCTGGTGTCCCTGCGCCCAAGAAGGAGGCTGTTGACTTGACCGCCGCCATTGCTACCATTTCCTCAGCGAGAAAGGCTTATTCAGAATCCAACCTACCACCAAAGGTACCTACTCCTTTCAAGCGTTGGATACCGGAGCGAGCCCCAGATGCCCCTCACGATCCCACTGCATACTGGCCCATGTTGCTTGTCAAATAGCCTTGTAATAGAACAACACTTTCCTCAGTCGTACTACTGATATATTCACTAATGTCTGAGTTCTCCTTGGCTGATTACCGTGAATATTTCGTGACTGGATATCGAGTGAAGCTGTCTATTCGTTACCGCATACTGAGACACGAATGTTTGCATCTCTAGCTACTCTGCCTCAGGGAGACTACGTCTATGTTTCAAAGTTTATTAAATAATGTCCGACAGATTAAGTTGAGTTCAAGTGCGATGCCATATTGAAATTCAAGAGCGCATTCGCTCACCACAAACATCCGCAAATACCACTTTCTGAATACCAATGTCCACTCCTTATGTACCCCCAATAGCCCTAGCAGGCTCTACACCAGAACAACAAGCAGCAGCGTTTGCTTCCGATGAACGTATTCACTTTGATAGGACCTCTGGAACATGGAAATTTGAGGATGATGATGGCCACGAGTTAGAGTACGATGTGACAAAAGGGGCATGGATACCTCTGGTGCGTCCACATTTTCACTCGGAAGTATACATCGTATCCTGAACTCGATATGCCATTCATAGGTCGATGAGGACCTTGTGAAAGCCCAACAAGCCGCGTACAGCATTGCCGGTGTAGACGAAGAGGTAAGCCTCCTCTCACCCCACGGCTTCTGCTTTCTCTGTCAACTAAAGTCTCACCGCCGTACAGACACCTGCAGCACCCGTCCTCAAGCGCGAAAGTAAAAAACGTAAGGCACCGGAGGACTACACTTCTAGCACACTAGGGATAGATACCGCACCACCTGCAAACAAACGAGGCAAGAAGGGCGGCGCAAATGACAAACAACATGAACGCAAGTCCAAGAACACTGCTGTCTATGTGACTGGTCTTCCCCTAGACACAGAACATGATGAACTTGTCGAACGGTTTAGCAAGTGTGGACTGATCGAAGAAGATGACCAGGGTGAGCCGAAAGTCAAGATGTATGCAAGAGAGGATGGGACGTTCAGTGGGGAAGCGTTGGTGGTGTACTTTAAGGAGGAGAGTGTGATGTTGGCCCTGAATATCCTGGATGATGCGGAATTGAGGTTGGGTGATCCTTCGACAAAAATGAGCGTGCAGAAAGCAGCGTTTGGACACAAGCACGAGGCAGGGGCTCAGGAAGGTAATTCTGAAGCGAAACTCAGAAAAGTAGTGGATAAGAAGAAGGCGACCAAGAGAATTGGGAAGATGCAGAAGTGAGTTTTGTCAGTATGTTTATATCTCACAGCCCCGTTGACAAATAAGCTATGCAGGAAACTTGGAGAATGGGATGACGATGACGGTTTCGGTCCTGCCATCACTGAAGAGGATAAACTACCAGTCTCAAACAAGAACAGTCGTGTAGTAGTGCTCAAGCACATGTTCACGCTGGACGCTCTTGAAAAGGATGCGTCATTACTTCTTGACCTCAAAGAAGACGTCCGTGACGAGGCCTCAACTCTAGGAGAAGTCACGAATGTATCCCTATACGACGTAAGTAGGGGTTACTCCTGCTGTTCGAGAACGCTTCCCCTCATATACGTGATTTTACCCTACAGAAAGAGCCCGATGGTGTAATGACTGTCAAGTTTCGAGATCCTTTGAGTGCACAAGCATGCGTACTAGTAAGTAGAAGCGTCTGATTAAATGTTTCCAAGTCTGACTCCCTATACAGAAGATGAATGGTCGGTTTTTCGACGGTCGTCGGGTTGAAGCTTCATTATATGCGGGCAAACAGCGATTCAGACGAAGCGGTGTTAGCGAAGAGGTTGAGGGAGAAGGCGATGAAGCAGAGAAGAAACGATTGGATGACTTCGCTCAGTGGCTTATGCACGAAGGAGATTGAATGTAGTCGCTTATCTTGAGTGCTCATCTGGGTATCACTTGCTTTTATGATCATCGGGAAACTGCTGTGTGTATACAGCACTCCATTCTATTGTACACTCTGTACATGTCATAACTATCACAGCGAGCAAAGCAGTAACGCAACCAAAAACGTCCATGTCCCTCCAAAAGCCCCATCCCAGCCATTATCAGCAGCAAGAAAAGAACGGTTTGGTATTCACCGTCTCTAGGCGCTATAATTAGGAACGTCATTACGTCAGTTAGTGAACCACATCTATAAAGCGCGAAGACTCGTGTAAGGCTCACCTCAACGATCACCGTCCGTTTCTTGGGGCTTTCCAATGCATCAATCTGCATCCAATCCAAGTTGTTACGCCCGTCCTGCCCATGACTAGCATACCTGGCATGCATCGGTGGAGGAGACTCCATGTGCGACATCGACTTTGACATGGCAACAAGATCCTCCTCGGTGATTGACTGTGCATCTTCAGGTACAGATGGCAGACGTTCCAGTACTGGCGGAGGGGACGATAATAAGGAAGGCGCAGGAACAGACGAAGTTTCCGCTGGCAACTCCGAATCTGGTTGCACGGCTGGTTTAGGTTGTGATGACTCGCCAACGTCCATCTCTTCATCCTCAAGCACCGATTCCTCAATTCCAAGTCGTTTGAGGCCAGCCTCAACGGCATCCAAACGTTCCATGTGTTCGAGTACGGTGACCCCAGTCGTTGCAGGGTGGACGCGGGGGAACTTCGCAGAGAATGATACAGGTCGGGATACGCCAGTGAACTCCGTCGATACTCTCCGCATAGGCGGAGGGAAATCACTAGCGCTTTGACTTCGCTGTCGGCGGGGTTCACGAGGCAGAGGCACTGTTGCGATCGAAGCGTGAGGAGACGCAGTAGGTATATGTACTTGACCGGTACCGTTCACGGGACTACTAGTAGGACCTTCTTCAAGTAAAGAAGGGATGTTTTCATCTGTGAGGTCGATTTCATCATCCCATACGAGAACCTTTGTTCTTCGGGTCAGTTCCAACGGACCTGCTTTAAATCAGTACAGAGGTTTCAGCGTGATATTATAATCCAACCTTCATCCTAACGATATGCATGAGAATGAGAACGAAGGGGCACAGAAGGAATACTTACCCCATGTTTCAACGATTGAACGATGTTCCAGGCTTGGCCCTTGATCACTGCTAGTTGCCGCTGATGGTCCAATGAACAAGGCAAACTCATCAAGAAACGACTGGACGTACCCTGAACATCTTCGGATGAAAATCAGGATCAACAGCAAAAAGCTTCCTTAGTTCATACGTAGTCTCCGACCACCACGCTTTCGAGGTCAGCATGAGCAAAAAGTGGTCCCTAGTCTTCTGGCTGAAGGGCCGTCCAATGATCGTGACAGGGAGATACAACCAACCATAGGTATATGATCGCCAACCGCGTGGGTGTTGGTGAGGGAAGGAAAGAGAATTATCAATGGCGGCTATGTGAATGTGTGGTTGACGGGTGTAGGGTATCTGCGAGGTAGGAGTTCCTGGCCGAGTATATGAAGAAGGCTGGCTAGATGTTGATGGCATTTGTGGTGTGGTATTTGATGTATCCGTGCGACGTAGTTCGGTCATCAGGGGCATTTCTAGTCGTGAAGTTCGTGAAGGTGCAACATCGACCAGAGTTTTGTTGTGATCGACTTGACAGTATTTGATCATGTAGTTATCCGCGCCACGGTCAGTATTCAACATGAGGTAATCTGAAGAAGTCAGCTTCCAGTTTCATTTGTAGATATGACTAATGGACATACCAAGAATCACAAGTCTATAAGTTGTATCATGAGATTGGGGTCAAACGGAGCAAGAAAATCAGGACTTACTTCTCAAGTTCTTCACGGAAATTATCCTGCAGCGCTTGACTCCAATAAAATGCTGTGCCAGCCTGATTTTCCGTAGCATCGAATAGTACTCTTTCGTCTTCCCGGTCTTCATCTTCGTAGAAATCTTCTTCATCACCTGTCTTACCACATACAATCTTCATGGTGCCCATGAATTTCTTCGTGAAACTCCCCTTGCGGTGGCTGGAATCATCGAAGGTATCGGAAATGGCACGGCCTGGCCATGGATGTTTACGAAGGAAATCAGATGCATCTGCAGCAGAGGGCAAGTCTATATGGGGGAGGGCCATTTCGTGAATTAATGAGTTGGCTCACCAGTGTAGCCGTGCAGGAAATACTGCATGCTGCCAATCTTGTCGGGCAGAGGCTTGCCTTTCTTGGCTGCATTCCTGTCCAACCAGTCATAAAAGAATGCCTAACACCGTGCCGGAAAGTCAATAACAAGACCGAGACTACAAGGTGTTGCTAGCTTACAGGGCTCGAAAGCGAAACTAGTTCCGTGCGAGGAACAATATACAAGTTCAAGCGTCTATCGAGTAACGACGCTGCTGCTTCTGAGATATAACTGGAGCAGGGTTAATTATCCATGATAAACATGCTATGGTTAGACTCTCACCTTAGATTCGGAATAAGACAGGCTCGACCGAACGGAATGACCCAGCGGAATTGTCGGTGCAGCCACTTCGTCGTCTATGACGATGAGCAGATTAAGAACCCGAGAAAAATGAATTGTTGAAGTGGTATATTCTAGCTAACCTTAGGATTGAGGTTACCGTAAGGCTCTTCGTCCTTGGGTTTGAATACCCTGAAATATTTTAGGTATTTTCAGTATGAGTCAGAGTACCCGAGTCAGACCAACTCACGCGACGGTTTGAACGCGACCATCGATCTTCGCCCGAGCAAAATACGACCCGGAGGAACCCTTCGTGATCATCTTGGGATGAATACCATCGGCAATGGCTTCTTTGACTGCATGCACAAACCTTCTCTCGTCAGTCAGGTACAAGAGCCTTGATACAACATGTATGCTCACATATCAAAGTCCTCCTTGCTCATTGAAGGTTTATGGTCAAGGGTCTTGATCTGTAAAGTGAACGTTACTCAACTTCCCCGTTGTCTTTAGGAGCCGGGAATGTTTAGGGCGTACAGGAGCATTGTCAACCGTAAGTGCAGTCACAGGAGGGTCGAATACACTCCGCCATATCTCCTTGCGAGAGTTGTCTTCTACCTTCTTCTTCCGCTTGACTTTCTGGACGATACTCTCCGTCCATCTGTATTATATAACTTAGTCGTTAAAGGGCAGTGAACAGAGGACCTGGAAACTCACCGTTTGAACGCACTATCCAGCTTGCTCAAGTCAATGTGACCAGGGCGGTTTGGTCTCCGAAGCCCTCTGGATGGCGAGACCGGCGACAGACCCTCACCAACATCTGCTTCCTCCTCGTCTACACCCTGAGCAAGCGGTTGGTATTCCGAACGGTCTGGCATGTCAATAGACACAGTCCAGCTTGAGTATGTCCCCTAAAGTGACCGCGGCGGCCCAGGGGATATAAGTCAATAGATGGAGGTTACTGAAGAGAGCTGTACGTCAAGAATGGCACGGAGTTGTGGCACGTTGCTTCACGCTTCACGCGCTTCCCCAAAACGGTTACCGCGGTAGAGTACTTAGGCGCCTCAGGATTTAAACATTGTTTCCACTCTGGGTATTTGAAGTACTTCCATTATGGAAAAAAATTCGAAGCGGTAAAGACTACACAATACTGGCAACAATGATATATAAGGTATGTGTTATGCATGAGGCTATCAACTACGGTTTTGACCTCTAATTCCCATGTTTTGCCAAAGCGTAATAGGTAGCATTCGATGTTTGTGCCTCTCTTGCGCTCTCCGAAGTTACTCCTCGAAACAGACGTGCAAAATGCACTATATCTGCACACCGAGTTCGCGCGCTCTCATCCAGAAGGCTTCGCAGTGCAGGCTCTGGAACTCAATGATAATTTCTCGTGATAAAACAGGCTCTAGATCGTCATAAACAGCGTTTTATCCAGAGTATGTACTACGTATAGCCACCTTCATCCTTCTGGACATTGGTGTGCGCACTTTTATCGCTTCTTTCCTTCAGCTGTCTATCGGTACTCCGTTTGGTGTGCTCATTCGCCACATATGCCTTCAACTTCCTGCGAGCACCGTTCGTCAAGCACGGACATACGCTGACACAATAATGAGTACGTCACCTTTCGACTGTGCGTCTTTTGGAAATTCGAGGTCAAATCACGCATGGTGTCAGCTGAATAGAGGGTGCGTTGTATTACCTTTGTCTCAGAGTGCTTTGGCTATCACACTTAGACCGTAGACCGACGTCCGTCTTCTAGCCAGATGAACTCCATCAAGTTCCATACCGCTTCACCCTTATGTTTGTCTGACAGGAAAAATTTTACCTCCCCTACAATATTGCATTGGTTTAATGTGGTATGAAACCCCATGACCAGTCTCGGCCGCGCCGGATGCCGACTCCTCGTGCTTGCGGGATTCGCATATCCTACAAAAGCCTCATTGATATGCGTTTGTCCTTCGACATCACTTTGTCTGGTTGATGATGGGCTTCAGCACCTATTTCTCCGAGGTCGTTCGCTATCGCCATGCCTACTTTTTAGCAGCATCTGCCTCTATGGGTTCGATCTTCTATGGTTGGGATATTGGCCTTATTGGCGGCATCCTTGCAATGGCATCCTTCAAATCGTACTTCGGTCTGGACAAGATGTCGGCTTCTGAACAAGCGGATCTGAATGGCAACATCGTTGCTATCCTTCAGGGCGGCTGCTTGTATGTACCGTTATCCTTATGCTGACGGGCGTTGCCAAGGACCATTTCAGTTTCGGCGCTTTGTTTACAGGCTGCTTCTCGGGGAAATTTGGTCGCAAACCGACGCTAATGGCGTCTGGCGTCATCTACATCGTCGGAAGCTTAATCCAGTCAATCGTCGGCATTGGCATGGACCAAGCTGCGGCTCTTCGCGTTCTCTACTTCAGTCGCTTCTTAGGTGGCATTGGTGTAGGCATGGTCTCAGCTCTCGTCCCTTCCTATGTATCGGAGTGTGTTCCGAAATCAATTCGAGGTCGCTGCACCGGTATGGTTCAGCTTGCCAACAACATTGGTATCATGCTGAGCTGTGAGGCGTCTTCAACTTATTCACGGATTCGAGACGAAGCTGATACTTCTTTTATATAGTCTGGGTCAATTACTCTGCTAACAAGGACATTCCTGTTGGACATATGCAATGGCGCATACCGTTCATTGTGCAAATGGTACCAGGTATCATTTTTATCATTGCCATGGCAGTCCAACCCGAATCTCCCCGTTTCCTCGTTGAGAATGGGAAGTTAGACCAGGCTGCACGTTCCCTCGCCTCCGCATCTGGGTGCTCACCTGATGACGATAGCGTTCGAGTCACTTTGGAAGAGATCAAAGCTGACTTCGAAGGGAAGGAGCGGACACCGCTTTTTAAGCAGCTAATCATGATGGGAGAGTCACGGACAACCGCTCTTCGATGTTTCATCCCTTCCCTGGTCATGTTCTGGCAGCAAGCCACCGGCACCAACGCCATCAACTACTTCTCTCCAACGATATTTGCTAACCTCGGCATCTCAGGCACGACATCCGGACTCCTTGCTACAGGTGTGTATGGCGTTGTCAAGGTCATATCAGTTGCTCTTGTTCTTGCTTTCGCTGTAGAGGGCCTTGGACGAAAGAAGTGTTTGATCATTGGTGGGCTTGGTCAAGGCGCCATGATGCTCTGGATTGGCGGTTTCTCTGGAGTCCATCCAGAACCCACTCCCGTTCCCGCATCCTATGTCTCCATCGTTGCCGTTTATTTGTATGCCGTATTCTATTGCGTTGGTTGGGGACCTTTGCCATGGGTTGTAGCCGCAGAAGTCGCGCCAAACCATGTCCGTACGGCCGCGCTTGCTGTTGCTATTGGCGTCAACTGGCTATTCGCCTTCACTGTTTCCAAGCTTACGCCAATCATGCTCAACAAAATCACGTATGGAACATATCTGATTTACGGTATCTTCTGTCTCATGATGGCCACATGGACGTACTTTCTTCTACCTGAGACGAAAGGATACGCGTTGGAAGATATCAAGTACCTATTTGAGAAGGACATGTCGATCCGCGCGTTGCAGGATGCACCTGGTGGACTCATCTTCCTTGGTGGCAAGCGTGCAGCTCCTGTAGAAGAGCTCAAGGCTATAGAGACGAGGCAGGAGTCTGATGATGACAGCGTGAAGGACAAGGAAGATTCACAGTCGAACATTTGAGATCATCACTGATCTGGAGGACGTCAAGAGGTATCATGCATCATCATCATCATCTATGTAGGGAATTACGAGCAGCTTTAACTACAACACACTACCATTGTCCTACCAAATCGAAAATTTACTCCAGTGGCGCCAATGCAAATGCATAAAATACTAAAGAGCTCGTGACTCCAATGTACTGTATAGAAATCATGGTCTTCAAGGTCATCTATTTCAGAGGAGTCAGCATATCTTCGGGGCGTACATTCGAACAGATCCAACATACCATAACATTACTGTGCTTTTGTCAGTTGCGGCCTCAACGTCGAGATTGTCGACGTCCGGTCTGCACCTCGCTCTACGTCGCTTTCTTTATCGACATGGAGCGCCAATGGGTCGCGCCCTCGGGGAGGGTCAACAACATAGGGCGCCTTGAACATGGATCCGTCGATGAAGGATGGTATGCTTCGGAAGAACACCGTAATCCAAAGTAAGAAAACGATACCTGCAGTTGTTATTCTCTATTCAGTTGTGCGAAACTATACGGATACAAAGCGTAACTCACATGACCAAGCTGCACCAAATGCTCGAAAAAACCCACTGTCAAGCACTTTTGCTAGCTGTACAGAACACAACGCAAAAACTCCGTTCGGGAAAATCAGACCCCAGTGCGCCAGTGAGAATGGAATCTTGGCATTATGAGACACATGCGCAATAGAGAAACATGCAATGAGGATCCATGCGATGCCCATGCTCCAGAGAATGTATGCTCCTCCGAAACATCCTGCGAAGAGCATCTGGCCTGTCAGCTCAGATTGAGGGAAGTCGGACCCGATATGCAAAGGGAGCAAAAGCGAAAGATCCTGTCCGTTGACTAGAAGAGAGAACCCGCCCTGACCGAGAGGTCCGAGAATGACGAAGGCGGAAAGGATGAGCGATGGATCAGGTGGGCCATGAATAATTAGACGTAGAAGGTATACGGTAATCATCATGAGCGCAAATGTCAGACCGATGATAACCATTGTCAGCGAGAAACCCGTTGTGACCAGCGCGAGCGTATGAGAATGGGCTCGAAGTGCGTTCGCGAGCAGACCGCCGGTGGATGATGCGACAATAAGGGTGACAACAGGTAAGAGCCAAACTGCGGTCATCCTCGATACAGCATGGTCCTGCTTCACCATCCTGCTTCACTTGTAAGAGTATCTCGGGCATTATCACACAGGTTGGCTTACATGGCGTATATCATCCCGAAAGCAATCACATAAGAGACAGCAGAATCGAGCCACCAGAATCCCCATAATGTGTATAAGAAGGCTTTTCCCCCTGTGGCCCAGTCTTGATTCACTGCCTGTACACACAATTAGCCATTCGAGCATTCAAACAGCGTAGATAGTGCGTACCAAACCAGCGTTTATTAGAGTTGCAGCTCCCATGGGGAAACAGCCTATGAATAGACTTTGAGCTGGATGTGCGATCATGCGTGACCAAATCTGCATTTCACGAGCAATCAGTAAACAAAAGGTCGGTCAAAGCAGGATCTTACCTCTGGGTATAGAATGTATCGCAGCACAGTACATATGCAAACGAAGACGAACAGCACGAGATTAAGCAGGAAGATAATCAGCGCCATTATCTTCAGCGCAGAACTATCGCTATTGTATGGAAAATTGTGCAGCAATGCCGACACCGCGCCGGTGCCCATGACTATGCAAAAACATTAACGGATACACAAGGTCACAAACCATACAGCAACTCACTCACAGCATGCCAAGCCCACGTAAAGTGACTGCAGCATACAACATTCAGCGCAGTGCCAGATAGCGGTCTATAAATGAGCCTCACCGAACGCGATCTCTCCAGCTTTTCCACTGGGAGTAGGGCAGGAGGAGCGACATAGGAAGGAAAGATGAGGGGAGAAGAGAAACACCTGGACCGAACGAGAGAAGCTTGACGGAACTAGCATGTCAGGAGAGCCCAAGAATATATGGCCCCATGAAGTAGCGAATTCCGAATTACAGGTGCGTAGCGTTCCGAAACTCGAACAGTGCTATGGGGTAAAATGGTAAAGCGTGCGTTGTTCGGTCATCGCCAGTAAAATTGCAGCTTGGCTGTGAATGATTCGGAGATTTTAGCAAAGTTTTATACATGATCCTCGTTGTCGAACATTATGGAGAGGCAACTTGAATTCAGCTTGAGGACTCGGAGGCAGTTTGCAATCTGGTCACTCGACGCTAGTAATTCCGAATTCGTTGAGCGCCCAGGGAACGCCTGATGGCTGATTATGTCATCCGTGAAGCGCCCAAGCTGAACTATCTTCTGGTAACAAGTGTCCACCTCCCTTTTGCAAATTGACTATGCTTGTCTCTGTTGCATCCAAATCGGCACTTTAAACATCGCTCGCTTTCCTTGCTCTTGCCCGGTGCTTCCCCTTCTTGCCCTGCGCCAATATCCTGTATGAAGCGGACCTTATCCACGCTATTCGGAATTCGGTTGATATCGTAGCTCAGGTCAATTCGGAATACCTGCATCTCGATGACCCTAATCGTTGTCAGAAAGTCACGCACCTTATTCATGCCCTCATCCATGCGTGACGTGGACTTGGATATAAAGCAATCTCGTAGCTCATGTTTCACCAGAAGCTATCTCTCACATGTCAGTTACACGGCGTGCCATCCTTCGAACCTTCGCACCAGCTACTCATCTGAGCGTTTCAGTCAATTCTCTACTCCCTGCTGCTTTGTGTTTGAACTCTGTGAAACTTAGCTCTACATCATCCACTGCCCTTTGCATTACCCCTGTCCGTTCAATGGCTTCAACTGCTGTCTCTAACCAACAATCCAACCCCGAACCTGTTGCTGCCGCTCAACCATGGAGGTGCCATTTCGAATCGGATGAAACCACTCCAAGAGTGTATGCGTTCTTTGAGAAGGCTACGTCCACATGGCAGTATATTGTGGCTGACTCCAAGACGTCTGAAGCCGTCATAATCGACTCTGTCCTTGACTATGATCCCGCTTCTGGGGTTGTGTCGACGACAACAGCGGATGGTTCACTTGGTTTTATCCGACAGAACAATCTCCATGTCACCAGAATCTTGTGAGTATGTCCCTAATCTGTACATGACGGTAATTGTGACATTTGAAGCAGGGAGACTCACGCACATGCTGATCACCTCACTGCCGCTCAATATCTCAAGCAGCAGCTCGGAGGGATTGTTCCAGTCTGCATCGGATCTCGGATCACTCAAGTGCAGCAGACGTTCGCGCCTGTCTACGGCTATGACAGTCCTCAGTTCTTCGACCACACTTTCGACGTTTACTTGAAGGATGACGAAATCATCAAACTTGGTGACTTCCAGGGTCAAGTCATACACCTGCCAGGACATACCCCTGACCATGTAGGATATGTATTTGGCAAGGCTATCTTCACGGGAGACTCCATATTCAACGTACGTCTACGTTGGCCTTCTGGCACCATGTATGACATAGATTAACGAGACATCTCTTCAGCCGGATGTTGGCTCAGCACGAGTAGACTTTCCTGGTGGTAACGCACGTGCCTTATATGCGGTAAATCCTTTAATTGATTGTGGTGATTCTCTCGCTGACGTTCTCTCTTAGTCTATGCAGCGCCTTCTTTCCTATCCTCCCCACTTCCGTCTCTTCGCGGGTCACGATTACCCTTCCGGTCGGGATCAGAATTGTAGCGCCACAGTCGCTGAGCAACGCGAGAAGAATATTCACTGCAAGGTTGGCATACCGTCTGATGCCTTCATTGATTGGCGTAAGGTTCGAGATGCCCAGTTGGGTGCTCCGAGACTCTTGCACCCGTCTTTGCAGGTGAACATTCGTGCTGGGAAATTACCCCCTGCTGATGAGAAGGGGAGGGTATTGCTCAAAACCCCCGTAAAGACGAATATAAAGCTGTAAGGTCATATGCATGGAAATCATCATGTTTCTTTTACTCCGCGTTCCATTACTTGTGTATAGTATTGTAATCTGTTTGTCTAGTTTGTTCACGTTCCTTCCTAAAAATTCTACTGTCTGCGTCTTGTCGTCACAGTGCCAACTCCTCACCATCAGGAGCTGTACTTGAATGGATTGGCCCATGCGTCTCTTTCGCTAACTCAATCTCGTCCAGGCATGGTGCCTCGAAAATGGCACCATCCCGAACATATACAAGTGTCTGCAAGAATACGAACGTCCATAAACCTAAAACAAATACGGAGTAGATCGCTCCCCAGACACGGAAGAAGGACGAATCTAGCGTCCGGTAAAGTTGAATCGTCAAATTTGCATATACCCCCTTAGAAGACATCGAGTCAATCATTGAGCATTATTGGTGAAACACATGAGAAGACTCACATTCGGGAAAATGAGGCCCCAGAAGGGTAACTTGAACGGGAAGCGAGTTGTGGGTAAGACCTCCAATAGGGCAAGGAGAGCGTACGACAACCACATGGAGGCCAATGACCACAGAACAATCGCCAGACAAATGCAAACCACATTGATAGTCTCGCCAGTCGCGGAATTGCTCAAGACTTGTGAGTTACTGTGTGAAAGTGGGAACAAACTCTTATATCCTTGTCCTAAGAGTAAAATCGAGAAGCCTCCCTGCCCCATGGGACCGAGCGGGATGAAAACGCTGAGGATAGATGCGCCTGGTGGAAGCCCATAGACGATGAGACGCAGAAGATACATCGTCAAGATCATGAATGCGAGTCCGAGTCCGATGGAGACCATGCATGTCGATACCGTCAGTGTGATGAGCGCATATCTGGGGTTGAACGTATACAGAGCGGGTGCAATTACGCCTCCGGATGATGATGCGACGATAAGAGTGACTACTGGGAGAAGCCATACGGCGGTCAAACGGCTGATGGCGTGGTCTTGCTTGGTTTTCCTACATCAGAAAATAAGTACCTGTCTCACGTGAAGGACTCTTCCAGATACGCACATGACATGCACCATAACGAAGGCACAAAGGAAGGACACGATGATGACAACCCACCAGAATCCCCAAATGAGATAAACGAAGTGTCTGCCTCCGAAGCCATCCTCCTGGTATATCAGCCCTACAGCGATATTGATGAGAGTGGTAGCTCCCATAGGATAGCATCCGACATATAAACTCTGAACCGGATGCCGAAGCATTATTGACCAAATGTCAGGGAATAACAGGTATCTAGAGACGGTGAAGGCATTGAAGAGGATGAATAATGCGAGGTTGAGGAAGAAGAACAAGTAGGTGAATGTCTTCATGACTGGCGAGTCGGCACCATAGGGGAAGTTGTGGAACAATATTGAAATAGCTCCGGTTCCTAGTATTGTAATAACATTAGCGCAAGTAAATGGACGAGTTCAGATGAGACATACCCATGATTGCAGCGAACCATGCTGGAGCAAAGTGCCTACAAAAGGGATTCTCTGTTACTCATTCAACAGTACATGCAGCGTCTTTATATACCGTATACAATCTTTCAATGTCTTTCTCTTCGTCTTCTCTGGCATCTCGTTACCTCACAAGCAAGATCGATCGAAGACGACTGGATGAAAGAAAGGTGTGGATGCCATGTTGACTCCTAATAGCCAGCAATTCGGAATTCGGGGTATGGCGGCGGTATGATGCAAGCTTTGCTACCTTGAGTGCAGACCATTTGTGGCCGCTGACAGTTGGGCAGATCCAGACAGCGAAGCCTGAAGTTGGTTGGCCACTGACATGGTTGTATAAAAGCGGAGATAGCCTTACTTGGAGATGGTCGGGAACGAGTTGCCACTGTAGCGTTCAATCTCATCCAAAGTTTTTCAATGAACATAATGTCCCAGCAAGAGCTGCATCCTGCCACAAAAAATCACTGCGTCATGTAACAAGCATCCTTCCATATGTGTCATTACAATCCATATGTCTCCCTGTGTCGTGTTGCGAAACTCAAATGAGCGTAACAAATGTGAGATTCCGGCACATGCATGGCTTATCCGACGCTCTCACAAGTGACAACGGTCCTACGAATGCCTTTTTACCATTCTATCTCCTCTCAACTTTTTGTCATGGACAGCCACTCGAACATCAAGTCTCTTTAATCCCTACCTTCTTACAGTACTTACTGGCATATGTGAGTGGACGGCTACATCATGACGATAAGCAAACCACTGCCATTTGCCTGTCCTTGGCAGGCCTCAGTCCTCGCACATGATCGCATGCAGAACTTGACCCTGAGGCTACTTATTGTCTATCGACGTGGAAGTATTAATGACCGACACAGTTTCGTCAAGCCTCATCCGCCGTTTTCCCAGACCTTCGAACGTAAATGGGCAGGAAAGACCGAGAATCTGGATTTGGCTCACGTTGCGCGGATATTTCACCACTGCGAAGGGCGAGGTGGGTGGTTATCAAGTAGAGCGCATGATAAATCGCTGATCCATCCAAATCCATCACTAACATCAAGACAGTTTGACGGTGGCGTATGAATACGAACACTTCTTGTATTCGTAGTAGAATGGCCGTGCAGTATCAGTGAAGGCGACATATATTGCAGCGTACGAGCACGATGTGGTCCAAAATTGGACTTGTCAGATCACACACGCGGACGCTTGAACAAAGGAAGATGTAAGGTATGGCTGTCCTTTCCCCATCTTCCAAGTTTCCTCTTTCGTTGTCAGGCTTGCTCGCATGCGGCTTATGTTCTATCTTTCAATGACTACACTCACTTTCATCTTCTTCATGTTTCCTCAGGACAAGACAAGGGCAGGTCTGCCGTCATTCTCATCTACGTTTCTTCCAGAAATACTACCGAAGATAGCTCCGATATACAATCTGAGGCTCAGGGCTCAGCTTTTAACCAGGATAGGCCTTCGTCTACGGGCGAGTCGATCCTGGATCCCGTCCGCCCGTTAACCAAGTCTATCGTACGATTGCCATCTGGCGGCGTACACGTCGAAGACGGGTTGGAACCTCCGAGTTATGAATCCTCCACGACTATTCAAGCGGCACGCACTTTGCAGCAGAAGCGCGATTTGAGCATCTCTGACTCGACCCTGCATATTAACACTCTTACCGCCGTTTCCCGGCTGTTTATTTTCAATCCGTCTTTCTCCCTGTCGTATGTTAGGACGTATACCGAAAACATCCATCGCTCGAAAATGAACGTCACAAAGAATTTCAGTTCGATCCTGAGGACTCCAGAAACCTGGTGTCTCAAACTGTTTTTTTATTTTATCAGGACAATCAAGACGCACGAGGCAATGTGAATAGCGGCCGGCTAGTCAAATTCGAGTTGGTGAGCACAAGGGCCTAAAAAGAGGTGATGTGCACAATGTCTCACCTCATTGTACACATAAGAGCTCGAAGCCATATAGTGCACCCTATACCCAATAGGACTCAACCTCCCTTTCGACCTCCGTTTAGCACACAGTGGTGCCATGTTCCTTGGTTGGCTTGTCCTTTGTTCCCTAACCTATTCTACGTTTGCTCAAAATTTCTCGATACCGTCGGGATGGCGAGTTGAGTAAAATCGGCTCGCGCGCGAGGGATCATTTCCTGAAACTGCAACCTACAGAAACCTACCTTCAATCTCCCATGGCAGGACTGTATCACACTCTCCCAAGCGTTGATCGATGCCATCGCGCCTCAAGTCAATCACTCTACTGGACAAGTGGATGGTCAGTGTGGCATACGTCCGCCCTAACCCATTGATTGACCCAATCTGAAGGTTTGAGCTTCGATCAGAGTGCAAGCCTGTTTGCCGCCATCGCCAACTACGACAGACTCGTTGGCAACAGAACGAATGAAGCTCTCGTCACGACGCATTTGGCGATTGTTGGACAGCAGCCATTGAAATATTTTGGTCCATCGTAAGTCTGCCGCAACTCGCCGTTGTTCATGTGCTGATTTCGACTGTTGGCAGGGTGAGTCCAAGTCTTCCATGTATTTCGAGCAATCATTTGTCAATGTCGTACAATCTTCAATGGGACACCAGCAAGATCAGCGGCGAACCGCTTTTATATTGTATGTATCATATTGGCTTTGTCGCGTCGACACCTCATCTATTTTCAGGTCATGGGCTCTAGCAGCTGTATCTGCTTACCGCGCATATGGTGATCAGTACCTGCTTGACCTGGCTGCCTCGTTATGGGGCTCCTCGAACTTTTGGATGATCACTGTTGATGATACAAATCAGGGCCTCTCACACGTGAAGCCTGGATTCAACCTAATGTATCATTGTGGCGAATGTGACGTCCTCCCTCTGCCCATTTCCTATGCAGAAAACAATTAAATTGTGACATCGTCTTATAGCCTCTGTCGCCGGCGGTGTATTTTTCGTAAGCACAGCAATGAATAGCTTTGTCCAGTCTCTGAAACTGTTGGTATAGGATCTCGGCAATACGTATGATGAATGGGTGGATCTCTCTTCGGTTGGGTTCGTCACGCTCGTTACCGCACTGCTGTTGACCTTACCCATTCATCCAACCACGCAGGACCTTGTTATTGTTCGTACCTCATATTGTAACAAGGGGCACCTTGATAACGGACCAATAGGTTATCTGCATATATGTATGAAGCCACCAATGAGGACCATTACGCCAACGCAGCAGATCTCACTGCAGAATTCACCATGTCATTCCTGGGGAAGCAGCTGGACATCAGATTTATGAATGTGCACACATGTGCAATTACGTCTGAGGCATCTCCAGTTTCGATGAGTGTGGGACCCGCCATCGAAGGGCTCAGTGTATACGCGTCTATGCTGCCGAATAGGAATTTCAAGTTGGCCACTTAGTGAGTCAATTTGAATGCGCGTCGCTGCTCTTGATTGATCCAATTCTGCTCTCAATAGCATCCAATCCATGACGCTGGCTGTTATTGGTAAATTTGTA
The DNA here is from genome assembly GCA_964035595.1 of Somion occarium. Lineage (NCBI taxonomy): Eukaryota > Fungi > Basidiomycota > Agaricomycetes > Polyporales > Cerrenaceae > Somion > Somion occarium. Next base: position 1,516,346 of record OZ037947.1, read on the forward strand.
GACGGGGACGGGATATTTGACGCAGGTGATTCAGTCCCTCCATTTAAGCCCACAGCTTTGCTCATGCACAATGACGGCTAGACGTCGGTGACAGTCCTTTAGACAATTGGGGAGGCGTCTACGTTGGAGGTACGTTCATGGTGACATTGAATGTTCGCCTTCCGGTTTATGTATGAATCTTAGGCGTGCTTGTAAGAGGGTTGTATGAAACATTGTCCAGGATTGATGCCAATTCGGACCTAGCAAAGCCAATTCGAGGCTTCTTGGCTGTACAAGTAAGAATTTTCTTTCATATATAGGCCTCATTACTCAAGTAGTGGCATTAGTTCAACGCTGTACTTGATTTGGCTAGGCCTCCAAACAGTACGCTTTTTTCGCCAAGTTGGCGTGGTCCTCCAGTGACCGATCGCGCTCTGCCTTGGGGACAACTGTTGGCACTGGACGTGTTAAATGCAGGTTTAAGCGCAATACCTAGGCCCACACTACCACCGAAGTACGCTCCATCATAGTGGTGTGTGAGAGTATTGACTAACGTGATTACAGCGCGAGCACTTCCACTTTGCCACTACCAAGTCCAACATTATATCCTTCGTCCTCTGCTTCATCTGGGGCCCATCTTAGCATCAAGAGCATCGTTGGTATAATCGTTGGAGGCGTTGCATTTATAGCGTTGATCGTCGTGGCTTTGCTCGTATGGCAGCGATCTAAACGGAACAGACTTATCTCTCATCCGCCAACTGAGCAAGCTCCACAACCTCCCAGCGGTGAGGAGCAGGACCATGTTACCGACATACCGAGGTTTCTCCCTGCAAGCGCGATGTACCAGTTGCCCTCGTCTCAGATTGGATCATCCGAGACTTCGACTATGATGCCTTCATCAGACAAGCACGGCTCCGCTGTAGTTCTCAGCTACGCGTCAACAAGTAACAATGCTGCGGACGGACCAGATGCTCGTTCCTCAGCTTCGCCGTATCGACCGCCGTCCGTGGAAGAATCGATTCCTGACCTTGTCCAACGACTGAATCGAGCTATGACGCGGCTACCTCCTTCGGAGGCTGGTCATGCTGAGGAATTGGAACCTCCTCGGTACGAGTCTACAGCATCTCATACGGTAGTCTAGTGGAAATATAGTGAGGCGGCATCGAGTCGATTCAACTCAAATGTCCTTACTACTTGTGTTGTGTTTCAAATTTTGGGTTTGGTGCTCCACGCGTACAAAAGTCACAAAAGACCTAGATACTACATTGCCAATTGACTCCTGTTGTTACTCTCAGCTCTACCAACTGGTGCCATTGGGCCAGTAGTGCAGTAGTAATCTGAGCCTTGAGGCTGCCCGATCTGGATCTGAACACGATCGCAGAAGCAATTGCCGCTTTTGGACCTGTTGGAACACTGTTACGGTCGTGTCTCTTGAGCGTTGCTAGACGAAGAACGCAGGTAGGGCCTTTCCAGCTACCCCGAGGACTATATATGCAAGTCCCAGGATCAGAGTAGGCTATCAATCATGCTTAGCTTTCTTACTCGCTCTTCAGACAGGCCTAAGTCGACAGACACCCCACTCACACAATCTAACGGCGTGAAGGATGCGAACGTCGTAGTCGACGCCCAGTCTTCCAACGGACATACTGAGACAGCGGAGAAAGGTGCATCCAAGGGCGAGGCGGGGAAGGAGGCTGATCTGGAGCCCAAGAAGGAGTCTCAAATCACACAGGATGCATCCTCCCAGCCCTACACGGAACCCACGATTGAGACCATGATCACGCCTCATAGTGACCGTAGCAGCAGACGATCTTTATGGCGACTTCCTTTTCTTGGTGCAATTGCTCAGCACGAAGCTCGAAAGCCTAGTCTATCTGCTGTAGCAGAGCACGACAGGAAACGTCGCGCCCGCAACGACTTTGAGAAGTACGAAAAAAACCTCTCTCGTTCAGAGAAACGTGCACATGAATCTGCCGTCGTCGTTCGTACGCTCATTGTTGGACCATTCGGCATCGTGCCTACTTCCGCCAAGACAAAACCTTTGTCAAAAGCAAAGCTGGCGAAAGTCAAGTCAGAGCTCATTCATCCAAAGTCCGCCAACAAAGTCATAGCTCAATTACGCGCGATGCCTTCTGGTGACAACCTCATAGGTGCTGGAACCAACCTAGACGGATCGAAGTCTACTGCATACCCCAGGGGACCGATTCATGCAGTCTGCCTCGCATACACCGATGAGGAGGCGCATCAGCAACACTTTCGCAAGCTCAAGGGACAGGCTGCAGTAACAGAAGCAGTAACGTCGACCTATATAGAACGTACCGTTAGTGCCACGACTGCTTTTGAGACCGTAGCAAGTGTCACCAATGCGTCCGTCACCCAACTGACGGAGATGTTCTCCGAATTGAAAATCGTCAGTCTCATCGCCTCTCCAGACCTTGGATTAGGGCAGCCGGGGGATGGACCAGGCATACTGAGTGGAGCTTTACCAACCGCGGATACGGTCTTGCAAGGTATTCAACAGATAACCCCCCAACTTCTGGCGTTAGGGTATGCTACGGGAAAGGCCATCCTTCCCGACCATTCTGGTATGGAATGCGATATATGCCTTCTCCATCCGGCTGACACCGACATCGTAGGTGTATATCCTCCTACTGATAGGATGTCGGTAATAACATGTCAGTGCGGAGTCTAATGTTGCTTGAGGATACTGACAAACAGTCATGTCTCCAGATTGGTGGGGCTTTGAACTGGTCCTTCCACCACCGTCTATAGATTTCCTCGGTGTAAGTTGAAAGTTGAGATCAGGCCTTCCATGGTTCCTATATAATTTTGCTGATACATGCAATGCAGAATGTCCCCTCGATTGCACACGCCGTCATGAACTTCCTTACAGGCTTGTCACTCGTCAACAATGGTATCCGCGAGATTCTTCCCTTCATCCGCTATATATCGCAATATATCGACTCCGAGTTCAATATGATCAAGAGTCAAGATCAGAGGCAGGGGGTAGTCTGTGCTGCAACCTGGTTAGCAATAGTCTTTACTCATTCACAGTTCACTTCTGAGATCTTTGAAACACAGGATTATGCCAGCAGCACTTGTTCCACGCCCGTGGGACTTCCCCCCACCACCAGTCGCCGATAAACCCTCGACGCCACCTGACTCCGGCGCGGACACACCAAACGAAGACGTTCCAACTCCATCACCAGGAACTCCTCGTTCTGGGCAGCCCACTCTTCTGCCCCCTCCACTGAACACCGATTCAGTCTTTGTGGGTGTAGATGGTATGCCACCTATAGACGATACCCCAGTAGAGGTGACTGCAGAGGGGACGGATATACCCGACGTTCAGGTGATCCCACCCACGCCGCCTGCTACTGAAACCCTTCGTGTCAAGGAGAGACACCTGGAAGAGCAGGAGGGACGCACAGATGGCGGAGTGGATAACCTGAAAGACCTTGTTGCGGACAAATAATACTGATTCTTTTCCATCTTTATTCTTTCACTCTTTGCATGGATACCGATTCACTACCTTTCACGAAAGCACATACCTGATACAATTGATACCCACCTTCGTTTCCTTATAACTATCTTTTATGGATGGGACTTTTCCTCCTCTTTGCAGCTTGTTCACTTGATGGATGTAGATTATATAGGCCTGTCCGATCATAGTACGATCCTATCCCGAGTTCAATGTACAAGTCCAGGATTATCAGTACAAATTTATAGAAACATAACGTCTTCCATCCGATATGAGCAGGGTGCGATCGCATCACTGCGTAGTCACAATGCCATCGGGCTCTGTTTGTACAGGAGACATTAAAGGCAACTCATCATCAAGACAATAGAACGCACCAATGAAGTCAATGACACCATCTTGGAGACCTTGAGCTTCCAATTGTTGGACGTAAGAGGTGGGAATTGCGGCAGAGAACCCCTTTCGTGGGAAGTACGCTCCCGTTAGACTCTGAGAGCGCGCTAGCGTGAGTGGCTCACCTTGAGAGCAGCATCATATTTGTGGCCAATGCTTCCCCCTGCCGCGAACAAATCGTTAACTCTAACAGATCCTCAAAGCACCGTAAGACCTACCATTCGCCTTCACGTCCTCGATGTACTTGTCGATCTGCGCCTGAGAGACATGATCTTTGAATGCAACGATATAGTCTAACGAAAGTGTCAGTACATGACGTAGTGCGAGCATGATATCACTGACTTCCAGACATTGTAGGTGTATTTGTTAGAGTGCGATGGGTGATTTGCTTCGGGATGAAGCTCCTAAAGTGACGAAGAAAGTACAGTGTGGATGGGAGTTGGGAAGCTCGCTTGAAAGGCACAGTCAGTGCCTCGGATAGCTCAGCCACTTCCGCAGGCCAGTACGATATTAGGGCGCCTGATTTCATCACACTTGCCTCATAAGGCATGCTCCCTCGGCGCTACAGTAAAGCAACTTCATTACATTCAAGCAACCTTTAAAACGCGCTGGGACACGCAAAGGGAAATGCCTGAGGCCGGACCCCGGGGCGCCTAAGTGAGGCATTCTACCCAAGTGAAGGTTCCTGACCGGTTTGGATGCTCAACAACCCATTTTTCACTCATTTTTTTGGGCTAGATATTACTTCCTATGTACATAGTATTACATACAAAAATTTGAGATTTTTAGCGTGACCATAGAGGGTGGAGAAAGCGGTCGAAGGCCCACTTACTTACATACCTGCCTAATTTGGATGGGGTTTTCCTCCATCAGAGGCCCTGATGCCGCGCAGCGCATCTCCGAGAAATAAGCGGCGTGTCCCATGAAGAAAATGGGCCTTTGCAGTTTTTGGCTGGAGTGTTGGCGGAGAGCGTGTCCCATGAAGAATTCGCATTTTGGCTCTTCATGGGACACGCATCGCGATTTCGGCCGCTTTTCCTCACTTTCTGGCGCTTTTTTTCCATCAATAAATCCCTCTCGACTATCTCTACCTATTCCACATTGTCGGCAGTCCCCCGACCGCTCCCCGCCCTCCCGATCACCGTTCGACACATCCCCGCCTTCCCCCGCCGCAGTGGTTGTGATGAAAATCGACCAGCAGGGAGCCCGGAGGATGAACGACAAAGTACGTTTGGCTTAAGACAGGTAACGGTAGTCTTGTTGCAAACGCATAAAGAAAACAAGTATGCTACGGATTCGTGTACGCTACGATCTACGTAAGGTTCATGCTCCGACCGCTAATCTCCATGAGTCGCCGAAGCGCCCAATTTACAACACACCCACTCGCTAAAGGCGACGAATAACAAAGTCACCCACTGAATGAGATAACACAACAAACAACAAAAATCAACCTATCCACAACCTACATATCCAGCATCTTCCAGCGACTGACCCTCCGAGTAAGTGACCCAACAATGAGTTCTGCCAAACTCCTACTTGCCACGTCGGCATGATCTGAATCCTGCAGTCGAGCGATAGTTGTCTAGAACAACTGAAGTCCAGGGTAATGAGGGTCCGTGAAGGCCATCTTCGCATGAACATCATCCTCCAAAGCAGTGTCCTCGACTGGAGCTGAAGCACGACAATAATGAGCAATGTGACCGAGTTTCAAGCAACGATGGCACTTGGGAGAGGAACCACGATTATTGGTGGAATACTTGGGCTTACGTGTGCTGACATTCAGAGCACCAAGGGCACCTTCAGGGGTGAGCTTCTTCATCTGCTCCTCAGCCTCGATGAGGCTAGCAGTGATGTCGGCAATGGAAGGGGAAGAAGTCAATTGCATGAGGGAAGTCGCAACAGCAGTGTACTCAGGTGCGAGGGCGTAGATAAGGACATCGGTGACATCTTCATCCTCAACGGTGACGCCAATGGCCTTGAGTTTGCTGACGATGGTGGTGATACCAGTGACATACTCGATGATGGGGTTCTCAATCTCATGGGAGAACATGTAGAACTGACGCTTGAGCATGATGCGCGTAGCGCGACCATTCCGCTCGTAAATAGCGGCAAGAGCCTTCCAGGCTCCAGGACCAGTGTTGCACTCACGAATGTGCGCCGTCTCGCTCTGCTCCACAGCAAGCCCGATCGCAGTGAGACCATCCTCAGATAGCGAATCCCAGATCGCAGCCTTCTTAGGGTCATCATCTGGACGTAAGAGTTTGCCGCTAACAACGTGCCAGCAGCCGGCGCGACGGAGAATCATCTGCATGGCGAACTTCCAATCATAGTAGTTCGACCCATTGAGTTTGATGATCGAGGCGATGAGCGAATTGATGTTGGTAGACATGAGAAGCGATGTGTGGGAATGAGTGACCGAATGAAGGAAAGGAATCCACCGGGCAGCTTGTATAGCCTACAAGCGGGCGATGCGTTTGTGATGAAAATCGACCAGCAGGGAGCCCGGAGGATGAACGACAAAGTACGTTTGGCTTAAGACAGGTAACGGTAGTCTTGTTGCAAACGCATAAAGAAAACAAGTATGCTACGGATTCGTGTACGCTACGATCTACGTAAGGTTCATGCTCCGACCGCTAATCTCCATGAGTCGCCGAAGCGCCCAATTTACAACAGGTTGGGGTCCATCGTGTCCCGGGACACGCACTCAGACGCCCCCCCGCCAACGGCGCTTTGGCGCCCGTGTCCCGTAGCAACTTGATTGCATTGAATGTGTGCCCCTCTTGCCTTCGGACCCACTGTGGTGCGTTTTAAATGGCCCTCTCAGTGAATTTAATGGGGTTCTCGAATTTTTGGATTTTCTGTGCACTGAGTGTGCAATTATAGGAGGCACAAGGATGGGCGCCTCCCAAACTTCAAGGTCAATATTGGGCTCCGTAGACCATTGATCCAGCTGCGCATGTGCGCTACTCGAGTAGATGCTCCACTAGGGGACCAGTTTTAACAATAATAAAAACATGCATCCTGTACAATCTGCCAGGCTGGTGCAAACAAATCTACTAGTAGAAGCTCAAGAAGAGAATGGTATTGTCGAAATCAGTGTCGTCATAAATGGGCGAAATGCAATTCGGGTAATCAAATGCCCTACTCGGAAAACCCTGAAGAAAGCATGAATGGCACGATTCTGAAGAGTACGTTACATTGCACATCAGGCATGGCGATAGTTCTTGCCCTTAGAGTTGCCGTGGACTATGCCGAGTTGCCTTCAGCAACGGCCCACATATAGTAAACACCTGACGAAACCAACTAGTAAGTATTCAGTTTCAACATCGCTGAGCTAGCAAACATACCAAGGCTGCGATATGGTTTCCATGGGTGCGTGAACTCACCCATCTCGGTCGGACTAAGCAACTGAGATTTCCTGTACAGCGATATCAGTAAATTATCGCGAAACGGGAGTAACACTACATACCCCCGCTGCTTCGCATTCAGACGCGCCTTCAGGGTGTTGGAAGTAATTCCATAAGGGAGAGGTATAACGTCTTCTCCAGGCATTGTGATGGTATGACTCACAGCCTTGTTCACTGACGGTGTGACTGGCGGAGGCGGGGCATTACTGCCTCTTGCCTGTGGTGTGCTTGGTATGGCGGCAGCTGGTAGAATCACTGAAGCGTCTGACTCGCCCGCAGATCCTGACGCTGGAGCAGCAGCCTTGACATCTGTTCCTTGTGTTGAATCTTGTTCGTTAGGACAGCCGGGTAACTTGTCTGGTGAGATACTGATATTAAATGAGGGTTCGTGCATGGCTAGAAACCAGCGTGTGACGCCCCGCTGCACCCCAAGGTCACCTGGTTGTGAGGTACATGCATATCTGTATCATCGGCGAGGGCTGCAAGAGGTCTGGGACACTCACCGGTAGGAAGAATATCCGGACGGCGGAGAGAGAATATGGCAAACATGTCCACTGTGAGGAGGATCAGCACACGTATTCACAAAGCGCTACAATTAACTTGCCAGTCCACTGTGCAAGATGATCAGCTAGCTATTCGCGACAAAACACTACGCTGGCACTGATACTCACGGGTCCAATTCCGCGGACATCAGTCAACAGCCCATAGAGTTCATCGTCATCCGCTTGAAGCAGCTTTTCAGTTGACAGTCTGCCATCTGCAAAGCGCTGGGCCAGGTCCAAGACTACAAGACCATGTATTAGGACCTTTCCATAGACAGAAGAATCACACCCTGACTATACGATGCCTTTCTTTCGCTGAGGCCAGCCGAACGCAATGTTGTAGCATCTGTTTCTGCTACTTGCTTTGCAGTAGGGAAGTATGCATCCTTGCTGAAATAGGCGATTATTCAATTCACGCAGATGAAACCCTTATGAGATTAGACACAAACTCGTATGGGACAGTAGCCTTCTCTGGCAACCCAGGATTGAACAGTCGGATGAAGCGATGTTGTATAGCCCGTGCCGCCTTCCACGAAATCTGCTGTCCCCTCAAGAAAAGAAATCGATTGACAATGGATCGTACAGGTGAAGTCACACGGACTTACAATATAGACACCGCCAGCGTACTAAGACGTAATCGTCCATTGTAAACCTCCCATCGTTTGAGAATGCATACATTTTACATACCTGAAAGGGTCGAATTGTTGCAAGTGCTCAAAGGGTCCACAGCCCAGCCTGTCGAAAAGGATTTTGAATCGAGCATCGACACTGATGAGATGCTTCTTCGCATCATCGAAGGAGAATGTCAATTCGGCAGGGACAAGGCTGCGAGAAGGATCATCCAGAGGAACTGAAGGAGGAGGCAGGTCGATGTTGACGTCCTCGCTCTCTTCGGATTCCTCCTCCTTGACCTCTGCTTTTGCCTTTTTCTTTGATGTTCTTCCTCCACCATTCGCAGCCTTTCGCTTTGTACCATTGGTCTTTTTTGTCGCAACCTCCGGAGGATTATCGACAACGTCGGTCATATTTACAGTGTTGTTCCTACTAGCAGAGCGAGTAATCGGCATATTGCGGAAAACGAATGAGGAGTGCAGAACTCGAGGGAAGTACGAAACACGATGGAACAGGGCAAGCATGGGCCCGCAGGGGACCAACACCCTCGACCTCCATCAGCACTTTATAGTGAAACGGTGGGCACTGGGCAATCGTCGGTAACTTTCCGACCCACTAATGGCGCTCTGATTGAGTCAGTCGCCGAAGCACTGGTGAAACGAATTTATCCCGGATTCCCGTTGTAGTCGGTCATTCCTGAGCCAAGAAGTTACCAAGTTCTAACACCACCACCGTACGTCTCTCACATTGCTGGTATGCAATATTTCGCTATTTATGACTGGCCATAGTGCCTTTGCTTGTTCCTACCCGGTATGGCTTGATATCGTTAGCAACAGCAGACTCCTATCTGCGACAGAATGCGACAGCGTCCATCAACTAAAGAAGCCATCAGCACCACTTCCCATTCGGAATGGTCGCTATTCACAGTATAGCCTTCAGGCGTCCGAGTTCGATTCAATACTTGGTGAACATGATTCATCCCCATTGCGTCTTATGCCTTTCAGTATCGTTCTGAATGTCATCGGTCCACCACTCCGGATTGTCTTTAAATGGCAGAGTGCAGCATGAGTGATTCCACAAGGAGTTGATGGCTCAAACCACTGGTAACAAGCCTACATCAGGGACTTTGAACCATGTTGCAAGCCTGAGTATCAGGGTACCCCGTACCCCGAAGAGTGAGTAAAACGGTTATCGTCATCGGAATGTGAAGATACAGCACCATTTAATCTGTACACAGGGAGAAGACAGATTTCGTTGCTGTCCATGACCTTTTACAACTTCAGGCTTTATAGCGATGTGTTAGCTATAGAGCGCAGGGTGACAAGTCTGCCGGATATTCTCACATTTTTGTCTCAAGGTATGCGACACGCCTGTTTCAGTGTCGGATTGGTATATTCCTGAACAGTCACTTTCACCATGTAGTCCCTTTTTAAAGGTTCTCGGACGCGCCGATTTGCTACACATGCACAGTGGTCGACCTAGAATTCACTACACCGTTAAAAGGACCTCGAAATTGCACTAGCATGTCTAGGCTACTTATGTTCCTAGAGCACAGTGTTGCCTGCCAGTCCCTACAGCACATCTGAATGTCAATGAAGAGCAATCACTCACTGTATGGTACTTGTCTCAGTTGGTCTCTTCAGAGGATGTAAGCGAGACAGGGGGTCAACAGTTATCGACACCCCCTGTAATGATCCAGGGTATTGAGACCTGACAGAAACGGAAGCAAAATCCAAAACAATTGCCCGAGCACGATCGATCTATGAGACGGAAGTAAATCAGAAATGGTGGCCGCTCGGACAACCTTCTGGGCCAGTGTTGCACCAGTCCCGGTGCCCTAGCGATTCGCAACAAAAGAGATGAAAAGACAACCTGCAGTACCGAAGAAGAAAAGAGGTCCTGTGAAGCGACATGGGCGTAGGTGTACAAACAAGGACCAAACAGACAAGTCAAACATGCGGTTCTGGCGAGGCAAGTTCATCTTGCCTCGTTCCGGATCTGCTCCTCTCTCTGCCTTCGTTGCTTCACTTATACTATTCATATAAACTGACGTCTGGATTCCCTTTTCTCTGTATCATATTACCCTGCTTTTTCTCGACAAGGCGCTACCCTATACACCCAAACCTAACACGCTCAAATATACTCTACCCACCATGTCTGCAGTAGGATCCCCACCTCCGGATGTAATGAGAACATTCATGTTGAGGTCGAGCACTCCTGGTACGTCATCTCATTTGACCGGCGTGCACGCCGCTGAACTCCCAACTTTCCGTAGCTTCAAATGAGAAAGGTAATTGGATCAATGACGTTCGAGATGCACTTTCAGTTAAAAGCCCTTGACAACCAGTACTACTCTACCTTGAGGGGATGCAGAAGGCTCCTCCCGCTGATGACGAGAACGCCAGTACGGTAGGTTCAAAGGTGCACTCCCCGGTACCGCGAACTCGAAGCATCGCAAGTACACGAAGACTCGAAGAGATGACTGGCGACAATGCTGATTACAACGGTGGCGAAGACATCAGATCCGACATACAAGAGGGGAACGGGTCTGATATTGCCCGAACCATACAAATTCAGACCACAGGCTTCGTGAGTTCACTTGCATCATGGACTGAACAATAGCTGAATGGCTTCGTGGCGAACAGCAGGAGCCTGAACATGAGCCTGGACCTAATGACCCACCTGGACCTCATTTTGAGTCTTTCGGATCGTCTTTCGGGAACTTTGGTCCTCTGCGGGACAGCTTACCCAACGGCAATGGCAACGACTGGAATGGGCAGGTTAGTGTCTACCACCCAGTCATCAATTCCCGTTGGTTGATCATCAACATAGCCTTGGCCGACCAGCCCCTCTAAAGCAGCAGGCGTTCCCTTGCCTGAGACGCAAATTGGTTCAGCGACCGAAGGTCACGCGAATCCGTTCCAGGTGCGCGCTCTTGTGTCAGTAGATTCGGTTTGGTGTCCTGAGTATCACACAAGCAATTTGGAATGACTCCGGCTGGTGCAGCGGGTATTCCGCTTCCCGCTTCCGTCATGAGCGGTGGAAATGACCCACCTCTCAGTCCAGGAGGCTCCAAAAGCCGCCGTACTGGAGCACCATCTCAAGCATCACGCCGGGCTCCTTCGGCTGCTGACGCACTTTCAAATGACGTGAGTATTGGTTTCAGTAGGACCGCGCTGATCATTCACACTACGTCGTTAAGGCATTTTCCCCCAAAGCAGCATCGCGTGCACTGTCTCCTACACGGACATTGAATGGCGGTAGCCCACCCTCAGGGAGACCGTTGTCACCTCGATCCGCTACTTCTCAGGGTCAGAAATCGCGTATTACCTTGAAGTCCAGCCGAACGGTCTATCCTCCTCTCCCAGATACCGTGCTAGAGGACGGCCTGAGATCTCCAACCCAGCCAGGAGAGTCTCCTCCCCCACGAGCCAACACCAAGACACCCTCCATTGCGCCTTCTGAATCTGCCTCCAATTATCATGTTAAGCGTTCAGCCGGAAATTCCAAAGGCACCTCACACAAACCATCCAAATCCTTGAAGAGTATTGCGGAAGTACGAGGTGAATCTATTGCGAGTGACCGCGGTGGGGGTTCTCGGGCTGCAGCTTCCCAGCGAGATGGTACATGGTCCCTCCTGATTTGCGCTTTAGCGTTGGCTGACATACATCAGCAGGTCGCTCACAAGCACCGATGTCACCTCGCAGTAATGCCACGCAAACCGTTCTTCCCACTCACAGAACCGGGAACACCAATGACGATTTGCATCGTGTTGCTGCGGCGCTATCTACCATGAGGTCGAAACGTTCCAACGTTGATCCTGAGGCTACTCCTACACCTTCACGACCAGCATCTCCTATTGTTGACTTGAACGCAGAAGAAGAAAAGATGGTTAACGACGTCTTGAGACGGCCGGCTCGTACAAGAACGTCACTTGCTTTATCGACTGCAGCGCCTTCCATGCTGGAACCTGAGATTCAGCATTCCCATTTCCACGATATGGAACTATGTCAGTTGTTGCATTCCTTAGATCAACCCACTGGGATGCCTGAGCCTGTCAAGAGGGCAGTTCGTAAGGCCGTTCGGGCGAGAGTGAAGAAACTCGGAATGAAATACGACAATGAGGTGAACACAATCTCTTTCGGTTTGCCATTCGATATCAAGAGATTGACGGGTTTTCTTGTAGTCTATCAAACAGTACAGGAAGTCGTTCCACGATCATGACCCATCAGTACATATGATGCAATCCACTATGTTACCTACGTCAAAGCGATCGACCCAAATCGGTTCCACCGCTGAAGCACCCGAGTGGGCGAAGGAGCTCATGGACGGCATGATGAACATGCGGGAGCGCCTCGACAGCCTTGCGCCAAAGATTGAACGCAGTCTTCGATCGTCTAGAGGAGGGTCCTATTTGACGGAGGGTCGGAGCTATCATGATGGACAACAGTATGGAGACTCTGAGATGCAAGGCGACTACACCCGAAGTCCTCTTACACAAACGACTCACATCCTCGCTCAACAAACCGGAACCATGGCAGATGAATCGATGTATCATACTGGTGACACCGAGGCCATACGTGATTCCACGCACCTTCATACCTTGCCTGGGTCCATGCATCACCATGATGGCTCCGCTATTCCCGAAGAAGATATGTATGAGGAAGACGAGCACATGCACCATCCTCCAACTACCCATGATGGAGACACGAGAGGTTTGCCTAGTGAATACAACGATCGGGAAGACTCGCCCGGTCAGCAATACCTTGAGGAGGAGCTATACAAGCTTAGAGTTAAGCCGAATCAATCCGTGGCTACGCACAAGACATGGGAGCTCGCTCGTGACAATGGCGACGAGTACGATGACGATGAGGGCGATGCACAGGCTGCAGTGACCGAGTCCGGCCTTCCAGAGATACCCGATGCGCATACAGGATACACCGAACCGCCGCTTCCACCGGTTCCTCAAATGCCTCAACCTCATCACTGGTCTCAAGGAGGATTCGAAGAACCCCAAATTTCACCTTGGCAGCGAGTTCATCAACGTCTCTTGAGCTGGGCCATAGTCTGGCCGATGGCTGAACTCGATAATGCTCTCAATAGCACGACTCGTGGAATGCAGGTGGATGAGATTGCATTGAGTATCTGGTCCACCCAGACATACAAACGTTACGTCAGGGCAAAGATGACAGATACACCCTCGGGACATGTCGATCGACTCTTTGTGCCACCGAATATGGCGGATGCAATTAGTACTGCTGTATATAACGGACGCCACGGGGATGCATGTGGGATGCTGAGAGATCTGTGGGCTCCTTTCGGCTTGGAGGGAATCCCAAGGTTGTTGATTGTATTGGCGAAACATCGCTCTGATGAGAACCACTGGGTTGTCCATCGGTATGCATGTTTCTTATTGTATCTCACTGAGTGGAGCTCCGCCGGCTGACCGTGTATGCGCACAGATTCTCATTGCCAGATGGATCACTCACCACTTATGACACCTATCCAGAGCGCTGCTTGCCCGATGGTCGCGTGAGTGGACCTTCTACTTCTCTTTGCTTTGCTTCTTTGTTGATGCTTTAGCCCATAGCCCCTTGGATGGTGGTTTGCCATTCGTATCGCCTGGCCTGATGCCATATATCCTAGCCCAGATCACCTCATGCAGAAGATGGTCAGGCTTCACCGTCCGATGCAACTTAGCATCGACAACTCAGTCGCCGCAGCTGGTATCTGGCGAAACCTTCTGATGGGTTCTCGTGCTGAACGAAGTCTGGACCTCGAGCGTTTGCGAGACCTCATCAACACGGAGGTGAAGAACCTTCGTCAACGTAAGCAGATGGGGAAGCTTTCTATCGGGTCTCCCCGACCAAACTGGGAGGATATGCATTGATGACGACACTTACGACTGGCGAATGTCTGCAATTTGTGGATCTAAAGCATTGTACATGCTGCTGCAGGTGTATGCTTGGCGACATGGACTTGAGACATTTTCGTATTTTGCTTTGCTTTCTCACCTATTTACTCCTCCGATACCAACGGTGCGATGCGCTACTTTCGCGATGTGTTTCGTAGTGCTATAGATTGTTGTATAGTGGCGATTAGTGTAGTACAATGAATGTTTTTCTTTCAGAGCTGTATCGATAGACGTGTGATACTGAATACGGAACTATTTGAATCACGTTAAACGTACACATCCAACAAAGTGTTCTTCTCACTCTTCGGAATTCTGGCCCATACCAGCTAGATAGAATTCAAGTGCGATGTCATAGTGTGCCTAGAACATCGGCCAAATTCTGGATGGGCTCATCAAAGGATTGTGTGGCAGCCGGCCGAAGTTGTACCTAGAGTGAATTCTCAGATAAGCACGCCCTCACCAAGAGCACGAGAACATACCGTTGTGGACGGTTGCATTCCTACTTCAGCATACTGACGATTGAGTTCATCTGTCAGCTCAGTCATTCGTGCTTTCGAGGTCCCCTTCCGAGACTTTTCCCGCTTCTGCAAAGCAGTCTTTGCAGCAATCTGGCGTACTTCTCTAGACTTGGATGCCTTCTTGTTTTTGTGTTGAGAAGTTGCCATGAAGCATAATAGTCGCAGGGTTGTCGGAAGGAACGGATGTTTTACTGGGTAGTCAGCGGTAGTGGTGGTCGTGAGTGGTCGTGGTGAGTGTTTGGAGGACGTGACGCTTGCTGCGGCAGCCACGCTCAAGCTCAGCCACATCTGTTTTGCACAAGCTTTCACCTTTCTTCCGACTCTCGTCCCTGCTACAAGCAAAAGATTGTGCCAGCATTCGACAGGACTCACCTCCACCGCACCTGAGTAGCGGGCAGGCGACCTGTATTGCACCTTGCTTGCTGGCATGACTGACCTTGCTTCACCAGATTGGGATCTCATTTCTTCCTACGGAGGTCTCTTGGCACTCGCTCTCATATCTATATACGCTGGTGCACATGGCTCTCTTTCGGTGCATTCTATTTCGTTTGTATCAAGCACCCTCGGACTGAGCTTTGTCGAATGTGTAGCCTGTAAAACCTCACCGTAGCCCAGAAGCCGCGGCTACTACCGATGACGAGGACGAGGAAGAAGAGATAGAAGATAGACTTTCGTCTTCCGATGCGTGGTTCTTCCCCGTCGTAAGTATTTCCTAACAATACGAAGGATTGCAATTTCACGAATATCTTTTGCACATCTTAGATTGGGTCCGTTATTTTGTTCGGCCTCTACATCGTTGTAAAGTACATTGGGAAAGAATGGATTAATTGGTTACTGCAATGGTACTTTACAGTCGCTGGCGTAGGCAGTGTTGGAAAGGTGTGTACGCACCACTGTATGCAACTGTCGACAGACAGGCTGACTTCATGTCCTGTAATAGTCTTTGATATCCTTGACTCGATGGACTCTTGGGACAACTTGGTGGAAACACTTTGACAGACATCGCTTCGTTTACTTGAAACACAAGCAAGGTATGCTTATAGTCGTAGCATCTGGTACTACTGCTGATGAACCTACCAGAGATACTTTCATTCTCGTGGCGAACGCCTTCAATATTCCTTATACCTCTGGGGGCGTTGCCCTCAATCCTTTATACCTTTGGAACCAATATCACTCGTCGCTCTGCTCTGCTTACGGACATTCTTGCTCTCTCTTTCTCTCATAATGCGCTCTCTTTACTCAAGCTCGATTCGTTCAAGACGGGCTGCATTCTCCTTTCTGGTCTCTTCGTCTACGATATTTGGTGGGTATTCGGAACCGAAGTGGTGAGTACATCTCACTGCTGCATTCGTGAAATCAGCTCTGACCCATACACCAGATGGTCAAAGTAGCAACCAATCTTGATGTACCAATCAAGTTGTTATGGACGAAATCCCTCACTTTCAACACCGAAAGAGGTTTTACCATGCTGGGCTTGGGTGATGTCGTCATTCCCGGTCTATTCGTCTCCCTAGCTCTACGATACGACCATCACAGATCGTCACAAAAATCGACAGACGGCAAGTTCGACAAACCATATTTCTTCGCAGCTTTACTCGGTTATACGGTTGGACTGGGCACCACCATGTTTGTCATGCATACCTTCAAGGCAGCTCAACCTGCCTTGCTATACCTCAGGTCCGTTTATTATTTCACTGTGCAATTGGCTTGTACTCATATGGAATTTCGCATCTCACAGTCCCGCCTGCATCTTGTCGTTTTTGCTCACAGCGGTAGCACGAGGAGAGCTGCAGGACGCATGGACATGGAGCGACGAACCACAGAGTCCAAACACCACCGAATCTCACGAGCCTGTCAAGAACGGGGATGCCAAGGCAGCTTCTGAGACTGCGGAGATGAACGGAAATAGGTTGACAGCTTCAGACACTTTGGCCGGACCAGAAAAGGATAGTCAACTCTCAGATGCAGGATCTCAGGGCGAGGGACACGAAAAGAAGCGAAGGACAAGGAAGAAGAAGATTCAGCAGAGTTGACTGGAGCCTTCCGTTTGCTCGTTGTTTCTTGTGCAATTGCCTTTAGCTCGGTGACGAAGTACCACGGCCTAAGCTGGCCCAAGTATGTCGAGCGGAACACCATTTCCGAGCGCATTCTTGACAACCTTTTTACACTATGGACCCGGCAGGATCAGTGGCGTTATGTCCTTAACGGTCAGGACTTGCCAATTTATTGTCATCCGATGTGTGATGCAGGCACTAAAAAGACAATGAGTTGCTACAGAGCCATGGTTTCGGTCAAAAGTATATCGGCACGATCAGATACATTCACTGCTGTACTAGGACCGCAGAATACTAACCTAAAAAGGGTTCTCGGATTACTTATAAACCCATCATGCGTGAAGAGAGCGACCTGATCGGCGAGGCCGGTGGCGTCGTGGTGTCTCGTGGTGTGTGTCCACCGTCGAGAGGATCGGAATCTGAGACTTGCTGGTGGCCAGGGCAATTGCCAGCATCCCACGATTATTTTCCCCCACTCTCAGTTCTACTGTAGTGTTTCGCGCATTTGTTCACGTCACAGGTCACAGGCTCGAAAATGAACTGAATTTTCGGGTCTGTCACAGGTCACAGAGGATCGTGAACTGACATTTGGAAGCATGACCGGGCGCTTAAACGAGGGTCAGTGCTTTGAAGGGCCGCACAAGTGCAGCTTTCTGGCTACTTTCGGCTATTCTTTCAGGTTGCTGACATTATTTGAGAGCTTACAATGTGCCTCCCAAGCTTTGGAAAGGGATTGGTAGTGCGTTGACAGAATCGGCAATAGCCATGAACATGATGTCACAGGTCTCTCCGAACTGTGAACTGGGAACCGGACCGTCACAGGTCACAGGCCGTGAACAAATGCGCGAAACAGTACAGTATATGGGTGTTCTACCGCGAACATTCAGTCGCATAAAGCCACATTGTTTTGCTTTACACCGGTCGAGATCGCATCCGCGAAACCCCGCAGAATAAGACTACAGTATGACGTGCCATGTGCAACAGCCGTTCCCGACCAGAAGGGACAGAATTCACAGAACGCAGGAGAATAGACCTAGAATGAAA
This sequence comes from Somion occarium, assembly GCA_964035595.1. Lineage (NCBI taxonomy): Eukaryota > Fungi > Basidiomycota > Agaricomycetes > Polyporales > Cerrenaceae > Somion > Somion occarium. The sequence goes on from OZ037947.1 coordinate 1,534,287, forward strand.
TGACGACATACCAGCACTTCGCAGGAAGCTTCGAGGAACGCTCGAGTTCAACGACGCAAGAGTCCAGGCCGTTCGTGATGGATTCTTGGAACAACAGAAGGGGGAACGCGCGAATATGTGCACATAATAACGTTCATGCTCAAGGTTCTTGAGCTTCGTTGGACAGACGTCAATGTGAAATTTCTTGTTAGAGTTGTACCTAAAATGAGAACCTTTTGCTTCCCCTGAACCATGTGAGACCGCCGATGTATAGAGATTCAGAGAACGATCAGAAATGTGGGTTGCGTGCAACTGTGCATTGTGCAGTGAGATCAAGACAGTATCCCAAAAGGACCATTTGTAGACATGACTAGGAACTCGTCCATTAGGGCAGCCGGTCGGTGCCGAAAAAGATCCGTTAAATCGGTGAGGAGTCTCCCGACACGAATCGAGGAGGCCTTTGGGATATGCTAGGGCGAGGGGATGGAACGGCGCCGCTTGAGAAGATTCTGTCACAAGAAGTGTATTTGGCAGAATAACGACGCCGTTGGTCAAAGGCGAGAATCAATGGCCGGAGTGTCCATGCGACTTCAACTGAAGGAAGTTACTCCACCTATTCATGATCTGGAGGAATGGGAACATGAGTCAGCATCGGAAAGAAAGACACGGCAGCACAGTGGAATGGCGGCAAGAGGCGGGAGCTTGAGGGTTCATATGGTACTGGAAAAGAAGGAGCCTAGCAACGTGTGCAGTCTATAGGCTCGTCAAATGTTCACATGATACTAAACGTTTGCAAGGAAGCCGAGCGCCGTAGAGAGCAGAGTCTGCCGTAGACAGAGAGCGGCCGTTAGTGCGCAAGAATACAGTGTTAGGATAGTTGACAGTAGCGGCGCCCAAGAAGTGTCGTATGCGGCAGGGTAGAGCATAATGCAAATCCTTCCAAATATTGATGAAAATGTGTCCCTATGACCCAGCAGAGTCAATAGGCAGCGTCAACGAAGAGATGCAGAGGCGTAACGGTGAGAATTCTCCTTGGAACTTCCGATTTGCTTGGAGAAGTGGCACAATTCGAGGCCGTGGGTGCTTGCCTACCATCTGGATGTTCAAGGGGAGAAAGAAGACGCAACGACCGTGCTGTCACCAAGTGAGTGTGTGGACAACACCAGTTGTTTGACGCCTAGTTCCGGCCGTTTTGTAGATGTCTCTTTCAACCCTGGCGTATTTGTTCACGGGCATAATGCTAGAGATGAGACGTGAAGAGCAGTAGGGTCACGGGAACGACTCGACAAATGTGAAGCGACCCCTGCCTTCTTGTGAGAACGTTGCGAAGCATTTGGACTCCCGTGTCGGGGTTAGAGGGTCCCTTGAAGTCAAGCCGCCTGGCAACGAACGCGTCGCGCAAGTGGAGAGACAGGCCGGATCTAGTTCAAGTAGACACTTACCAAACACGACCAAGTACTGTGAGTATGCTGGTGAGGCGCCGTGTCCTAGAGTGGAGATGTTAAGCACAGAGAGTTCTCCAGAAACAGAGTGAGTGACCCGAGTTAATGCATAGCAGTTCGGCTGCATCAGACACAGAGCCAAATAGGACATCACACCAAGGTGTCGGATGAAACTGAAGTGGCCAGGAGGAGAGGATTTGGTCAGCTGAAGGAGAATAATACAGCGAGGAAGTCAGGGCTCATCAGCGTTGTACATACGTATCTTAGATCTACACTCCGCTGCTAAGAAGCACCGACAAGATGATTGATGGTGCGGAGTACAAAGATGGTAGAAAGTGAAGTAAGAGGCCGTGAAAGGAGACGTTATTCAACTTACAGCACAGATGCAGAGATTCGGTATATCAAATCCGTGCAGGTAGCAGGCCTACGCGAGGGTAGTTGCTTTGCAGCGTGATGGATCAATGATGGATCGATGAGTGGTAGAGGGGATGCTTCAACTTGCTTGAGCTAGTATTCTATACAAATGCGAGAAGGAACCATGTGAAATGAGGTTTAGGAGGCCCAGAAGAGACCTCGGACACGGCGCGATCGACTTAGCAAAAGCGGGTAAGTGCAGGAAAGCTTGCAAACGACTTGGCTCCGATTGGAGTTGTCAAGTACGCTATCGATGTCCTGGACAGAGAGAGAGAATTGCGCTATAAAATCAGGGGTAGTAAGATACGAGCATTCATTTGCTGGTCGGGAAGAGAGAGGAAAGCAGAAAACTTTTGCCTGTTGAGACATAAGCCGAAAGGAGAGTTGAATGACTGCGTTTGGAGGGAGGCAGCTTGAACGCATTAAGCGTGGGATCCCAATCGCCGGAAATAGCAAACAGCCATTGAGAGCCCCCGAGTCCGCGGTCCGTGTTTGCGATCCTGGCTGTTGGCTCAGGGCTGCTTTCTTACTCCTTCTCCTCGCCGTCGTTTACACCCTCCTCGTCGTTCTCCCCATCCCTCAAGCATCCGTGAGCATTGTGCTCAACATTGTAGGCCGTCCGTCCGCCCTGGCTTTTCCTTCAGGACCGCCTATCCTCATCCCTGCCGCCGCCTTCACCCGAGATTCATAATCGTGCGTAATTTTCGCTTGCCCTGTGTCTCGGTACAGCTCAACCCGCACTCTAGTATCACGGGCAGTCCATGGACCCGCCCGTTTCATCTTCTAAGGAATTTGTTGATGCCGCAAAGAGAACCTGGTCTCCGCTTAGACCGACTGTGAATACTGCCCTTCTCTCTCCAACTTCTTCATCGGCCACTCCCCTCGATCGCAGCCCGCTTCCTACCTCCGTCACCAATTCTTCCGCTTCATCTCCTTGGTCACAGCAGATGTCTCTCGCAGGCGGTGGTCAACCTCAGTCTTTGCCTTATTCACTACATAACCCCTCTCCCCATCCAAACTCGAGGCTGCCGACTTCTGCTTCGCATGATTCACTCTCCTCTCTGCCCAACAATATTTGGTCTAATGTCTTTTCTGCCCCTCTTGATCCCTCTACCTTCGCTGCCCTTGCAGCTTCCGGCATGATTGGTCCCCCCACCCCCGGCGCCTCAAGCGTGCCTTCAAGATCGTTTCGTTCTCCTGCAGATCTTACCCCCAATGCTCCTTCTCGCTCCACACAATCCGCTTCTAATGCTTGGCCATCTGTGCCAGCATCCTCCTCTGCTCTCTCGCAGAGCCGACCTCATATACAACCAATATCCGCCAATGTCCCTTTTGGCAAGCGTGAGTCTTTCCTTTGATGATTTACGTAGTAATGAGTCCTGATGCTTGATCGTTTGTGCAATAGGAGGAAGCGAACATCATGTTCAAAGCGTGAATACAATGCCTCTACATCACGATCGACACGGCTCCTCCAGTCAGACATACTACGGAGCTAATGGCCCCATCAGCCCTTACGATGGGTCGTTTGATACTTTTCCGCATGGTTTCTCCACACATAGTCAGTCTGCCATGTACGGCTCGCATTCTCATATGCCAGAGCGTATGACTCCTGGCATACCTCCTTCGTTATGGATGTCACCAACATCCACGGCACCATCTTCGCCTCAGTTTCCCCCAACTATGGCTAATGTGAGCCAGATGCTGCCACCACCAGCGCCGAATTCACTAGGAGGATCGTCTTCAAGCTCATCACATTCGATATTTGGGGGCTCATCGAAATCTACGGCACCGACGAGCGCAGATAGCCCGAAGCCTAGTCGTCCGTTTGCGGACATGTTCTCTGATGATATCTTCAATGTAACAAGTCCCATAGCAACTGAAGCGGTCGCGAAAGGATTCCCATCGCCCAAGATGACCGGTTCTCCTGACCTCAAAGCTGCTGAGTTGGCTTCGGGAGACGGTGATCCTGAAAAGATGGCGAAGGAAGATCCTCTTGCTACGCAGGTGTGGAAGATGTATTCCCGGACAAAGGCTGCATTACCTCATGCGCAAAGGATGGAGAATCTGACTTGGCGGATGATGGCGCTCGCACTGAAGAAGAAGAAAGAGGACGAAGAAAAGGGGAAGACTGGCGAACAAAATCCCTCGCTGGAGAAGGAGAAATCATCAGACGCACCGGATGCGTCTTCAGCGCGACCGCCGGGCAGCGTAAAGGAAGAGGAGGTGACGGAGAGAGGGAGGACGATTGACAAGGGAAAGCAAAGGGTTCAGATTGTAGGGTTTGACGGTGCGAGTGCGGATGCAGCGGAGGAAGTTGAGTGCGTGTCTTTATTTGAGATCTCTGCGAAGAGACCATTTTGCTCAATGTTACGCCATATAGCGAAGTGCCAATGGACTGGCGAGCTATGAGCAGATCACGGTCTCGCGTGCCGATGGATTGGCGCCCGCCTTCACGTTCACGATCGCGTCCACCAATGGCGGGAATGCTCCCCGATCAGCAGAACCAATTCAAGTTCCCTACAAGCGGTTCCCCTCCCAAGGGCTTATCCAGCTCCCCAAGCATACCTATACCCAGTACCTCTGCGTGGTCTTCAACCAGACGCAGTCCACCGTCTTCCATCGCTGGTCTTTCCGGTCTTTCGTCTGTTTTAGAGAGCTCTGCTGAGCAACCTGCCCCTCGGCCTGCTCTTATGCACTCCTTTTCGGGTTTGAATAGTCCTGCAGGACACCCTGCATCTCTCCCGTCGTTTGGCCTCCACGGATTGCCAAAGGCGAGTGTATCTACCGCCCCGTCGCCTGAAGAGCGGACTTTCCCGAAGCACGTTCGTAAGACGAGCTTTGATCACACAGTGGCTAGAGAGGGCATCTTTCCAGGGGTGAGTGGTCGACATCAGGTCAATGGCAAGCCTGTGTCCCCTGAAAGTGTCCTTGGCACCAAGCGACGTGCAGACGCTCCTCATCTTGAGAGCATGTTGCGCGGGGATCCTCCACTCGATGCTTCTTCTCTAGCGGGCCTTTCTCTGGAGCAACAACACCAACAACATCACGACTTGGACCGCAATTGCAATAGTCCGTTCCCCTCTTCGGCTTTCAACTTCAGTTTCTCCTCCTTTGATAACTATCATGACCTCCCTGGAATAGGACAGTCACTCCCTAATCATCTTTCACATCCTCTTAAACCATACGACCTTTCCTTCAATGAACACTTACGGTCGTCCATGAACGGCACCTTCTCACCGATAGGTACTGGTAATGAAGGGCTTTCAGCGGCGGCCGCAGCCGCAACAGCAGCCATGGCAGAAGGCTATGCGCAGCTGAACGTTGCCAATCTAACAGGCTTGGATGACCCCGGATTGGAGTATCAGTCACTCATGGGTATGAGCATGATGTACCCCAATCTCGATGGTCATTCAGGTCTCGGTCAACATCCGTATACCCACATCGATCCTACTCAGATCCTACCGCTGGATCATCCTGAAGTGCTATCGCAAAGCTTCCACCCTAGTCCATCAAGTGATGGCTGGGGTAATGGCGTTGGATCCAGCTCCAATGCGTCACCTGAACCGTATACGTCAAATGCTTCGACGCCGCCGTCAATAGACGGACATCCGAGCGGGAATCTCTCCAGGAATCCATCGAGGAAGATTGCTTCTTCAAGACGTATATCTTCGGAAGTCACTGGACGATCTAGTACGCACCGTAAGAGGTATGTTGTTTTTCTTTACTCTATGTTTCTCTCAATAGATTCTGATTTTGTCTCCTTAGTACGACGCCTGATTCGGTAGTGGGTGGCTCAGGACATGCGAACAAGGGTGGGGAGGACGGAGATACACCCCCGACCGTCTGCACTAATTGCGGGACGACAAATACGCCGTTATGGCGTAGAGATCCGGAAGGTCAACCGTTATGTATGTTCAACTCTATTTCTGCTGCGGTCGAACGTGTCTGACCTATTTGTTATAGGTAATGCTTGTGGATTATTCTTTGTATGTTCTTATTTCCCCCCTCCGGATGACTGACGCTAACACCCTTCCCTAGAAACTACATGGTGTTGTACGTCCTCTCTCGCTAAAGACGGATGTAATCAAGAAGCGGTGCGTGCAGCTTCGATTCGACGTCATCCCTTCGCCCAATTTAATTGTCTATTTGAATTTGTAGGAATCGCGCCTCTGGAACGCCTCATAACGCCTCACGTAAAGGAGGCAATGGACCGAAACTTGCCGCGAATGGCGTTCGGCCCAGATCATCTACCACTAGCTCTATGCCGAGTTCACTGCGATTGTCGCCCACGAACCGAATAGGTCCAAGTGCTGCAGCAGGCAGTACGCTTTCTATGAAGCGACAGCGACGGACTTCTAGTAGTGCTCAAATGCAGTCAACTGTCACTCGCAAAGGTAGCGAGGAAGGAACGGGTCTTTCATAATTCTGTCTTGCGTATGTTTTAGTATTCTTCTCTTGCATGCTTTCCATCTCTGCTGTATTTCTGGATAGAGTCTCTGTTGTTGGTTTCTTTTTGTTTGTTTTGGCGGGCTCTGAACTCACCTTTCTTCAATCTAATCCACTCATGTCATTCCTTCCTGTGCTCCCTGAGTCTCTTGTATGATGATGACAACGTAGATATCATAGATTATTATTCAACAGCTGTATTTCTCTGTGACAATCACGAATACTCTTACGCATCTGAAGAATTTGTCGAGTCGGAGTGGTTCGATCAAGGTTCGCTTAACTGTGAACCTCGCCAACGTCGGTCCCGCTAAGTTACAACTTGTGCGCGCTTTCCGTCTCGCCTAACCAGGCGTCGCCTCCTCCTTTCTTTACCTCCTTCATTTCCCTTACGTCCTTTCATCCTGGCTTCATTGTTCCGACAGCCGTCGCCACGGTCGCCTGCGCCGCCCTCATCATTTCCAACCAATCTGCAACCGGTTGGGTCCAGGGATCCCAATGGCTTGTATAGACGCGGTTCTCGCACAGACTTAGATTTCGAACAGGCTCTCCGTGGAGAGGGGACTGTACTTATCAAGGAGAGTCTGGACATAGACACACTGGGTGTTCTGGACACCACAAGTTCCACGATCAGCCCATTCTCTTCGCCCTCACCACCACCGAAAACTCCCTACATGCACTTCCAACCCGCAACACCCACCATAGTACCACCCACCCCAAGCCCAAGTAGTCGCGTCAATGGAGGTAACTCATCTTCGCGCGGCCAGAGTTCAATGTCTAGTGGCAGCGATATTTTCTACGACGCGGAGGATAGTGACTTGCAGACCAAGCGCCGCTCAATGTATCGCGCAGCTGGGACAGCAAGCAGCCCTGACCTCGCTACTCTTTTACGCAAAGCGAAGGCTCGAGAAGGAACTCCAAATAAAGACGTGAACAGATCGAGTAGCGCAGCTCTACCTCCTCTGACACCCAACAGGCTCCGTGTTGATGATGCTGATGCCACTCAAAGATCTCGCCAGCGGACTAACGCTACTAGTCCTTCCTCCTCACCCGTTCAGCAACGCACTCCGCTTTTGAAAGGAAAGGCCCGAGGATTGGGCAATCCGCAAGCGGTGAACGGTGGCCAAAGCCCTGATTGGGTTTTGACAAGCCCGCGCTCAATGAGCAACATGAAGGATACCGCCAGTAAAGTGAGTAAAGCATCTTGACCAGTTACATATGTAAGACTCACAACATGATAGCACTCTGGTAAGTCATCTGTACGGCAAAAAGCTGCCGCGTTTTTCGGAGGAATGTTAAGTAGTAGTTCAAGCACTCGAGAGCGTTCTGTAAGTTTCCTTATTCTATATAATCGCACTGTCTTTCAATCTCGCCCTTAGAGAACAATTACGCCGTCTTCATCCAATCAATCATACTCGGCGCCAGGATTTCTCAACGCATTTGCTCCTCCTGTTCCACCCCTTCCTTCCAAAGTAAAGCGTCATGTATCCATTACTTCAGAGGATGCGGACGTCTTCACCAGCCCTTCAGGATCGTCTGATATGCAGAAACCGCTGCCACAAATTCGGAAGCGTTCAAAGGACCCAGAACCCGAACCCGAACAGCATTCGCTGGATGAATCGTTGGTCATGGTTTACCAACCACAATCGCGTTCACCCTCACCCACTACGACTGTTACTCATGAAACCGTCAAGCCTCTATCCGCCTCCCGAAGAAAGCGAAGAAGTATGAGTGTCAGCGATGCAGAATTGAAGAAGACCATGGCAGCTTCTTTCGGCACGACCACCTTCAACCCACCCCGTCTATCTAGGGAAGAGAAACGATCAGAGGACTCAACAGGATGGGCGTCCACCTTGAGTGGTATCATTACCGACTTGAAAGGTGAACTCGACCAGCTTGACCCTATTTCTGCATCGTTAGACCTTCGAGATCCTTCTACACCTGGGCGGCGTCCACCATCTCGCTCCAAGAGCGATAACGCTGCTACCATCACTAAAGCCTCTCAGCGTCCGCCTGCAAGGACATCTATGTCGACGCCTACTGAAGTTGAACAGCGAACACCAACGGTAACACTTCAAGCGGCTTCGGGGGTGGAGGAGTCGCTTCTGGCTTCGGTACTGTCTTCCCCTAATGAACCTTCATCTTCACCTAACGAGCCTCTCGTTCCTCCTCGTGTTTCTTCTCTCCAGGGCACCTCTGGTCGTTCTCGTTCGGGTTCCGCCAATTCCGCTCAACCTCGTGTCAGTGGCTTACGGTATGGTCCAAGATCCCCGTCAATATCGCGAGGAGTGAGCCATTTGGCATCTCCTTCGCGTGATACGAATCGGTTACGCATCCAACATCGTTCGACTGCCTCCAGCTCAGAGCCGTCACTGATACCAACTAGGGACGATGGGCGTGTCCGTAAGTTGCCGCATTGTGGTCAGCCAATGATTTATTCTAACGTACTCTCAGATTCAACGATTGGAGCAGCTTCACAGCAGGATCTGACTACTAACGGCCTGGCTCTTTCTCGGATTGTTTCCAGTCATTCTCCAGCTCGAAATGATGAAAGCAGAGATATTAACACTCGAGGAAAGGAATTAGCTGCTAAGTGCTGGGCGGAAGACGAGGAGTTTTTGGCCAAGGACAAGATCGCTGAGTGGTTGGGTGGACAGTAGGTCAATATAATGCTCTTGAGTTCACTTGCTAACAATTCCCGACAATAGGAGCCCAATTAATAAGGTGGCCCTCCGACATTACATGGACAACTTTGATTTTTCTGGCTTGCGACTAGACATTGCATTCAGGCAAGTAATAGTCGCACTCCGGTCATTCTGATTCTGATATGGACACTCCAGACGTCTTTGTGCCAAGCTTTTCCTCAAAGCTGAGACCCAACAAGTGGATCGCATTCTTGATGAATTCGGTAGACGGTACTGGGACTGCAACCCGACTAGTATCTTTGGTAGCGCAAGTCAGTATACAACCATGTCACATTTCTTGTGATGTACTCATACCAGTTATCCGCAGGCGTCGTCCATGCGGTCTCATACTCCTTGTTACTACTGAACACCGACCTCCATGTTGCTGACCTCTCTTCTCGGATGTCGCGCGGACAGTTCGTTCGCAATACTATTACCGCCATTCAGATGCAACTTCAGCCGATCGCCACTCGCAGTGGTTCGGCTACGGATGTTTCGCCGGATGACTGGAGCAGTCTTCGTGGTGGATCTGATGGCAGTGACCCTCCAGCTCCTGTTTTCACTAAACGTGTGAAGCGGAGTGATAGTATGACCAGTTGGAGTAGTGTCACTCGTGATGGTCTTAGCTCTATGTTCATGCAGGCTTCAAGCGGTCAGCTCTCAACGACGCCTTCAGATACCCCAGCTCAAACGTCCGGGCGACAAACACCTCTCAACTCGAGTCGTGTCTCTGTCATTTCATCGGGCCAAGAGTCAAGAGTCAATGAAGGCAGTACGCCGACGTTCGCGTACGATCGCAATTGGGAACAAGAGATGGAAAGTCTGTTAAAGGTGCGTTACACCTATTTATCATCGCTCATGCAGCTTAGTACTCAATTGTTGTATGGTAGGAAATTTACGCAGCTGTGAAGAACCAGCAAATCCTCCAGCCGATCAGTGCTGCTCGACTCTCAATGTCTTCGCTGAGCCCCCATAATGCAGTTCTACGTTCTCGAAGTCTGCGAGCTCAACCTGACAGGTTGACAACTTTGAAGCGTGGCAGTATTCGCGGTCTTCAATCCATCCTAACGGCTCAAACAGGCTATAGCCCGTACAGCAGTAATAGTAGCTTTGACGGACGAGCAAGTCCTGCTCCGAGCTTCGCAACTTCACACGAGGTATGACGTTAGCTTACCTGCCCCAAATTTTCTGGTTCTAACAGCGTTTATAGGGCCTACATGGTTCTTCGGTCTCTTTCTTGACTCCAGCACTTGGATTCGCATCTAACCTCTCACATACCATCATCCGTGAAACACAAGAAGACGACACCCATAGCATGAAGAGTGATCAATCTTTATCAACCGACATCAGTATCTCAGACGAAGAGCTTGCTCTTCTTGGACCTCCGTGGGCAAAGGAGGGTATGCTATGTCGTAAACAATACTGGGAGTCGACTGGTAAAAGGGCCAAGTCCCGAGCCTGGATAGATGTTTTCGTTGTCATTCAGAAAGGCGAGCTCAGTATGTTTGTCTTCGGTGACCATGCCAGCGGAGGCGGTGGTATTGTGGGTGGCGGTAACTGGCTTGTACGTTGATGAATCGCCTATTCGGAATGCCAGAGTACTGATAATGAGTGCAGGAAAATGCTGATCCCATGGGTTCGGTGCAACTAGCGCATTCCTTGGCACATTCCCTCCCTCCACCAGGGTACAACCGGCAGCGGCCGCATTGTATGGTGTTAACGCTATCCAACGGTGCTGTATACTTCTTCCAGGCAGGTACCGAGGAATTAGTCAACGAGTGGGTATCAACATGCAATTACTGGGCTGCAAGGCAAAGCAGGGAGCCTCTATCTGGCGGTGTGTCGAATATGGAGTACGGTTGGAACCGCGTCTTGGATCCAGTGACTCGTACACGGTCGATATCCGAAGATAACTATAGCAGAGACGACGACAGTTGTAGTGTTCGCAGCGGTCGAAGTCGCTTCGGCAAGAAGGAATTTGCAGCCACAGTGCGAACGGACAAGTCTCCTTGGCAGGATCGTACCTTTATCAATGATTGGAAGCCTCCCATGCCACCATCAGTTGCTAGCACTCATGATGAAGAAGCTCAGCTGGAGGCTTTACGGAAGCATGTGACGTTCCTCAAAACGGAGCTTCAGGAGCACAACGAGCTGAGGACGCCTATGATGAAGCTGGTATGTTTATGTCTAGGTAATAAGATAACATGAGTACTCAACATTTCAACAGTACGCACCTCGCTCAGCGAACGCTGCTAAGGCTACAGCGAATTGGGAGAAGAAGTCCCAATATCTTCTCACAGAGATTGTGAAGTACGAGTCATACATTGATTCGTTGCAAGCTGCGATGTCTCTACGGCTGAAGAAACGTGGTGAAAAGGCACTGGAACGTGCCTTGGTGGTCGCAAGCCCTACCTCTGACGATGAACCTGTCGGGAAAGGCAAATGGAGAGGGCATCCTGAAGAAGAGACGATCGAGGAAAGCGAGGAACCTCCACCTACTGCACCCTTAGATGGCTCGCCGGACCATCGCCACTTCCATCGACGCGAGATTGCAGAAATCGACGGCAGCGACGACGAGACGGACGACGACAGGTGAAATATGTCTCTTGCGATGACGTATATGCGTTATGTATTCCCTAGGATATTATCGACCTGGTGTTTTCTAATGGTCTGTCGTTACTCATGCTTTTGCCCATATTCTGGATTACATGTATACCCGTTGTTTCAACATTTACCATGCTTTGGATTCCATGTTACATACATTCACTGAGCCGATTTGAAGTGATAAATCTATATATATTGTGAAGGGGTATCAGGGGGGCTGTGAAGAAGCTTCAGATATCCGCTCATGAGAAACGTTCGGCTCCAACGAGGAAAATATAAAGAGTTCATCTGAATGAAGTATACGCCTGCCAACCCTCACGTTCCTTTCATTCTTGAGGTCGTTCTGTGCCCTGGGGTAAGACTTTCCTGGGTATTTAGGCTTTGTTCGTTCCACTCTTTCACGAACATCTGTGACTGCAGCCATGATCTCCACCTTCCTTCAAGTTGTTCTCTCTTTCGTTCTCTTCACTGCCAGCACAGTATACGCAGAGAAGCATACTGTCCGTTTCCAGAACCAGTCAGCGTTGTTTCAATTACTTTGCTCTTCACGAATGTGTTGCTGAACGTCGGTTGATCGATCAGTTGTGGACACGGAACCGTATGTCTTGGCGTGTCGTTATTCCTTGTTTCGGAAGTCATTAATAAATGTCGTCATCCAGCCAACTCTGATTCAAGGTGCAGAGACTTTATCCACAGGCCAGGACTACACATCTGAGGGCGTCCTTTCGTCCGCTATCGCGTACGTATATCTTCGCTGCTGTGCGTCCATGGACTCACTGTGTTGTGCTTCTGGTCAGCTATCTACAAACTGGTATGTCACATAAAGCTGTAACTCAACATAGAGATAATTGATCTCTGAACAGGCGACTGTGGATTCAATGGCGAAAATTGTGCAATTGTCGAGATGACCTTGGGCAATAGTCACTGTATAGGGTGTGGCTCTTCCGTCGATATCAGTCTCATTCCTTCGTGCGTTGCATCGTCCATTGATGCATGTTCGGATGTCTCTAAGGGATTCACTTCTATACAGCCACGCTTTGAATGTTGAGACGTCCTTCAGGTACATTTTTCCTACAGGAATTCCAAATTCTTTACCTAATCTTCATGCAGTTTCTTCGGTGGATGTGACGGTTCTGGTGCAACTTGTGAGCTCTGCTCTCGCACGGATTCAATTATAATATTTATCAGTACGACCTTAGGTGCTACGAAAGACTGCAAGACTGCATTCTTCGTTCCGGATGATAACCAAGTACAGGTTTCATGCCAGTCCAACGATGTACGCCAATGCTAAGCATATCTCATTTTATATACACTGACGGCTTTTGACATAGGTTGGTTTACTTATCACTTTCTGCGGGTCTTCTGCTTCAGCACCGCAACAGAAGCCGCCTGCTGTGAAACCCACTTCGGCACTTGCCTCTTCTCCTGCTCCTACAGCGTCTCATACTCACGACACATCGATCGCTACTTCCAGCGCGCCACCTGTTATCAATGTCGGAGACTCGAAGCCTGTCAACGTCGTTCATTCTTCCTCAATCGCTACCACACCGAGTGTGACGACTTCTTCGGTTGCCACCTCCACTTCTACGCCGCCTAAATGCCGTCGCTCTATGCGTCGCAGGGCTGAGAAAGAGTCTCGTGCACTTTATGAAGCTCATCGGCGCCACCATGCTCGCGTTCAGGCTGGTCATGGGAGGTCGTTCTAACTGATGTTCACTCTTCTCTTAGATCTGTACCATTGCTTGTACCCTTTTCCTCGCTCATGGTTGTTCTCGACCACATTCGCTCGTTCCTCATGACATGTTGTAGCTGGTATATGCATCGCTGTCAGACTTCTTGTATTGATTGCTATAGAGCTCCACGCGTTAGGTCGTGGACACTGCCGGGTTGTAGTACGACTCATGTACTGATCAAGGCTTGACGTCTTGTGTGCTACATACAATGCCATATTCGTGCTTTGCTGGCAACCATTCCAAGGAAACACTTTGGCCCTCATGAACTTCGCATATTATTACAAAAAGTAGTTGTACAGTATGAAATAAAGTCACAAGTTGCAGCGCAGTCACCTCAATCGTGTACTTGTAGAATAGCGTCATCTTCATCATCAGAACCTGAATCACTATGCTCGCCGCCATCTTCAGCCTTCTCGCCCTTCTTATGAGGAACCTCCGTAGGTTTTGATTCTGTGTCCGCCTCGATACTGACGGTTTCGGGTGGCTTGTCACTTTGTGTTACCTCTAACATGTCCTCGTCTTTCTTCTCTTCCTGCTCTGAGTTCTGCTCTCCAGCAACCTGTCCACCCGCCTCCTCCTCAGCGGCTTCGGTAGACGGTAGCTTGGTATCCTTCTTGATTTCCTCGCCATTTAGTCCAGGTACTTCCAGAGTCGTAGGCTTCCCAGAGACAAGCTTCTCCGATGAAGTATGTTCATGTTCAGCTTCCTCGCTTAGCAGAGGAACACCGGAAGTAAATGACTCATTCAGCGAACTGACAGTTGTGAGTGCCATGTCCATCACTGCTTCCACCCGTCTCCGCAGGCCATCATGATTACTTTCCACAATCTGCCAGAGAATCGTTATCAATATTTCGAATATTGCGTTGAACAATTAGAGTTCATGAACGTACCAGGGACATGAGGTCAATAACCGCGTCTGCTTCATCCAGACGCACTAAAAGCGAAGGGTGTGGGTGATCCTCTCCCTGTTCAGAGTCCATGGGCTCATCGGGCATATGAAGCTCGACTTCCCCGAAATGGGCTTCGAGGAACATTGCCAAACGTTGTATCCGCATGACTTGCGCCTTGTCGTCCTCGATGTCTGCATGCGGATGAGGTTGATCTGGTGCGTGCGAATGAGAATGTCCATTAATCGTCACTATAAAAGGTGAAGGTGAGTATGTGGTAGGGGAAATAGCACAACATGTGACAACGGACATTTCACAGACGCAGGACTCTTGTCAATTCCCGTAATGAGCGCGAGAGTCGAATCTGCAATCATGTCGTTGCTTGCACTGGAGTCCCACTCAAGGGTCAACTCGTGTTCGGAGGTCAGCTTGACGTCCACGGCACCCATGACCTAACCGCATGTTAGAACAAAAGTTCATTGCAACTGAGGATCCCAAAGACCTAGACGTACCCGCATAGTAGGAACACCTTCCTTATCCATACCTTCCTCAATCTTCCCATACATACCCTCTAAGTGCCACCGGACAAGATCCCAACCCACACCGAGTTGGATTTTCTGTCGCTGCGTCACGACGCAAGTGGTCAGACCAGCGAAGTCACGTAAGTCCCGAGGATCGAGGAGCGTGTAGGAGTAGTCTTTAGCTACTAGTAGACCTGAGAGAATATCATTCGGTTGAGGCGCTTTCGATGCCAAGGTGCCAATAGCCTAAAGGGACACATTAGAATGTCTTTATTCAAGTTCGAGATTTAACTTACCTTAGCAACACGCTCCCCGCGGAACGATAACTCCAAAGTTTCGAGGTTACGCGGTGTATGAATCTTTACATCCTCATCTCTGTTCTTATAACGATCCTGCATGGCAGCTCTCAGCCGTCCCATATTCGTCTGTTCGCCATGGACCAAGACCTACGGAACGACCATAAGCAACTGATGGAATTTGACAACGACGGGAGACTCACGATATGTTGAGCCTTCACGGCCTCGATGAACTCGGAGTTTTGTGAATAGTCCACATGGGCACTGAAGGAGATATAATCGACTGAAAGTTTCCGCGGGATGGTAGCGCCTTTGGCAGTGACGATTTCTTCCGGTTCGTTCAAGATGTCCTAAGTATAGGAGATGAGCTCAAAAGTATCACCCAATAAACCGAGAAATGCAGGACAGGTTCACAGCATGGTCTCATGACGAATACTTCGGGGAATATGGGAGCAACATTGGTCATTATTCTGCAATGACACTACATACAAGACGACGACGCTACAAGACCTGCTCCGAACCTGTCTGCAGACACTCACCCTTGCCATCGTGCCTTCCACCGAATACCCTGTCACAATGAGACCGTTCCGAGGATCTGGCGCCCACAGCTCGAGAAGTTCTCGGCTTGGACCCGATGTCATGAAACCAGGGCTAGCCAAGACAACACAGGGTGGGCCTTCCGCGATTCTTCGTTCCCATCCTCTTGCTTGAGGAACATTGGTGATGTACCTGAAACCGTCCCTTAGTATCGTTCACAGTGCAGCACAGTAGGGATGACGTACTTGAAAACGAATGGATTATCACGCTTGGCAAATCTTGAGCGTACATTGGCATTCATGGTATGAATATATGTTTGGTACACTGCCATACATTTCTTCGCAAGAGCAGAGGCGTAGTAGACTGGAACACTGTGAAGGTCGGGATGTTTCTTCCAGTATTCGTCTAAAATTAGTAACAGTTCTTGTGCACGGCCCAGAGCGAACGTTGGCAGAAGGACATGTCCACCACGACGGATGATTGAATGAACCAGACTTGTGAATCTGGCTTCTTTTTCTTCTCGTCCTTCTAATGTTTGTACGCCGTACGTACTTTCCACAATCAGAACGTCAGGGTGTATTGGCGGAACTTCCGCCTTGACCAGATGTCGATCTTCTTCCCGAGAATAGTCGCCAGTATACAGTATTTTGAGACCAGCAATGTCAATCAGAAACATGCAAGCACCCAGAACGTGACCAGCATGGTAGGGCGTAAATGTTACACCAGGGCAAGGAGAGATAACTTGATGTGCGGAGACCGGGATGATTGAGGCGAGGGACATCGAAAGATCAAGGGGCGAGAAAAGAGCGTCGGATGTCGAAGAACTACGCGTAAGGAACTCAGCTTTTTGAAAACAGCCATGGTGAACAGCCACACACCTCATGCGTACGAAGTCCTGCATCATAAACTTGTGTAGTGCTTTTGTGGGGTGAGTCATGTAGACCTTTCCCTTACCATCCCTAAAGTTTGTCTATGGAGACTCCAGGTCAGACTCCTGGGTGCAAGGAAAGAGACAAATCAACCTTTTCTGTAATATACGTCAGAGCAGCAGCATGGTCCAAATGGAAACTTGAGAAAATGGTAAATTCCTGGTGAGATAATATGTGGTAGACAACGTACTGTGTGATTAGTAGTGCATCTACAGTGCTCCAGTCTAATTCATCTACAAACGGCAAGGATGCAATGCCACTGTACGCTGGGTGTACTCCCGCGTCGCAGACAATGGTCCTACCCCTGTATTGTATCACACAACATGACCGGCCTACTTCTTGTCCTGCGCCAAGTAGAGTAATGCTCAGAGTCGGTGCCTCAGCCATAGAAGATACTCGTAGGTTGCGAAAGGTCTCATTTCTGGTTGCAAGCGCCGTTGCCTGCAGGCGCTCTGCCTGTTTGTCGTTGTTAGGATCAGAAGCTATTGGTAAACAAAGTCCAAATCTAGTAATGCATTAACTCAAATCTTTCCATTATTCTTCTTTCGTGCTCATGTTCAATCAGACTTCAAAAATCATACAAGCAACGGATACAGGTACTCCTACGTACTATGAAATTTTATTTCGACAAAAGAAAAATGACCACAACCGAGAGACTTTCAACGGCTCGAACATTCAGCCCCTGGCCTTCAAAGCCGCATTATGCTGTTGCATAATTGGGTAGACAGGATCATCAGGATAAATCTGAAACTCAACTCTCAGTATATCATTCACAGTCATGGAGGGAAAAACACTCACTGCGTAGCCGTCATCGGGAGTATTGCCACTAGACAAATGAGAGCCTGCTTGCCTGGGGTACATGTTAGACATATGATCAAGTTCAACGTCAACTTCACCACGTACCAGATAAGGTCACCCGTCAGACCAGAGCTCACGATGGTAGAATACCAAGAAGTATAGGTGCTCGCTTGATTATCGGTCACACCAAATTCCTCGAGGATGACAGGTTTGTTTTGTTTTGTCTGCGAGGCTGCGTGGTCCTTGATCCATTGAACACCCCAGCCGGTAGGGTCGCTAGTCTGCCCCCAGCTGATCTGCAAAGGATATCAGTATTATGGAAGATGAGACTAAGGTCTCACGTACGGGATATGCCTGTTAAGATAGGCTCTACATTAGTTGTATTTACTATGACTAGGATGCGAAGGCTTACGTGGAATGTACCGAAGTCAATGGTGCTGATAGCCAGATTTGCGTCGAAGTCGACACCTTCGCTGCCTTGGTAAGGATAACTGGGATTACCAGGCTGGTTAAAGAAACCTTCGTCTCCGATTGCAACAAGGTGGTTAGTGTCGATTGATTTGATGTATGCCGAAATGTCCTTGGCCCAGTTCGTGACAGTGGTGGTAGTGCAGGTACCGCTGGAGGTTCTACAGGAGAACATGTCACACACATGAATAGTTAGATGCCAATCGCGTGGCTCACCCAGTGCTGCCCTTACACCTGGGTTCGTTGGCGAGCTCCCAAGCCATGATGGTGGGCTCATTCTTATAGCGACCGACGAAAGTCTGAATGAAGCTCTTGTATGCAGCCTGGACAGAGACATCAGAATCCCGACATTCCGTCAGTGAATAATTGTTCGTACCACAACGTTGGCATTGGTATAGAAGTAATCATGGTTTGAACTTCCAGTGATTTGCTGGACATACACGTCCATGCCTCCATAGTCAGACCAATTATTCGTTCTGAACGTCACGTATCACATCAGTGACGAATTGGCATAATCATCGAGCCAAACGTACAGTGCGACAATTAGTCGTAATCCGTTTGCTTTGGCAGCAGCGACGACATTGTCTATAAAACCGTAAGTTAATCTTGTATTTGAACAGTGAAATTGTTGTCTTACCAAAGTTCGCTAGGCCAGTCGCACCGGTGTTAATGGTTGCTTTGCCATTGGCCCAGCTTTGGTAGTAAATACCATTGGGGGTGGTCACATCGTTGAAGCCCCTGCGAACAACAGCATGATAAGATTCGTCGTATCCACGAATGAAGGCTTCGTTCACACGTACCACGTCCTGACTGTAGTGCCGCCAGCCTTAGCAATGTCAGCGAAAGCTGCGTTCATATTCGCCGTGCTAAGTCCAGTGAGTCCAACCCAATAAGCGTTACCGCTGCAAACGCTCTCGGTTAGTTCTATGGCAAAGGCGTGTGTGATAAGCAAAACATACCCAGCGACGATGTAAGGTTGGCCATTCAGTGTGAATGAGGTACCAGAAACCTGGACAAATCCTGTAGAGGATGGAGGGGGTGCGGAAGTGGTGGGGCCACTCGATGTTGTAGTGGGTGGAGCACTTGTGGGAGGAACAGTCGTCGATGGATCAGACGTGGTGGAAGGAGGCGCAGTGGTCGTAGGAGGGGCCGTTCCGGCAAGACATTGGAAGTAGTAATCATTGAGCTTGGTGCAGACGGTGCCCGAAACACACGCTACAGAGAGTTATTCAATGCAGTGTCCATCAGTCAGGCGCAGCTCTCCTTACTAGTGTCTCCCGTCCAACCAATACCACCGCACTAGGGTGAATGTGAGTTAGATCTCATGAACATTCATTTAGTCTGAATCAGCCAAACCTGAGCCCACTCAGGCTGAGCCGCCCGCACGAAAGGCGAAAGTCCCAGAGCCAAAGCAACAAAGCCAAGGCCGAACATTTTGGTTACAACGTCTTGCAACTGGAAATCGATCCTGGGGGGTCTAGCGGATCTAGAGTCAGTAGCTTTTTTATGTTATAGCCTTCACATTGGGGATATTAAATATACAAGTGGCATTCGGCGTATTCTCGCAGGGCGGGTCATTGCGAGCTTTAACCGTCCCGACGGGGCGGGGCCTTGACTGACCTCGTGAACCATGGGCTGTCACGATGAGCATGCAATGAGACGTCGTACGGAGAAAAGAAGGGATATGATGGAAGCGGAGTCATTCGTATACCAGGTTCCCGGAGCCTCTTCGAGACGACACGTGGTGGCTTCCCGGATAGACTCTTGATTCTAAAGAGGAAACAAAAAACCCCCGAGAGCACGAACAACATGAGACGGTGCGAGACAGAAATATCTTGAACTTCAAATAATGATGATGGTTAAATCCGATGTACATGTTGCCATACAGTATAATGGTGGGTAGGAACACCTGCTAATAACCAGCAGCAATGCCGTTCTTCCTCGAATCGCTGGCAGCTGGAGACGGGCATGGATCAGCGTCATACGACATTGCTCAGAATCTTGACAAACCGTAAATAATATCGCCCTTCTTTGTTACTACCTGTACAACAGCAGCAACACGGTTGATGTCTGATACTGGTGGTTGAGGGTTAGCTAGGCTGTCAAACTGAAGGTCTCACATATACATACTCGTAACGTTATGGCCTCTAATCTTCAGATCAGCTACCAGCTCTGTAGGGTAGACGTCATCGATGTCTACTGTAGACGGATAGAGCTGGTCATGCAGTCGCCCATATTCTATGGCAGTACTGACATCCTGACCCCAATCCATGTTTAGGATCGTTTGGAAGACAGCCGGGAAGATCTTGGTTCCTCCGGAGCCACCAATGGCAAGGGAGAACTCGCCAGATTGATCTTCAATGATGGTGGGCGTTGTAGACGACAAAGGCCGTTTAAACGGTTCTGGATAGTTAACTGACGCACGTTTGTGAGTAATAGGAACCGTCGCAATTGCAAAGACGTACACGGTGACGGCCACAGCCCGAAGGCGTTCTGAAATCCGGGAGTGGAGAAATCGTCCATCTAGAGAGGAGCTTAGAAGCGACATGTATGCACAATGCGTAAATGCCAACCTCGTCATTAAGAATGATTCCAGTGACAGGATCCATAACCTGGGACCCAAACACAAGATTCACTGTAGATGTAATCGCAACAGCCATACCATCCTTGTCAACAATAGACGAATGACTCTGAAAAGTAGGGATGAAACAGCTGTGCTTCACATGACCACGGAATGTGAACATACTGTGCCATGGTCAATCGGTACATCAAAGATGGGTTGATAGTAATCAGGTGTGTGCGTCCGGTCCTGCCGTGAACATTAATATGTTATTTCCGGACTACAGAAGGTCACGAACTTACATCCGTGATATTACGAATGATCAGGTCTGCAAACTTCTTGGTTGGTATCTCTTGTATCCGAGCAGTATCATTTGTTTCAAAAGCAGGGTCACAGATCTTGGTCCTGCAGAAAATAGCGTCAGTTTATGATTTAAAATTAAGTAACATCACAGCTCACCGTGCAGCAAAGCCAACTGAAAATTAGATTGTCAAACGCCGTTGATGACTTTCAAATATTTAACACTAACATTTCATAGCTTCCACCGAACGGTGCACGTTCAGCCCTGTACGGCCTTCCTGGACGAAATCGTCGTAGTGCTCCATTAAATTAAGCATGTGTAGGAGGACGGGTCCAGAGGTTGGCGCATGAGTGGTGTACACCTTGCGGCCACGGTATGAACCTTCCAGTGCACGTTGGACCTTGACTGAATACGACTCTAGGTCGGAATGCGATAGTACACCACCCGTCGCTCGAACCTTCTCGATGATAGCATCGGCGATTGGACCCTGAATAAGAGGCAATTATGAGAAAGAGTCTACCAACGCGTGAAATAAGAGCGTACTTTATATAAGGCTCCCGGTCCTTCACACGCAATGGTAGCGAGAGTTCGCGACAGGTTGGCTCGCTGAATAAGATCCCCTTCACGAAGCAGGGTACCATGTGGTGCAAATATCGCCTTCCAGTCGGGAGCATTGAGCATTAGAGGTGAAAACATCTATGATCTCCTGCGTAAATATTGGTATATGCATAACGAGAAACATGATAACTGGCCTCTATCCTTCTCGCCAATTCCTTGGGAACCTTCCAACCCTTGGCGAGTTCAACACTAGGGTACACGAGTTGTTTCCAACCTAATTTTCCCCATCGTTTATGAGCCTCTTCCAATCCCCGCAATTCACCTGGTACTCCGACCGCAAGACCACCAATTAGTGACGCCAGGGGGTCATGGACATACATGGTCTTGTTAGCTAATGCAGGAGCAACTTCTCGGAAGTCAACTGTATAAACTTCTGATGACCTATTGGTCATTGCTGGGGGTATGCGAATGGTCATGAAACCTCCACCTCCGATCCCAGACCTACAAAATTCGTCCATGTAACCTGAGTCTCACACGACATAACTTTAAAGCGATGAAAGCACTCACGAGAACATGTTCGCTACGCCAATGCATAGAGTAGTGCTAACAGCTGCGTCCACGGCATTCCCGCCAGCCTTTAGCGTATCAACGCCGATGTTTGAACAGATCTCGTTTTCACTGGCTACTGCTCCATGACGAGCTTTGATAAGATATGCTGGATTCCGCGTATATCCTCTGGAGCGAGAACCATCCGCTTGGAATATATGCCGGGGTTGGAGAAGAAGACAAAGCGTGAAGACCGTAATCGCCGCTATACAGAAACGTCGGAGCCGTGAATTCGGTCCTGTTTGAGGATCATGCTTGGCATATATCGGGAGCGGCAGCTCCAAACCCTTTTGGAACTTCTCCATCTCCTTTATAGAGGCCCTCAAGTCGTTCGCAATAGCCTTGACGAATGGCGAAATACTGATAGCAAGTGACAGATGGGAATGGGCGCGACAAAGGACACGTTAAGGCCATGGTATGATAGCGGCATGCCGAAGTGTACGTATTCTGTGAAGCAGAAATAACACTTATCGTCGTCATCCCGTGAGAGTCAAGCATGATAACGGTCGCTTATATTCATTCATACATGCACTCATGTTCATGAATACAATGTTTTACACGCTAGATGTACGACGAGAACTAATGAACGAGTGAGGCAACCGATCCTCAGGCACTGCAGGTCTCTTCTTCCATTCCTCCTCCCAGCCAGCTCTCGCACTTTCCTCACCATCTGCACTCGGCAGTCCAAACACACCCGTTACCAACCAAACATCTTGCTCGGGGTCCGCCGCATGTTCGTCCATGAGGGTAGGAAGTACCGCCCTAGGAACCATGAGGTTAGTATTCGCGTCCGTTCGCAACGCCTTGCCTTTCCTCGACTCCTTGCCACCAAGTTCAGCAATACCGGAAACGCCAGCCTTGCTTGCGGCTCGGGCCTCTCCTTCATTCTCCAGGGTTCCAAACGTCTCACCAGTCGAAGGTTCCAACGCTCTGTCATTCACACCTTGTCCATAGATGGCGAATCCACCCTCAGCCGAGATGAGTTTCCTGCCGGTTCGTATCCTGTGGATACGGAGATGCCATGAAGGTGCCTCTTTAGTAGGAGGAATCAGCCAGGTCTCAACCTGGACATCCTTCCATGGATACCACATCGATCGAAGCCATACTCCCCCTTCAATCCTGGCTTCTCTAGTTTTAATGCGGCACTTCCAGGTCTCGCCGTCATCGTCGCTCAGAGCAAGAGCGTTGTCTCCGCCAATTTCTTCCAATGTGCCATTTCCGACTGCGACGCTGTACCCGAATGCGGATGAATACGCAAATTTACCATACTTGGCTGCAGTGTTCTTTACTGGGTAGGAACATTGTTGACCTGATGAAAGTAGGAACGTATGCCCCGAGAGATTGGAAGCAATGTGTAAGGGTTTCGGCATGAATTTGACTGTGTTGAGCAAGGAGAGGGGATAAGGCTCTTCCCGGGAAGCCCAGAATGGGTGTGACTCGGGAAGAGCCAACGTAATGAAGGATTTGCAGCACCAGTAAGGGCTGCCAGGTGAATTATAATTCTGCGACCGACTGTAAGCGACTAGTGACTGCCGGAATGGTTTGGAACAATAACTACCTCTGTCATGCTCTGGTTGGGATAGCAGTATCCAATGGTCAAAGTCCCATCCGTATTGTATGCGCCAGGCTGTTTGGCCCAGTACCGGATGTTGCGTAGCTGCAAGCCTTTGACAACTCCCCATGTCAATGGGGCGGGCAATTCGAGGTCTGCGAACGCTACTGCACCCCAAAATGAGGACATAGCAAAGCGATAGGTCAAACTGCGTCCAAAAGGAATAGCACGACCTAAAACCTAGGGTCAGACTGTCAATCCAGCTTAATATTGCTATGAAATCACCTTCAGGATCAAAGTAACGCACGAAATCCTGCGAAAATAAACGCGCACGATTCTTGAATTCTTCACACCGTTCAGGATCCTCGGCCTGTGCCAATTTAGAGTACACCAGCTGCGCAAACTGGATGGCGAAGGAAGATGAATAATAATCTAATTGGACAACTCCCTCTGGTCCATCTCTTGACCAGCCATCGCCTATGTAGAATGTGTCGAGATGATCGAGATCCGCCTTCATGCGTTTCGCATCAAACTTCGGCGAGCCCACCTTGGAAAGACCGAGATTAGAGAATACCTTGGGAAACGTGAGCATTATGCGGAGATCACACAGCATGATAGCCATACTCTGAACCACAGCCAGTTGGTGTTGGGCATTTCCTTGTCATTCATACCACCAAGCCAGTTCTCTAGGTTGCGTTTACCATTATCCTCCAACGCGTCCCAAAGCTGCTGTTTCGCCACAGAAAGGGCGAAACCAATTGCAGAGCACTCGACCATGCGCTGATCTTTATTCTTCATATTACCCCAGAATTCTTCATAGTCGGGATTCGTTCCGTTGTTGAATCCTCTCACCCATCGCTCCGTCCCTTCGTAGGTACCGCCACCAGCGAGGAGCGATGCTAGACCCCAGATGGGTCTCGAGAAGCCTTCCAGCTGAGCGGCTGCCTCATCATAGTGAGTACCAGTAAATCCAATATGAATGCGGGCGCCACCAGGAGAGGTATGATGCGCAAGCGGGTCAAGAAGCCCGATGAGGAACTTGCTGAGGTCCCCTTTGGTAGCAATCGGGTTGGAAGCAAAGCGCGTGGTGTTGGCAAAGTTCGACATCAAGGCGAGAGACACTAAAGAGCGGAAGTAGTAGGTTCCGCCATAAACGACGCTGCACTTATAAAGGCCTCAGGAGGACATTGAGTCCGGACCGTATTACTGCACACACGGAGGAAGTTGTTGGTGTAGATAGGTTCAGGCGCGGTCCGAGACTTCCCCGCAGGTCACGATCACATTAATTATCTCTTCCTGAGCAGCCGACAAGAGGAGGAGGGGACAAAGATACATAGCTTCCTCGCTGTGTTAGACGATGAGAACAAAGCAAGCGTCGGTGACGGGTCGTGACGCGTGATGGTGTGACAGGACGTGTAAGCGCTTGTAAGCGCGGATAATTTAGCATTGGGCGCTAAATTTGAGAACTCATTCAAGAATGCAACGGTCGCTCTTTGGTGCTGGCACTTGCTCTTTTCGCAGCTCAAGACCCTCTGCTATATCTCGTACTTGCCGTCGTCACTTTCATGATCCAAAGCCGCTCCCGCCTCAGGATGAATGGCGTGCACATTTCCCATCCTCGTTCGTTGACGTGCGCGATCGAGTATCAATAAACAACCTAGAAACTGGTCGGCTTTTGGCAGATTCTTTTCTATCTGGAAAGAGTTTAGGTGCCGGTGAAAATAAGGTGGTTATTGAGGCTTATCCAGGTGCGTCATTTTCGTTCAGGCCTTCTTCCTCTACTGATAATTCTAGGCCCGGGTGCACTATCGAGGGCGCTGTTAAGACTCCCGAAATCTAAAATCAGGAAGCTGATTATCCTGGAGTCTTGGGACAGATTCTATCAGTATCTAAAGGTGCGCTTTAGTGGATACATTCCAATGATCAAGACGCTAAAACATGAGTTTTTCTAGCCATTGGAAGCTGTGGACCCAAGAGTAACTGTCCTTCCAATAGATGGCTATACCTGGGACTCATACTCAGTCATTGAAGAAAAAGGACTCCTTGATGACGTTATGAAACATGATTGGAATGCAGGAAGTATGTCAATTTCGATACTAGACGTTTTGTCCTACGACTTCTTCACTCACTATTGTTTTCTCAACAGTACACCCGGAGCTCCATTTTATCGCACAGTTGCCTCATGGTGTCTACGGAGAGCAGTTCTTTTCTCAGCTATTTCGATGCATGCCGACCAAGTCCTGGCTATTCAAATATGGACGGGTGCCAATGAGCCTTGTACTAAGCCAGCCGATGTGGGATGTAAGTCGTCAAGTCACTTGGTTCGTTGGGGCTTAGCCAGATTATAATTTTAGCGAGGCACCGCCCCTTATGCAACCAATGCCCGTTGCAAAGTTAGCGTCATTGCAGAAGCCACAAGTCAACTGCAGAACGCCGTGAGACCATCAGAACTCCAGCCATACGATGACCACTTCCATCCGTCTACCTCACGTGTCGTCTCTAAGAAAGCGGAGTCGAAACGAGCCGGCCAGCCCCATGTTGCTGTGAATGTCGTGCCCCATCAAGACCAGGTAAGCGTTGTCGTTCTATCTTAGCATTCGTTCTTACATCTGCTTTTAGCTCATTAGGTCTGATCAATTGGACCATTGGGATTATGTTCTTCGTCGGCTCTTCGTCCTCAAATCTACTCCTCTCAAAAATGCCATGAAGTGTGTTATCACCGGCTATCTGCCTCTTACTTTTCTGATGACGAATTTTTTTTTTTTTGCGTTGATAGCTCTCTTGCACCCGGGGCACCTACCTTGCTTAAAGTCCTCACCGATCCGGAGCTACCACCAGAAGAGCGCGTAAATATCAACGACAAGATCAAGAACTTGACCATCAAGGATTGGGCCTTGATTGTGCGTGCTTTTTATAACTGGCCATTCAGTCCAGAGGTGCGTGCTGTATCTGCTTCTGGAATTTAGAGTATCCGATTGATGTGCTGTCCCCATAGGACTTAACGTTCTCAAATGCGGAGGATTTCGGTCCTGGGCGCGAGGGCTAGATTTCCAACCTGTTTGTTCAAATTCTATGAATTTGGGCATCATCATACATATGTTTCTACTGTATTTCACTAATTGCTATAGATCCATAATCTGGGCATGTGCAATCGGACAAGATAAATGAGTTCACGGACATCAGCCGAAGCAGACACTATGAGTGAAACAACACATAAATTATATATCAAGACGAGGACAAACACAACACAGTTGATTCAGATGATAGACTATGCTACGATCTCAACCAGTGTGCTTTCTTCAGGCTCTACAGGAGCGGGTGAGTCCGGCCAATCAATAGGTTCGGGACTTGCTGTTCTCTATTTGGATGTCGAACAACTCGTCAGGATGTTGCAGCCAACAGTATTATGACCGGGGCTCTCACCTCTTGTGATTCCTCAGCAAGCTCCGTCAGCACTTGCGATTCTTGGGACTCGAGCATAGTGACATCGGTGTCCTGGCTCTCAGCAGACGTCTTTTCTTCCGCAGGTTTCGCAGTGGGTTCTGCAGAGCCTCGTTGGGATTGGGATTGGGACTCTTCAGCAACGTTCGCTTTTTTCTTACGGCCTGGCGCCTTCTTCTCTGGGGGAGGAACAGCCGGGAGACCGAACAAAGTCGTTTGTCGGCCAGTCTCTTTCTTATCCTTTGATTTTCCTTTTGCTGTTGTAGTACCTGTAACATCGCCAGGATCATATATTATTGAAGCACATACGCGCAAGATGCAGTGGGACATACGTTTGGGTTTCTCGGTTTCCGCCGCGTCGATCTTGTTGAAAAAGCTGTCGCTCTTGTGCACTGACTTGTTCGTCTCTGTACTCTTGGTAAAAGGATTTCGGTTGTCGACAGCACCAGGTTTTCGAGCAAACGGATTTGAACCTAGAAGTCGAATATGTAAGCTTCAAAATTCACTCAATTCCACCATGATCGACTTACGAGCTTGGGCCGTTCTCATATCACCTGCTGAATCCCCAACGGCACGTCTTTTAGCATCATTCTCCGCATTGCTATCTTCCTCAAACCGTTTCCGCTTCCCGTCGGGCGATGACTCCTGAGAATAATTCGAATTCTCAATATCTTGATGTGCGTTGAAATCGAATGAGGGCTCATCATCCATCGAGAACTGGCTGCTCTCAGTGATTTGTGATGTACCAGTTGCCTTTGTAGAGGCTCCGGCTGCTCGTTCTAGTCCAGGCCTCGGAATTGCAGGCGGTGGTCTGAAGTCCTGGAAGGGTTTCGGTCTTGCTGGCTCCGCCGCGAAAGTTGAATATCTCTTGTTGTCGGGTATAGGCACAAATTGTGCATTCCTATCTCGTCTCCTTTCTCGCTGTGCTTCCAGCTTGTCAGGACCGTCTTCTCTATCATCTTTCAATGCTTCTAGCTTCTCTTGCAAACCAATTAAGTGATAGAAACCAGCGACTTTGATGGCCATATCGAAGGAAGCAGTATGGTGGAGAAGTTTCGCTATGTCGAGCGCACGAGAGAGTTTGTCGTTCTTGCAAGCGAATTGGATAAGCTGAATGAGAGACTTGTCGAGTGCGAGTTCACGGCGTGAGATGTCCGTACTGGTCAGTTCATCTTCGTCGAGGCCATCACGCAGGATGTCCAGGAGCATAGTCTCACGAGCGAATCTGACAGCATTTTTATCAATACGATGTACGTCATAACGAGGTTGAATACCTTACTGTTCCTCAAGCGGACCTTCCTTCGCATCGGTTCGCTTAAATGGGAACTTGAGAGGAAGTTCTTGAATAAGCGGTCTAGGGAAGCCAGGATGCTCTTGCCTTCCCTAAACACAAAGTCAGACTTTTGCAAAGGACAATAGTTGAACTGCTTCTGACCTTAAGAATGAGACACATGAACGTTTCGCCCGAAACACCGACGGGCCAGTACGATTCGTGTTTCCCCTCTTTGCGGTCCAGCGTATTCGTATTGAGTACTCGGGTCCAAGTTGCGGCGAAAGGTATCCTGAATCGGGGAAGGGCATTCAATACACCTGAAGAATCATAAATGATGGGTGCCTAGGTACAATGGTAACGATGAGTGCCCTGTGTAGTGCCTATGCGGCGGGATGTTACTTACACCCTCTTCAGATATACCAATCCATTTCAAAGTGTGTCCTTTGGGTATTGGAACGGTGTCTTTCTGCAACATACAGAAATCATCGAACTTGATCAGCCGACCTGTAAGATTCTGTGAACCTATCAATGGGGACGTCAGTTGGGAGGGAGGCAAGATCGGCGGAATTCTCACCGTCCATAGTGGTGCTCCCATCCCTCGTGACAATAAAAACCCACTCTCTTCCTGCACACATGCATACAAAATCACCTGGAAGACTCATGACGTGTCTCTCCACGCCACCGCCGGTCAAAAAGATCAGTTCGCCGTCGCTTGTCGCAATGACAACGTTGCCATTGCCTTGGATATCCATGTCATTCTTTTGACGCATAGACTGGGTAGGAGGAGGGCCACCAGCGGCAAGTCCGATTACACGAGTGCCTTGCGGAAGCTCATACTGCCACTCGGATTGGGAAGCCCACGTACCATATGGCTTGTAGAGGACATGGGCAGGGTGAGAAGCCTCTGGCGGGCAGGCATATAGCGCGCCACGCTCACCTGCAATACGAGCATTGTTAGAGCAAGGTACGTACAAGTAAGAGATCAGTTACCCAATGAAGCAAGCTCATATTTGAAGTGATCCGTAAAATGGTAGCTTTTCCTTGCGGACCGGTCATGGAATTCGACATTCACAATATGGTGGGTGTCCTGATCTGTAACCTCAATGACTCCAATCATATTGTATGCTGTTTGTGCATGAGCCAGGGTGAGCGATCGCGTCGAAAGGATTGCTTACCAAGGTATCGTTTTTTGTTCTCCATAGGCGTGGAACCAGGCTGGAAAGGAGGTTGCGCTTTGGTGACACTCACTACAACGTCCTAAGTCTCGTGAAGGAGTGGAATTGGAGGGAAATTCAAACATACCCATTTCCTTGATACCTTCTTTGGCAGCCCACTTCGCATCTCCGTCATCGTCCTGTAACCCTCCACCGATATCGTCCAAAATCCAGTTGTCATCATCCAAGTCCCCCATTGTCGCGTCATACTCGTCCTCCTCATCCAAATTAAGGTCCTTAGCTTTGCTTGCATCGTCTTTCTCTTCCAC
Source organism: Somion occarium (assembly GCA_964035595.1). Taxonomy (NCBI): domain Eukaryota; kingdom Fungi; phylum Basidiomycota; class Agaricomycetes; order Polyporales; family Cerrenaceae; genus Somion; species Somion occarium. Next base: position 1,563,796 of record OZ037947.1, read on the forward strand.
GTCGTCCCCGAAAAGATTAGGGGTTGTACCTCTCTTTTTCGGGATACCAACCGCTGCGCCAACAGAAATCAACTTCACAGGGTCAGGACTACTGGAAGGTATGGGGTCAGGCCATCGAGTCAAGACGCCGTCAGTGTCTATCCACGCTAGCAAATTCTGTGTAGGCGAGAATGCTATCTTGGTCACGGGAGCTGTGACAGAGCCTTGGTATCTGAAAAGAAGACGGCGAGTCTGAGTCGACCAGATGGAAATTCCGGATGTAGAGGCAGAAGCAAGATAAATGCCATTATGTGACAGTGCGAGTGCGGTGGTTGCGCCTGAACATGAAGGATCGGAGAAAGTTGCGGATTTGGACCAGGTCGTCCGGGAGATGCTAATGATTTCTGTGCAGACTTCAGTGAGATATATCACAGTTGAGGCGAAAGAAGACTGACCGTGTGCGCGGGTCGCGACAATGAAGTACTGTCCCGACGTGTGCCATACAGCGGAACAATCATGACGGAAATCTGCAGAGCTAAAGATAACTATAAGCTGGGCTTCATAATTGGATGAAACATGATGGCATACTCGGTGTCGTATACTTCGGGTATAATCCCTTCAATTGTGGTTATATTCTTAGGCTCGCTATCCGAGACGTCCCATGCAACAATCTTGCCATCTGCGCCAGAGGTAGTCTATTGGGTTCAGATGACGAAGTGGAAGGTGATATACGGATAATCTTACTAAGAGAGACCCTGATGGATGCCATGTAGCTTGGCGAACTGCTTTGGTATGACCTTTCAGCACAAACATCTTCGTCGTATCTTCTATGTCAATCACTTTCACAGTAGGTTCACTACGAGAATAAAGTTAATAAGTCTTCTATGTGTATCAATTGAGAGCGAATCACACACTCCGACGTGACCGTTATTCGTTGACCTTTGGGATCTACAGCAACGCATCGAATTGGTACACCTATTGCAGTTGTAACAAGGCCCGAGACTTCGTGTTTGTCTTTTTCATACTGTCGAACGTCGGCATCTTCTGAGCCAGAGAACCACGCGTTGTTCTGCGGGAAAGGGGGACATGAGACGCGACGTGAGATATGTTGAATGATGCATGATACATACCCCTGCAGCGACAGTCGTGATCCCGTCCATAGCTTCAATAGCAACATCTGGTTCTTGTTCTGCACCAAGGTTTGTTTTCCATATTCGAACCAGAGAATCGGAGCCTCCAGTGTAGATTCGCCTACCAGACAGTCAAATTGGGCTGCTAAGGAGGCACCAAGAGACACATACGAGCCATCCTTAGCGAAAGCAAGACATGTATGCCCTGGCTGGTGGGCAGAGTTGATGAGGGAGATATCTGACATTTTGAATGCCAGGAGAAGCGTATACTGGGTGATGAGTGTACTGTATGTACTGTAGAACTGTGTGACACGCGTCCCGACTCCGAGCGTGGCAGTGGAACGCGACCTGTCACAAGGCGTGACTTTCACGTGGACTGACATTTACTCGCGTGATGAGGATCCTGCCTCGACTTCGCGACTAACCTCATGCTTCCTCATGCACCTTTCCGCGATGCATTAGTGGAAGTACCCGTATGTCAAGCTATGTACAATCTGATTTAGTTTCGCTGTTTCGCAAGGCTGATCGAGGTATCCGAGAGTCTGCTGGCACTTAATCATCGGCTGTCTCTGGTAGGCCGTTCACGGCGAATTCCATAGCTAATGTATATGGCCAGGTACTTTTCATGGATATCGTTCGTACGTAGATTTTTTATGGTATGGGTCATGTCATCGCTACATTCGAGTCGATGTCTAGCCATCACACCAGCGCAGGGTCTATCGTTGGCGGTAGACTTGGCGGTCTCTTTTTGGTCGCACACATTGTTGTGTGCATGTTCTTTTGGCGAGAACAGCTCACCAGCACCGCCAGTCTGTTTTTTCCCCCTCGCCCTTACCACTCCATATACGGTCATCCGCACTATTGCCCATGAACTCGCAACAAATGCGTCTACTTTAAGCAAGTAATTGCTGCGATCAATGTAGCGTGTTTTCTGCATTCAAGCTCCTATGTCGCAGTTTCATGAAAGTGGACCTAGCCCTTCCCTACTACAATTAGTAGCCCTTCACCCGCAGCGAGCAGTAATCATGTCAATACAACCTTTATAGGGCCCCCAGTCGCGGCCACCATCGAAGAGCCCGGGAAGTGGAGAATATGCGCAGAGTCATATAGGGTACTGCTCAGATTATAGAAATATCGCCAAGTTACGCTACCGCTACGTAGCAGGATTATCGCACTTCTTACAGTGAAGGTCAACGAATGGTAGAATGGTAATTATTGCTTACGAGTACCCTGGTTATGGCTGGTAACAACCATGGTAGTCTCTGCAAAGGCAATAGAAGTAGAAAGAATACTGAAGTCAACGGTGAGTGCTAAGTTCTAGGGTACGGAGATGGGGAAGACGTGCAAGTGTCCGTGTAGCCAAATTATGCCAGACCTGCACAGTTGCCTAAAACGCGTGTGCTCGATCACAGAGCGATCCAGCGCCTTTTGAAGTTTACGTTTGTCGTGCACATCGCCCGCAACGTCCAGTTTCGGAGACTGCTCACATTCCCCTAGATATCGGTCCTCGATGAAGGATATTTATGACGAGGAGAATGACCCACACCCTGGGACCCTGGGAGGCTGAACGCACCTGAAGGAGGAATGTCGGCGTGGAGAGGAGCTTGCCTTCTTTGCACGATCGGCAGTGACAGGACATTGAGTTTGAGTTGATCCTTCCTATCCTGGCGTTCATGGCGACTTCTAAGACGACGCTTCCTCCGTGGTACAAGCTCGGTCGAGTCTGTTCTTGATATCTGGTCATCGCGTGGCAGTTGAGCCACCCTCGCTATTCCCCGCCCGATTGACCCCCCGCGGTGAACTTCTGCATAAATACCTCACTCTCCATTCCAACGGCCCCGTCGCCTCCTGTTCCCCTCCTCCCGCGGTTGTATGCTGTTGACTCTGACACAGGCCCTCTGGTTGACGTTACAGATATTTCTTTGTGATGCATCCTCAAAGCCTCCATCTCCAGATGCAGTCTCCGCCTTTTGGATACCTTTCTCCCCCAACGGACTCCAGCGACGCATGTTCGGATGACGGTGACGCTATTCACACCCCTCTCACTGAACACCAAGACTCTCAGCATAATCCATACTCCGTGTACCACCACAACCAGGATCCGTTTGCGCATCCCTCCCTCCATTCCTTCTGTCCCAACCAACAATCCGGCGCCTTTCCGAACACCACCAAATCCGAAATCGAGCAATCCTCTCTTACTTCGTTCTCTGCCCTTCTAACACCTTCTGCGTCCGCCAAGCTTGTCCGTACTCATAGCGGCATGGATGGTTTCTTCCCTTTTTCCTCTCCCCCGTCAAGTGCGCTTGACCTAGCGAACGCATCTCTCGAATTCAATCCCTTCGCCTCATCGTTTGCTGATTACAACACCGAAACCATGGGTCCCGCCCCCGGGAAGCAAGGCAGTGGCTCTCATCTGTCAACGTACTCCGCCTTCTCACAATCCAGTTCATCTTCATCTTTCGATCTGCCGCCACTCCCATCTCTGTCTGATTCCATAAATTCTCTATCGAGTCCGGACCAAGCACACAATTTGTCCCCCTTTCTTTTCCCGCTGAACGATGGCCCTCGCTTCTCAGATACAACCCATTCCGACGACATTTTCTTTCTCAAAGCCCGGATGTATAATCCTCGTTTCCCCATAGATCACGCGCTCAACGGAGAGTTTGTCCGCACGTATCAACTTGGTGATGAACTCGGAGCTGGTGGGTATGGTTTCGTTATGACAGCCCGCCACCGAACCGAAGGCCACGAAGTTGCTGTTAAGTTCATTATCAAGGACAAGGTACCGGAACATGCGTGGTGGAACGATGAGCTTCTTGGAAAGGTTCCCACCGAAATTATGATCATGAGTCTGGTCAACCATGAGAACATCGTTAAATGCCTGGACTTATTTGAGGACGATAAGTACTTTTATCTGGTAGGCGTGTATTCTCGGCAGCATATATGCATATATTTGACGCCGTTCATTTTTGTAGGTTCAGGAATTACATGGTACTCCGTGGTTGTCCAGAAAGGCAAAGAAGAACAAGCAGATCACCGCCCCAAGCAATCTCGTCCGTCCTGCTACACCAGCTCTCTCCACCCCGTCCTTGACACCGTCTCCGTCAACCGAGTCTAACATTGATTCACTTCCCGGGACGCCGGCCGAAGTATGTGTTGAGATCGTTGAGGTCAACGAAGGCCCGTCAAACATCCTAGATCCTAATTATCTAGCATTTCCTCCTCCGGATTCAATTGACGCCAAGACAGACAGTTTGCTGAGACCACACTCGGCTGCTGAGGCTCGCCCCAGCTTTTCACGCAGACCCTCTTACGACTTGTTCGAATGTATCGAACAGAGCAAACACAAGCGGTTGTCTGAGAACCAGGCTCGCTACGTGTTTGCACAGGTCGTGGAAGCGGTATACTATCTCGAACAGCAGGGTATCACCCATTGTGATATCAAGGATGAGAACCTGGTCATTGATAATGATTTGACTGTGAGGCTTTCTATTTACGGTATGTCCGACCCATACTGACGACAATGTTTGTTTTCAGGTGAAGCTCATCGACTTTGGCAGTGCCGTAGTCGCAGATCCGACAGCACCTCGACCCTATTACACACTCTTTTTCGGCACCACGGCTTACGCCGCCTCGGAGATTCTGCTGAAACAGCCGTATCGTGCTGCACCAGCTGAAGTCTGGACTCTGGGAGTCCTACTTTCATATCTCCTCACAGGACATTCTCCTTTCCCCACAGAACAGGACGCTATGGATGGACACGTCGTGATTCGCGAGAAAGCTGGACGATTAAGTCGTGCTGCTCTCGGCCTGCTCGCAAGATGTCTTGAAAAGGACCCGAACCGCCGAGCAGATCTCGTGGAGATTAGAGGTCATCGGTGGTTGCAGGGTGCATTAGAGCGTGGCGGTTGATGCACCTGCCAAGTCCAACTACCTGTCGACGCTGGCTGCCGTTGACTGCCCTCAACTTTCTCGCCATTGGCTCAGCCCCATGAGTATCCTCACTTCAACACATGTATATTCTCTCGGATGGACAAGTACGCCCCGTTTTTTTTTTCTCTTTTGTTTTTCTTCCTTCCTGTCTGTATTGTTTCATGGAACGTTTTTCATACCATCATCGCATTGTTCGCAGCATCTGTATCATACCCTAGCATTATCGTTATTCCCCTTGGATTCCTCTGTGTATTCCTAGTAGTGTAGCTTTACATCATCTTTAACTCGTAGTGTACATCCTTCTGTAGTAGTCTCGCCACTATTGTACCAAGTGGACTCTCCCCATACCGCGTCACTTGAGGGCTTGAAGGTCTGCCAGTAAGATCCCGGAGAACGGCGGACGTGGAAGCCGGCACTGACCGTAAAGGCAGGTGAAGGGCCGGACCAATCATATCAGCCGGAATAACTGTCGCCCATTCGCACCAACCAAAGTTGAGCTCATTGCTGGAGCAGTCAATCAGCTGGCAACACGCTCCTTAATTTCTCTACCATCATGTCGGTTGGCCTCCTACGAACATCTGGTCCGTTACTTCCATGGGTTGGATGTGTATGCAGAGATGCTGAAGAGATGGTTTTATGTGTTTAGTTGCGAACGCGGGTCGGACCGCCGCTTGGAGGCCCCAGCCCTCAATAGGGATTCAAGGTGTGTACATGTATCGAGGAGAGCTTTAGTCGCTAAGTCCTCACCTGGTGACTCGTTCTATTAGTATGTCGGTCACTACATACTACGCAACCCACGAATACGGCTGTCCCTGTTACTGCATCAAACCCTGTCACCCAACTTGCAAAGCAGGGTTCCAACCAACTGAGTTTGGAGACTCCTGCGAACAAGGCTGGTACGTTCCTCCAACCCTTCAATTATGCCCGTCGTCGCTATTAACGCGCTTTTACAGAATATGTACTGTCAACACTGGACAAGATTACCAACTGGGCGAGACAGGGTTCGATGTGGCCCATGACTTTCGGTGAGCTTCCCTGTCAAACCATGTTATTTTGAGTTTGAGGGTGCTGAATATATTTCCCAGGTCTGGCATGTTGCGCTGTAGAGATGATGCATATGGCTGCGGCAAGATACGACCAGGATCGTCTAGGTGTCGTTTTCCGTGCGAGTCCTCGACAGTCTGACATCATGATCGTCGCGGGTACTCTTACGAACAAGATGGCACCTGCGTTGAGGAAGGTCTATGACCAGATGCCAGAACCTCGTATGTGTTACATCATAGTTTCTTCTAGTTCACGAGTATTGACGCTTTGACTAAAGGCTGGGTTATCTCTATGGGCTCATGCGCGAATGGCGGCGGTTACTACCATTATTCGTACTCTGTGGTGAGAGGGTGTGACCGTAAGTTACATTTACATTCCAATTTATTGTGCAATGGAGAGGGCGCTGATTACCGCCCGTGTAGGAATTGTACCAGTCGATATCTACGTGCCCGGGTGCCCACCAACTGCTGAAGCGTTGCTGTATGGCATGCTGCAGCTTCAGCGCAAAATGCGACGTAACAGGAAGAGCGTCCTTTGGTGCGTCTTCTCCCGTGATCGGACGGGTTTTGTTCTGTACTCATCTTTGTCTTCGTGCCTTGCAGGTATCGAAAGTAAGAAGTGTCTTGAGCATAGGAGGGTTGGATATGATCGAGCCGGCTATTCGAAGACCCCTCTCTGTATATACTTTTTGCATTCCACCTATTTTCTACCGAATTTGCTCTGTGACGTGTGTGCTGTATCAGTGATGGAATGAAAGCAATGATTCTAATCTCTCCCTGTCTCCTTCCGGAGGATGAGCGGCGCGCGTTTGGACAGTCTAGTACATATCCCGTAGCGACGGCGCGTCGGCAGCGGCTAGTTCCGACCTATGCTGAATGTGGGGAAACGGTCACACCTGTCCGCGACAACATCCTCGACAGCGACGAACAAGCCTCTGCTCGTCGTCCAAGGCATCCTCCCCCTGTTCGCGTCTTATTCATATCTTACCCTCGGTGACACTGCCGCTGCTGCGTCCGTTTGCTTCCGCTTGGTATCCGGGTTCCGCACGGCAGGTGCCATAAGCACATTCATTTCGCCTACTGGGTTGTCCGAGGTTCTCAGCTGCTGTTTCGTATCCTTCGTGTCTTTTTCTCTATTTGCCTTCAACCACCTTCCTTCTTTATCCTGTTATTGCCTCCAGTGACTTCCTTTCGTTCGTCTCCAAACATAATGGCCGCCGCAATACCCCTCTCTCAGCCTGATGTACCCCTCAACACGTCGTCTGACCTTTATTCCAGACGCCTCACAATCACTGAATTGGACTTCAAAGACACTCGCTACCCCGCATTGACGGCTCATCCAAAGGCCTATCCTTCTCCCATGGCTCCTTCCTTCTCAGATAGGATTGAAGATAGACCCGTGACGAGTGGTTCTCGTAGGAGCTATCTTGATTATACAGCTGATAATGATGCTACACCTTCCGAGTGGACTCCAGAGAAGCTTTGCGAACCACCCGTAAATCAAAGAGACGGACGGCAGGCGTCTCAAATAAACGACATTGAGTCCCAGGGATCACCTGCTTCTCGCAGACCACCGGCCCAGTCTCATCCGTCTAACAACAATATGCTATCACAGAATCTGCCTTCTACAGGCGCCTCGATGTTCGAGAGGGAGAGTCGGGAGGAACGCCTTCAGCGCGTGCCCTCCACGTCTGGTGGCTCTGCTGAACCGACCAACCCTCCTGCTGAGCCTGCTTCTCCGCCCGTCGACATGGGTCAGCGAATGTCTGTGGCTCTGGATCAGTATCGGGACAGGCCTCCATCAATGTCACCGTCTACACCTCGCTATCCATCACTGCCCATGACAGGTATCGGTGCAGGCCCTAGTACTGCAGCATTGTCCCCTATAGTCCCTCTTTCTGCTGGACCATCGTATAACCCTGCGAACATGCAAATCCCGATCTCTCAAAAACCTAGAGCATATCCGCAACAACCAACGTATATCAACCAACCGTCGCCTAAACCCGCCTATGCTCCGCCGCAAGTACCAAGAGAGGAAGTGTGCGTTGAATGTGCCATGCGAGATCAGGATATGGCGGATGTTGATGTGACGAGTCCTGGCATTTGGGAGCGGGAGAGTGATGCGATGTATGAAGACCTTCTTCGTCGAGAGGAAGAGGAGGACGCAGCCGGCATCCCACATCCAGAGAATCGACCTAGGGCCAAAGGTGGTATACTTACAGAGGCAAATCTTCGACTGTGGTTGAGCGTGGTACGTCGCATACCTCCTCATTGTGCACTACGTCTAGCTCACGCTTAATTGTCTTTCACGTGTAGAATCCTAAGGAACCCTCCTCCAGACAGCAGACTCTAGATCAATACGTAAGGTCTCAGAGAACACTTCTCGAGGCTGAGACACTCGCACGGGCCCGGGCCATCCGGGAGTCCCGTCAATTGGACGACAAGATGCGTGACGCATATTCGCAGCTTCGTCGATCGGCGTATGAACTTGGAACCATTGCACAACCAGACGACGATAGCGGCGGCCTGCGCATCAAAGCGCCGCACACCCCCTTAATCCCATCGAGCTTGACCAGCAAGGAGCATTCACGGGAGGTCACCCTTCTTGAGAACGGCATGATCGTTGAACATGTTGACGTCAAGAGGGAAGAACGTGAGCGGAAGCGAGAGGAGAAGCGAGAGCGCAGTCGTGCGAGGAAGTCTTCACGCAGCTCTCGTTCAGGTGCAGATGTCACCTCCATTTACTCCCTCGGCAGCCCTGGAAGCCCTGGAATGCCTACCGACAGCGGGTTCTTCTCAGGTGTTAGGCCTGATTCAAGGTTCTCACAGTCTCTGTCAGCTCGACCTAGCAGCGTTTTGACAGCTGGTGAGCAACGACCACCCAACCTCAGGGCTCAGTCACAAGCATCGTTCTCGGACCTGCACAGTATCGGGTCGACGTCGTCTCCACGTCGGTCAAGGTTCTTCGGTTTCAAGAACCTTAGCGCGGGATGGCGGAGTTCAGATAGCCTTGCACCTTCTGGTAGTATGATCGACATGCAGTGCGTAATCATCATGCTTAAATACTCTTTTTGTTATTAACTATTCGTTTAGCGTCGCTCTCCAACGCGAGGAACAGTATTTGCAAGCACATCCGGAAGCTGTGGACATCGGTAGTAATGCACCCACTCTTCGCCTTGGCGACGCCACATGGCCAAATCCTGATACGTCTCTCGCTCCGACGGCGACGCGCGAGACATCTCAGTCCACTACGAAGAAGCCCAAGGGTTTCAAGAAGATTTGGAAGATCGTCACTGGAACAAATTCCAAGTCTGTTGCTCACGACAGCGTCCATAGTCGGTCCATGGATAGGGCTGATGACGACGGTCCTTTGGCACCTCCACCGCCTCTATCATACTTGGTGAATAGGGAACGTGGTGCTTCGGCTAGACGGCACGTCTCGACACCTTCCTTACCTACGTCTACTTCTCCTAACTTATCGTCTGCTTATATGCCTTCACCACCTACCGCTCCTTCCAGTCTTGTCCCTTCACCTACTTCTTCACGACCTTCTGGTGGAGACGATGGCCTGAAGATGAATGGCCATGTTGGCAGTGACGCGGAGCACAGGTTACCTTCGGGTGACTCCATGCTCCCCGAATCCGATTCTCGAGGTCGGACGACCAGAAGCTCTTCAAGGACACTATCCAGTTTCAATGGCCCATTGACACCTTCGTCAACGCCGTCACAGCGACCTATGTCTGCTATTGTGCGCAGAGACAAATCACTACCTCCGTTACCGGGCGAGTCTTCGGTTGAATTCCCGAATCACCCTATGCCAGAGGCTCGTCCGCAGACTATGTTCACCTATGACCCTAGGATCTTTGTTGGTACTCCAGAAGGCCTTGCTCCACCTCAAGCAGCCTTCCGCACTCTCGACACAAGACGGCAGTCGTTTGGTGGTGTTGGCTCTCAACCCCATCTCGCTGCTTACACTCTTCCCACACGTGGCGTCGCTGCTCGACAGCTCAATGTCCCGCCCTTCCTTGCTGAAGAGAAGTTTTCCGAGTTCGGTGCTTCTCCTATGGCCATGGGTCAGTGGCCCCTTGCGCAAAAAAGCCAGCGTTCGCTGCAAGTACCCACGGACCCTAAACCGAAGAAGAGAAAAAGCAAGTTTGGATTGTCGTCGTTGTTCGGGAAGAAGGCCCATGGCGACGTTCAGGTCCATGATGGCATCTCGGACACTCTTGAATTCCCCGGATTCAGGATATCACACTCGGATACGCCATACGAGACTGCGGGGAATGGCAATGGCTATGGCAACCCTATGTCGATTCATAGTGGACATACTCAACGCCCTTCTCTTGCATCGAAGAAAAACATTGAGTTGGTAGACCAGGATCGAGATTTCATTGCTTATCGATATCCTTCCACAGAAGCAACACTCAATCTCATGCGATAAGGCCCTTGTCATTCCGTTCTCTGTCGATTCATGCATCTCTCTCAACCCCAAGGTTTCTTGTCGTCGTCGTTGCTTTCGTATTTACCTTACAGCCTCTCATCACTCACTGCCCGTTGGCCATCCCTAATTGTTTGTCTCTGCATTGGCCGGTTACATATTATCTGGGTGTGCCTCTTACATTGCATCAGTCCGTCATTTTGGTTTCTTCATGATTTGATTTCTTCGTTATACTTCGTACTCACTCATCGGACTCAGACATTTTTTTTTTGGTTGAATCTTATATTGTTCACGGGATAGTAATGACATTCATCAAGCATTATTTCTCTATGCTCGCAGAAGTTTAAGGGGTGCAAATCGGATATGCTACGGCGTGCCCGAAGTCGGGTGGACAAGGTGAGTCTTATTTTGCTAACGCTTATGTTCCTGTGACTGTGCGAGGCGAACGATTGACTGTTTCCTCTGCGCTAAATAACTGTGACTCCAGCAGTGGCTGAACGGCTCGACCATCGGGTTTCCACTACTCAGGCACACATTCACTTCACTTCAGGAAGTGGAGTCTCCCTGCAATGAATTGTCCGCAGATGACCACGTCAAGGTACATAATCTGTTCATTTTAGGGCCCTTACAGCTATTTGCGGAACGATAGGCCACCTTGGAAAAAAATCCAGGACAGAGGGTTTCAAGATCCGCTCTCGGCTGAAGGTGGCACTCACTCAGGCTGAGACGCTCCAAGCTCTCTTGCTCCACGAATACTCCAAATTCTGTTCGTGATTGGCTCAGACACCTGCAATCAGCCTTCGGGGATTGAAACACCTGTGCTGGATTTTTTCGAAAGGTGGCCTATCGTTCCGCAAATAGCTGTAATGCTCCTGGAAATCATGCAGCTATTTGTGAAGCTGTGGGGCTAAGGCCTCGCGGGGTCAAATGCTATAATATCGGCGCTATGCACCGTTCATGGTCGTCGACTAGCATCAGCTGGTCTCAACTCATTGGCTATAACGTTGTCGGTGGATGCCCTCTTGCCGCTCCGACTGGAACATATCCGAGAGATGGCTTTCCTTTCAATCCCAGACTCCGATTTAGTCACTAGTGACTAGTGGCGCAGTGATATGATCATCACCCTTGCATAGATGTGTCTCTAGAATCTAGGTTGGGTTCTGCCACTGAGCCACAATGACGCAGGATCTTCTATGAGTACGTCTTTGCATACGTAGTGTCTGTCATTCTTACAGCTATTCGCAGAACGATAGGCCACCTTTTGACATATCCAGCGCACAAGTTTCAATCGCCGAAAGCTGATTGCGGTTTTGCGAGCCAATCACGAACAGAATCTGGGGCATTCGTGGGGCAGCCTGTGTGAGCGCCGCTTGCAGCCCATAGCAGTTCTCGAAAGCCTCTGTGCTGTATTTTCTTGCTAAAGTGGTCTATTGTTCCGCAAATAGCTGTAACACGGTGTCGGCTTCATTGCTGCATTGACGGTATCAACTCGACTAGTCGCTTTTCGTCTGAAGTCGAACGTGTGCAAACCTTCAGAGTGCCACTTCGCTCTGAACGATTTTCGGTATAGCATTTGCAACTTGGCGAGTACCCCTTGCACCGGAACTGTGTTGAATACTGTCATGAGGTTATTCATTAGGCTCCCTAAATGAATGTACTAAGCCAATTGTCTCCCAAGGTCCATCAAGAGAATATTGCATTCCGAGTCTTCACATATTCGCTGGGAGTTCTCTTTGCTCTAAACCATCTTCGTGTAGACTATAAGGCAGTGCACTTCTGTGCTTCTGTGCGGAGTGACACTGTTAGAGGCAGAGCTGAATTTCCAGTTTATGGGTCGCTTATGGCTAACGACAGAGCGGGAACTCAGGGACGAATTGGCAATTTTGTAGCTTGTTTGACTCAACTTGATGTGGCGTAATATCAGCTGGTATGGATGCTTCCCAACCTACTAGTTCTCCTGGCTGATAGTGTTCTGCCAGCAGTGAAATATCACCTGCAGCATAACTTTTTCAAGTCTGTTTAGGGCTCAAGCATATTTGGACCGCGAATTTAATTACTAGAAAATGAGTGACGATTCGAGACCCCACAGTATGTGCGATAATTTCTTCCACTGATCTTGAATATGACCAGGGCGGATTGCTAGGATTTTGCGAGTTGAATCGAAGTCAGGCTTCCTCTGTCGGTTCAAAAATACACGCATCATGGAGTAATTAGAAGGCATTCATCCTCTTTGTCACAATACACCCCAGTGGGGAAGAGAGGCCGTTGTGCTGTCACCAGTCATTGAATTACATGGTTTTGCGGCTATGGGTCCTGGGCAGGTCGCCCTGAACTTCTGACCTTTGCAAGGCCAGTGATCGTATCACCATATGGTTGTGGAGACACGAAACCTCAAAAGAGATGCCACAGCCCTGACCTGAGTGTAATTCAGCTCTTTAGGATTTGACATCCTTGTCAGCTGGCATATCCACTGGTACGCTTTCGAAGTGCAATACGTTCAATAAACTATACGCTAGCCTTACACTCTCTGTTGCTGCTCGTAGTTTGACATGTCGGAGAGAGTGTGATTTGGTCACAGGTGAGCTGAACGGGGGCCGTGCAATGGAGAATCCTGTGCGGTACCCAACAGGTATGTGTGAAGCGCTACCATTCAGAAGCTATATAAGCCTCTCGTAATGAGGCTGTTTCTTCAGCAGCACACAGTGTCAGCTTCAGAATCGAGTTCACAGTTCTTCAAAGTTCATCGTGAGCGACAATTTCCCCTCTTACGACGTAGATGCGGTTGCTGATTTGTTATATGCCCCGAGTCCAGATGCAATTCAAGCTCTCCACCCTCATCTCTGCTGCCCTCGTCATCGCTGGCACGGCCTCCGCTTCCATTCTGGAGGCCAGGCAGTCCGTGGCCTGCAACGGAGCCAATGGTCAACCCTGCGGCAATGTGGGGGCCACTCTATTCGGCATCAGTGCTTCGGTACCATTGCCAGCTTGTACTGGCGGAAGAGTCTGCACTTCCACATGCACCGTGAACTTGGCGCTGCCAAGCCCTTTGAATTTTGTTTCAGTGACTGGGTCTATTGGGGTACGTTGTCGTGATATAGCAGCAGCACTATTTTATAACCTCCTTTTTACATAGTCATGCCACTAAGCGTGCCTCTAGGGCCGCCAGCAAGGTCTATCAAACGGGACCTTCAACAACGGACAAATTACTTGGTCTTTGGCTAAATCGTCTTCTGTGTGATATCTTTGAATTGTGTATGATACGAATAACGGTCGAAGGGTGAAGAGGATATTTGGATGTTGGGACAATGGCGATTATGACTTGTACTACTAGTGTTTATGTCGAAATCTGTGAGAATACTATTAGTATTATGTGCGTTGTTAACATCATTGCCACTGAAAGACCTGGATATCGCCGGTATTCCTGCATTTCGTGCGCTTTACACAATCTCAAGGAACCTCTCGGGCACGATATGAAATGCCACGAAGTTCGAAATGCGCAAGGTTCGAACTCTACGCATTCCATATCAGGAACAAGTCGAACAACGTCCGCTATAGCCAGTTGGCGCCTGGCCCTCCGTTCTAACTTCAACTCAGCGTTCAACGTTCCACCTTATCGCCTCTCGCTCGTATTCAATTGAATCTTTCCTGAAGCCCAATCATTATGGTAAAAACTCAAACCTTGAGCTTGACCGCACTACATAGTTTATCTTGAGGGATAGGCACCTCGAGGACTATCTGCTGAGGAGAAGCGTGTTCGACTGCTGGAGATCTTCCATGAAACGGTATACACTCACCAAACCACGCATGTTTACCGCAGCACATCACTAATATTTTCCTCCATTATGCCCTGTAGAAGGACTTCTTTCAGGTATGATCCTCTTTAAAATTGTTCTAATCGCTCGGTGTTTGAGTGTCCTTCCAGCTGAAGGAACTCGAGAAGCTGGGTCCGAAAATGAAAGGGATTGGTACGTCTGACCTTACTCAAGGTCTTCCTATGTTAACAAGAGCTCGTCTCCACTAGTATCCCAGACCGTGAAGGAAGTCCTTCAATCCCTTGTCGATGACGGCCTCGTTCAGGCGGACAAGATTGGATCATCAAACTGTACGCTTCATATGCTCCTCACGTCTTTCCGCTCTCATCTGAAGTGCATACACTCAGTTTTCTGGAGCTTCCCTTCTCAACACGGAACCATGGTGCGCATATACTCGTTTGAAAATTATCTTTGACGCCCACTCGCCTTCAGATGCAAAACCGCCTCAATACAGTTAAACAAAATCAAGCGGCGTACAAGAATCAGCTAACTGAGTTGCAAGTTGCGAAAGAGACGGAAAAGGCATCGCGGCTAGAGACCGTTCGTTTTACCGTGGCCTGCGGTCGACATCATCCATGTAGGAGTCGCTGATTGCTAACTGATATTTCGCACCTTTATAGCTGGAACGTATAAATGCCTTGGCTAAGCTCTCTGCTGCACAAAAGGAGCTCTCCTTACTGGAGAAAGAACTTGGTCAATACGGCGCTTGCGATCCCGCAGTCGTGGAAGACAAGAAACGAGCAGTTATCCTGGCGAAGGAAGCTGCTATTCGCTGGACCGGTAAGAAATGCTACAAGACCGTCGAACCTCAATGTGCAAGCTCACGAACAGACATTCTGACTTTGTTTCCAGACAACTATGCCATGCTCCTTTCCTACTTCACGCGCCAGTTCGGGGTTGATCCTGAAGAAATCAGGAAACATCTAGGCGTGGACGAAAATTACGAAGATATCCTCTGAACTCCTCGAATAACATGATCTGGCTGGCTGGCTTCCGGATATACCTGCTTCTCTGTTCTGGTGCTTTCTGTTATCGATTTGTGGATACTCTCGCAAGGACTTGTTGTAACGGTCTCTCCTCGCAATGCAAAATGAAAGCTGTAATCTCTCCGCTATCATAGTCTCAAGGCTCGTAGGCTGGCGTTGTTACGTACAGTCTATATATCATGTCTTTTTACTGTCTGTGCAGGCCAGTAGGAGCTATGACGTCACGCCACTTGGAGCTGTCGCTGGCGTACTTCATACTCGTATGCGACCGTTGCTGTATACGTTTCGCCCCGCCCTCTTCGCGGGTATGATTCTCCTCCAACGATGGTGTTCGCCATGACAGTGAGCTCTTCGCTGTCGTCTAGCTTCTTTGGCGCACTCGAGGGCGCATTCTCAGTGTTCCTCATTCTCTTTGCTGGCTACTATGTAGCAGAACGAGGTCTCATCGACCGCAACACTATCAAACGAGTTTCAAATCTCTGCACAGTTTTCTTTCTCCCGTGTCTCATCATCGTGCAAATGGGACCAGAGCTCACGGTCACCAATCTCAGCAAATTATGGATCATACCGCTTTGGGGTCTTGCCAGCACACTTCTTGCGCATGGTGTTGGATGGCTTGGCCAGAAGGCGCTCAAGATGCCGCACTGGACAGTTGTCGCCTCAGGTCGCCCAAACGCGAATGCTCTTCCTCTTCTGTTACTTCAGTCCTTGCAGTATACCAGCGTGTTTGACGACCTCTCTACGGCCGGAGATTCTGTATCTGATACCCTTGACCGTGCCAAATCCTTGATTCTCCTCAACGTCATTGTTCAGCAAACGTTCACGTATCAATTTGCGCCTTCAGTTTTGAAAATGGACAAGCCGAAGATCATGGATGCGAATGGGCGTGATATAGAGAACCAAGCGTCATCAGTTCCTGAATCCCGTCAGCAAATACCTCCGATCGTGCAGGATAGAGAACATGTCGGATTACTGCAGGACACGAATGGGCACTCCTATGGTACGAACGGAGAAGCCCACTACTCCAAAGCCTTGAATGCTATCGTGGACCAACCCGATGTTCACTGGCCACGAAGTGTGAGCGTCGCGGAGAAGCCGGTGAAGAAAATACTCCGCCATATGAGCCCACCATTGATTGCTGCTATCATTGCCTTTATTATTGGGGTAAGATATCCTTGTGTCATTTATCGAACATGCCAGAAGTGACTATTTTCTCCAGATAAACCCTCCTTTGCATGTCATGTTCTATGACAAACATGGCGCCATATACAACTCCATCACTCAAAGCTTGAAGAATCTGGGAGACCTGTTGTACGTGCAGTTGGTACGAGCTACGATACAACTAATGTCTTACCTATATATCGCAACAGCATCGCCCTTCAAACAGTCGTCGTGGGAGCGGAGCTTGCCCTTGTTCCTCACACCAAGCCAGGTATCCTACCGACCACATACACGCTTGCAGTTCGCTTCGTAATGATGCCTGCTGTGAGTCTTTTGTTTGTATGGGGTACCGCTGGGCGAGGCTGGTATGTGGATGATAAACTTGTTTGGTACGTTGAAAGGCTCAGTCATAATTTTTGATCAGTATCTGATGCTCAAGTCCTTGTCAGGTTCCTGTTGGTCCTCATTCCTTCGGGTCCATCGGCCATGCTCCTTGCGAGTGTAGCAGAATTGGTCAACGTAGACCAAGGTCCCATCACCGGATACCTCACTATATCTGTAGGCATCTTCCCTTTAGGTTCAAGCTGCTTGGCTGATCCTGGACAACCTCGATAGTATCTCTTCTCGCCCTTTATCGCTGTAATTTGCTCCGTGGCTTTGAAGGTTGTTGAGGCCGCTGGAAACCGGTTATGATTTTTCAGGGACTTGAGTCACGTCGTGCATATCCTTATACTCAAAGAGAACACATACAACTATGACCCTAAGAATATATACCGTTAAATGGTTGTAGTGACTCCTGCAATGGTAGACAAACATATATGATGTCATTCAACCTTGCACACTATAAAAGGCAAATGCTTTAGAAATCAACAGAGACAAATCTCTCAGATATAAACTCCGAAAAGCCATCATCCAAATGGCTAGCATAATTCGTCTCGTAGCCAGTGCTCCGACGTGTGTAATCTAGCGATGCAGTTCAAGACAGTTATAGTGCACTCCGCTGTCAATTTCTAGTGTCTCCAATACGCGGTATTATTATTCAGGTTCTCATTAAGGTCACTATTCTTCCATAGTATTGCATGCTCTGAAAAGAGAGAGAACTTCCTGCCACCCACGAGTACGGCCTTCTTCTATGTACGTCATCCAAGTCTCTCGACATTCCCGACAGCATGTCACACACTCCAAAAGCTTGCCAGCACGAAATGTGAGTGGTATCCAGAATGGATTCACATATCCCGTATGCGCATCTCTGAACATATCAACTTCTCCTTTCAGGTCTCCCCTAAAACGTTGACACTGTTTAGCCAGATGTGCTTTGGATACTCGTTTCGGCCACTTTTTGCGTATGCCACTGGATGTCGTACCGCGTAGCCGATGTGTATCAAGGTATAACGGATGATACTTTATGTTCCAGATGAAACCGTAGGTCATCTTCCGCGCTATGTAGTCAAGGCTTGGGCGGGCTTTGTGTAAGATGAACTCCCGCAGTTCCGGGTCAAGTTCCCACCAGTTCCCGTCCAAGTCGACGATGCCTTGGTCAATGTCTTCAAAAGGACGCGTAGCACAACAAAGAAGCAGGCCAAACCAAAGGTCATCCACTTGAGTATAGTCATCTATCTCGTTCCTGATGTTTGCAAGAGCATTCAACAGTCGAAAACAGACATCGCTGTTCAGCCAATAGTGGCGCTGAATCTGAGGGTAGAAAATTTGTTGAACTTGCAAGTGGTCTAGGTCTTCCAACGTTGAGGGGTATATCAGCATGAGGAAATCATATAGCCGTTCGTGAACGAGGGTCCACCCTCCCATTTCGTACCGTGCGCACATGCGCAAGGCAGAGAGTACTTCATCGACGTCCTTTGGTACGTGTTGGCTGTCCATCGGATATTCCTACTGAATACAATTGTGGAAGGAAGGAAGAGACGGGACGCACTCGTCATACAAGAAGCCTAATAGATTCCGGACATCCTCTGCAGTATCACTAACTTCAATCCAGGGACAAAGACCTGCGGAAGATACTCGCGGAAGTTGTCGCATAAACCCTGAGAATACAGCAGATTCCCGACAAAGACATGTAGCGTCGACGCGAAATAGCGTTGGACCTGCACGAATGACCACAGGATTCTGAGTCTTTCGATGCCACAGTCCAGGATCTGGAGTGCCGAGTGGCGTGGCATCGGAAGATGATATCGGAGCCGGAGGGATCTTGATTGTCAAAGATTTCATGTCAACCAGGATAGGGTTGGACCAGTGGAGTACTCGGACGTAGGCAAGTGGATGATATCCAGAGGATGAAAGTTAGAGTGAAGGCGTAGAAAATCTCGCTTACTGACCTTTGAGCTTATGAGGCCTGAGCGGCCATTATTGTTCCACAATCGTGTATCAACAAGCTAACCGCTGGAAGAAGAAAGGCCCATGCTGAAGTGACAGAGAGAGAAACCTGATACAGAGAGAACCTTCTCTGTCTCCTTCTCTCCCTCGGCTGCTGATCCCGCGGGCTACAATACAGTAGGTGCCGCGCCACATTAGTCGACTTTCGGCGTTTTGAACATTCACTAGATCACGCCGCCGGGTATTCGTGACATGACTAGTCATCATCAGATGCAGAAGTAACGACCACAAACGTTGACGATGATGTGTACCGAGTTGTACCATGATCTCCAGGTCCAAATGCACTTTGAACGTGGGAAAGTTGCAATTATCTCTTCCGGCGGATCCTTTGACGTAACTACACACTTTTTGAATGCTTGTAATTGGCAACGTCAGGATGGACCTTTTCTGTGACGCTTTTGACACAAGTCGATCGACTCGTTCCTCAATATCAGCTATCTGAAACCTGCGTTGGAATGCTTAGAGATCAGGATGACATGACGTTTCAAACTCATCCAGGTCCATGAACAATGGACACCTCGAGTCTTCGGGTGAGTCCCTTCCTTTTTTGTTTCAAGGTAAAGGACAATTGTCTGTGCCTAATTTGATATTTCAACCTTTAGCACATGTGACGATGTCTTAGACATAGTGATGCCGGGAACATGCCTTGACCTCTTTGACCTTCAAGACCTGAGTGGCGCAAAGCTTTGTCCTTTGACCTGATGTCTTTGACCCCAGTCGCTTTGACCCACTTTTCTTTGTTGACCTCAGACGATGTATAAATACCCACCTGTATTCTGTCCCATGGTGCGCAAACACAATTTTTCCCTTCACCTTGAAATCGACAACGTCATATTAATCCCTTACTGCTATGCCTGTTTACCGCCAATCGGTATGTACATTCAATGACATACGAATGCTTCGCACCTAATCCATTCATTCATGTTACTAGATTGTGCGCGACAGACAACGTTCAGAATGCCCTGAATGCCATTCGCTCCTCCCAAAGGGGAAGAATCTCAAGAAACACATCGAGGACCATTTTGGTGGACCCCCTTCGGTTAACAATAGCAGGTATGTACCTCAGGCTGCTAGTTTCTTTTCTCGCTTCTCATGGCCCTTATTAGGTACCATAGATGTAAAGCGCCAAACTGCGTTCACTGGTCTCTCCAACGGTCCAACTTAGAGACCCACTATAAGACACAGTAAGTGCATGTCTGAGCGAATTGTCATTGGTACTCACCTCCATTCATTTAGTACCCTCCAGAAAGACAAAGTCTGCACCCACTTTTCAAGAGAGGGAGACAAACACCCATGCGAATATGTAACCCACGATCCCGCTCTGCTCACACGTCACAGGCGAAATAAGCATGGTTATTGCCCATGCAAAACTGATTCATACGATCCATGGTGGCAAGGTGTCGGCGATGCTAAGGTCCGAATGGGCGGTCGTTTAACAATAGATGATGTCGCAAGGATCCGGGAACAGGAGCAGGCTACACGGATGAACAGGCGTCAAGTCAACCCACTCCCGAACACCAGTGGTATTATTGTGCCCAAGCGTGAAGAGTTTTCCCCTTCCTTAGACCTATCCCATGCCGATGGTTCTGCTCGTACAAAGCTCTCAGATGCAGATTCTGACTCGGACATAGTTGACAATGCCCAGCCAACTGATGATGCCCCTCCGGATGGACCCGCCCCGACTCCTCAGCCTATTCCAGAAACTGCTGAAGATATACCGGCCATTCAGCCTTCACAACGCATCACTCCTGCTCAGCTTCGTGTAGTCACTTTGCCACGCCACAATCAGCCGAGCACACCTGCACCCACCGCTTCCTCCTCAAAACTGTCACGTGTAGCTACACAACATGCTCCCACTACACCCTCTACACAATACACACCTGCCGCAACGGGCTTGCCATTCGGGGCCAAAGGACGTGCATGGATGAAACATCTGAGTCGGGAACGTAACATTGCTAGAGCCATCAGAGAGGGGTGCCCTGCGAGACAGCAACCGAATGCCAGTAGCAGCCAACCACTGCAACCGTCGGGTTCCCCCAGCGATCATTCTGCAAATCCTGAGTAGGCGCAATTCATGGACTACGCATTGAGATATCTCTGTCTTCTTATGCCCTTTCCTTTATTCCAAAGATTCCCCTCGTTTCTTCCACTGCCCAACTGTGAGTTCTCGCTGTCGATTCAAACATTCTTACATAATGAATATATTGTTGCTCCTCTTATGTTCGCTGACTACAATGCTGTATATGTCATCTCGTCCGTATATGCCCATAAATTTTCTACCCAATAAAATGATATAGCACGATTCTCAGAGCACAGGTTATCTACAGTCCTCACCATAGTTCAAGAATCAAATAATCTACCTCAACACCATAGGGTGCGACGGAAAAGCAACTTGAATGTGAACAGATGATTCGCAACTACGAAGCTAATATAGCGACCCAGATTCCAAAGAAAATGTGCAAACTAAGACAACGCACGTTCCAAGTCCATGACGTCCAGAATGCCACGTCGTGACAGTATAGGAAAGGCCTGCATGGCAGCCTGCCAAAGCTGCCTAGGTGGATGATGATAGTCATGTACAACGGTGACTACTTCTAAGTGTTTAAATTTCTCGCTCGAAAGTAGATCATCTATAGGCCCAACGTCCTCGTATCGAAGTCCATCCAAGTGCATAAGTTCGATGACGAAGGTTAATTCCACTACACGTGTCGGCGTGGTGAGTCGAGAGAGCATATGGATGAGCCCACTGACGCTCTCAGCATGGAACCATCCAGGACTAAAGGAAATCCGTCGGAGATGAAGAAAGGGAGACAGGTCGATGTCGAAATGAAGCTCTATGGAAAAGTGAGAATTATATTCGAGTCCGTGGAATCGAAAGCAAATATACCTGGATCAATAGCGTGTATTAGACTTTCTAATACTGGGTTGAGACCAAAATTAGAAAAGAAGTTGACGAGGGGTTCCACCTCGAGATTCCCGAAGACACCCAGTGATTTCAACGTGGCTGTCACATCTCGAGGAAGAAACCAACTCTGCAGAGTGTTGATATCGAATGGCTCGTCAAAGCTGTAGTGAATATAAACCGACTGCAGCTTGGGTCTTGGGTATGAAAGAGGAAAAACCACCGGTAGCTCAGCAGAGATATATGATCCGTTGTTTCTGGCATGACTCTCTGTAGGCACGTGGGTACCCTCCGCTTCATGGATCGGAATAGCAGCTAAGTCGCCATGCGTATTCAAGATGATTTCACGAAGCTCCACCCGGTTCAGCCTCCGGAAGGACCGAATCAGAGCCGTCAACGCGTTGCTGCTCATCATACAGTCTCGGAGGATTAGTTCCTCTACGTTTTTGAGTGTCCTCAGCGAATATATCCAGGTGGCAAACCTCTCGCTTTCCGCTCGTTGCATTTCTCCGCTGTCCTGCTCCTCGTAGTTACCGACGGGATAGGCGAAGTTGCAAATCTCTATGGATTGGAGTGACGGCAGGCTACCTCCCAACAGAAAGGGGAATTGGAGAATCCAACTGTCGTCCGCTTTGACAAAATCCCTAATGCTGTCGCCCCCATTCGCGGATGACGCCCCATAGAGATATACTTTGCGTATGTATCTTGTTATCCTCCTATCGGAAACGGCGAGCTCGGCGAGCTCAACAAGTCTTCTCCAGCTGTTTAGGCGAACAGTGCGAAAGACATGCGGACGAGCAGACGCGTACCAGTCTTTGTTGACAAGAGTGCATGAACGCAGAGTATCAGGGTCATGACACCGTATGCGAACAAGGTCCCATAGTTGGTCGAGGATGATATCACGTAACTCCGGAGGAAATTTGAGAGCCTTTTTGAGAGCCTTTTCTGGGACTGATTAAGGATACTTTGAGAAAACACGACCGCAGATTAAGCCCAGAACTACCAACTTCTGCAGGATCAATCGTAAGGCTGGATTCACGATACCCAGAGACGGGAGCGTAACTTACATCGCTTTTTTGGCCTGCAAAGCTAGGCGTGCGCTGATGGAGTTCTCAGTTTACAAGCTCTTGTCGTTGTCCAATCACGTACGATCGTCTCACTGGCATCTCGCTCCCGTTTAATTCGATGTGGTGTAGATAACTTTTGAAGGTTGTTTAGACGAGCACTTCATCGACTCAGTCTCAAATGATGCACCTGGGAGTAGCTGGGAGTCTACCGGCAATGTCTCACTGCCATTACTTATTATTGTCTGTCATTGTTCTTCGTCAAATGGATAACGTGGCTCGGAGTTCTGTGTTTCTTTCTCCGAAACTGGGCCTGAATGAGTAGACAAGACGTTTATAGAAAAGTTTGCCGACTTCAATGCGAGCAAGTTGGAGCAAGTCGTCGATGATCAACAGATTCGAGCCAAGGTCGTGATGCACCCTAATAAGGCAAACGCCTCGAGTTCATCCGAACTCAGGCTAAGGAAAGACGTCTAGTATCCACCGACTGTCACCCAATTCGCACTGAATGGTCGATCATGTGCTTCCAATGCCATTGAATTCTAGCTATACACTGTTTCTGCACCGTATGAACCCCCCAACCAGACCAGGCTTTCATGTACATCGCGATCAACTCATCTACAACATGCTCTCGTTGAACAGACAGACACTGGATCCAGAACTCACGGCATGCGTCACAGCAGATCGCCCCCTCAGAGTCCGCTTATCTTCTAAAGAGTCTAGGAAAACTCCGGAAGGCATTCACGTAACCAGTAGTATGTGAATACAAGAACATCGGCGATAGGTCTTTCTCTAGTCCCTTCCTGAATGCTTGAGATCCCCTGTGCTGATTGCACCTCGTCTTCCCTGGAGCATCTGCCAACCCAGAGGAAAGCATAAGCTATGCCATGTGCGAGTTCGTTAATCTTCGGTCGTACGAGGAGCAAAAGGTATAGTCGTATGTTGTCAGCTAGTTGCCATCGACCTTTTCCATCATTATCCGTGACCAGTATATATATCCTGGTGGGGACGGGTTGCACAACAGAGAAACAGTGTGAAGATCAGGGTATCAAGGATGATAGAATAGTCCTGTTGTTTCCTGAGAGCGCAGAGTGCATTGGTAAGGCGAAAGCAAATGTCGCTCTGAAGCCAATAGTAGTCTTGAAGAAGCGGATCGAGGGACAAGTGCTTGGATTTTGTAACGTTCGCACATACCTAGCGTGATAAGACTTTCGTCTGCAGTTTGTGGTCGATAGTGCCTAAATCGAGCCGAAGTGCATGTTAGGGAAGATGTGCGTTGTGAGGCAGAACGAGGCGTACCCTTCAAACATAAACCGGAAAAGATGATACAAGTCCTGAGCTGCGTCATTCACCTCCAAGCCACGACAAGCAGCCGTGAATAGAAGGTATGGCGGCATGCTTTCAATGGAATGTCGAAACACTGGGGAGTATGGACAGGTTACCGCGGAGTCAACCCGAAGATATTCCCCTTCTGCCTGGATAACTAACGGGTTTTGAGTGCGAACTTCAAGGATGTATTGATTGCGAGTAGGGAATTTCAGAAGTTTATGTCCAGATGCTGGATGAGAAGGTGGAATGTCAACCTGTCGAGTCGTCAAGGGCGTCCGATAGCGAACCATAGGTATACGTGGGAAAGCTTGAGAGTTATGCGCTGCGAGTGCGAAGAGTACTAATGCAAGAGGACGATAGTTTGTCAGTGGAGATGAGCGAGAGTGAGGTGCATTGTCTCCTTATGCCAGACGGCCAGACACTGCTTATTGCTTCGGCAGCGAACAAGGTGGTGTATCGCCCTAGTAGAATGATGTACGCCTCGACTGAGAGAAGTTTTGATGTGGCCCAGAGTGCAACCGACCAGACAACGAGGTACGAAAAGAGCAACAATTGGCAGCATTCTTGTATCAGTCAGAGCGCGACCTACAAGACAGCAAGCAGTCATTGCCACTTCAATCGAGATGATAAGCACACTAAACGAACGAGGCTTCTAGGACATATGGGTGCGGAAAGACTGTATTTTGAAAGAATCGTAGTGCACAGATAGTACGCTGCCATCTGATGCCGCACTTTCGCCAGTGCGATGTGAGGTGTCATGTAGAGTAGCAAATCATCAACAGGAGAGTGTGTCAGGTAGCTTCCTCGTGCACCTAGTTCTGTAAAAAAGACAGTCTCATTTCTCAAGAATGGACTTCAAGCTGGCAGGTGGAGAAGGTCGTCAAGAAGGTCACACCATGCATACCGCCGGCAACGCTGTGTAAATGGTGTTCACCCAAATAAGGCAAACCCTTTAGAGACAAAGAGAGACATACATTGGTCTGCGTTCTCGCAAAATCGTGTTCTACGTAAATAACAACAGAGATATCATTATGTGCTACCTTACTGTTTAGTGACGGCCATAAAGGTCCAAGGCAGATCCACTAAGCAACCATTTGCGTTGACATCACAGGTGAATGTGCAAACATAGATGCTTGTGAGTCGAGATGTCTCCATTCGGCAGAAGATTCCTGGTATAAGTATAGTGTAGGAGCATGTATTTTAAGCGGATGTGGTGTCCAAAAAGGCAGCATTATGGTCTTTAACGATGCATACTGCTACCAAAAGATACACCCGTGAAATGACTGATCAGCAGTGTTGACATTGTTCTCGATGTAAGTGTGATTTTTTTGGCACCCTGGTGACCCAGAGTAATGCAGCATGGGTACGACCTACGGCATCAGTAGCAGCACGTTGAATTGTCGGGGCTCCGAAAGATATAGTTGACTAGGTACCCGAATAGCTCCACGCGCATGTTCGTGGAATCTGGAAGAGAGACTCGTTCCAGAAGACGAAACCTTGATTGAAGGAGCACGTAATAGACATGCGTACATCGGAGAATATTTTGATCTTCAGTCACCTGGCTTGTCTGTACCTAGATAACATAATGTTGTGAGAGCAGAGAAGAGATATGCGCATGTCCTCCTCTCCACGGTGGGTTGTCGGTTCCGAAACAAATTCGTGGTGGGTATAATAAGCGGTCGCGAGGGGCAGTGGTGGGTAAGAAAGAAAGTCAGAGTAGAACGGTTACTGAGTTGACCCAGATGTCAGAACAAAGACGAGACAAAGCGAGTACCTGGTGTTGGATCTGCTTAATCAGTAAGTGTAATAAGTGGATCCCAACGACAGATAGTACGAGCGAGAAGACGTGAAGAACCTAATTATCACCGCTGAGTAGACGACGAAGAAGCATCAGAGAGCCAGACCATGAGAACGAACACACAACAGCGAGTCAAGTGATGTTCTTTGTACGACAGCATACCAAAAGTGGCAGGAGGATAATGCCGAGAAACGCCGAGCAGAGATTCCCACGGGGGGCAAGCTTTGTGAGCTAGAGAATTGAAAGTGGAAGTGCGCCCAGAACCTTGGACACGGTCTCCGCTGCCTCTCCTGATCATGTCACAGTCGCCGACGACGTCCACCGACGCTTACGACCAACAACCAGGAAAACGCCGTCGAACCAATTCTTTCGCTGTTAACAACGCTTATCCCGGAGGATCTGCCATGGCTTCCCCTCAGGACTCCCCTCAACAGGGTGCTCCCCCGCCCGTCCACATTCCCAAGAGGGGCGCGCGGGCCTGTACCGCCTGCCGAAAGGGCAAGAACAGATGTGAAGGAGAGGTGAGCGTCTTAAACATCTGTCTCCTCGTCCCCCGTTCCGCTCACCATTATGGCCCGCACCCTCCGCCCGGCCCGGGTCGTTCTTGCTTCACCAGGCTCCCTGTCGTCGTTGCCAACTTAGTGGGACTCCTTGTATCTTCGAAAAGCCCGAGAAGAAAAATGTCCAGGCTATGTCTAATGCCAGCGTTGAGTGAGTACTCCCTTGTCCCAAGAAATCCAAAATTTCTTACCGTTACTTTTGGTCCGACGTCACCAGGCGGTTGTCCCGCTTGGAAGGACAGTATCTCGTCAGTTGTTTCCATGTAGTCTCTATTGAGTACCAGAACTAACGGGCGTGTAGGTCATGCAAAGCCAAATGATTGGTATGCAGTCCTCATTGGACCGTATACTCGCCGCCATACAGCAGAACCAGGCTGTCATGTCGCAGCCTAATGCGTTTGGAAACGGTCCCAGAGACGTTCCTATGTTTCCTCCTATGCCACCCATGCGCAACGGCGACGTGTTCACCCCCTCGCCAGGCGGTGAAGGGCCATCCTCTCGTCCCAAATTCCCACCGCTTCCCGGGTTTGCGCCACCGGTCAGTACACTTCTCGGCTCCTTCTGTTGTGCAATCATGCTTATTTGACGCTTTACAGCCTCACAAGTATGCTACGTATGGTATAGTACCTAGCACTGCACCGTCGTCTGATGACGAGTCCGAGGATACTCTCCCGCGTTCAACATTAAACGCACCAATTGAAGCGTTGCAGGGGCTCGCCAACGCCGCGGCGGAAGCAGCCGCTGCTCCTTCCGCCACT
This sequence comes from Somion occarium, assembly GCA_964035595.1. Classification (NCBI taxonomy): domain Eukaryota; kingdom Fungi; phylum Basidiomycota; class Agaricomycetes; order Polyporales; family Cerrenaceae; genus Somion; species Somion occarium. Next base: position 1,591,077 of record OZ037947.1, read on the forward strand.
ACACCACGGTAAGGAGTGCAATTTGTTCATTGTCTTGCCTGATGCTGACGCACTTGTTACGTAGGGTGAAGAAGCGTAAAAAGGCCGAACCTATACCTCGCAATGCCTTCCCGCATGTTGTCGAGAAGGTAGCTATCGCGTTGAATGTCCCCTCGTTTCTCTTCTGATGACGCTGGTTATAGGGTTTGGTGTCTGACCAAGAAGCAAGAGAGTTGTTCACCATGTAAGCGCTCACAGACCGTAGCTAGCTACTTACACACTAATCCTTTGCTAGCTTCTTTTCCGGCTGCCATATCTTCATTCCAGTCTTCGATCCAAGTTATGACACCTATGAAGGGCTCATGGAACGCTCGCCTTGGACCTTCGACGCTATCCTCGCTATCGCCTCTAAGATTCGCAGTGGCACCGGTCCCTTGACGCCCTCTTTCTACAAGAGTTTGGAGGAGGCTCAGGGTATCGCCAGGTCCTCCCTCTTCGGCCCTGTAGTGCGGAAGGAAGCTGTTCAGGGAATGCTGCTGTTGGCAGCTTGGAGTACGAATGGTTGGTTGCCTAGCGGCCATGCTATGCGTATGGCCCTTGATCTGGGCTTGCATCGTGCGTTGGAAAAGCTTGCGGATCATGATAATAGGCAGAGAACCGAGGAGGAAGAACGGAATCTCAGTATGCTTAGATTGCCTTATCTTGCAGTGAATCAGCTAATTTCGTGATTCAGTCATCTCTGCAAGGATATGGTTGTGCCTGTACTGGTTCGATCATCAGTATGTCTTTCACCATCTTGCGGCGTTTCATGAATTTCAGTTGACCTTCATGACTTGCAGAATGAGTCTCGGCACTGGGAGACCGATTGTACTCAGGGATGAGTCCTCCATCAAACATTGCCGCTTGTTGCTCTCACATCCAATGGCGTCACCAACCGATGTTCGCCTTGTTTCCCAGGTTGAGTTGATTGGTCAAAAGAGTGAGTTTGTTAAAACAGGTAGTTTCGTCTCAGAAGTGGATGCTGACCCATTCGAATCGTGATTGGATCTCTTAGCTCAGATATACGAGACACTTTCGCCGCTTAACGGCCAGGTCAACCACAATACTCTTGCTTTTATCCGTCGTGCGAATATTGCGCTGGATAAATGGTGGCAGGATTGTGATGCTCTTCATCGTGGGTCTCTTACGTTTTGATATTCAACATATCTTGACACGAGAATTCCATTTTAGAGCAATCTATGGATGAGGATGCTCTTCCCCGCAAGATTCTAGCAGGAGAGTTGTACTATGCCAAGTTATGGCTGGTCTGCGTTGCCCTTAGGGGCGTCTCTTGGGACAAAATGCCATTTGAGCAGCGTGAGCTTGCATTCCAAGCTAAGGACGCAGCCTCGAACTGCATCTCTAATCTATTGAACTCAACGACGTATCGGTATGAAGCTGATTCTTGAGCCAAACTTTCGTTGACGTGCTGATTTGAATTGATTTATAGCGCTGCTCTGCGTTATGCAGTCCATGATAGCCTGGTGACAGCCGCCTTCTCAGGCCTATTTCTGTTGAAGATGGCCAACCTGTTCCCAGCCGAGCTGGATCTGAACGTTATTGCGGTTCAGGTAGAACAGCTTGCGCAGCTGCTTTCTGACGTTGCTGCAGAGAGATATGCGTTGACTTTACGCATCATGCTTGCCAATCTCCGACGCAAGATTGGCCTCTCTTCTGGCGGAGTAAATCCTATGGGAGGTACTGAAATGATGGCTCCACCGCCATTCATCGACCCAAGTCTGGTCCCTGCTCCGCCTGCACCTCCACCGTTCACGATGGAGGAACTAGGGATTCCTTGGCCTCACAGTCAAGCGATATTCAGCCCCAGTTCTATTCCGGTTTGGCTGCAAGAACAAGTAAGCTGTATTGTTCGCTGCGTTGAGATTGGTCCGCTGACGATTTATGGGTGTAGAACCTGACTGACCTCGGTCTGCCTGTGAATGGATCCGACGGTATTTTCCTCCAAATGTCGAATACGAACGGATGGACAGGCGACTTTCCTCCTATGCCTGAAGCCTGGTGACCATTACAGGGACCAGTAGCTATGTGACCATTTGCTCCGTTTATGGGGTTCTTCGAGCCTATTGTATGCACAAGCCCAACTTTGCTCTGGCGTTGGAAGTGATTTATTGGTCCGTGCGCTATCGTTGATGATCGTTGTAATTTTCATTGTACTCTCACGTCCCCGAATATCTAGTCTAGTGTATCCTGACAGAAGATAAGAAAGAAATTTCGATTCATGTAGTACAAGTCGTAAACGGTCCGTGCTCTCACCGGCCAGTCGTGAATGAATACATATCGTATCGTATGATTATGACAGCCCATACCCATGCCGCCCATCTATGGCGTATACTCACTCCTCGTCCTCGTCCTCGCTTTCTTGCTCCTGCAAGAACTGAAGAAAGGGGATTAATGCGAGATAGTATTGCAATGATGCTTCTTCACGTACCTTCACCAGCGGCTGAGTTGCATTCAAGAAATGCTGCCTGCCTTGGGCCTTCGAGCCTTTCTGGTGCCAATAGATAATAGCTTGATCAGAAATACAGTCCTTGTTATACAGCACCTGAATACCCAGTTCAGTTAACACAGTAACAGAGTCGATACAGGAGACCTACTTTAAGAATTTGAGGAAATGCCTTGATGATACGGGTGTCCTCATAACAATATACTTGGACAGCGTTGATGAGAGCAACCTCAGTCTTTGCGCCGTTACAGAATGGTTCGAGGATCTCGGCGAAGTCCTAATGAGAGTCTGAGTACACGAAGAAATAGACGGCACAAATAGGAACGTACGCCAATCTCTCGGATTGCCAAAGCCTCATTCTGGTCTTGACGAGCACTCCATTCAACGGAAGAAATCAGGCCTTGCCAGATACACTGAACCAATTCATTTTCCGGCAGAGGGCCCTCGCCTTGCTTAGCCTTGATCGCGGCAATGATCTATATATGTCGTCAGATCCATTCTGGCTGCATACAAGCCGCAAGACGCACATCAGCATGGGAATCCTCATTGGCAAGCATTTCCTTCAAAGTGGAGATAATGCCGTCCTTGAGGGCCGCATATTGTCTCTTTGTCCACCATTCGGCGACCTGAGGTAGTCCGGCAGCGCGGAAGTGTTCATCCAAGGCCTTATCCTGACGCTTGTTTGGTGGGAAGAATGCTAGGAGATCTTTGATACCTCCGCGACGCAAGGTTGCAGCGAGGTGATCGATAGATTGTTCACCCAAGTAAGCACGGAAGACCACTGTGACCACGCTGACCGAGACATCTGTGAGAGAAAATAAGGGACACCTCTAGGTGAAACCAAGAAAATCTTACCATTCTTGACGAGATGATCTTTGGTCAGTGCTTGCAGGCAGGCAGCACTAATAAGACCCTGGGCAAGCATGATCCCGGCGGCTATGGCGAGTTTCTCGCGTTGTATATCTGACCAGCGGTTGATGTATTGCATAAGGCCAGGGAGAGAAGTCTCCTCGAGTGGACGTTGTAGATATTTATATCTATGGCACAGATCGAGTTTCAATACGTTCATAGCGATGAAAATGACATACCTTCTGATCAATTTGTTCAAAACCTCGACATATTTCTTTATCTCTGCCACATCCACGGGCTCTTTGGCGTTGAAGATCGAGAATGGTGAGGGCGGTGCGCCATCATCGATATAGTTCCCACCTGGCTGGAGAAGACCCCCGACAAGTAGGATCTCGAAAAGTGCGTCCGCATACTTGAGATACTCGAGAGTGGATCCGGCTTGCACTAGTTTATTGGTGAACGCCTCGAAATCACCTTCTGGGACAGTTTCGAGATGTTTGTAGAGTTGATCTCTGAAGACTACGGATGAAAAGTATCATGAGTATCGAGCAGTTGCAGCTCAAAGCGGAAACGGACTCGTAGGTTCGTGTTTGGCGTGAGCTTTGACGGCCCCTTTCCGAGCTTTGATTCTGACCCCCTGCAGCGAAGGCTTAGCAGCGGTTGATTGCTGAGACATCCACAGGTTTCGAAGGTTTCGAAAGGTGTGGACTGGACCTAGATAATAAACGAGTGAAGTTGTGGCTTGAGTCTGAGTTCGGTGCAGAAGTGCTTGCTGGCTGCCTTCCTCCTTGGATCACTCTGACTACGGCGTCTACAAAATGTGATCGATATCAGCAATGTTTCATACCTTTTATTATTTAATATTGGCTGCATGTCATCGGGCACTTGGCGCAGTGGTAGCGCGTTCGCTTTGCATCACAATGCCTGCGAAAGGACGGGAGTTCGATCCTCTCAGTGTCCATTTTGGGCCTTTTTTGAATTTCCAATACCACATACCTCGCAAGCAAGACAAGCATATCGGACGGCAACAAGTTTACCCAATACCGTACAGAATGTGATAAGAATCGTAAACTGCGCGGATTCCCGCGGGACCCGTCGATCTCTCAGCCTACTTCAGACCCTCTGAACCCCTTGAACAACTTGGGGATATGTTGAAGCAATAAGCTGTAGGGCACGAGAAATGTGTTAGAAAGAATGGTTGAATCACTTATGAAGAGGATACTTACACCGAACAATTCAGGCGCACGAAGAGCCAAGACTTGAGGATCCTCCCCTAGCCCGACGAATCTATGTTGAGGCCGGTAGTTAGTACACCTGCTGAAAGGTGACATGTGCTAGGCCACTTACATCGTAGAAACACCAGCTTCAATAGCAGATGACAGTGTCAACGCTATAGATAAAGGGTGATGAGCGATGAATGGCGTACGAGAACATCAGACTACTCACAGCATTGCAAACCAATTAGGAACGCGAAGAGGATGACAGGGGCGGTATATTGACCATCAACATTGTACGCCGGATGTGTCGCTAAGAATGAAAACTCAGCTGAGGGGAGACATTTCGGACTAAGATGCGGGCAACTTACAGCGAAGGTAGATGTAGGCGAATAAAGAACAGAGGAGACCGACGCAATAAGCACCCCAGGTCAGGGCTGTTGACAAGAAACTCAGTCGTTACGAATCGCATGGTGTCAACAGAATACATACTCATGCCCACTAATGAGTCGTTGACTAAAGCGTCGATACCACGATCAACCAGGAGATCCCATGTGTCCTTCGCAGCCTTCAAATACGGCTTGCCATACAAAGCTGAATACCCATGAGCAATCGTAGTTCGCAACATGGATAATCAAGGCATAACATACCAATCTCGATGTATGCGTAACGGTTGAAGTACCGCACCTACAAAAAGCTATTCTGGGCACAATGCTCGACTCGAATGGTGGAGAAAACATACCAATGCTTCAATGCATCCAATGAAGCACTCCGCGCACAACGCAAGACAGGCCTCAATAGCTAATCTCACTGTCAGGATAGACACATTCTCATGTCGAGAAAGAACTTACGGTGTCCTTCTGCGTTAGCACTGTTCCGAGCGATGCTAAGAAGTATCCTGAGAAGTTCCAGGATAGTCACGATCAAAGAACCAAACGCAATCGAACCCAGCGAGAGTGTTGATGCACGGATGAAGGCAGACCATGTAGGGTGTTTAGGCTAGATTTAAAAATAGTACTTGTTATATCATGTGAAGTTGCACAACAATTTGTGCTTACCATTTGTCCTTGTTCCCGAGGTCCGAAGTAGTACCAGCCTAGCATTCAAAGGACACGTTAACACCGCGAGAACTGAGAAACCTCTCATTCTTACTTACTTCCGAAGGGCCCACCGGCCATTGTAGCGAGAGCGACATTACCGATGACTTGCGAGGTCCACAAAAACGAGAAGGTCGCGTAGAAGACGAGTCCAGCAACCCTCCCTGAAGAACAGCTTGAATCCGTTTCGCAAGCTGCGTACAAAACGTTAAGCGGTTACTGTAACACGACACAAATATGAATACATACAAGGGTTTCCAGGCGTCCACCGAGAATAGCTATATTCACGGACCATCAGCCATGGTAAGGAGTAACCAAAGACTGCTAGTACTTACATCGCAATCAACGTGAAGGTGTACCAACTTTGGATTCATCGTCAGAATTAAACATTACAATGAATGTTAAACATAACCGAACTTACACGCTCAACGCGCCTTGCAGTAAGAGAGCCAAGAATGCCACGACATAGACACTCTTGTGATGCTTAGCGACGTCCATGACAATTTGTAGGAGAAGAGATGCTAGTGGTATACGAGACCTATACCCGAAGTACGCGAGCACAGAAATTAGGGCGATTATGGTGAATATGATGGCGCCGGCTGGAACGAAACAATGTGAGTAGGGCCTTATAGATGAATCCGGAGCGATATAATTGCATACACCAATATCTAGTGATCCAGTAGTATATGCATATCCCGCTAGAACAAATGTGAGCTGCGTCGCGTGCCTCATATGTGATTAACGTACATATTGAGCGCAATTGAGAGTATAAGTGTGATATGCATGATCATTCGCGTGAATGCCCTTGTGAGCAAGAGGTATACTGTCGAAAACAACAGAGCGGCAGCGGTTACGAAAAGTAAGAGATACACAGTATGACTGCCATAACTCAATGAGCGTCCACAAACGAACTTACATTGCACTCACTAATTCAGAGTTACGGCACTGCCGGTGTTTCCGCCACCTACACCTCCACCAAGACCGCCTGATTTGACCCATTGCGAAATAGCAAACGCAGACAGCACAACGAAACCAGCAAACTGAAAAATATCTAAGTGACATGCCGATACGCCACGGTCAATGAAAACATACCTGGAGAATGAAGAATATCAAAAAGAAGATATCATTCACCCTTTTCTTTGGTTTGAAACGGTCCCCTTCAAAAGGCGACTTGTGATCGGCTCCATAACCTCCGCCGTACTCTGCCGGCGGGGGAACACTGGTAGGTGGAAAAGGATATCCAGGCTGTCCGTACTGTGGGGTCGGACCTGGTTGGTATACGGGGGAATAGGTATGGCCTGGTTGTGCTCCCCATTGATTACTTGCGTTCCATTGGGCCATTCCTTGTAGGATTCAGAGAGCGCTAGTTCGGATAAGATGTTCAAAAGTATTTCGGTCTCAAAGAACTTCTAGCTGAGAATAGACAGCAGGAAGGGGGTCGTGAGTGTCGTGAAAAAGGCAAGGAACCACGAACGCGATGGAAGTCAGTAGCAGACGTTGGATGCAGCTGCGCAGGGACTTTTCGCTCTGGGTCAACGTTGGGTCAACGCATGTTTCACTCCGAGTCGGCCTACATGAACAGGCGGCGTCTATGACGTATTTCGAATTCAATCGTACATCAGAGCCGATCAGTATGCCAAGCATTCCTTATTGACATTTCAACATCACGGCTACCCACCCAAAGCTGCGCAAATAGATAAGCGGCACTATTAGGATCGAATAAAATGTCTACGGCAGGGCCAAGGCAAGAGTGTCTTGTCTATTGCAGTTCGTCATGGATACAACTCGGTATGAGATTTTGAGAATGAGGAAACGTAGATGCTGAACGGCCGGAATACAGAACCACACAATTACATATTCGCAGGTATCATATGCGCCAAGAAGAAGGAACTGATCATGGTAGCAAGGAGAAGACGATGAGAGATGCATGAGAAATGAGTCGAGACCGATGTTTGCACTACTTCTTCAACGGCTCTGGGGGATTCCTGAACCTAATAACGAGGACTGTAACATTGTCTGTCGAGTACTTGCGATAAGCGTGGTCAAGAAGGTCTTCCGCGGCCTTCCTTGGATCGGCAGTGTCTCGTACAAGTTGTACGGCAGCCTGATCCTCAACAACATCCCACAGCTGTAAGATACACTCGTCAGAAATTGTATCGTCTCTCAGGAGGAACACGACATACCCCGTCGCATGCCAGGATGAGGAATTCATCTTCCTCGGTCAACTCCGTTTCAGTGGTATATGGAGCGCCAACGACAAACTCCTTCATAGACGAGTCGCCCAAGCTCCGAGTGACAGCAAGCACTCCATTGACACGACCACCCATCACGAATCCACCAGCATCCATGATCCGTTTCGCCTCCTGCTTGTCTGATCCCTTGTGATCATACGTCAACCTGACAGCCTTACCTGCCCTACACAAGACTGCACGTGCATCGCCTGCATTGGCGCAATACAACACCCTACGTACGTCAGTTGATGAATTTGGAGTGAATATCTGCTCGAAATCAAGTAGCGAATCTCGCGGTGGCGAGCTACTCGCCACTTCTGAACTCGATGAGCGGGGAGAGGCTCCAATGTGTTTCAAGGCATCCCGAAGCTTATCCCTATTGCTCCTCCTCTTGCTTCGTTGCGTTGTTTCTGCGACACCGTCAGAGTCGTCAGCGTCGACATCTGCGGGGGACGAGGGAAGGGTGAAATCGGGCGGTAGGAAAGACTGTCTTCCATCTGCATCTTCAAGTCGCAAGAATGCGGTCACAGCAGTACACCCGGAGTGCATCTTTCCGTCTGATTGCTCAGTCATATGGGACAACATTAAGTCGACATTATGAAAGGCCTGATTGAGTATGTCCGGGATTGCAGAGTCCGCATGGTCTCGCAAAGCGTTCAGTAGAAACTTAACAAACCGCGTCAATAATGATAGGGAAGGGAAGCCAATATGGCATACCAGGGAGAAGTTTTGTCCACACCACTCCGCAGCCTGCTTTCCGGCATGCCCGTCAAAGATTGCGAAGAACCCTTGGCCTCGTACGCCTGCATAAGGAACGACAATAGAGTGGGCATCTTCCATAAACCTTCGAGGTCCCTTGGAATCAGTCACGGCGCATTTGAACGAGAGGTGTTGTGGAAAAGAGGCGTCAGTGTTTGGTGCAGTAATATGCCTGTCCGCAGTCGTCAACATCACGTCGAGGGACACCCCGACACTCTAACAGAGACTCACTGAGATATAGGTGCCACACCTATTGTCAGAGAACGTGTGGTGAAGAAAATCAGTGCTGGTTAGTAACTATATAGATCCGAAGAGAATGTCGGCGCGTACTGGGCGACTCGTTTAGTACGGGAGACATTGAGGAATGATGGGGAGAGGGAGAGAAAGTAGTAATGCGATGGTGGTATAGCTACAGATTATAAATAGCAGAGAATATGTGGAGGTCCAATGAATTTGACTGACAGTGGAAGGTCCAGGAGCAGGATACGAGTGAGTGGAGTGAGCAAGTGCCAGTCTAGGCGCGTCACTTGGAGAGGCGCGTAGCACGTGTATATCCAGCCCCGCCATTGTCTCAGAATAGCGTAATCCGTATACGGGGATACAAGATCCTTGCAACCTTCACGAATAACTTAAAGTACGTGCGCATCCGTATTACGAGGAATACGTAATGAATACAACCATTACTCCAGCAGAAAACGTGAATATAAATACATTAAGTAAATTGTTCCTTCAATGAGAGGCCGTGTGAAGTGATCTGAGCTCCGAGCCGTCATGACCAGAAGCAGTGGAATCCTCTTCCGAACCAACGGACGCGTCTGGGTGTCTGAAAGGTATGGTAGCCGATTCCTCGTAGGTCTCCAAGATATAAGAATTCGCGTTGCCCTGCTTGTATACCATTTCACGCATGTTTAGGAGCAACCTGCTACCCAGGATAGACGGCAGCGCAGCAGACCATCTAACAATAGAAGCGATTAGTCTGTTGTCAGGAGTGAGATGACAAATAATAGGACAACGCACGGCATGACTAAATTGATATAGGTAGGGGCCCGAGCCCAGATTACAGTACTAATCAGGAGCTCTGCAAAGACTCTAGGTAGAAGTGTCAGCGTCCAGAACACCTTTCGCTATTAGGTGCTCACAAGACGAAGTACAGCAAGCTGTGCAGGCTTTAGCACCATGGCAATTCGCTACGGTATGAAATAACTCGTACCTGTCTCTGGCAATCCGGACTACAAGCGGGATCTGCGGTTCATTCCGTTTGGAAGGCCACGCCTTATAGAGCACCAAGAAAAAGAGTATTGGCTCGTAAATCAAACCTGGCACCCAGAACAGGGCCGAAAACCCAAGGATGCCTCTATAATAACATCCAGTGGTTGTCGAGGAAACTGGCAAGCCTGGATGTGCCATAATAAATGGGATATTGCAGTGCAACGATTGACTAGCACTCTTACGCTCGAGATGTCCGATCGTGACACCCACAAGGACGGCCATGGCCGAGACTTCCAACGCGCAGAGGGCGAGGAGGAATATCAAGATTTTGCGGCTGCGGTTGTAGAGGGCATACACCTGGACACCGTCGATGACCGAAGAGCAAAGAGCAAGAGCTGGTACTAACCCGTAATTGAAGAATGACTAAGAGGTGTCCGTCAATATGCTTCATCCAAAAGTGGACGACGAAAGAACAATTACCTTGTACCGTCATGGTAGTAAGCAACGTTCTAGGATTCAAAGATTGAGCATATGGCTTGGTGTCAGATCGAGGGAAACTTACACAATATCATCACACATGAGATAAATGACGCAGCTGTTCAAGCGAGCTCGTGTTAGAATTGCCCTCGTTAACAATACACTGCGTTGTCATACACCTGACTGAAATCAGAAAACTGGCATGAAAGATGGATTGTCACTCACTCGTGAAGATAGAATGCCATTAGGCGTGACTGGAACTGTATGCAACGTGATGTGCAAGGTTTCGTCAGAAACCGAGCGTTGTTATATGAACATATATCTGCATACTAGTGTCAAATATCAAGAAGGCGAAAGCGAAGAATCTGTTCTATTTCTTCGGTCAATCTCGACGAAACGCTCGACTGTGAGTATAACGATATGGACTTACAAACAAGTAAAGAAAGAATGCCGGCCGCCTTTTGCTGTACTTCCACACAAGGGGGATCTAGGCGAATCACTTATAATATCGTGCATGAAGGTGGAGGCTCTATTGAATACCTCAAGATCCAGTGTAATCACTAATTTAGCGATATAAGTTGAAAGCCGAGAATATCGGGAAGTGGGACGTACTGTGGTCATAGAATAGAAGACCCATCGCGGCGCCACGAGAACGCTTACCCATATCGACTGAGTATGAAGAACTTGAAAGTCAGTCTCACGAAGATATGGGTCAAAACAACAATGCCTCGTACGGGCATTCATAGCAAAGGGCGGAAGATCCCCACTGGTCGGCCTCATCCTGAGCTAGAAAAATGAACTACTGGATCGTTGTTTTTTGAGGACCATGAAATCCTGGGACCCTTTAACTTCACGCAATAATGCGCGCTCTCATTTTCGCTAGCTGACTACCAGATCGCCGAGGGCCGATTTGGCCCTGCGGGTGCCTTGAAATATCCTGCTGTGAAGCTGAAAATTTGAGTTCAACAGTGTGGCACTGAGATCATCAGTCAGCGGGGCAACCTGTCAAATTCGAATCTGCAGCGTCCTTGACGCGCCTAGCGAGGGAAGAACGTGTTTGGGTCAGACAACGTATGGATGCTAAGTTACTATAGATCAATGAGGCTAACCGTAGATTTGCTCGCCGGTCCCGCGCGGGCATAGCAAATGAAGAGAACTTTTCTTGGGTCCTATTCACCAAGCACTTTTCAATTGGACAGCCCGTGTAGCGGGATTATGATGATTGACCATCAAGGTGATCCTTCCAGTCCTACACTCCCAAAAGATGTAACTTATCATGGTCGACGTGTGGCGTAGAACTTGTGATTTTGTGGGATCTCGTCTTCAAACATCTCACACAAGCATACAAACACGCGACATGCTATTAGCACAGTTCAGGGACTGACGTACATTGGAGGTTTGATGGCTGCCCGTGAAATACCGGGATAGGACATGCCCAGTCAGTTAGGCTGTCCTGTATGTACATGATTTTCATTATTATCGTTGAGATGATATCTCCTGGAGCACTTGATGCAAGAGCATCGGGACATTCGCGGTGTACCTACGAGCACCCAGAGCAAGTTGATTTGGACCGTGCGCCGTGCACGTTATATTGGCTGACGCGTACGATGGTAACTCTGGAGAGGTAAGACGCACGAAGAGTGAACGAGCTGTGCCCGCGCAGTGCCGGGGGAAAGACAGTCAAGAGACTGAAAGCGAATCTCAACGTTGAGGTCATTGCTGAAGCAATAGGCACAACGCTTATAGCAAGCCATACCAGTAATATGTGACAGAAAGTAGTGAATCTAGAAATTGAAATCCAGACCGAGATAGTACAGTAGTTGCAAGGAAAGACGACTTAAGCTAGGCAGAAGTAAAAAGGTGAGAGCAAGCAAAGAGAAAAAGTGTCCCAGGGAGGATTCGAGCCTCCGTCTTCACGGATTTGTAGTCTGCCACAACGTGATGATCTAACCACTAATCGACAAGGACCGGAAGAATAGTAACTAATTAATATAGAAGCTGAAGAGCATTTGAATATAAGCATCCGCCAATCAGTATGCCGTCATGCATTGCCGATCTGGAGTCGAGACAGAGCTTTTGATCGCGCCGCGTTCTGGACTTCGGCTTGTTGTACACTGCATGTCTGTTAGCTTGCAGTTGTGGGAGTACTTGGTAACATACTGTAGGTTGGACTCATACTAACACCACCCTCATCACAGCTGCTCAGAAGCTGTCTTTAACGCAACGTTGCAATGAGGAAAACCTCCTATGTTGTGACATTCTTCGCCGTGACGTTCACTCTTGTTCTGGTGCGCACACTCCAGCGATTCGGCGGCATGCTCAGAACTAATGCGAATCATCTTGATAGAATATACTTTCAGCTTACCGGCCAGACTGGTTGGTGTGACGGAATATTCTTCATTTCGGAAAGCCTGACCTTATTTCCGAAGGCTTGTCGTCAATAATGAGCTCCTAGGTTCAAAAACCACCGTTCTCTACGGCTTGATGGAGCGCTGCGAACGCCAAGTCGTTGTGGTGCCGGGAATGCCAGATAGAAAGCGTATCGAATACACTGATTACAGATGTCGTCCCTTTCCTGCTCGTACCTTGGATGGTTGCGACAAAGAGAACAAGATGTTCTGCGTTGCTTGGACAACCGCTGGTTACTTCACTGAGCTCAGCATTGGCTTCGCAGTCGTGGCATGTTTGGCCATCATCTTTGGTGTAAGCACCCACTCTAGAAGAAGGAGGATATGGCGTGCTGTTGCTGGTTTCGTTGCGCTTCATGGTATGTCTGCCTCTTGAAAGTGCCCCGGAGACGTTGGAGAAGGCTCATTCTTGTTTCTTCACAGCTGCGTCCCAGCTTACAACGTTCGCCATCATTACCGAATTATATCGCGAATCAAAATACCCCACTTTTGAGTATGCTCGACCTGGTGCGTTTGGAAGGCTCTAGCCAAGTTCTAAGTGCTCAAGCATCTCTCCAGGAACTGCTTACGTCCTCAACGGTCTTTCATGGGTGGCCGGTGTTTTGGTCACCATTGGCGTTATAATTACTGGCATTTCTGCCAACAAAGGCCACCGATGGGCTGCCGGAAACCGGGCTTACCGACCCATTGAAGGTTGATACCGAGATCTCATTTCTTTCCCATTCTTCCCCTTCGGCGCACTCCTATGTTTCATTTCCTTCACCCTTATAGACGCTTATTTTCGGGAGATCTGTATTAATACTGTATTTCTTTACATTTGGCATGCTGTACTTTCATGGATCGGCTTCAAAATCAGTATTCGTCCCCTGGATAGTCCACTTTATCGTACAAGCGCAACGTCTCGTTCCAGTCACGTTTTCTCCGTCTTCGAACTGAGAAGTACTTGGCACTGTTGGCCCACCTTCCACGAACTCGACCTTTCTGCCGACCGCCAACTTCAGCGAAATGCTTCTCAGGAGCATCAGGCAGGCCAAGGGTATTCACCGCAAGGTGGAGCACTCGGGCATGAAGGTCGGCGCGCGTCTTTCTCATCTCTTCCAAGCGTGCATCTCCAACTAAAAGCAAACGCGACAACGCAGTGAATGCTCGAAATGCTGAGATGGCATCCTCAAGCCACCGTAGGGACATCCACATGGCAACTGGCACGAGAATCGCTGTGATAGGCGCAATAGGTAGCGTGAGTAGCATGGATCCGAGCCAGACGCAAAGTCCGGATACAAAACCGTATACTAGTTTGTATTGGGCGATTTCGTCGTAGGTATCCCAAACCGGTCCCGTTCGCTTGAACGTGCGAACAGCGATGAACGTGGTGATGAATACGGGCACCCAAAGTAGAAGGCCTGGAATGGATATGGAGAAGAGGAAGACAGACCAAGCCAGTCGAATGATGATTCTGTAGACAATTGTCTGCCTCGGTAATGGTTTTCTGACGCGGTCATCTTTGATACCGCATCGTACTAGCTGGTCTTGGTAACCCTTGAATTGTCACAATTTGAGTACGTTGATCATCAGTTAATGCAGTCGACCATACCTGCAAGTCAATACCCAACTTCAAAATCTCGCTATCTTCTGCCCGTCCCTCGTCTTCTCCATCAGTACCACTGCTTGTCAGGGACGCCTCCGCAAGTTTGAAGGCTTGCAGGAATGTTCGTACTATCCTAACGTAATCTCCTAGGCTCATCTGCGTCCCTATAGGGGCGTACATCCTTGCCGCTAGCTTGGCTATACGGATCAGTCTCCATGAAGGGGCATCAAGCGTCCCCGAGCTTATTTGTTGGTGTATACGAGCAGTCAGCGCACGAATATTGTTGTAGTCAGTTGGAGCCAAGAGTTCTGGATTATTCTTTGGGGTGAACTTCATCGGGGGATGGAAAGTCACCAGGACGTCTGAACGGAAATGTTGGCGATGCCTGTGTAGGACCTCTTCAGTCATTCTTACAAATAACTGCCACACAGAGGAAAGACTCACATGTACGTGATTGAGCACGTCAAGACGGACATTTCAAAGTTGGGATCGTCTCGATGGCGAGTGAGAACATCCGAAACAATGCGGGCAACTACGAGATCAGTTTTTAGGGCGAGTAACATGGCGAAGGGTGTGCTCGTACCTCCTGTCTTCAGAGGCGCTAGCGATGGATGATATCGACTCATCCCTTCTGGAAACAAGCACACAGCATCGCCCATATCCAGTGCCTATAGAATTGAGCATGGAGGTTAAATTTGACCTCAAATTACCTCGAGCGAGGCTTTGCTCACTTCCATGAGTTTCAAGAGGACTTCGGTATTGTCTACACGACCATCCTCAAAGTCCTTCCGTCGTTGTAGCGGTACAGTCCCAGCAGACTCAATGAGCCAACTGGTGAAGGTTTTCTTGCCAAATTGAGTGGACTTCGCAGTCAGCCTTAACATGTTGCGTCTCTGAAACACAATGATATGTGGGTTTTCCTTAACAGTGTATTCGTCTCACCTTCCATGGTATCGAAGCCACGAGAAGTCTGAGGATTTCATGAGTACGTGGGATTGGAAATATTTGACTATGACCTACAAAGCATCTGTGAGAGAATTACTGTGGTTCGCGCATACTATACTGCAGCAGCATCGGACAGTTTAGGTAGCGCATAAAGCAATATGTCATGGAATATTACCATGGTTTCCCCTTCTCAGGGATGTTCTCTGTACCCTCTACTACAATGGTACCGTAGAAGATCTTCAGTACGAACTTGAAAAGCAGTCGTATAAGGAAGTAAGACCAAGGTGTCGCAGAGCCTTTGGGCATGATATTCAAGAGTTAGACGTAGCAGTCAACGCTGGCCACTATCATAGCAGACACGGTTGTTCGGCAGCGCATGGCCGCTTGGCACTCGAGTCGCGACACCATCATAACCTACATGCAAGCGCCAATCGGCAACGCGTTCGCCCACGTGCGAGATTCTAGCTTTGGGCGTCCACAATCTTTTTGCTACCGCACTTGTTAGGCGTGCAGTCCAACTCACCCTCGACCTCGATAGACAGGTGGCTTGTCCTTGTGTAAAACTATCTAGATTTCTTCTGGAGATGGCGGACAGTCTCGAAGAAACTTTGGCCAAGATTCGCCCCCATACTTCTTCTAATCTACCACACCAGAAGGCACCTGCTACCCTCTTGATCGCGCTCGAATCGACCTTTGCCGAACAAAACACCCAGAGGACACCGACTGCTTATTTTGCTGCACTTTTGACGACTCTCGATAGCACCCTACAAGCTGCCCGTTCGTCTACACCTGACTTTGGCGATGGAGATGTCTTGCCCGCCGAGTTATATATCCTTGCTTTGGTGATCCCCCATGTACCCCATCCTGTTATTCGTTCACATCTCTCAACAATTCTGTCTCTCACTGCACCACTATTTCCTGCATTGGTACCGCACGCCCCTCCCTTGCGATCGCAACTCTCGCTTTATGAAGCAGTTTTACGTGCTTTGGACCGATCACAATTAGAAACTCACGGTCTTCGACAAGCATTTGAATCTATATTGCACCTATGCCTCGATCCACGTCCAAAGGTGCGTAAGAGGGCGGCCGAACTAGTAAAGGATGTTTTGGCCCACCCTCCGCCGTCATTGCGGCACCCGTATGCCGACAGAGTAGCAGAATGGGTCCAGGCTGCACTTGCTGAAGTCACCTCTGGAGGCCTTCCCAAATTCAAGGGCAAGAAAGCTGAAAGTGAAGGATCCGAGACCGCAATTCATCTGCTTGCTTTTCTGCGACCTGTGTTGCCTTGCCTCCCTTCTTCAGTGAGTCTTTGTTCCTTTTTCGCTGTCGGATCTCAGACCAATCTCATGATTTAAATTATACAACCAGTCATTACCGGCGATCACTTCTTCATTGCTTACACTTCCCCGTTTGGGAAACCCTTATGTTTCCCAGTCTGCCTACTCTATCTTAGCAGACTTACTGCTGATTCCCGTGGAAGATCCAGTACACAATATTCAGGATCGTCTACCAGAGATCCTCGACGCAATCTTGGCCTCACCACCCCTAAGGACTGATTCTAGCGTTACTTCGGCTTGGGCAGGCGTCCTTGGACATGGCATGATTGCTTACCATGAAGCAGATGCAGAGGCGGCTTCGAAGAAACTTTGGGAAGTTTGGCATGCGGTGTGGCCTTTCATGGAATCCACGGATGCCTCAGTTCGCAAAGCTGTAGCTCAATCCCTGGACTCGCTCACGCAGTGCTTTACCCCTTCGATCACGGCGAGTGCTATCAAGGAGAAACAATCGAACGAAGGCAAATCAACTTTGAGAAAGGTCATCGCTCAGACTACCAAAGCCTTGGATTCACTGGCATTTGCCAGATCCACGCCAGAAATTCTGTTGGTTGTTTCCTCGTTGCTTTCACATCTGCGATTCCGTCAAGATGGGCAGGGGTCACCTACTGCAGCGGAGGAATTGCTTCTGCTGTCAGTGAAGAAAATTGCAGACCTGCGACTGCAGAAAGGATTCGAGTACAAAGAATCTGCAGATGCTACTCTCAGTGTCGCCATGGGTGTACTAGGACCTGAGGTTCTCCTGCGAGAACTGCCGTTGAATTTGGATGTCGCAGATCGGTGAGTACATTGCGACTTATACGCAAGGATATCGGCGCTGATACCATTTTTCTAGTCAAGCAGGTCGCGAACCCCGCGCTTTCTTGCTGCCCATGCTTTCTCAGCCTCATCCTTCACCACTGTCGCACTTCGTCTCCTACTTTGTACCATTCACCGAACGCATGTTTGATCTCCAAGCGAAAGCCGAAGCTGAAGGTCGTCCATCGGAGGCGAAGGTCTGGAGTGTCTTGGTCGATCAAGTTTGGTCAGGCCTACACGGGTACTGCTATGGCACTCCCGATTTGAAAGAGGTACTGCCCTTCCCTTCGTATCTTCGATACCCTAATATTTACATTGCTACTCGTTCCAGGCTTTGACACCACAATTCTCTCAGCTTCTTTCCCAGTTGCTATATAGTCAACCGAATTTGCGGCCTGCGGTTCTCAAGGCCCTCCGCCTCATGGTGGAATCCAATGTCGCTATCGCGTCGGGTGATGGTGAACGCTTGGCTAAGCTGCCAGAGGGTGCTCGTGCGGATCCAATAAGCCAGGAAGCTGCCTCTGCGAACGTAGCGTTCTTACGTACTCAATGCGAAAGCTGGTTGGCTGTACTCTTCAACGTCTTTACCAGTGTTGGTCGAGATGGTCAGGGAATGGTTGGAGATGTCATCCGCGCTTGGGCATCCATAGCAGATGAGAAGGTTTGTGATATTTGCCGTTCTCTATCTTATTCCTGTATGATTGACATGTTGAGAAGGAAATCAACAAGGCTTACCACAAGCTGGTAAATCTCCTCAATCAGAACGTCGTCAAAGCTCAGGCGACTTCTGCAACCAAGGAATCTGAGAGTGTTACTGGAATGACCCTCGATCTGCTCATCCTGATGTCGCCCTACTTTTCGTCTTCCGACGCAACTAACTTGTTCAACCTTTGTTTGGCAAGTGACATACTGGAGAGCAGAGACAACGCTGTTCAAAAACGGGGATATAAGGTCCTCTCAAAGGTGGTCGAGAGTGGGAAAGTCAATGTGGATGCGGAGGATATCCTTCAGCGATTAGACAAAGTCACGGATGGATTGACTGCTGCTGCTAAAAAGGTCAGTGCCTGCACATACACGTATCACCATGTCCTTGTCTCATATTATTCTAGGATCGTTTCTTGCTTCTTACTCTTCTCGTCGCTCGTATCCCTCCAACCAGTTTGCACCTTGTCCCTTCGATCATCCCGGAGGCGGTCTTGGGCACCAAGGAGCCATCCGAGAAGGCTCGCAATGCTGCTTTTGACTTGATCGTAACCATGGGCAAGAAGATGGCCGAGGGAGGTGTGGTTAAGAGGAATCTAGTCGATGGCATGGACGAGGATTCTGCTGGTGAAGGTAAGTCGTGTGTTTTATGCCATTTAGATGATGGTTGACATGTCATATAATAGCCAAAGCTAGCATCGAAGAGTACATGACCATGATCGCTGGTGGTCTGGCTGGTGCGACTCCCCATATGATCAGCGCTACCATCACTGCCATTTCAAGGCTTGTTTTCGAATTCAAAGGTATGAACCGCGCTAACCTTCCAATTAATGTTAGCTAATCCCTCTTTCAGACGATATCTCTCCGCAGATGCACGTTGAAATATTCACAACGCTCCTAGTCTTCCTCACTTCCGCCAACCGGGAAATCGTGAAGTCAACGCTTGGCTACGTCAAGCTTGCCATACACACCATGCCCGTTGAACTTCTTCGTCCTCATCTCAAGGAAATTGTGCCAGCTTTGTTGAAATGGTCACACGATCATAAAAACCACTTCAAGGCTAAAGTTCGTCATATCTTCGAGCGCCTGCTCCGACGGTTCGGTTGGGAGGATGTATACTCTTGTGCCACCGAAGACAGTGCTCGAAAGGTATTGCTGAATATCAAGAAGCGTAAGGATAGAGCGAAGAGAAAGAGAGCTCGTGCCGCTGAGAACGACGAAGAGGATGAGGTACGTATTCTTTGGTCCTGGTGATGTATCCTGAGACTGATTTTATTCCTCATTTTAGGAACCTACCGCCAAGCCAGCCGCAGGCGATGCCTTTGAGGATGTGTTGTATGGCAGTGAAAGCGAACTTGATGACTCGGATGATGAGATGCCTTCTGGTCGTCAAGATCGTGCTGGGAAGCGCAAAGATAATGGTGGAGCTCGACTTCGAGTAGACGATGATGAACCCATGGATCTTCTTGCAGGCGCCGCTTCACGCATCACGAGTACGCATAGCTACGCTTTGACTGTGGTTATCTGATGTCTTACTTTCGGATTTTCAGGTGCCAATGGAAAGAAGCGCAGGAAGCCAGGTGAAGATGCCGCACGCTTCAAGACTGACGAGGACACAGGAAAAATGGTCATTGGTGACGAGCAAGATGAAGATGAGAATATGGAGGAAGATGTTGCTGGTCGAGCCTACCGTGAAAGTCTCACCTCGGCGGATGGTTTCACTAGAGGACCAAATGGACGCGTCAAGTTTAACAAGGATACGAAGAAGCGGAGACGTGAAAATGAGGACGGCGAGGACGTTGAGATGGCAGACGCAGAAGCTTCAAGTGGTCGAAAGAGCAAGCGGAAGTCTGACCCTAAGCTTGGACATGAGTTTAAGGCCAAGGTATGTCGTCGTGGATCCGTGATAACAAGCATCGCTAAAGCCTCCGGGCGCATTTATAGAAGGCTGGTGGTGATGTTAAAAAGGGAGGCGTTGATCCATACGCGTATCTCCCACTTTCACAAGCAGCGAAGAAGAAAGGTCGGAAAGAGAGGCTTGGTGTTGCGGGAAAAAGATGAGTTCTTTGGAACACATCATGTCTTTTTTTGTATCTTTAGCACTATCTTCAGCTGCTTTTATCCTTTTCTGAGGGGACTGTAGTGAATAAAGTCACTCTTTCGCGTCGCAGTCTCGTCACATCTTAAGATTGGTGGCGTCTTCGTAACCATCGCGTTTGCAGTTTACTTTCATATCCTTAGTCTGCATCATTCGTAAGAGGAGGCATAGGTTAAAGGAGTAGGTATCGGGACGCTGATCCGTTGTCCAGGTTCCATGATGGTTGAGCTTTATTCGTCCTTGTCTCGACTCTCCATGATAGTCATTCATTCACACCGTTCCTAGGTGATGCTTCTGCCTTCACGGCATCCACGCCACGAACAGAGATAGGTTTCTGAAGCATACAAATCGAGCATATTTATATCGTGGGTTCGTTCAGCTATCTATCAACGTTCATATAAAGCACGGCACATATCGGTATGTCATGTATCTTCTTCCCTATCAATGCCTACTCCGAAACTTCGAGTCGCTATCTGGTGAGCTTTTTCTTTGACTACATTTGTGGCGGCGCCCTCTCATGGTTTCTTTAGTGGTGGAGGGATTGGCGGGCTAGCGTTAGCCGTTGCGCTATCCAAGTATTCCAACATCCAAATAGACGTTTATGAAGCGGCAGAGCAATTCAAGGAGATCGGCGCTGGGATCACGATGCGGGAGCGAACCTGGAAGATCCTGGAGCATCTAGGATTATCGAAGGATTTATCGAAAGTAACAAATACTCCTCCCGACGGGTTACCTGGTAAATCGACTGGCTACATGCCGGCTATTCAGACCGAGTCTCATCGATTTTCAAATGTAGGAATTGGTTTTGAATTTCGCCGAGCAGACAGGGCAGATGGGTTTCAATTTCATTTGTATACGACTCCGTGTAAGGTTGTTACATCAGATCAGTTATTTCTTCTCAGTATCTGTTCTAGATGGAAACGTTCTCTTTCACAGGGCCCACTTTCTCGACATCTTCGTCAATCATCTTCCAACCGGCGTCGCCCACTTTGGCAAAAGGTTACTGTCCTATGAAGACGACAAGGGTAACTCTCAGGTCAAACTGAAGTTTGCAGATGGTTCGCAAAGTACTTGCGACCTACTGGTGGGCTGTGATGGTCTGAGATCCATTGTGCGAAAGCAAATGTACGACCAGGCGCCGTTCAAGGAGCCAGCTTTGAAGGACGTCGCTGAACCTGTTTGGAGTGGTTGGGTTGCCTACCGAGCTCTCGTTCCTGCTGATCGCATTCGTCGCGCTAATGGTGGCAAGGAGATTCGAGCTATGACTCATCCAATGATGGTACGTTGTCTCTTCATCTTACTTCTATCTCTTGCGTTTCCCGACTTCGCACTGACAATCTCATCTTTAGTATTGTGGCAAAGATAAGGTCAGTCAGAAGCTTTAAAACCATCAAATAAGTCATGGATATTGAATACCCTGTGAATAAAAGCACATCGTCAGTTACCCAATCTCTCAAGGTCGCATTGTGAACGTCGTTGGTTTCGTTTTCTACCCTGAGGCAGAAGGAAAGGCTTTCAATGGACCCTGGGTTACCGAATGCGATGGAGCGGAAATCATCAAGCACTTTGCTGGCTGGGAACAGGAAGTTCAAGAGTTACTCCGTGTACGTATCACTCAAATCATTTGTGTTCTTCGCTGAGCTTGTCCCTTTGAACAGCATGTCGACAACGCCACGCTGTGGGCAATTCACCATCTAAGGCCACTGCCGATGTATACATCTGGGAGGGTGGCATTATTGGGTGACGCGGTGCATTTTAATTTCTTTTTCTTTTATCGCCGTTCCTCTGACTTACTGAGTCGTTGTATAGGCTCATGCCATGACGCCACATCAGGGAGCTGGTGCAGGTCAGGCGATCGAGGTACGTCTGGACACTTTTCACGAAACCAGACGTCCAGCTTTCCGATGTACATCAACATAGGATGCGTTCGTCCTCGCCGCTCTTCTTGGTGATCCGGCCATCACTGTGCACACTCTCTGGAAAGCTCTGTCAGCATATGAATCCATCCGGCTGCCCTTTGCAAACCGCGTACTTCGTGAATCGGCCGTCTCAGGGAAGATGTATGAATTCAATAGCATTTTCAAGGACAAATACACTTCTCTGGGACCTGCCATCGATGCGCAATGGTCTTGGTCGATGGAGTCAACACCAGAGGAGGAAGTAGAAAGGGCGTTGAAGCGAATGAGGGGTCTAGAAGTCAAACACAAGCTTTAGTCTGGTTACTCCTTCATTTTTTGTTATTCCGGTTGCATGCGAACGATATGACAACCCTGTTTGTTTATAGTACAGAAACCATCTCCGGATGATTGACGACAAACAGGAGGAAGACGAGAATATGGTGCAAGATGTTGCTGATGCGACTCACCCATTGCCACTTATAATCTAATAGTACGCGCCATTCAAGCTGATACATATCTCAGAAGTACAAAGGGCAATAACAGCAAGATATACAGTAAGTAGAGCACAGAATACGTTCAGAATAAGCGTGATTCGATGACAATTACGGTCAAGTTCAGAAGCTACACCGTGGAAAATCAGATTGCCCAAGGGTTCCTCGCAGCTCCGTACGTAGCAGCTAAGGTTTCGAACTCGGTATCTCTAGTATTCGACTCAATAAGTCTATGACCAGATCCACCAATCTGAGCGCCGCATTCTGGACAACGTGACACTTGATTTGCCCCACCACACTGCTGAAAGTCAGCAAGGATGCAGGCTTTCAAAGATGAATGACACGCGCACCTCAGTGATTACGAAGGTATGACCATTCGGACATTTGTAAAAGTGTCCTGCATGAGCTGTTGGCAAGGGATGAGGTTTAGATTATCGTAGCATACGAAACAGAAGATACTCACAGAAGTTCAGTCCTTTGACGATGTCTGACATCTCCTCAAGGGACAGAGGCTCGTAGAATGTACCCAGACGCAGCGATATTGCAAGCTTTCCCCATTCCTCTGCGACTGTGTTTGAAGGAATCGTGAAATTATCATGGAGCCAATCAGCCTCTCCTTTCTCCGTTCGTCGGGCCGACATTAGATACTGTTGTGACACATTTCGGATGGTCTCTTCAGCTTCTTCATTCTTCTTGTCGGCTCTTGCGCTCAACTCTAACCGGCGGTCGCTGAATTGTCCGCTTCGGCGCATACTATCCACGTTGAGTCGGAATTGCTCTAACTCAATACGGAGGATTAGTAGTGTCGTCTTGATGACCTGACGATGACTTTCGGATTCTGAAGCAACCTTTAATGCTACTGTCGCGTCTTGAGCGCACGTTTTCAAAATGAAAATAGTGTACAGCTCCCAGAGTCGGCCATTTTGTTTCGGGAACTTCTGGCGTGAAGTCAGTGCTTCTATCCATTTAGCGGTGGCTTCCACAAGATTGAGTCGAATCGTGATTGTCGTCCAGAAAGCTTCGACATGAAATCGCCTGTCTGCGCGTGGTGGGGCTTGCCCTACTCCAAGTCGCGCTAGACGCATGACATATTCGTGAGGATTCCTCGGAGCATTGGCAGGATTTTGCGCAATAGCATCCATTTCCTTCTGGTAAAGGTACGAAAACGAAGCCTCCCATGCATGCGTGTGCGAAGAGCGCATGTTCGCAATAGACGCTGCATCCCGGTAAGCATTGAGGAGAACATTAACACCCTGTCTCCATGCTCTTGTTTCAACGGCTGCAATGTCATGTAGCTCTTCATTAGAAGGATCTAACGCTTTCCATGGAAGTGGAACGGTACGTGTCTCCCGAAGGAGAGATCGTTGCGCCTTTTGACGCTTGCCCACATCCTGCATTCTAGCAGACGATATCTTCAGATTTGGATTCTTGGCTTCATCTTTCACTCTTCCTCCGAGTGTGGTCGTAGTGATTGTCGAGATCTTCCTGATGACTTCCTGAAGAGCCTGTGACATATGAAAAGCGACATTGTTTTCTAGGATATCGAGGTCCGCCCTTTTGAAGATGCGTCCATACCTTGGAGACGTGATGACTGATCGACACGTAGGACAAGTAGGAGGCTTTCGGAAGCCGATAGGAGGCGCCTCCAAGCCAAGCCATTTTCCATCAATATCCTCGCGTTGGTAGTATGCAGACATACCGCAATGTCCGTCCAGTGTTTCGACTGTGAAGACGTGCTTGCAACTCGGTATGGTGATGAGAAGTTCATCGAGAGTCTCTTGATCTGGGTCAATGTACTCGAGAGAACGTTGTAAAACGAGGTCCACGATGTCAGATTTTCTATCTTCCGATGCGCAAGCTGGGCATATTTGGATAGAGCAATCTTCGCCACAGACTGAAAACCTTATTAACAGGTTGCCTTCAGTAAATAGAGAGACCTACCTGACGGGCAACGATGTCCGCAACGAAGAATCTTCGTGCAACGAACGTCACAGGGCAGTCGAGCACAGATCTATAGCTGCGTGAGTGAGACTGTTAACTTTTAGCTATGATGAAGACTTACAGATCCACAAGGCAAAGGACAGGAGTAATGTGGACAATTCCTATAGGTATATTTATATCAAAAATGAACCTTTAACAAGCTTACAGCAAAGTTCGACGTACCAGGTACATGGTTCTTGGCAAGGTGCGCAAGGAGTTGAGCAGTATTGGTTGCACCGAGCGTGAGGACAGACTTGTCGACAAGGCGCTTTGCAAACAGTAGTACATTCGTGTTCAGCGGAACAAGGCCGGTCACATTGATGCTCGCAGTAGAGTCTTCGTTCACATCGGTGCTGAGCATGTGAAGTCCTGGCGATAGCGCCGTTGGGTTGTTCAGCATTGCCAGCTTGCCGCACATTGAGCGTTTGACACTGATGGCACCGGGCTTGACAGTTACGACCACAACATGCCATGATACCATCACAGACTATCGTGCAATTTACAAGTGATGGATCGTCCGAACATTTCATTCGGGCTTGGTGCTCGCAATCCGGAAGTTGTTTCGTGAGCATCACATCGCATTCCACATCAGACAATAAGTCCAATTGATAACTAGAAAGACCTTAGTATTTTTATTTCTTCAAAGAGAACATATACGTACCATGGGACACTGGCCTTCGTATGACCACAAGGAAGCTCAACGTTGGAAACCCGTGTGTTGCATTTGCCGCATTCGTCAGCACACGATTTAGTGCATGGATGACCTCGAGGACATAAACGGGTGCAGCGTTGATCGCATACGACTGCCGAATGTTTTGGATCATCTGAATGACACTGGTCGATGTGCTTCAATGTTAGCATCTTGCATTATCACCCACGACAACTCACCTTATAGGGACAGAGATGTCCACATTTGAGTCGCGCATCACATTGCCGCAAACAGCCACCTATGAAGAGTTGAACATGATAAAGGGTTTGTAATCATGACAAGCGTACCATCAGGAGCAATCCTAGGGAGCTGCCCAGGTTTTGAAACATATTGAGTGACGTCTCCGTGTTGCTGGCAGACAATGGGTAGGGCATCACCAACACAGTCTTCCTTCTCCAGCTCCGTCAGTACGGATTCCCACATCTTACTTCGAGCGGCAAGGTTAGCCGCATTCCCCATAATATAAAGCCCCTCTCGGGCTCTAGACAGTGCAACTGAAATGGAAAGAGCGCCACGATGAGCTTTTGTAATATGCGCCGAAACCAGATGATACGAACCATTCGTACGATTCTCTGACTAAATTTGTGACTGTAAGTATGAAAAAAATGAAATAAATAGATATAAGTACCTTTAAGAAACCGATATTCGCTCGGGTAGTGTTAGAACTGCCCGCAATGTCGTCTTCATCTGATCCTCCCGAGTTCCTTACCAGAGATAGGATGACGATCTGAACAGAGGGTGTGAGCATCAGGTATTTGAGATCCTTCATCTTCAGACGAACCTTGGCCTCTTCTCCCTGGAAATTATCTATAGTACGAAGCAAGACCTGGATAAAGGGTATGAGTGGAAAAACACGCAATATAACCTGCATCACGAACACGTCGTGTAACCTTTACACGATCGACCACAGGCACCAACGACGTCTCAATGTCATAGTCGTCCTTCTCAGCTTCTCGATCGGCCAATTCGACTTGATCTCGTTCGTCGATGACCACAGCTACCTTGTCAGCGAATGCGTCCCGCATTCGAGCAAGTTGGCCTAGGTACCCACATAGGACGACGATATCGCCCTCAGATGAATAAGGTCCTTGCCTGTTGAACAATCTATCAGTAACCATGGAGGGTTTGAAGAACACGACTCATTACCTAAGGAGGTGCATGACCAGATCTACAGCCATGTCAACCTGAGCGGAAATTGGAATTATTTAAAGTGTACTCGGACGAAGGTTTTGAAATGCACATACTTCGAACTGGTTATATTTGCTCACAGATTCATCTTCGCCTCCATTTTCTCGGTGTGAGTGTGAAAGGAAAAAGACGCTCTTGGCCATGCCTCGCACAGGAGGGTAGTTCTTGACAACTTCGTGGTCTTGCAGCTTCGGGTATAATGTCTTTCTGCATGAATACCACAAGGCTTGTAAGAAGGTACCGAAATGGGTACTATTGCATCGGCATACCGTACGAGATTTGCGACAGATGGTCTCATGCGGCGTTGCACATCGATTTGAGACATAGGTAGCCCAGATGTTGCTAGTCGCTCCATAAGTGACATGTCAAACTTATAGATCATTCCACCCCGCTTGTGATCCATAGATAGACCTATCAGCAAGTTGAACAACAATATATCACTGCTGAGTCCTCGTGAAAGTGCGGAAAGCACCTACCGTAATTGTTGATAGTCGGTCGTAGCTGAAGAGGATCTCCAATGAGAATTAGGTGTTGAATGGATGGCACGAGACTTCCTAGAACGTGGGCTTCAAGGACTTGGCCCGCTTCCTCCACCAACATAATGCGAGGACCAACCGCCTGGAAGATTTGAGCATAGAATTCTATGATTAAGAAAAACATCCAAATACCTTGAGTAATGGAGTCAGTTTCGCCGCACCTAAGACACGAACTGTCAGTAATGACAATGTTGGCTATGACGGTTACGAACCGGTCGTCGTGCACCCAATAATATCCACGTTACGCAAGACTTCAGAACGCGCCTTCAAAGCAGATGAGTCATATTAGCAAAGCAATTAACAGCTACTTACGGCAGCCCTGCCTTCGCTGTACCGTTCGAGGGCATCTGCATGTCTGGTGCGAAGTCGTTCAAACTCTTGAATATTGCTCTCTTGATCAAAAAGGCGAACTTCTACAACCCAATGCTCGTGAATCCTGCGACGTTCCGAGAGTGACATGCTCCAGATATCGTCTCTGAGCAGAAGGTTGTCTAAAGAATGGTTAGAAGAGGGTAAAAGTGGAATCCGAGTATATCCGAAATTCTCGAAGAAATGGGCGATGCCTAAAGACTCGATTGAATCTGTGATAGATTCAGTGGGTGATGGTGAAGGTGGCGCAAGCGGGGCTGATGGAGCCAACTTGGGCGCTGAGGGTTTGTCATTTTCGGAGTCTTCCTCTACAAGATCGTACGCTGAAGACATCTGCCAGGCTTCTTCAGGCTGCAAATCATCCAAAATATTAGATACGCTGTCCGATTCGCTGTCCGTACCAGATGCAGAATCCAGGGGCGACGTGTCATCCGATGGATCTAGTTCTGGCATTGACGCAATGGGAGCAAACATATTCGTGCTTTGTTCAGTAGCAGGAGCCTGGGCAGGAATCGGAGAGGGCTGAATCACAGGGGTAGGTGGATTATGCGCGTGATACAGGAATTCGAGGTCCAAGCCGTTCAACCAGAAGGAATACAGCGAATCGTCTGCTTCGAACCGTTGACCCCGTGCACCTACAGTTGTGAACCCTCTGTTGTCCCGTACATTCGACATATGGAGGTTCACGACCCACGGAGGTGGTTCGAGGAATCCTTCATGGAATTCTGGCAGACTCGTTGCCAGATATCTCACGATCCTCTCTGAATCCACTGATGGCTTCAGGCACTGATTCATAAACTTCTTGATCTCCTCCTCAATTTGCTTGAGCTCCCGATAATTGGAAGAAAAGGCTCCAGCAAGCCGTGATCTTCCTGCAATCTCCTCCAGCTTCTCTATCGAGAACTGGGAGATGCGTTCATCTGAAGACCTCGACCCCAAACGAACAATCCGTGTAGTGATCTTCGCATCCAACACGGATGTAAGCATATGGTCTAAGGCATGGTTGGTGAACGCGATCATCAAGATCGGGCCAGCCTTGTTTGCCAGTGCGACCCGCAGAAACTCGACGCCTGTGTAACTCTGTAGGAAACAACCAAGTCAATACTTCACTAGATAGGTCATGAAGAGCAATCCACACCTTCCCGGTTCCGGGTGGTCTTTGACAAAAATTGTGAGATTAATGACATGTAAAACAACACGGCACTTACCCTTGGATTAATGCAACCTCATGAGTTAATGCGTTGACTAAGGCATCAGCCTGACTGGGGTCTAAGCGACTATCTTTACGGAGGGTCATGCGCGCATTTTCGATAGAATCAGGATCAGAAGGGTACAATTTCAACGACTCAATGCCAGTCTCGGAAGAGCACAGCGACGCAAGCTCAAACGTATAACCAGGTACTCTTGCGTACGCTGGCGGATCCGTACGCATCGTCCTGAGTTCTCCAGGGGGCCGGTGAACAAGGTACTTGCCAAACGGTATGGAAGTCGGTTCAACTCGAAGTGCCTCGAGGAAGGGGCGGACGGATTCGAACATCACGGTGGCCTCTATCAGAAGTTTCATGCCGCGACGTTCGGAGATGGGACGCTGGAGCTCTTGAAGAATACGGAGTTCAACAGCAGGATCGAAAAAACCAATTCGAACCGAGATTCGCTCAGAGTTCTGCCTCGCAGATTCTGTGTGATCGCGTAACGAACTGGCGATGATCCCTAAGTGAACATGAACTCCGTTATCCCGCTTCCAGACAAGTGCGACCAAGCCGCCAGGAAGCAGCCGCTTGGACCCCATGCTCTCCCAAAATTGCACTCTGGCCCTTGTTTGTGTAGAGCGAGCGCGGCCTGGAGGACTATCGATAGTGGATGAGACAGATAGACCATTGCGATCGGGACCAATGGCGGAGAATTCGAGATTGGTATAAACATTGAACATGACAGTATCGCGATCACTAGATTGGCCACGGTACTTCCCTCCACGTTTCTTGAAGATTTCATCTAGTTGAGTCTTCCGTTGCTTCGAACTCAAATCATCCAAAACATGTTGGACGGAAGCTCTCAATGAAGCACTGCAAGACAGTAAATGCACCGAACGTATTAGATAGACGAAACACTTACGTGAGCTCTTCCCTAAGTAGCCTGAATTGGATATCTAAGAGACGTTCCATACTGTCTGATGGATGAGGGTGAGGTGCTCCGTATATATTTGCAGGAAGGTAAGGGGGAATATGAGAGGTCAATTCGGCGTGAGTAGGTGCAAGACGAATCTCGTTAATATCGATGAAATCGTTGTCATGACGAGGCCCTTCCAGTCGAAGTGATCCAGGACCCACGTAGCTATTGTGGAGAGCGGCTAAGGTGCCCTCGCCAGAGGATACAGATAGAAAATCTTTGTTTTGCTGTTCACGTGGTTGGGACTTCTTGTGCTCGCGATCAGCGATGGATACTAGTTTAACAACCATGTCATTGAGATGTCGGCATATCAGCTCTCTAGCTTGAGCAGTCGTTGAAGTAATTGGGTCTTTGAAAGATGTGCTTGCTGCCGAGACGTCTGCGATCCACTCTGTAAGCCACGCGTGGAGAGCTAAAACCATGGGTCGTAATTGAGAGTACGTAGCAACTGCATTCTTGATACGTGTGAGACATCTGTATCAATTCCGTTGGCGATTAGCTGGCAAGCCACACAGGGTGCATGACATACTGTAGCAGTACTGTAGCCAGGGAACCAAACACTTGACTACCGCTTAATGTTCGCATCGTAGAGGAAAACAGCATGTTCGGATCGGAGAATGACTTGAGGCGCATGATCTCATCCATACACGATCGTACGTGATGAGTGAAGTTTTCGAGATTCTCCATGACAATCATATACAGCGCACTAGCACGAATCGCGTTAGCAGCTCGCACATCAAACAGCGGTGAACATACTTTGTCAGGTGGCTTAATGCGCTCTTGACGACAAAATCGGACGAGAGATACTAACATACCGAATCAATAAGTATAATGCAATGAAGCACGCATAGAAACATGCCTGCAACAGCGGAATGTATCCACGCTGAAAGGAAAGAATTGCATGTCCACTTCCAGCTCTAATCGACACGTTTGTCCAAGTGAGAATATCGTTAATACGAGTCAGACCGTTGTCCTGTACACATCGTCAGCACAGTTTACCACGCCTGGGGAAGAGACCAATATGCACCCTAGCGATGGCCGAGAGCAGAAGCTAAGATCGAAAGCTTGAACAAATGTTGTTATATTACCCAAGGATTATACTCACCTGACCATCTTCTGAGGTCTGATCGCAGCAGTATAGTTAATAGAAGCGGAAAAGAATACTGGTACAGAAACATACCCAAGTGGCATTGTTTGAAGTAGCTTCACTAAGCAGGCTTACGAATGCATACATGTCGAGAACATTGCGAAATTGATAGTTGTCGAAAAAAAAGCGTCTGAGTGCAGTATGGACTTCTGAGGGACTCTTTTTCTTCTCTACAGCTGAGAACAGGGCGTCGGTGGCAGAATCAGCCAGTCGTGCTAAGCCACCGTGGGAGGCGATAGCAGTCCGAGGGTCATCCTCCGTGCTCGACGCGGTACTGGACGAGTCAGCGGAAGCATGGCGCTCATGCTTGTAGCGACACTGGAATCCTCTGTTGCAATTTCCGCTCTTCCAAAAAAAGGCGCATACACCCGAAGGGACACTCTGAGACGACCCTGATGGCGATGGAGATTTTGTGACTGGGCGAGATCCAGGGCTGCCAGAGGGCGAATTGGGATGCAGAAATCGACAGTTGTTCCCGTATCGACAGCCCCCAGGTCTGTTGAAAAAAGCACAAGGTCTGGCAGACATAATGTGTGGAAGGTGATAGACACGGATTCCTAGGCCTTAGGAGCAGACCCAGGGGTATATCTGACGTCTGGCAGACGCTGCTCAATCGATGAATGGGCGTGTATCTTTCAACGTGTATGGCTTCTGAAGTGGATTGACAGACGGCAAATGAAGCAGAGATGAAATGGCCCACCGATAAGTGCAACGAGGACGATCTTCGCCGCAGCGGCGCAGCATTCCCCTGCACGGGGGCACCCTAGTGTCCATGCGAGTCTAAGGGTCCTTAGGCCTTAGCACAAGGCGAAGGGTGTAGACTAGTAACTGCCTGTCACTGCATGATAAAGTTCAAGATGGAGATCCAAAGTGCAGATAGTTGTGCAGTATATGATGCGGGGAAAAACCGCGACGCATGGCTCACCGAACACATTACTACTACTAGCCAGGAAATTCAACATTCAGAGTATGACTTGGTCGAAAGACATGTAGGAATTGACGATGCAGATTCGGATATCGAGCCATGTACACTTACGTTGAACGTAAGAGTCAGTAAAACCAGAATTTGACTTGACGGTTCGGCTTTCCGGCTACTGAGTTCCGGATGTACTCAATTCAAGGGAATATGAGGTCGACATTGTCTGTGTCCTCGCTCGTCCACCACCAAGCTCTATCCTAGTCGGACGCAATGTTGCGAGCCCGTAGTCTACTCCTCACACGAAATATTTACAGAACATACGCGACTGCGGCGCGTCCGCACGCGTTGGTACTTCTGGAACACAGAGATGGAGCCATCGAAGCGGGTTCGCTTTCTGCTCTGACCGCGGCGCAGCAACTAGGTGGGGAAGTCACTGGCCTTGTGGTGGGAGCTCCAGAGCAAGTGGAGGGCATCCTCTCTAAAGCCAAGAAGTAAGCACATTTCGACTATTATTGATGTCACCGAATGTAACGCTTCTCCAGATTGAAGGGCTTGACGGCTGTACTCCACTCGTCTTCGCCTCAATACAGTCACCCTTTGCCTGAAGTTGTGTCTCCTTTGTTGGAGAAGCTTCTCAGCAGCTCTCCCTTCACGCACGTTGTTTCAGCACACTCTTCTTCGGCCAAATCCCTGTTACCTCGTGTAGCTGCGAGGCTCGACGTTCCAGCCGTCTCTGACATCACATCTCTGGAACATGACACCTCCTCAAATTCGACGACGTTCACTCGACCAATCTACGCTGGGAATGCAATCGCCACCGTGCGCGCATCCTCGTCTATACCTATCAAGTTCTTCACCGTACGATCAACGGCGTTCAAAGCTGCCGCAACGGATGACTCGGCCGATGTCAACGCTACAGCTGTCGATCCGTTAGAAGTCCCTGACTCCCCTACCCAACATGTCAAGACAGAAATCACAAAATCCGACCGCCCCGACCTCGGTGTCGCCAGCCGAGTAGTTTCCGGTGGACGTGCTTTGAAGAATGCGGAGACTTTCAAATCTACGCTTGAGCCCCTCGCTGACGCTCTTGGCGCCGCCATTGGTGCTTCACGAGCTGCTGTGGATGCTGGCTATGCGGATAATTCTCTGCAGGTTGGTCAGACTGGTAAAGTTGTTGCACCCGAGTTGTACATGGCTATCGGTATCTCCGGCGCTATCCAGCATTTGGCTGGAATGAAGGACTCAAAGTTGATTGTCGCGATCAACAAGGTGGGTCTGTCACTGTTTATTGCATCTGCATTCACATTTACGCTGTTTTTAGGATGCGGATGCGCCAATCTTCCAAGTCGCCGATGTTGGACTGGTGGCAGACTTGTACGAAGCTGTTCCGGAGTTGGTCAACAAATTGAAAGCATGATCATATCGATATTGTTTCCGTACTATACACAAACAGGGCTGTGATATCGCTCTCGTGCAACCGGAATAACAAAAAATCGAAGGAAAAATCAGACTAAAGCTTGTGTTTGACTCCTAGACCCCTCATTCGCTTCAACGCTCTTTCTACTTCCTCTTCTGGTGTTGACTCCCACAACCAAGACCACTGCGCATCAATGGCAGGTCCCAGAGAGGTATAGTTGTCTTGAAAAATGCTATTGAATTCATACATCTTCCCTGAGACGGCCGATTCACGAAGTACGCGGTTTGCAAAGGGCAGCCGGATGGATTCATATGCTGACAGAGCTTTCCAGAGATTGAGCGCTGTAATGGATGGCTCACCTAGGAGCGCTGCAAGGATGTACGCATCCTACGTTGATGTACATCAGAAATTTGGAGTTCTACTTCCGCAAGAAGCGTATGAATGTACCTCGATGGCCTGACCTGCACCCGCTCCTTGGTGTGGTGTCATAGCATGAGCCTATACAAAATGTCAGTAAGTTGAGGCATCGACGATGACCACGAAATGGTAAAACGTACAGCGTCACCTAATAATGCTACTCTCCCCGATGTATACATCGGAAGTGGTCTTAGACTGTGAACTGCCCACAGCATGGCTTTATCGACATGCTACTCAAAGATACAAGCTCAGCGGATAACATAAACTGACTGAGAGTGATATACATACACGGAGTAAGTCTTGAACTTCCTGTTCCCAGCCTACATAATGCTTGATGACTTCTGCTCCATCACATTCGGTCACCCAGGGTCCATCGAAGGTCTTTCCTTCTCCTTCAGGGTAGAATACCAAGCCCACCACGTTCACAATGCGACCTTGGAATATCGGGTAACTGACGATGTGCTTTCATTCCCAAGTATTCAACGGTTACAGTCTTATCGGGAGGTTGAGAGATCGCTTGACTGACCTTGCTTTTGCCGCAGTACTGGAATCGAGAATGTCAATACTGGGAGTCGGGAAACATAGAAGACGAGAATGACAGGGTGAAGCAACGCACCATCATGGGAGTAGTTGTGGTTCGAGTTTCCTTGCCACCGTTAGCTTGACGAACGCGGTCAGCAGGAACGAGAGCTCGATAGGTAACCCAACCACTCCAGATAGGCTCAGCGACGATCTTCAAAGTAGGCTCCTTAAACGGCGCTTGGTCGTACATTTGTTTCCGCACAGTGGATTTCAAACCATCGCAGCCCACCAGTAAGTCACAGGTACCTTGAGAGCCGTCTGCGAACTTTAGGATGACTTGGGAATTGGAATGACGGTCTTCGTAGGACAATAATCTCTTGCCAAAGTGAGCAACGCCGGATGGCAGGTGGTTAACGAAGACGTCGAGAAAGTGCGCCCTGTGAAAACGAATACACCCGTCTAGAAGGAATATTGAGAGAGAATAACTGAAAAGCTAGAGACAACTTACATGGGGGATTATACATATGAAACTGAAAGCCAGTCTCTCTGTCCGCTCTGCGAAAATCAAAGCCAATTCCTACAGAAAGGAGAGGATATCCAGTACAAGCAGGAACCAAAAGATAAGACGTCGATTTACCAGGGAACCCGTTGGGAGGCGTATCTGCGGCTTTCGACAAATCCTCTGATAATCCCAACTGATCCAAGATCTTCCAAGTCCGCTCCCACATCATGACTCCAGCACCGATCTCTTTAAATTGTCCTGCTGCTTCATAGACGTCTACTTGGATGTCGGAATACTTGGACAATGCAACTGCTAACGCCAGTCCACCAATTCCTCCGCCACTATGAACAGATGTGGAAGATAACATTGCGCATAGAATCAAACGTAACTTACCAAATAGCGACTCGAAGTTTTGCGGTGGGCATGAATAGGAAAGGGGATAAATGACATACTGATATGTGCCGTGCTTTATATGAGCTGAATGAACCCACGATATAAGTGCGCTCAGTTTACATGCTTGAGAAACTTATATCTGTTCGCGGTGTCGACCCTGGATATGCCGTGAAGGCAGAAGCATCAACGAAGAACGGTGTGAATGAATGACCATCTTGGAGGGTCAAGACACCCAGTGCGAGTAAGGTTCATGCATCGTGGAATTTGGACAATGGATCAACATCCCGATACTTACTTTGGTCAACGGCCTCAGCCTCGGACCTCCTACCAATGATGCAGACTACTGTAACGCTACGAAAGCAGTCCGTCGACGCAATGCTTACGAGTACGTCACCATTAGAGTGATTTTATTCAGTACAGTCCACTCGGAAAGCGATACAAAAGCAGCTGAAGATGGTGCTGAAGATACAAAGGCAGACATAATGTATTCCAAAGAACTCATCTTTTTGTCTTCTTTCCGGCAGCGCCAAGTCTGTTTCCAACCCTTCTTCTTCGCTGCTTGTGAAAGTAGGAAACAGGCGTATGGATCAACCCCTCCCTTTCTAAATAACATCATCACCAGCCTTCTATACATGTCCCCGGAAGTTTTAGCAATGCTTATTGTCATGACATAACCTGGCCTTAAAGTCGTGTTCACGGCGCACAGGATCAGACTTCCGCTTGCTTGTCCGACCACTCGAAGCTTCCGCATCCGTCATCTCAACATCCTCAACGTCCTCATTTTCACCTCTCCGTTTCTTCGTATATTAATGTTGAAGCATCCACTTGGTTCTCTAGTAAGGCCATCCACCGACGTGAGACTTTCACGGTATGCTTTATTGAATATCGGTGATGCCAGCCTGATCCTCAAACAAAGTTCTTTATGTAACAATGCCGTCATTGTGCTGTGTACTCTGAAGTGTTTCTCTACTTTCCTCTCCACCGAGCTCTGAAGGAGGCTAGAAAGGCATTTCCAATCCTCCGCCAGCAATCGGCGCCATTAAAACCAACATGAAACGTGATTTTGGACAGACCCGTTGTTGGAAGTAACATACTTGCAAATTGATCGGACTTGGACTTCTTCTAGAGCTCAATCCTCGCAGTTCAGCTTAACCAATATCGTCGAAGACCACCAAACACCCCTCCGCTATTGCCGGCGGTGCCGGGGCAATAACCTTTTGTAACTTTTTCCATCCAAGGCGAGTGACCAATAATTGAGAAAGTCCATTGCTGTGTATCGATATCCAGGCTGCAGTGACAGATTGGTGATCGAGAGGCAATGTCTATCCCATTTGATGAAGATGTAAATGACTGCATCTCCCGACACAGCAATTTGCTTGATTGATTAGTCTACTGCATCATTGACATGCGCAGGAACAGACCAAATTAGCTTGGGAGAGTGGACCGTTGAGAGGAGAAAAATCATCATCCTATCATTACCCCAGAATACGTGTCCATCAAGGGTTCACTCCAACCCTCTCCACCACTCTGTCTCCTAGGTTGACTTGTCCCTTGCTGTTTCTAGGTCTACTTGGCAGGATGCGGGTTCATCTATGGTCTTCGCTCTTTGTTCTGTTATTTGTTTCTCTGTCCTACTCGCAAGATTCTAGTACGGTACCTGTTCGAATACCTCTCGCCATCCGTTCGCCTTATTACAATGCCTGGGTCGACAGTACAGCTTCGGGTCACACATGGCCATTCTTCTGGGCTGGCGGCGTATGTGGTCTCTTCTCGAATCAGATGCATTGATTCACTCGATTGGCAGACTCTGGGCTGGCAGGGCTTGATTAGGGTCGACAAACAGGTTTATCAATGGCTCGGATTCTCAGGCCTGAACCCGCCAGTGGCAAATCTCACCAATACACAGCTGACACCAACTCAAACTGTGATTTCTATGCAAGCTGGACCTATGGATATCAATGCCACTTTCCTCTCGCCAATTGAGGTAATCACACTCGAACTTTTCAATGGGCTATGAATGACTAACCATTGTACTGTAAAGACTGCAGATGCTCTCAAACAGTCAATACCGCTCTCGTATCTTTCGCTTGAAGCGAAGTCCAGGGACGGAGTGCCGCATAGTGTGCAAGTATATTGCGATATCAGTGGAGGTTCGTTGTTTGCCTTATGATATCTTCAGTCTAGATACTGACGGCGCGCAATAGAGTTTGTTACTCCAGACACAAATGCTATATTGACGTGGTCCTCCAGCACAACTGGCAGCTCGTCGTTCCACCAAATCCAGTTGCAAATTAATCAATCACTGGTGGACACTAACAATCGCGCTCATGATCTGACAATGGTTATCGCCACACAATCTGTACGTGCATCGAGTTCACCGAGTCCCAGGGTTAGTTCTCATTTGTCGTGCAGAACCCCGAAGTGTCCAGTAGAATCGCCAACGATACGGAGTGTCGCGGGCAATTCTCTGATGATGGGATTTTGGGCGGAACTCCTCCGACGACGTCGGCGAAGATGGGCAAGTAAGATTGGGGCTTGTTTTTTCTCGTCCTGTCGGCACTCATGTCTTTCATATTCGAAGCCCATATCCGGTCTTTTCAATATCAAGGGATTTGGGAAACATCACGCAGACATCGTCACCGATGGTGTGGGCAATCGGTGGTTTTCGAGACCCTGCAATCTCATTTACGACGTCGACTGGCAAAGTACAGCAGCGCAGCCCACTTTTTGCCTCGTCGTATTCTGATATATCATCGGTTGTATGTACGCACTGCCTATCATGTGGTAGCAATACCTTAATGCGCGCGTTCTTTAGGTCGACGCCTTCGTTGTGGACTTCGCGGATGCAAAAGCACGTGCAGACAAGCTCGATATCCAGATACTGGATGCCGCATCGGATATTTCCCCCACATATTCGAGTATAATCTCTTTCGCGACAAGGCAAGCCATAGGCGGAACGGAATTAACCATAGGCATGGGATCAGATAACAAATGGAACATGTCAGACGTGAAGATGTTCATGAAGGATATGGGTATGAGCGGGTAAGTCTGCCTCAACAACTCGAGCGCTCTTGATTTACCTTTCATTCCAGACGAGTCAACCCTGTGGAAAATGTTTATGCTGCTTTCCCATTCTTCCTTTACATCAATTCTACCTATGCTGGATACCTTCTCGCTCCACTTCTAGAATACCAGGACTCTCCTCAGTACAGTCAGCCTTATGCTGCCCGAGACATCGGTGAGCTCGACTATTTGTTATGAAGCATTTCATTCATATTTACATGTCTTCGTTTAGGGCAAAATTATCCTATAGCGACAGGAAGCAATATACCTCATTCTCAAGGCTATGAACGTATGTTGATATTTCACTCGCATATGGCGGAGTCTCTAAAGTTCAGTAGAATCTAGCAACATGCTGATCATGGCGTTGGCCCATGCGCGTGCATCCGGTGATGGTTCTCTTATCAGTCAGCATGTAAGCTTCTGTCTGACTCTGTAACAATACGTTGCTCACCAGTTTTTAGTACGGCCTGTTGAAGGACTGGGCAGATTATCTCACCAGTTTCAACGTCACACCTCCTGACGCGTGAGTAAGAGGAATTGCGTTTTCAGAAATTCTCTTGACACGTATGGTTTAGTACGACAGTGGACCAGGAAAGGCAAAGCAATACGACCAATCTCGCAATCAAAGGCATCATCGGGATCAAGGCGATGTCAGAGATCAGCAAAGCCCTCAATCAAGTCGAGGACGCCGATCGTTATGCAGTTAGTTCCACTATGTTAATTTTCGACCATTTTCCAATGTCACACTTGCAGAACTTCGCCTCGGCTTTTGCGAACACTTGGCTGTCAGTCGCTTCCTCCTCGGATGGCCAGCACCTGCTTGCCAGCTATGGCAACTCAGCTTCATGGGCGCAAATCTATAATTCATACCCCGATCGGCTGTTGCAAACGGGAGTTGTGGACAACCAAGTGAGTTATTGCATGTATTCTGACGTTGTCCCAAGTTGCTGATAGGGTACAGACGTATGAAGCACAAACGAAGTATTACCAAAGTTTGTTGTCAGGGACATGTACGTTTTCGTATCACTCATGATAATGATATCCTCTGACAACAATGCCCGTCGTCTCAGCCTCTCAATTTGGTCTCCCACTTGACTCGAGTACTGATATCACAAACACCGGTATGCCCTTCGCTTTTATCGCTTGGAGACGGATTTTCTGATGGCGCGTCCAAAGCATGGACTTTCTTCACTGCTGCGACAACCACGGACTCAACAGTTCGCGACAGTTTGATCAACCCTGTTTGGACACATGCGACCAAAGACACACGGCCTCTCGTACTCCAATACAAAGTGGACACATCTGACCCGTTACCAACGAATGGTGCTTCCAAGTACGTATGTCTCCCAAGCTGCCGTTCACAGATATTGACGTGCTTGTGAAGTCCGGCCCTAGGTGCTGTTTTTGCCCCCTTGGCCCTCAGGTGAGTTTATTTATGGGCATCCAAATGCTTTCGAATTAGTAATTAAACACCGCCGCTCTCATAGCATTCCAAGTCAGAGCATCGTAGTTCCCCCGTCGTCAGGTGCTTCTGATTCTACTTCACCGACCACCCATTCTAGCATTGTTGGCCCTGTTGTTGGAGGTGTTGTGGGCGGAGTTGTCCTCATCGCCTTCATCGTTGTTGGCGCTCTGTTCTGGCGAAGAAGGCGACGACAGCAATACGCCATGTACTCGGATAAAGTTTACCTGCATTCCCAACCAATCGACGAACCCCCTGTCATCATTCCTTACACAGACCTTACCTTGTCATCGACACAATTGCCATCCTCGGATAATGGGGAAACTCAAGATTCGCCTCTAGGAACCATGGCTAGACCGTCTAAGGCGCAGGAGGCGGGGTTAACAAGCGCCGCTTATAAACCTTCGCCTCCAGCCAGTTCTTCATATAGCGCTGCTCCCTCCTCCAGTAGGGAGCCTCCCACAGAAGTTACATCTCCTACTACGAACGTTTCTAACTCGGATGTATTGGGTTTGCGCGTAGAGGTGGAAAATCTCCGAAGAGTCATGCAAGAAATTCAAGCGGATAGGATAGAGGCCCCGCCAAGCTATGCTGACTGAGTACTTGTCTTTTTCTTTCCCTCCGAGCTTATTTGTTTGTGTTTTTCGGTTTGGAATATTTGAATCCTGTAGTATCATACGCATCCCTACTTGTAACGACTCGGACTCTGTTTTCCCCCTCATTTTGACATGTGTTATTTACCGATACATTAATCGTGGTCAGATATACAGGGCTTTTGCCTTTGAATGTTTCAACAGCGTTTCAGCTCAAGCAAATGTTGCACAACGTTCTTTCGGAATGTATGTTTCCTGCATTGGATCATTAATGCTGTTGCTCATCGTAATTCCTTCATAGTCAACGGAACTTCCTACATGTCCCCTCGCATCTATGGTGGCATGCCCATCAATACGTACAGTGGCATGTATGGAAATGCCCCACCAAGTCTACAGATGGACGTTTCAAAGGGTAAAGGCAAAGCTCGGGAGACCGGCTCTGAGGCGGCCTTTGCTCAAGTGACACAGTGGCTCTGTGACAGACCTTTCTGAAGCGATGCAGAGCGCGTCCATGCAGTATTTAGATTCAGCTAGCGCACCCTTCGGGTCCGATTTCAAGAAGTCTACATTTTATTTCATGGTTCAATAAAGGACTTGCTCATACTCACAAACTGTTCAGGGTATGGAAGCATCAGAACTCGGATATGCCACCCCCTACTTCACGATACCAGAGGAGACATGGAGGTCGCCTTCAGAGTCGTCTTGGCATTCACATGAGTTGGTCACGGAAGCTTTCCTCAATCTTGCGCGCGAGCAACACCAACAAGGGATTATAGATCCAGATGTTCAAACTGGATTGGGAGTGATTTCATACGCGAATGGACAATACGATCGTGCTAAGGATTGCTTTGAAGCTGCCCTCAGTGTCCGCCCCGAAGTAAGTTTAGTTACCTTCCTGCGGTTGTAGACTCTTGATGAATGTTTCAAATAGGATTTCATTCTATGGTTGCAGCGTCGCCCTACATATACTCGCGCTATTTACAACGTCGGCGTAGCTTGTATGTTCTTGACAATTCGTGCCTATCATGTGACTGATTTTCGTCCACTTTCCATGACAGGTTTGAACATCGGTGCCCACAAAGAGGCAACAGAACACTTCCTCAGCGCGTTGGTAATGCAAGATTCATCGGCTGGACCTAAGAGTGAACAACTGTGGTCGACCCTCCGGAGAACTTTCCAAACGATGGTGAGCAGCGCCCTTGAAGCTCTTGAATGCTGTGAACACTAACTCCTTCTGGTAGAATCGGTCTGACCTTGCCGAAATGGCGACGTCTGGTAGCTAATGTGGATGATTTCCGCAAAGAGGGATTCGACTTTTAGTTGTGATCGGTGCGCTTTTGTATGTATGTAGGGGTAGAATTGTGCTGCGAATTGCCTTATCACTTTTCTTTTCTTTCGTTTCCTAGATCCCCATTTGTGTAAGGGTTCCTTCCCACACACGCAACTGGGGACTTAAGGCTTCATACATGATACCTTTGTGCTCCTACACCTATATCGTGGATAGAGAGGATAGAGGCTATTAGTTATGCGCAACAAGGAAAGTCAAAAAAGATCCAGACGACGAACCTAGTCGACGATTTCGTAGAGGAAGCAGTTAGGGAACACCTTCTTCATCTGCTCCTCGATCCACCAGTAGGGAGTGAGGTACGTTACGTCGGTCTCTTCGGTCGTGCCGGCACCGGCGACGAGCAGCCCGACGATGCGGCCTTTCGAGTCGACCACTATGGCGCCAGAGTCGCCGGGAGCAGAGAAGGCGCCGTCCTTATTGCTGTAAGGATAGACGGCGATCTCGATCGACGTTTTCTTGATGCCGTGCTCGGGGCACCTGCGAATAAACGACTCCATGCCCGAGAGGCGACCAAGAGTGGTGCCTGTGGTCTTTCCGTTCTTGGTGACAATCAGACACTTCTCGCCGTTGGCATCAAGCTGCTGCGGCTTGCGGATCTCGTCGTCCTTTACGACGCCTCTGACCTGGAGGAGCCCGCCAGGGGGGTACTTGAAGTCGGATCGGCCCTCAGGGTGAGGGTGCATCTTCAGGATAAAGTTGGCCGACGAAATCTTGCCGCCTGGATATAAAAAAGAGATACATTAAAACCGGGGACGGTGTTGCCAAGATAAGACAGAAATGTACCGACATATACCTTGTTACCCTGGAAAGTGTCCCAGTCGATCTTGTCGCGGTAGAGATCAATCAGGGCCCAGTCCCGGGTGAAGTGCTTGGGGCCGTCGTCGATGGCAATGGCAGGGGCGTGGACGACGTAACCGATCACACGTTGGTTTGGAGTTGTCCAGTGCTTGGTGACCTCGTCATGGATCCCGTTTACGTCCTCAATCCTCCTCCTCGCCCTCTCCACCAGGTCCTCGTAGTCCTTGCGCGCGCGAGTCCTCCTGGGCGCCTCGCCCTCGATGACTGGACCCAACCTCTCAATCTCCTCGCCCCATGTCTTGATAAAGAGAAGTTCATGGCCGATAGTGCTCATCATACGGTTGATGGCAACAGTGTAGGCATTGGTGCCAAGGACGACGATCTGCTGACGAGTCTGGCTGCTGTTCTTGCGCGATAGGAGCTTATTATAGTGTGCGGGAGGCGGGTGAGCGACGTGGCCGGCGGTGAGAAGGAAGACGCGGTCGCTCTGGCTGCTCTCGCGCAGGTAGACGGCACCCATGCCCTCGTAGTAAGGTGTCTTGAGCGGAGCGATCTGGATGCCAAGCGTGGGAGTGAAGGCGCTACGAAGCTCGGGGACAGGGTCGACAGAGGGGTCGAAGGAGAGAAGCTTTGGGCAGCAGACTGGGTGACAACAGACTCGCGGAATGCAACCTCGACGTCGGGGAACCCCTCTCGAGCCAGGATATCCTTGCAGCCCTCGGCTGCCGCCTTGGCAGCCTCGAAGACGAGAGTCCCAGGGATCACGCCTATCCAGAGATAGAGTGCACTGACATCCTCCTTCCCTGCCTCGGCAAAACGAACGGGGTCGATCGACGACCACTCGATGTCACGGGAGTCAAGGTGCTCGCAGATGAGCTGGCCAACATCGAGCCAGCGGTCTTGCATCGGATGGTCACACACGGGGCGGGCCTCTTGCGGAATGCGCTGCGCCTCAGGACCCGTGCGCACAGGCCAGGCATCGCCGGTTTTGAAGACGCAGGGAGGGTTGCTGGGCAGGCCGTAGAAGTCGGTGAAAGCTGCAGGGTAGGAGTCGGAAAGACGGGACTGAGGGGCGGCGATGTCCTGGTTGTCCTCGTCGAGGTCGAGCTTTCTAAAGGTAGAGACGGGAGTGACGAGGGTGGGAGTGGGAGAAACGGGCGATTGGCCGCCCGAGGCTTGCTGAGCAGCGATAGAGATACAAGAAAGGAAGAAGTCATTGAGATCGGTGTTGTGTGCCACTGGAACGAGAGAGAGAGCAAGAATGAAAGCTAAGTACTTGTACGAGGAGATAGGAAAATGCCAAGGGACGCACTTGTGAACAGAAATGGTCTCGTAGTAACGAATCGTACCCAGCCGTTCCTACTCGCACTTGATAGAGACACGTCCTACTAAGTATGTCCTATGAGACAAAAAGCGCCCTTGAAGTGCCTCATGTAATGGTCACAGCCACCATGTACCTGAAGTATATCTCAGATCTTTAGATTGTGTTGCAAGATCTCTCTATGAAATACGTTAGCGAAATTGTAGCGACATAGCAAACCTCGCTTGAAGGTCTGTGCTTGTGTGTCCTTTGCTAGCATAGTTGAATTCCCTAGTTCAGCTACCTTACCAGATGACGCCAACAACAAACGGTCGAAGCAACTGCTCTCTGATGCTTGTGCTCGAGCTGAAGCCAACCGGGGCTATAACTCAAGCGATGTCCGCCGTGCAATGAAGAAACTGTTTAAGAAGACTTCTGGAGGCAAGGCGCCCTAGGATTGGCAGCTCGATACCGCGGAAGCACTCCTTTTAGGGTTGGATATAATGGTTATCCGAGTCGCAGGTTCAGGTTCAGGCAAGACAATACCATATATGCTCCCCCTACTCTTGCCCGCAAACAAGGGAAAAGTGGTGGTAGTAATAAGCCCATTGAAAGCCTTGCAACGTGACTAGGTAAGTCAGCGAGAACTTAATGATAATACTCCAATATTCAATGCTCATTCGTAACGATCAGGCTCGCCGGTTTCGCAAGTTAGGTATCAAAGCGGTTGCGGTTAACAAAGACACCTTCAATGATGGTCTTGAAAAGGTGCATGCAAAACCATTGCTGAATGCAAACGATACTTAAACTACCTCATAGGATATACGCGCAAATAAATCTCAAGCTATATTTATGTCTCCAGAAATGTGGAGAATTTCCGGGCTAGAGGCATGCTAGAGTACCTGGGTGTAAATGGGAGAGTACTCACCTGCGTAATCGACGAAGCTCATTGTATCCCAGAGTACGGCGGCGATTTCCGACAAGCGTATTCAAAGCTACGGGTATTACGTGCTTTACTACTAGGCAACTGTCACGTACCGATCACAGCATTTTCTGCGACTGTTACATCTCGCGCTCACGACGATATCAAAAGTGTATTGCTATTTGAATGGGACGCTACATACTATATCAATTGTGGCA
Source organism: Somion occarium (assembly GCA_964035595.1). Taxonomy (NCBI): domain Eukaryota; kingdom Fungi; phylum Basidiomycota; class Agaricomycetes; order Polyporales; family Cerrenaceae; genus Somion; species Somion occarium. The sequence continues at coordinate 1,635,623 of OZ037947.1, forward strand.
ATGACCGTCCAATATGAATATGGAGGTCAGACTTATCAACAGCTCTGAGGACCATGGCGCTTAGTACTATGTACATTGTACAGGGCGCTGACATTCCAGATGTCGAACGTGTCATCCAGTTCGGAGTCCCCCTTTCGCTCACAATCTGGGTCCAGAGAGCTGGTCTGGCAGGACGTACGCCTAATTTGGCGGCAACTGCATATCTCCTCATCAAGAAATCAGCTTTGAGCAGCAGATGAAACGCGTCAATGATAAGTCGAAAGATAAGAAAGCACCAGACGACGGCGAAGACGACGAGTTCCCGGTTACAGTTCTCGAAGACGGTATGCAATTCAAGAAGAAAATGGACGCATCTCTTCGCTGGTGGTCAGAAACGACATCTCCATGTTGTCGACGAGTGCTTGAAACTTTGAGGTACGCGGTAACATGTGTATTCTGAACTTGGAGGCCTACCAAATTGGGACTTCTCGGTAATGGCCGGACCGGTCTACTTCCGCACTTGACCTCAGCTCACCAACTCAAGTCACCTCCACACACCGGCTACCACTTGCTCTCCTCTCAAAAATCCTTCTCTTGTCATTGTATATCTTCTACGTCGATATGTCGCTTCAAGGGCTCATTTCCGGTTCAGAATGTGCTGTACCCTTCAACCCCTTATCTCAAGTTCTAAAGCATACAGAAGGTGATCGGAGTCTGCAACAGGTATGATTGTATTATTTGCTATCTTTCATTCGGGCTTTTACTCATTATGCTCCTCCTAGGACCGAGTAGCGGGCTCATCCTCCTCTAGAGTGAGTCTCACACTGCCCAATGATGGTTCATAGCTAACATAATAGCAGCTGCAACATCTGCCAAGCACAGCTACCGCTCCCAGCTCGGAACGAGATTTGGCTCTTGCACGACAGTTCTTCGATGCCCAGACTCAGGGTCCTGGTACACTGGTTCCGTATTCGATACCCCAGCAACCCCTACAAGACATAGGCGCTTCTCTGACTAACTCGGGAAGAGCTACTCCAGACCTCAATACGTTATGGGCAAAATCGCAGCAACACCAGTTTTCGCATGATCAGACCTCCAGGGCTCAGTCTAGTCATCCGGCATCGGCTACCGGATGGGCCCAAGAATTTGGCGGTGCTTCTTTTGCTGTTCCTTCAGCTCAAGCAAATGCTGCACAACGTTCTGAATGTGTGTGTCTAACCTTGTTCATTAATGCTCTTGCTCACTATATTTCCTTCATAGTCAACCAAGCTTCCTACATGTCCCCTCGCATGTATGGTGGCATGCCCATGAATATGTACAGTGGCATGTATGGAAATGCACCGCCAAGTCTACAGATGGACGTTTCAAAGGGTAAAGGCAAAGCTCGGGAGATCGACTTTGAGGCGGCCTTTGCTCAAGTGACACAGTCGCTCTCTAACATAGAAGATCAGTCTAGAGCAAGCGAGCAGGAAAGCGCCAGAATTTCAGAGTTCGATGATACCGCAGACCTTTCTGAAGCGATGCAGAATGCGTCCATGCAGGATCTAGATTCAGTTGGCGCACCCTTGGGGTCCGATTTCAAGACGTCTGTATTTTATTTCATGGTTCAATAAAGGACTCGCTCATACTCACAAACCGTTTAGGGTATGGAATCATCTTCAGAACTCGGATTTGCCACCCCCAGCCGAAGACCTAGCCAAATGGGAGGCAGAATACAATCAGCTCATGTCTTCTCATCGAGAGGAACTCGATACTGACTACGGCGCTGACATGCAAGCCGCCTGGGAGGGCGGATTGGGTCAATATGATGGCGCCGAAATGGATGAGCAAGTGAAGTTTGACAAGGACGGCTTACCTCTGTTGGGTGAATACGTTTTCGGTGAGTACAGTCGTTTGACACATAGTGTCGACCCTCACGCGTTCCGCAGAAGCCAACAATAAATACTTGGACCCTTCCAGCTCGACGAGATCTCCGTTGGAGGAAGCCAAGTCACTTATAGACCATAACGGGTCGTTGACAGAAGCTGCCTTGTTGCTTGAAGCAGCGATACAGCAGGGTGAGCTTGGCAAGGGAGGTTACGAGGCTTGGATTCTGTTAGGTGAAGTACGGGGCATGGATGAGCGCGAAGAGGCCGGTATGCGAGCTCTCACGGAGGGTGTGAAACTTGCAGAAGCAGCGGGTGCTGCTGGCGAAGGCATGTTGGTATGTTATTTAGACCTCATGAACCTGTTCCATATGCAAATAATCGTCATCGGTTTTCAGTCTTTAGCCATCTCATATACGAACGAGTCGTACGACAGGGCTGCACATACAATGCTTCTTCGTTGGCTCGCTGCTCGCTACCCCTCCTTCACGATACCAGAGGAGACATGGAGGTCGCTTTCGGAGTCGTCTTGGCATTCACATGAATTGGTCACGGAGGCTTTCCTCAGTCTTGCGCGCGAGCAACATCAACAAGGGATTATGGATCCAGATGTTCAAACTGGATTAGGAGTGATTTCATACGCGAATGGACAATACGATCGTGCTAAGGATTGCTTCGAAGCTGCTCTCAGTGTCCGCCCCGAAGTACGTTTGGTTACCTTCCTCCGTTGTAGCCGTTTGATGAATGCTTCAAATAGGATTTCATTCTATGGAACCGATTGGGCTCGTCGTTGTCTAATGGGAACCACCCTGAAGAGGCTCTTGGAGCCTATAGAGAAGCTTTGCAGCGTCGCCCCACATATACTCGCGCTATTTATAACGTCGGTGTAGCTTGTACGTCTTTGACAGCTCGTGCTTTATCACCTGTTCTTAAACCTTCATGACAGGTTTGAACATCGGTGCTCACAAGGAAGCAGCAGAACACTTCCTCAGCGCGTTAGCAATGCAAGATTCATCGGCTGGACCTAAGAGTGAACAACTGTGGTCGACCCTCCGGAGAACTTTCCAAACGATGGTGAGCAGTGCCCTTGAAGCTCTTGGAAGCTGTGAACACTAACGCCTTCTGGTAGAATCGGTCTGACGTTGCCGAAATGGCGACGTCTGGAGCTAATGTGGATGATTTCCGCAAAGAGGGATTCGACTTTTAGTTATGCTCGGTGCGCTTTTGTCTGTATGTAGAAGTAGAATTGTGCTGCGAATTGTCTTATCACATTTCTTTTCTTTCGTTTCCTAGATGCCCGTTTGTGTAAGGGTTCCTTCCCACACACGCAATTGGGGATTGAAAGCATCATACATAATACTTTTGTGCTCCGCAGCTTGAGGTGCCACTCGTAGCATCATGGGCGTAAATTCAGTTCAACGTTCGGCTATCTATACTTCAGCCCGATCTTCCCTTCTTCATCGCCTGCGTCGCAATGGCAGTGTAGTGTTGGTCAATGTTGAAACGTTGACGCGTTGTTTATTCCTTCGATCAAGCTACGAGCTTGAGTTTGGTCCTTTTCTCAAGGTTTTCAACACTGATTTTTTCAACAGCGTATGCACATGGGACAACTCGTTCAGTAACGCTGAGGCTATCCTCAGATCGCATAGACTTACGTCTAGGTTGACGTTTCTGTCCACATGATGCTGTCCTTTCTGAGGCAGCATCTCGGTACTGTACTGTTTGTTATCTGTCCCCGCACTTATCGTGGTCATGTTCACACTTTGCACTGCTTACATATTTCCCGGCGCGACATCTTGGGCTTCGTCCCTTGATTCTCGCGGCGCTACCGGTATGACAGGCACCCGAAAGACTTCTCGAAGACTTCTGGATCTCCCTCAAGGGGCGATGCTGCTCGAGCTGGGGCTGCTTAAGAAGTCACAGCTTCTGCCCTCGGAACGATTCCATTTAAGACTCGTTGTCTGCGTGGCATGCACCTTCACTGAGCACCCATGGAACATATCATCAGAGTCACCCGCGCGGACCTCGCTTCCGCAACGATGTCTCGTAGCAGCGGCGATGTCTCCCTAAGTACGCTTGTTGGTTTGGGGACCACCTCTGGCAAGGCGGTTATGAAAGTAGGAGAGATAGTCGTACAGGGCGTGGATATGATTGGCATTGCCGTTCGCCTGCATAGGATTGGGAATATGCTAGAAGCCGAGCATGGACATATTCCTCATGATTGTTATGAGGAGGTGCTGGAGTATGGACGGTATGTTATCGTTGGTATGATGCCATGTATTTCACTTTTTGTGCTTACGGCATGCTACCTTCTACAGGCCTGGCTTATATCCTCGACTTATCAGAACTCGGGCATGGACCTTACTACTACGCTTGATGGAAAGGCAGCGTGTTCAGGGGATTGTCGACACACTTGTTCAGTGGTATGAACTCGACATACAAATGTTCATTCGGCAACTATATATTTTTAAATCATCCGGATGGTAAGATTCATTTTCTATGTTTATGTTATGATCTGAGCTCTAAATACAGGCAAATGCGTCTTCTAACCGATCCTCGCGTCGTATCCGATTCTCGACTCCCAAATACCCCTCAGCTGTCGGTGAATGAGCAGGACAAGAACATGGCATCTAGTTACCTGACCATAATTTCCTCCCTCCTGAGGTCTAAACCAAATGCGTTGCGTGGTGAATTTTTGATCGAAGAACTCGTATTCTTGATTACACCGACAACAGCGATCGATATAGCCATGGAGAAAAATACGGGGAGCCAAACACTATTCCGGCTATACAACCATATCGCTTTGGAGTATAAACACGGGCATTCCGATAGATGGCGAACCTTTCCTCTGGCGGCCTGGGATGCTATCGAATACTTGAGAATGGAGGGACCGGACCATTGCATAGAAGTCATGCACCATGCACTCCATCACTTGCAACCATTCGCCTCCATTGAACAACAGCCGTCGCACAACACGTCTCTCGCAGTTTATGAGTCTGCGGGGTTGCAAATACACGTTCATCCAGCACTACCTATCATCTTATTCGTCGCGCATCTTTGTCTTCGTCATCCAACGGCCTTTGAAATTTTCCTCGGTCGCGGATTCTTGGACATCCTCGAACGCATGTGGCTGCTGGACTTTCCAGGAACTGTCGAAGACGATAGTGGAAATTTAATTGGCGAGGACCTGCGCACCGCTTGCTGCATAGCTCTTAGTGTGTTTTCTGCATACCGACATAATCTAGCAGAGCAACTCCGAGAATACAAGCGGGATTGGTTTATGGAGGTCTGCCCTCATTTTCTTCAGCACTATGACGAGGTCAATGCGACCCGTATTCGCCTTCCAGGGGTTGAACATCACCGTCCTGGCGATCGGGAGGAGTTTTACGCTGTTTTAGTACAAGAACTGAGGTAAGGTTTACATTGCCCTCCCTTTCGCGTACTAGTCTTGAAATCATCCCTACAGTTCGATATGGGCGAGTGAAAGACTTTGGGATACTTTTTTCATGGAGTTACACGAAGGACGCAGTTTACATGTCTCACGAGCTATTTTGGAGCTTGAAGTCGACGATGCAAAAACCGTCCTGCATTGGTTGTCGGTCTTCAGCTTATCCGATATGTAAGTGCTAACATTTCAAACTTTTTTGGTCACCCTGTACTGACGTTACTCGGGGAAAACACGACAGGAAGACTTTCGTATACAAGGGAACCCTGGACGAAGTAACTCCAAAGCACATCGGTCTATGTGACCACCAATATGAGATCATTTGCGGTAGGGGCACAGCTTGCGTATACCCCGGTGTACATCAGCCAAAGTACTTTGATCTATGTAAACATCAGGGCTTTCATGACCTCATCCAGCATGTCCTAGCTGAGAAGCCTGGTCTACTGTACGAGGACGTGGGGGTTGATGGATGGTATAAAGGCGACCGTCATCTAACTGGGGAGGAAGTTATCTCTGCTCTATGCAGTTTAGGCGAAAGCGGCAGTTGATCATAATGTGTAAGTCGATTGAATGTGTATTATGCGGAAGTGCAAAACGTATAGTAGTATAAAATCTTGATAAAATCAATTATTCTAACTATAGCTTGGACGAGACTGAACGAGACCAAGGTGAGATTGCAACATAGTCTCGTGCTCGTACCGTGCTGGTTATATGAGCTGTTGTTCAATTTATCCGTGAAGGTTCGTCCGTCGGAAAGGCGAATTGACATCTGGGTAGGCTCTGATTGGCAGAGGAGGACAGGATGACGTGCTGAATATCGATTTGGCGTGACCTAATCTGGGCTAATCTGCTCGGCCCGGCCACTTGCAATCGAGTTTGCATGTCGTCGAATCGACGTCGATTATGACCTCGAACTTTGCAGTAAGAATGGCTACCTCTCATCCCCCGGAAGCTTTATCCGTTCTTTCTCTCAACCATCATGTCCACTGCTGAAGGAGGTGTTGAAATGTTAGTGTGTCTCCTTTCCTCGAACATTAATTTAATGGTCATCATGTTCGTAGCCATTCGGTGCCCAAGGCATCCAGCCCAAGCAATGTGAAGCTCAATAAATACTCGTCACAGCTGACCCAAAACAAGGTGTGATCAGAGTTACTTTGTGTTTGAATACGTGTAACAACTGCATCGTCCTAGGCTCGAGGAGGAGCCCAGGCCATGCGTCAGTTTATGATTTGCTGGGATTATAGGAGCATGTACTCAACTACGAACCTGCAGTCTATGCCGTTGGCTTGACCGAGGAGGATATGGACAAACCTCAGGTATTCTTCTCCAATGTTACCAGGTCAAATAATACTAACACGCAGTCAAGATCGGTATCTCGCCGATTTGGTGGGAAGGTACAATGGAATGGTTATCGTTTGTGTCGATATACGAGACTAACTTTCGTTATAGGCAACCCATGTAACTCTCATCTTGTATGTTTCATTTCATATATGTATCATGTATACCCCAAGTAATGACCTGACGAATTTTGCAGCTAGATTTGGCCAAGCACATCAAGAAGGGCTGTACGCAGGAAGGTTTGGTTGGCTTGATCTTCAACACCATTGGTGTCAGGTACTACTCATGTAAATGTTTAGTTTGTTGAATTACTGACAGCACACCCTAGTGATGCTATTACTATGGGTACCGATGGTAAGCGACATTCGACATCTGGTCTGTATTGGGCTCATTTTCTTTACTTGCAGGAATGAGATACTCGTTAGTTTTCTTTCGGACTTTCCTACCTGATAAGTATCTGAGCATGTCACAGGTTACCGAGTCGTGATCTCATTGCGGACTCCATTGAAGCTGTGCGTATTGACACAATCTGTCATATTTCTATACTAACACTTCCCAATAGGTCATTAAGGTATTCCAGACGTACATATATGCGCTATTTATAGCGCTAAGTACCGTTTCTCTCTAGGCCCAACATTATGATGCCAATATCTCTGTTCCTGGGTAGGTTGCTTTGCTAGTTATTTTACATCCTAATGACTCGATAACGATGTAGATGTGACAAGAATATGCCTGGTTGTGTTATGGCTGCTGTTCGCCATAATCGCCCAACCATCATTGTTTACGGTGGTACCATCCAACCCGGTGTACGCCAAGTCGACTGTCCTGCCCTCGGTTACAAGAAGGGCGATGACATGACCGCTGTGGATGCTTTCGAGTCTTACGGTATGTCTCCTCTTGTCTGCACTCGGTGGAGTGGCACACTCACTCGGGGTGTTAGGTGCTTACACCGTTGGCAAGATCAGTGAGGAGGAGCGATTTGACGTTGTCCGTCACTCATGCCCGGGTCCTGGTGCATGTGGAGGCATGTTCACGTACGCATCTGAATTAACCCCACGCGGCACTGAGCGCAACAATTAACATGCGTCCACCAGGGCCAATACGATGTCAAGCGCTCTTGAAGTCCTTGGATTGTCGCTGCCATATTCGTCTAGTACTCCAGCTGTTTACCAAGGTAACTTGTTGAACATTTTGCCTCCAGAGCTTCAGAATCTCACAATGTTACATAGAGAAAGCTCAGGAGTGCTACAAGGCCGCCAAGTACCTCCGCAAACTTCTTGAACTGGACCTCAAACCAAAGTAAGCTTTGATCTCGTGAGAGACCCTTATGGGATTGCTGATCAGTTCTACAGAGATATCCTGACCCGCAACTCCTTCCTCAACGCGATCGCGATCGTGAACGTTCTCGGTGGTTCAACCAACTCAGTACGTCGCCTGTCGCCCCGGGTTTCGCTGAATCTCAAGCGACGCTCCTCAGGTTCTCCATTTGCTCGCCATGGCTCGATCAGCAGATATCGACCTTACCATCGATGACTTCCAAAAGGTCGCCGACAGGACACCCTTCCTCGCTGACCTTCGGTAATCAACCTCACTACTGTCCATGACTGTAATTGAACTCGATCTTGTATAGACCTTCCGGTAAGTACGTCATGGAGGACCTGCACAAAGCTGGTGGTATCCCGGCTCTCGTCAAGTACCTCCTCAAGAACAGCGACTTAATTGATGGTACTCAGCTTACCGTTACCGGCAAGACCCTTGCTGAGAACTACGAGGATGTCCCTGAGCTGGATTTCGACAAGCAAGACGTAGTCAAGAGGATCGAGACTCCTATCAAGAAGGCATGTCTATGCTGCGGTTATGTTTGAGCTCAGGTGTACTCATTTTGTCGGGTTAACAGACTGGACACTTGACCATTCTCCGTGGTAATCTTGCACCTGGAACTGCTGTCGCCAAGTTGACTGGAAAAGAGGGTGGTCGCTTCGAGGTGAGCGACCATAGCGGATATTCTGCATTTGTGAACATCTAAATAATCTTGATATATTCAGGGAACTGCCAAGGTTTTCGACAGGTAAATATAGCCTTCAACTGTACAATACCTCATCGATCTAACCTCGTATCCTAGCCTTGACCCTTTCTACCCTGCCCTCGAGAGAGGCGAGGTGACTGCCGGGCAAGTCATCATCCTCCGTTATCAGGGGCCTAAGGGTGCGCCTGGTATGCCAGAAGTGAGTTGCCAATCGGCGTGCGGCTTGATATTCAAAGTTACTGACTATGTCTAGATGTTGGGTCCTACTGGTGCTCTCATGGGAGCAGGTCTCGGTGGAAAGACCGCCTTGATCACAGACGGTCGTTTCTCTGGTGCTTCTCGTGGTTTCATCATCGGTAAGTCCAGTGGAAGTTTGCAACGTCGTATTCCATTCAGCAGCTAAACTGCTTCCGCCTTGTAGGTCACGTCGTCCCCGAAGCTATCAATGGGGGACCCATCGCACTTGTCAAGGATGGTGATAAAATTATCATCGATTCAGAGACTCGCACCATCAACTGGCTTGTTGATGATGATGAACAAGCTCGTCGTAAGGCGGAGTGGGAAGCTGCTGGTCCTCATGAGTTCCGCGAGAAGAGGGGTATCTTGTACAAGTATGCCAGGGACGTCGCTGTGAGTATTGTTGATTTTCAAGTTAATTGAATAGATAGCTAAAGACTTATATGTTTAGCCCGCCAACGTCGGCGCATACACTGACTAGAAAAGGTTGGAATCTTGGACAGATGGGGTGAGGATATTCTTGGTTTTGTCTCAACAGTCGGAGAAAAAGAGAACTGTATCGATAACAATGTTTGTATGCTTCAATTTACGAGAACCGGGATGCCTGTCAGGTTATATTATCGTGTGTGTTGGGTGGAAAAATATTGATGGTATATGAGAATACAGAATGAGATATGCGAGACTACAACTATATGACCCTATATATGTGATATACACGATGCAGAAACGTTCCGTGTGTACTGCAACAAGACCAGCATTAAAAACTATGGGAAACGAAGGGGGGGAAAAAATCAATGGTACTCACGACAGTAGAATACAACATGCCTTCAAGATAAAACAAAACCTAAGACCCATGATGTCCCAGATCTGACCTAGTATGTGCGGCTTCTGGAGGTTTGAGAAGAGGTGTGTTTGGGTCGTGTCCGGTCAAAGTCGATGGAGTGACGGTAGCAGACTCGTCTTGGAGGACTGGTAACTTCAAAGGTGGAATCATGGTATGGGGGTACGGCTGTGGTGGTTGAAGACTAGAGTCAGAAGAAGATCCCGACTCCTCCTTCGGCAACACCTGTCTCTCATCATTATCATCCTTCAAGATAGGCGCAGCAGCGTCATGCTTGATGCTGCCATTCTCCCCATTACCACTATGACGTTTACGACGTTTGTGTTTAGAGTGCTCCATGATAATCCTTTCTCCCGGTGCAGCTTTCCCTTCGACTACCGCAGAGTCGGGGGGAACGATGAAGGGTTTCTTTGGTGGTTCAAGCATCTCTCGATGACTCTTATAACCCAAGGCTCGAGCACGTTTTTCTCGACGGTGGCGTTTGTAAAAGTAAACAATGAAACCGACGATCCACGCTGCTCCGATTATTGAGCCAGTGATTGCGCCGGAGAGGAGAGGCGTAAGGGCTCGGTGGCTGCAGATTGAAATTGCGAATAGGACTGGTCAGAATTGTAATTCTTGGGAGGGTAAGAAGTAGACATACCCATGGAGCGACGCCGATTCTGAAGCCGAGACATCTAAGACGACTGGCGTAGGAGGAGGCATAAACAGAGATGCAGTCGCTGTGCGTAGAATGAAAGGGGTGAACCTGAAGTCAAAGAGTCAGCTATATGCATCCGCTAGGAAAGGCGTGTAGTGTAAAGCGGAATGTGTCATGAAACTCACGCCAAGCTCCAGTTACTGTATAATCCTCGCACTCCTTCGCTACCTCTCCTTGTTTCTAAACGTAGTATCTATCGTGCGTCGCAGACGGACGAAAAGGTCGTGAAGGTCGTGAAGAGAGAAGAGCAGAGAGAGTAGCAAAAGAACAAGGCGGATAAATGGCGGATTGTGAGTGACCAAGGACGAATTCGTCCATGTAGCTAACCTCGTCTGCCAAGCGCCCCTATGACGCTGTGCCAAGCTCCCGCTTTTAGACGCGCCGGTGCCGCATTCAGTCGGTCCCGCCGACCACTGCGGCCTCCCGTTTTACCGTCTCCGACTTGTTTGATTACAGTCGATCAAACAAGTACTTCCATTCTCAACGAGGAGCGTCGATATCGAATAGACATTCCAATATTATTGCGCGTTCATCTGTCTATCCTCCTCGCGCGCCCATCCTTACAAGTTTTTCTCTCACCATTACTAAACAAACGTGGAGAATTACCTCATACTGTCTAGGGAGTCCCATGATCGCAGTAATGCGTCTCTTTGTCGATGTGAAGATGCCAGAGGGCGCGCAGCTCTTCAGGCATCCCTACGCGTCCAGTCGGCGTGCATTGAAAGAGATCCGTGCATCGGAGCGAAGAAATCTTCTTCGCACACTATAAAAGCCTGAGGTATGTTTACTGCTCTTCAGTATCCTAACGCAAGGCTCAGTGTCCCCATAGAACACCCAAGCTTACCCTTTTGTCACACAATGACCACCACTCTCAAGATCGCCGTTTGTCTTTTCAGCGATGTGGCCAATTTGGACTACGGTGGACCTATGGAGCTGTTCAGCTTCTTATCCCCTGAGGGTGTCAACGACGGATTCATCAAATCACCTATCATCTTACAACCTACCTACCTGGCTGAATCGCGCGAACCATTGCGTGGTAGCCACGTTGGACCTTTGATCACTCCCGACAGGGCATATGGTGAGGTCAAGGGCAACGAACAGTTCGACATCATTCTTATCCCTGGAGGTACGGTACTGTCTTACGTATTATTATTCTTATTAAATCTCGTGTGATAGGGTTAGGCGCTCGTCCTGATTTCGTTAAACCCCCCGTCCTCGAATTCTTGAAGCGTCAAGTTCCTGGTGCTAAATACGTACTTGCTGTCTGCACTGGTTCCTGGCTTCTGGCCCAGGCGGGCTTGCTCGATGGCAAGCGCGCGACAACCAACAAGGCATCGTTCAAAATCATCCAGGCACGTTCTTATCTTTGCTTGGACGATAGCAACGCTGATATTTTGGCTTTGGATAGGATGCAACAAAGGGTAACAATATTCAGTGGGTCGCCAAGGCACGCTGGGTCGTCGATGGTAATTTGTGGACTGGTTCCGGAGTCACTGCAGGTATGTACCTTCTTATTTAGATGTTCATTACTCGTTCAATTCACGAATATGATGCGCCACCAGGCATCGATATGGCTCATGCCTTTTTGAAACACCTCGTTGGTGACGAGACCACGAATGTGATTCGAGGCATCGTCGAAGTTGGCGTCCGTGATGCAGACGATGACGAGTTTGCTGAATTCCACAATTTGATCTGAGGAAGTTCAGTTAGTGAAGTGTACCACAAGATCATTGTACTATATTGATCCAAGTGTCCTTGTAAGCTGCGTGTGTATGTTTTGAAAGTGTTATGTTCATTTGATTGCTCCCCGCTGCCATGACCATATTTAGTAGTCCACCTTCCAAAACAAGCAATGCCTTGCCTAAAGTAGCAAGCGTTCGTGAGCTGGAGATGATGTCACCAACGTCGGTCACACGCTGGTGTCGCATTTAGGCAGAGTGTATCCTCACGGCCGCCGTTTCATCCAGCTCACCTGGCGATTATAACCTTTCTCTTTCACCATTAGTAACTGAGGAGCCTCATGATCACACTGGTAGCTGTATGAAGATGTTTGAAGGATTGCATAGTTCATCATGTGCAAGGTCAAGGCGAAGATACGGGATTCGAGGAGATGCGCATGTCGGGCTGAACAAACTTTGTTTGTATGCTGTAAAAATCCAAGTTGTATTTCCTTGCTTCCAATTCCATTCCCAAAGACCTTTTGAGCTTACTCGGTCATCACATAATGATGACCATCCTCAAGATCGCTGTTTGTCTCTTCGATAACGTGGTCAATTTGGACTACGAGGGATCTATCGAGCTCTTCAGCTTCTTATTCCTCCGAATTGTCAACCGATTTCTAAATTCGCCTATCCTCTTAGCACCTTTACTTAGCTTACTCGCGCGAACCATTCCGTGCTAGTCATATCGGACCTTTAGTCGTTCCCGACAGGGCATACGATGAGGTCAAAAGTGACGAAAGTTCGTCATCATCCTCATCCCTGGAGGTGTGAAGGGTTTCCGATCCTTATCAATCGGAGTAGCATGATTTTAAGTGCGTGTGATAGGTCAGGGCACACTGCCTGACGAAGTTCAACCTTCGCTCCTCCACTCACGGTCTGTACGGGGTCCTGGCTCTTGGCCTAGGCAGGCTTGCTCGAAGACAAGCGTGCCACGACTGACAAGTCCTTGTTCAAAGTTATTCAAGCACGTCCCACTTCTTTGCTCAGATAATGACAACACTGACATTTCCGCTTTGGCTACTTAGGATGCGACAAAGAATCAAAACATCCAATGGGTGACGAAGGCTCGATGGGTGGCGGACGGTAACTTCTGGACCGCTTCCGGAGTCACTGCAGGTACGTGCCTTAGATCGTTTTCTTGGCATTCCTGGCCAGGCCGATGTATAGATCTATATTATGACGTACATGTGCTAAGTATCTATAATCTATCAGGTATCGACATTGCGCATTCGTTTCTGAGACACCTTGTGGGTGACGAGATCACGAACGTGATTCAGGGCATCGTTGAAGTTAGCCGGCGCAATGCCGGTGACGATGAGTTCGCTAAATTCTATGGCTTGCTGTGAGGTCGGAGCTTGGTTTGCAAAGAATCTTATTATATGATCATCCATTATTTTTCTGTTTTATGGAAAGATGTTTTGTATGTCCGCACTTTTATGATTCCAACTCGGAAGGTCCCGGTCATTGCTTCGAGCGTATCGATCGGCTTTGATCACCGTATCGAGCAATCCATCTTCCCAAAACAGCGAAAACGATGCCTAAAGTAGGAAGCGCTGTGCTCAGGATGATGTCACGAACGGTAACTTGGAACGTTCGGAATATAGGCGCATCTGGGCGGATCCCGCCTCTGCCCAATAAAAAGGAGAGTCCCTATATAATGACCTCACTTGTTTTCTTATCTCCACTAACTACTTACTACTTACTACTGCTACCATGAGTTCATCCGATTCCGTCCCCAGACCACACGACGCCTACTCTACCAAGGCCAAGAAGCCTACCAACATTACCCCTCAGGAGAAAGTGAAAGCTCTCCATGACATCGTAAAGAGAGCCAGGGTCGGCATGCTCACCACCCGCAATGCGGAGGGGTCTTTCCACTCTCGTGCTATGGCGCCTACTGGACGTTAGTACAGCTCCATTGTTTTCTCAACTCCCGATGTAGACATGGTTGTACTAATTGTGGATGTATTCTATGCGCATTTATAGCAATCACGCCATACCAAACACACTTGGTCTTCCTCGCCAACAACGCTTCACGCAAGTTCGAAGAAATCCAGAACGACGCTCATGTTAATGTTTCCTTCTGCGACGAGAAAACCACCAGCTGGGCTTCATACACTGGTATTGCACGGGTCAGCCAGGATAAGGAGAAGATATCGAAACACTGGGGTGTCGGGTAAGTAGCCTCATCTCTCCATCTCTTCTCACTTATAGCAGAAGAAATGTGAATGTTCACCTGGTTGACGTTGCGAATTGACAGGACATCAATATGGTTCGGAGATCTTGGAGATGGCATTCACAAAGGCAACCGAGAAGATCCCCGAGTGACGATCATTGAAGTCATCCCTGAGTCTATTCGTTACTGGATCCCAGCTCCTTCGAAGGCTGGTCGTATCGCGGATATCGTTACCAGTGCAGCGACTGGCCAGGCTGCTACGCCTGGCCGCTTGAACACGATAACAAAGGAAGAGGTCTGTACAACATTTTTTTCTCATGAGGGTTGGTGGAAACGATGGCTAAATGTGGTGTTGCCTGCAGATCGAAGTGCTTCGAGAACTCGATGCCAAGAACGTCAAGGAGGTCAAGCAGAAGGGGGCCAAACAGACCCCAGCGAAGGAGGCCGAGCAGACCCCAGCGAAGGAGGCCGAGCAGGCCCCAGCGCAGGAGGCCGAGCATGCCCCAGCGAAGGAAGAACAAAAGGTTCAGGCGTAAAGGATGGACTGAAGAAATAACGGACTTTCATTTGTATCATAGTCATCGACCGCGTCGTCCGTTGATGTGTCACAGTTGGTATTGTTGTATGTCGATCATTCTGTAACCTTGCTTCTATTTTCTTCTGTTTATTCAACTATGTATGATTTGTGTACCAGCTTTTATTCCCGCCACTTTAGCTGGGTCTTGCACCTGTCCGCCATTTTCAGAGTCCCAGGTGCCAGTTCAAATTCAGAAGGTGACGTCGTTCGCCATCGACCACTTGGTCCGTGCGTCTGGACGGGCCGACAGGCCTCACATATCCTCCCTTTAAATCTCTCAATTGAAAGCCCTCAATCGAAAGCGACAACGAATTTCGTATGTATTATTTGAGCCAAGCAGTCGCCCTGTAGCCTTAAGAGATCAAGGCTTTTGCTTCTACCATGTACCGGCCTCACCGTATCGAGCAGTCCGTCGTCCCAAAGTAGCCAAAAGGATGCCAAAAGTAGAAAGCTTTATGAGATGATGTCACTCATGGACGATTGAAACCCTCGGAGCCAGACGTCAGAACATGGCGCAGCCTGGACGGATCGCGCCATTGTCGAAGAAGAAACTGTATCGCTATATATATTATAATCTCTTACCTCTTTCTTGATCTCAAAGTACTATCACCATGACTTCACCCATCACTCAAGCTCTCGACCCCTACTCTACCAAGGCCAAAGACAGCGGCACCCATGCTCCTCACGAGAAAGTGAAGGCTCTCCATGATATCGTGAAGAAAGTCAAGACCGGCATGCTCACCACCCGCTCTTCCGACGGGTCTCTCCACGCTCGCGCTATGGCGCCTGCTGGACGTTAGTACACTTAATTGTTCACAACGAACGACATAGTTGTACTGATGTCGGTGTAATGCACGTTGTAGCGTTCTCGCCACACCAAGTGTGCTTGGTGTTCATTGCCAACAACGCTTCCCACAAATTCGACGAAATCCAGAACGACGCTCATGTCAATGTCTCTTTCTATGACGAACACAGTACCAGCTGGGCTTCATACTCTGGCATCGCTCGTGTTAGCCAGGATAAGGCGGAAATTGAGAAACATTGGAGCCACCTGTAAGTCGCCTCAATTCTCCTCCGAGTCACTCGTAAAAGAAGAGGGTGTTCACTTGTTGCTTGATGTTGGCAGGACGTCAGCGTGGTTTGGAGACCTCGGAGACGGTGTGCACACAGGTGACCAAACCGACCCCCGAGTTTCTATCATAGAAGTCATCCCCGACTCTATTCGTTACTGGGTCGCGACTGGTTCCAAGGTCGGTCGCGCCGCGAATATCGCCACCAGTGCGATCACTGGTAAGGCTGCCGCGCCTGGCCAGTTGAGTACGATCACGAAGGAAGAGGTTTGTGATTTTTTTTAGGAGAGTTGATGGACATGATGGCTAAATATGGTATTGCTTGCAGATTCAATTGCTCGAGAATCTGGATGGATTAAATCATTAGCGGAATGACAGTTGTACCAATAGTCCGAGTATTCGAACATGTCATCCATATATGTCGGACGTGGACACCGTATTTATTAGGACTTGATTCTGTCACCTTTGTATCATATTACCACTGTACCCGTAGCCACTGGCAGACTGATTTTGATCGGCGTTACGAAGCGATACTCTTCCGTAGTATAAGTAGCTCCTCGACCCTTGCAACGCTCAGGTAACTAGCTGCATGAGATAGCTGTTAAAATGGTTCTGTTAGGCAAAGCGAAAGCATCAACGTTAACGCCGACCTATTTTGTTCTTATCATTTACAAGCCAACCAATCGAGTTCTCCCTATTCACTGCAACAGCCTTGAAAGAGAGCGAACCATACAAACTGCTAGAAGTGCTCTAATCATCACCTTGTCTCCCCTAGGCGAACCAATTACCGGTCAGGATTGAGAGGAGTATAGATGATAATTGGTACCCTAGGCTTCGACTCAGACAATGAGATATGATGTTTCGCTCCACGGGCATCGCTCCTACAGTCGCAACACTGTACGCGGCCACCAGTAGCCTGCATCGGACAAATCCTATAAATGCTAGCAGCTAGAGGATACAAGAGTTGTGCTGAAGGCTCTCGGAGCTAGCTCTTGAATGACAGACGGTCACAAACCGATGAAGTCCGAACAACCATGTTTTCACTGACGGTATTCGAGCTAGTAGTACAGAGGAATCAATCAATTTCAAAACAGAACGAACACCTACCACCCATCCAGTCTATGCAGCATAGCTCGGCGGAGACTCTACCCTCTCAACCTGGAGTCGCTGCATCACTCTTTTCAAATTCTCCACCTCCACTCTCAACCCAACCACCTCTGTGTTTGACAAATTAGCCGATCTTGAACGACTTGTGTTTCCCCGGGGCCCGGAACCAGAACCGGACGCAACAGTAGGAGGTTCTCTACTAGATGCAGGTGTAGAACGACTTCCAGATGCTAATGATGTGTTAGGCGAAGGATCATGAGCAGGATGGTTTTGAACCATCCGAGCCATTGCTTCTCTTGCTTTTGACGACATTATCATTGGAAGGGATGTCTGGGTAGTTTGGTCTTGAGGTGATGAGTGGTCGTTGGATCCAAGGGTGAGGCTGGTGTATACTTCCATAGGTTTGGATGGGAATGTCTCGATGTCCATGTTTCCTTTATCTCGTCTTTTACGCCAAAAAAGGACACCGATGATGCTGAAGGCGACTAGGGCGAGACCACTTATAACCCCACCCGCGATGGGTCCAGCTGAACGGTGCTTGGATGAAGAGTCTGCTGGCGACCCTGAAGATCTTGGCGCTGGTGGAATGGGAGGGGCAACTATCGCCAGATTTGGAAGACTGTAAATGCAATAGTTATGAGATACATATGGCCAAGCTAGCTGTCACCCGATGCTCACTTGAGAGCCAAGGGAGCGAACATGGCGCCCATTGCTGGACTACAGTCTGGTCAGCGCCACGATATACTACATACATTCCAGCTGGTTACCTTGCAGCGCCGCTGGTAGGCGGAACATCGGTACTATCCACCTTGAACCGAACGGAAAGAGGATGAGGGCTAGTCACTGCATGTGTCCATACGGGAGCTATCAAGCTGTCCCGAACGGCCGTGTCTGTGACTGTCGCCGCTGTGAACAACGTCCATGCTACCCTTCAAAGTCTTAGAATTATTTCGGTTTACGAAGAGGGTCCTAGAGCAAGACTTGCCTGCGTTTGCAATATCAGTCGTATTATCAAGAGGCAGACCAGATTGAACTGGAGGATCAGCAAGGCATCGTAAATGCGTGTTCTCGATGACCTTCGCAATTGGCACCTACAAGAATTGGAGATCAAGGTCTGATAGTACTGGGTTTGCGAGGCGTATATCTGAAAGGCAAAAGCCCGTCAGCTGCAAGCGTAATACTACTACACACACAGCCTTTTACGTACATTATTGTCAACAAGATTGGTTCCCAGAAGCCGGTCTGCGAAGAGGTTGTACATTTGCGCCCACGATGTTGTAGCGCTGCCGTAACTCGGTAGTATGTGGCTTCCATCTGTAGATAAAGCCACTGCGTGCCATTCACTTGCGAAGGTTGAGGCGAATTGCTGTGGGTTTGTCAAAAAAAAATGAACTCTATCGGTATGAAAGCTACACTGACTCACAGAATAATAAGTAGCGTCAGCTGTTTGATTCAAGGCACTGCTGATTTCTGCCATTGCTTTGATGCCGATGATACCTTTGATGGCCAGGTTGGTTGAATTCGATTGTTGCTCTTGGTCTATAGTCGTCCTAGAAAAAGTCAGCGAACGATGTTTCAAGATGAAACCGCCGATGTACACGTACACATCGGGCGGGCAGATTGAAGAGTCCACGAGATAATCAGCCCAACTTCTCAGTAGTCGATACTGAAATATTAAAGATTTAAATGGAGCTCCTGTGAAACATTTCAAGAGGACACACATGTCTCGAAATCAATGTCCCGTCTCCAGATGCACGAGCATGGGCAAGAGACATGATCAACATGTTCCCCGAATCTGGTCTCGACAAATCGGAATGGAAAATCAGCAGCGCATACAGTTCACGTACATTCCACTCCTTGCTGATGTTTTACATTATTTCCAACCGCTTTGGGATAATTTTGACCTGAACGGCTGTTACAGTGGGGTTAAAATGCAGCGTAATTAAGAAGTACACCCACCGATGTCTCGAGCCGCAAAAGGTTGCGCAGTATTTGACGTATCTTGGAACTCAAGAAGCGGCGAGAGGAGTTGGCCGGCATATGTAGAATTGATAAAGAGAAAGAATGGAAATGCGGCAAAGATATTCTCCACAGGATTAACTCGCCTGTTGTGCGGGCATCCTGAGTTACATGATGGCAGCGCCGGGAAGAGAAGCATACCCGCTATTCCCAATATCTTTCATGAACATTTTGGTGTCGGATGTGTTCCACTGACCGTCCGAACCCTTGGATATCGTAAGCTCAGTGGCTCCGATTGCTTGTCTTGCTGCAAGTGCTGTGAGAGCCTGGAAAGGGGCAGATATGTTTGACCCTGCAGTGGCGATTCGCTCATCCAATACGTCCGCTCGCGCCTTTGCCTTTGGATGATCCACAATGAAAGCATCCACCTGTGCGGTTCTCCAGTTAAAGAACTTTTTATCTCCGGAGACGACAAAGGACCCTTACAACGTCAGAAATTGTCGAGTAAGATGAAACGAAAAGCGGGGCACGGTCTTGAGTATCTCCAGTTGATGTCACGAAGGATATCGAAGGGTTTCTGTAGGCTCCGATGGCCCACACCATCGGTGAAGAGGTCTGGGTGATATTACCTAAATCCTTTGTGATAGCGAACACTGGATACGGGCTACGTACAACGACCAATGGTGCAATCAGCTTTTTGACAGTCAAATACGTGCATGCATTGGACAGCCTTACTTGCCCATCTGTGCTGGTGGTACTATTGACGTGCCTGATACGCTACCATCCTGTGGGAACTGACCGCGAGCGTCGACGTCATGGGCTACCCGAATGGACACTTGTTGATCCTGGAAATCTTCAAACTCGAAGAACTTGAAAGACTGTGATTCGGAGTGCACTTACTGATTGTGTCGCGAGAATCATGGTTACGTCGTTTGCTCGGTCTTGTCTACCTTCGATGAACGACTGGTTTGCTTGCAACTGGACTTGATGAAATGAGGAAGTACCGGTTGAGACTGAGGCCCAAGTTATCATATCTGCGGTGTTCGGTGTTAACCATTCTATAAGCGTTGTTAGCATCTCGCGTCTCAAGTACAACATAGAGGCCCTAACCCCCAGTCATGTCGCAGTAGACTTGAACATTATGTTGTACGTTATCTGTGAAATTGATGTCTAGTGCGAGATACGAAAATGGAATGGATTGCTTGATAGGATCTGTAGGCTTCGCAAACCGCATTCAGCTTAAGGAATCTAGTTGCTATCCAGAAATCACTCACTTCGATTGGAGATAGGAACGTCACCATTAATTCAGCGGGGCCGGCCTGATACGTAAGAATTGTTTGAGTCGGTGTGATTTTTGCCTTGGTGAAGTTCGCTGGGGTGTACGAGGCGAACAGGCCTGAAACGCCCAGCCATTGATAGTTTTTGTCGTCTATTCGAATCATACCTTCCCATGCGGTGATCTGAAATGCGAATAAGCAAAAGCCGAGGATATATGTATCAAACACTCACATCTGTGTTCCAGAACACAGGCCAACTAAAGCCAGGCTTGGAGCCATTTGTCCAAATGTTGAGGTATGGCGAACGGACAGCAAGCGGGATAATTGCTGGCACCGATGGGTCTGTGCTTTGCGAGGAGGTGAATGGTACCACAAGGAGCATTGTGAAAAGTAGCCATTGGCGATCCGTCATTGTGAGCAGCACACCAAGCATAAAATTCGAGGATGAGATGGGAAAGAGAAGGATCTCGAGAGACCGCTCAATACACCTATATCTGTCTTTTTGCGTAAGTCTGAAAGATTAGGCTCACAGCCGTTGTTGTGATTGTAAATGACAAGAACTGCGACGCGATGGCGTCAACAGTGAAGATCTTTGAGGGATCTTTCTTAGCAGGGCATTACACAATCAGAAAACTACTCACAGCTTGCAAAAACAAATCATGATTCTGAGATGAACTGTTGACTGTGATGTATGGATGCCGAAAAGAGCATTAGGTTCAAGAAGTAGAACTGCCATGAAACAGGAATACTACGCACCAGACATACCCGACTGAATACCATCAGTTCTCATGCTAGGTCAGTTGCGCTGCTCCTGATTGAATTGACCGGAATGGCGCTGGAACAGACGAATACTTATGGCAGTTATGTGATTCATTTTCCATGACTGTCATTCCTTTCGCCGCAAATCAGAGTCGAGATCTCGGTCACTGACATGATCGTGTTGCGCTGGACAGCGAGCATTTCCCATGGTTACAGTTGGAGCGGTGAGTGGAAGACAGTAAACTGAGTTGCCTAGTACCAGGCGCAAATCATGAAATACATATAGTAGATAGTACGCGTACAAATCAGCTGAGATCTATGGTACAACGACGAGAAATAGGGAATACATAACTTCGCATTTCGAGCATCAAGAAGCCTGGGCGTGATATGATCGTGTCTAACGACCTTGGTGGATGAAAGGGCGAACATCTTGACCATCGTACAGTCTTGGCGATGGGCGGCCAAAAGCTGGCGCACTGTATCAGCGTACAATCAGCTATCAACATAGAAGCTAGTACACTGCAGGAACGCTCACTTCGCAGGAAGAGAAGTACTTCTGGCGATCGGAGAGCGTGGATCCAGCCCAGGCTCATGGGACATATTCGGAACAAACATGCTCTGCGTCAATCCCAGTGCGTTCAATCCTTCATATGCTTCATAGCTGGTACTTGGGAGACCGGTCAACTGAGCATTTGGCGTTGCAGGTACGGTATCGCCACCAAACGCAGGCGATGAAGGCAGAGACTGTTGGCAACGATGACAGATCCGCGCAGCAGGCGCAGGAGCAGAAGGGGCCTGAGGTTGCGCAGTTGGTGTGGGATCCGTCTGAATCGCTGCTTCCGAATAGACGGTAGTACGTTCGGAGTGGCACGACTTTGAGTGTACACTACTCCGCCCATTGCTAGAACCGGGACTAGCAATTAGTCTGATTCTGTCACTTGACCGGTCTGGAGTTGGAATGCGCGCAGAGACCGATGCCGGTGGAGAGCTTGAAGCGATCGCCTGAATTTCATCCCTATTATCGTTCGGGTATGATGGGATGGAATCGGGAGATGAGGGCGCAGTAGCAAATCCTTCGTCTACTACGGAAGAACGGTCAGATGGCAATGGTGAATATGACCCAGAGTTCATGTAGGTAACGTTGGTCTGCGGTGACCAAGAAGGGTTGTCTACCCTCGTACCAGAAGCATTGTCAGGAGAATGAGTATATGCGGAGTACGATGCGATTGACAGCCCAGTTGACCCAACATCTTGCGTGCGTAAAGGGCGAGTAATGGGGGATTTCGAAGCATCAGCACGACGCACTGTATTTGGCCGAGAAGAGGAAGCTCCCAAAGAAGGCTGAGAGGAACTGGAAAAATGTTTGTAAGTCACCTCAGTCATAGGAGAGGAACCAATATGGGGTATTCCTGCTTCAGGGGAGGACTGAGGAGACTTTTTCCTGCGGTGCTTCGAACGCCGGGATTTCGTCGAAGATCTAGCTGCACTCTCTGGCGAACTTCCTGACCCCGAGTTCGCCGACGAAGACGACTTAACGTGCAGATTATATCTTATAGGAAGTGACCCCCAAGTGACTGAAGGAGATCCACTCGACGATATATGCCTGCTAGAAAGCGAGGGCTCTATTTGTGTCACTGCAGTCGGAGGGGACGAGCGAATTGATCGCGACCTTGACATCGAGCTGCTCCCTTCGTTACTCTCACGACTGCGTGTGGTGGTGAGGGGACCGGAGACTGTCCCTTCACCACCATGTCGCCTCCTCTCAGAGGAAACTGACAGATTGTCCATTGCAGTCTGCACTGTTCCCACTGTAGGAGGCGAACCCGCCCCATCCGAGGTAGAACTTTGTGCTATGCTTTGTAGTTGCTTTGCTTGAGACCGGTCAGGATATATTGTGACCAGCGTCGAATGACTCGCGGGTATGACTGTATGACTGCTATGTTGTGAAGACGAGCTAGAAGTGCTCGAACTTGAGGGGCTGGGCGCAAGAGGTGGTGGAACTGTATATCGAGGATTGTTCAAGTCACCGTTCGGCCCTGGGTCTTCAACCGTTACCACTTTCACGCGTTGAGCTATTAGTGCATCGCGGTATGCTTTTCTAGCTTCCAACATCGTCGAGTATCCCTTAAACACTGAGCGGGGAACGCCCACCACTTTCTCGGCCGTTTCTTCCCTATGTCACCAGTCAGTGAAGATGAAAGAAAGGCAAATTCTTAGTTTCCCAAAACAATAGAAGACAACTTTGAAGTCACATCGGGACGCGTCTACCATCACATCATATCACAGTGACTGGAAGAAAACCAACTCACCAGTTGTCATACACGCCCGGGACAGTCCCAACAGTCACAACGTATGCGGCCTTTCGTCCGCCCATGCCAAAAGGTTCTAAAGGGGTAGATATGACTCGTTCTAAAGCCCAATCACTAGGAACAGCTAGATGAAAAGTGGGTGCAACAACGAGACAATTAGACAGCAGCGCCCTTATAAAGGTGAGTCGATAAGTCGGCTCCGCAGTGCATGCGTAGAGATCAAACCATATACAAGGCAAAGACGAAGCCAGCGAAGCTCAGCCAACTGCGTGTTTTGAAAACAGCATAATAAGCATCAGATGTTGTAAGAAGGTTCGAAAGCGGCATGACGAAACCCACTTTCTCACCGTACGCGCTCACAGCTCGAACACAGTTCAGCGTCGATAAAGACGGCTCGCGAAGCAGAGTTCAAGTTATTCAAAGGCATGACAAGGCGCAGCGCGGTGGTCAAAGAAGCTTTCCAACAT
Source organism: Somion occarium (assembly GCA_964035595.1). Classification (NCBI taxonomy): domain Eukaryota; kingdom Fungi; phylum Basidiomycota; class Agaricomycetes; order Polyporales; family Cerrenaceae; genus Somion; species Somion occarium. The sequence continues at coordinate 1,659,476 of OZ037947.1, forward strand.
ATACGTACCTGTCCTTGGATTCGAAGAATTTTCATATCGGCTATAATCGTGCCTCTACTTCGGGATATAACTACCTCAAACAGACAGGTATGAGTCCAGCCAAAGATAAAGATGGATACGGAGAGGAAGAATTAGAGCGAGCATATGACAGCGAACAATGCAAAGGCAAATCTGATGGTGGGTTCCGCCATAAATAATGAGAAATGGCTACACGGCAATATATCCTCCCCTATTCGCTGTACGTCGCGGTCGGACGGCAGAGCAAAGATGGGAAACAACGTCTCGAAGCATGTAGGGCACCTCTCTCCAGAAATCGCGGTGTCTAGAGCACATGCGAATTATAAGGTCAGTGCATCACTCATTATTGAAGAGAACCAGGCCACGTACGGTATTAGGTCTGCACCTGTCGCGCCGTAGGTCGAATAATTGTAGTATGCACCGAGTGCAAAATATGCAACGAATGCAATGAGTAGCCTTGACTGCTGTTAAGCATCAACTTGCCATAAGGAATGGATCCAACTTACAAAAGGAAGAAATATCCAATTCCAGACCCAACCGTCTCTTCTTCCTTCTCATCGCCACCCTTCTCGTCACCGCCTGACGGTTCCTTATCGTTTGGTGAACCCGAAAATCCACAGCCGGCAGGTGCGCTCCACTCTACTAGTACATTCTTGCCGTCGTAAGAAGAGAACTGGGGATCCGATGTTTCTGTCGCACACAGAAGCTTTAGAGTGAAGGACTGCGGGACGGGTTCGGGTGAGGTTGAAGTAGGATACGATGGTCCCTTAATCGTAAGCTGTAGACCCTTCGGTGCTAAGATTGCGAATACATAATCAGATGAATTATGAAGGAGATAAATGCACGAAGCCTACATGATAGTGCTGAAGTTTCGACAGCACTGGCAGCTGCATTCGCCAGAGGTACAACGGAAGTTATGCGTCCTCCATCTTGTCCTTTCAGATTAGTTTTCGTCAGACACGCCCTGATTCCCGACGGACACTGGCCGGAGCACAAGTCTCAGAATGCACATCCTACAGCCGCCGTCATTACAGACTAGAGAAGCAACTTACCTGGTCCTCAGATGCTACGCCATCCTGCTGCTTTAAGTCTTCGCACAGGTTAAACCGCACTGCATCTTTATATTTCGTTGGAGGAGACTCTCTCTCCCGTGAAACGATGTGTTCCCCTCCTATTGAGTGCAAGTCATATTTGAGCTCTCCAACATTGACATAGCAGTCGAATGGCTTCTCATTGTCTTGTGCCAGCACTAATGTGACGACAGACGACAGGAGGAGAGCCAGAGAGGAGACACTAAGAGGCGTCCGTAGGATCATGGTGAAAGGAGGGAGAAGGAAAGCAAGAGAACTGCGAAAATGGCCGTCCGCTGTGATTGTTGCCCTCGCTGCAGCAGACACTAGCAAAGTGCCTACCGCGCGTCGAGCGCTCATGATGTACAGCAGGACCCCGAGCGGAAGCATTCCAAAATGGGTGCTTACATAAGACACGCGAGGTAGTTTTGGCCCTCGGACACTGCAAATGATTACGCGTTCGCGACGCGTCACTTCAGCCACAATTACAGCAACCACAATTGGTGTCCGACTCGCGTTAATCGCCTCCTCGATTTTTTCCGATAGACCACTACTACCACCACCAAGAACCTGTTGAACGTTCAAGTCAGAGTGACTTTTCGCAATGGCTTCGATACAAAGCCTCATCCCATATATTTACCATGAGAAGCAGCAGGAGGGGTCGATGCTCTGTGCTCAACATGCTCTCAATTCACTTCTGCGTATGTACATCACTTTTGTCCATACTGAATTTATTCTGATGATCTTGGATACAGAGGGAAACTATGTCGGTCCTCTATCCTTGTCTTCTAAAGTTGACAATTGACAATGTCATTAAATATAGTTCTCAGCTCCTGATCTCTCTGAGATCGCAAGGTCCCTCGACGCAATGGAAGAAGGTGTCAGGGACGAGAGCACAGCCGACTCAAGTACGAATATGGATGATACTGGTATGGATGTCCCCTGTATTCCTGCGTAGCTTGCTCAACATTAATGTAATCATAGGATTCTTCTCCGTCCAAGTTTTGGAGAAAGCTTTGCAGGTCTGGGGCTTGACGTGAGCATCTATACCTTAGCTCTACCATTCACAGGTCTGAAACCGCCATGCCTAGGCTTGTGCGATGGAGAAGCGAGGAGATGAAGCCTTATCAAGATCATCCCCAGTACGTCCATGCAAAGCTACGGGCTATTTAGCGGCCCGTATACTCATATACCACACAGTACACAAATGGCATTTATCCTGAACTGCAGCCAGCATTGGTACACTCTACGTCGCTTCGGTAGAGTTTTACCAGATCCCGCCGCGGACCCAGGTGAAGGCCAGTGGTTCAACCTGAACTCGTCCCTTCCCGAACCAGAATGGGTCAGCAAACTCTACTTAGGAATGGTCCTTCATCAAGCCGAGGCAGAAGGCTACTCCGTCTTCGCAGTTATCCAAATTGATCCAAGCGCACCATTAGCACTACCACGGACTGAAGCAGACGAATTGGCAATGTCGATACCCGATTCTGCAACAGGCCCTTTTTCTGGACCGTCCGCTTCGACTGTTCCTGGTATGGAAGCTTTCGAAGGGTTAGAAGATGAAGACATGGAGCTACAAGCGGCGCTACAGGCTTCTCTCATGGGTGGTGACGACATTCCATACCCTCTTTCATCACGCTTCACGCAACCCTCTTCACTGACCCCACCTCCACCTCCAATACCACAACCACAGCCTGCACCTTCCCGCTCATTTAGCATCCCTATCAGGTCATCGACTTCCGAGAGTAGCAGCCGTGTACGTACACCAATACGACGACCCCGCTATGGTTTCAACATCTTCGGAGAACCCGATGAAGAACTTGACGAGGATGATGATGATGATATAGTGATGCCTCCACCACCCGCCCCAGTATCAATACCTATACAAGAAAGAGCACCAGAACCGATGGACGCAATCGAAGCTAGCAGGAGACGAAACCAAGCTCTTATGGAAGCGTTTACACGTCAGCAACAACATGCGATGCGAGAGACGTACGAAGAGGAGCAAGCACGGATAGATGCGGGCTTGCCTGCTCGTCGAAGGACAAGACAAGAGGAGGAAGATGAGGAACTTAGACGTGCCATTGAAGAGAGCCGAGCCTTGCATGCAGCTCAGAGCAAGACTGTGGATGATGAAGGTGAGGACATGGACGATGGTGATTACGTCCCCTCACCCCGTCGTACCCCTCCTGCGCCTGCTGCTGCTGCGACTTATCAAACACACCGCGTTTACGATGATGACGACGCGGAATTGCAAGCTGCCTTGAAAGCATCTTTGGAGACTGTTCCAGAGGGATTCAGGATACCAAGTACGCCTCCACCTCCACAGCCACGACCACCTTCACTTGCGCCGGCTGCTACTTTGTCCGCACCTCCTGCGGCAACGACGAAGGTAGAGTCAGCGGCAGAAGCTGATACCGAGACGGAGTCCGAGGCTGATACAAGTTCTATCGCGGAGGCGGAAGAGGTCTTGGACGTGGACGAGATGAGGAGAAGACGACTGGCGAGATTTGGAGGGTCATGAGAAAGGACGTTCACGTTCTATTCTTACTTACTCGTCCTTGTTATGACTTCGATAGTGCAATGTACCAACATTTCATCGTATACGCTCATACATCATCCATAGACCAAAGTTCGTGACAAATAACTTACTTTTCATCATGCTCTACATTGTACTGATACATCAAGTTGACCTGTGCTATATCGTAAAGATATTAATCCAATGTGGCACGACAACAAACACTTCAAGAGAAGAACGGAGAGGCTTCGAAACTGATACGACACAGTAAGAAGTAGTAGTAGTAAGATACCAAAACCAAGAACACAGATCTAGAACCAACCTCACATCCATAATTACTCGAATAAAGATAATATGCCTTCATAAGATAATGATTGCAATTGACAGAAGGAGGAAAAAACGATTCTGGAACTAGGCACAAGGGTCCATATAGTCAATGGCTTTCCGCAGCCTCAGCAGAAACGATAGCTATCTCGCGTTCCAACCAATTCAACACCACATACGCCTCCTTCAAAACCGCATTCGCATTGGCATTAGCCACTTGCGCCAACTCTTCACGCAACATCGCGAGAATCCTCTGGCCCACTGCGATAGTGCATTCCTCCGCCCTACTGAACCCAGAGATGCACCCAGCCCTGTACACGGCTTCTGTCAAACCGAGCATGGAGGCAACAGTCCGCTCAGTCAATTGAGTTCCCTCAGCGCTGAGCAATGCTGGGGCTGGCGATAGAACGGGAAAGACGTAGGTCCGAAGGAGGATAGGTAAAGCAACGAGGGTTGGACAGTCAACAGTGACGACTTCCAAATCCCTTGCCAACTCGTTCGGGTCAGCGACCACCTTGGACTTGAGCCTAGCTTGGACAGAGTCCAACAACGCAGCCAGAGAACTGAGAGCGTCGAATGCGTCCATGACTGCCTCGAATGCGAGCCTGTTGCTCTCAGAGGGCTTCGGAAGGGACCACATGAGGTCATACAAAGTTCTTGCATCACCTGCTGCGGTCGAGCCCTTGTAGCTCTGCAGAGACGGAGGTGAAGGTGGCCGAGAAGGCGGCAACTTGAGGGTGAATCTGCTCGCAGGAGGCGTGGTGGGAGGTGTCTCGCTTGAACCACGACGCTTTCGGTCCTTGACCTTGAGCGTCACACTAGCAGCTGTAAGGGCAGGTGAGGTGGGCGGAGATGGCGTAGGATTAGGTCGATTGGAGAGTGCGACCAGGCCTCTCCATATAAGCGAGAGAAGGAGAGAAGTGAGCATGCTCTCGCTGATGGATGACGTAGCGTAACGAGCAACGGCACGAGAATAGATGGGAACCATGCTTTGCATGAAAACAATGGATGGGTGCACCAAGGTCTTGGTAGCACCAGCGGATTTGGCAGCCACACCGGCATTGGAGGGAAGTGTCATGGCATTGTTGGCTTTCTCGAGAGCCTCGACGTGTGGCATAGGTTCATTCCTAATTGCGTTCATAAGCGGTTCAATGACTCGCTTGACGATGGAGACGAGGCCATCTCGGGTGACTCTGAGACCATCCCCTCGCGAATCCGCTTCTTGACCTAACCCGTTTTGATCGAAGACGTCGACCAGCTCACCAGCAAATGTGGCTAGAGCGACCGCATGTAATTGTGTAGGGTTCAAGTTGGGGTTCTGCTGCGTGGGCGCAGCTGGCAACAGAAAAGCGGAAGAGGAAATTAGAGGCAGAAGGTTGGTCGACATGTTATTAACCAGGACGGAGAGGGGACGGCGTAATGTCCGGATGACTGCGCGATGGAGATATGAATCTTCGCATGATGCGTTGAGTTCCCTGAAGGAAATGAAATGATAAGACACAGCACCACGATGATCAATGCGTGTCAACTTACGAAACAATCAGTTCGCCCAATGCCCGTCCACGACCAGCGGGAATCGGCCGCCTGCCGTTGAGCAACTCATTGGCTGGTCCTGGCCCGGTCGGATGGTTTAGTGCTTTTGTGACAGCTTCGCTCAGCTTGAGGTTGAGGACATCCATATAGGAGCCATCTTGGACGACTGTAGCTGCAGACTTGACCAAAGGAGACGCAGTACGCTTGAAGGTAGGGAAAGAGAGCATAGAAGTGAATGAGGGACGGTCAGCGACTGGGGCCGAGTCTTGACGAACGGGTGGAGCAGGGGAAGAAGGTCGGCTGGTGGGCCGGAGGAATGACGGTGTCTTCAAAGCGTACATGGCGATTGATGGGAAAACTTATGGTGACGAATGTCCCGGAAACCCTGGAGAATCAGATGATGTATGGTATATGGCAGAGGAGAGCGACTCCTGAACTGTTGTTTTTCTCTAGTATATGAAGGACCAGCAGCGACCTGGATCCAAGTGCAGTAATGATGATTTATCCCATTCGGATGAGAGAGGTGTTCTGTATAGAATCGGAGTGACCCTAAGGAGGACGGTCTGTGTCAACGAGGAGGAATGCAAGTGGACCGAAGAGAATGTTGTTGAGCTGTTGTGTGGGGCTGCAAGGAGTCAGCATTGGCAGCAAAGTCGGGAATCTTTAAAGAGGGCACACCTAGGTAGCGAGGAGAGTATCATAAGTTGGTAAGAGGGTAAGGCAAGGGTTGTGTCTGCGTGGCAGGCGAGTGAGTGAGCGAAGGAGAGTTCCTTAGGGGACATGCAAAAAAAGTCGTAAATCGATTTATAATAACTGGCTAGAGCCGCCCACCAGTGCCACCGGATTCAACCAATCCCTTCCCACGCATCTCTACAGTACCGATCCCCAAAGCTCTCCGCTTTCTCCGCTTCCCGTAAACCACGCTTTCCTCTTGGTGAGGTCCTCAAAGGTCCTCAATCAGCTCCAGCCTCGAGGTCGTTTTGACTCGAGGCAGGTGCACGGACGGCACTATCCTCCGACCGGTTCGAGTCAGGCTCACAGTAAGTACTGTGCTTGGCCCCGACGCCTCCGCAGCTCAACTGCCTAATCGGAGACAGCTGGAGGATAGGATCACTTCATGGGACTAATGCTCCACATGTGTGCCACTGTGCAAGCAATGCTTGTTGTGTTCGTATCAAGCAACCATCTGTCCATGTCCCGGCTTGTATGAAATGTGGACGGTGTTCATTGTGATATCCTCAACCTTCTTTGTTGCCTGTGGGAGATCGATCGACTAAGAAACCGGTCAAGCAAGGCAACTGTGTGCCCCTTTATTAACTCCTTTATTAACTCCTTTGTTCCCCGTGGCCGTCACAGGTGCTACCGAGATTTTGACCACATACTGTACTTGGCACCCTCTGCATGCGCGTGCTTTAGTAATCTCATTCAGGTGACCAAAGGCGAGGTTTCCGGGGACAAGAGCATTATTGTCAGACTTTCCGCTGTCGCCGTCGACTCTACAATCCACGGAAGGGGAAGATCTCAATGTACGAATCAGCCAATTACAACCTTCCTACCTTCCGTGCCAACCTTTACCCAACTGCGCTCTACCCAACTGCGGATGCAGGGACAGCGCCGCAAATGAAAATCATGTCAAGTCTCTGACTCACGCCAAGCCTGCTGTGCATCATCTATGAGATGGCGTTGAACCATCTGTAAAGGGTCATACAAGATGCTATGACTGTTACCATTATATCTATCTAGGGAGATGCTTTCAGCCAGCACCTCGGACCTCAGGCTTGAGATGCTACCGCGGGCTTCCTCGCCGTTCATACAGATATCTCGTCTCCCGGGTCTTTATCTTTTCGATGCACGTTCGATTCCTGCCCTGACAGGCGATGATCAATCTCAGTGCCTTGTAGCCAACTTGCACGGCGGACGGACACGGCCTGTTCAGGAGATGTGAGCGATCGATATCCTGGTATGCGTTAGCAGATCTTTCGAGATTTTTCGCAATCATCGAATGCTTTTTATAGATATGTCAGGTCCACAGAGGTTGTCACGTCTGTCCGAAGCTTTGGCATTAGAATCGAGTCGAGGGACCTTCTTAACTCCCTCGGCGGAGTCTCTTTGTCAAGGGACGTACACTCTAGGACATCTTTACCTGCAAATCCTCCTCCGAAGAGCTAGGCGGGATTTTGGTCGATCTGGGACGGAGGGTTCATCCGCTCATTCTGATGCGAAATGAGCCATTATCTATAACTAGGATCATTCGGCAATACTCATTGAAGAACTTGCAGTGTCGCTGTTCCGAAGAATAATCACATATGCAGAATGACTTAGGAAGACGTCGATTGAGCCGAACGTACGATCTGGACAGATTGTATAGCGACTTACAGGTTCGGGTTGGCAGCAGTCTTACTCACAAAGCTCGGCGCAGGTAAATGGTGGGTAAGGCAACGCACGATCTCTGAAACTCGCGACGCGGGTAACAGTTTGCGTATGTGTGGAATTAGACGAAACTGCATGTTGCATGAAAGTCAGAGCCAATGGGCGCCACGTTGAGAACTCAGTATGAGCCAGTATCCACGTCGAGATTTGCCTTATTTGACGAATGCTTTGTTTTAGTTCCTTCAGCCTCCAGCCACCCCCCCTTGCGTAGATCCATCTGGCGGTATTCATGTCGAGATCAAGTTTACTTCACCTTCTCCGCTGTCTCTACCCGCTCTGACACTGCAGCGAAACGGAGGCACTCATTCACGTGCAGGTGACGCAGGAGACTATTCCTCATGTAGCGACTTCCCTGCCTTGCTCCACGAGTTCTGATGCCGCGCTTTGGCTCGGCTTTTAGGTGAGTTACTCCTGGCTTACCTTGCGCTGGATGAAACATGTGCCTGACACTCACCTGAGCTTGACGGATTCAAAGCAAAATATCCTTGTCTGTGGACATTTCGTCGTCTTTCCCGACAATGAGTGATAGGCCTAAGACACTCCTAGCAATAGAGAAGGTAGTAGTAGGGCACCTGAAGCCTATGGACCACTCGCCGAGTTGATGTACTATTCAGATCTTTGATACTGATCGTCTAGTATCCTCTTCTCCATAGACCATCAATTGGTCTGCACGATGGTGGGAGGGGACAAATCCAGGACGGTCGCAAGGACAATATTAATGGGCTTCAATTGTTACAAGATTCTTGATGTCCACTCTGCGACCGTTTATTTACATTCATATCTCCGTTATTGGCACCTCATTTCTTCAAGCTCATTGGCGATGTCCTCACGCTCAATTATGGAGGACCGTTCCGGAACGACATCTGCGTGCAGGGTCCTAAGCGTCTTGGAGAATCGATAGTTCTCTTGATTCCCGCGCTGGCTCATGCCTATGTGCAGACATGGTCGAGTATCGATAATCATTCCAATATTAATATGGCGATTTTGTGTACGGTTCCTTGACATAGTGCACGCAACCTGAGGCTTGTTCAGTTCCACGCAAGTGGTCATACATATCCGTCGTATTCATATCTATTTGGGCGATTTTTTAATCTTGCTGATCCACGATGATCAGTACTAAAACAGAGTTCAGAACCAATTACCTGTGCGCTCATCGTCACCTCAAGGCCATCGGTGGGAGTAAAAATTCAACGACCATTGTATTCTCGAAATTATGCTAACAGAAATCTGACCCGACTAGCCCTATCTGATTCAGTCCAGGAGCATATAAGTGGCGTTACATGGTCTGTCGCTTTTAGCTCCAGTTATTGCATGTCAAATGGCTACCCCTCTGAACGTCAACCAGCACACCGCCCCACACCAGCAGATTAGCTCCACTCAGGATTTGCTTCGTGCAGCGGCCGAGTTTCGTCAGTGGGTCGAAACCACTGCACCCGGTGCGACAGTATTCTTATGTGGCGGACTTGCTCTCTCGCTGTATGGGAACCCTAGGCAGACTCAGGTAATATTGTTCATTCGTTTCATCCGATGCAGGTGTATTGATCGCCTCGATCCGCAGGATGCAGACTTGGCAATTGATCTTTCCCGGACCCGTAGGGCTAACGGCCGTGCGTTCGACACTAATGCACTGAAGCAAATCGCTGGGGAATCCCCTTTCTTTTCAGTAGGACCTAAAGTATACTGGATCTTAAATGCCAACACACCCTCACAGAAACTCATCCAAGTCGATTTCGTCGATGCGCAGTTGTTTTGGCATCCGTTCAGCTCCACACAGATGATCGGCGGCATTCCAGGCCTGCCCGTCCCCGTCATGAATCTTCCTACGCTGCTCGTCGGAAAGATGAAAAGCGCCCTTGAGCGAAGCCAGACTGATCGGGTAGAACGCATCACAAAGGTGGCAAACGACGTAAATGATTTCCTCTTTGCGTTAGGAAAGTGTACCCAACAGCGACTCATTCTGACCACCCTTCATATCCAACACTTGGGCGCATCCGAGCAGGCTGCGTTCGAGGTGATGAAAGCCTTCTTCCAGTTGAAGGCGTCGTTACAGCAGCCTCGATGGTCGGAGACTACGTTTGCGTCCAACTACCAGTCCCAGTGGGTGCAGCTTATAACGCGCAGTCAGTTGCCCGAGTTATTCAGTACGGCGTGCAATTATTGAGGAGAGGACCAATTGGATACCAAAGTTATTCCATAGTTTGTCCCACATGTTGAGAAACTGAACGATACCCTAGTGTACGATGATAAGAATGGTCATATGAATGTAGTAAATAACGTCGTGGAAGCGTTCGGATAGTAATTGTACACAAATAGCTCTCCACTTCAGACTATGTTTCGTAGAACATTTCATTCATCACGGTTGTCTTTGCCCAGGATAAGATCTTCCCACTCTAATCTGACTTCATTTTGCAGCGATTCGAATGTCTCTGGACTCCAATCTCCGCCAATATACACCTTTTCCCACATCGTTTGCAGAGATTTGGATTCGAAATCATACGGGCCCTCGGGAATGGCGTGAGGCGCCATAAGGTGGAGAAGAAAGGAGTACGTATAAGCAAACCCAACGCGATGAGGCGCTGAGAGCACGTCGAGCAGAAGCCATGCCTTGATAAGACTGGCTGTTGTCAGGACATTCGTTACATGGGTCGTCTTGACGGAAGAGATCGGGTCGACAGCGTTATTGTCGTTCTGAGAGAAATAAAGCTCGTTGTGCAGGGAAAGCCTTATCCGGTCATACTGCAGCGAAGCAGGATTTGCACGAGCCGACGTGAGGGGGATGAGATTGAGGAGAACATCGTTAGGACACAAGAAGAGTAGGACGTTTCTTCCGTACTCCTGTGGCACACAGAAATGGATGGGTAAGGAGAGCAGCGATTCCGGATTGGACAAATGTTCAAAGCTTTCGCACGAACAAACAGGTAGCCCGGCCATGGCGATCGCATCTATCGCTTTCTGGATGCCCTCCGTGGGCACTACAAACCCACAAATCTGTGAATTGTGGCGTCAGAATGTGTAAGAGATCATGTCTGGGAAGGGAAGGGACAAACGTTAGGGATGTGAGGGTTTCCACGCCAGGCATTGAGGAGATCACCCCACACAAAGTTTGGGATGCCAGCCTCATCAAGGACTTTGGAAACTGCAGCAGTGAAACAAACCGGCCAAGGGTGCTCTAATGGGGAGAGATGAATAGATTTACGCCCCTCATGAGACAATTCCGAGAGGACCTGAGCTACGTTGAAGGCATTAAAATGAGAAGTGTGTAGTACACCGGGAGGTGAGACTGAAATCATGGCAACTGGCTAAAATATAGCTACTGTACTTCGATGTGTGAGGATCTACAGTATATAACTTTGTGGGTGGAGGAGCTAAGTGATATACTGATCACGTAAGCTCATGCAAGTTCAACATGATTTAGGTTATATATAGCATAACGCGATCGCGTGAAACCAAGACTGATCAATATGATTGACAACGTTCAATATTGAACATTCAATATTCAGCGTTCGACTGTGACCCACAACATGCAGGTACAAATTCTCAGCGACCTCCATCTCGAGATCGAAAGACAAGGCGGTGCTCCTGGTCGCGAGTTTTATCACTACGACATTCCGGTTCGCGCAGAGCACCTAGCCTTACTTGGCGACATCGGATGGACGGTTGATGAACGACTTTTCCAATGGCTTAGGGATCAATTGAAACTGTTCAAGACCGTTTATTTCGTGTCTGGAAATCATGGTGCGTTTTTGAAGTAAAAGTAGACACAATAGCTAAGGAAACATTAGAACCGTACCGATCATCAGTCGTTCGTCTTTTCTCTATCTCAATCGTGATGGTATACACTCATCTGCATACGCTCGTGCACTATTCAGAATGAATCCACTTCGATGCTGGAAGCCTTTGTCAACGATGTTAATTCTGATCCGACCCTCGGAAAGTTCATTTATCTGAATCGCACCCGCCACGATGTCTCTCCAAAGTTGACGATCCTAGGATGCACCCTGTGGTCTGCTTTGAACCCAGACGATCTAGATATCCTCTCATGGTCATTGACCGACTTTCGGCGAATTGAATCCTTCAACCCTGACAAATATGTCGCCCTCCACCAAGCCGACCTCGAGTGGCTTAACGCAACTGTTTCTGCCATTGTAAGGAATGAACCTCAGAGGGAGATAGTCGTGTTTACCCATCATGCTCCTACGCTGGATGGAACCGGTGACCCCAAATTTAACCACCAGCCTACCAACTCGGCATTCGCGACAGAACTGACCAGTGAAATATGTTGGACTAGTGGGAAAGTTTCTCTATGGGCTTTTGGCCATACTCACTGGTGTTGCGATTTTATGAGGGGTGGCGTTAGGGTATATAGCAACCAGCGGGGATATGGAGAGGGGAAAGGAGGATATAGTGCGGATAAAATAATTGATTTGTGAGCAAATAGATATCTCTCGAGACATCTAGTCGTTCTGTCAGTAGTTTCCATGCAACTTCCAAGTAAAAACAACCTACCAGATGTGCTGAGCCGTGTAAACTGAACTGACAGTATCTTTATCTTCATGCTAGGGCACGAGCCATAGATACAGATTCATTTCTGTGAAACTACACCATTTCAGCTATGTAGCTCTTTCTCAAGGCAGAGACAACATAAACAACCATTGCAAAAAGAAATAATAATTCAAGACTCCCTAGGCACAATGACCATTGCCTCAGAAAAAAATTTTGATATATTCATTCTTCCTAGCGAAGGCAACAGTTCTTCTGTCTCCAACTCATTTCGATGAATGCGTTTGTCCGACATGGATGGACCATATTATGATATTTGCCTCATCTATCGCATTAAACCAATGCTCAATCGACGGTGTAGAGGGCAGGGCCAGCGACGATGTGGGGTTCGATTTGGGAAAGGTTATAAGGTGTGACGAAGAGATCAGCATCAGTAACGAGCAAGAAGCTACAAAAGAACAGTCAGAATCACTTTGAAAATGACGAGACCAAAGGGACGAACATTGTGCCGTTGATAACAGGAAAATCGGTGTCATTACGAACATCCTGGAAAATAGTGGCACCTCCAGGCTGAGTGGTCAAAGCGGTGTTATTGCTGACATTGGTCAAAGGGCTGTAGGTGATGTTCAATTGAGAAATCCATGCGGCAAACTGTTCAAAAAAAGTTAATGTATCATCAATATACGGAATGAATGATTAATGACCATGGGTTCTCCAGCTGCGCTCGAGGTGTTATACGTCGAGTTGGGACCAACTTGCAGTCCGGGGCTCTCCCAGGTGAGGTTAAGAGTCTGATTGGTCTCCGAGAGCGAAGGACGAACGGTCGAGATCGCAGGACGGCCAGCTGTACCGTTGGCAAAGGTTGTCGCTGAAGTTGCGTTCTAATGCCAGTGTTAGATCCGGATCAAATCCTTATCGAATGCTAGAGTGCTTACGCTTGTCACGTTCAAGCCGGGGAAGATCTGCCATCCCACGCGTGGGTTTGTTGAGGGACATTCGGTAAGGAAAGGCGCTTGAAGAGTCCAAGCCATACTCTGAGTGATCGCAGGTATGAACCAGAACTAAAATGCATTTGCATAAGGCGCGTACATGTTGAATACCATGAGTGAACTTACCGTCATAGGGAACAATCCTTCAAATTGTCGAAAGACCATTTGCTGGCGTGACTCAGTTGCAATAGCTTGACCCAGGATATCACCAGCAGCGCGAGAATCCAGATGCTGGAGGAATCCGAATACACCTGATTCGCCTACACGGGTGACCTTCCTACTGAGATCAACAAATTCCGAGACATTACTGAAAGGAAATGAGTAGTTGCAAGGCTGGGACGCGTTAGCTGTAAGGAGCTCCTCAGTGAACATATAAACGTGTGATAGATTGAGACATACGACCGAGAATGTTCGTAAGGAGTTGAGCATGACCAACTTCCTGGTCGGCCATAAATTGGAGGAGGGCCTGATCATCGGTAGTGAGTCCAGCATCCGAATAATTTAGTGGTGCGAAGGCATTGATGCCCGCACGGAATAGAGAAAGCTCCAGCCATTCTTGTTGCAGAGCAAGGTTCTGAAAGCAGGGAAATCAGCAGGTAAGTTTCAGCATGATTTCTAAACCATATACGAGAGACTGGAAATCAAAATCACTCAGTGGGACATAATCGGCTGTCCTATTCAGACCTACACCACCAGCAGGTGCGGCATGCGCGACGCTGGCAATAGCGAGAGCTGCGAGTAAAGCGTTGAGCAACATCCTTAGTTAATAGGTTCGCGCGAGAGAGGAGGAAACATTGTTTCTTTGCACCCGCAGAGATTTTATATCGCGGGTGAAAGGCAGCATTGATGCAGATCTCAGGCTAGGATGACGATGAATGATGGAGCAACCCCCTATAATGTGGAGAGAACAAAGTCTCATCCGATGCTGTGTTAACGCTTTTGGTATGAGTCTCGAGACCAGATGGTATAGACAGCCCGAGACAACCGAGCGGAACTTCAAAGCAAGTTACGGCTCTATAGCGACTCATTTCGAGACCGTGTAAGCAGATTGGTATCGTATACAGAGGTAGACAGAACGTGGTACAGTACAGATGATTATGTCGCTTGTACTTCTACAAAACATTGAGAACTAAAGAATCTAAAATAGCGACAACTCTCTAGTAACTTAAGCATAAAACTTCGTAGCAGGCATTGGACGACCTCTAGAAGAGCGTGGCTCATCGTCTTTGTCTGGTGTACCTTCGTCGGAGGCCAATGCACGCTGGACGCGCCATTGCAGTAGGTCAGCATATTGCCTCATGTGCTGGACAAGCGTGCGCAGCTCCTTCCTGGTAGGCTTCCCAATGCGTTGGCTCTCATCGTCCTCGTCCTCTTCATCACTATTGTCTGTTTCCGAGGAAAGTTCAGAGAGAGGTGAAGGCTCGCGGCTGACACTGGCGACAGAATTCGCTGTCGTACTGCGACTGACGGTGCTCTTGCGAGAAACAGTGAGTTTGGAAGGATAACTTTGAGCAGAGCCATCGCCCAAGGCATTCTTCACCTCGAGCCATGCCGCCAGCTTGTGGATCTCCATAGGGTCCCAAAAGCCCCACCATCGTTCGCTGTCATCATCCATCAAGACATCTCCGTCTTCTCCTTTCGCTTCTTCAGCACCTTCTGGCTTGCGGCCCCAGACAGCGAGGAACCAAGACCAACGCTGCATGTCCTTTCTGTCCTCTATCGTGACACCGCCTTTCTTTCGGCCGAACTTCACTTTGACCACTTTTCCTTTGATAAGTTGAATCGCAGCGTCCGTCTCGGCCATTCCAGGGGAAAGCGCATAATATATGCGTCCTTCGCTGTCTCGACCAAGTGGACCGTATCGAGGAGCGAAACGATGAGAAGCAAGAACAGAAGCAAGCTCAAGGTCGTGGAGTCGCTGCTTATGCCGTTCGCGATTGGCCTTTAGGTCAGCCTTGACTTTCTTCGTATCTTTGACCTCCTTCCAGAGCGCGTTCTCCTTCGAAATAGCGTCCTTAGCATCTCTCACCAGGTCCTTCTCTTCCGCCACGCCGCTGTCGATCTCTTCGCGGATTATCGGAGACTGTATAGCAAGGTCGACCAGTTCGACAAGAACGGGAACTAATTGTGCGGAACACGCGACGTAGACAGTGGTCTCGACGCCCTTGCCTTGGATGCCGCTGCGGGTGTTGTGGTAGACGGTGGATGGCGGAGGAGGTAGTGGGTCAGGGAGATCGAAACGAAAGGGACTACCAATAACATTAGTTTGAGAGCGAAGCGTCTCAAGAGCAGACCACATCTTATTCAGGCTGCCCCCCGCAGCCCGGATACTCTTGGCAGCTTCCTTGATATGGCCAACCTGCTTGGTAGCGTTCGAAACTGATGCAAAATCAAGGATGACGTCTAGAAGACCAGCAAGAATGCTCTTCATGCACGGTTCGCCCATCCAGCCTGCGACATCCTCGTCGTCACCTTCGGCTGTTGAACTTAAACTCTGGCCAATGAGCTCCTCAAGCTCATCGAGGTGCGTTTTTGAGACTTGTAAGGAAAGGGCGAAGCGTAAGATAAATTCACGGACAGCGATACGGTCTTCAACTTGAGCGAGTTGGAGAGGGACTTCCAGACGAGTCCACAGGGGTCTTGGCAGAGGCTTTGGCTTTGGAACAACCTTTGGTTTGGGAGCGGGAATCGGTTTTGCTGTTGGTTTTGCCTTAGTGGCAATTTTACCTGTCGTCTTGGCAGAAGACTTAGAGGTGGAAGCCTTGGGTACGACTTTCTCCTTAGTGACCTTCGGCTTAGACTTAGCCTTAGCTTTATTGTCTACAGCAGGTTTCTCGTCGGTAGACTTAGTTTTCAGTTTCCTATGAACAATAAGAGGTCAGCAAAACTGGAGTTAGAGAACACAAGGGACAGCATACCCAAGAGGAGGAAGCCCTGCAATCTTACGACACACTCTGCAATTACATTCACCTTCGCATCTAGGACACCTTTCAAAAACAATCACATTAGCACTCAATGCACATGCAGGAGCATCAACGAATAGCATGTACGTACTCCCAGTAATAACCAGCATCGGAAACGTGTTGATCCTTCTTGGCCTTCGAAAGGGAAGCGCCATTGAAGGATTTCTTCTCTTCGAAATTCTGTTGGTACCGATTGTTCAGACAGGCGGAGCAATACCTCAGCTTGCACCGGTGATTCGGTGTATTGACTGAGTTGTCCTTCTTGGTGCATCGTATAATAACTGAGGCGACGGTAAGTAAATACACAAGTGAGATGGTTCAGCACGCGATATACACTCACGAGATATATCACGCTTCTTATTACATTGATGGCAATAGCAGTAGCCATTTGGATACTCCTCGGAAGTGAGCACAGAGGGTTCAGAGACCTTGGCCTTCTTGGGTGGCGCAGAATCCGCCTTTTGTTCAGGAAGCTTGGGTTGGCTACCTGTAGCAGAAGTTTTGACCTTCTTCGTTGGTGGTGGTTTAGAGGTTATGACAACCTCAGGACGCTCGTTATTAAGTGAAAGCTTGCGTTTATGGGAGTTTGAGCTAAGGCTGCTCATGGTTGTCAACGAGGTAGAATCGCTGTTTGTGCGCGACGGTCGGAGAGGCGTGTTCTCCTTGAGGCTAGATGCACTCGGGGTGCCAAGTGAGGAACCAGAGGGTTCGTTTCTAGATGGAGGACGTGTATCCTTGTAAGGGGAATCTGGGACAGAAACATACATTTGAGACCTTCTGCGGGCCAGGCCAACGGGTCTGGGTACGGGAGTGGACATGGTCGTGGTTATGGACTAACCCCGAGTCGCGTCCCGTTTCCATTTAAGACGCGTCTCGCACGTGACCCGTCCCGGAAGATGCCGGTTCAAATGGCCACCGGAATTTTCTATCCCCTGCACTCGCTGACTTGACCTGGCACCTCCTCTAAGCTGCTCATCGTCGGACACGACCCGCTCGATATCCTCATTCTCTTCTTGCTGCCATGGCCCATGCTGATCATACCCGAGACCCCTGGCAAGCATGATTCTGATTCTACGGCTACTGTCTTGAGTAATGACGTTGCTTTCCAGCCCATGGGTTATTCTTTCAGACTTCGGGAGTGCATTTGCTATGGGTGCCGTTGGTGGTACCATTTGGCATGGTATCAAGGGCGCACGTAATTCACCAAGAGTGAGTATTATCCATATTCAACTTTGATATCCGACGGGTTGATATTGATTATGCGTAGGGCGATCGCCTCGTTGGTGCAATGTCAGTGATCAAAGCAAGAGCCCCTGTTACTGGTGGAAACTTCGGTGTTTGGGGAGGCATGTTCTCAACATTTGACTGTGCGGTGAAGGGCTGGCGACAAAAAGAGGACATGTGGAATGCTATCATTTCTGGTTTCCTCACTGGTGGATGCTTGGCTGCTCGAAGTGAGTTCTTTCATCCCTTTCGTCCCACCATTGTGCTGTTTTCCGCTCTCCTGATATGAAAACATGGTATGTTGTGGTAGGTGCTGACATCATTTATAGGTGGACCCAGATCGGCACTAGGATCAGCTGTTGCTTGCGGTATTCTGCTGAGTGTATTCGAAGGCGTCGGTGTCCTCATTTCTCGTGTATTCAACGACAGCACAAGA
Source organism: Somion occarium (assembly GCA_964035595.1). Classification (NCBI taxonomy): domain Eukaryota; kingdom Fungi; phylum Basidiomycota; class Agaricomycetes; order Polyporales; family Cerrenaceae; genus Somion; species Somion occarium. The sequence continues at coordinate 1,677,481 of OZ037947.1, forward strand.
CCTCAGCTACCGCCATGTGCGCCTTGTTCATTTTGTTTAGTCATTGCTAAGCTGACGGCATTCCGCAGTACCGGAAAATATTCAACCACAGGGACATCCTGCATAACCTATAGCGATCTCTTCCGGATTCTAGATGTATTCTTCGCTCTGCACCATGGCACTCTAATCTCTACTCATTCGTTGTACGTGTTGCTTTACACCTTAATCTTATGCTTCATACCATGCAAGTCGGACTGCCCGGTTACAGAATGCAAGGTAATGTTTTGTCCGCGAACTGACATCTTTCACAAGTTATTAAACAAACCCGTCATGCACGTGGAAAAATATGACATGCAAAGGTACCACTGCCATTCGATGTTGGTTCTCGGAAAACCTTGTCTTCAGGGTTGCTTTTGCACGGATCTGTAGGCTGCACTCTGTTTCGGGTTCTCGATATGGGATGCCTGTGGTACGGCCTATCACAATTACGCTGGTCGATTTGTTCTACACAATGCTCGCGTCGGTCAGACTAGACCGTTATCTTGGCTCGCGCTGACGCTCAACCGACCGGTTTGGAGATCAGCTTTTCAACGACATTGAGAGCACGTTTTTACATTCACTGGTAGTATAAAATTATGCATTTGCAATTCAGCTTCTTCGCCCCCCAATGCTATACAGATCTTCATGATAAATGTCTCTTCATACTTAGCGTTATAGGTCATTCGTCACTTTGGATACATTCAGCAGTCGATTAACAACCCGCAGGAACGGTGGCATCGTCTTGATGATTGGCGGCGTTCACACCCAAACCCCGACTCGCAAATGCTCGCCAGAGTGTGCATGAGTTAGCGCCTCCGAAACGGTTGACGTCGGCTTGGATCCAGGCGTCTCGGGCAGTCAAGACTAATCGAAAACAGCGTCATTAGTGATCTAAGCTCGGCGATAAAAGCCGTGCACTTACATGTGGGGTTGCAGGGTTGTAAGGGGAGGGCGTCGAGGAAGAGGTGAAGGAAAACAGTGTTGCCGCCGGTGGTACTATAAATGGATAACACTTCAGAAAGTTGAGCGGGAAAAACAGTGATACATCCTCACGTAGGGTCGGTATGGGCGGTCGCTGAGAAACCGTGCGCGCCAACAAGACCAGCGTAGACGTTGTGCAAAATATTAGCCCAGACTTCCCCGATATCTGTATTGCGGAATCAGCCATTGCCTTCTCAGGACAGCGCATGATAGATGATGCTTACCGTGAACCTCTCCGAGGGTCTGTAGACTTGAGTATCTTAGTGGGTTCGTAGTACTGACCTGAAGTTAACGACTGGTCCAGTTCTGTGAATGCTATGTACTTACGCGGAGGTAGAGTAAGGATGGGACCGGATACCAGCGGAATCATTGATGACATATTGACCGAGAATATAATCCGGAATGGTAGCATCCTTGTGCTCAGTCCATCTACAAACTGTCAGCACCAACACTTCGTGCCATGATAAACATATACACATACTCGGCAAAAGCATCGGACCAGCCTTCGCCCATACCGCCTGCTTCAGTTGTCTGAAGACACCTTCCAGTTCCGCCGCCAGTCATGCGGTTAGTGATACCGTGGGTATTCTATACAGTTAGAGTTAGGAAGAACTGTCTTTAGTGGATTTGATTGCCACACGGACCTCATGAGAGATAATATCGTTCTCAAGCGCACCATCGCGTTGGGGGTTTGTCAAATCCCACAAGAACATACGCATACGACCAGATTGACCGCTGGGAACGCGTCACATGTGAGTTGATGCCTACAGCGTCATGATTTCTGTTCAAACATATACATACTCAGGTGGGGTAGCGAAATCAGCGTTGTCGATGCCCGCAGAGTCTTGTACGGATACGGTCACACGATCGTTGCCACTACCACCGTGGCCGAAGTTGTTGTTCTGGAAGTTGAACGCTACGATAATTTAACGCATACGAAACGCGGGAACATCAAGTGTACTCACCAGCTTCAGTGAATCCGTACCTGTAGGAAATATCATGAATAGTGTTGACAATGTAGAATGCGTTAGTTCGGGCAGCATCAAGGTTGGCCTGAACGGTTGGCGCTTGGCTAGGGTTCTGGGTGAAGATGAAGTTTAGGCCAGATGACGATTGACTCGTTGTCGAGGTTTGGCTGCCTTTGAACGAAATAGCGTTGTTGCCGCTGCAAATAGTACCGTTGAGATTATATAATTAGCTAAATAATGGTCAAGTACACAACGCACGCTGTGGTCGTAGTGGTCGTGGTGCCGTCGCTATGCCAGCCATCCGGTGAAGCTAGGGGATCCTGAGGATCAGTCAAGACCTCGAATCCCTCAGTCAGAATTTCTTTGGTGATGGGGAGCACACGATACTGTTGGATAGCATGAGAACGCAACATATGGAAGATGACGGGAAAGCACATACCGAAGCCTTCGTCACGAAGTCGGTGACGTGCACAAGCTCGCCAGAGTGGGCGTCGATGAAACCTTCGAACCACGAGCCACTCTCGTCATTTTGAATTTGGATGACATGCGTAAGAGCCAGAGAACCATCCTCTTTAGCGATGAACTCCAACGTAGAGGGGTGCTGGTTGAACCGCCCGTTGAGAACGCTCTCGGCCTTCGAGATAGCATCATCAAGAGAGATGGATGGTGTTGACGAAGGTACCTTAGCTATGAATAGTTAAGATAGAAATGAGTGCCATGTGGTACTATCGGGTTCTGACACATACTAGGTTTGACGAAAGAAGAGCCAAATGATACAACCTTGTTGTCGTTGTTGAAGGCAACGTTGGCAACAGCGTTAGCAACGGGGATGTCATTCTACGAGCAGATCGACATCAGAAGGTCTGATTTAGGAAGAATACGGGACAAATTACGATCTGCTGGCGAACGAAGGCATAATGCGCGACGTCGTTCGCAAAGCCAGACTTGAAGGCAATCGTGTCGGGCTTGACTTTCAAATGGCTCTGCACAAAGGAGACCGCTGCAGACTCGAGGTCATCATCTGCACGCTTGGAAAGAGGATGGTCTATTCCAGCGCCGAAGGTCTATTCGGTAAAATTCAGGGAGCACATTACATAGCAGTGAAGTATGATATTTCTGACCTCAAATGTCGACTCCAGGTGGAATGTCTCAATTCGCAAGTCCGGTGTGATCTCTCGGACGCGGTGCGTAGCATGCTTTACCGTGAAGGGCCATGGCGCAGCAATCGCAGAGGAAGCACAGACAACTGCCAAAAAGATGGACGAGAAGAACTTGTTGGAGAACTTCATATTTGACGGTGGTATGCTACCTTTGCAAGGAGGAGGGGAGGACTAGCTCGAGATGAGGAAGTCTTCTGCATCTTCATCTCTCGAGTTATGATGCTTTATAACATTCTTGACATGCGCGGGTTGCGGGGAAAGCTGCATGGCGCAATGTATCTAGGTTCACAGTCAGTGCGCGAGCCGCATGGCCATGAGAGTTCTGCGACAATCGCAATAGAAGGCTTCGTGATTGAAACCTCGATGGGAGACCTCGACAACTCCAGTAAGCACGAGGAGCTCGAAGATAAGCACAAAGCTTCGGGAATTCTGACCATCTTTCTGGTGGTTCAATGAATGCCGGGGACGTGGAATGCATGGTCTTGTCTTCGCCAAGTTCCGCCACAGTATGCATGGGACTCTATCATGAGAAGTCTACTTAAAGTAGGTTGGTAGCGTGGCTCCGATGTTCATGGTACGCTAAAGACAGCGTCCGCCGCTAGCCACTGCTAATATCAAAAACAAAGAAGTTTGATGGACTCGACCCGAGGACTCATGAGGAATACCGCATTCTTAGAATAACAGTCCATCTGACCTTGTCAGCCGACATTATACCGCAAGGCTTTGAGTGGAAAAGGCATACCTTAATGTTCGGAGGTAGCTTTCCAGGATTGTATATTGAAGCCAGTATATCTATGGTTGTTTTGGTTGATAAGTTGTATGATTGGAAAGCACATGTGGGTGTGAATTTTGAGTCAGATATGGATTAACAAAGGATGGCGAGGCGAAATGACTGTAAGAGTCCACAACATCATCTTAATCATGGGTCTCCAGCATGATCATGACGGAATTTACGACACAGAATGTATTACTCGCATCTAGAAGAAACAAAACATGGAAACCTCTTGCGCGGAGCCTGTCTTGTATTGATATATTGTCTTGCGTGTCAAGCAACCAGCTAACCAGTTTGCATAAAGTGAGCAAATGAAACCATGCAGAATTTCTAGGGACTTAATCCTCGATGCGCACCTTGACATGCACAGGTAATAACATATCTTGTGGCTTCACGAGATCATAATGTAGACAATCAGATACGAGTTACTTTCCCCAAGTACGGATGACTGCGGACATGGGGTTCCTAGGCATCGATAGTACCGACCTGAATTGTAATGCGACGATTACAGCCAGAGAGATAGAATCCAGGCTCCCAACCACCCTGCTTTGCGTCGTCTTCAAAGTGCTAAGGTTTCTGAGATTGAACATGTCTTTCGGCGCTTAAATATTTCGCTGGGTCAATCAATCAGACTTTGTATTATATAAAGCAATGGAACTTCACAAAAGGGTCCAAGGGGTGGGAATTCTCCCCACGTGTATTCAATGATCGGAATTGCTTGGCCGCACGTCGAAATCTTCTGTTTGCTTTCGTCTCGCACATGATGAGTCATGTCGGAACTTCTTGTCTCGGCCTGGATGTGAGCTCACAGAGAAGAGATACAGTATATGTAACTTCATTCTCAGCGTTCACGCAAGGCACACGCCTTTGTGAGAACATTGCGAAATGCGAAGCAGTGATACGACGCTTCAGTATCACGCGGTCATAATGTCTTGAATTCGCTGGTCAAGGTACGAGAGTCCAACATTCACAGGTGCAATTAACGCCTCCGGGGTGCTATCTTTTCCTGCTTGCTCTTGTGATATGTGCCTTCCGCGACGTTGCAAGTTGTCGAGGACGGCCTAGGCCAGTGTTGTGCCGGTCATCGACTCGTCGATGACCGGTTACGGAGTCACGACCTGGTCGCCATTCGGTCATTTGGTGACTTGACTGGAAAGGGTCCCAAAAGCTGTTCGGGTCCCGGTCATGTGCATCTTCTCAGCCAATCAGGATGCACTTATTTAGATCAGCAGGCGAGCATGTAATTTAATGTAAATACAAAGTTGATAATCAGTACAGTACTGGCTGCGCCGTTTGACTGCTTCCACCCAGTGTTTGGACGGAAATTCAAATAGATCTTTAAGGGACAAGTGGATGGGCTGGCGAAGATTGTAATCAACATATGGGGAAGATTTCGATCCCGCGGATGGAGGATCAGAAGTAGATGGACCGGATATAGGTGGATTCGACTCAGACGTTTGGGGAGATTTGACGGAGAGAGAGGTTGGGCATCCAGTGTAGCGGAAAGCTTCAGAGGGTGCTTGATGCACTAACATTTGGCGCATTCAAGTGTATGGAGATCATGTTGGTATTTCATATTGTAAGGACTTCATAGCTTGCGCCGCAGTGTTGGAAATTATCGAAGTGTTGCCTCAAGGGCCAGCCAAGCAAACAAACATACAGCAAAGATTATATAGATAATTGACGGGCAGTAAGTAGTCTATGCAGGTGTTGGGCGATCGGGACACCGAAACTCCTTCCAGTCGTAGCCATTCCAAAGGACGTGACGAGTCACGACTTAGTCGGTCAAGTCTTCACACGACTCCGGAGACTAGTCGCGAAGGGCACAACACTGCTTCAGGTTCATCCCTACTCTGAAGATCATGAACAGCCGCATCTTTATGTGTACAGGTAGGCCTTGCCAAGAAGGTGTAATTAGTCTTTTAGATCAAATTTCTAAATCTGTTCTCCAAGCGACACTGGTTTCCGCTTCGTCGCTCGCTCTAACGCCAGACGCTCACTATTGGTCAGGGTCGCGTTGGGCCAACCAAGGGGGCATTGTATGGGCGTTGTAATGAAACAGGCTTGGAAGCCAACAAGTTGGATTTCGGCTATGTGACCAATGTTAGGTCTTCACATAAAATGACCACTGGTGCCTGCCTAGAACGCCAACAGACTCTTTGGCTCTCTTCTTCTTTCCTTCATAATGTCTTCGGCTTCTGTTTTACTTTACTGGAGCTCCCTAATATCTTTGTTCGCATATGCATCACCTCTGGTCCCTCGTCAAACGCAGTCTCTACTATGCGATCCAGATTTCCCTTCTGACAAGCCCATTTCGATCGGAAACTCTCAGTTCATCGGTCTATCTGACGGAGTGACGGATGGTTCTGGCTTAATCAAAGCCACGACGGCGGCCTTTCGTTTCATCAAGGATAACTCATTTCCACCCCAGTGGACTATTAGGTACGTCTTGAATGAATACCTGTACGATTACTTCCTGAATGCAACCATGTAGTTCCTTTGACAACCCTTCGCTGACGGTTGGGCTAAGGTCAAATCAGCCATTATTCTTGAGCAAACAGACGTAGGTGTCATACTTATTTATCTTCTTCACTTTCTCAAATTGATCTCGGGTAGCACTTCCGTCCCCAAGTTCCTGATTGACTGCAACTCGTCGTGTGGGTATTTCTTACTCGGCGATGGCTGTTTCATCACCTCGGCCTCCGATCCAAATGTGTGTGTACAAGTCGGGGATCACAATGGGTTTGCAGGTGCAAGTGGGGACCCTTTGACCCTTCGACCCTGCCAGAAGAATGACAGTCAGAGATTTAACTTCTTCCTCATGGATCGGCCCTCGACCACTTCAAAGCCTGTCCCTTCGTCCACAACCGTCGTCGATTCAACTACCACCTCGACATCAAGGCCTAATCAGTGTACGCCCGACTTCCCAGAGGACGAACATGTGGACTGAAACAATTCGGAGACTATCGGCTTCTCTGATGGCATTGAACTTGATTCTGGTCTTATCAAAATGAATGAGGTAGGGCTATTTAAGTTCAAGAAGTTTACCTCGTCTCCGGGTACGTTCACGATTAGGTGAGTAAAGAAAACTATATTGCACTATCAGGCGTTGACCATACCGTTCCCAGTTCGTTTGAAAACCCATCCCTCGCCGTTGGTGTTCGTTCGAATGGCTCTTTGTTTCTCACCCAAAACAAGGGGGATGGGTACGTGAATATACTGACCGCCTGCACGTTAAATTCACTAAACGACGATCTCCAATCAGCAATACACGTTTCTTCGTTGATTGTGGAGAGTGTGGTAACCTCCTAGCTGGCGACAACTATTTCATGAGACTTGATGCTGGCCACAATTTGTGTGTTCAGGTGGGAAACCGTCGAGATGCCCAAGGTGCTCCCACTCGAGGCGGTGCTGGGGATGCCCTGTCTCTTGCTGAATGCCGTAGAGACGATAGTCAGAGGTTTAACTACTTCCGTCGACCCGTTTCTTCGTCGTCGATTGTGTTGACCCAACCAACTCATGCCCCTGCCCAGTCAACGACTGCGTCATGGCCCAACCAACGACAATCGAGCATCCCTCCTTCGTATTCCGCTGTAACAACGACAGCTAGCCCATGGCCTCATGAATCGCCTTCTGCTCCGTGGTCACACCAGCCATCCAGTGCATCTTCTGCGGTTTCAGCACCTAGCCCAAGCCCAAGCGTATGCCATCCTAATTTCCAATTCGCTGGTGTTAGAGTGGCAAATAGTGCAATCTCATGGGGGTACCAAATCTTTCAAGCAAGGTACCGACCTCACCGCGGATGATGACTTCAACAAGCGTCTGGAAATCCGTTTCGAGCAGACTGGTTCTCCTAACCCGTACTACGTCGCAAAGTCAGTAACAATGCTTTTGCTTTTCCACCACTTCGCTTTTGAACATTGCATTGCAGATCTCTTAACGGCACGAATCTTGCAGTTTCTGTTAAAGACGATGGAGGTCTCTTCCTTTCTCAACAAGACGACAGAGATGTGTATGTTTGATTAAACCGTTCTCTGGAGACTTCAACTGACCTTCTTCTACACAGTCGCCAACGCTTCACCATTGACTGTGTTTCCGGTTGTCCCGGAGGCGGAATTGGTGGTGGCGGTTTGGCTGCAGACGGATGCACGATTAGGTCTGCTTTCAAGTCGGAATGTGTCCAAGTTGGCAATGGATCGGGAGCTGGCAAAACCGGCGATCGTGTCTTCACAACCTTGTGCTCTGGTACCGATAGTCAGCGATTCAATTTCCTGACGTCGCCGTTCGCTCCAAGCACTCTTGCTGTCTCTGGAGCTGTGGACTCAAAGTTGAGTTCAGGCAGCACCCTCGGCGACCTGAACACGCTCCTTCGTAATAGCTACATTGCAATTGGGTTGCTTATTGCAGTTCTGATCGGTCTCATCGTCGTGGCGCTTGTCATGTTGAGTAGAGGATGCCTCAAAGGAAGCGGGAAGGGGCGGTATGAAAGCGTCTCGACAAAGAATACCTATTAATCAGGGATCTCTTAGTGGTTTTCAGCATCCTTCGAACTCCTTACATATTGTTTTGTATTAACTTAACTTTGGACTTTTGTTGACACGTCCGTTCCTTTTGTATTTCGCGTTACAATCTATTATAATGCGCGTTGTTGAATGATTGATCATGGTGTCAACGTCGAGTAATGCGGATCTGATACTGGACGTCCGAGGTTGTTGTACTGCCACTATGCTTATCGTGCCAAGGGTGCCTTCTCGGCCGACGAGCTATCTTTCTTTCTAGTTCTCCTCGTTTACAACACTTATCTCTAAGTAGTTCATGACCATCCTTTGTACCGACGGGTGAACAATTGGAGCATCACAGACGGATTGTATGTGAGAGCGCTATCATCCAATTATACCCCAAAAGTAGGCGGGTGGAGATGACTCGAGTCCACAAATAGGTCTAGCCTCCTCCTCCATTCCGTTTTGCTTTCCGTCCAGCGCCCTATTATTTGTTTTGAGATAGCGGCAACCTTCAAATACGCTCTTTCCGCCGGCACGACGTTTCGACAGTGCACACCCAAAGCTTTGAAGGCTTCGAGAGCGAACTCGTGCTTCCCGTCTTGAGTACAGTGATACCAGGCTCTCCAAATTGCTACTGATGTACTGATTGAACTCTTGCTGTAGAACCTCTAACTCTATAACTCATACACGAGTCATTTCCCGAAGGACAATGGCTACTGCATTGCCAAACCATGCGCAACTGGTAGAATTCGGCCAGAAGCATGTTACGAAGGGACTTGGTCGTCAGGTCGAAGCCGTCATTACCAAGGGCAAGGGATCGTATGTGGAACTAGGGGATGGAAGGGAGCTGCTGGACTTCACCAGTGGAATTGGTGTGACCAATCTCGGTGAGTCTCTGTTTTAATCCTTACTCCCTTTGTACCTTACAGATTGCTTTAGGACATTGTCACCCGCGTGTTAGTGCTGCTGCCGCTGAACAATGTATGAATCTTGTTCACGGACAAGTGAGTCATGCCGGATGATATTCTTATGTCTTAACCCACAGCTTCTCGTAGTGCAGTATTGGATTCACGAAACCTTACCTCGAACTGATCGAGAAGCTGCTTCCAATGATGCCTCATCCTTCGCTTGACTCGTTCTACTTCTGGAATTCAGGTTCTGAGGCCGTCGAGGGAGCCATTAAGATGGCACGAACTTTCACTGGCCGTCAAAACATCATTTGCATGCAAGGTTTGTTTGTTCAGTCTCGGTCAATGGATTCTTTTGATGAATACGACTTTTCCAGGGGGATACCATGGCCGTACCTTCGGAGCAATGGCCGTAACAAAAAGCAAGACTGTGTATAGTGCAGGTTTCAACCCGCTCATGGTAAGTGTATACGAATGTCAGTATGAATGACAAGAGTATTGAAAGTCCTACTTAGCCCGGAGTATTTTCTATTCCCTTCCCTTATTGGCATCAATTATCACGTCCAAAAGATACTCCAACGGAAGAACTTTCAGCATACTGTCTCAATCAACTCTCATTGCTTCTTTCCCAACAAACGACACCCAAGGATACCGCAGCCATCATAATCGAATCCGTCGTGGGCGAGGGAGGTTACGTCCCCATACCGACGGAATTCATGAAGGGTCTTCGAGATACCTGCGACCAACATGGGATCATGCTCATCATTGACGAAGTTCAGAGTGGATTCGGACGAACTGGAAAGAACTTCGCAATTGAGTATTCCGGTGTGAAGCCAGATATCATGACGATTGCCAAGGTATGCTGCAAAGACGATATTCGTATATGAGAAGCTGACGATTTTGTTCAGGGATTGGCAAATGGCTTCCCCCTATCTGGAATCGTCAGTAGGAAGGAGCTCACTGACAAACTCACTCCGGGATCCATGGTTAGTGGTATCGCACAGACTTCACTTATCCATCCTAACCCAGGCCTTTGATTTCAGGGTGGCACCTATGCTGGGAGCGCTGTATCTTGCGCAGCAGGCGTTGAAGTTGCCAACGTGTTCAAGGAGGAGAAAATCCTGGATAATGTCAATGCACGGTCAGTTCCTTCTCTACACGTATTCAACTATCGTATTGAACATCAACGTTTACAGATCTGTGGAGCTACTCGCTGCATTGAACACTTTGGCATCCAAGCCTGAGGTCAAGGGTGCAATTCTCGACGTGCGTGGAAGGGGTCTGATGGTTGCCGTCGAGTTCGCCTCGCCAAAGGGAACAGGCCCTTATGACCCTTTCGTCAACCGATCAGTTCCCGAGAAGCTGGCCAGTCGCGTCGCGAAGAGATGCCTGGAGAAGGGCTTGTTGATCCTGACGACCAGCGTTTATGAAGTCATCCGATTCATTCCTCCGTTGAATATTACGAAGGAAGATCTGGCTAAGGGATGCAAAATCTTTGCCGAGGCTGTGGAGGAGATCGTCAGGGAAGGTTGAGTTGGTTGGTCAGATAGAAGGAAACACTCAAAAGAGTCTTAATTGTATGATGTAGATCTGGTTGTGTCGATGTCTCTTAGATTTAGCTTGACTATCGAATGCATAGAGGCAACGCTACAAACTCGAGGATAGATGGAGACGTTCATTTCTGAGCTTGTGTGATGGGCTGGCAGACCTTGCCGCAAACGCCGCGGATCCTTATTGAAACGTTCAAATGATGTAAGTCCGCAGTTGTATTGACTTATAAATGGCTAATAGTATCACCTATAAATGGTTGTATATGGTTATAGTATCTGTTACAACACAAGAACGCCACTCCGACCCAGTTTATCTAAGAATAGGCTCGTGAGAGAGCTCATGCCTTTCTGTTGCATGCCTTGTCCCCCGCTCCCCCGCAATTGCCTAGGCTTGCATTCTTCACTCCGGGCGTGAAGAGCCCGCTGCTCTTTGTATCGACTCCCGTCTTAGCACGCCTCAGCTGTTCGACTATTCTGCAATCCAGGGGTCTCATTCCCCACATGAGCACTGCAAGATCGGTCTAACCATATCCAAAGCCTGCCCGCGATGTTCCTATCGACGGTGTTCGGTCTCTCGTTCTGTTTCCTAGGGTCTTTACTTGTTTGTTATCCCGCTCTATGGATCGGCGTGAATGCGTACATCCCCGCGTCCCCTGTAAACTCTACTGCAGATCCGAACAATGGCACAGAGGGTCCTTCGCATTTGGACTTAATGTGGCTTGGAGGGAGTTACGGAGAGGACGTCTCGTACCAGTTGGTTGGAGCCAACAGTAGTGGCGTTAGCAAAGTACGCAGTAGGTTTCATGAAAGGGTACGGTTCTATGCTGGATAAGACTTGACGTCAGGGACCTGCAGGGGGCGTTGGTACACTTTTCGGAGGAGCATCTTGACAATGATACTAGTGAGTATTGCGTCGTTGCATATTCCGATCTATAACTGACTGTTTCGTCTTGAACATTTATGTGTTCCGCTTGTTGTACATCTTGTTGAACTTCAGCCACAACTCCTTGGATTGCCCTGGTCTCGTGTGATTCCAACGCGACGGATGCTTCCCAGGAGTTCGACATATTCACAGAGGCTCGAGACAGAGGGGCAATCGCCGCCGTAGGTTGCAATCTGTTGTGTAAGGCTATTCATAAGCTGATCATCTTGCTCTCTAGCTCCTGTATTCTCTATACAGCGAGCGATGTCAGATTAATGCCGAATATGCGGATCCTGAGAACTTTGAGCAACTAATGGACATTTTCTCAACGCCATCTTTAAGCTCTTCCCAGTACGTCTCCTTCTCTTTCACAGGCATATGTCCGCAGTAGCGGGTCACCCTCTTTTAACTATATCGTTTCTCATCTGGCGCCCCTCGGCTTGTCCCACAGGTTCATCGAGTACCAGTACGGGGCCATCAACGAGACGAAGTTCGGCCACTACGACGCCAAACTCTTGAACGAGTCCGCTGCCCAGATCAACACCACCATCGTCAACGGTACTATTGACTCGAAGGGCTTCATGTTCGCTACACTTGTCGCCTTCAATGCCACGGATCCTGGCACACAGAATAGCCAACCCGGCAACGGTGACAATTCTAATTCAACTTTCGAAGGTAGCAGTGGGCCCAACACAAGCCTGGCGATGTATGCGTACATTTTGATGTTCATTCGTCTCAAATGCCTGACATACTATGTGTTTGTAGGATCATTCTGTATGCAATTACGGGATGTGTATCTGCTCTATTTTGTGTAGTCATTGTATCCGGGGTAAGCGTTTCATAGCATTGCTGATGAATAGCCTCTTAATCATCATTTACAGGCAATCCGTGCCATTCGACATCCTGAGCGGTATGGCCCTCGGTCAGGCGATTCATCCTTTGGCGGACCTCCAGGCTTTGGTGCGCAAAGTCGGGCTCGTGGTCTTACACGTGCGATCCTCGACACGTTCCCCGTGGTCAAATTCGGCAGGCCGGAAGCGACGACGCAACTAAGAAAGGATGTTGAGAGCGTTCCGGATCCTAATGCTGGCATGCTGGGCACCCATATACCTTCCGCCAACCTGGAGATGAATGACTTGACATCGCAGGATCGAAAAGTTGAACCAGATGCTGGTTCTCAGAAGCATGATGTTGAGGAGGAGGCTAGGGCAGAAGAAAGTCTGGCTCAGGAGGCTGAGCAATCGAGTGCTCCACCTCGACAGACGACTCTACAGTTTGCCTCACCAACTCCGATACCTCGACCTCCTCGTCCGAAAGTAGATACCTCGGTGTCTTCCACGGTGCATGCGGACGACAGGGACATCGTACCTGATGCCATCGGTCGCGAGACATGTCCCATCTGCATTGTAGACTTTGAAGAAGGAGATGACTTGCGAGTATTGCCATGTGAAGGTCACCATCGCTTCCATCAGCAGTGCGTTGACCAATGGTTGCTGGAACTTTCGGCCAGCTGCCCTATTTGCCGTCAAGGTGAGCATCTTTCTAACCTCTTCCATATACTGACGAAGCTGATGACGTGCTTTACAGACTTCCACGCGCTGGAGACAATGATGGCCAGCGACGTTGGTGATCATTTGGAACCGCCCACGCCGCATGGTTCAGGGCGGCCGGTATCCACAGCTGGCCAGCGATTCTCGCGCTATCTGCGCTTAGCTCGACGGAGACGTGGGCGAAACCGCGAGGGTGTGGCAGCTGGAGATGACCCGACAAATCCACCGATGCCTATTGCTCCAGAGACCAGCCTGTAAAACACATTGTACGCCACGTCTTATATTCTCCTATCATGCATATTTCTCTTTTGTCGTTCCGTTTGTCGTCGCATTGTATTGCATGGACACTATAATGTACAACTTGCACCAGGGTCAACCTACACACATGTATTATTCTAATTCAACACCTGCCTTTGGATTCCTTGTTATGTCTGTGGGCGCCCCCGGCGGGTCATTATAAGGCCTTCGATGTTAGATGGGATTCCTTTTTGGTTGGTTTGGTTTTGTCTGCCACAAATTGGTACTCCACTGCTGGTTCAACGCGTCACACTGGTTGTGCTCCACTTTCTTAATGACGCGTTTCGCGTCATGTTCATACCGTGCCCGCCGCTCCTCCTCGTCCTCGTCCTCGTCCTCGTCGGCGGGGCGGGAAACGTATATAAGGCATGCCCTTCGTACCCTTCCTCCTCACTCAGTTCCCGCTTTCCACCATCATCACAATCATACAACTTTCATCTTTCATACCTTCTCATCATCATGTCCGACACTGGCAGACAATCTTGGACTGACAAGGCTTCCGCCGCAGTCAAGGTATTTACTTCATGCATGCCCATCGACGTTCGTATATTAACTTATTTCTTCTAGCCCGACTCCCAGAAGACTACCACCGAGCACATCGGTGACAAGTTCAAGGGCAACGCAGACTCTGCCGCGTCTTCGGCGGAGCCCCAGGTATGAACTCCCTCCCCTTGTACTCTAATCTCTAGATCGTTGATCCATTACACTTACAGAGCCAGAAGTCGACTGGTCAGGGCATCACTGATGCCTTCAGCGGCAACTCCAACGAGACTCAGGTATGTGTCGAATAAACTGATCATTATTCGACACGCTGATTTCTATCTTGCAGCCTTCCGTGACCCAGAAGGTCAAGAACTCTCTCGGCTTGGGTGAAACCCAATGAGCTCAGTCGGAACGTGATTGCATTGTAATAACACCGTTGTATGATATCCTGGGTTGAAAGGACGCATTGTGTAATAAACACGTCTCAGTTGCAAGCATCAGAAGTGGTTCTAATTGATACTTCTAAGTGTTCATTTTGTGCCCGCACATCGCGAAGTATGCAAAGGGCCTATCTGATTCCCGGAAAAGCTGCAATACTAACACTTCGCCGGCGACTGAGGCCTCTCAATCCTTTGATGTATACAGTAAGTGGTGGTCGAACTAACCTACTACACACCGTACATCCACCCGATCGCGAGAAGGGATTGTGGGCAATACCCTGCACTTTTCTGATCAGAGATGACCATGTATATGCTCTAACAAAGCATTACTGGTACTTAAGGTACGTGGTACTACAGTAGTGCAGTTTACACGTTCATCGGGTACGATCGATCGACTTGTAACCGCCTTCTGTAGTTTCACATCGCCTTGCCAAGCTTGCTTCGATGATTATTCTTTGATACCAAGTGCCGTACAGATTACTTACTCCATCATATGTACAGCAATGTCATTAAATAATGTGTTGGCGCATCTACATCACTGGCGGTGACTTGGTGGCACGGACAACGAGGCAATGCAATTGCACAAAATTCTTCATAAAAGGGCGTCACTGACTGTTATCTGTCCACTGTAGCTCCACGTAGAGCCGCCAGCACCTATCTGTACTCGTCCTCCCCCTAAATATGTCATATCATACGCCTAGCGGCTATCCTGGCCCTCAACCAGCTCAAGGATATCCTGGAGCCCAATTCCCAAGCCCTGGCGGAGGATACCCTGCCCTAGGTCAACATGCCCCTCCTCCGCAACAATCGCAGGGCACCGCAATGATCGATACCACTGGTGCATTTGAAGGAGCACAGTATCGTATTGACCACCGAGATAGCAATAGCTTGTTGGCTATTCGTCTGCAACCTGGCTATGAGATTAAGGGCAAGCCGGGTTCGATGGTGGCTATGGACCCTACCGTCAGTCTGAAGGGAAAGGTATGTCTTCGGCCCCGGTTGGGTTCATGAATGGAAATTGACCGAATTATGTCCGTAGCTGAAATTCAGGTGGCATATTACTATGTTGTCCAATGGACCTCACTATCGGGGCTGACGTCTATATTGTAGCTTCAAGAAACTAGTCACCGGGACGGAGGCAGGCAATCCTGTTAATAAAGTGAATGCACTAACATTGACGAACAATCTGCACAGATGTCGGAATCGACCTTCGCAGGTCCCGGAGAGGTCTTGCTCGCTCCCGAGATATGGGGAGACATAGTCCCAATACCGATGGATGGCTCGACAACTTGGTCCATCGGAAAGCACGCTTTCCTCGCCGCCACCAAGGATGTGAAATTAGCGACGAAGTCGCAAGGGTTCGGGAAAGGACTATGTGAGTGTAGTCGCCAACTTTGATGGAGAGCACTATCGTTGACAACCTCACCATGGCAGTCTCGGGAGAGGGTTTGTTCGTCAGGCAGGTGACAGGTGCTGGTGTGTTATTCGTATCCAGTTTGGGTGCTGTCGTTCAGCGAAGGCTTGGGAATGGCGAGCAATGGATCGGTGAGTATATGCGTTACTGGGCAGTCAGTGATTGGGACAAGAATGTTGATCTGATGGATGACTATAGTCGATAATGGACATCTTGTAGCGTGGTCCGCCAAGTATGCTGTCGAGCGAGTGAATGCGGGAGGCCTGATTTCTGCGGCTCATACAGATGAAGGATTGGTTTGTCGGTACGTGTCTTCGAGATTATTTTGCTGTTGAGAAGCTCAGGCTGTAGTACTTACTGTATGGTTTTTAGCTTTACAGGTCCTGGAGTTGTATACATTCAGACGAGGAACCCTGACGCATTGACAGGGTGGATTCAGGAGCAATTGCCTTCCTCGGGCTAAACTTACCTCTTCATTCTGATGGTAAACTTGTTCTGCGAGTCGTCTGATTGTTCAAATGTACTCTACAAAGCGCATGTAGAAAATCCAAGAGAAGACATTGTAAGCGCTCGATGTGCTTCTTTCGCTGTGACGAGTTTACCGGTGGTTCTTGTCTTGTAACCTTTACATGCAATAATTCAAACATGTCTCACTCCACGACAACATCAGCAGTATACGTACTTACCAAGTATTCGCGTTCTTACCCGCCGCAGAATGCGCGTTCTAGTCAAGCCGGGCCAGACGAATGGCAACACTTCACCAATCCAATAATACGTCTCATGCTGGACGTCAAGAAGACTCTCAAAGGAGAGTTGGAATCCTATCGTATGCGAATAGTATGGTCTATCAATCCCGAACAAGACGCGATGGATGTAGACCATCGAGAAGTCGTATTTGTGGGTATATGCATCTCTCACCTGGACATACATATCTGACATGATTATATGCGTATAGGAAGACATTGACTTGTTGTCGTTCTCGTCTCCAGATACAGTGAGGAACCTGGGATATGCAGGGTCCACCGATCCCGGCCTTCCTCTTAAAGCTGTGTATCGTGATTGTGTGGTGGGCATTCGCTACCTGCACCCACGAATCGTCCCGGCTGGACAAAGTCCAGTACGTCAGCGATCTCTTGATGTGTGTCGTAGAGAGTCAAGCTGACTGTTGTTGTAGGTATATCGCCGGATACAAGTGAATTTCAAGGTCGCGAAGGACGCTGCAAGTTTCATTGACGCTGTTCGTCAAGTCTGTCCCTGTAAAGCAAACCCTCCTCCTGCACAAGGTCGCGCAATGACGATGGCGAACAATACCTCTACTGCAACAAGTGTAGATATGCCACCACCTCCACATCCTCGTCCCCGGATGCCGGCTTCGGCCACAGCTTCTACTCTAACAGCCAACCCGGTTCGTGCTGTAAAACCTCCCGTCAGAGCTTCCACGATATTGGACGGTAGTATACAATCAGAACAACATGCAATGTCTGTCTCCGCTCTCCTCAATCCCTTGGACAACCCAACCACTACATTGATACCAATCGCTCCAATGGAGCCTTTCCGGACTCGTCCATCACTGGACTCTGCTATTTCTTTACCCTCAGACTTTGCCTTCACAAGTCAACTTGTAACTCCCGCGCTCTCTGTCGATGGATCTTCTTCTCTTGTGCCTCTCGTCACGCCTTCTCATACTCACACGATACTCGTACAATCCGCTCCTGAAGCCCATGTCGATCCCACTTCATTCTCGAACGTTGAAATTCATTCAAGTGATGGCTCTGGCCTTAGTTCTTCGCATCCCAGTTCTTCTGCCACCACCGACTCTTCGACTGCCTTGACGCCCGTACAATCTCAGCTGAATATGCCCTCGACTGCTGTGTCTAACGCTACCTTCGAGGCACCTCACGCTGAATTGCTAGACTCTCTTCGCGAAATCCCTGAACTGTATAATCTCCCAATGAAGGACCTAGAGAAACTCATTGCTCAAATCATTCGTGAAGATGGTTTCATTCCGCTGGTATGCATAACTGCTCTTCAAAGACAAAGTACTGATCGTGTATTAGCTGGAAAAACTGGATTCCATGTGGAGAATCAAAGGCTTCCTGGCACTTGATTGAAGGAAGCTTCTCCCTGAGAAATACGGAGGGAGAGAGAGAGAATAGCAAGATGGATTGGCTGTATTCGCAGTCTCGTACTAATGTTAGACGGCGGCACGATATAGTATTACTTTTTACTGCCATTAATTCTTTCATATCATCATACCGCTGCCCTTCCCCGCACACTTACTGCCACTTCGATAAACGCTGCTCCCTTCCATTAAGTGGTAACGCGGCCATTCGCGGTGATCCCTCCGCGCGAGCTCGACGCATCGGCATTCCTACTGATACCTGTTCCTCTTAGAGGAATAGAATGACTCGATGTGCTGCTGTGAGTCAATAACCCGCTAACAACATCATCAACGTCACTGAGTATATGGCTCTGCGGGGAATCAAGCTTAAGGCCACTGCTCCCTGGGGTCGACGGATGGCTAGATCGCTGAATGGACAACAAGGCCCAGATGGACGTCAGGAAAATAAGTGCCCGGGGCACGCTTCCTGACATTAATCGTCATGGGGGAATTGGGAGTATGGAGTGAGATGGTAACGGATGGAAGGCCTGGAGTGAAGGAACTGAAAGGCGAGCTCGGCGTAGTATCAGTGCTGCCTGGAGAACCGCTTCTAGTATCTGGACCATTGAGAATGGGGAAGGGTGTCGGGAAGGGCTTTCCACGATGGAGACGATATGGGCGCATGCCAGTCGTACTGCCTCTGGCCAGAAGGCCGAGGGGCACGCTGGCTACGAGAACTGGGCCAGTAGCAGCGACGACGTCGAGAGAAGAGAATTGGGAGCTGCTCATATTGAAACGATATTGAGAAGAACGGGTTATAGGGGCGAGAAACGAGTAGATGCGCTTATGAATATGTATAGGTTGGTGAGAAACTTCGGATATACGTTAGCAAGCCTGCATTTATATACCTTGCAGGTGTGGAGACTCGTAAATATCATACGCATCATCACAGTATACTGAGGAGGATGCACTGAACACACTCACCTGCTCTTCTTAGAGTGAACGATCGTGACATCCGCCGGGTGGTTTCAGTGCAACTCTCCTGCCTTCGCAAATTCGATGAATGTAGATGGGCACATTCCACGCGGGTGCAAAAGGCATATTTCAGTTTCACTCGAAGACAGATGTACCTTTGGATGTAGTATAACAGGCTAACACAGACAAGCCACAGTCTGACTGTAATCTTCTGAGAAGAAACTTGAGTTATTGTCCCTACTGAAGGGCGGGCTGGATAACTGTTTAGGGATGAAAGTGAAGAGCTCGTCGAACCTCAGTGAGCATCCGCCTTAGTCCAAAGGGGCGGGCCTCCAGAAAAAGCGCAAGAAGAAAATCTGTAGAATATATTGCACATGAATAGCATTGAGTTGTTCTGCTGTAATATCGTAGTGCTGGGATCGCGGCAGCACTCTCCAGGGTGCCGCAACTGAAGCTTGAAGTCCGAGTCGCGCAGTGGAATTGCCTTTTCTGGACGCTCACCATCAAAAAGTTGGCCACATTCGGCAATCGTTTAAGATCATATTCTGAGTTCGTGTGAGACAGGAGTACAGTACCTGTAGAACACGTACAGATTCAATCTCCGAGAGAAAGTAGAGGCTAGATCGAAGGCGGGAATAGTGTGTGAGTTAATGGAGTAGCGCAGGACCAGCACCCGCAACGTTCCCTTCAGACCCAGGCATTCCGTTCATAGCACTTGTGAGTGACTCCACACCTTCGATAGCCTTTCGACGAGACTCTTCGGGATTCGACTTGTAGTCCACCAAGCTACGGAAGGAGACCCACATGAACCGCACATGATCTTCGACGAACACGGCAGTGTGAAGTGTATGATCTCCTCTGTTGTCATTGACCCACTCCTGCACGTCCTCCTCGGATGTTTCCTTCTCGCGCAGGAGTTGAGCCACTTCTTCGCGACTCATAATCGAGGCTTTTGTCAGCTGGATCGAGAAACTAGGCGTTATTCTATGTTGGGGATATTTACATCAGCACGTACTTTGAATAGATGTACAGGCGTAGCAGCCTCGGGCCGCCGTTCTAACTCCAGAACCCAGCTGTGTCAAATGGTTCAGCATGGAAGAATGACAGAGAAGAACAAAGACTCAGTACTTACACGTGAGTAGCCAGACGATCATCTGGATGATTTCCAAGGTCCATGGCCACAACACCGATATTGTGGATCAGCATTCTCCAAAAGTTGAGCCACTCGTTCAGAGCATGGTTGAGCTCGGCATAATCCTCATTCTCAGCCATAGCCCGTCAAATTTTGTGCACCTGACGCGCAGACTTTCTTATGAGTCTTCCACGCTTTCTTCTTGCAGTCCCTTGAGCAATACTGAACCATCCTGAAGAAGCAGTCCACGTTAGGCCAATGTTCGTTAGCAGACAATCGAACTATGGATAAGTAATCGGAGGAGCTCACTTGCACTGATCACATTTCTTCAGATTTCTGCTAGGTTTGACGCAGTATGAGCATAACTGGGAGCTCATCTCTGTTGTATGAGATGGTGGTCAGAAAGTTAATTGACAAAGACTGTCGAGTCAGGCGGCTATATAATTAATTACGTGAAGGTCACATGTGCGTGATGCTTGAATAGGCGCATCCGTGTCTTTGCAAACGTACTTCGAAGTCCAGAATATTAAGCTTATACTTACATACCCACGATAGATCAAGCACAGCGAGTTGAGTCAAAGGCCGTTAGATGTATCCTTTGCACCAACACGCTGGAACTTTTCATTACCGCGAGGCGTTGAGGATATTTATAGGTAGATGGACGATGCCTCCGAGTCGGGTTGCTTCTAACGATGTGAAGACATTAAACACTATAAAAGCAAATGGCCATCAAGGAGTGTCAGCACTCACAGAAATGGTTACGAGAAGGCCAGTCTGATCGTGACGCTTATTTCTTTTACTTTGGAGAATGCCAAACGGATGAACTATGAGAAATCAAGTATAGCAAGGGGCTGAAGCTTGAAGGGAAGCTATTAACGTTGTGAAGTTTCTTCAGACCGAGACTGTTCAGTGGGATGGTCGTAAGTAGAATGGGGTAAACAATGTAGCCGCTTGATCGTGAGAAAGTCGAGCTTACAACATGATTGGCTGGAGCGTGAAATGGCGCGCAGAATATAATTCTTTCTAGTCGTTCGACCTTGCTCATATTAAAACCGTGTCCGTCCGTTTTCCCAACTCTCCACGCTCCTTACCTCCCTTCTTCCCTCACTCCGTCGCCGTTGCTTTCCTCGTAAGTTGTGTTCCATGTGCTCTTGAAGCTCATTGCTGGGCTTCTCCTGTGATGAAAAACTTCTGCAAAATATTTACACGACGTGTACTCCTGCATGGATGTGTGCGATTTCCTTCGGGAATCCATTCAAGTCACTGAATCTTCATTTAACTTTGCCAAGTTCTCTTTGTGTGACACGCTTTGCTGACATGCCATTTAACACGTAGTCCTCAAGATGGCCCCCGTTGCTACCGAAAAGACCCTCGTCGATGACGGCCGTGATCAGAGTCGTATCCAGAAGTACACCGACTTCTGGGACAGCGAGTTGAAGAAGGAGGGCGAGGAACACACCAACAACCGTCTCTTGAACTACGCTGATGTTGTCAATGGTATGTTCGTGCTTTTATATTCTCCGTCGTTCCAATTTTTTTCTCCTTTTGGCTTGAATCATGCTAATATGAATCATTCCTCCAGGCTACTATGACGCTGCTACCTTGGTGTATGAGTATGCCTGGTCGGGTTCCTTCCACTTCTCTCGATTCTACAAGGGCGAAGGCTTCACTGCCTCTCTCGCCCGTCATGAACACTACCTCGCTGCTCAGATGAACTTGCGTCCTGGCATGCGAGTCCTCGATGTTGGCTGTGGTGTTGGTGGCCCAGCGCGTGAGATTGCCCGTTTCGCAGACGTCAACATCGTTGGTGTCAACAACAACCAATACCAGGTCAACCGGGCTAATAAACACGCTAAGCGGGCCAAGTTGGATGATCGCATTCAGTTCGTCAAGGGCGACTTCATGAAGCTCTCCGAGCAGTTCGGCGAAAACTCCTTCGATGCGGGCATGTCTTTTATTTTTATCTTTATTTTGAACGCTTGCTTACCGGAAATTCACAGTCTACGCCATTGAAGCTACCGTGCACGCACCCAGCTGGGAAGGCGTCTATGGTGAGATCATGAAGGTCCTCAAGCCCGGAGGAATTGTAGGTTTTCATACCTTTGGGTTCTGACCCGGTCTGACTAGTCGTCCAGTTCGGTGTGTACGAGTGGTGCATGACAGACCGTTGGAATCCCGAGATCCCAGAGCACCGCGAACTCGCAAAGCAAATCGAGATTGGCAACGGCATTCCCGAGATGCGCTCAATTAAGAAGGCTCGTGAGGCTCTCGTCAACGTCGGTTTCGAGATTCTCCACGAGGAAGACCTTGCCGAGCGTGAAGACGATATTCCGTGGTACTACCCTCTTGAGGGAGACCTTCTGAAAGCTCAGACTCCTTGGGACGTGTTCATGTGCTGGAGGACCAGCAGCAGCGGCAAGTTCGTGACTCACTACGGACTGTGGATGTTGGAGAAGATGCGACTCGTACCTCAGGGTACTTTCGATGTCTGCGAGACACTTAAGATTGCTGGTGATGCTTGTGTGTGGGGTGGTAAGACTAAGCTCTTCACTCCCATGTACCTTGTTGTCAGCAAGAAACCCGAGTAGGGTCGGGTTAGGAGCTTGGCTGGTGGAATTCGGACGTTCATTGCTACCATCTGATCAGTATTGTATATGATACCCTTCGTAATTCATGCCCGGATAGACTGTTCGCTCTTTCATTTGACTGCGTGTGTGATGTCCTAAAGCAACAAAGTTGGCCCGGTAAGTACGTATGTACAGTATCAAATTAGTCGTGTCTCGGTCGCGTCTGTGGCGAGACTGCCCGAAGGGGGAAAACACGTCAACAGGGGCAAATAAACGGATCGCGTCGGGTTGAATAAAAGTCGAATGCGGCGTTAAGTTTCCTGACCATCGCTGCTCTCTTCTCTCTCTCATCCTCTTACTCTCTACTCGCATTTCTTTTGTATCTATAACATCCAACTACCATGTCTTGCTCAGGCGTTCGTACTCCCACTCGCGCGCTTTCTCCAGAGCCCTTCGTTGCTCCCACACCGAGCAAGACACCGAGCAAGAGGGTAGGGCGCTTTTGCTGGTTCGAGTTTTCCTAAATGCGTCTGAACTTGCTTTGAATTATGAAGGCTGCCGCTGCGTTGGAAGAGATGTCCCTCGCATCGCCAACGAAACGCGCCAAGCTCGAGTCCCTTCATATCGTCGATGACAAGCAACTCTCCTCTTCCCCTACCCGCGTTGACGAGGCGAAAGAGAACGATTTCTTTGATCCCAAACCCGAGGAATCCGAAGAGGAACTTCGCAAACGATATGTTGGCGACATTCACCTTCCCGAAAGTAGGTTGCGTTGCGTTCGATAGTGACATAATATTGACTTCGCGCCAGGTCAGGAACCTCTTCTTATTGAATCTAAACGGCGTTTCGTCCTCTTCCCCATCCAATATCATGAAGTATGTGACTTCCAATATATGGCAGTGAAACACGTCACTGACCTGGTTCTGTAGATTTGGCAAATGTACAAGAAGGCTGAAGCATCGTTCTGGACCGCCGAAGAGATGGACCTTTCCAAGGACACTCATGATTGGCAAAATCGCCTAACTGACAGTGAACGTTACTTCATCTCACATGTCCTTGCCTTCTTCGCCGCCTCCGATGGTATCGTTAACGAGAACCTGCTTGAACGCTTCTCCAATGAAGTTCAAGCGGCTGAAGCTCGTTGCTTTTACGGGTTCCAAATCATGATGGAGAACATTCACTCTGAGACATATTCACTGCTCATTGATACCTACATCAAGGACCCGCAGGAACGTGAGCACCTTTTCGACGCTGTTGAGACTATCCCTTGCATCAAGAAGAAGGCCGACTGGGCTCTGCGATGGATCTCGGACAAAAAGTCTAGCTTCGCTGAGCGTCTTATCGCTTTCGCCGCCGTCGAGGGTATTTTCTTCTCCGGTTCATTTGCGTCCATCTTCTGGTTGAAGAAGCGTGGTCTCATGCCTGGCTTGACCTTCTCGAACGAGCTTATCAGCCGTGACGAGGGTATGCACACCGATTTTGCATGCCTCCTCTTCAGTCACCTCAAGAGACGTCCTCACCCTGATGTCGTGAAGAAGATCATCGTGGAAGCGGTCGCCATTGAGCAAGAGTTCTTGACTGGTATGGCACACTTGGTAACGGAATTATGCACGGACTAACAATAACAATCTCTAGATGCTCTTCCCTGTGCTCTCATTGGCATGAACGCGAAGCTCATGTGTCAATACATTGAGTTTGTTGCTGACCGTCTCCTGCTGGCCCTTGGAAGCCCGAAGGCTTACAATGTAACCAACCCCTTCGACTTCATGGATATGATCTCACTGCAGGGAAAAACCAACTTCTTTGAGAAGCGCGTCTCCGATTACTCCAAGGCTGGTGTCAGTACGTCGGCCCAAAGCACCAAGTCGGAAGTCTCAACATCCCGTGCATTGTAAGTGACTATCTTTTGACGTCATACCTGTTCTCATTCCTTTTGATAGCTGCCTCGATGAGGACTTCTGATCATCTTGCTCGGCACCTCCAAGTCTTCGTTCAGGACTTTGTATTCGTAGTTGGATTGTTTCTTTCTCCCTTTTATTCTTCTCTTCCTGTTGCACTATCAGTCTCGCTGTCTCATAACATCGTTAACAGCATGCACCTCTCAATCCTCGGCTTTGCATTTCGACATTGTCATAGATAGATTTGTTGCACGTTTTATGTTATAGCTAACCATCTCCCCCCTCTAGCTCTCGTGTTCTTCCAGAATGCCATTATGATTTTACCGAACTTTTGACCTTATCGTCTGAGTGTCTTTAGTGTTGAAAGGGAAACAATGCAGTCATTTGCGTGCATTACAAGCGGTCTGAGGTTCATTAACGTTCATTGGCAACACTATTGATTTACGCAAGTAGCGAGGGTCATATAATGGTGAGATACTGTCATCCACTGGTATATAGGCTGTGCATCTAACGAGAATTAGAATGTGACGAATCTACAGACTCTAACTGGTCTTAGCTTCGTCTGCATGATCTCCCGCCTCACGCACATCCTCGTTTACCTGTAAGTCATGCACGCTCTCCAACCCGACGCCTCTAAGAATACTCCCAATGCTCTCCTTCCTCACAGCCTCCAACTCCCTCTCACTCTTCACAAGCAGGGTCCCAGCAAATCCAAGTGCGTTCACGCTAAGTTCCTCTCCCGTCTCATGCAACGTGTAGGTTTCTCCTCGTCTGGGTATTACGTGCATGTGTTCGAGAGTGAGGATGACGTTGTATGAGGGTGGGCCTATTGGGTAATTTGGATCGTGTCGGATGGTGCTGATGGCTAGGTCGAGAAGGGACATGAAGGCTGCGGAGAGGATGTGTGATAACTCTGTGGAGGGGGTTGAGGATGAGAGGGAGGACGGTAGGCGGCGAATGTGGTTTGCGTATGGTAAGGTGCTTAGCGCGAATGGTCGTTCTGGAGTAGAATCTTTGTTCAGCCTCAAGGTAATAAAACTGAAAGTTGAACAATGAAGGGTCACGAGCGTACCTGGAACTTCTAATTTGGCTTTGCGTGCGAGACGTTCTACTGGTGGGCCATCGGGATCTATTGGGAGTAACTGCAGATGTTTATGTGGTTGACTTGCACCACTCAGGGTTCCGCCTGAAAATAGAATATATGAGCAAGTAAAGAATAAGTCCCGAGGAGGAGGGGGCTCACAGTTGTAAAAGGCAAAGAACTTCCGGCCTGCATCCCTAGCTGCCAACAAGAGTTTATATGTTTGCACCAGATCCGAAGGAAGCAATGGTGCAGTTTGTGAATGGAACTCTGCAGGCGGAGGTTACACCACAACATAGGAAATGGTTGGACATCGTATGTTACCTTTTGTAACGAGCAGTATATGGTGTGGGACCACGGAGTACTTGTTGAACTAGCCAACCAACCGTCAGCTGTCAAATCAGAGCAGCAACATAAAAGTGAACCGCACCAGGACAACGTAATCTTCACTCTCATCCTCGTCCTTCAATTCACCAATCAACAGGTTCGCATTATGAGGCGGCGCAAAAGGATCAGGCTTAGTTCCCTCCGCCTTTTCGCAGTCTTCATACGAGTCGAAGTGAGGCGGAGGCAAATTGGGCTTCTTCTCCAATGCAGGACATAGCCTGATCTCGAACTGTATACGTTAGAAAACATCTGTCTAAAACACATACACGGGGAGGTTGAGAACGGACCTAACATACCTCTACCCCATTTTCCTGGTGCAGTGTGGTTGTGGAGGGGAAAAAGAGCAAGTCGCCTGATTCAGTCGCTTTCGCGTACTTTTCTGGTATCCCGGAAATGAGCTCCATTGGACTAGATGTCGTCCTTGACGTTGTATAGCACCGACAATGAGGTATAGATCCAAGACGGAGGGAATCGCGTGGTATCTTGCGCACTTGAGACAACACGAGTTTATGGCTGAGAAACCGGAAGTTGTAGTAAGCAACGCTTTGCCAGCGGCCTGAGAGAATGCGCGATGAATAGAATGGATGACGAGTTGTACCAATCGGTTGGCAGTAAAGCTTTGAAGGAGATAAAAGTGAAGGATTAATGAACCTGGTCATGGATTAGAATAAGATCTTAACGCGTCCTGAGGAAGACGGAGCCAAGGTTCCCTCAATTTCACGCATGTAGTAACCAATAACCGACCACGATTTCAGTCATAGTACACCAAACTACAGGAGCAGTGAAAGAAAAACGCATTTGTCTCTAGCTCGCATCTCAGACTACAACAATGCAAGACCGGAACAGGGAAGAAGATAACGGGAGAATGTCCACAACAGTCAACACCAGAAGAGTAGCGGATGGACGAGAGTATTCCTGACGAATGGGGGGCGGAACGAAGAGTAAGTGAGTCAGGTGGAGTGGGGAGTGGGGGAATGTAGTATACAAAGAGTGGAAATTGAAGGGGATGAATAAAGTTAGATGTACCCAGCCATCTGAAGGGGAAGTCTCACTCCCCTCGAGCACTTTGGGGGAAGACGGAGAGAACTTAAGACCGCGTGCTAAGCCTTCCCGCCCCTCCCTCTATTATTCTTGGCTTCCTCCATCTTTTCTCCTAGCATTTGTGCCCTCATAAAACAGCCAGCAGCTATCACCGACCATAACGCGCCATTCGTCCCCTAGATACCCAGTTCATGGTGAATGTCCTTGAGGGAAACGGAGGGGGGATACTCACCTGGTAGTACAGGATGGCGAAGAACGCCTGAAGGATTAATAACACTATTCGGAACACAAAACTTCGATAGATGGAGGTGCCTTTCAAAAACGGCGCAGGATAATCTAGGGCTAGCAGGCCAAAGCCAAGGACCATCGACAGGATTTGTACCACGGGTGCTTTCACAATGATTGTGATAAGGAAGGCCACATTGGATGCTGGTCTGATGAAATATAAATTAACAAAGGATGACGAGGGAATAGAGACGGACGCACTGTATACCGCCGGGAGCACGAATCGTGCCACCTACAAAGTCCCAGAAAAATTTACGGTAGAAGAAGCCCCAGAAGGCGGACCATATAGTATCTAAGCAATATCAGAGTTAACTAGAACCCGTTGCTGAGGGTTGTCGCTACTCACAGGTGGTAGCACTGAGGGACACGAAACGAGCGTATTCGTGCCAAATGAGGTTACCCATTGTGTTAGAGTAGTACGACGGGGGGACGATGGAGTGATTTCGGATTCTAAAGGCTCAAGACGAGACAATGCAGAGAACTTGAGGAGGATAAAACAGAGGGAAGGCTTGCTTCGATCGAGGAGGAGGATGAGATTGAGAGAACAGCCCAGCGGTCCGATCCAGCGAGCTCAGCTCGAAAAGAGTGTGGAGAAAGAGAATGCGAGAGACAAAAGACAAAAGAGAAAGGAAGGTGAAAGAGCGCGGCGGCAGGAGGAGACTGACAACACAACAAGACTCGCCTTTTGACTCGGATACCTTTCGACCACAGCCTGCCCCTTTCGCACGCTCGCCAACAATGATGGTCTCCAGCGACCAGTCCCATTCCCTCGGCGCGGACCGTCTATCTTACTGCCAGCCTGCATTTCTGTTTCATTTCACGGCTCCTCTCTGGGCGGTGAGTGCATCGTCGTGTTTTCATCATATGCACGATATCAACAAATAATTTACCGAATAAGTATTTTACGGTTTGCTTGGTCTACCTTACATCTCAACCAGCTCGGGCATGATGGCAGGTGTCCATGTCAACCTCCCATTCGACAGAGAATATGTACTACAGCTGTATAGAATCAAATTCCGGTCCATCCAGGTCCAACCTCAGATCGGGTGGCCGGGCTGGCCGCACAGGCGGCGTCTGTATCATGAGATGATTAGCGTCGGACGATATATGGATACCAGACGATACTGACCTTCGTGACATCTGGAACGACCAGGACTGAGTCGCGATAATAGTCGGCAAAATCACGGGTAGAGTCATCTGACGCCTCGGTGTACGCAGTAGATCGGTTGCGTATCCTCAACGGGAGAGCAGTCGGTAGTGGCGGGACAGGTGGGATCGAATCGTGGGGCTTAGGATGACTTTGGTGATAGTAATCCGTCAAAGTGGAATCTGTCGAAGCAAATGATGCCTGCGACCATCTTGTGTTCGTCGTCTTCCTGCGATCCAGTTCACTAGCTTGCTGCACGCCGCCCAGGTATACACCCGGTTGGGCAGGAAGACCAGGACGTGGATTGTCTTGCACCTGGTATCGTGGAATTACAGCAGGTTCCGGTACTGGAATCTGCGGAATTTGTTTCTCGCTGAAGTAGCCTTGTCCGGCTTCCAGGTCAGGATCCTGCAAGGGAAACACAGGCGATGCCATTTCAGCGGCTTTTGCCCGTTGCTTCCTCTTCAGCTTCCTCTGGCGCGAGCGGACAATTAAGAAAAGGACCAGAGCGATGAGGAGCAAGATGGCAAGCAAAATGGAGACAACGAGACCAACAACTGCGGACTTCGAAAGACCTTGGGAGGCATCCCCCGATGCACTACGGCAACATTAGTCTAAGCCAACGAAATCAATAAGAAACGTACTTTGCTTGGGCTTGATTAACCTGAGGAGTCATCATACCATCTCCAAATCCCATTCCACCGCTTTCATCATCTGTGCTATTGGAATTCTGGTAGATGGTGATGGAGTCCAAGTCGAGGAACGGAGTGCTATCATTCCCGCGAGAGGCAACCGTGACATTATGTTGTTCGTGACCAAGATTTGAGGCAAAAAACTACAGGTTGTCAGAAACTAAGACAAATCGCGATTTGCAATTACTTACAAGCAACGTCTTCAACAATGTCAGTCCAAATACCACTCAAAATACTACAAGAACTTACCTGAGGATGATAAACTCGCATAGCTCCATTACTTCCGCCATTCAGCTGATGTGATTGACCATCTATTGACACCTCGTAATCTCCATGGTCGAAAGACGAACCACCAGAAATTGCAAGCGCATCTCCAGAGAACGAAAACGAAGCTTCAGCCCCTCCCTTCTGTGCGAAGCTACATGGCGCGTGATGTGATTAACACAACGTGATGAAGATCTAGAAAAACCCACAAACCACGTACTGAACACTCCCGCCAGAGAATAAATCGTTGTTGCTGACCCCCCAATCCGATGAAGGAGAAAAGGAGATCTTGTTGTCGCCATCATCGAGAGTAGACGATGACACAGTGCCGCTGCATGCGTGTCAGTCACGGGAAAGGCTTGTGAATAAACTAGCAAGACACTCACTTGGATGATCCGACTTTCGTCTCGAACACGATAGAATCCAGATCGATAGGCGAAGAATCCGAGCTCGTCAACACAGCAGTGTGCTCGCCCATATCAAGGTCCGAGACTCCTCCCAAGAGTTGACCAACCCGAGCATCCGAAGATCGAGCAGAGCCAGTCTTCACAGTGTTGCCATCCACAGACAGAGAATATGACCCATAGTTGAATCTGAAGCCGCCGAAAAGCCAAACACCAGTCCCATTGAATTTGAATGTCGCAGAAGCATCCTGCTGATGGGTGACATGCAGAGACTTTGCCGCGTACGACTGGGCAAGTGTATCATTACTGGGCGTATCTGTCCACGCTCCAGAAGGAGAATATGATATTAAAGGAGAGCTATCGTCCACTGCAAATACGCTCATTAGTCTAAACATTATGAAATTATTGCCAACCCGGTACTCACGCGAGACATTAAAAGCAGCCATCAAGGCCGCAAAGCCAAAGAAACAGAACCAAAAAGAGCGTCGGTGAGAACAAAAAGAAGAGACCCAGCTCCGCCCAGCGGAGGGAACGAAGACGAAGGTCGTTACAAGTCGTGGGGGTACGGTCGGGACGGCGAAAGTGCACAGCGTTCAGGCAGCAAGTCCTTATGTAGTCATGGGCTCCGGCATCACTATCGGTGTCACACAATCAAGCGACGCAATAGCTTGGACGAAAACTGCCCCTTTGCAGATATCAATGGCATCACAGCCGCATTGAACTGGGTTTCATGAAGGCGCTTGGATGGGTTCCTGACAGGCTCAGACGGGACGCGTTTTGACTGAGAAAACCAACTCTTAGATACTTGGTGAATGCATTGCAAGAGTGAAAGACGTACTTTCTCATCATAGTTATTGATGTTGAACGATCATCGTTAAAACAGAGTCTAGCTTGCTGATATCATTGGCGTTCATCAATTCATCAAGAGAAGAGATGACAAGTTGAGTATACATTCACATGGGCGTTCCGTGGCGCGCCTGCACATTTATACAGAAAGTATATCGAAGAAAATTCGAGATAAATCATGATCAAGACGAATCGCGACAACGAAAAGACCTGCAGAACAAAGAGGACCCAGCACGTGAGCTACCGCGTCAACAAGGCCAAACACTCATTATAGTCCAGCCCGCCTTCTCCAGAGCCACACCTCTTTCTTTCTCCTCTTTCATTTCATCTCGCACTATGCCTCCTAAGGCAAAGGGCAAAAGGCCCGCCTCCTCAGCAGTTGCCCGTACAGGACCAAAAGAAGTATTTCAACACAGCAGTCGACGTTCGAAACGCGAAGAAGAAGACAATAAACCTACCACTCAACGCGCCCTCGTTTTGCGCAATGGCAACTATGGCGCGCAGGGCACCGGCGAAGTCATATTATTGAACAGAATGACTGGAAGGGAGAAGCTCGACCTTCTTGCAGGTGCGCGACACCTGCTTCCATTCCATTCACCTAGCTGAAACTCGTTTGGTCTGCAGAGGATCTCATAGAGAAATCCAAGCAGGCGTTAGGCGTGGCGTTCCGCATGGAACAATGTTTGAAGATAGCAGAATCTCAGTTCTATGGTGAGCAGATGTCGTCGCAGGACGGGGTTTGGACCAGTGCCACTCACAGTCGTCCTTTCATAGCCAATCTCGATGAGATCAACGATTTGCAAGACCCCGATCTCTTTGTAGACAAGGTCAAGGCTGAAGTGTGGGCTCGGAAACCCAAAGAAGCCAATCCATTCAAAAACGCGACCGAAGTAGCGGAGATCATTGCTACACAGTATGGTTCTCTCTTTGATTGCCGTGCATTCCTCCTGACAAGGATACTTGGTACATGTAGGATCCACAATGCATACATGCTTGCTTCAGGATGGAAGATCGTTTGGCACTACTTGAGTGATCTTCAGGCTGCCGGCTTGCAAGATGGTTCCATCCGGCAGCAACTGGGCTCTAACGAGCAGCTTCGAATCAAGTACCTTGTCCTATTCGATGTTGTCAATGTGCTCGTTGAAGCCAATCAAGCCAAGGTTGCCCTCCTGGCGACGACTGCTCGTGCGTATATATGTTTCGTGTATCGGGTAATATCTTTGACATGCTGGAACAGCCCACTATGACAAGTATTTCAAGAAAACTGAGAGCGATGACGGCGGCGCGCCGGAATATGTGTTCAATTGGGGTGAACTCAAAATTGTCCATAGGTCTTTCGTCGATTCCATCATTGTTGAGCTTTGTCTGCCGCGTTCACACATTCCGAGAAACATTCTCTACATGATTTTGCGCGAGGCTATTGATGAAGCGCCTCGCGACGGGAAGCGATTCCCTCAGGCGATGTGGGATGCAGTCGGCGATCTTTCTGTAAGTATTGTAACGTGCATCCTCAGATATTTCGCCTTCGGAATAGTTAGCTTACCCGAGGATGGCCGGTCCGCAATAACTCTTAGGTCACAGTGCAGCTTCAAGAAATGCTTGAGAGTGTCCTCCTTGGGCCCGAGGGTGAACAATGGAAAAGAGATATTGGACATCTCCCTCTTCCTGAGGAATATGACAGTTGGTTGGATGCGCAGGCTATGCCGGCACACATAGTCAAATATGTGGCGAACTGGAAGGATAGCATTCACCCTCTGGAGAAGACCAAGAATGTTGTTGTTCTCGAGAATATGTGGCGCTACATTAACCTGGTTTGTGTTGTCTTTGCATCTTCACGATAATTAATTAGCCCTTAACCGTGCTTCTCAGAACTACAAGGCATTTACCGGCAAGGACATCGATTCCCTGTGGCGTTTGGGAGAGGTCCACCAGCGTACCCCTCAGTGGCATGCTTTCAAGGTCAATGCGAGTAAAGCGGACCTTGATGTTGACGTCGATGAGCCTCCTAGTCTCGATTCTCACAAGGAAAAGAATAAGAGCCAGGGCAAGGCTGGAAAATACCTCTCCATCACGAATGGAGACGGGAATGACAGCGATGGTTCTATGCCCTCCCTGCAAACCGTGTCTGATTCGTCGGAGGCAGAATCGGACTATGAGAATACCGAGGAAGAGGCAGCACCGGACGCGGAAGACTACGAAGATGACGAGTATGATGAGGATGACGAAGATCAGCTCAGAGATATGTTCCGCGAGGCTATGGATGCCGCTGCTGCTACTGCTGACTTCTACGATCCGAAGAGCGACGCTAAGGAATTCGATCAACTCGCTGAAGAGCGCAAGGGTAATCCGTTCATCAAGCTCTTGGGTTCATTGAGAGGTGCGGCATAGTGCGGCATATTTTCATCCGTATATATGTAATCTAACTCTTGTAAACAAGGGCGAATGTTCTCTTCCGAACCTGCTCTCAAGACGACTAAGCGTACTCAGCCAAGTCATCCTTTCCCGGGTGGGAAGCCTCCTTCGGCGGCACCTGCTGGTGCTGCCCAAGCTAAACCCAAAACCGCACCGAAGGCTACGCCTGCCGGTAAGTCCTATGATTCTGCTTCTGTGTTCATTTTAGTCAT
Organism: Somion occarium; assembly: GCA_964035595.1. Lineage (NCBI taxonomy): Eukaryota > Fungi > Basidiomycota > Agaricomycetes > Polyporales > Cerrenaceae > Somion > Somion occarium. The sequence continues at coordinate 1,710,890 of OZ037947.1, forward strand.
CTTTTACGTAGCCGGCCAACCTAAGAGCCAGAAGGCCACAGTGGAAGAAGTCGAGGATGAAGAGGAAGGTGGTGTGCCGTCCGCCTCTAAGAAGAAGAAAAAGAAGAAGCCTAAGAAGAAGAAGAAACCTGCCGCTGCCACTGCCGACGGTGAAGCAGATCAAGAGGCCGCCGTGCCTGCAATGCCTACTCCCGCAGCACAACCCAGCACTCCTGCCACTGCCGCACCTCCCAAGGAGACTCCAAAGCCCAAGCCAGCACGCGCTCCTTCCGTAGCTTCGAGTGCCAATTCCTTGCCGTTTGGTGGTTCGACTGCCTCTCTTCCTCAGCCCGCTGTTGCTCAGTCTGCTCGTAAGTACGTGCAGGAGGCCGGTATCGAAGAGAAGAACAAGGTCAAATCGAGGCCCGATTATGCGAATCTCGCACCCATTCCCGAGAAGAAAGGATTATTTTCGAAGCTGAAGAAGGACAAGGAGGGTGATGACGGAAAGAAGGGCAGCAAGCATAGTTTCTTCACCACATTAGGGAAGAAGACCAAGACTTACATGCATCAATTACTCAACACCACCGGAGATGACAAGAAAGGTCTTGCGCCTATGAAGTGGGATAACTTCTTGAAGGTGCGATCTAATTGCGTGAGTATATGCGCACCATCTTACGTTAATTGTCGTAGGTTATGCGCGATATGGGCTTCAAATACGACCCTGGTACTGCTGGTTCCAGTGTTCGGTTTGATCCTCCTGACTCTCGTGATTCTGTAAGCACCTTTGTGAGATACGTCCTACGTGTCAGTGGTCTCATCATCTTCTTTGCAGCCTATCACCTTCCACAGACGTAAGTTTCATAGTTGATAGCCTTCGTTAACCTGTTATACTAATTGTCCTTCAAGCCCACCCTGATCCGACGCTTTATCCTGTTAAGTTGAAGGAGTTTGGTAAGAGACTCAAGAGATACTACGGCTGGTCTGAGGAAGATTTCTATCGTGCTGCGGGCTAAGAATGCATTTGCTCTCTTTGCTCTGCGTGCAACGCAATTTTCCGCAATGTCCATTCTTTCCCGCATAAGACTGTTATGACTGTATGTTGTTTGTAAAATGGTGTTCCAGTATATCTGTATCGACTCATGATATCATTCTGTATGTTTTTCTTGATATGAAATGTTGACTCCCTCACGAGGCGTTTGCCTTATTGGGGAGCGGCAATGGCCCTGGCTTGTCGAAGCTCACCGTTCACCAACGACTTGGTCAAATTGAACTCCGTACGCTTCTATAGGCGTATTCGCATTTCTTTGTTTACTCATTCAGATGTAGTTTCGGAGACAGAAACACAGAACTCCGGGCCACGTTATCCATTTGACGAAGAACAATGACAGACAAGAACGGCAGTGAGACATTACCAGTAGCGCGCCAGTTGAGACTGAGTCGATGAAGTGCTCGTCTAAACAACCTTCAAATTTATCTACACGACATTGGATTGAACGGGAGCGAGATGCCAGTGAGACGATCGTACGTGATTGAACAAGGACAAAGGCTTGTAAACTGAGAACTCCATCAGCGCACGCCTAGCTTTGCAGGCCAAAAAAGCGATGTAAGTTATACTCCCAACTCCAAGTATCATAGATCCAGCCTTATGATTGATCCTGCAGAAGTGGGTAGCTCTGGGCTTAATATGCGGTTGTTGTTCTCAAATCTTTCTTGATCCTTTTCAGAGAAGGCTCTCAATTTTCCTCCAGAGTTGCGCAATATCATACTCGACCAACTGTGGGACCTTGTTCGCGTACGGTGTCACGACCCTGATACTCTGCGTTCGTGCACCTTCGTCAACAAAGACTGGTACGCGTCTGCCCGTCCGCATGTCTTTCGCGCGGTTCGCCTAGACAGCTGGAGAAGACTTGTGGAGCTCGCCGAGCTAGCTGTTTCCGATAGGAGGATAACGAGATACATACGCAAAGTATATCTCTATGGGGAGTCATCTGCGAATGAGGGCGAAAGCATTAGAGATTTTGTCAAGGCGGATGACAGTCGGATTCTCCAATTCCCCTTTCTGTTCGGAGGTAGCCTGCTGTGCCTCCAATCCATAGAGATATGCCACTTCGCCTATCCCTTCGGTAACTACGAGGAGCAGGACAGGGAACAAATACAACGAGTGGAAAGCGAGACATTTGCCACCTGGATATATTCGTTAAGGACGCTCAAGAACGTAGAGGAACTAATCCTTCGAGACTGTATGATGAGCAGCAATGCGTTGACGGCTCTCGTTCGGTCCTTCCGGAGGCTGAACCGGGTGGATTTTCGCCACTTCACCTTGAATACGCGTGGCGACCTAGATGCTATTCCGGTCCATGAAGTGGAGGGTACCCCTATGCCTGCAGAAGCTCATGCTAGAAACAATGGATCATATGGCCCTGCTCAGCTGCCAGTGCTCTTCCCGCTTTTGTACCCGAGGCCCATGCTGCAATCAGTTTATATTCACTACGGCTTTGATGAGCCGTTTGATATCGGCATTCTGAAGGGTTGGTTTCTTCCTCTGGACGTGACGGCCACATTGAAATCACTGGATGTCTGGGGTAATTTCGAGGTGGAACCCCTGGCCAGCTTCTTTTCTAATTTTGGCCCCAACCCAGTGTTGGAATGCCTAAGACTTCATGTGGATCCGGGTATGTCTGCTTTCAACTCCATGAATACGGTTCTCACTTTTCCATAGAGTTCCACTTCGACATAGACCTGTCTTCTTTTCTTCATCTCCAACGAATTTCCTTCTTTCCCGGGTTCTTTCATGCTGAGAGCATCGGCGGGCTCATCCGCGTGCTGTCTCGACTCACTGCGGTGACACATGTAGTGGAATTAACCTTCAGCATCGAACTTAGGCGCTTGGATGGACTTCGACACGAGGATGTGGGGCCTTTAGATGATCTACTTTCGAGCGAGAAATTTCAATACTTAGAAATAGTCACCATCTTACATGACTTTCGTCATCCACTTAGACAGCTCCGGCAGGCAGGCAAGGAGGCCTTCCTGAGACTATCACAATGCCGCATTCTGCGCTTTGAGGTATCGGAGTGATGTGCACTGTTATCTTAGCAGTAGTAGTTTGCAATGTCTTTTTCGGGATCTGGGTCGCCATGTTAGCCTAATAGTTGCAAATTATCCATTCACATCATGTAATTTTCTGTGGCACCCATGAATGGTGTTGAGGTAGATTCTTTGATTCACAGAGTATGGTGAGAGTGGTAGATAACCTGTGTTCATTAAGAGTGTATCTATGTAGGTGCAAAAATTGTAGGCATATATGGATGAAATGGCATATACAGCATTGGTGTGAGCAAGAAGAGGACATATGTTTATAACACGAGACTTCATAATTGAGCTGTGGAAGAAATGGGAGGAATCCTTGAAATAAATGGAGCACAAGAGTATATACTTCGATGGGTGGTCCAGCATGAATTGCGTCTACTCAGAACTTGCAGAATGATCACTGAAGGAACCTAACAATTATGGCAATTGGCTGCTACTGGCATTCTATTGCTGTCTCACAGGACCTCCCTTGGCCCCAGCATTGTTATCCTTCCTATTGTAATATTTGGCCCATGCACATGCTTTGTCCCCAAATTGCAGGCCTCTTTATCAGCAAAAACAACAAATCATTGTAGCTCTTTATAACCACACCAGTGTCAATATAACAAAATATAACAGAATACATCTCATTGGTGCACACTATGACACATGGCCTAGATTGTATTGTATTACATGTTGGAATATAGTAGAAGTGGCGAGCGTCGCTATGCGCAAGAATGAGAGGAGCGGGATGGAGTTCCACATGCTTGACAGCATTTTCATATATAAGTAGGTATTTATCTTTGTATATACCTTATCCGTTTGCCTCAGAGCTCAACGAGGTCAAATGCTATGACTCACTTTCCTCCCGCGCAATGTGTATTTCAATATTACATTAGATAGTAAATTAATATATTGTGACTAGTAGAGATGTATCATACCATAACATATTTAAAACAGTTCTATACTTTCAGCCAGGCAGATATCATGATACTGTATAAGGTGTGTGTGCCTGATGCTCATTACCTTTAACTCAGTGCCATAGAAGAAACTCATACTGTCTGTTTGTGACCATCAGGATCTTCATGATAAGATGTCAAGAGTTTATTGAGAGATAGCATGTGTGAAATGTTCATCAAATACAATCATTCCTATCAACCTGCAATACACTCTGAAATGACATTACAAGATATGTTGGACTTTATGAGATCCACCATCTCTAGCAGTTAGTCAGCAGCTAATCTGTGCTATCATTATGTCAATAATAGGACAACTCTAGAAAATCTGAATTTCTGCTTGAATTGGGTTTATTCCATATATATCATGCTACACTTGAGAGTTCTCATCTAATTAAAACAGGTAGCTGATAGCTTGTTTGAATTTAGTATAATACTATTTTCCAGTCACTAGGCACAGTCAGTCAATCTTCGATGATGCCTTGTCCACATTTAAAATATGACAACAATTCTATATCTCTATTAACTTGTATGCTCAGTTACACAGAGGTCACATATTCTATCATAGAATCAACCTACCTAGCTGCTTTACTATGAACACAATGGTCAATCTGACACCTATGGCTGAATCAGATGCATATTGGCTGAATTACTCTCACAGTAGCATATAAGCAGTGTTGTCAGTATGCTGGTTATGATAATGATGACAACCCAGTCTGTTGTGACTCGTATACCTCAATCTGATGGCAATGAATATCAAGTATCAATTGATTGCTTTTAATCACTCTCATTACATTTTCAGAGTATTGATACTAATATTGCATCAATAAAAGTAATTCACTTATAACAGGATGTTGTCAAGTGATCTGAAATAAAAGAGTGATACTGAGACACACCAATAAGCTCTGACATACTTAAGAAGTCAAAAGTGCCCCACAGATGGCTGATGGTTTTAATAGAGTCTACACCATCTGGTGGTCCCTTCTAATCACCTTACTTATAATATCGGCTATGAAGATATTTTACTATAATGATGCCTTTGTATAAATTGTGGCAGTATTGTAGAGATAATGAGTATTTGACTGATCACTTTTATTAAGTGATCTGATATCATATTAGTCTAGAAAGTATCATGCATAAATTACTATCAGAAATCTTGGATGTCTTCTTACTCATTGTAAAAAATACTTATTATATTGAAATACAGTCTCACTCAGCTACTGCAGAATATTACATTGTGGAATACAGATAATGCAGATCATAACTGTAATATTATATAATCAGAACTATATGCTATATATGCTAATTCTATTAAATGAACAGTTCTGCAATAATAACTATATATTGATTACTGCTGTTCAGCCTGAACAGCTTGTAGAGTGGCTCACCTTGCATAAATTTGGACAGGTGCACTATTCTTACTAGATGCATGCTCTGCACTACTATATACTGAGAATAGCTATCTGTAATAACTGATTGAGCAAAATTCAATAAATGTGAAGCATGTAATGATATCTACTGGTTTCACCAAAGCAGTAAGCTATTGACTTCTTCTGTCTCTGCTGAATTATTCAAAAGATCCAAAATAGATTTATAGAACTATTCAGAGTCTGTTATCAGATCTGTGTAAGAGAACACTGAGGCATTAAGCAATGCAAATAGACCTTTGAAAGCAAGTAAGAATTGTTGCAGAGTCATGCATATTATATGAACTCATCTGGATTGTCACATAAGCAATAGCAGCTTTAGACATTGCACACATTCTATGAATATGAGCATTGCCTGACTTGGTGGCCTTTAGTTCCTAATCAACTGAACTGGAACTTATAAAGATATATTTAGCAGTCTACAAATGTATTAATAGAAGTGTCACATTCAGAAGAATATTAGAGTATCTTGACTAAAAGTGATCCATGCAGAAGACTATTTCATGAGTTCTCTGAATTATAGTGATAGTCAGCATATTGCATGAGAGATCACTAATCTCCTGCAACTTGTAAAGTCCCCTCACAAAGCTTAGATGAGACTCTGAATACTGATAAATACTCAGCAGTAATATCAAAAAGATGAAGACTTACTTGGAATCATTTCAGTCTAAATCAGCAGAACAAAATAAAGCACTGGTAACTGGATGATGAAATTTATAACCATTTTTACTGTTACAGGCAAGTGGTAGCTTCAAGCCTTGATCTGGAGGCATTATCCAGTCAAGAATGACACTCTTTAAGTTCTTTGTATTATCAGATCTCACACTATTAGCACCTTTTTAAATCTAAGATATTAGGAATATAAACTTATAATAAATAAATAATGGATGTGCAGCCATAGATAAAGAACTTACCAAGTCTGTCATATGGATGACTTTCTCATCTAAAGCATTAAGAAGATGAGCCTGAAAGTTTGAAATGTGCTTCAAGAGTGCTTCAAACACTGTAAATACCTTACATTCTCTGAGCTAAACTGAATTAAGAATTTCTCTACAACTAGAAATAGATTCACATACTCAGTTATGAAGTCATCTTTATGCTTACTATCAGCTTTATCTCCTAATATTATGATTCTGTTTATTAGTAATTATTGAATATTGCAGAATACATGTATAGTGTACTCAAAATAATGTCTATGTGAAATAAGTAGATCCTGTAAATAACTATACCAAGCTTAGTCAGAACTAGTTAATAAGAGAATCATAATATATGCACTTTCTTCCTGGAAGCAGATTCTAAGGCATTGCAGGGACACTTTGCATCATATTGTGCTTCAGCAGGCAAAGTTCTGTAATCTGCCATAGTGTCAGAGGAAGCAATTGTTTGATTGAAGTCTGAAGCTTAGAGTATAAGACAAAACTCACTTCACTATCCTGAAGGTTGCTGCATATACCAGGCACCCATTATAGTTTTCAAATGGATTTGAGTTACTAATATATAATAAAATATGTAATCCTCTTTGGATACCTCTTAACTGCTTATCGATAAAGCATAATTCCAGTCAGCCCATAAAAGCAAGATGTTTCTCCTAGTTAGTCAATAGCATTCTGTCTTAGCATGACTATAAAAGCATACAAAAAAGTGTAAAAAAGCAATCTACTTGCAAAATAAAGGCCTAGTACTCACAGAGGTTCCAGAGTTCTGTGCCACAAAAGTGCTGCATATTACCATCTTCTTTGCAAATTTCACTGCTGAAAAAACCAGCCTGTCAATTCAAGGTTTAGGCAACACTTCAGTTATACATTAAAAGCCCAACCAACTGTCAATACTGTCAGGAGCTGTGAGAGTTCAATTATTAATCTTAATAGTGAGTGACTTTACTATATATATAGAATATGAATAGTACTCATTTTATCACAGTATATTATGAAACAGATTATTTTGAATATGCGAAGGTTCTGATTCTGCTAATAGACAAAGCAACAGCTGAATCAAATAAAAGTGTTAAACCTTCTACAGAAAATGCCCCAGTATGAGGTAAGTAAATTTGACATCATAAGAGTTATAAATTTGACTAACATGATGTGAAAATGCTGGTATAAGATAACACCATGTATGTAGAGGATTTATCATTATCAGGACTGAAAGTACTAGAACTAGCTGAAGAACTTGCTCAATTAAAAACACTGCTGATGAAGAAGGACACCAAGATTGATAGACTTGAATTACTACTATCTGATATGACAGATAACATGATTCAATATCATCAATAATATATGGCAGAGAAAAAGGCACATGAGCTTATGCAACTTACTGGAGCTTCTAGGTATTCACACTTCCAAGTCTAATTTGGTGCACCATCACCTTCTTCATCAGTTGAAGAAGAATATTATCTTAAATATAATAGCAGCACAGAAACTGAGAAAGAGAAGAGGATAGATATAGAGAAATGAACAGTTGTGCATAGTGTATTTGCTAATAAATATGAAGTTAAATATCAGATATGTAATATCATTGTTCACTGAAGAAAGAAGAGTACATACTCAATAAGACTACAGCATAACTATGATCAGCCAAATTTATTAGAGAATATAATCATCAGAAAGCCAATAAAGAAGTTATAGCCAAATATATTATATACAAGTTATTAGAACTTCCTTGATGGCATTGAATGCCTTCTTGACAATCATGCTATCCTCTTTCATCTATGAAGAAGAATCAGAGTAGTTGTTCTTCTTATCCTATTTGAATGCCCAGTTCTGTCTATCAGTATTGAAGTATACTAGTGAGGCACTGAGAATATTAATATGAGAGGTAGACAAACTACCAGAATTATAGGAAGTTGCAGTATTTAGTTCTAGATAATTTGTATCTTGTGTTATTTATTCTAGTATGAGTGAGTAGTTAACTCAATTCAGCCAGCTCTTCCTGCTGGATCTATTGAGTAGCAACAATAGGAGAATGAGTTAAAGTCTGCTGATAATAAGGAAGATTGAGTGGCTGCTAAAAATATTCAGATCTAATAAGATCTGAAGTTCATTATATGTATGCATCTAGTTACGGCCCAAGATTTTATAGATATTGTTCATAGCACTACTGAGTGAGTATAAATCATTTGAGGTTTCTTGACTCTTCTGCAACTCACTCTGCAATCTGCTAAGAATGTGGTCAAATGTGAGGATATTTTTTTCAGAAGTCTAAGCAGCACTACCTGCGTTATTTATACTGAGGCCCTGCACCTACATTATTCCTCATCTCTAAGGTTCAGGCATATCATTCAATTTAGTATGACTGGCAAAGTTGAATACTTCACTGAGGTCAAAAGTAGCTGCATTGAAGGTGAAGCTGGCAGTGTTCCACACCTAAAGTGCTGAAGTCACTACATCAGTCTAGCAACAAGAAGTCACTGACAGAAGCAAAAGTGACAAGAAGTTATGGCCAAGTATCTAGAGTGATAAGATGAAAATGAAAATAATGAGGTAGTCCATATATCATATCATATCTGATTTTATACATGACAATATGCACCTTTATTTGTAAAAAATCCACCTCCTATAACCTTTGAAGAATATGATGAAGTCCCTGAGACACAGTTACTGAAGCCTTTTAGTACAATACAATATCAGCTCACCTTGCATCAATTGAAAGGAAGATCTTCAGTGTTTCACCCTGAAGTGCTGAAGTCATTTGAAGGCCCAAAGTGTGATAAGAAGTTACTGACAGAAATAGAAACAAAAGTAACAAGAAGTCACTGGCAGAGAGAAAGATCAACAGAAACTGTACTGACTGTCATGGCCAGAATACAACCTTTGAATCTGAAGATATTCAGACTTCTGAGTGAGAAATGAGGGAGGTGCAGAAGTATATTGACAAAGTAGGAATTAAGGGGCTGGTCAGAATGGGTGCCAGCTGGACTTCAAATAATTATAGAAAAAAGACACTGGATTTCTACAATGTTTTTAGCATATAGAAAATTGCAATAAACTTTTAGATAATATGTTTCTCACAAATACCAAGTTAGAGATTCTAAAATTTAAATAAAAGTTAGAATTTTATAAATAGTATTTGTGATGTAAATATTCTATCCAAATTTCAAATTATCTGTTACAATTTTAGCAGATAGAAAATGCTATATCTGATATAATTTATTTGCACTGAGTTCCTACAACATTTTTAGCATATATACAATTATAGTAAATATGAAGGTAATATGTTTTCTATCACTATGCTATTGAGATATTCTAAAATTTAAATAAAAGTTTAAATAATATAAACAGTATATGCCTGCAGAATATCTGAGATATAGTTTATATAATTTAATCAGTTTTTAGATGATATAATAGGTTAAATCTTACATCATTATTTTAATGCTAAAAATTCTATCTAAATTTAGAATTTTATTTGAAATTTTTATTTATATAATAGTGAGAGATTATGCTAAATTGAATATACATTTTTATATATAGCAATAGGTTAAATTACACTTTTATATATAATAAAATTGATATCAGACAGGTAAAAATAATGAGTTTAACTATTCTCATATATAAAAATAATATATTCAATTTAGAATAATATTATATTATAATATAGATTAAAAGTTTAAATATTTAGATAGAATTTTTAGCATTAAAATAATGATGCAAAATCTAACCTATTATATCATCTAAAAACTGATCAGATTATGCAAACTATGTCTCAGATATTCTGCAAGCATATACTGTTTATATTATTTAAACTTTTATTTAAATTTTAGACTACCTTAATAGTGTAGTGATGAGAAACATATTATCTCCATATTTATTATAATTGTATATATACTAAAAATATTGTGGAAACCCAGTATTGTAATATAAAATAGCATATAATATTCACAGAGATAAAATTAGCAAACAATTCTAAATTAGATGCAGAATTTTATACATGCTAATACTTAGATTCACTCTTATTAGCCACATATTACTAGGTCAACCTCACTTTGAGGCTATATAAAAGTATGCTCATAAGTATTATCAGATATAAAATTCTATATACAATTTAGAATTATTTAATAATTTTATCTCTGTGAATATTGCATGGTATTTTATATCACAAATAAATCATATCAAATTTAGCATTTTCTATCTGCTAAAATTGTAACAGATAATTTGAAATTTGAATAGAATATTTGCATCACAAATACTGTTTATACAATTCTGACTTTTATTTAAATTTTAGGATATCTAACTTGGTGTTTATAGGAAACATATTATCTGGAAGTTTTTTACAATTTTCTATGAGCTAAAAACATTATAGGAACCTAGTGAGAGATACTTTTAGCACTTACTATAACTGTCATCTTATTACTTTCTTATCATATATCTAAACTAAATAATATTTTGTCACATATACTATCCTTAAATTTTAAATATCTTATATAATCTGGAAATGTATGGCGGCTGAGGTAAATCTTAGAGAGTTGAGAATTCAAGTTCAAGTATGAGTGTAAGAGAATTCTAGGCCCCAAGCCAATCTCATAGTAGCTATATAGATAGTTTTTGTTAGTTTACTTATTTACTGATCTTTGCATGTCCTATAGATGAGTTCTATAGATAAGTCCTGTAGATGACAAATTTATTCTGTCTTCATTTCAATCTAATCATTTCTCTCATTGGAGAATTCCTAAAACTATCTATCTAGTTCTATCTTCTTTATTGTTGAATAGATTTCAAATTCTATCAGAGTAGAGATATCTCACCCCTATACTTAATAGAGTATTCAGCATCAAGTATATATATCAGAAGTTCCTACACTGCCCTGCACATCTTCTTGATTCATCATCTCTCTATAGTTGTCATGAGGTAAAAATAAAATTAAAAAAACCTTATCTATATTCACAACAATACAATTACATCACTGATGTAAAGCTACACAGTCTATATATATACCAGATCCTGCAGATAGAGAAATTTGAAAGACAAGATAATAAGACAGTGAGATAGATGAGATGATAAGATCAAGAGATGAGATGATGAGATGAATAAGATGACAAGATGAAGATGAGATGTTAACCACATCAAGGTTGACATTATAGAGAGGTCAAAATAATCAAAGAAAGAAAAGCAAGATGCCACTTAGTAATGTGAACTTCTAATCAGCCTGAAGCAGGTCATAGCAAAGTCTTCACAATCTTATCTCTACTACTCTTGAGGCAGTTTGAGTGATTCACTCTCATAGTAATATTACTAATTCCAGAAACAGTATTATGGCTTGACTTGTCCACTTTCATAGCAACCTTACTGTGAATGAAGGTAAAACAATGATAATGTGTCTTTTTTTGCAATAAGAGATTGAAAGATTATTAACTTACCTTATATTCTGTTTCAATTTGGTATTGAAATATTTTAAACCAATCAGCTTTATTAGAACACTTGCCACAGCAAGTTCTAAAGATCTCTAACTTGCATGTAAATAAGCTCTGGCACTTTGCTCTTTTGGCATTTATTTTATGGTGGACCTAAAAAGGGGTATAGAGAAGGATAGCATAGAACACCTATCAAAGCATCTTTTAAAGATATCTTATATGCACATAAGTGAGCTTCTGTGCATTGGTCTTTAGGCATTTGTTCTATAGCAGATTTCAGAAGGTGCAATGCTCTATATACCTTAGACAGTGTACTTCTATTTTCTTTGAGAAGATTCACTAGTTATATTAATTAGATGATGAAGAGGAGCAGTATAAGTTTCTTTAGTAATCTGTATGTCTGTAAACCATTCATTAAATCAGCTAAGATTGTTGTCATACTGAAATATCCTTTCTTTGTATTTATTTATATTATTTATATATATACTAAATTTGTGTGAGGTTTGCAATCTGCAGTCCTAGTTCTCTAGTTGATTGGATTTTATTAGTACTCATTATCAGGTAAAACTTCAACATACTATTGTACATATCATAGATTGCCTATAAGGTTTCAACTACTTCATGATACCATGAGGATCAAGATCTGTATTGTCTCTCAGAGTTGGCAGTCAATGCAAATTGCCTATTATTCTATTTATAGTGCTCAGCAAATAGAGCAAAATCTTCTCTAGGATCTAAGGAGATCACTTCTTTGGCTACACAGTTAGTATATCAATCTAAGTATTCACTAATTCTAATAATCATTCTAGTACTTACAGTTAACTGTGTTGATAAATATGAACCAGTTCTGGGATATAATAATAGATATCTAGTAGTGGGAGTGTTTAGAGATATCACTTACTTATTTTGACTCATCTTTTGAAGAGGTCTGATGTCATGCATCAAAAGTGTTTGACACATAAATATACATTTATATAATAATTATTAAACTGAATAAATATATAAGTAAGAAAAGTGACAGAGATATATATAATTGAACAACTAAATGAGCAAGGATAAAAATATGCAGCAAATGACAAGTACATAATAATCTACTACAGTCCAGATTAGACTGACAATGCATGTTTGGAAGCAATGGATGAAGAAGATGAATGACAAGAATAAATGATAGCAGGTAACAATTGAGTAGAATGAATCGAGGCTGAGAAAGATTGAGTAGGAGAAAGAGATAAATAAATGGAAGGCAACAAATGAGTAGAAGATAAAGAAGCTTATTTGAACTGAAGTGATAAAAGTGATAAATAGTCTATATGAGCAGCAGAAGTTCTATTTGCATCTCTAGAATAGAGCTGCAAGGAAAAAAATGTGAATTATAAGAAACTAACACCTATAATCAAGACTATAACTCTGACAAAGCAGGAGGCAGCTATTACTGTAGCCTTAAAAGGTCTTTGAGCTTTCAAAGAAGTGAAAACTGCTGATAAAAACTCTATTATAAGTGAAGGCAGTGAAGTGATAAGTTTGGCAGGAGACATGAGGCTGTTTCAGATACCTATAAGTACAAGAATAAGAGTCATCAATAGATCAAGACAAAGAGACACTTATCCAATATCAAGGTAGTCCTGAAACTAATACACTTCTCACTAAAGGTATGTAGTTTCAAGGATCAAATGTCATTATCTAACAGTGTTACATTGAAAGTGAATATTTGATTTGACTTCAGCCTTAGCAATCTCCATAATTGCTTAGATAAGATTATATTCACTTTATATATATCAAATATATCTGGTACATAGATAAATTCTTTGCATTCTAAGTATACATGTCCTAAGAAAAGAGTGGTATAATTAAAATGACAAATAAGAGTATAAATGAGTGACAAGACAAGTGAGTGCATGGATTCTACAATGTTAAAAGAAGAAGGCATTATTGAGACTCAAACTGTCCCTGTTATATCACTACTAAATTAATCTTTATAGTGCCATTTGAACTTTAGCCTAAGAGACACAATAATAACTATCACTATGACTCTAAAGATATATATAATTGACACTATAATGCCCTTATCAAAGAAAGTGGTCTGCAGATCCTTCATTGAGACATCCTAATAATGGAAGCAAGAATGAGTACAAAAAGAAAGAGATTGATATCCTTACATATACTAAATTCTTTTTGCAGCAAAATTGAAGATTTTCTCACATTCTTTTTTTTTATTAATCTCTTGGAGGACAAAGGACAGTATAAGTGTTAGGCAAGTACACAAACTGTTCAAGGATCTAAAATAGTTTAGTACATCAGACTGATCAAAGATAAATCAAAAGACTCACTAAATAGTAACTGCATATGTCAGTATTTATCCTTTAAGACCAACTCTGTGCAGCTTCTAAGAGACAGGTACAAGGTTTAAAAGTGCCATATTGAGACTTAATATTGATCAAGACTACTTAGTTATCAGCAATCTCCTTAACTGTATATCTAGATAAGATAAAAGGCTCAAACAAGATAGTGCAAGCACATATGAGTCTACTAACTGATCTAAACACTGACAACTTCTAAATGCATTGAAGAACATATGATATATGACCAAGATTGATTATATGATCTCAAAACACTTGGTCAGTAAGTGCCGAGTTCAGTTTACACTGGATCAATAAGTGCCAAGCACAGTTAATAAGCATAGAACTTTATAGGAACTTCTAGAAAAGGCCTAGAAGCAAATAGGTTGTTCTAGGACACAGAATCAAATTTTAGCAAGAGTTCTAGTACCAAATTCATATTTTAACAGGTAAGCTTCTATGTTTCATCTTCAGTTTATTTATTTTATTTCAGTCTTAATATATTTCACAATGCTCTCAGTTTGTTTCAAGTAGTGTACAGCCTTCTTGTGCAATAACCAATTAACTATAGTCCATTTATTCTCTATCTTACTTATATAAATTCTTAAGCAACTTAGCTTACAATTCACTAAACTTTGATCTTACATATCCCTTGTGGTATAAACTAGTTAGGTTAACTTGCTAGTTAGACTACAAGGTAAATCCAACCTCCACCCTAAATGAATGATAGGGAAGTCCTGATATAACATCTTATCTGGAACCTTCTCTGCAGAAAATCCATTTTCTAACTGACACTGGTTTATATACTAGGTTAGAGGCAGACTCATTAATTGATCTGAGTTCTAATGCCAGTTATTGATTCAGTATCAACCTCTCCTTCAGCAGTTGTTTTCTCTCTTTAAGCAGATATTTGCTTAGTCAGAAAGTTGCTGATGACTACTTCAAGCAATTGTCATGCTTGCAGAGAGAAAACATATAAGCTATAGTTGATTTGAAAAGGAGGAAGACACAGAAAATATATAGATTGCTTGTTAGCTGATAATGTTGATTGCTAATATTCTATTATAGTTAGATCCAAGTTGCCTAGTGTAGATCACTTACCTCAATAGTGAGTCATATATTAAGATGCAACTTGTAATATGTTCCTGGTTGCAACTATGCTATAAAGTCTGAGTGCAAGAGTAAATGTGTATATTCTCACAGAGCTGAATCCTATATCTGAACAGATTGAACTATCCTCTGAATACCAGATTTGGGTCAATATGAGTATAAATTTGTCAACTGAGGTAGTGCTTATATGCTATATTCTGTATTGTAGATGCTTCCAAATAGAACTATGCCCTATATAGCTTGAGAGCCATGTTATCCACTACCACTTTTTCTTCAGAAGCTCTTGACTTGGAGATCATATTGCGATATTGATACCAGTACAGATCTCTACTGTCAAATTATCATTAGATCTTCACAATTTCTTTATGTGAAATAATGTGTTGAGCTTGCTGAGATAGAGAGAGGCAGGATTCAACAGATTTAGTTATGTATAGAGCCAGATGTGATTCTGCTCATAGATTCAGACAAGTCTAAGCATTGAATATTTCTAAAATGTTTATAGGCTGCTATAAAGATCTATATCCACTAGAGAAAGCTGAAGAAACTTATAGGTGATTTTGGACAGGTATTCTCTGGCTATATATACATTCACTAAAAGTAGCAATAGTAAAAAATCTAGAATGTATATTGTTTTCTATCTAACATGACAGTGTTACTTACTGTACTTATTTATAGATAACATGTAACTTATAGATGTAATTCACAGAAGCTGACAGTAGTATTACATTATTTTATAATACTCATTATTCTACCAGATGCCCCTGGATGTTGTTCTAGATAAACTAAGACTGTCACATGTTAGGAGGACCTCTAAATATCCTCAGACAGCTTATAGCCAGTATGCAGATAGAGCTGGTCAAAAGTTGACCACTAAGTTCAATAATAATACTAACAGAAAGGCCAAAAATATTATATTCTTGATATTAGAAATTTGTACACTACTTCTGAGAGCCATCTCAGAAGCCTCAGAAGGAGTCTCAGAGACTTCAGCATCTCAGTTCTTAGCAAAAATTGATTTCAGCATGATGCACTCTCAGAAGGAATGTTATTTATTATACTGACCATCTAGCTTAAAATATAATACAAAGACTTTCTGTCTATATATTCACATACTTGAAAAGTATTTTTTAAGATACTTAATGTGAGTTTCTGAGACAGTATGGAGCTTCTCTGAATTTTTAAAAAGTGTCTTTTTTGGACATAATGCTCAGAGTGCCAGAATATGCATGAATTTCTGATGAAAGAAGCCAGAAGTGCACAAGCAGCTCTATATCTGATTCATCATGCAGACAATTCCATGATGATAGCTACTAAGCAATATCTTCACACTCCAACTTCTGGTGTATTCAAAATGTAGTCTCCCTTCTATGATATATAAATTGTGATACCACTTTATAAATGCCTTCAGTCAATCTTCAGTACATCACAAAGTCAGTATGTCTAGTTGCCAGCAATATTATACCTGGTAATGCGAACAGAAATTCCTAGGTTCATATCAGCCAGACCTGTATATGCAGATAGTTTGACCCCCAAATAGCATCTTCTATCCCAATGCAAACTTCAAGGCACCAAAATGGCCAAAAATTATGCAGATGGAAGAGTGAAAAAATAGGTGTTTTTGGATATAGACTCTGAGTATATATTCAGGAGTTCTGTATTAGGTCCAAATTTTGTTCAGATCAAATATAGACAAAATGCCAGATTTCAGCCATCTGCCAGCCAGCAATGAGAAGTGGATGAAGGGCCCCATTTCACCTGACCAATGTCTTTTTCTCATCAGAAGTCCAGCATGAGTCAGTTTCTAATTTAGCTACACATCTGCCAGGTAAAGTATATGTATGCACAGTGACATATTATATTCATAGCTATATGTTGCAGCATCTATTGTACAAATACTAAGTATTACATATCCTCTACTTGCTTCCCATTGATAGCGAGACCACATATAGAATGATCTATGAGTGCAGGGATTTGCTCAGATATAGATGACACTCACTGCAAATGTCACCACCTATGACTAGAAAAGATATCTTGACTGACCTACAGTCCCAGTAGATTTCATATCTAGACAATACAGTGTTAGCGCAGAGCAATGACACAAAAGGATGAAGTGCTCACACTACCACTCAGGCTTGAAACACAATGTAACTCTTCAATTACCCCTGGTCATTGGAGGTCAGAAATTGACTTATGGATGCACAACGTGAGATAAGATATTCACCTAAACATGGGGAGGACTTATTCGTACAGCGTGCAACGACTAAGGGTGGTGGAGACTTGAAAGGTTTGGGATGTTGTCGCAGGCGCTCACGTGCTTTGAATCATTTGAGGCTCCGAGGTTCTCAGGGTCCGTGAGGTAGAGGCACAGGCGTGTCCAGGTCTGCCCGCAAGGGCTATCGTATATCAAAAGCGTCGAAAAGAGGTCAATCGAGGCGTATTGCATGATGCATTTTGGCGCTTGATAGTTGTTGCTCCGAACGATCTTGATCAATGCCAATGGCTGCCCGACCACCACCAGCACGACCGCATATCGGCATCAACCCTGCAAACCGTTTCTCTTCGTATTCTGTCGCTGAGTGGGTAGATGACGATGCCTGGGATAGTGGTTCCGACTCAGAATCTCCAACCAAGACAGCATGGAAGCGACAGGCATCTACTTCCACAGCTCCGAAAGCTGTGCCCAGAACGGCGCAAAATAACTCTTCATCCTCGACCCTTGCGTCGTCTTATACCCATCTTCACGCACCAAGCCCTAGCTCATATCCCCCAAAATTCGAAGTGCAACCCCCTCGAAACGGCTGGACTATTGTGAACAAACAAGGCGGCAACCGTCGAAATTCCGAAGTCCATCACGACACAGAGAGTATTCAAGAAGAAGCTGCTGATGTCGAGCTGGAAGGCGACATGGTAGTTGGTGAACTGGATCCTGAAGATCCAGAGGATGTTGCAGCGCCCCTTACCGTTAGTGGTAAACCAAAGCCCGACAAGAGCGCCATACGAGAGGATGTGGATGAGATTGTGAATGGTACTTTCTACCAGCATGACACTCTATTTACGCTATGCCTCAATTATAACCTTTAGATCCTTTGCACCTCGCGCGGCGGTCCCCGAAACGACGACGAAGTAGTCGAAGCCAGTATGATTCTTCTGTACATGAAGGCTCTGAGAAGCTTATACGAGAACGCTCAATCAAATCGAATCGACGCGACAAGTTCATCCAGTGTATAATTCATGACGATGTTGACATGGGTATGTGCGCTGTTTCACTATTTCCAGATCCAACTCGATGACAATACCTTCAAGCCCAACTTCGGAAGCTCGCTTGGAATGGCGTACCGAGCGATCTACGAGCAGTTGCTTGGCCGTTACTTCTTGTACGTCTTTTAGAAGATGTAGGTGACAACATCTATGTAACCTGCTTTTGCAGGGTTACCTGCCCCTGCCCGCGTCTTCTCGTGCACCTACGCTGGTCAGAAAACGCCAAGAATACCTTTCGCTAGTTGAGCTCGCGTTTGCACGAAATCGCGAAGGGCTAGATCAGCAAATATGGCACCAAATCGAGATCGACGTTCCAAGAACAAGACCCGGTGTCAAGCTGTGGATGCATGGATCTACTCAGAGGGTAAGCGCCACTTCGCCAGAACCGTCAGCATCCGAAGTAACATTTCATAGAGCCTAGAACGTATTTTATATGTGTGGGCGATACGCCATCCTGCTAGTGGGTATGTCCAAGGCATCAATGATCTGGTCACTCCATTCTTCCAAGTTTTCTTATCCGCCTACATTGGTATGTCATCTGTGCAATCGATGGAAATGGCCTCTTACGTGTGATCCCCGCAGATTCCGACCCTGAGGAGTTCGATCCGTCGTTGTTACCGGAGAATGTCCTAAACGCCATTGAAGCGGACTCATTCTGGTGTCTCTCGAGACTATTGGACGGTATCCAGGACAATTACATCGCTACCCAACCTGGTATTCATAGAAGTGTGAAACGAATGGCGGAGTTGGTTGCTCGAATTGATCGTGAGGATTCTTTTAGTCTTCTATCCAGCTCCCCGGTTCCTACTTAACTCTCGGGATAGCTCCGCTCTCAGCGCATTTAGAGTCCGAGAACGTCGAGTTCATGCAGTTCGCTTTCCGATGGATGAACTGTCTTCTCATGCGTGAGATCAGTGTCGAGAACACCATTCGCATGTGGGACACGTATCTTGTGAGTCTTCTTGACCTTCTATATCGTAGTTTATTTCCAACCCTGAATGCGTTATAGGCGGAAGGTCCCGATGCATTCTCACAGTTTCATCTTTACGTCTGCTCAGCATTTCTTGTGAAATGGAGCAAAAAGCTTCGAGAAATGGATTTCCAGGTAGGTTCTTCTTTTCATCTATTCTTCAGTGCTCATTGACACATCATATTCTCGGCAGGGCATCATCATGTTCTTACAGTCGCTACCAACCCAAGGTTGGGGAGACCATGAGATTGAGCTTTTACTGAGCGAAGCCTTCGTTCATTATTCCACTTGGCATAACGCACAAAGCCATTTCGGCAAGTAGAATCACGCATTTTTAGACCAGGTCTTTGGAGTATATCATTTCCGTATGACGGACATGTGTAGTAATATCGATGGAAAAGGGTTTATCTATCGTCATCACTCATGATGCAACGAAGATATTGAAGGCTAGCTGTATGCATTCATCGTAAGTATGCGGGAATAACAAGGGAATAATGCAACATGTAAGTCAAAGACGCGTAGATTTATTCGGTCTTTTCAGCCTTGCCCTGCACGAATTCGATCTCTCGGTCTAGAGCACCCTTCAGAGCGTTTGCCTGCTCTTCAGTTTTCATACGCAGCTTGAATGGGGTAGCTGCACCTGGGGACTCCGCCGTCTCGCTATAGTCATGCCCAACGAACGAGACAACTTTCTTGTCGATTGTAGGATTCATTCCGGTGTAGATCTTGAAGTTCTGCGTGAAGTCTTATTAGACCTTCGACGCCGACCCATGGGTAACAATTGATACGTACAATGACAATTTTACCGGTACTGCTATTCCGAAGCAGTAAACGGCGAGCGCCACTCTCTTTGTGTTTCTTCAGTCGAAGCACACCTGCAACCATGCATGAGACTCGTGGCCAACGTGAATGCGGAAATAAAGACCAACCAATGCCCATATCACCCCATTCCTGTCCTCCACCGCTCTTCTTCACCGTCTTGAAAACCTTAGTTCGGATCTCATGGGTCGTGACCTCATCTTCCTCCCCCTCACCCTCCATATCATGAATAGACGTAGATGGGAACAAGGGCTGAGCAGGCTCTTCAGTTGGGGTTGCGCCACCCGAACCTCCAGAAGACTCATCCCGGGCTTCCTTCTCAGCAGGCTTTGATGTAGTCGGCAACGGGGCAAATGAGAATCCAGAGGGTTTGGAAGGACCGAACGGAGATGACGATTCACCTTCTCCAGTTTTGGATAGATTGCCAAATCCGAAACCAACTGGGTTGCCGATGTTGCCTGCACTCTTTGCTGCTCCAAACCCGGCAAACGGCGAGGGCTTCCCTGGTGAAGTTGCACCAAAGGCGAAGGTACTGCTAGATGAGTATGACTTCTCCGATGCGCTAAACGTGGACGCGCCGCTGAAAATGGAACTGGTGCTGCCCGCTGGGGGAGCGATATCAGCTGTTTCTGCCGGCTTTTCTTTTTCCTTCTCTGCACCTTTCGGTTGTTCCGGAGCGGAAAACAAGTTGCTGGAGAAGACTGAAGGGGCAGTTGAAGGACCGCCAAAAGGACCGCTGGCTAGAGATGAGGGTGCACCAAATACAGTACTCGTCGATGACGACGAGCTGCCAAAGCTGAACAGCGATGACGAAGAGGAAGTGGAAGTGGGTACGGGAGTCGTTGTGGAGGTTGATGGAGGGGGGAAAGTGAAAGGACTGGCTTTGCTCAAGGAAGTTGATGTGTCTACCTTGGGCACAAAGCCGCCTCCTGAAGGAGCAGCTAAAGCTGACGAGGACGGAGGAGCCGAGAAACCGGCAAAGCCACTAGGAGGTGCAGGCATTGATGTTGGTGTGGGCGGCGTAGTGGTCTTTGCCTGTGAGTCCGCCGATTTACCGAATGCAGACACGGGCGGCGCTGGTGCTGAAGGTTTCGAGGTGGTAGAAGCCGCAGCTGGCGATTGAAGTTTCTTTAGACTTTCGTCATATTCGGACTTGACACCAATGCGCAACTCTTTGTAACGAGCGAGCAGATCTGCAACATCAAGAAACGGGTCGGTTTGGACTGCTTTCGAGACAGCTGTTAGGAGGGACGCGTTCAGGCCGCGTAATGCAGCGAGGTATTTCGTCTCGATCTTCAGCTCTTCATCAACTTTGTCAGCACTTGGGGGGCTGGGTTCTTTTGGCTTCTCGGCTTCAGGCTTTTGTTCTGGTTGTGATGGCGGTTGACCCAAGAAGGATGCAAACGTCTTCGTAGCAATGGATGCGGAGGTCGATACTGATGGGGCACCGAACGCAGATGAGAAGGCAGACTGAGGTGGCGATGTTGAAGCTCCAAACGGAGAGGGTGCTGCGAAGGGTTTACTAGTGGCGGAAGGCGCACCAAATGTGAATGGTGTGGCAGCAAAGCCAGAGAATCCGCCGAACTTTGGAACACCCGTTGTAGGGGCTGGCTATTGAGTGAGCAATTGTTAGCACGCAATGTAACGCGTCAACATGACATGACACGAACCTCTACTGGTGTCGGCGCCACTGGCAAAGGAAGTGCTGGAGCTGCGCCAGCTAATGAACGCTTTGGGAGGCTACGTATTCTGGAACACAGTACGTTAAGAAAGCATATGTATAGAAATGTAGACACAACACACTTTCGTCCGGCAAGTATACTGTCGTCTGCTTTCTTGAATCCCTGGCCAGGACTGAATATTTCCTACATTGTATGGTCAATACTGAACATTATGAGCTTTGCTGGAGAGCGCACCTCCACTTCGTCTTCCCCATCGTCGTCCTTGGATAATTGTTTCTCTGCGCCGCGTTTCATGGCGACGTCGAAGAAGTACAGTGAGCGTGTGCAGTGGCAGCCAAATTCGGCGTGCAAGGCTCGATGTAAGCCAGGGTAAGCCGGCAAATGCCGTAAGGACGCGTCTAGAAGATCACGTGCACAATATCCGGCGTGACGGCGGCAACCCGGCCCTGCGGTGGTGAGACATGCGATGTCTTGCTCGGCAAGCGAGAGGTTGAGCTTGAGTTATTGAATGAAAGTGGATCCTAAGACTAGTAAGAGAACCATGAAGACTGATCATTGCAGTAATGGAGAGAAAACAGTAAAGGATGGTCCCGCGTGGACGAAGCCGTAGAGAGGGGCTGCCGGCACACTAGTCCGTCGGATCCCCATAGTGGCACCAGTGGCACCGATCTTTCCATTTTCGGACGTCCACCGAGTAAATTGCTATCGTGCATGTCTTGACGCCAGACCAAACTTAATAGCAGCCAGATACCTCTTAGGGTTTGCCCAGGATACCCCGTCTTCTTGTTCTCAACCATGTCCTCCTCGTCGACCACGGCCTGCTCGCGGTCGCCCTCACCGGCTTCCCCAGCGACGCCAGAGTCATGCGACAACCTTGACTCCGTCGTTACCCAGGAAGACCTTGCAGCCTGGTGTCACTCTCTTTCTCCAGCGGGTTTCCTCATAGGTGATGAATCCCATTTTGGCGAGCATGTCAAGAAAAGGGAAGGGCATGCCCTGGAGTTAGCGGACATCATACAAGAGGATGCCATGGTAGAGTACGTGTTCCTTCATCCTCGCCGCAGCCGAGGGTGTTGTCCTGTATGCAGTGCCCCTTTCTTACCCTCGACGCCTGTTCTTCTAGTTCTGCTCATTCAGGGCCAGAGTCACCAACTGCGTATCTCTCAAGTCGTTCTCCTTCGGTTTCGCTTCCAATGGGGATAGACGTTGCAGACTTGCTCATTGCACCGCGCAATTCGATATCCTCAACGAAGCCGATACCCCCGCCTCTGGCTCAGATACGCAGGGACCCAACAGTAGGCTCACAATGTGTTGTATATCCGCCGAAAGAATCATGTTACAAGTGAGTGCAATTCGATATCTCGCTAATGAGCGTGAGATGTTGACATTATCCCAGTCTACCGATTATGATCCCTTCTATACCCGAAGGCGGGACAAAGTCTCGGGTTGAGACTCAAGTTCGTCTTACGGTAGACCTTGCGCATGCAAGCGCGTCATCGGGGGAGCCACTCAGATACGACCGTGTTGGAAGTTGGAAATGGCTCCGCTTGCCAAAAGGCACAAGTACCAAGCGGCGCTCCCGCAAAGAAGCCAAAGTTGGTGAGTAAACATAGAAGCTGCTGACAGGTCGTACGTTAATCATCCTTGGTCCTAGACGCTACTGTCGAAGATACGCTTCATCTTACGACTGAGGTTACTTGCGCTTCGCCTCCGCATACACGAGTGACTTGTTGTTCAAGCTGCCAAGGACGGGAGGTATGTCGAGCAGTGCAGTTTGGTATCTGAGCATACATTAATATATCTATTGC
Source organism: Somion occarium (assembly GCA_964035595.1). Taxonomy (NCBI): domain Eukaryota; kingdom Fungi; phylum Basidiomycota; class Agaricomycetes; order Polyporales; family Cerrenaceae; genus Somion; species Somion occarium. The sequence goes on from OZ037947.1 coordinate 1,734,650, forward strand.
TTATGATAGGCCAAACGAGTCGCACGCAAATTGGCCGCCCGTGTAAGGCCTGCGCGTTCAGATTCCGAGTCTCCGGACGATGCAGTAATCATCCCAGGAAGGGGCAAACATGAAGATACATCCAACCTCGTGCAATTCAACTGCCCAGAGGTGCTCGACTTCTCATCTGGATCAGTCGTCCTTCCTCTTCGAATTACCTGCTACTGTCGGCATCATCGTGAGAAGGTCGGCTTTAATGTTCACTTTACGATGCTGGATCACAATGGCCGGGTTGTTGGCTCGGGCATGACCCGTCCTATCATGATCACTGATGACCACAAGAGCACGGGCGTCAACAAAGCTGCCAATAGCAGTACTCAGACGCCTACCAATGCAGATTCGCCCAGGGACGATGACGCTGTGGGCGGGACGACCAAACGCAAGAACACGCGTGATGGTGCGACTGAACGGTCTAAAAAGCGAACAAAGCCATACGATGGTGCAAATCGTGGTGGCAAAATTCGACGGAAGGACAGCATCAGCAGTTTGCAATCGATTCCGTCTGCGGTTGCTTCTACGTCTGCAACCAGGGCACCTACCAGAGCATCTACTCCAGCGCAAGCACTGCTGAGGGGCTCACCATTGCATACTATTGATCCCGAACACTTGACTTCGAACTCTATCGATTCCGCAAGTGCTGAGGTTGCTGCTGCTCTGCTCTCCAATGGGTTCGACCTATCAATGCCTTCATTATCGAACGGTATCGGACAGTCTTTGGACGATATCGTCATGCCTGATGCTCAAGTGAATATCGACCCTTCGGCAATGACCCTTGAAGAGCTTACCAACCAATCATTCCTTACCAACGATCCTTCCGACCCGATGTCACTCAATCTAAACCCATCAGATCCACTTTCCGTATCTCCCAGTATCTCCTATATGTTATTCAATAACGACCCACCGCCTCCTATCAGTAATCTGCCAACCCCAAAGATTCATCGACTCATCCCCTCGGCCGGGCCGACGTATGGTGGCATCGAAGTCACTATTCTGGGTGCTAACTTCCATCCAGCTATGCAATTGAGCTGTGTATTCGGAGAAACGGTCTCAAGCTCAACTCAGCGATGGAGTGAAAATACTCTAGTGTGCTTGTTGCCTCCTTCTCTTTCTGCAGGTGTCGTTCCCGTCTGGTTCGACGGTATCGCCAAAGAGGATGATGGCAGCCCTCCTTGCTTGTTCACTTACACGGACGAAACAGACCGGGCATTGTAAGTCTACGTGCTTTGTAGCGTGCTGCTTTCTCACTGACACGGCATTCATTTAGAATGGAACTTGCTCTCCAGGTCGTTGGATTAAAGATGACAGGCAAAATCGAGGACGCAAGGAATATCGCCATGAGGATCGTCACCGGACCTGATACTAATCAAGGCACAATAGAACCTAGCAGCTCTATGCAGATGTCGACCTCTCCCGGCTCTTCTTTCGATATCCGACAACTTCTTCTCGCACGAGCTGGCGACAGTGGGGACTTCGAGACGCTAATTTTGGACTTCCTTGCTCTCCTGGATGTGCCAATGACTGTCTCGACCTCGTCGCTGGAAGGTGCTATCTCGCAGACTACGGGCAGTGGTCAAACGCTGCTTCACCTCGCTACGATCCTCAATTTCTCAAAGGTCGTTGAGTTCCTGATCTCTCATGAGATCGATATCGACGCTCGTGATAACAACGGGTTCACCGCACTGCACTTCGCTGCCAGTTTACGACATGTGGAGTCTGCTCGTCTGCTCCTGGAAGCCAACGTTGACACCGATATCGTAAATGCCGTGGGCAAGACGGCTGCCGAAGTCGCACCTGCGGGATTCTTCGACAGGTTGTACCCCGATAGCAGCAGCACCTGGAGTACGGAAGATTCCGTAGAGGAAGAGGCCGCTTGGGCTGATGAGGAAGTAAGTGCAGATGACGAAGAACCTGTCAAGCCTCCTCCCAGGCGACGACCTGAACGCGGGAACTCGTACCGCAGGGAGCGTCTGTCTCGCCGTCCGTCTGAGGCCGATTTGAAGAAGGCCGATCCCGATTCAGCTCCCCCTCCTCCAGCGGACATCAAGAAAGCAAAGGAAGCGGCAGGTATCGTGGATGAAAAGCAAGCAATGGCGTCTTGGATGGATATGGTCCAACGTACTTTTGCTCAGCTACAACATCCGCAGGGCATGATTCCTCATATACCCAATCTACCGCTACCCCAGTTCCCCCATCTCCCAGGTATGCCAGCGTGGGGCGCACTTCCTCAGATGCCTGCTGTTTTCCCCGTGGTCGTGCCTATGTCTGCATTACCGATTCCGGGTCTTCCCGCGTCTTGGGCTCGATGGGGTGAGAAACGACCCGGGCAAGATCAGGCAGACGGTGAAAATGCGGATGAGGAACATGATACGAAGACGACTCAATGGTTAGCTATCCCTGGCGCTCAGGAATGGCGTGCGACGTGGGAGAAGTGGTTGGCCATGGCCATGGCTTCTGCCCGGCCGAGTGGTGAAGGTGATGCTCCGCCGGCCTACACCCCTAGGGATGAAGATGCCGCAACGGAATCAAGGGATGCTAAGTCATCGGAGGCCTCAATGTCTGTTGTTGTCCCTCAACCGTCGACGAGCGTTGAACGTGCTCAGCCAAGGCGTGTTGAATACCAAGATGTTCCTGTTCCTGAACAAGAGGTGAAAGCGTACGAGTATAGACCAACGAAGAAACAGTCGCGCCGAACGCGCAAGAAGCGTATGTCGTGCTTGCCTTTCTCTTAACAATTGACACTCAAATACTATTTTTATAGAGGACTGTATGCTGTTCTTCTTCTGGATCCCAATTCTTTTCAGTACGTCCTTAGCATATCGTTAGTTATAAATGTATTTACTGACTACCTTTGCAGTTGGCTTCATATGGGCCTTCTTCTCCGCCATGCGTGTAGGGTTTCACGCTTTGCGGGCTGTGAGTTTCAGTGCTGCTCTTCATGTATAATTTAGTAGCGCCAGGTTTGTTCTCCGCTCGTGCAAAGGTTTAGACTGTACTGTATTTCGTTTCTCCTATGCCAAAGCAGGTTCTCATTATAAACGTTAATCGTCGTTATTCTCTTAGATGTAGCTTGCTATCGGTTTGATATTGGGCCTGTGTTGTATGTACTGTACATTTTCTGATGGACTATTTATCAAAAAAAGTCGGTTTCTTGCTCTAAAATGTTCGAATGCTCCCATTGCCTACTTCGTGTTGACCTCGCTGTGCTTTGTCTCAGTCATTTGCCTAGCTTGGGCCATTGTATGTACTGTACACTAATAAGTTTTCCAGGCGAACTCTGTCGCAATTTGCTTCGCGCGCTTATAGCAGTGTCTAATTCGCGGAGTTCAACCGAGCCCGATCTGGAAAATCTCCATCTTGACCAAGATTCACCATGAAGAACAAGTATCTGTTTGTATTCGCGCAAGTCCATGAGGAATTTAGAATCCCAGAATTGCTTTCCATCGCAGAACTGTACAACATCAACATTGGCCTGCCGGAGGATGTGGATACTTCGAGGCCATTCATGGTCATCGAACTTGATAGTGAAGAAGACGCGCACACTCTTGCTCAACGCTGCATCCTCATTAAGTACATTTCCCAGACTTATGTATACATTGAAGATTTATTTTGTTACTCACAAATATCCTCAGATGGGTCTGCGATTTTTACGCTAGGGGAAAGACTTATGCCGAGGTCCATGAACAGACCCGGGCTAACTCCTCAAAGTATTCACAATACATAGAGAATACGTCCTTCAAATTTATCGTCACGGCATACAACCATAGTATTTCGCAGAGGCGACAGCGAGAAGTCGTTGAAAGCTTCTCGTATATGGCCCTCCTCGGAAAGATCGATATGAAGAATCCTGACATTACCTTTATGTGTTTCGAAGAGTGTACGTGTCAATGATTTGTATGATATCCTTGTTCGTCTGGCCGACACGACTTGACTCAGATGCTGATAAACGCGGTACAACGCGTGAGAAGCTTGAAGGAGATGGTGCTTTTAGAGAAGTCTTCTTCGGGAGGTTGGTGCGTTCAAACATTGGTTGAAGGCAGTCTGGATTCTGATGCTGTTGTTATAGATAACGGAAGGCACTGCGAGACCTCTTGTCAAGACCTTCGACGTGAAGAAACGTTCATACTTCGGTAATACTTCCATGGAGGCGGAAATCTCGTTACTAATGGCTAACCAAACTCTGGTCAGCTTTTTCCATCTCGTTATATGGGATATACTGATCAGAATTATGCTTTGCTTTCAGGCTGCCCCAGGAAAACTGATATATGACCCTTTCGTTGGCACTGGAAGTCTTGCCTATGTAAGCGAGGAATTTCCAGACTTCTTTTGTTGCCGCCAACCGTGCTTTCTTGCTTTAGGTTACAGCACATTTCGGTGCATGGTTGTATGGCTCAGACATCGATGGCAGACAGATGCGTGGGAAAGGTATGTTAAATATATCCATTTTGAAATGCATGCTTCACTCCAGGCTCGTCCAATTCATTAGAAAATGTTCCCGGCATCAGAAGAGCTGCAGCTCAGTATGGGGTTGCAGACCGTATCCTCGATCTTTGTACATTCGACGTCACACAGAACCCGTGGCGATGCGGAGACCTATTCGATGCTATCATTACAGATCCGCCTTGTAAGCTTTTGTCTACATTGTCTCCACTCTTATTCAACTGCGTCGTAGATGGGGTGAGAGCAGGCGCGAAGCGATTAGGTCGGAAGAAACCCACCAAGAAGGGCATCGTAGAGCGTACGGGATTAACACTGAGACCGTTAGTTTTCCTTCGTCCACGGTTGGTAACGTTGCCTAAGTCATTTCACAGTGATGACCAGCCATATATTCCACCAACAAAGCCGTATGAGTTATCAGCACTTGCAACAGACCTCATCCTACTTGCGCGGCACATGCTGAAAACAGGAGGACGACTTGTGTTTTTCCTGCCTACCGTCACAGACGAGTACGAAGAGGTTGATGTTCAAACAATGTTGTGCGATGGCATGGACGTCATTGCCAACTCGTTACAGGACTTCGGGTCGTGGGGACGTAGAGTAAGTTGTGTTGGACTCTTGTGTGTTCATTTGGCTCTGACACTTGTTACAGCTTATTACCATCCGTAAGACTTCAGACAAGTCCTATCCTCGGCCGACGTTTGAGCCTGTCGTGAATCAGTCAGATGGAAACACTCCTGAAGTAGAGCATATACCGGCTCATCGCGATTTCAGGGAGAAGTACTTCAGAGGCTTCAAAAAAGACGAGGATCGGACAACACCATTGGAACAGCAATAGTAATGACAGGTAGTCGCAAGCTGTAGCAATACGTAGAATCATCTAAGCTGGAGAGGGAAACCACAAGGGTTGATGCATGATGGAGAAAGCAAAATTACTGCTCAGCAGTGGATATCAGGATATATGAAAGCAGTGGCAAGAAGCGGGTATGTACAGATAGGCTAACGCGCTGTTGTTGAATATCGTCAGGGGTATACTCAGCGGTGATTTGTACTGTCAATGAAGCGGGCCGTGGCTGCAACACGGAAGTTCAAAGGCACGACAGTATGCCTGCAAGGTTTGGTTCTTCGGTAAGTATGGTACGTGTACACAATGGTATTTCTGGCTTACTCATAGTAGGTTTGCACCTCCGCACCCTGCATTACAACCACATCACCCTAAAATTTGGGAAAGATAAGGAAAATGAAGAGCACTAACACCCAAGACACCTACATGACGCAGAAAGAGCGATAGTACGTCTCTTTTCGAGGGGTCTCGAAGTTCAGATGCATACTGAGCATGCAAGCGGAAATGCATGTACGCTGCAGCACCGAGTGACAGGGAAGCAACGGTCGGGCCCAAACCCCGTTCGGCATCACTATGAAACTACGAAAAAAAATCAGCAACACGCCACTCAGAGAGCTAATGACACATCGGACACGTACCGCCATCTTCTGCTTCTCCATGTATGCGGCACTCAGGACCTCGTTGAATTCACCAGGGAGGTTCAAGGCTTGTTGCATCCGTTCCTTTATCAGTTCGCGAGCACTAAGTACGGCTGTGGGTGCAATTTCCCAAGGCACCGTGTTATCTGTGCCTCCAACATATTGATAGGGTTCTCCAGCTTCAAGAAAGTGTGAGTATGCGACTAACAGGTAAGTTGATGGACTTTACTATTTTGAGAGAAATAGTTCGTCAAGAGGGTGCCGCGACCTAGAAAATATTCAGACAGTGTACATGTATGAATTCAAGCCTGAAGGCCATACATTTGTGCTGTGGCAGAAAGGAAATGTGTCACTATATCTCAATAACGAATGGAAGGACTCAAACATACAGCTCTCAATGGCCATCTGCGGAACTTCAAGCTTCCATTTGCGGCTTCTCGTTGATAATCCTCGAGGATTCGGTCTGCCTTATCGTTTGCAAGGGGTGCAGAAAATATGACATGAATGTATCCTCTGTGTCAGGGATCAATGCCGAAGTCATGATGAATATATGCCTATTACTTGCCTCGCGTTTGGCAGGACAAACGTCACATAATAGCTGAACCCCTTATCGAAACGATACATAGACGTGAAAGGTTTGATGATGCCTAATGAGTACCAAGGATCATTAGCATATAACATGCATGGAGGATAGATGACCTACCTGACTGCGGTGAAACGACATGACGAGAAAAATGCTTACCCTCCAACTGGTGTCTAAATTCCACCGCCCCTCTAATCCTGCCCGGAACCTCAGTAATATTCTACAGATGATCGTGAAATTAGGGACGATGGATGAGATGGAATGTTCTACGTACACCACAATTTTGACATTGCCAGTGCTCCCATTTGAACCTAAAAGAGTAATTAATCTCAATGTAGAGAGTTGTGCCTTAATTCAATCAACTCGCCTGCTAGAAAGTCGCCCACACTGTTTGCAATGCCATCCTTTTGTGAAGAGAAAACTCGTGGTAATGCCATCTTCTGGAGCACCCTGAATCGGAGGTGGTGGTCTTATATCCTCTAGTTCCTTGCTAGGAAATGACTGAAGGCGAAGGAAATCCTCGAAATAGGCGAGCACGTTTGGCGGTGTTCCACCGTTGAGTTCCCAAAAGGCACGGCAAGATGGCTGCAGACACATCCATCCTTCGCCATATACCTGAGGTGAGGGTTTGTGACAAGAGAGGCAGGATCTGGCCACGTTAACAGTTGCATAGCTGTGGTGCTAAAACGTCAATCACCGGCTCTTGACAATAGACGTCGTTACTAACGGCTCTAAAACAGGCGGATCTATCAGAGTACTGAATTATAATCATGACGTGACATGTATGCAGCGTCTGGACTCACATAGCCCATGTTCTCCCTGGGGTTGAGTCCACCAAGGCTCGCCTTGTTCTTCGCACCACTGGAATGCGAACTTATATCTGACAACATTGACGTTCGCGCTGGAGGAAAACTGCTTTTCGGCTACAAGTCAGATAGATGTCAGCATTTCTTGTCTTGTCGACAAATTCAAAACACTTAACCCCAGGCATGAGCAATACGGTAGAAACCAAGAACCGCATAGGTACAATTCTTGCTGGCAAGGTCAAACGGAAACAAAGCATACTTGTCATCAATGACAAGCGCAATTGGGTGTTTCAGCTCGTATGTTCTAAGCAAAGATCTAACGGATTTATCATCAGCACACTGGTCGGAATCTCTGTGCGTCTCAAATTTTCCATTGGATTTGTGAACGCTTTCAGCTTTGCCACCGCTACAAACATGCTTGTATAAATTCATGCGGATGATGATGCCGAAAACGTGAGCATACTGACCCGTGAGATATGATGAGCTTTCCGTCGCAGCGAAAAGCATCACGGCTGAAGAATTTACGTGAGCAAACCCCAGTTCTTGTGATAGCACTGCACAAGTCATACCTAGCGGAAAACGCGCTAAGTAGGTAGCCCTTAGCCATATCCTTGACGAAGTAGACACCCCCTTGGTAGCTTCTAAACCAGTCGAATGACTCGCACACCTCCTGTCGAGACTGGCACAGGAATTGTCAGTAAGGTTGCGGCACACGAAACCGTCCGGCTAACCTGAGCCCAGATCGGAGGAAGCATGGGTAACGGTCTTTTGGGCAAGGTATGTGCAGGCACAAGGGAGGCGGCGCCATGCGATACTGCGTTTTCTTCAGGCATCCGAGCAAATAGGGCCTGAGCTGAATCTGCCGTCGGAGGCGTGAAGTGTTCAATATTGGAGACAGAATGATGTACCGGCACCTCTGCCTCTAACCGAGTTGTTTGCTGAACAGAGTCAAGGGTGGTTGAGACAGATGCCGCATTCTGTACACCACACTGCTTATCAAGTACTGCTGAAGTCAGCAGACGTGGTGACTTGCGCCTAGAGGTCGTTATGCGGAGAGGGACATCATCATCGCTACTCATCATATCCGGAACCGGCTCTTCGGAGGGAACATCATTGTCCCAATCGATAGCATTTCGCCCTTCACTTCTTCCTGCAAGATTAGCTTGTCCTTCTGCTCCAACAGCGCATAGAATGCTGTCCACTTCAGCAAGCGATTGTGGAATGTTACTCGAGGTGATGCGGCTTCCATTAGGAACAGAAGTTGCTTTGATTTGACCAGAAATCCTGCTGCTTCTTCGCTTTGGCAAAGGTGCTAGGTGTCTTATGATGGACGCTTCTACAATCTTGTTCTGACCTACAGAAGGAGTTTGTTTATCCATATCAGTGTAGCGACGCTTCCTAGCCTTCCGTGCAGGCTTGGTTTGGGGTTTGAGGAGCTTCTTCGTCTGTGAGGCTTCGAGTCCCTGTGAGACCTTCCTCATTTCTGCACGAGCATTTGCTTCTTCAGCATAAACTGCAGCAGAAGCAGCCACCTGCATCAGAGATATGTCATCAACCTTGTTGCGAGCTTGTTCGATAGGTGCCTCCAGGCGAGTGCTTAACCTTGTCTTTCGTCTGCGAGAAATATCCACTGCAGAAGATGCCGGACGGGGGTCAGTCTGCATCTCCACAATCGAGCCATCATTTCCGCGACGTTTCTTTGAGGGACGCTGGCATTTATTACTCGACACCTCCGAGTCTTTCTTATGCCCACCTTTAGACTTTTTTTCAGGCTTAGGTGGGAGCGGCTTTCGAACAATGGGACAGGGGAGTGACTTCTCGCGATTAAGGACAGAAGAGGGTCCAGGCGGGACAGCTACCTCTGCTGGAGGTACGGGAACGGGTTCCTTCAGGGCCTCGACTTGAGCTGCTTGAGCGAGAGCGGCGGTGGCGGTCGTGAGTGTTTGCTTTTTGACATGCTTGGATCGTAGTGCAAGTCTTTCCTTCTTCAACCTTTGATGGGGCTCGCTTCTTCGTGCTGGTGCTTGGGGGAGAGGGTGCTCAACCTCAGGCACCACTGAAACATTGTCCTCCAAGGTGCCGTCATGAGCAGAGCGACTGAATCCATGGTATCGCGTCTCCTCCCGCATAAGCACAGATAGAGCATGCCGATTAGATGCCCGTCGTCGTGGCAACTCTCTTGAAGGCATTGTCGGAGCGGAAAGGGCATGTTTAGCTTTGCCCCTTTTGACTTTCGCCTTGACATTACGAACAAGGTCCCTTGTCAGCGGATCTTCGATATCTAGCTCCGAAAGAGATGACAAAGAAGAAGAAAGTGATGTTAAGGTGGAGTCGGATAAGGCTGCAGGATCGGGGGCAAGCTTCTGACGAGAAGGTGAGATAGTCCCCTTCTCCGATGCAGAGGAGGAACTACTGGATGGATGCTGCTTGGGCTGCTTTCGCTTCCTACGTGAGTAGACTGTCAACTTTCTGGGTGCCGGTGAGGATAAAAACAGGTCCATAAGGCCCGCAGACGTCGCATTCGTGGAGGCGCTAGCGCTAGTGACTAGGGCGATGCGAGGCTGCAGATCGCAGTTTGTAATAGGAGATCCATCTGAGGAAAGATTATCTTGCCATTCCGATTCCATAGCGCCCCGTTGAAGTTCCATGAGCTCGACAGAAGGGGCTGGGACCTTATCTGCTTCGTCTGCAGCTTCGTATCCATCCACAAGGCGAGCCATATGAGAACGTCCGCCCGAGGATCGTCGGTATGAACGAGCGAAGCTGCTATCATAAGTGCTGAATCCGCGCCGCTTCTTCTCTTCAACTAGAAGCGCCTGTGCTTTTCCGTCTTCACAGTGATACAGGTGCCAATAGAACTCGAGAAATAAAAGCACTGACTCCGGATCGCGAGCAGAAGGCTGGGACAATCCTTCATCGGAAGCGCAGGGCGCAAATGCATGTCTGAGCCATGCCTCTGCAGCACAGCCGAACTTCCCATGAATCAATAGTCAATTTTAGTGACGGACATATAGTTCTCCATAGGAGAAAGGGACACGTACTTGATCGTCGTCCAGAAATTGCTTGAGAATAGTATCCCTAGCCACACTACGAAATGTCTTCGGTTGTGAACGCGTGGGACGCACACGACCCAGCTCATCCTCAATTAAGGGAAACTGAGTCTTGAAAGGCTCATCTTTTAGCAATGCCAAGTCGTAGAATGCTTCAGGATTCCTCATCGCAAGGGATCGGCCAAGCTTAACGAGGACAAGGAACAGTGAAGATGCTAGGACATCTAAAACCAAGGAGAGAATGCCTGTGGCGATTCGTGACAGAACGCTGCTTTGTGCGAAAGTTGCCTGATCGAGCTCAACACTTTTGGATTATGTAATCAAGATCGTTTGGCATACTTATCACTCTGGTGTGGTCGGGCGGACAGACGTGCACATAGGCACCTTAAAGATTCTACTATAATATAGTCCTCTGCATATGTGGAACATTGTGCAATTATCGAGAGCCCAAAGCGTGTTGGATGGACTCGTACACATCGGCCTCAATACGAGCTTCCAACTTGTCCTCCTCAGAACTATTTCCAGAAGCAACCTTCAAAGCCTCTTGAAGGTTGGCACGGACAGCCTGGAAAGTGTATTCAGATGGTGCAGCGTAGTATATGTCATGTTGGATATACCTCAGGGGAAAAATCCTCAAGGGGAGCAGCTTCAACAGCGTTGATGGTGAGCGTGTTTCCCGGGTGGACAGTGGCAAACCCGCCAGAGACTAAAAATGTGATGGACTCCATCTGACTATTGAAAACTCGAATAAACGATGGTGACATACCGAACCACTTCTTTGAACCATTAGCGCCCTCAATCACCTCAACAACACCAGGACGCAAAGGCTCGATGGAAGGGACGTGGTTGGCGAGGATACCCATATCACCTGTAGCAGCAGACAAGTTGACTTGGACAACATCCGCAGAAGTAAAGATGGCCTAGGTACATAGTCATGAAACTGGTGTGACATATGTATAATTCCACGACATACTTGGTGGGGCAAGACCAGGGAAAGCTTGATTTTATCGGCTACTTCAGCATATCCACGGCGGCCCAGGGAAAGAGCTTTTGGTGCTCTCCGACCAGCAGAAGAGAGGAGACGAAGAGCAGACATGACTGGTTACTGTCGAGTGAGACGGAACACTTCACTCGACGAAAGCTTTCGCTACCTCACTCGGATAGTGCCGGAACAGCTTCCACGTGCGACCGCGTTTGCGCGCTTACACGTCGCGTCTCATTTGTGATCGGCCAGCTTCCAGCCTCTCGATACTTACTCTCGGAAGACAATCGTTTCTTCGTATATAGAGCCTGGGCATGCGGGTATATAGCACAGTATAGTAATGCGGGTCAAATATGTTATTGATAATTAAAGATGAGGTCTGTATACTAATATTTAAACTAAGTTATAGGTGATTAGAATCTTTCCTCGGATATGACCATGGATCTTCGCAAAGGAAACGAAAAACAACGAATCTACTGGCTGATACCATACGGACCGGGAGAAGGAGTGGGAAGAGGCCTTCGACGCATGGAAGGCAGGGCGCGTCTGAGGTTAGGAACCGTCAAACCAGGTGCAGACGTCAACCTTGATGCCTGCGGTGCCTTCATTTTGATATGTGCCTGTTAGCATGAAGAAACTTCAACACAAGCAGTTTGGATATTCATACCCCGCTGCCCTGTTTTTGTTTCGCATAGAACCCAAATAAATCCGCAATCTGCTGTTCCAGCGACTGTCGTTCCTTCTGCAAACGACCCACCTCCTGTGTCATCAGGAGGACCTCTCTGGTGAGCTCCTTCTTGAATTCCTCCACGTGTACTGATGCAACGTTAGAGGGAAGAGGAGAAGAAACCAGGAGCTGACGTACTCTGGACGTTGATGGCAGTAGCCTCTTTCATCGCATCGACAAACCTCAGTCGTTCCCCGCGAATATCGTTGGAAAGATCTGGAAGGGCAAGCGTCAGATGAGAAGAATGGACTACAGTATATGGTCTTACCCGTTGCCAATAATCGAAGCATTCTCTCCTGGTCTTGTCGTTGTCGCTCAATTAGTCCTACGATGGATTCCGTTGCTAATACGTGCACACTTAGCAACTTTTGTCGCAACGTATATATCAAGGGCACTCACTCAGCTGATTTCGAGATTCTGCATTTCGACGAAGGTCTTCTTGCACAGCAGCAACTAAGCCGTTCACGGAAGCTTGCAATATGGTAGTGTTCTCCTCCCTCTCCTGATCCTTGAGCAGGAAACTGCGGAAGTCAGCCAGGAGATTGCCTGCAGGATTCGGCAGCCCACCAGGTAGGGGTTTTCCGTCGTTTTCTGATGCAAGGTTTTGAAGTTCAGAAACAGGCCCGAGTTCCTTGCATAACTGCTGGACTCCAGCGACCACGCTGTCAATCTGTGAAGTCCCGTGGTTCACAAATGCTTCCAACCACTTGTTTATAAAAGGTTAATAATCACATGGCGAACGATGTAAAGTGATAACTCACAGAATTCAATTCGTTCAGGTATCGAACGCTATCCGCCTGCTGCTCAGCTTGTTCCGCCCGTTGCGCTTGCTCGTTCTTGATCAACTCAAGAATCTCCTGCACCTGTATTACATAGCAGGTGAGGAATGCATTATGACAGAAGCGGTGATGTATACTGACCTCCTTGTTCTGATCTTCACCCTCCGCAAGTTGCACCCTGGGATTGTTAGTGACTTGTAAAGTTTGACAAAGAATAAGTAGCTGATTCAACTTCTCCTCGATCGCGAGTGGTGAAATATCCATGACCGCTGTCGATGTGGCATCTGCAACATGAGGCTTGTCATCTTCAGCAGAAGCTGGTGCAACGTTCTGCATAGTGACTGATTCCTCCTTCGTATCTGAATGCACACGCCCAAGAAGTTCCACTTTTCTTATCAACTGCGGAAGTTGACTGGACATTGCAGCTCGCATCGCCTCCAAATTCTTGGTGACTTCCTCCATATTGAATGGAGCAGCTATGGCCTGTCCAGCAGTATCATCTGCGTGTGCGCGAAGTTCCGCAAGTACCGTCTCGACTTGTGCACGAAGCACACTAAGATTTTGTCCATGGATAAGCTCGTGGTCTTCGATGCGTTTCACGGAGTCATCAATACCCCGCAAAGCTTGCTTCGTGTGCTCATCGGTTGACACGATCGTGGGAGCTTGCATCCGTGCCGTAGCCAGAGTGAGCACTTCAGCCTTCAGACTGGCCAGACGATCATCAAGGTCCAGTTTCGGTGATGGCTTCGGGGGTTCAGGCAGTGTAGTCTTAGCCTGAACGCCGCCGCCTCCAGTAAAAACGAGAGGTGGTGGTCTTGATTCTTGCATAGGGAGACCGCTGATGTGGTGGAGTTGAAAAGGGACACCGAATGGCTGGTGTCTCTCCTCGTTTGAGTACTGGGAGGCAGGCGAGAACAAGTCCTGGCGTGGAGGATTTGACTGTTTCTTGATTTCATCGACTCGAGTGCGTGAAGTGCGAGTCGAGGTTACAGCAGTCAACTTGCCTGAGGATGTAGAGAACGGTGATTCCCGTCCAGAATCAGCGTAGGACTCGATTATGGACTGCTCGGCCGCAGACTCAGTAGTATCTTGGCGAGCAAGGCACTGATTTCGTTCGGTTCGCGCGGATTTAGGTGTCAACAGAGAGGAAGTATATTGACGAGTGCGCGTAGACTTTGTAGGAGTCAGATTCGAACGAGCTGATTCCTCAGAGTTGGAGCGTTCTATCTGTGCCAGACGCTGTTTGACCACGGAGCGCTGATCTAGATTTCGGATGGAGGGGCTTTGTGCGCGTGAAGGAGGTGGTGTCTGGAGAGATATGCGATTGGGTATTGGAGATGGGGTGTTGCGTGGTGCAGGAGGATCATATAGCGAGATACGGATAGGGGAGACGGGTGCAGGAAGCGCAGGAAGTGCTCTGTCCGTGACGCTCGTCATGATGGACGCAGTTGACTTGACCTGGGAGACGGTTCGCCCACACTGTTGCAGAGAAGGGCTATAAGATGACTGTTCTGAAATACTGAGAGCATCATGTCCTGAAGGCGAAAGATAACTTCGGCATTCTTGGGTTTGCAAAATCGCATCCCTAATCATTCCTGAGTGGATTCATGGATTATTTCAAAGAAAGGAGTGGACATACCATATAGCACTGACCCATCCAGCCCGATCCTGCACGGAATTAGCAGCGAACTTTTCTCTAGCTCTGCCTTCGAACAGAAGTTCAAAGACCTTCACCTCCGTAGTGCCTGAAGGTAAAAGGTCTCGCTCTGCATCATCTAAATCTTTCAGAGCTAAAGATCTAACGTCTGTGCAATGTGCTAGAGTCACTATCGACGTGGATGGATTTCCGAATGATGTGTGCCAGGTGATGAGAACATGAGATGGATGGAGTACAGCAGTACACGTCGTCCAGACAGGAAAGGAATTCGAGGTAGTGGACCGGCAAAGATAAAGAAGTGATCCTGTATGAAGTGAGCCCGGTGTATTACAGATCATGGCATCTTGTGCGGTAAGCTTTCCGAAGGACGCATTAGCGCGAGGAATATCAATAGAGGAGAGGCGGCGGGGTGAGATAGTTTGAGCAACAGCAGTCTGGTGGGGTGGCGTTTTAGAGGCAGATATTGATTGGCCGTCTTTGGAAGATCTCCTCGCCTTCTTGCTGAATACGGAGAGCAGATTACGAAATGACTGTCGAATGGGAGATCGACCCTTGACTCTTTTCTCCGCTGCTGGGCTATACAGATTGTTCCGATTTACGGAACCATTAACCGAACCCTTTACTGCAGACCGAGGAGTTGCAGAGCAGGACGAGTTCATCGACTCATAGCGACCAATAAGCTCCTTTGCCGTCCGCCGTCGAGCCAGGGAAGTGCTTTTCGCCGTTTGATCGCGAGGGCGAGAGAAATAGGGCCCATGTGGTTCAACTTCGGCTCTTGTCCTTCTGCTTTTCCCGTCAACCATTCTGGCAGCCATATGACGAGTGTGAAAGTCGTAGAGATCGAAATTGTCATCGCTCCTTTGCCCTGAATCACGGTTATAACTGCTGATATCCTTCGTTCCAAGGTCATATCCAAGGTCATCTAGCGGTGTGATAACTTGGTCTGATTCTTCAGCAGTACTTGCTCTAGTCATAGGATGGATAGAGTATTCGGGATCATCGTCGGTGGCCCGACCATCAGACCACATGGCAGCGTGCAAGAAAGTCGGCCAGATTGACAGCACAAGTAGAAAGCCAAAGTTCACATTGCAGGAGGCGGGAAAATTGCGGCTGGGATTCTATTACGAATTGGACCGACGAAGGGAACACATACGGGCATGGCATGATGAAAACCTCACAGGACGCTAAAGAGTCCTGTGTGCATCGCGAACCTATCAAGGTCTTATATCGAGGTAAGATATGCTGGGACTCGCCCATTGTCTTGAACATCAGCCCAAGTCGGCTTAAAATGAACCTTGACATGCTTGACATGATTGTCAAGCCGAACGGATCCTATCCACGAGGTCTATATATCACAAAGCAGGGAAAGAGACAACACTAGTTGTTGAAGTTGATATCTCGAACGAGTTTCAACCGACATTGCCGCTGAGGAGGTCAGTTCGAAAGTCGTTGTTCGACAAGCAGCCTCGACCCCCAACTTGAAGTCCGTCGCAGCTTTGCTGGGCGATCACCGTTTCGATCACTGATCGGCAACATAGCAGGAAGTTGCCTCCCCGGGGCCTCTCCCTGCCAGCGGTTTTGAATGTCATCTTTTAATATCCGGTCACCTGCACTCTCAGGTCTCCACTATCATGCTTCCGTACGTACGTACAATACCTTCTGCTGTCCGCCCAACCCATGTGGAAACTTCATGTGATCTACACCAATGACCCAGAGTTACCGACATCCCGCTGCACCCCCACCGCCCCCACCGAGAATTTGCCTTTTACAACTAGCTTTGGGCATTGTGCCGAACGGTTACTGTTCCAGACACTTTCTGCTACTGATCAACACTGTGCATGACCTCTGCCCGGAAACATCTCTCCGGGCGGGCCTTTGGGGTTTCGTATACTACACCTTCACTCGGGCTAATTCTGCGTAATCTGGCACTCGTGTCTATATTATGCCTTTGAAAAGCTATGCGTACCACTCTCTACGATTTGGAAACCCGCAGATTACTGCCCTTCTGTAAACTTGGCTTCACTGGAAAATGTTTTGCACGACTGTTTTTGTCCTTACTTTTGCGTCATATGTCGTAGCTCAGAGCACTCCCTGGGGCCAGTGAGTACTCTTCTTGTTTTGGTCCTCGTCACCGATGGTAATGCTTATGCTAGGTGCGGTGGCACCGGATGGACTGGCAGTACTACCTGCCCGACTGGGTATGTTCTAAATAACAGCATCTATCTGTGAAAGCTTACCTTTAGAATGATAGCTGGGCATGCACGGCCATGAATCCTTACTACTCCCAATGCCTCCAAGCCACTTCTAGTTCGAGTCTTTCGACCGTCTCATCACTGTCGAGCCCTGTCACTAGTGAACCCGCTACCACCACAGCTCCTCGAAGCTCGACATCCACTTCAACGAGCACCCTCACAGGAATTGCAGGCACCGCCCCGACTGTTGGACCTTCCAAGAAAGTTGGGAAGCTTCCAGCCCTTGGGTAGGTTCCATGAACATTCTGTTGTAGGAACTCCCACCTGTTAATAACTTGTATCTTCCTATTTTAGTTGGAACACATGGAACGCTTACGGTTGCGGTCAGTATCTCAATTTATATCGTGTTCTTCACTTATGTCTGAACGCGGTGATTAGATATCGATGAATCTAAGGTTCTCGCTGCTGCGAACCAATTCGTCTCTCTGGGCCTAAAGGACGCTGGTTATGAATATGTCAACATCGATGTGAGACCTTCAACAAGCTCCATGGTAGTGCAGCAATCTTTTTATTTACGATGCTTAATCCCTTGTAGGATTGCTGGTCTGAAATGAGTCGCGATCCGACAACCGGGCGTATCGTACCGGACCCTGCCAAGTTTCCAGACGGCATAAGTGGTGTTGCGATGCAGGTTCATAACCTCGGTCTGAAGATTGGAGTCTACAGGTAGGTCACACTCGCATTTGCAGACAGACCTGATTAATCGAGATTTGCGATTCAGCGATGCCGGAACAGCCACCTGCGCTGGATTTCCAGGCTCTTTAGGCAATGAGAATATTGATGCCGCTACTTTCAACGACTGGGGAATTGACTGTAAGTTCTAGGAGAATTCTGGTCATCCACGACGATTGACTGTTCGTGCAGATCTCAAATATGGTGCGGTTTTTGTGAAAGCTCTTTTAGCTGCACATTGAATATTGAGCAACATAACCATCAGACAACTGTAATGTTCCCGGCAATTGGAGCGACAGTGCTGTAGTACTATCTATGTCTGCTCTGTACCGATGGCTTTGTATTGACGCTTCAAGTAGACTCCACCGGATAATGATTGGTATGATGTACCTCCATATTCTTCCTGTACTGGACTAAGACTCTGTTTCCTCTCAGCAATTCTAACTCTGCCATCCGATACCGCCAAATGACGTATGTCACCTCCCATTTAACACTTTTACGTATAACTGACATCGTTTCAGTGCGGCTCTTGCTGCTCAATCTCGCCCTGTCCAATTTAACTTGTGCATCTGGGGTACCGCAAATGTATGGGACTGGGGCGTGCGCGTTGTAAGTCTTTTGCTAAACGTTAACGGTTTGTATACTCGAGCTCAAGTTATTACTCAGGGCCATTCCTGGCGTATGTCTGGCGATGCGGGACCCACTTGGAGTTATATCACGTCCATCATTAGTATCAACGTGCAACATTTGTCGTCTATTGACTTCTTCTCTCACAACGATATGTACGTCTCAGTCTGTTGTGTCTTATAACACAGTATGCTGACTTCGGCTTAGGGATATGATGGAAATTGGTATGCTCCGTGTGTAATGTAAGATGTTCGAGTGATTCTCATGAACGGATACTACAGGGAATGGTGCACTCACTATCCAGGAGCAGCGCACACACTTCGCTGCATGGTCCTTCTTGAAAAGCCCCATTTTACTCGGCACGGACGCAAGTCTTGCTTGGTTCATCTCTGAGCAACCAATCTACTGACAAACTTCGTTTATAGTTGAGCAAGCTGTCATCTGACCAACTCGCTATCATCAAGAACAAAGAACTCCTTGCTTTCCACCAAGACAGTGTCATCGTTACCCCTGCCGCGCCATTTACGCCTTCGCCCTCCGCGCCCGCTACCAACCCACCAGAATTCTATGCCGGAGAGTCATCAAAAGGCATTCATGTGTTCATCATCAATACCTCCAACACCACAGCAACCAAGACTTTCAATTTCGCCAACGTGGAAGGGTTGTCTGGACGTGGACTGTTCACGGTGCATGACATGTGGACGGGCAAGGATATTGGGAAGTTTAGTAGGAGTTATTCGACGAGATTGGATGCACACGATACGGCCGCCTTCTTGATCGAGTCAACCAAGAAAAAGAGATCACCACGCACCTAGTTGTTTCTATGTGCTCGAGAGTCCGAAGCCAATGAAAGTGAATCAATGGACCCGCAAAGAACGAAGCAAAGAGATTGGGTAGATAAGATTAACCTCTAAGATACCTCTTGTACACCTCGTTATCGGTCTCCTCTACGTATGGATATCCAAGACGTTGCAAGAACTCGTTGAATTTGTTTGACTGTTCTGGAGGTACCTGGATACCAGCAAGCACCTTACCCAAATCTAAGGGAGCGGAAAGAGTCAGCTCTGAAGATATGACGGTGTCTCGGAGATACAAACCTGCACCATGATTGCGATAGTGGAATAAAGAGATGTTCCACTCTGTCTGGATTCCCTCCAAGAATTTTCGCAGAGCACCGGGTCGTTCAGGAAACTCTGTGCACAAGCAACCCTGTTTCAGCCTAGCTATCAAGGGCCAACAATAACGACATACCGAATCTGAACACCCTCTCATGAGGAACATTCCTCCTCCCACCAATCATATACCTAGCATGACTCTTCGCCATCTCATCGTCACTGATATCAAAGCCTTTCATACCCAGGGACTGCAACGCAGATAACACCTCCGAGACTTCCTTGGCCCGTGACGTTGTTTCGAGCTTGAACGAGATGAAGATCTGCGCGACCTCAGAATCGTCATATCTATAGATGAACTCGGTGGTTGCGCGGGGGTGAATGACACTATGAAGGTTGATGAAACTATGAAATTTATGAGCTTCTAGAGTCTGAAGGAACAGGGTGCTACTCTACTGACGCACCTGCCAGGCTTTTCGGGTATCTCGACACTGAGAAGCGCTTCACGGCCTTCACCAAGTTCTGCACGTTCTGCGACGAACCGCAAGCGATCGAAATTCATGTTCGCGCCGCTAACTACGGCAACGAACTTTTTCTGTTTACCAATGAGGTCGTTGTCCTGGATATACCTCTTCAACCCCGCTAATGCCAAAGCGCCAGCTGGTTCCGTTATAGACCTGGTCTCTGCAAAATGCATTCTGAGTACAAAGGGTGATTGTGTGCAAGTAAAAGACCTATTTCACCTTCAAAGACATCCTTGATAGCAGCGCAGATCTCGTCCGTATTCGTCTTCACGACCCCATCCAGCAATTGTTTGCAAATCCTAAACGGTTCCGCACCAACAATCTTTACCGCTGTTCCATCGCTAAATGGTCCAACCTCATTCAATGTCACCCGTTCACCCTTCTTCAAGCTTCTATCCATAGCATCCCCATCCAGAGTCTCAACGCCAATAACTTGCGTTTTCGGACTTCCGATCCTTTTGACGTACTCGGATATACCAGCCACGAGGCCCCCACCACCAACAGATGCAAAGATGCCGTCGAGGTTTTCGGCATCCGGCATTTGTTTGAGAATTTCCATGCCGATCGTTCCCTGACCAGCTATGACGAGAGGGTCGTCGTAAGGTGGGACGAAGGCTAGTCCATGAGAAGAAGCGAGACGTGCACATTCGGCTTTAGCTTCATCGAAGTCGTCGCCGTGAAGGACGACTTTGGCACCCAGCCTTTGTACGTTTCGGACTTTGATCGAAGGCGTGCCTTTTGGCATGACAATCGTACACGGCACACCGAGTTTCTGGCCAGAGAGCGCGACGCCCTGAGCGTGATTACCTGAACAAAAGTTAACCCCAAAAAAACAAGCATTCAGAACGCAACTAGACAATGTGTCGTACCATGCGGACTAACCAGCACTGCACGTAATAACGCCTTTCCAACGTTCTTCCTCCGTCAGGCTCGCCATGAAATTATAGGCCCCTCTGATCTTGAAACTAAAGACATCTTGAAGGTCTTCTCGTTTCAACCAAATCTGGTTGCCTAGCCGTGCACTCAATGACGGGCAGAGAATCAAAGGTGTCTCTTTGACGATTTCATAGACCTTTGACGTCAGTATGAGTCTCAAGTAGTCAGGTGTATTTGAAGGCAAGAGGTAGTGTTTCGCTAGTCGAGGGTAGGTCAGAGGGTCCGGTGCATGCGACGCATACTCTAGCGTTGCGGCTGCAGGCATGAGTTAAATTCTAAGGGCCAAAACAAGATAGAAAGAAAGAGTTCAGGAAGACGTGAGATGTCTAGGATTATTTTATTCGACCTGATGCAACTTTCGATCGAGTCACAATGTACTCGATCATCTAGGCGCTATAAAGCTTGATCTAGACGCCTTTAAGCACCCAATACGAGGGCGCTTGTTACGACAACAACAGCCGAAGCTTGGATTTAGATTAGTACAGAATATGAGCAGAACAATGAAAACAAGGAATACAACAGAGCAGCCATTATACTATGAGAAATGGGTAAGGGGATAAACAGACGAAAACGAAAGAGGAAATCCGATGATACAACAAATAAGCAAAATCACGAAGCCCGACACGATCTATCATGATACTGCAGCCCTCCTCTCCCGCTCCTTCACCTTTGCACCAGGTCCAAACCGCTCTTGGAAAAGGATCAACTCTTCCATAAGCTCCTCCATCATCTTCATTGTTGAAGATCCGTCCTGTGTACTAAGGGCATCGGCGACAGGATTAGACGACGTCAACATGGGCGTCCTCTTTTCCTGATCAGGCGACGCCGTGAGCGTTTCTCCGTCGAGGACCATGGGAGCATCTGTTCTACTGGAATCTTGTCCCTGATCGCCCTGCTCAGCGGCGGACAGCTGTATCTCCTTCAGCGCAGCTTCCAACGCTTCCCTCCTCCGAGTCCTCTCGGCCGCGCTGGCTTGTTCTCGCCCTACCCACTCCACCATTGCGCGAACACGTTTGTTCATATCGCCTACGCTCATGCGTTTGCCCGGCCACTTGACTTTTACTCCCCGCTCTGTGGTGACTTCCACAGTAGCTTGACCATTTGCACCTATTGTGAATCCGCGTACTTCGAGTGGACGGGGCACGTCAGTTGGGAGGATGTGTGCCAGGTGTGCGAGATAATCCGGAAGACTCCAGGAAGTAAGCGGCGGCTGTTGAGAGACAGCATATGCATGGGAATTATGGTATGCGCGCGAGGCTGCTGCAGACGAGGCATACAAGCCTGCGGCCGTGTTGGCATTGGCTTGTGCCCGACGTGAGCCAGAATCGTGACCAGCACCTTTTCGTGAGGGAACATGCATGAGTAAAGCAGTCCTGGCAGGAACGATCAACAATTGAACGCACCTCTGGACCGACCACTTGCCTGGCGTCGCGTAGAAGCAGTGCCGCCGGCTTTCAATAGAAAATGTCACGTGAATTACGTCATCTTACCACGGTAATTAAGGTCAAAGCGTACCAGTGCCATCCTCGCCGTCGAGCAGCATCGGCTCCTGTTGAACTTGCGCTTTGCGACCGCCACCGCGTTTTGCTCGGACGGTGCTCTTGGGGGCAGCTGAAGAAGATGCAGGTGGCCTCGTGGCATTTCCATTCACAGGGGTCTCGGCGCGTGTAGGGTGTTGGGCCGCTGGTGTGCGATCAGAAACGACGGATGCTGATCTCGTCCGTTTGTTAGAAGGTCTGGATACATGGATGATATGATATTTTACTCAGATAAGATGAATTGGAGAGTTACTCACGGGTCGTCATCAGAACGTTTGCGTTTGCGCCGCCCATTCGTATTTGAGTCCTCAGGGTCATTCTCGGCTACATGACTGATATTCGCGTCCTCTCGATGCGTAGATACTACGGGGCTCATTGTAGCCGCGCGGGCTTCAGCGGCGCTCGCCTCGATGATGGCTTGTAGGCTTTCGTCGTACGCCGCATCTCGACTGTTCATGGTGTTTCTACGTTTAGGTGGTTTGAGGAGATGAGTGGGAGAATGGGAGCGAGAGGAACGCGATGGGCCCGTGGTAGTGTGATGTGAGGTTGAAGAAGACTGCCGGACACGTTTGGCATGTTTTCTGTGACGTAGAAACGTGTAAGAAGGTTTTGGTTGAGGCGTGCATAACCAACGCACTTTGCAAGATCAGGGTACAATTCCGGTCGGCATCTTTCACAGAAGTACTCCTCTGGTATGGTATCCGGCGTAAGCCCCATACATTGGCAATGCTGCCATTCATGACATGAATCACATTCGACCATGGTTTCATCATCGCCTACAGTATAAAATTAGTAGTGCCCCAGCAGCCGAGCATGAATAAAACCCCTCGTACCTGCGCCGTCGCATATACATCGAGTAACGCCTGCCTCCTCTTCCTCCTGAGGGTTTGGATCTGCGTTTCCATCAATGGGTTCAAGTATCGAAGAAAGAGCGTCATCAGGGATATCGATAGTGAGTGGCCCCTTCTCTTTCTCCTTGCCCTTGCGCTTGTTGCGCCCGTTGGTCGCGCCATTGACCACGGCTTTGGGGAATTCCTCGGGCATATCATCGATATCTTCGTGTTTTGCACGCTTGGTTCGTCCTGAGCTGTTTGACGAAGTTAAGGGGGGACGAGAGTTGTTCTCCTTGCTCTTGGGTGCTGAGTCGGACGTGGGTGAACCTGCGGGAGACTTGCTGGAGGAGGTAGAGGGAAGGGAACGTCTGCCAGAGCGTCGAGGCTCCTTTGGTGAAGGTGGAGGTCCCATAGGGGATACGTTGGCCATTGCGGCAGTCAACGACGGCGAGGAGGAGAGATGGACTTGGGTGCAGACTTGCTAGGAGAGAGACAGGGCGTTCGCCCACTTGCGACCTATTCTCGGCCGGCGCGGTTTTCGACATTTGTTTTCGCTTCAATGAGACTTAAAATTAGGTAAGCCTCGCTGATTAGCCTTTTGCGGCCACCTCGACGCGACTTATCGCCAACTAAATATTCATAAACTCTTGCTTCCAAACCCCCACACGGTGTGCTGGTCACTCATAACGGCCCCTTTTGACAACGACCGTGGTACTTAGGACGGCCGCCATGACTCAAGCAAGTTCCTCTCGAGATCCACTCGAACTCGAACGTCTGGCCGAGGAGCTTGCAGAACGGGAGCTCCGTTCTCCCAGGTCCAAAGACTTTTATTCGGAACAGGAACACGATCTCCCCGCATACATACCTCTCTCACATGGCAACCCAAATCTCTCCGCAGAAAACTTTGATGTCGAAGCTTTCTTACTATCACGGTCGTACACGTCGTTGCCTGACTTGAGGGCTGAACTGCGGGATTACCTCGCTGTCCTCAAGGAGGAACTTGTCAAGCTCATAAACGATGACTATGAGGCTTTTATCAGCTTGAGTACGGATCTGAGAGGAGAGGGCACGAGGTTGGAAAAGTTGAAGTCCCCACTGGCGGGGCTACGTAGCGAGGTTCTAGTATGTATCCATGTCATTTGCATGTATGTTAATGGAATATATGAACCTTCGCGTTTCGCCTATTGTGTAGGAGTCGAGAAATGAGCTGCAACGAATACAGGATGCGGTACAGCTCAAGTTGCAGAAACGATCTAATTTGAGAGAGGAAAAAGTCCGTCGGAGAATTGGCTTGCCTACACACTTACCTATTGACAGTACCTTTAGGCCTTCCTACATCTTCTTTTGAAGATTTCCGAATCTGTGACACGTCTAGAATCACTTCTACTCATCGCCACCCCCTCAGAAGACGAGCAGAACTCAACAGAATTTTCTGTCGGTACCCTGAAGGGCTCAACCCGTGCGGGGCACCACGAAGACAGCTTGGATGACCGGTCAGTTCTGATCATGTTTGTCATTCTATTTTTTTTGATTCAATGACCCCCAACAGCTCGCGCACGAACCGCGCAAAACATCTTTCCCGAGTAGCAGCAGAGTACACCCAACTCCTTTACCACGTCTCGAAAGCCAAAAGTGACACGTGCGCATTTGTAGACGAATGTCAATGGGTTTGTGAGATCTTCCGTTACTCGATGTGCTATACGCAACTGATGCGATACCTTACTTCACCTCCAGCGCATTGACCGAATAAGATCTACACTGTCCTCAGATTTGGACTATCTATTCTCCACCACTGTCAGAGCGTTGACCGATAGCAAACTACTAGGAAAGGACCATAGGCCGAGCAGTGAATCGGAGAAAGCCAAACTCATTACGGATGTGACGGAGTGTCTACGGACGTATGATTCGCTGGGACTCTGGCGTGACGCTGAAGAGGTCCTTAGAAGGGACGTGATTCATGAATTTGTCAAGAAGGTGAGGTCTTTCGTACCTTATATCACATTATGCTTGATCGACTAAGATGTATGCGGTTTGAGACCATCCACCCTGCAGCACTCTCCACGCCTCACAGCCCACTAGTTCCTCATACACCCTTCCCAGCATCCCGCCAACCAAGTCAGGGCCCCGATACGTTTATACCCCTCCGGACTCCATATACCCCATTCACAGCTTTCGCGTCCAAACAGAATCCCTTCGAGATGAGCTTCGAAGCTGGAGGTGTATCCGCAATCCATGCCCACTTATTGGATGATTCCGATGATCCTTTAGCAGGATTGTATAATCAGATCTTGAAGTTCGTAGAGAGGGATATGAAGAGGATCATGGAGGTGGCCGAGAAGGTCAGTGTGAAGAATGGGCTGCCGCAATCGACATCAAAGGGAGAGGCGAGAGCTCACCTCCTTGGACCGTCCGCTCCAAGCAAGTCTCAGACAAGCCAGGACAAGGACAGCAAGTTCGAGATTATGGCAAATGTTGTTTGGGCTGAGCTTGGGAAGGCTATCATGGAGGAGTTGGGACATGTAGTATTTG
Source organism: Somion occarium (assembly GCA_964035595.1). NCBI lineage: Eukaryota > Fungi > Basidiomycota > Agaricomycetes > Polyporales > Cerrenaceae > Somion > Somion occarium. Next base: position 1,760,212 of record OZ037947.1, read on the forward strand.
CTGTTGGCAAACCAGACGAGTTCCGGAAGGTGAGTTATGATTTCTCTGACTGTTCGCGTCACTTTCGAACACATGCCGTTGATTCTGAAGCACCATGAAACTACCCAAGCCTTCATACGATCACTCGAGTTCCTCGCTCCATCTGTGCAGGCTGTCAAAGCCATGCGCGCACATCCGATCTATAATGCATTCGAACGAAGGTGGCAATTACCAGTGTACTTCCAGCTGCGTTGGAAAGAGATTGTCATCAAGCTGGAAGAATCGTTAGCTGTCACTCGACTTGAGCGTACACCAGGCAAAGGTTGATACCTCTGTTGCTCCTCGCTTGTCATGCGGTTACTAACTACATAGTATATAGCTCCGTTTGCGACCGCTCAGGGTGCAGCTACTTGGGAAGCAATCTCATCATGTTGGAGTGCTCAGATTTTCATTCCGGAGCTGGGACATCGGTTCTGGAAACTCACACTTCAGGTAAATTTATTTGTTTACTTTCTGTATGAACTCATGTGCTAATAATCACTCACATATGAAGCTCCTGAGCAGATACAAGTTATGGATGGAGAACAGCCTCCCACCAATTGATGCATCGTTTCGGTCAGCTGGAGCAGGGAGTGCGGTGGAGAGGCGAGGCAATGTGAGTTGATAGTTACTCCACGTTTGCAACATAAGTTAACATCGAAACTAGATGTCTGCATCTTCAGCATCTGGTACAACCCGTGCGGGCACACCGACAATCCCAGCAGAAGCCGCTCCTCCCGAGAGTGTTGCTGCGGATGAAGCACTGGTAGCTCAACTCGCAATTGCGATTACCGACATTAAAGCGGTGGAGACGCAAGTTTGGAAGCTTTGGCACGAAGAGCTTAGTATAATGTTACCCGATACGTCTGCCGTGACAGAAGGGGACAATGCCAGCTTAGAAGGTCAGCTTCATGTCATAGCCTATGGCAAGCAAGTTGGTTTGAATGTATTTTTGTTTTGACAGATGCTCTTCGCCACTCCTTGTCCAAATTTCTTTCAATAATTCCTCCGCTGTCGGGCCAAATTATTCACATACTCTCACGAAGAGGCTGTGATGCGTTACTGCCTATGCGTTCAATTCCATCACAGTTTAGGGCCATGTCGTCTAGCAAGCGCTTGCCAACAGAGCCTAGTCATTTCGTCTCACTGATCTTCCGACCTCTCAAAGCGTTCTTTGGTATTGGGGCCATGGACGGCCCTGCTGCGGAACTCAAAGGCGAATTACTGGCTAGCTATACGGAGGAAGTGTTCGAGGCTATTGCTCAGAGGCAAGTCCCCGTCCCTATAACCTGGTGAAATCTCTTTCTGATGGGAGTTGTACGTGACAGATATATTTATTTCCTCACCGCGATGAAGAAAACGGAAGAATCACTGAGACGCTTGAAGAAAGGCAAGAAGTCCACTTTCTCGCTTTTTGGTGGTGGAGCCGGGAAGGATGATGAGGGCAGGGCTGATGAAGAGAAGATTCGTGCTCAAATGATTCTCGACGTTGAAGCTTTCGGGAAAGACGCAGCTTCGTTAGGGGTGGCTGTCGACAACAGCGCGACTTACCAAGCATTGAAAGATTTAGCTCATTCCAGCTTGGCAGAAGATTCTTAGCTCATGTTTTTTTTGGTGTATATCCTTCCAATGGTCATGAATCATATATAACGAATATTTAGCAACTATTATCCTGGACGGCGGTACTTTTCAGTGTACTCTGGCGGAGGAAGGAACATGGAAATCAGGTGGTGAACATCTATCATGGTATATGGCTCCTGTCCGTGAAACAATCATTTGTGAAGGACGAGAACATGAACCCTCTCCAACGGGCATTGTCGCCGCAGACCTCTTCTCACCTGGCAACCGTTCTCCACACCCGTTACACACACTTCGAGACGGTGCCCAGCCTCTTGAACGCTCGATTGCTAAGCTCTCTATAGCAACAAAGACGTCGTAGTCAATCATATGCTTTGTGATGACTAGCATGTCACCATCAGATCGATACGAGTCCAGCATTCCGGAGAGGATCACCCTAAACTCGTTATAAACCGCACCCTGTGATGCTGGGCCTTTGGTAGCAGAATCCACGAGTCGTTTGAATAGTCGGGGGAAAGAAACGACTTTGCTAGAATTGATGGATAGCAATGAGTTGAACGTGTTTTGAACGAGACTGCGGAGGACCTCGAGTACACGTTTCTCCTGAGGAGCTGCTTGAACGGGCTCGGGAGCGTTTGAAGTGGCTGTCGGACAGGCAATCGATATAACATGCAAAGACTGTATTTGACTATGAAGGACCTTGAACCAAAGGTCTTCGGCTTGTTCTTGTGACTGAAACATGGCCTGTGATCGTTCAAGACATACGGAGCCGGCACTCGTCCCTACCATCTGTAACGACGACAACACCTGCTCTATGTCATCCTCCTCCTCCTCCTGGGTGGAGAACCGGCGAGCAAACTCGCTAGAAATACGTTGGAGATATGTTTCCGCCTTCGACAGTGCAGCGGAAGGGTCATTGCGATGATTGAGAGACCAAATAACAGCATCGTACGCTTCGTGAGCCTCACATGTCTGCTGGACTCGATCCCAATCCAGACGATCCGGCGGTAGGTATTTCAGTTCATGAATAACTGCTGGACGGTCAAACTCGCATAGAAGTGAGACATACTCTTGAAGATGCTGAGGCGGCACGTGGGATGATGGCCCGTCTCTGTGTGGGATGTCTCCGAATTCTTCCTCGAGCTTCTGAGGCGAGCCCAGAAGTGAGCGGAGATATAAGAAACGGTCGCGAGCTGGACCACTTGCTAACATCTCCATGACTCGATCATGAAGGTTTGGTACTCGCCTATCGACCAGAAACGCGGTCCGTGGCATACTAACTCGAAGCAGTGCTGAAATCGAATCCTGAATAGCGACAAGGAGCTCAGATGGAAGAGTTCCCTTGTTACTTCTCGATGCAACCTGGATAACATTGTCCACCGACGGGAAAAGCTCAGCTGGTGGGAGATCAGGATCTTGCACATATGTTTCAAGAAGAGGGACCCATTGGCGTTCCTGGCGATGCCATGTGCGAAGGATTCTGTAGAAGCCAGCTTGTTCGAATAGGCGGAGAAGATGGTCACCGTCGTGTGGAGTATACGTAGAGAGGAGATATTCAGCTGCAAGCTGACGATCTTCCCGTGTGCTCTCGTCGGAAGAGTCGGCAAGTCCGATAAGGATGCTTTGCAGTTCGGTTGGCGCCATGTAATCGCGAATAAACTGAGGATACTTCGGGACATTCCGAGCAATGAATATGTTGAGGAAGGTGGCCTCTGAGGGTGATAAGCCAGGTGTAGACAAGATCTCGAAGAGGACCTTTACTATGACAAGACGGTTGACACCTTTGGACTCGTCATTTAGGTATGAATCCTCGAAGGCGAGATCCAAAGTATGCAGGAAGGATTCCGCGTCAAATCGTAGGAGAAGTCGGGTGTAGGGATAGGTGGGTTCTTCTCCATTCTCCTCGTCGGAAGTCAGTATGAGCTTGCCACCTTCAAGTGGCCATACATTGGATCGTCCAAAGAACAAGAACTTATAAACATCGTCCTTGGCACGGATAGCGTCTTCTTCCGCAAGAGGTTCCTCACTTGGATAGGACAACCCAGTAAGCACGTCCGCCAGATATGGAAATATCTTGTAGGCGTTCACCGTGTCGGATTCGACAGTCTCCACGTCCACAAACATTCGGGATGTCGGTGACGCCTCTGACCTTGCTCTCCGATACCGTCGTACCTTCCGTATCAACCCAAACAGCTCCACCACGGGTAACACGTAGTCCTTCAGTGCCGCAGTGTAGACGTATATTAATGCGTCATATAGGTTGTAATGTTGGCACAAGGTGATTGCTTGGTTTATGTCCAGGCAATCGGGGTCAATGTGCCATATTACACGCTCAACCAAGTCCGGACGATTGTCTTCGCTATGGAGAGCAACGAGCCGTTGGGTTATCCGGGGAGGAACGTGGCGGATTTGTCCGTCAAGAACGAAAGGCTCCAATTGCAGGAGAAACATACCAGCAATGCCGTTGTCTTCATAGTGCTGGTAGAGCTCCTCGAATAATAAGTCAAAGTCATCCAATGTGATGCAAGCACGTGAGCAAGATACGACGAGACCCTCAAACAATGCGGTGCGGTCGACACCTCTGCCATCGGGTGTGACGTGAGTGGCATCGTAGAGTCGCTCCTCGGAGAACGCGTAGCGAGCAGATGCTACCATCAGCTCATGGAGCTTGGTCCCAACCATTGTACGGTACTCCTCTTGGTCTTCGGGAAGACCGTTCCTATTGCCGGGAGCTTCGCCCACATAGTACGAGCGAGTGAGATCGATCGCACTGAGAAAGTCGCCTCGTTCGACAAAAGCCAATATTCGATCGGCCCATGTGAGCAATGTTCCAACCTTCAGTTCATGTTGTCCCTGGAATGGCAATTAAGCAAGCGGCAGGACCCAAGAAACAGTTGACTTACCAGAATAAAGATCTTGCCTTTGTACACCCTGAGGCTATGCGATACTTCGGTAATGGCATCGGCGTATGACACGGAGCCGTTCGTAGTATGGCTTAGAATTGGTGAGACTAACGACCATGTGTCGAAAGAGACACGCTCCACTAGCCTAAATCCACGGATATCGTAAACTTCAAGTGTCGGGGAGGTCAGTATTATGACTTGCTATAGAATGATGACATTGTCAATACACGACCGGGGAAAGGATAGCGAACGAACGAACCCACATTGACGTTAAGCCACTGGATCACCAGAACATCGGTCTCAGTGGTCCACCTTCCAACCTCTTCGAAGGTAATTCGGCCCACTTCCACGTCTACAACCTTCCCAGTCCGAGCGTTCCGTGACTTCTGACGAACCTTTGTCTCAGATACCCGGATGAGATTGACTGTGTTCCCCCAGGAATACACAAGCATAGGCGACGTCAAAGCTGGAGGAGTAGATCCATTCTGTTTCTTGGCTGCATGACTATCAATGGGTGCACCGGGTATAACGCTCGGGAACCATGCTAATGAGCCCTTATATCGAGAACTCGACCGAGGTTCATCGTCTGCCTCCCGATGTCGTCGGTACCATGTCTTGGGAGAAGGTTTCAATCCAACTATAACCAACTTGACTGGCGTTAGAAGGGCTATTAGGTTATATGCATCGGTTGGATGAGGGGAAGTGCCAAGGGGTAGTGGACTCATTGAGAGTATCGTATTGGCTTTGCGCATCCTCCGTTTCCGAAAGGGCATAGCATGGCCTAACAATTCGTGTGGGTCCTCGTCAGGGTACTTGCCAAGGATGCGCAACACATCGGAAGCCTCCACAAAGAGGACCTTGCCTAGGCTATGGTAGAAAGCTAGACCAGTTTCGTCTGCGGATACGATAGCCGTGTGACGTCCGGCCACGAAACCTATACTGTTGATCCTGGAGCCCAGAAGATGACCTTCCTGCGTACCGGCTGCAACAGCAGCCAGGGAAGTTGGTGCAACAAACCGTGCCGATGTCTTGGGTCTACTGAGTTCAAAAAGCTGGATGTGACCCGTAGCATGGCCTGTTGCGATGTAGGTGTGGTCAAATGACAGAGCTAATGCAGTCACAGGTCCAACTAAGAGCAAAGTTGGGAATCCTTAGTTCAACATTTTGTATGAAGGGATAGACCGTACCTCGAGGGTCGTCACCACAGACACACCTCAAATTCTGCTTGAAGTCGAAGACGAGGATTCTTCCCAGGTCGGTACCGATACATACAAGGCCATTGGAAGTCAGCACCGTCGGCGAGCCAAGCGAAGGCGTCCCTAATATTGCAGCAGCTTTCGAAGGCTGCCTTCCATAAATGAAGTCCTCAACGGCCTTCAATCTTGTCCATCGAAAGACGTCATGGTGCTGCTGGTCATGACTAGTACCCGCAGTTGCAGCAGATTCATGAATATTGGCTGTAGAGCTGCTCCGAGATAGTGCAGAGAAGTGAGACTGAGACACCGATGGTAGATCTCTCAACGAAATTAATGTGTTGAAACTGCCAATGGAAGGCGTACGAGAAGCTTGAGGAGTGACCGACCGCAGACGAGATATGGCTGGGTGTATAAAAGGTCGTTCCATTGGAAGTAGTGCATAAGGAGCATGAGAGACTGTGATGGTGGGTGGTGATGAAGCGAAATGCGACTCTGGGGAGGCAGACCGTGAACCAGTACGCTGTTATGCAGCATGGCGTCCATTCAGTATAGGATCAACATGGACGATAACAGAACGACGCACCCTTGCTTCGTCATCTAGAGACGCAGCAAACTTCTCATTCTCCTCCACATCATGTACTAACGAACGTTCAACTTCGACTTCCTCCAGTTCATCATCTTCATGTTCAGGACCTAATACGTCGCGCAACTGCTCCTTGTATCCACCTTCAACGTGGTCTGCGTCGACACCATTATAGAAGAAAGCTTCCTCTTCGTCCTCGTCGTCGTTATGTTCATCGGTACCATTCTCTGCGTCACTCATGAGTTCATCGAAGCGAGTCGAATAGTCACCGCCGTGGTCCTCATGACTGTCGTCCTCTACGCCGTCATCCGAGAAGTCCGGAGGAGACGATGGACCATTAAACGGCGCAGTCTGTGCTCGTTGACCACCATTCATGAACGCGTAAGGTAAAGAAATTGAGAGTAGTGTATTGCCCGAGAGAAAGAAGGCCGGAGGAGGTGAGTGCGATCATTGAGCGCCAAGCGGCTATTCACTTAATAAATTCTTAACGTTCCGTCCATAATCGTAATACAGTAGTAGTATATCATCCGTTCGTAGGACGAAGAGCTAATGGTACAACATCAAAAACTATACAAGAGGCCAAATCCTCGTTTCTCAAATTCCATGAATTTCCAGACCTGCCTCCTCCAAGAGTGTCTTCAACTTATGCTCATCATGCATTTCATGGATATCGTCAGACCCGCCAATGGAGTCCGCCTGTTTGGTTAATGGATTAAAGGTGAAAAGATAGAGCATGACGCATACTATTGAGTACACATACCTGCACTAGAATATTTGGTACTGTCCTCCGACCTGTGAGCCTGCCTAGGAGACTCTGAATGACTTGTCCATCGGAACGGGTGTCGAGTTCTACTATGGTAGGTGCAGGTGATATCTGATAGCTTTCCAGCAATTTCTTTGCACTGCGCGAGAACCTGCATCCAGATGGTGTCAGAATCACAACCAATAAGGATGAGTAATTTACAAACGCACGGGCAATAGGTCTTACTGAAGACTATTAGTGGGTGTTCAGTGCGTAACGTCTTGAGATGTTTTTCCCAGTTGTCGTCGCCGTCAGGAGAGAAGACTCTGAGGTCAATTTTCTCTTCAGGATTGACCTTGACAAGTCCCAGGCCAGCAACTGCGATTGAGCCATCCTCCTCGTCCAATCGCTTATCAGGATATGCTGTCACGAAGTGCAACAGCCCATGAATCTCCTGTACTCTGATTCGTCTCTGTGCAGCTTCAGCTTGAGCCTGGGCCTTGGCTTCAGCTACCTTGCTGACACGAGAACTCGAAGGAGAGAAGCCGACGTCTTTCAGGCTGGAGGGCAAGGACCAGGATATACTGTCCGAGTGAGTACTGATGTAGAAGAGAGCACCCGCTGTGGCAAGGATCAAGAACCAAAGGATCCTGCGACGACGATAAGGTGAAGCCGGCTTGGGGGAGTTGGTAGATTTCATGGTGAAGTCAAAGGACAGATTGCTTGCAGTTGAGTCAGTGCCCAGTCGTGCAAGAGGTACAGTAGTGCCTGTAGCTTTTTCGTCTTGTGTAGACAGTATTCAGTGGTTGCTAACGTTCAGGATACGTATCAGTGTTGCGTGTCTAGCTGGTGAAATGTAGTCGGTAGCGAACTGAGAACTTAGCAAAGGGACATAGGCCCATGGGCGTCTGTTTGGGTACGATCGTTCTTCTTCAACCTCCAGCATACACATTCCGACACCCAACAACCTGGCAGCTTTCACCAGTGTACTACGCTCCTTTTTGAAAGTTCTTATCAGTGGTTACACTTTCGCACTCGATGGACAAAACCAAATCTAAACTCGCGGCATTTTTCGACAATGATGATGAAGAGACTTCGTTCCCAGTGCGACGGATATGAGCTCATTTATCTTCTGTACTCGCTTACCAACCGCTTTCTCTGCAACAGCAAAAACCTGTAGATGACCATAAACTTTCTCATTATACGCAAGGACTTGTGCGCAAGTCCAAGCGGGAAAGGGAGAAAGAGGCTGCGGAAGCCAAACGCAAGGAGGAGGAAGCCGATGCTGCAAGGATCTACGCTGAATTCTTGAATGCTTTCGAGGGTGAAGAGGCTGATCGTAAGAAGGGAGGATCGATGTTTGTGAAGTCAGGCCAAGAGGCCGTCTACACGCCCTCAGCGAAGCCACCCCGCGCTCCCAGGATGTTTGAAGAAACAGCAGCAGTACGTGTCAGATTCAATCGCTCTATTGAAGAGAGATGCTCATTACATTGTCTAGCCTCCCTCACCTCCGCCGCCGGTTCCCAAACCGAAAGGCAAACGTGCAATGGATTCGTTTCTTGAAGAAATCAAGAGGTGCGGAACGTGGCATCTTGCCCACTTTCAGTTCCGTTACTGATACAGGCTTCGTGAACAGAGAACAAGCAACTCGTGAATCGAAATATGGTCGACAAGGTGAATCCGCTTCCTTCGCAGTTTGACCATAGAAACTGATAATATTTTAGCTACTCATGGCCGGTCGGTGACAGCCTTAGCTGCATATGAAGGTCAAAGCGGAAGCAAGGATCGCGGGGACCCAGAGGTATAAACATTCTATCAATGCTGGCCTGCCCTCTTCTCATGACGTTTTCAGACTTCAAACGTCTTTGTAGCCAACCTACCCTCACACGTAACCGAGCAGAGTCTCGGATACTTCTTTGCTAGAGCCGGTCCAGTTGGCTCTGTAAGTCTGGTCACCATTTATAACCGAAGAATGCTGACCAGTGTATGTATGAAGGTGAAAATAATGTGGCCTCGTAGCGATGCATCACAAGGCGTTGGTGCAGAAATGACAGCATCCAGAAGAGCAAAGAGTACAGGTCTCAGTGGCTTCGTCTCCTTCATGAAGCGCAAGGATGCCGAACGCGCCCTTCGTGAGTTTGACGGCTTAGATTGGGGTGGTTCTGTCTTGCGAGTAGGCTGGAGCAAGGCCGTTCCTATTGCCGCCAAGCCTATGTATGGTGCGCACTATTCCCACACACCATTTTATCTACTCACTTACCAAACTCATTTCAGTTTCCAACAAACCTTTTTCGCCCTCTCGTTCAAGGTCAAAATCACCACATCACCACCGAAGCCGCAGTCGGGATCGCCATCATTCATCGAGCCGATCCCGTTCACGCTCCCGTGAAAGAGGACATCGTAGTTCCCGACGGTCACGTAGTCGCTCCTACAGCCGTTCACCATCTCCCTCGCGTTCTCGTAGGAGAAGGTCACATAGCCGGGGTCGTCGTTACGACAGTCGTTCACCACGTCATCGGAGGTCTCGTAGTCCATACGATCGACCGGACGAAGAAGACCAGGTCACTGATCAATTCCTTCGAACTGTCGCTGCTGAAGTAAGAGGACATGACACCGAGTATGAGGAGACTTTGCGAGAGAGGGAGAAGTCGAATCCGAAGTACGCGTTCCTACACCGAGAGGTATGTGTTCATCCATAGATCCACATTGCATGGTTTTTCTTATTACCCTTTGTTTAGCACCGCCGGAATCGGTACTACCGGTCACTTTTGGGGCAGAAGGAAGATATCGAGCCTGAGTTCGATGACGAAGTAAGCAGACAAACTACTTGACGCTGCTTCTTTACCTAACTATGTGATACAGGGCTACAACTCCGTTTACTCCACTGACTCTGCTGAAGAGTCTGAGAGGGAACGGGTACGGAAGAATGAACTGGGCAGACTCGCAAGAAGACGATTCGAGGCTATGCTTCGTGCACTCTCTGGACGCCGAGGCGAGATGGCAAGATGTATGGCGTTTAGCCTTGAGCATGCTGAGGCAGCTGCAGAAGTGGCCGATATCATCATTGCTTCGCTCTTAGTTGATGGTACTCCGGTTCCAAGGAAGGTCGCGAGGTTGCACCTGATCTGCGACATCCTGCATAACTCGGCAGCTCCGTTACCCATGGCTTGGAAATTCCGTCAGGAGTTTCAATCCCGTCTCGGGATAGTTTTCGATCACCTGTCCACCATTTACCATTCATTCCCCGGGCGTATCACAGCTGAGACGTTCAAGAAGCAAATCATCTCAGTCGTGGATATCTGGGAAGACTGGATTGTTTTCCCTCCGGACTTCACATCCGAACTTCGCGCAAGGTTGGAAGGTGCCACTATACAGGACAATGAACCGCAGGTGACCGAGATTACGACTGAGACCAAAGATTCCACCGCCGCTTTCGTATCAAAGTTCAAAGCAAGCTCCTTCAAGCCAGCAGCCCAAGTTGAGGAGGCTGCCCCTAATGTCGAGGACGAAGGCGAGCCCATGGATGAGGGAAGCGATATAGATGGCATGCCTGTGGACGATGTTGATGGGGAACCACTCCCTGCTGATGTGGACGGTGAACCCCTCAATGACCTGGACGGCGAGCCTATGGAGGACCTCGATGGTCAACCCATAGCAGATGAAGATGTTGATGGAGAGCCCATGGACAATGATCTTGATGGAGCTCCCGTTGACGTCTAATTATTTCATGTACATGTATCGATACATTTCCCTCATTCCATTCATGCTCTGCTATCGCTATCATTCTATTTCTTGTGTATTGTATTAGTGGTTATCACATCTTCTGCACCATTAGGTCATGCAATGAGGTATCAATTGTTCGCGGTTAGCTATGTAATCCCAATCCTACCCTTACAGTGCAAAAAAAGCAAAACGATGAATAACAAAGAAACTAGGCGTCACGACGACCGCGAGGGCGGGAGGAGGACATTTTGAGAATGGCATTCTTGGCAGCCTCGATAGCAGACTCAGAACCTGTTTCAATGCAACCGTTAGAACCGGGAATATTCAGTCGAGTCAGGCTGAAACTCACCAACGATGACGACAGTGCTGTCTTCGCGACTGACAGTAATATCGGCACCACTCTCGGCGCGAAGGCGAGCAACGTTCGCTCCTTTGGAGCCAACAATCCGAGGGAATGAGGAACGGTCAGGAAGAGTCAAGAATCCAACATGCGTCATCTTCTCGGCGTGCTCGACTGCATCCTGGACCAACTTGATAGCCCTGTCAAGACTAGCCTGATCGCGAGCCTTAAAAGTCCACTCGGATTCGCCTGCCTCAGCATCCTGGTAGTTCGGAACGACCTGCCATTGAGCCTCCACGGCAGGCGCGGAGTCGTCGGCGTCGTCAATACGAGCGGACGAGTCAGACTGAGGAGCAGGAGTGGGTGGAACGGCCGGCTTCTGGGGTAGCTTTGACTGTTCCACGTGGACACCGAATGAGCGCAAGGTACGGAAGAGATTACCCTGCTGAGTGACGGCGTAGTGGTACTTAAGAGGAACCGTGAGGCTACCAACAATCTCAGCTTGAGGAGGCTTGACTTGACTCTACCATCAAAGTGTGTTAATGAGCAATGTTTCTCCTTTGACACGAGAGGAAAATACCTTAAGCTCCTCAACTGCTTTTTCACAAGCCGCACGAGGACCAGACACCTTGACGAGGTTTGCAGGCTCAACGTCAGCCAAATCCGTAGCGTTCTCGGGCTCCCCCACAGATTGATACGAACGAGAACCAGGGAACTGGATCTGAGCTCCAGTCTTGGCCTGAAGGTCATTCAAGTGTTGACCACCACGACCGATGAAGACACGATGCTGTGCGGCTGGAATCTCGACACCGAGAACGACCCGGTCTCTGAGTCCAGCAACGGTCTTCTCTAACTCCGCCTTCAATCGGGCTACCACCTTGGGATCACCACGAAGGCGAACCTCGTCGGAGGGTTCACCTTGACGAGGGCTAAAAATGGACTATCAGAGGAATTATGACATTAAACACTGTGGATCACTCACAATCGGATGAGGCCAGCTTGAACCTTGGGGTCAGTAGGACCGCCGCTGCGAGCTATAAGGTCCCGCAAGCCTTGGCCACCAGCACCAATCAAAGTACGGTGGAACCTGCTCTCCACATGGACAGAGTCGGTAGTTTCCTCGGTAACCTGGTTGGAAATAGAGAGGATGGCGGCCTTAGCTTCGGCAATGGCAGCCTTGGTACCACGAACGGCGATGTTAGTAACGGAAGAGTCCTCAGAAGCCTTGTCAACATCAATTTGTGCGCCAGTGTTGTCCTTGATCTCATTGATAGTAGCACCAGACCTGCCGAGGATGCGAGCGACTGAGCGAGTAGGGACAGTGAACTTGATGACATTGTTGGATTCCTTCTCGAAATCGACAGCCTGCAGACGCTTCAGCATCTAACGCCTTGTAGGAGCAAATAGCACTTACGTCGAGGAGCTCCGACTTAGCACCAGCAACACCCTTCTTTCCTCCCTTGATGAGGACCTCGTCGGGCTTAATGGATTCCCTAGTCTTGCCCTCACCGTTCTCCGCAGACTCGCGAGGGAAGGTAATCTTGACACCGTATTTCTCCTCGAGGCGGATAACGTACTTGCCACTCTGGCCAATCAGTCCCGAATGATATTGGTGAGGAATCTTCAGGACTTCCGAAGTCTCATCGGCCTACACATAATATATTAGCTGACACGACGACCGGTAACTTTTGTGGACACGTACAAGCCTATCAGCCTGGGTTATGATGCGCTTCTTGGCTTCTTCAACGTTTTCCTTGCGACCAACAATCTACTTCGCTTCAGGAATGGGCCAGGATCATAGGTAAGTTTCGCTCCTTACCTTGACCTTGGCCTTCTGGTGAACGGCCTTCTTCTTCTTGCTAGTCTTCTCCTCCTTCTCGTCAGGATCAGTAGAGAAGTCGATCTTGACACCAAGGAGGTCACGGAGCTTGTTGACGCCAGCACCTTGAGCACCAACAATACGTCCAACGAATTCACGGTCGATCTCGAACTCGGTGACCTGATCCCAATAAGCAATGAGCAATTGGACTAGATAAACAACACCACGAGCACGTACGTAGCTGCTGACGATCTCGTCGTTCTTGGCATCCTCGACGATCTTCTGGATTTCCTTGACGGCGCGGTCCACGTCTTGACTGATACCGCGAACCAGAATGATGTCTTCGGTAGATGCATCACCAGCCTCGGCACCGACCTTGACGGACAAAGTCTTGTCTTCACCAATGATTCTAACAGACACACAAGTCGGATGAGCTTTGCTACATCACTGATGGTACAATCGGACTCACGCGTTAAGAGTAGTGCCATCTTTTCCGACGACGAATTCATGCCACTTCTTATCGACAGGAACGGTAGAGGTTTTGACATCGGCAGCATCTTTCGCCAGCTTCAAGATTTCTTTCTCTACGTCCTCGAGACTCTTGGACTTGTCAACGGGGGAAGGAGAGGCAGAAGGAGAAAAAGGATCATAGACGAGAAGGACAGAGGACTGTTCCTCAGACTCAGGAGGGAAGAAAACCAAGACGTTGTGCGCGTCATGGAAGCCCTTGATCCTGCACCGTTAAGAGCCGCATGAGTACTTGCGATAGTGAACGGACTAAAGGTGAACATACTTTTTCGCATTCTTGTTTGAGTTAACGATTCGGTGAACGAGCCAGTCAATGGCAACCTCCTTCGTTGCGCCATATAGCTTGCCGATCAAGGCTGAGACCTCGCTCACAGCAGCGTCAACTGCGGGTTTGTCACCAACAATGTCAACGTTCAAAACCTGAGCTTTCGCAACCGTGGCGGGGTGAGGGGTATAGACCGAAATACCAGGGTGAGCCGCGCTAAGTGTCTTGGGGTATCCAACACGATTCATGTAAGTGAGAAGCTGCCGGGAGACATTGATGGGGCCAGGAAGAGGGAACTCGTGAATGTAAGCAGAGTTGGCCTTCTCCATGACGGCACCCAAACCAGCTGGAAGATCAGCGGCTCGTCCGTAAACCGTTATCTCATCGCCGGGCTCTTCAAGCTTAGCGACAATAACTGCGCATTTGCTCTTAGCCATAATCTCCTCTGCACCCTTACCGGTAAGAAGCCTGTGCTGTCTCTTAGGGAGAGTCATCGTAAGTGACGTAACCTCGTTGGTAAAGTATTCCACTGCAGACTTGATGGAATCCACAACACGCACGACACCTTCACGTTCGCCGCTCACAGTGATCTCCCGGGCCGTCTGATTCAAAGTAAGTGACACATCGGAACCGGCTGCGGCCTCTTGGAATTTGCTGCGACGGGGAACAATGAAAGGAAGAATATGAGTAGGGATGTCACGGACGCGTTGGGTAGTGCGGGATCTCTTGGATGCAATGATCTCGTTCAAAAGAGCCTGAGCCTCATAAGCCAACGGTTGGGGACCGATAATAGTAATGGGGATCGTGGGCTCGTCCTCGTCATCATTACCAACCGGGAGAGGTGTCGCAGTGCGAGAAGGGTCAGCAGAAGCGCCATTGGCGTGCCCGTTTGTCTGAAGGGCTTCCTTGGGGGGAACGTCAATCTTCACACCGGTCTGGTCACGGATTTGTTTGATCGTAGATCCTTTGGGACCAATAATGGTAGGAATGGTGGAAGCCGGAGCGGGGAGTACCAAAGTAATCTATGGTACGGCTTAGCGCATCAATATATGAATTGTATAATGAGTGCATACAGTGGGACTAAGCAAAGCCAACAAAGTCCTTTTAGCCTTGTCAAGTTCCTTCTGAGACTCAGACTTGAGGAAGAAAGTGGTTTGACGGGACTTCTGGTTAGTAGATGCCTCGATCTTGACCTTGTACTGAGCGATGACCTGTCTCATAACTTCACCGAGAGACGTGGGTTTGCCATCCTTGCCTGCGGTGGAGAGATCGACGGCAGGAATAGTGAAAGACTCGGAGATCAATGGCTGCTTTGAAACGGTAGCCCTGATGCGAGGTGGAGCAGCACCCCAACCGGAGGAGGGAGTCTTAGAGACTGCAGCAGGCGCAGGTGCCAAAGATGGGAAAGCCTCAGCGGAGTCAGTGTCGATATGGCCATTTGAAGGTGCAGGTGCCGCGGGATTTGAGTCTACCAGAGAAGGGAAAGGGTCCGGAGCACCCTCGAGCTCATGCCTCCTCTAATTCACCGAACAAATTCAGATACTCAAATGTTCCACGAAGCATAGATGTACCCATACCTGGAGGTCTGCAGCGGAAAGGGCCATGATGAATGAGAAGTTACGGGTGTCCGAAGAGCACTGAGCCTAAGACGATATACCGGGCAAAAGAGCTCTTAGAGAGACTCCGTTGCCAATGAAATTAAGGTAGAGGAGAAAACCAAGATTGAATGTCGTCCTACTTCGACGACACTGAAGTTATACGTGGGCATGAGCGTCTGGGATCCGTGGGAATATATTCCCATATGCGTATTATGTCTTCATGCAAAGCAAGTGCATTGCATCCACATACAACAGTTGTTTGCTTTCATCATGCACATGTTCATTCACAAACAAGCCCATAGCAGTAACTTATTTCCAGGAGCCAAGAGATAAGGATTCCACCCAAGAGTCAAAAGCGATCGAGATCTCGGGATTCAATCCACACGAACCAATACCCTCACGATTGTGCTCGGAGGCCTCAGCTACGATTGAGGAGTGATATAACCGGAGTAACATCTAATGTACTGCCCTGAGTTCTGACCTATGTCACACCGCAAAGAGCTATATAGACCAGCTGGGTTGCCCCGCCCCCGTGCTGCTGAACGAACACAACTTTGTGATTGGCTTGTCATTGTACATTGCCAAACCTCCCGTCAAAGGCTTGAGAGAGCGTTAGTACTATGTAGACGTAATGTACAACACTAGGTGGACACCGTTCGAATTGGCATGCACAGCAACTGAAAGAAAAATTGATATCGGTCAAACACGAAAAGTAAGTATATGTAGCCAGACTTTTACGAGGATGAGGCTCAAGGAGTCTGGAACAAACGAGATGATGGAAGAGAGGGACTCGATGCAAGCGCTACACCCTCGGCTTGCTGCTATAATCATGACCGCGAAGGCTACGTGGCTCAACAAACTATTTCGCACCTCTACGAGCAACCTCTACATCTTTCTCTCACCAGCACTTTAGCTCGTGCTTATAGTGCCTTTTCTTTTCATCATACCTAGATATCCACTCTCGTTACCAAACGCGAATGCTGCGGCAACAAGTCTACAGTATTCTCCTGGCATTCCTCCTGCACAGCGGAGCTCTAGAAGCTAAAGAACCACAGTCTTTCCTTTCCGATACACTCGTTAGGAAGGACCAAGTCCAGAATGTACTTGAACATCAACCGGCGAAGGAGCCTCATTGTCAACAAGTAGTACGTCAACTATGCGTAGATGTACGCATTTGGCGTTTAGCTGACGGATCGGTTATCAGCCTACAGGGCCGATAGAGACCACACTTTGTGATTTCGAGACAGTCGAAAGCTACAACGACGAGTTATATACCCAGCTGCATGATCTTGTACAGACACCTTTCTTCAAGTACTATCGAGTAGGTCTTCACAAGCGAATGTGCAGTAGCTTGATATTCATTGGTTTGTTAGGCAGACCTATACCGAGAATGTCCGTTCTGGCAAGAAAATGGGTACTGCATGAATCGAGAGTGTGCGATAACTACTGTAGATGAGGTA
The DNA here is from genome assembly GCA_964035595.1 of Somion occarium. NCBI lineage: Eukaryota > Fungi > Basidiomycota > Agaricomycetes > Polyporales > Cerrenaceae > Somion > Somion occarium. Next base: position 1,776,965 of record OZ037947.1, read on the forward strand.
TGTAATACGTCAATGATTTCTTCTTCGTACTAAAGGATATGTGTTGCAGAGTGAAATACCCCCCTCTTGGCGAGCCTCAGAGCTCAGTAGACTCGAGCTACCGTCAGAAGATCTGCGCAACACAATTCCTGGCTGTTATTACCGCGATTCAGACTTCTGTTTCCTGGACGATCTGTCCGAAGGAGACTATGTCGACCTTACCGCCAATCCGGAGCGTTTCACTGGATATACTGGTCCGTCTGCACATCGCGTGTGGGCCTCAATATATGAGGAGAACTGTTTCGGAATTTCTGAATGGGCGTTGTCGTCGGCACCGAATCCTGCACCAGTGACATTGCCGGATTCCATGACGGGAGTGCTCAGATCCGAGGGAGCAGATAGCTCGAGGACATGTTTAGAGAAGAGGGTGTATTACAAGATTATTTCCGGTGCGTTGACAGTCTGTTGCTTTGACGTGGGTTTGTCCTTATTCATTGATCTACAGGTTTACATGCAAGCATCTCTACTCATATATGCTACGAATTTATGAACCAAACTACTGGAGAATGGGTACGTCAGGCCACTTCATCTTCATTATCATCATAGCGTAGACTAACAGCTTGTGTTGGTTTAGTCACCGAATCTTGAGTGTTTCATTAACAGGGTAGCAGCCTACCCAGAACGACTTCAATACATCTATTTCGATCTCGTGCTCCTTACGCGCGCCGTCGCTCGTATAGGTCCTTACCTCTCCGCCTATGACTACTGTGGTACCGGAACACATAAAGGCGATGACGACACCTTGAACCAGGTCAAGAACGTCATCGGCATTGCTCAGACTGTGGGCAAGTTCGACGAGACGGTGCTGTTCCGTGGCGAAAACGCTGCTGTACGTCAATCTCACCACCTTCAATAACTGAAAAGTACTTACGTCTTCGTGTCGGTGGCAGATACTCAAGGAAGAATTCAAGCAGCACTTCCGCAACGTCACCCGTATCATGGATTGCGTGGGGTGCGACAAATGTCGGCTCTGGGGGAAAGTACAGACTTCTGGTGTCGGTACCGCCTTGAAGATTCTATTCGAGTTGGATGAGAAAGCTCTAGAGTGAGTCGAGATGTCTATCCCCACGAGTTACATAGCTAACAGCGTTTATCAGTCCACACCTCAACTCTAATTTGTTGTCACGCTCCGAAGTTGTCGCCCTAATCAACACTCTTCATCGTCTCTCGGAGAGCTTGTACTTTGTAAACGAGTTCCGAAAGATATGGGCTGAGACTGCACAGTCGGAGGAGCAACGTCTCATCCATGAAGCTGAGAAGGTTGTTGCCAGTGAAGATGCTGTCAAGGTATATCTTTTTCTTATTTAACATATTCTATCTAGCTAATGATCTCAAACCTTCAGCCACCCAGTCACTCACCGTCAGCCGACGCCAACCGTCCACCTCGAGCATTCTTCGATGACGTCCAGCGGTGGCTATGGGCTTGCAGGAATGGCACAATGGACTGCGTGCGGGGACTGCTCTTGGGTCTTCGAAATTTGCTTGATGCTCTGACAAACATATTCAAACTTTCTGGGAAGGAGCAAGGACCACACAGCGAGTTCTGAGCTTCGCGATTATGGGTCAGATCTAATTTATTCGTTGAGCGGGATGGACTTCACGTAGCTATGTATAATTGATGCAATCTCGGAACATTTCGGTCAATTGTCGTTATATTTCTGTCTCCAGAGGAGAAGCTACGATGTCTCATGAATCTGAAGGGTGTTGCATGCAAGTACGAAGAAGATAGTGCTTGAAATGAGTTCAAAAAGGTCACCTCTCTGCCTGGGAGTCGAACCCAGCTTTCGCGCGACCCCGCAATTGAGGTTCCACTGACAGGCGCGTGTACTGAACCGATATACTAGCAGAGATCTGAGATCTCCTGGAATTATAACCAACGGGTCTATCAGACCTTTGTGAACACTCTTGAATCTTCACCTCCTCGCTGGATATTTTTGACTTTCTGGCGAGCACGCCACAGACAAATACACTATGGAAGATGGAATTATTCTGAATCTGGCGACTGAAGGCCCAGAGCTCCCTACGAAGTCTTCACATGGAAGAAATGGAAAGAAAGGTGGTCGGTGGACAGACAGGTGCGTATCACCTCTTATTCTGTGTACCACGCTCGATATACGGTCTTCACGTAGGTTGAAAGCCAAGCGTGGACAGAAACGAAAAGCAAGGTCAGATGAGAGCAGTCTCTCTACTGGTCGCACAAAGGTCCCTTCGACAGGACGGCCTCTCAAACGCGCTCGTAAAGAACCTTCAGCTTTACAAGCTGAGGATGCATCTACTCAGGAGCCGATTAAATCTACCCCTCGACCACATACACAATTCATATCCTCCCTATTCACCTCCAATCCAAAGCTGGAACAGCCAGTGCCTTCTGTTTCTTCCCATCCCTCTGCCAAGCCAAGCAATGCGCCTTTACGGGACTCTTCTACATTTTCTGGTCTCGGGCTCGACCCGCTAATAACGGCACATCTCGAGACCAAATTAAACATAAAAAAACCTACGTCTATTCAAAGAGCGGCGCTGCCTATATTACTCTCGAGCTCTGATGAAGATACCTCCTCACGAGATGTGTTCATACAATCTCAGACTGGTTCCGGGAAAACATTCTCATTCCTACTACCCATCATTCAAGACCTACTTCCATTGAGCTCCCTGTCGTATATTGATCGGTCCATTGGAACTTTGGCAATCATCATCGCACCAACACGAGAATTAGCCAAGCAAATATCCGATGTACTAGAGTCACTGCTCCAGCTTCGTCTTCGCGCCGCAGACGAATCAGCTGAAGATGCCGGATCTTCTGCACCACGTCTCACTCGTTGGCTCGTCTCTGGCCTCCTATCAGGAGGCTCAACGCGTACGCATGAAAAAGCACGTCTCCGAAAAGGCCTTCCCATTCTTGTCTCTACACCAGGACGATTACTAGACCATCTACAAAATACCTCTTCTTTCAACGTGGGTAAGTGCCGTTGGCTCGTACTCGACGAAGCCGATCGATTGATGGACCTCGGTTTCGAGGAGAGTATCAACGGTATTGTGAAAGGTCTGGACGGCCGACGGAAGCTGGCTATGCAAGCAGTGGAGGAAGGTAATAGTATGGAAGTCGGTGGATGGGATTGGTCACGACAGAGACGGACTATCTTGTGTTCTGCAACAATACGAGACGACGTGCAGAAGCTGGCTGGTAACGCATTGGTAAACCCAATCGTTATTAAAGCTCTCACGGACGATTCTTCCTCAAACCCTGATGTCGCTACTGGAGAGTCACTGGGTGACGTCGTCAATGGAAATACCAAGTTCACGCCACCGTCGCAACTAGCTCAGAAATACGTCGTCGTTCCGCTGAAACTTCGTCTGGTTACTCTCATTGCTCTTTTGCGTTCGCTCCTTGCTGAAGCGCAAGGGCGAAAAGGCACCAAAATCATCGTCTTCTTAAGTTGTACCGACTCTGTCGATTTCCATTGGCACCTCTTAGGCGGTACTTCGATGGGTGAAGATGATGGAGAAGCCGCTTCACCTAATTCAGAAAACGAAACGGAGGCAGCTGAAGCCGCCGACGTTGATGAGGAAGGGAAACCAAAGCCTTCAAAAGCGTCACGTCGCCCCGATGCAGAAAAGGTCACAATGAAATCTACTCTCCTCCCAGATACCGCCATATATCGTCTTCACGGTTCCTTACCCTTGCAGACCCGCATGGCGTCTCTACGTGGGTTCGCCTCAGCGTCTTCCCAACCCTCTACGTCCTCATCGATTCTTCTATGCACATCTGTCGCTTCCCGCGGTCTTGATCTTCCTCTGGTCAGAGCCGTCATCCAATATGACTTACCTACTGAGGGTGGCGCGACTGAATACGTTCACCGTGTCGGCCGTACTGCACGTGTAGGAAAGGGTGGTGAAGCTTGGAGTTTTGTTGCACCAAGTGAAGGCGAGTGGCCCAAATGGGCGACCCAGAAAATGCAAGGTGATGTGAAGGAAGAGGAGAATAAGAAGGAGGTTGGGTTGCAGGCGGTTGGATCGGAGGCGGTCCTGAAGAAGGGTTTCGGAGGGAAGGGGACAGAGTACGAGGAGAGAGCAACGGACGTGCAACTCTCATTCGAGCGATGGGTTCTGAAAAACCAATACGTGAGAAAGTTATTCTTCTGTGTTGTATTCTATCTCACTAACGGCACTCTGTCAGCACGCTGCGCTCGCTCGGAAAGCATTCTTATCGCATATACGAGCATATGCTACCCACCCCTCAGACGAGAAACACATCTTCCATGTGCGACATTTACATCTGGGACATCTTGCCAAAGCCTTTGCTTTACGTGAAGCCCCTTCAGCTGTCACGAACAAGGCTCACGGAAAGGGATCCAAAACAAAGTCGAATGTGGCTACCAATAAGAGCAAAAACAATCGATCGAAGGTGGTCGACTCCGATGGAGAGGTTGACGTTGGAGAGGCCGAGAAACGGATGGAGAAGGTTGTAAGGGAGCAAGGTCGCTTGACGAAGAAAGGAGGGAAAGTGGTCCGTACGGGAACTTCAGAGTTCCAGATTGCGGGAGGGTATGCCCTCGAGGCGTTAGTGAACGGATCGCGAACATGACTATCCCTCGCCTTCATACATTTTTTGTTGTTCAAACGTTCAGACTCCTTAGAAGTGCTCTCATCGCTTGGCACGGTCTTAGACACACTTGGAAGTCTTTACGCGATACCAGACAGCATCAGAAGTAGCTCTCGCAACCATTTGTCAATGATTGTCCCCTTACAAAACGCTTCCATGTTCTACTTCGCGGAATCATAGAAATGTTGCATATATATAGTTATCTTCCGAAAGACTGATAGAGGTACACATCATACTGCTACTGGTCAACGCCAACCAACTACCTGCAAATAAAATGAGTGAGAGCGTATTCGTTACAACATCCGATCAACCAATGGTCCGTGGCGCTAGCATACTACAAGTTCCGAGGACCTTCGCGTTGCTGAGGGTAGTTGAAGCGTCCTGCTCCGAAATGCGTATGAGCGGGGAGAATATCGTAAGTCGCGCTTTTTAAGTTGCCTGAGGTTGGCTCACGCTTCCTCGCAGTCCATGCTGCCACCAGCTCCGCAGCGCCAATGGACCGTCATCACTCGACTTAACGGTTTCATCCACGGTGTCATCCTCACTCGTATCTCCACCTGGTACTGCAAATGGACTGGCCTACCGCCACAGTCAAGTTGTATCTACTATCTTCCTTTCAACCTTGTACTCAAATACTCCCATGCCGTTCGGGAGGATGAGGCGGTCGCCCAGTCTTTTGCCCACTCAATCGGCTTACCAGCTCCTAGAGTCCTATCATATGGAGAACGTGAGGTATGGGATCACTCGATAAAGCGAAACTTCAGCTATGGGTCAATTCTGATGACACGTGTTTCTGGACAAGTCCTTGATGATTGCCATGAGTCTCTTGAGCCCTCCCAACTCGCATCCATCATGTCCGACATTGACAGTTGTCTTGCCGCGATGCGTCGTTATTCTAGCCCCTGGGGATCTCAGGTATGTTCTGTCCTTGGCGGCAGAGTTCATGGTGCTCGAATAGTAGGAGGTCGGAATGGTCCTTACCCGGATTCACTTGCGTTCAATCACGACTACATACAATACAAGCAAACTGAGCGCTGGGAACGCGAACCCGTTGAGGAGGTGTTGGGCAATGCGGAAATGATGAATACATTGAGTGCCAACCACCGAATCGTATTTACTCATGGCGATCTCCTCCCTCACAATATCCTCGTCCGTGATGGTCGCCTCACAGCCATCCTTGACTGGGAATTTTCAGGCTGGTTTCCGGAGTATTGGGAGTATACGGAGATGCAGAGGTTTAGTCCTCGATACTTCTGGAGTCAACAGGTCGTTGCGTTGCCCAGTTACAAGTACGCTGCGGAGTTGAAAGCGAGCCGAGCGATGTGGATCCTTGCGTCGGAGTCGTTTAATTGGTGGTAGATCGCGTCGATGCCTTTCATATTGTCCTCTGTATGGATCGATCTAGGGATTTCTGCTTTTATCTCAGACGGGTGCTTATCATCGATACCGAGGCGGCTTGCAAGAGCGTTCCTGTTTATTTTGGTTTTGTTAACGTGTTGCTTGACTCACGCACCTGGGTTACGGTTATGGCTACGCTCGCGATTTATCCTACGTAGTGTAGCACTGCGAGTACCATGACAAGAGAGACTGCAGTGTCCGAAGGCGAGTGTTACAGTGCACAGGTAAGGAGGTCATCCTGCAGAAGGATGCTCCGGGGAAAGATGAGGCTGGCGTGCAGATCCAATTTACAGTAAGGCAGATTCCGACGACACGTAAGATGAAGATCTGCAGAAATGGTGAATGACGGCAAAAAGGAACAAATGTGGTCTGCGATTAAGTACATCTTTTACGGACTTGGCGGCTATTGACATCGTACTAAGATCTGATGACTACGGTATTTTGCAGGTGAGTATGGGTGTCCTCGTAACATGGGCGTACAGCTGAGTCCTCGTGTGGTCATAGTAGAGGGACAGCTTGGATAAAGTAAGGTGCCGTCTTTGCGTATTACTACGGTACACTGACAACACAGTTCAGTCAATTTGAGGCAGCCATCTTGGCTGAGATACCTCGAAGATATTATAAAGTGCAAGATTTAGAGTCGACAATTGGACGTGGCTGTTTATTCTGCTCCGTCTCCTCGAAGTAAACAAGGCCGAAGTCAAAGACTTCCTGCTCCAGAGCCTGAAGATCGTCGCACCTCACATGTCCTCCATCAATCAAAGCCTTGAGTCCGTTGAGGACCCAGATACGACATGTCATTGTTCCGTCCTCGGAGATGTAAGGGATATCCTGCAGAATTTTCTGGATCCTGTTGTGGTTCATGCTGGGCACTATGGCGATCCGAAGACAACCAATGAGGAGAAACTCCTTCATGAAGTTATGCGTTCCCTCGATTTCGAGGATCCAGCCTTGTCCGAGATTTCTGATGTGGTACTTCGTGCCGGCATGCTTGCTCTGGTGAAGGTAGAAACCCCAGTGGTATTTGTGTGCCCCTCCTTGATATCTTAGCCAGATATAGAGGCTGTCTGGTATCAAAGACATTGACCTGTAGTATGTCAGTTACTGCTGACATGTTCTAGCTATAGAGATGGTCTACCGTAGTACAAGTGTATAAGTGTTTTCTCGATTTCCGATGGGTGCTTAGACACGTTGCTGCTGGTGATGCGCACCGCAGGGAGGAAGCAGAGTGAGAGAGACAGAAGGATGAGTTAAAGGAAGAAAGTCAAGTCGCGGTCGACGAAGTGGCCATTGGGGACTGGCAACACGGCATGCAAGAAACCCTCTGCCGTTCGCACAGACAGGGCACAAAGAGACGGACATTTTTGGCAGCCATTTCGTAACGAAATGGATATGATGGCGATCGATCGACCACGTGGGAGATAATGCCACGTCTCTTGTAAGATTGGCCGACAGTTGTAACCAAACTACATATTTCTTCCCTCTCTCGTCAACATGTTCTTTGGTCGCATCCTGGCTGGCTTCGTTGCCGTGACCGTTGCGGCATTTTTTTGCGCACAATCCGTTGAGGCTGCCAAGGGTCCAAAGATCACTCACAAAGTCTTCTTCGATATTAAACATGGTGACAAGGACTTGGGTCGAAGTACGTGTTTCCATTCTGTTTTCCTTTCCATGCTCACAATCCTCAATCTATTCAGTTGTGATCGGGCTTTATGGTGGAGTAGGTATCCGTCTGATACTTGCCACAATACTCTCACCGTGTTTCCGCTCCTAGACTGTCCCCAAGACCGTTGAGAACTTCCGTGCATTGGCAACCGGGGTAAAGAAGGACGGCACTAAGCTGCCTGATGGTTTCGGTTACAAGGGCTCCAAGTTCCACCGTGTCATCAAGAACTTCATGATTCAGGGTGGAGACTTCAGTGCGGATATACCGTTTCATACTGTTTCATTGCATAAATTAATACCTTCTAGCTCGTGGCGATGGAACCGGCGGAGAGGTATGATTCAATCTCTGTATTGACTACTTGTCTCTTGCTTAAGGATGACTTTCAGTCCATCTATGGCAACCGATTTGCGGATGAGAACTTGTAAGTCACTCTGCAGTACTCATGCTCGTAATTTGTTCAGCCTCCATACAGTAAGCTCCGTCACACCTCACCCGGTGTTCTTTCCATGGCGAACGCCGGTAAAGATACTAACGGTACGTTCCTCTCATTCTATTTTCTATCCTAGTCACAAACTAATGGATGTGACAGGCTCACAATTCGTACGTTCAATACTAAATCACATCATAATTAATCTGATTGTTCGACTAGTTCATCACTACTGCTGTGACTGGCTGGCTTGATGGCAAGCATGTATGTCCTACACCACATGACATTTGTGATCCCAACTAAACCTTCCCTGACAGGTCGTTTTCGGCAAAGTTGTTGAGGGAATGGACATCGTAAACACGATCGGTATGCTGATTCTTTTTTCTCAATTTGTGCTACAACTAATCCCTTGATCTTCAGAGGATGTCGCGAAGGGCAGGAACGATAAACCTGTTGAAGATGTCGTCATTGTGGACAGCGGCGAGGTGCGCTCTTTTGTCTCTCATTTTCATCTGGTTATTGATGTATTGTCCATCGAACTCGCGAATGAACAGCTCCCCGTCGAGCCTGTAGTAGATGAGAGCGGTAATGAGGTGCCTCTTCATGCTGAGCTATAAAATCAGCACTTGTTTCTGATACAATTTTCCGCTTTTTTGTTGCTTGGGTTCACTGCTTGTTGCTCCTTACCCCGTCGCCAATGAAAACAAAACCTTGATACATTTGCTTTCGTCCTCCAGACCATTGTGTCGGGAGCCTCCGGTACCCCACGTACCCCAATGTCTCAATCGACACCAGACGCGACACACGTCAGACCCGCAGAAGACATATCCGTTCCTACTACCCCCGCTTCCTCAGAACAGGACCAGCAGGACGAAATTGAGGTGCCAGTCCAAGAGGAAGGCTGGGACTTCTTTAATTACATTCTTTCCATTGCAATCGTTGTCGCTGTGGGTTTGCTTCTCTGGTGGATGGGTGCCGGACGGGCGTTCAAGACGTTCTATGAACGACGTGCGGGGAGAGGAAAGTATAGACGGGTTGATGACTTGGAGAAGTAAGCATATAGTAAGACTGGCGGAGTTCCTTTCATTCGTTTGGTTCGGGGTGACCCTCAGAACATGCGGACTAATACAATTATACCTGCACATTCTGCGTTGGGTCATGAACTTGCAAGACTAGCTAGGGGCCAGCCTTAAGGCGGTCTCGACCACCGTGAATTCCCTCGTCGCTGCAGCTAAGTATCCTTATGATAACAAAGGGTGATGATAGACTCAAACGCCTTCAGAAGATAAGACCGGTGAATCCTTCCATTGTTGGATCAGAGAAGCATGTCGGCGGCGAACGGTCAAGTTGCTCTCATTTCATGAGTAAGAATCACCAATGCCTGCAGTGATGAAGGCACACAGGCAGGCTGTGACTACCGGGTCTGTCGCCCCAGTTCGCAGCACTGAATTGTCACTAAGATAACTATCGCCGAGTCTCACATTCTTCCCGTTGGCGGTCCATATGCGTTTGATACGAACGCACAGAATGCATGGATGCCACTCTTATCTTGAGAGTCATGAGTTCTCGTTAATGAAAGTATTGGATATATCATATATCGGCAGCACAGCCCGCCGAAAGCATTGCAGGTATCTAGTCGTATATAAGGGAGAGAGTCGTGCAGTAAAAGTCAAGCCTCTCCTCTCTTACGCAAGGTGAGTTACCAACTCTTGTTGAAGTCTCGTATTCACTCACCCAGCACTCTGGCGACCACAGTTTTCATCATGCGCTTTTCTGCCGTCATCGTTGTCATAGCTGCCCTCGTCGCCTCTGCCATGGCCAACCCTTCACCTTGCGGTCCTAGCACACCTCCTGTCGATATAAACGACCCTTCAATTGATAAGCGTCAATGCGGAGTGTGAGTAGACCTTGCATCGTTCGAGTTTTGAACTAATTGAATATTTACCGATTGATGTCTGATTTTACTGGCAGAACAATCTGCTGCTAAGTCGTCAGCAATCAACACAAGGGCACGTAACGATGCGTTGTATCAGCGGTCGACAAGCTTGTATATCATATGCAAATGCACATTGAAAATATTGTGACTCACTTCAAAAATATTACAGTGGAACCAGTCAACTGAGTATTATCTTCATACAATAAGCGGTCTGGAGAATTATCTAGAATGGTCACTCAAAAATGACAAGACCAGCTTCACTCATGTCCTGCAGCGCCTGCTTGACGGGCATCATTGTCTCGCGGAATTGATACCCAGAAAGACTCTCTTCTCTCCCAAGTCCATCCCGTAGTAGGAAGCGGAGTCGTCGCAGGCCGTGGGTTTGTTGTAAGGATGACAGTATGTTGCGAAAGCGGGCCCACGGCGAGACAAGGAATAAGTATTGGAGAAGTTCGAGATCGGGTGAGACAACCTCGAGGTCAATGGTGATAGACAACCCGTGGTCTTTGGATGTGAGCCGACATGCGTGAGCGGAAGACGAAAAGAATGTGAGGATAGAGAGGATGGCCGGCATTACTGCCTGAGGTAAGTTGGGTAGTATCGAGGGGTTTTCCACGACGCAATGCAATTGTAGGTGTGCCAGCGCACTGCAAGCGTCGAAGTTGATGCCTGCCCAAAGAGATGATGGATCTGAATAAACAGAGATATATGCAGGTTAGCGTAGGTTCGGCATTATAACATGACATACTGACCGTCTATGACAGTACCTAAGAATCCCATATACAGGTAGTGCGATATGTACTGCAATAAACCGCCGAGATGCAACTCATGAAGACTATTGCTGGCCGAGACTAGGATTTTATTCAGTTCGGTGAATGGGATATCATCCAATTCGACATGAAGGGAGGACAGCGAACGGAGGTCAACGTGATGGCCTTCGGTCCAGAACAAATCATTTAGGAAATCTCCTGTGGTTCCTGCACGTATCGTCAAGCGTTGAAGATCCGGAAATCGAAAATGGCCTGGAGGCCTGATCATAACGTAACAACAATCAAGGCAGAGCGTCTCCAAGGAGGAAAGCAACCCGAAAACATTATGTGGATATATATCGTGTCCAACACGTACGTCAAGGCGCAGAGTTAATGTTTTCAAAGCACGGGGAGAGGTAAACTTGTCGTGGTAACGATTATTCCCCGTGGGATCCGATTTAGATTGTACCATTCTGCAAGACAAAAGCAGGTCCTCTAGGTTGGTGAAGAGTTGCAGCACCTGCTGAAGAAACCCGGTATCAATGGTCGGCTGGTCGCTATATAAGCCATATACGTCGCCGCCTTCGACGCACACGTGTCTAACACTTCGACAAGTATTAGGAGATAGCTCCTGCAAGCGTCGCAGACGCGGCAGGAAAGATAATCTCTGTGTGCCATTGTCTGCACGGGCAGGCTTCAGCGTTAGCTCCCTAAAGCTGTAAAGCCTTGCTCTAGAACACCAGGAACGGCTGATGAGGCTGAACGAGCGCAAAGCTTGCTCGTCCTTTTGAAGGAGGTCAATGAACATATCGGTGATCTCTACCGGAAAGATCGCTGAGGAGTGGCTGTGACCTTCCATATTGTCCAAACTTTGAGATACCGTAAGATGACTATTCCATGTAAAATGAGAAAGGTACTGGACCTCCTATGCAATGAGGTGGCAAGTGGCAAGTGGTAAGAGCTTAAAAAGCAAAGTTGGGGGAGGCCATCACATTTGAACATCGATCATTCCCTCGATCGCTGCTTCGAGATCACAACCTCCATCACGATTGACGTTCACGTTCAACTTCAACATCGTTAAAAAATCTGTTCAGTGCAGTATGGCTTTTCCTCTGGTTGCAGCATCACCCATTATATGAATCTTTCATTGCTATACAAAGGCTCAATGAAGGAACAAGAATCAAGTGCCTAGGCCCGTGAAATCAAGAGTCTTCTCTTCCGTTCCGGCCCACTAGTAGAGCCACTCTTTATTTACGAATAACTCGTCAGTACTTTAGTGCCGGTCAGTTCTCGTGTTTACGCAGCCCGTATATTCATTCACTCGATTGTTTATGACCAACAGCGGTGAGATTTAGAGATAGATAAGTACTGTGCGCTGGCGGGGTGGGCACTACTGCCACTAGCAGTACCTCTTAGCCTCCTTGCGAGGAGTATGTGGATCGGACCATACCCCGACTGAAATATCACTGTTCAGATATGCTCGGTATAACTCTACCCCCGCGATGACTGACGAGAATGGTTGGGCTCCTTCTCGCTGTTTTGGGTGTCCGGAACTGGGTTCATGATCATTGGCATGGCGATGAAGACTCCTTGATGGCATCCAGCACACCTTTACGAATGGGCGTACATCTTTCTGCTTTTGTCATGACCGAACGTAGGTTCGGTCAATTTCTTTGAATGCGATCATGTCAAATGCATCAAGTTTCGGTCAATTTTGATTTTCATCACACTGTGATGCTCAGAACTTTGGACATACCGGTTACACTCTTTCGCTCCAACTGCGTCTCAATATGAAGTAATTTTACGCCATTGGAAGGTCTTTGGAAGAGAAAGTGTGTACTCATCGTGATTCAGATCAGGTACGTCACCAGGGGTTAAATGCATTAGGTTTCAACAACCGTTTATCCCCTTTCGTAGTTGATTGTATGCAAGAAAATTGAACATTCTTCGCAAGACAGCGGAGCTATACATGCTAGTGTGCCTGCTTGATTTGAAGTGCAGATGGTAACTTTACAATTCTCCCTTCGGGCAACAAGGTCAAGTCCTCTTCAACGCGATGTCACCTGAGGTGAACTAGAAATCACAGCTCATGCTTTCGCAACAGCTCTTGCCTGATCAACACGCTGACACCTACCACGAAACAGAGATCGGCTAGTTGTCAGATATCACCAAGGTTCCATGCGTGCATCAGTGGCAAGATGTCGGCATGGAGATATCACTTCCAAGGATGTATGGACATGCATTACTCACTCTGTCTGAGACTAGAATTGACTTCTCTTGGATATAAATAGAGGGTCTCTTTCTCGAAGGAAACCTCAGCTCTTCCTCCTTTTCGAGAGCCACTTCTCCAAGTCTAGGTGCTGGTTGGTATGTGGTTTCATGATTTTTTTTTTGCATAGAATCCTCGCTGACCTCCACGGCTACACTGCAGCCTGACTTTTGCCCTTCTTCATCGTTCCCAACTGTCACGACATTCACGACACACTCTCTTTCTTCATCCTTTGTCCAACGACCATACTATCCTCATCATGAAGTCTACTGCCGTGATACTCGCCCTTGCGCTCACATCTGTCCCAGCGTTCGCTTCGCCTGTTACGTATGGGATTGTCCGTTTTACTATATGTTTCATTCGTTAAATATCTCTCAACAGCCGTTCTGACAGTGGGGAACTCCAGGCTCGCGGTGGCGGCAAGAAACCTAAGAGTAGCGGAGGCGGTGGAATCTCATTTGTACCGTTTCAAATCCCCGTTCCTCAAGCACCACCACCTCCGGCGTTCTTACCTCCGCCGCCCGCGCCAGTTCTTCCTGCACCTGCAGTACCGGCGACGTCATCACCTACACCAGTTCAGCAGCGTGACTTCGCAGAACTAAAGACCAGGAAGAACACTGCAAAACCCAATGTACCGAAACCAGCCAAACCCGCTACAGATGTGAAACCACCTAAGTCACCAAAGACTGGAGGTAGTAGCAATTCCTTTGGTGGATTCCCGAGCTTCATACCTTTGCCTATCCCGCTCCCTCAGCAACCACCTGCTCCGGTCTACTTACCTCCGCCTCCGCCTCCTCCTGTCGCACCCGCACCCCCTCCACCAGCTGCACCTGCGCCTCCACCGCCCGTCCAAACTGCACCCACGCCTGCAGCGCCTGTGGGCCCCACGGCATCGGTCACGCCACCTCAGAGGAGGAGGCTTGAGCAGCTTCTTGCGCGAGGTGGGAAATCTAAGTCAAAGAACAATATTCAAATTCCTTCGCCTTTTCCCGTGCCTCAAGTTGCCGCTCCTTACCCTCCTTATCCCGCACCATACCCGCCTCCAGCGTACCCGCAGCAATTCAGGCGGGAAATAGAGGAGCTCCTAGCTCGAGGCGGAGGGAAGTCAAAAGATAAGACCGGGTTTCAAATTACATTGCCCATCCCAGTTCCAGTTCCTCAAGGAGCTCCAGTTCCAGTTTATCCTTCTGCTTACCCCGCTCAATTTAGACGTGAGCTTCTGGAACTCATCGCGCGCGGTGGAAAGTCAAAGAACAGGGGAGGGTTGCAGATAAGTTTCCCGATACCAGTGCCGATGCCTGCTGCGCCTCAGGCGTACCCCCAAGCGTATCCCCAAGCGTATCCTCAGGCAGTACCTCAGGCAGTGCCCCAGGCAGTCCCGCAGGCGGTTCCCCAAGCCGTCCCTCAGGCGGTCCCTCAACAGCAAAGACGCGAGTAAGTGCTCCGCTGAGTGTTCTCTCTTGACATCCTCTCACAAGTTGATTACTTCCAGGGAAGTGGTCTCAATTGACGATCTTGATTGAACGAACTGAATGTTGCAGCGTGTTATTAGTCCCTACTGTTGTCGTTCATTCAATTGTACAGTAGGAACGGTTGACAAGGACGATTCGTACACGTTTTCTGACACCCGGGAGAAAGTGAGAATGTCATATACCGCCGGGGATTCAGGGCTCGCGCATTGCATAGACGCTATACTCAAGAAGTACGAAATGAGGCGCTACGAAAGTCCAACTCTGTTGTGAAGTTACAAAGATATCATATCGAGCAAGCCAGAAGTGCCAACACAAACAGTAATGACAACACGGCTCGAGATGGTATAGATCCAGTGAGTAATGCTGGGGCCCAACTCGTGGTGGTATCTGGGCTACAACAGCATGGAAGAGTCAGCTTGGCGTACGAATTACAGAAATGGTAGACGCACGGTATTCCGTTCTGGTCGGAGTAAGACGGACAGGTATCGTTAACATTTCCCTATAAGAAACAACACAATTCTGTCAAGAAAATCGAACGTCTTGGAGCTCAAGAACGCGTTGACGCACAGTAGGATCTGCCGGACAGCAGACACTAGAGCCGTCGTCAACACTTCCGAGGGCAGCGTTCTGTCTCGCCCCCGCCCAACCCTGTAAGCAAGATACGGCTTCGTAACTGACGTTCCAGACGCCAAAGTCCTATAACAAGCTCAGAAGTCACCCTTAATGAACGACGCGTCATCTTAACTTACGGCGTAACCTAGAATCCGTGCCTTATGAGATATGAGTTGTAGGAGAATTCCAGAAGTCCTGACCGTAAAATGAAACGTTTGACGGGAAAAAATCATCGGGTATAGCAGGAGATGGCCAAGCAAGGTCGAAGTTAATGAATTCTCCGCCACTATGCAATTCAGACGAAAATGGTACTAAGTAGAAGTTGATAGTTGGTGATGAGTACTTACAGATTAGCCTTATCAGAGGTCGCAGAACACCAGCCATTTCCTCCCGTAGGACAAAGGTCAGTCACCTTCACCACCAAGCTCTTGTTTACATCCGGGAAGAAGGGTGGGTCACTTGTGAATGTGTTAAGGAGAGTCAATTTGAAACAACGACCGCAACCAGGACCATATGCTGTACTGCTGCCAAAGGCCATCTGGCTCATGGCAACGGTCGGGTAATGCGTGCTTGCGGCAGTACATCCACAGGCGGCGATGTAGTTCTGTGGTAGCGTGTAGTGTGTCATCGTGGCGTTGCCATTTGGAGGGTATTGTATCCATGCCTGGACTAGGGGTATAGAGCAGAGGGTATATAGTGCAGCTAATACAAGACAGTGTGGCAGTAGAGAGGATAACATGGCTAGTAGTGCAAGGAGCGTATTGGAAGGAGCGTGGAATGACCTAAGCCGCGCACATGGAGCTGCAGCGTTTTGGAGCCCTGAGGCTAACACTGCATTGAGTGAAATTAACTTCGGGGACAACTATAAGGCGAAAGGTTGTTGCTCACCATGTACGTCGTTGTGGTCGCTGTTCTAACTTCTCAGCGACAAACTTACTTTCCTGGAGCCTAGTGAACTTGGAAACGCAAGTGATCGCGATCGCGCTTGACCGAATTTGGCAAGGGCGGCTGCAGTGTCAGGAGTCCTGTGCGCCGACAGAACACTGCTACTTCGCCATTCGCACGGTCTTCAACGTCGTGTAGCTCATCGAGCTCGCCCATTTCACCCCCCACCGACGCCTTGCTGCCATGAAGGCATTATACCCTGACTCCCATGACCTTGAAGGTCTCTCGGACCAAGCCTTGGCGTTGAAAATCGCCCGGTACTCCCCGTGCACCAAATGTTCGTGCCGAGGACTTCGACCTCCTGTAGGTTGCCAGGTAGTATCCGAGAGAGATTACCACGACGAGATGGAGCTCCTTGGTCTCACACTAGACATCTTTGACGAAGATGATGCAGAGGCGGGCGTAGCCTACCTGGAAATTTGTAACTGTGGTCATGGCGTGCCCGATCATAGCGCCGATGAATCTCTTCTAGGAAGAGATGAGTTCCTTCGAAGAGCTCGTGTAGCTGCCCGCATGGACGAGCTGCGTCAGGTCTGTGTCAGTTTGATTTTTCCTGTGGAAATAGACTAACACAATTACTTGGCTGCTCCAGGTGCGGAGTTTGAATTTGTATTGTGATCAAGCCGTCGTCTTTGTGCTCACAATAACTCTAGGACATACACCGAACTACTGATTTCGACTACACTAACCAAGATCTGGAGTCTTTGAAGCGTCAACTGGTACACCCAGACGCAGCTCCACTTCCTCTCACAGACACTTTCGGTACGCAAAATGCATTCAACACACAAGGCCACCCGTTGACGAGCTGACTTCCAGGTGAAGGAACGTCACCAGGAAAGCGGATATTCTCTCCTGCTCTATCGGATCTTAGTGACGGCGCATTCGAACCGCCAATGAACGGACCACCACGCAAGAGGCAACGCCGGTCATATTCGTTCTCGTCTTCATTAAGTGAGGAACCCTCGTCGTCGTCGGACGAGGAGGATGCTCCTTTGGCCAGGCAGCAGAAGGCCCTTCCCCGCAAGAATGGTAAAGGCAACGCCCCCCGAACGACTCGACCAACGGGACGTCGGACAGGTGGAAAGGGTATGAAATCGAAAGCCCATACAGCTCCAGCACATGTGGCCCCACCCACGGATCAACAAAGAGCGGATATGACAATACCTCCTAGTAACGGCATGAACGGCCACGAAGCCAAAGTCAAAGTAGAAGACAAAATGGACGAGTCGCAACTGACAAGACTGGCCTCTGGTGTCACTGTCGATGCAGGTGGTGCAGTCACAGCCGATGTAGGTATCAATTATATTCCACAATGAATGTCTCACTGATTTTCGCTTTGTTATTGTTAACAGCCTGCTACAAAAGCAGAGAAGCCATCACAGATCGAACTTAAAAAAGGTCTCATCAAGGTCGTTCCGGTCGAGAATGATGGGCAGCCTCGGTCTCTGGTAATTCTCACGGGGTTGAAGACACTGTTTCAGAAACAACTACCTAAGATGCCCCGAGAGTATATCGCGCGGCTGGTATATGATGAGAATTCAAAGTGCCTAGCCATCATCAAGCGAGGGTTTAAAGTCGTCGGAGGCATTTGCTATCGCCCATTTCCACACCGTGGATTCGCCGAAATCGTGTTTTTTGCAACCAACTCGGTGGATCAGGTCAAGGTGCGCCTTATCGCAGATTCGAAATCTCACTAAATCGCCTTCTTACATCTGGTGCTCAGGGATACGGCGGAATGCTCATGGACCACTTTAAGGCCCATATCCGCAATACATATCCAAACATGAACCATTTCCTCACCTACGCAGATAACTATGCTGTAGGTTACTTCAGAAAACAAGGGTTCTCGAAAGAGATCACTCTAGATCGGTCGATCTGGGCTGGGTACATCAAGGACTACGAAGGTGGAACCATCATGCAGTGCACTATGCTGGACAAGGTCGATTACCTACAAACCAAAGATGTCATCGTGAAACAGCGAGAAGCCATTTTGGAGAAGATCAGGGAAAAGTCGAGATCCCATGTCGTGTATCCAGGATTGGATTGGTGGAAGAAAGGGAACACTGGACCAATCGATCCTAAGGATGTGCCAGGATTGCGTAAGACCTTTTCAGATTTGCTAGGTGGCCCTTGATTGAGCGACGGTGTCGTTTTGCAGGGGAAAGCGGTTGGTCACCTTCTATGGTTGCCTTGTAAGTCGCCAATGTGGTACTCCTCAGTATCCGTACCTGAGCTGATGTTGAATGACTAGAACTATGCGTCCAAATGCCAAGAGTCCTGAACGGAGTGCAATGGAGACAATATTATCCGAATTGCAATCACATCCACTTGCATGGGCATTCCTACAACCCGTTGATCCCGAAGAAGTCCTAGACTACTACGACTATATCAAAAACCCGATGGGTAAATCTTGTTATACTCCCTCATCAATCAATCTTCTGATATGATTTTACAAAAGATTTCAGCACCATGGAGCACAAACTCGACACGAACCAATACGCTACTCTGGACGATTTCGTCGCGGACGCCAAGCTCGTCTTCGAAAATTGCAAGCTGTATAATGCGGAAGATACCACGTATCACAAGAACGCCATCAAGTTAGAGAGGTTCTTAAGGGATCGGGTGGCGAAGTTGAAGATCAAGAGAGAAGAATGAATGTTGAGTGCTGGGCGGTTATACTCGGTTGGAGTTTCCTTGATGTGGACGGTGCCGACCAACTAACTTATTATTAGTCACATATACTTCATCTCATCTGTACCATACACATCGCATGCTTAGTTTGTACTGTATAATTGTACTGATCGCTCCCAGGCGCTTTGGGTCTACCTTCGTTTCATGATGGATACGAGTTACAGCTGCAATTGTAACAGACTTAGAGTACATGAAATGGATGGTACAAGATTACAAAAGATGAGAAGGGGTCCCGTCTAACTGACAACATGATCGGACTCTGTACTTAGCGTTGACCATCTACGGGACACAGTTAGATGATGCATGGGAGATCTCAGTTTGGATACTTACAAGCCTTAGTTGCCCACTTGCCGATGCCAACGATGACGTTGGCGGGCTCTTGTTCCTTACCCTGGAAGTACTTCTCAAGGATGGACTTGGTACCAGCAGCGTATCTCTGCTGAGCATCCAAAGTGGTACCAGAGTAGTGAGGAACCATGCCGTTTCCACCACCGAGAGGGTTTTTCATGGCCCTCCAAGGGTGGTCCTTAGGTGCGGGTTGGACGTCCCACACGTCACCAGCGTAGCCTTTGCGAACAAGTAATGAGACCGAGGTGGGTGGTTTATATATTTAAGTTAGATACTTACCACGAAGTTGACCGCTCTTAAGTGCATCAGCGACAGCAAACTTGTCACAAATTGCACCACGAGCAGTGTTTACGAGCCAAGCACCGGGTTTGAACTTCTTGAGGAGGTCAGCGTTGATAAGTCCACGAGTGCCCTCGTGCAATGGACAGTTGACGGTAACGACATCACATTGGGAAACGAGTTCCTCTACGGTGTCAATACGGCGGGCTCCAACGGCCTTAGCCGCCTCTGTAATCAAACAAAAATAGTATCAGTGTTGTTGCTCCGACTCCAATGATGGTGCAGCGTGCCTTCGGGAAGAGGGTTGTAGTCATAATACACGAGCTCTTTCGGGTTGAAGGGAAGCACACGTTGAAGCACGCGGTGCCCGATACGACCGGCACCGATCGTTCCAATAACTTTGCCTTCAAGGTCAAACGCGTTACGAGCAACCTGAGAAACGTCCCAGTCGCCACGCTCGATCATCTGCAGAGCTATTCTCAGCAATGTGATGTAACACGAAGGGAGACAAGACACACCTCATGTGCAGGAACGAAGTTCCTGACGAGCAAAAGCATGTTCATGACAACGTGCTCCGCAACGGAAGTTACATTCGAACCAGTGACTTCAAGTACTTGGACCTTCTTGTCAATGGCCGTATTGAGATTGATGTGATCTGAGCCGACACCAGCCGTGACGCAAACTTTCAAGTTCTTCGCCTATACAAATCACTGGTTCAAGGAACTGTGAATATGACAAATGCAAAGAGAACTCGCCTTGTTGAACACTTCAGGTGTAACATAGCCCGGATGGAAAGGTGTGGTGATCAGAATGTCGGCCTGCGAGACGAGATGAGAGACTGATACCATTGTGGAACATGGACACTTACATCTTGAATCTGTTTCTGGAAGACGCTGTTCGGGCCTTCTTTATCATCACTGACCTATACTTCAAGTCTAGAAAAACCACTCGCAATAGGATGGAATAGAACATACGATGTATTCATGGCCCTGCGATTCCAACCATGAACGAAGTCCAAGCTATTCCGAAAGTCAATTAAGATTGAGAACCACAGATTGGACGGGATGGCCATGAAAACATACTTCGTTCTCAACAGTTCCAAGTAAACGGGGTTCTTGCTTTGCCGCGTCACCGCCGCGGTAGAGGATCGCAAGAATCTATGTAATGGGCATAATGAGTTCTACAGTTGATCGATAAAAAAACACGCATCAATGCAATGTACCGACCTTAAGACCTCTGGAACCCCCGGAAGAGAATCGTTGAGAAGCGACTTGAGGCTTAGAGAGAGAAGTACGAATGGCACTGCGGAACATGGTTGAGAGGATAGTGAGGGATGGAGGCCATCATCTTTAGCTTTATATACATAGCATGTCCTCACTGGTCCCAGGGTGACGCTTCGACGTCAGGAGAAGGACGGATAGAATATTCAATTGTACGCCGGCGCATTCTCACCTGACGAAGACCATTGCTAAAGTTGTCAATTGGAATCCCGACACCGGCCAGGCATCACTCTGTAATGGTGCGGCGTCGCACGGGAACTGCTCAAGGGAACCACTCAGATGCTCTCCGAGTTCCTACGACCCATGCAAGGGAACCTGTGTAGACGGCGTTTGCACGGCATGGTCCGGCGAAATTGAGGTGGTAAACTTGCCTGCGATGGTGAAGCTATAATTATCCCGTCTGACCGCTTGTCTTTGTAATCGACCCTTCCCACCATCCGATAGGCGTTATAGCGAGATAGAACGGAATGGGTTGAAGGGCCGTGAAAGAAGTTACCATAGAGTAGCTAATGATGTTGAATGTTGAACGTTGAACATTCAAACGGGTGCACAATTCTGCGCATCAAGGTTGATTGCTACTATTGTAATTACTACGCCTGCCATATACAGACACGCCTTGGGCTGGCACCTTACTAGTAGTCTAGTACTGTGGAGATTGAGCTTCACTGAGGGTCTTCGAGAAACAAATGAAAAGAAGGTAATGGTGCCGAGCACCATCTGATGAATGTTGTGAACGAAAACCATATATCATTTACTTCCCTTCGGCATACGCCTCCGATAAGGTATATACAGAGGATAAAGCCTTCGCTACAATCACGGACTTCAACGATTTCATTCTTACAGTTAACGACGTCAAGCACTGCTCTCTAAGGATCTGAAGCCAACAGTGAGGAATAACTTCAACTTAGCTTTTGGGATACAAGGACAGACGTTTCACCACATGATATATTCGTTAAGTACAAAGCTGTTACACTTGATATTTGACCACCAGGACTATCGTACACTCGATACAAGGAGAAAGAAGAAAGAGCAGAGGCTGAGAACATCCCTGAAAGAGACTCAGACGAAAACGGATATGATGAGATGCTATCTTGACAAAACGTTCAGCGTTGGCCGTCTGTTGCACGTCAGTATCATGACATCGGAAGGGAAGAAAATCAAATAACACGCACAAGCTTTGGTAGCGTACTTGCCACCCTCGACGATGATGTTTTGAGGCTCCTGAGGAGAGCTTTTGAAGTAGTTCTCCAGGATAGACTTGGTACCGGCGGCGTAACGCGCTTGGGCGTCGAGGGTAGTTCCTGAATAATGAGGTACCATGCCGTTTCCGCCACCAAGAGGGTTCTTCATCGTACGCCATGGGTGGTCCTTAGGTGCAGGTTGCACGTTCCAGACATCACCGGCGTAGCCGTTAAGCTGACCGCTCTTCACGGCAGCTGCAACAGCATCCTTGTCACAAATGGCACCACGGGCAGTGTTGACGAGCCATGCGCCCTAAGAAATTAAGAATGAAGCGATATATTCTTGACTTAAGTGGAGGTACGGACCTTCTTAAAATGCTTGAGCAACTCAGCGTTGACGAGGCCACGGGTACCCTCGTGCAGTGGGCAGTTGACGGCAACAACATCACACTAGATTGATCAGATTAGATATTTGGAAGAATGTTTATCCTGCATGATTGCTTACTTGAGAGACAAATTCCTGACGTCATTACATTAGCGTCTGCCAGACGTCTAACGACTCATAATGCTTACCTTTAAGTCTTCAACACGACGAGCCTTGACTTCCTTGGCAGCGTGCT
This sequence comes from Somion occarium, assembly GCA_964035595.1. Lineage (NCBI taxonomy): Eukaryota > Fungi > Basidiomycota > Agaricomycetes > Polyporales > Cerrenaceae > Somion > Somion occarium. The sequence goes on from OZ037947.1 coordinate 1,799,477, forward strand.
CAGGAAGAGGTGCGTAATCGAAGTACAGGAGTTCCTTGGTGTTGAAGGGAACAAGACGTTGCAGGACACGGAAGCCAATACGACCAGCGCCGATGGTGCCGACGACCTTGCCTTCAACATCGTACGCGTTGCGCGCGACATCAGACACTTGCCAGTCACCACGCTCGATCATCTATAGAGGCAATTCAGATATAGATATACGTTGAGAACCACGGCAATTGGAACGTACCTCATGGGCGGGCACGAAGTTCCTGACGAGAAGAAGGATACTCATGACGACGTGCTCTGCAACAGACACGACATTAGATCCGGAAACTTCCGCGACGGTGATGCCGCGCTCATTGGCAGCGTTCAGGTCGATATGGTCAGAGCCGACACCAGCTGTGATACAGATCTTCAAGTTCTTTGCCTTCTTGATGAGGTCGGCGGTAAGATAGCCAGGGTGGAAGGGGGTTGTGATAAGGACCTCGGCCTGTAAAGCATCCTCAACGTCAGCAAGGGTCGATACAACTTCCGCGGTGTACTTACATCGACGAGGTTCTTTTGGAATACGCTGTCTGGACCTTCCTTGTCGTCGCTGACCTACAACGAATAGTGAGAATGAACGTTACGTACAGCATGAAGCGTACTACGTACAATGAATTCATGACCCTGAGACTCCAACCATTCACGAATACCCAGCTGGGATAAGGAATTAGGAGCGCGTCAGGGGAGTGTAAGAAGCATTGTGGCGTTACCTGGTTCTCGACGGTACCGAGCAGACGAGGCTCCTGCGTAGCGGCTTCACCACCACGGTAGAGGATAGCAAGAACTTTAACCATGATGCAGAGTGTGTATGGTAGAGAGGTGAGATGATGTGTGCTAAAGGTAGGCTTGTGCGGGCGGGCAGTCTCCACACAGAATGGCAAACCAAGGAATATTGTTAGCCCCTCTTATATAGGTGGGTGGTCATGAGGTAGCATTGTCAGGAGCAGGACGTGGGAGTCAATCTCAGGCATCTCAGAGGACCTGGAGCTCAGGATAAAGGAATACGATCGTACTGACCTGCGCGGTAAGTACCATAATAGGCAAGTTCATATGTCATACCAAGTCCATCCGGCTTCTTCCTGCGTCATTGCGCGTGCACCGTTACAAGACATTTTTGGCGGGTGAAAATTACCTGGAAAGCCCCCGAAATTCTACGAGTAAGTAGCATAGACGACAGTTGGATCCCCCATTATACACTCACCATGCTGGGAGGATTGATTATCGGTGCGGACCGTGTGATTGGTGAATGAAGAGAGGGTCAGCTGATAATCTAGCTGTGCTTCTTGCAAGCTAGACAACGGAACTCGACAGCCCGTTGCTGCGACAGGATGAGTTTGTACACACTCGTATACGAAACGTTCCGAACAAGTTTCAGATGGGGGGTCTTGTGGTTAGTATCCAAACGCATCGAACTCCACGACATGTTCCGAATGTCGTTCAGAAAAGACAAATGATCAAGCCAAGCATCATACAAGTTCACGAGACTGCTCATTAGGTTCATCCGTCTTGACTGTATCCCTGACGAGCGTGTTGGAAGCGCTCGCTGTACCTGCCGTAGCCGCATAATGGGACGCCGTCTGAGGGAGTCTGACGTCTGATGATTGCACAATAGGAGACGCACCATCGGTTCTGAACAAACCATTCCATCCAAGGGACTATCACTCTCACGTTCCTGAAGAAAGTATCAGGATAAACAAAGGTACCTTGATTTCTTACCCAAGCAGTCAATGAAGAAGCAAAACCATCTTCCACGTTGAAATAGAACGAAGCATGCGATCCGGTCATTCATTGTATTATTAGAATAGTCTGTAACTGCAATTCAGCCACGCCAAGCTTCTATACTGCGCAGGTACCCGGACTCACCTAGATGCAGTCGTAAGCATACAAAGCCATTGGCTGAATCCCACATTGCTCATGAGACTCTCCTGTCTCAAACATGTCACCCCTGGCCCGTCTCCAACACGTTCTCACTACGTTCAGATGGCAACAATTCGTAACTGTCTTCCGGGGTATGGCTCGATAGCGACCGTCTCCGATGTGTCAAGTGCGAATCAGGGCCACCGTGTATCCGGGAGCCCGAATGAGATTCTTTGATAACTTCCCATTCTACGCGAAGGAAGACCCATATCCACCTTCTCAAGATCTCGGCCAATTCGATCCAGAATATTATTAGATCGCCCTCGGAATAGGAATGCAAGTGGCTGGACAGCTTCACGGACCATGTCAGACGTAACACTAGGTCTGCCAAGACCGCGAATGGGTATATGGCGAGTGGGAATAGGAGGGTCGGTCGAAGACCCCATGGGTAAAGTGTACTTTCGTACTTTGTGGCGACTATCACAGAGTCTTCATCGAGAGCTTCGTCATCGTGAAGACCATCCGCAGAAACTGGACGATTGGGAAGCGACTCCAAACGAGAGTGCAAGCGAGGTAAGACTAGTTGTTTGGGAGGCGAGCGGGAGCCATATCTGGGACGAGCAGGAACCACACCAGGACGAAGAAGTCCTAGTCCCCAATCGTGACTTACATCCCACCAAAACGAGTATGCTGAGTTCACTGCCGCAGCAAATAACCTAGGAGCGCTTCATGAAGTGTATCATTCTGAAACTCGAAAGAACCTACCACAAGCGGTATAACTGATAGTCCCCGTACCGTACCCCGTGCTCAGCCATGTGGCCTTTCAATACATCAGTCACTACTGTGCGCTGAGCAGCAGAAAGAAAAATGACAGGAAACGAGCTGGCATATTTGAGAGCATTATAGAGGGGTCTTCGGCTTTCATTTGTGCTTGACACATATTCAATGATACATTGCCGGAAGCGGACGGCATAAGGCAAGCTGGCGACTCAATCCATGTGATTTAGTTGAGAACAATACATAAGAAGAGGTTAAAATTCGAATCACCTCATGAGAGTTGGTAATATCCATCGCGCCCAACCATCCTGTGATGGTTGCGAGAGAAGGCTTCCTCCTGGAAGGAGCATATACAGTGACAGCCAAACATCTCCGAAGACTTTTGCAAACGAGGTGAAGATATCCGCAAAGACCACATCTGAGAAGTATATGCGTTGTTTCTTCGAGCTGAACAAACACCTGTGTATTGCACTACTCGTAGGGTAAATAAAACATTCCCACCAAAATCATAGCATAGGACTTACGCGAAGAACCGATCACGCTCGTGCTTTTGGAAGACGTTGAAGGGACAAATGAGCAGGATTAGGACAACCAGTACAGTTACTGCCGGGATGTATTTGAAGACGTCAACTAGTACTAGGTCCCCACGAGTGGTACTCCGGTATAGTGACCAGGAAACCAAGACAATGACGGAGTACTGCAAGAACAGCTTGTACACCGGAGTATGTTGGGGATCGGAGTGTGATGCATGCTTCCAACCACGGTGCGAGATTGTGGGAAGAGGCGACGCAGAGCGAAGACTACTGTGGGTTGCTCTGCTGCGAGGAGTGTCCAAGTCTAGTGCATTTGCTGCATCAATACCCAGCAGTTCGAGTCCATGAAGATTGGTTGCCCAAGCGAGAACGCCCAAACTAGCCAAGGCAAGAACACGATAAGGGAGCGGAAAGATGGTAGAGAATGTAGTCTCATCGGAGACTATATCGTGGTTCATTGTCGACACAGACTTGGATGAAGAGACATGAAGCTAGTTCGTCGTTAGACAGAAAGAATGGATGAAGACCAAGTCGCCACGTGGAAGATATTAACACTGCGTGTTCCAGCGCTAAAGCTAAAGCCTACTGTCTCGCAGTGCGAGGAATTAGATCGCTACAGCCTTGCAGCTGCCGCTGTCAGCTTTTCACAAGTATAGACGATAATCCACAAAGTCGTCCAAGAGAACAAACACAGTATGGAATAGCATCAAATATAGGGCTTTAGCTCCTGACCTGGGAGCATAAGTACCCTCACTTCTTGCCTCGCTATATTCGAGTCGTTGGCTTGTTCCTTTCAATCCCTCATTGAAGTTTACTGTCGACTATTATGTCGATATATCTAGTCCTTGAGACCTTACCATTCACGGATGAACAAGGGTATGACAAGTTACCAGGTGAAAGCTGTTAGTATCGGATTTGGACAAAGACTTGCCTTTTATGTGACATATCTTCCCAAAATGGTCTAGTATGAAATACATAACATAAGAAAGTGAAGAAAGCCGTACCAATAGATAGTATAACATGAAACGAGCATATATACATAGCACCATGATACTGTTCATAAATTTCAGTGTCGCCGAGAGTGTATCAGACATGAGACACGTCGTTACCCTCCCGGGCAGCGAAAAGTTCCGCGACGAAAGCAATCAACTTGTCACCTTCTACCTTGGTCCAGTCGATTTCAGGTGGGTCCTTCACATAGGCGTTGAGAGATTCCGCTGCAGCCGCCTTGTCTAGTTCTTGTTGACATTGAATCCAGAAAGCTACAGTAGCAGCGAGATCCTCGCCTTCGAGATGGGTCCAGTCCAAACTGGAGACGAGCGAAGCAGCAGCTCTGAAGAAAGCTAAACGAGCAGTTGCATCTTGTGAAAGAGCGGAATCGTTGATACCGCCAGGCGAAGAGATTGAGATCCTTTCAAACGCCTCTTGCAGTTGAGCAGTAATGGCCGGTGAGATCGGTGACACGGGGCTTCTCATATCAATGTCAGCATCCCCCGACTTCTGAGTGACAGCTACGAGATAGCGAATGATCTCTTGCTCGAGGAAGCCAGGTGTCCAATTGGTGGTGACGGGAGGCGAGACGCGTTCTTCGCGCATGCGGAGTTCCAATTGTTGAAGAGCCGTCTCAGAGCGTCCAGAACTGAGGCCGTTGTGAGGCAGATTCATGTCGTGGTCAACATCCATAGGGGACGCGACTTGCCCCACTGGTGAGTCTATGGACATATCAGATGCGTTTGCAGCAGTACATCGTGATTGATGCCGTTCAAGGGCCTGTTGGCGCATGAAACTGAGCACAATGGGTTAGGTTCAATCTTCGGCAAAAAATATCCTCGTACTCACCCAGTACTACAGAAGTTACATATGAAAGGTTTCCTGAATCGAGTGAAAGTGCCATGATCAACACGAAGCGTGTCAGCTAGACATTGAAGATGTTCAGTGGTATTCAGATGTCTATTCTCAGAGAGATCGGAAGGGGAGTAGATGTTATTTTGCGGGCAAATGATACAACGTCCCTGTGTTTTGTTCGTGAGCAGGCCATTGTGAAAAATCGACAGGATACATACCATCTTAATACTGAAGTTCCGCGTTTTGTGTTTCAAGCGCCAAGGAATGGGGGCGATGTCACTAGGTTTTAACTTCCGCGCCGCTAAGACTGCAGAGATGGCTTGATTCAGAGACTTGGAATTGGGAAGGAAAAGAGGTGCCCAATCAGGCTGGGGACACGGCCGTGGAGGAACCGTGGTTTCGTCAGGAAAGAGCCACTCCGCAGGGTTGAATACGGGTTTGGAAGGTGCAGTCGAAGACATCATGAAAACGAAGTTCAAGATAAAGTTGCGAAGAGATACAGGGGAAGATGATTGGGAATGAACTTGGAGTGGGCCCCGTATTTAAGGAAATGTGCGAGGGCCACGGTGTACAAAGACCCAGCTGGAGTCAAAGAAGGCTTGCCACTTACCGGAATAACATTTGTCCTAGTAACACATGGCCACTCGAGTTTGAATAGAAGTTAGAAGGAGATGGTGGACAAAGTGCACACTGCCACTATCTTCAGTTCACCAATTCCGGTAAACATTTTGTTGTCATTGAATGCTAAACTAGCGAAGAAAGGGAGAAAGCAGCTGGGCTTAAAACATAAAGGCGAAATGAAAACCTTGATGAGTGGCAATTATACCATCATATCCCGTTTCATGTAAGTACTGCAAAACGATTGAAAGGTCACAATGTTATCAAGGCGAGAAGGACCATGCTGAATTACAGAATATAGCAGTGGAATACAACAAAGAGCAGGATAACATGTACGAACTGTATAACGGATATATCACGAAGTCTCAAGTTCCTCCTGCAACAGGTCGTCTTGATGCTTCTTTGCAAGGGCATCAAGTATCTTCCGTAGTGAGTCGCCTTCTAAAACAGATTCGAGATTCTTCAAGGAGAGCCCTAGACGATGGTCTGTCACGCGGTCCTAATCACGAGGCGTCTCAGAGACATGGTTGAAAGGCGAGGTATACATACATACCTGTGCATAGTTGTATGTCCGGATCTTCTCACTTCTATCCGCGCTCCGCACAAGATTTCGCCGAACATCGCGACGGTCTACCACCTCCTGGGTGAGCTTTCTATCCATGAGACGCGCTCTCAGAACTTGAAAAGCGCGTCGGCGATTCTGAATAGCCCAGTTGTAGCATAATGTAATGTGATGTTCCATAGAAAACATACCTGATGCTGGCTACGTTCGTCTTGCATCGAGACCGTTATCCCTGTTGGTATATGTGTGAGACGAACAGCTGACTCTGTTTTATTTACGTGCTGAACATTCACATTGGTCAGAATTAATGTAGAAGCATTCGTACTTCAACAGCGTACCTGGCCGCCAGCGCCTCGAGACCTCATCACTTCAATCTTAATGTCATCCATCGAGAATAAATCGTCTGGCGCCTCCGCATTTGACTCTTCAGCTAAGGGCAGCACCTTTGGCACGTCGGAAGTAGAGTTAGACCGTGGGCGTGGAGTGCAAACTTAAACTTACCACAACCGCAACTGTGCTCGTATGGACTCTACCATTCGCCTCCGTTGCGGGTACTCTCTGCACTCTGTGCACGCCGCTCTCGAAACGCATAGTATCATACGCCTTTTCACCCATAATCTCCACAATCGCGTCTTTAACGCCACCATTCTCTGTTTGATTGCTGGCAATCACATTCGTCTTCCAGCGAAAAGTCTGCGCTAGCCGCAAATACATTCGCATCATCTCAGCAAGGAACAGTGCCGATTCGGAACCGCCGACGCCAGCTTTGAATTCCATGATAGCCGACATATGAGCGGTCTTGGAAGGTGGAACTACAAGTGTGGGGAATGTCATCTGAAGAAGTTCAGACACTTGAGACTGGAGCGATGCATATTCTTCATTGGCCATGGACCGCATGTATGGATCGGGGTCATTAAGAAGAGCCCCCGTTTCACGAAGAAGCTACTATACATGGTCATTACCACAGACAGTTCAATAGACAGTATGTTTAGAACGAACCTGGATTGTTCGTGACCAGTCCTGCCATGCATTCCAAAACGGCTCTGATTCAGATAGCTGTTTCATGAGCCTTTTACTGTCCGCGGAGCCCATATCTTCCAGCGCATTAACCTAAGTCAACAGTGAGTATTGAAGGCGATACAAAATATGCGAGCTTACTTGCCTGGGTCTGTAGTTGATTTCTCTCTTCTACCTTCTTTTCAATGAGTTTGACAATCGGAGATGACAATCCGGCGTCATTGCTGGCTTCAGCATGCTGGAAGCGTAGAAAGGAGCGAGAACAACGAGAACAAAGCAATCTTCGAGAACGAAGTGCCGTAGCGAACTGCAGAAAACCTCGTTGCATAAAGACACGATTGAGGTTCTCGCTGCCTGTCCGACATTGGCCTCACCGCTCGAACCGATCTTGGAGTTGAGCCGGGGGCTTTATATAGACGCCTTGGCATTAACAAGTTCACGCGATCATGGACTCCGATGCCAACTTGAGGTTGAACTTCGTCAAAATCTTGGTCGTATCTGCACTTTTCCCTCTTGTGTTCTGCATTTCTGAGCTATCTTGACTTCTTTGTACTGCCTCGCTTTGCGCTCTAAGCTACAGTGAATTTTCTTCGCGAAGCCATGTTCTCCTCATCTCCTACTCGGACGTCATCACGGTTTGGGGCTGGTGACTTGAATCCTCTGAGTCAAGTGCCCGCCGAATCGCCTCCATATCGGGTTCCTCTGCACCCTTCCATGGCGTTTGACGTTAGCCGACACACTGTGTCTGACTACAATTTCTATCTGGTCCCTACTAGCTCCCCTGCGAGCGGCGCAAAAGTTCCACCTCTGGCACCTGTGCTCTCTGCAGATTTATCTCCAACAAGCGATTTCCAACACGGTCAATTAATGGGTCCCCGTTCAAGAATTATCTCCAAGACGACAGCCGGTCAAACATCAAGGACCCAACCTCCTCGCGTCGATCTCGACCCAAATAAACAACGTGAATTGGATATCAACTCAGCCAGAGAACCAAGTTTCAAAGGCCACCCTGATGTTCAAATTTACGACACCTACCTTCACGAGAGCGATGCAATGGAGGATCTTGCCCCTTCTGATTATCACTCTGATACTAGCTTTAACCCCATAGATCATTCGAGTGATGGCGATAGCTACTCTGAATCTGATGGCGAAAGCTCTGCAGGTTCTTCTTCACTCCATGAAGGCGTTGACTCCGCCGACGAATCTCCAGGGAATTTTTCGCACATTGGAAGATCCCGTCTGGGACTGCGACTTCCTGTAACATCAATGTCCGGGGACGATATTCACGTCTTCCCAGACAATGTATGTGTCTCAAACATTTTCTTGATACGTATCATTAACGGTACCTATCCAGAATGCCCAATTCGCCGCTCAAAGGATGTCAAAAGACGTCATTCCCCGAGATACTGGACGCGTCAAACGGGAACAGAGTGTTAGGTTATTGGCTAGCGTTCCCGCTGCGGCAGAACAAACTTCTCCTGTTCGTGTTGGTCACGGTATCAAGGCAACGACGAGCGCGTCCCTAGATTTTTCCAAGGGCCCCAACCCAAGTTCAAACTTTCTTACTGGGGAAAGCGATGATCCTGCCGCTGTCAAAGTCGACCCGCATATCTGGAGTACCTGGAATATCAACAGTTGGAAGAGCATTCCTACCGCGCAGGGGTATTCACTCTCGATGCCTCGTCCTTATCCTCCTTTACAATTTACGAACGCCCAACTTCGGCACGTAGTGGAAAAACACCCATTACCTGACGATAAATCGTCAATTTGTCGTACCTCTACATCTGTCGATACTTTCTCCACATGGGACGCATTTCGCGCCGAATATCTGGAGCTGTGCAAAGCGTTGAACTTTCCCCAGGCTCGTACTGCGCAAGATTCGAGTGGTTGATCGACACATCCAACTGCGGATTGCACTGCAAACAAAAAGCCGCCTCTGCATCTATGTACAGTAAACGTGCAAACTCGTGAGTACTCAGTGCTATGCTTGAATGGTCTAGATGATTTTATGAAAGCAAAGTTCCAGATTCCTATCTCTCTAAATATACTGTACACCGATTCCCGACTCGGGACTCTCTATTACAGTCAGCCGGAGATCAAACATCCAACTTCAAATCCTATTCCTAGCAATACCCCACATCTGGCTCCCAAATTGGATATTCGACTGTTCTTTTGTCCTGTACCTTGTCTGTTCCTCTGCCTTTCTTGCCGTCGATATGGTTACTGGAATTCTCGTTTTGTATGGATACGAGCGTCTTGCACGATTACATGGTCAACTTTGCTAATCAAGTCATTCATTCGGGCCGAACACAACGTTGTCTGACAAGAATCGCGATGTCTGGCAGCTTAATACCCTCAAGCCCCAGGCCCTGTCTCCGGCCAAGACAGGGAACCCCCTGCAATGTGTTTCGTTCGTTCGTTCCAAGTATCGCTTCGGCACCTGTTGTCCAATAGAAAGAAATCACCTGATCCACCCTAAGGCCACAAACTCAAGAGTCCAATCAAAAGAACTCAAAGAACCCAAAGAACGCCATTCTAAACCAAACCGGAGGAAGAGCTCCACACCGACGATTGATCCAGCGGCGATCGAGATGTGAATGTTATAAATGAACGAAGGACTACTCACGAGAACTTCCAGAGAGAAGAATTCGAAGCCTCATGTTCAAATTGACTCGCCGACGCGCCTTATGTTGTGATTAGCTGTGTGCCGTGCTTAACGGTGGTTCTGCCCGCGCACGACAAATGACCTAGTGGGCGTATCGCGTCGTGCGTTTGACGATGAGCAACGCTTGAATGGTGCCGGCGGTAAGTAGCTCTTACTGCATGTCTTGACGGAATGAATACCACCTACATACCACGCGGTTGTAGTCTAGAATTCATATGGAGGTTTGAGGCAAGACGCTGGAATGGAAACAAAAACGCTGTAAGAACAACGTTACACTAATAACATTTGAAGAACAACAACAACACCAACAACATCAACAACAACAACGGCAACAGATTGGGGTTTTGTGGAGTATAGTAGTACAAATCGTAAGTCGTCAACGACACCGAATACAAGCCGGAAAAAAGAGTAGTCTGCAAGACGGAAGAGATACATAGGTTACTATAGCACTAACGCAGCCCCAACACAAGGATGAGATCACGCCAGGCCACGCGTAACTATTCTCAGATAACAAAGTATATAGGGGTCAATCAGTATGCGTCCCCCTCCCACCCCCCTCCGAAGAGGAAAGAAGCAGGAGAAACAGCAACTGTGACGGGAGAAGGAAAAAACAAGTCAAGCCAGAGACAATTTACAAATGTGGGGTTATGGGTAGGATGACAGCTACGAAAGCTCTAACGCCACCCTCCGAAGAAGATGAGGCCAGGCTCAGCATCTGAATCATCAATAGATTAGGGGATTGGAGCCAAAAAAAAAAAGACGAGACCAAGGGACAAGGCAGACAGCTGCGAACATACCCGGCACTAACGCCCCCCTCCGAAGAAGAAGACGCCAGGCCAAGCAGTGTCACAACCAGAATTGTTCGAGGTTTGGGGAGTTATGTCTAGTAAACGATGTCGAGGGATTGACATCGCAGAGGGAGAGGGAGAGAGGGTTGGAAAAAAATAACAGGACTTCGAGAACACGAGCAGAGCAAAAGGGGAACGATTCCAAGATAGAGTTGCGATAAAGCAAAAGGATGATGCATGTGTAGAGTGGATTTGGCCACCACGGAGATTGTAAACTTCCGACCCCTTCGATCAGGCGCGTTCAGAGCCTGAGCTGCTACTTGAGCCAGACCTCACATCCGAAGTGACCAACGAAAGCCGCCCTACTCGACCAACTGGCGCGGCAGAGGGAATATTACGGTGATCATCATCATCAGATTCGGAGTCGCTCTCCTCTCCGGGGGTAGTGCGATAACCTTGCTGACTGCGGCCCTCACGACTTCTGAAATCATGCGCCGTATCAGCCCAATTGTGAGGAGGCGAGCGTGTATTGCCATTGGGATAGGGAGGATTGGGGTCAGGGTGAAGTCGAGAGGGGTGTTGAGCATAAGCATGCTGGGGTCCGCGAAGTCGAAGCGGTGGTGGTAAATTCAATTGGTGCAGGGACGGAAGCTGATCTCCGCGAGGAGAAGCAGTCATGCGCGAGATGCTGTCACCACTGCGACTGGAATTGGTAGGGCTCGGAGGAGCGTAAGGTGAAGGATGATTGGATTGTGAAGGAGTTGCGTAACCATTGGTAGGTGCAAGTCTGCCTGGATGTAAAGTGTAATTGGATTGTGGTCGAGCTGATTGTGTGTGAGGCGGTGTCTGAAGGTAATGATCTGCTGATCGGGATTGCTGGTATTGGTTCTGCGAAGAATGACTGTGCGTAGCATAACCAGGAGGTGGTGGTTGCAAAGAGGTTGAAGCAGACAAGGTTGGCATGGTACCAGAGATGGGTGGAGCTCGCGGAGGAGGTAACGACCTGGAGCTGGTCATAGGTTCATCCGTGTCCATGCGTATATCGGGAGGTACCAAAGGCTTGTCGAGCGCGAGACGTTGGAAGCGCGCAAGAGATGTAGAAGCTGCTGCTAAGTGCTGCATTAAATCCGATGAAGCCTCCACCTGGGGCCAGGGAATGGGTGTTCAGCACCCGAGGGATAAACGAAATAATGAATTTGACTGACGAGTTCCTGCCCATAAGCCGAATCGCCCCCATTTTCCTGTCGCAACCTCGCCTTCAACTGATCGAGCTCTTCTTTGAGTTCGACATTCTCCCCCTCGGCACGACGCACGCGATCCTCGAGGTCAGCCAAGTACTGAGCCTTGCGCGCTCGGTAGTCTCTTTGTTGGAGGAGGGCACGAGACGGAGGGATCGTGAGATCCTTTCGTCGGCCTCTTGTCATGTCAGTCTAAGTTGGGACGTTAGCGCACGAAATGAGGGCAAAATGAGGCGTGGAGGACGGCTGTTGGGGATGAACAGAGAGCCTTGTAGGGGGATATTGGTATAGAGAGAAAATCATCAGAAAGGTGGCATTTTGAATGATTCTGGGTGAGCGTTTGTGAAAGAGGAGGGGGAACAGTCACAGCCTATCCATGGCATGGACGCCATGAGACATTGCCGGCGTCTCCATTGGAAAATGCATAGACGCCTGAACGTCGACGGAAGTGAACTGGGAACACTGATTTTGATCCCACACCTTCCATGGCCGAAATACGTCGTATCATGACGGTGAACGCTCTGCTACGGACTACAAAGAGGACTGGCCCCGCGTGTATCATAGGCGAATACAACGTTTTCTTCAAATTCACAGACAAGATGGTTACTTTTCGGATCCGGACCCGGACCCAACAAGTATCATCCTGACATCTATCAACGTTATGCAGCCCCGCTTTCCGGGATTTGAAGAACACGCGAAACATTGTAGGGCTTCTGCAGCCGCCGGACATGTTGCGCGATATTGAAATAAACATTGACAATTTGCCAGATGTTCTTGGACTTCTTAGCCTGCATCGCACATACGGCCAATTACCTCCTGAAACGTTTGCTGATGACGACTACGCAGGAAAAATCAATGTTGCAGTGCCATCACTGCGCCGAAGGCAAGATAGTCATGGCCATAGCTTGAGTATAATGCCAAGTTCGTACCCCATTTCAGAGCGTCGACGGCGGCGGATGAATGGGGAGCGCGCTCTGTCGGTAGTGACAGATGTAACTGGCCACGGGAGGCCCTGCGCTTGATCACAGTGTCAGTCGGGATTCGCTCGCTTGCCACGCCCACCACCGTTCTCTTCGGAGCTGCATCCGGCCTTGTGGCGCACCGGAGCTGATCTCTTCTATATCAGGCAGACTCATTTCCATTTGTGGTCTGTTACTTCGATCGACTAAATCAAATTCGTTCAAATTCACAAGCGCTTGCCTGTACTTCGTCGATCCCTGCCCGCCAGCCCAACTTCTCTGTCAGCCGTTCAGTCTCCGACAATGGTCAACCTCAAAAGCAAGTCCTTCACCGTGCTTTATTTTTCAACCCTTCGTTTCCGCCGCCAACTACCTCTCCTCCCTTACTCTGTCCAACACGTTCTTTTCAAACACATTCTCTATTCACGAAGCAACCACGTTCTTTACGACAAGTGACGAAACAATGTCTAAGCTCACTATTATATCTGCCTTGCTTCTAACATCTTCACGCATTATTTTGGCGGCTCCCGTCCTTAATTCTCGTGCCGATGCAATCAATTTGCCGGGCGGTGTTTCTGGCGTTCCAACTGGAACTACTGACCCTGTGGATGTACGCTGCTTGCACATTCAATAAATGCAGATCACTGACCCAGTAGTTTTTAGCTTGTTGACGCTATTACTTGCGAGATTTTTGGCATGAAACTTGCGGATCCCCAGGAAGCCCTTGGACGTGCTCAGTCGGGTGCCCTCCAGCCGCCATTATCGTGCAACTGCGGTGTGGCCGAATTCACATCGCTTATCCAGCAATGCATTTCCTCAGGTTCCCGTCATTCTAAGTTCGCTGCAAGACCAAAACACGATACATCAGCTCTCGGTGCTCATCGTCAAGCTTCTACATATCAAGCTTTTGACGGTCCGCCCAGCACAGCCCCCGGGAACAACGTGGTAGATGCGACACCACAAGCTGCATCACAGGCCCAGGCTACTTCTGACAATAGTAACCAGACCAATGGACCCAATGATAACTCTGGTTCGGAGCCCAGTGGCTCTACCGACAACTCTTCCGAAGAATCCACTAACCCCACGGCCGAGACATCCTCTCGCGTTGCTACTGCAGATGATAACAATAGTGCTGTTCCAACTTCTGACCAAATGGATGGGAATACGAACGGCGAAACAGGAGCACCGAATTCTGCGTCCTCTTCTGTTGACTCGAATAACTCCAACGCAAGTTCGGGCCAAAGTGTACCCACTTCGGACGACGCTGTTTCCTCTACTCCAGCTGACAATAATAATCCTGCACCACCTTCTGATACGAATGCCAGCCAAGGAGAGCCTTTCAACCCTTTGGATAATAAAGCTGACAACGCGGATAACTCCAATGCGAACTCGGACCAGGATGTACCTACTACGGACGGCACTGTTTCGTCTGCCCCAGCCGATGATAGTACACCTTCAGAGTCAACTGCTAGTCCGGGAGAGCCCTTCAATTCTTCCGAAGCTGACAATGCGGATAACGCGGCTGATTCCACGAACGAGGATGAGAGTACTGCGGCTTCTTCGAACTCGAATACCGCCAGCAATGATCAAAGTCCTGCCCCGCAATCCGCCGCTCTGAACGATGTACCCTCATCTAACAATGGCTTCTCAAAATTCGGCACATCTGGTCGTCCCGCGCACCCCTCTGGATCAGACCATCGTCACCCTCAAGGCTCGGATCGCTCTCGACCATCTTCTGGCCATTGCGACGGTGTCGCCTGTGTAACACAAGACTTCGGGTTGCCTGGAACCAACGCTCCGAACCTGACCGGCCTGCCAGTCTCGACTTTGACCAGCGCCGGAGGCCCACTGTTGGGCGGTATGGGGAGTTGTCCCAGCGGTGATCTGGCACTTTGCTTGGATGCAGGGACTGGGTCGAGGAAGTAAGTTTGATGGTGAGGTTGATGGTATCGATGTATATGTATTGCAATCCAGCTGTGCAGTAATAGCTTAATTATCTACTCTAGGTCTGGGATTCACGGCGAAGTTGGGTTTGTGATCAGTGTGGTGTGGTAACCTAAATACCGTACCTATACATCACTTTTCACGGATGGCAGTCATGCCCGTCTATGCGGTGCGGATATCATATCATACAATGCCACGCTCCGCTTCTTCCATGTTCTTGACTCGTTCACCATAATCATACCGATCCAACCCACCAAAGTCGATCGTCATTGCACCAGATGATAGGTTGACCTGAAGTTCACAGATGTGGCTCACACGAGCTCGCCAACTGTCCGCTCTAGTTGAAAACACAACAATCAGCAGGTTATTTCAAACATTGAAATACTAAATGTTTGGACTCACGTTGCCGTTCCATAGCAGGCACTTCCTTCCAAGCTGACAACACGGACACATTGATCAACATTGCTCCGTTCATCATATACCCAGATCCCCTTCCCTTTGTATACCTCCTGCCACTGATCATAGTCAACCAAGCGGTTGGGTGGTTTTATGCGTTTTGTACCCTGAGGTGGTGTAGGTACACGTCTGATGTCGACATCAGTGAGGAGACGGAGAATGTTCAAGTTTGTCGGGTGTGCCTGTGACGCCAGAGGGGAATGAACGCTGCTGAGGAGCCCACGAAGGGGTGAATTGGGTGTAGGGTTGAAGATAGCGAAAATCGGAGAGGACTCAGATGGGCCGTCTTCATCCTCGTCCATTTCTTCATCGGCGTTTACTACACTTGAACTAGACGCCTGAGGTTCATCCTCATTCATCTGTTGGTCTTCATCGCCTTCCCCATGGTCATCGCCTTCTTCTGTTCCTTCAGGGTGTATCGCCACTTCAGAAACGAATTCAGCTTCGGCTTCTTGTAATTTTGTGAGGAAGGTTTGCCATGCATCTTCGTTAGAGAAATCTGCTCGAACGACGATGCCAAGCCCTGGCGCGTCTTCGCCTGCGATGAAATCTAATGGGTCTTCGTCTACATTGTACGGTGCGGATTCCGACTGGTTTAGGTTGACGCTCTGATGTAAACATCGTTGGCGTCAGGTCAATGAATGGTAGAAGGAAGCGCCAAGGAGGTCACCAAAGACTGCATGAACGTCAATTCGTTCCACAACGAACAAGGCACGACAGATTGGCGCGAAGATATTAGGAAAAAGACTAATGGAGCAGCAACTTACTCTGGTAGCATAGGCAGCTTTATCGTCTGCAGACAATTTCCAGAACTCCTCTGCTACTCGGAGTCGCCACTTTCGTCTCCCTTCACCAGGGAAGCGGGATTTGACGATTTCGTATCTCTCCTATAGGTTGACCGGTAACTATGCGTTCAGTCAGATTGATCAGGACGCGTCGTGCAGTGGGCTAACCGCGAGGAATGGAGTGAGGTCTTGGGTTGGAATGAGTGGATGTGCCATTATCCAAGGGACTAGTGTTTATTCCTCTGCAGAGTGCGTGAGCCCTGCCTTTATCCGATATTTTGATGTTCTTGATGGCACACAGGTACTTATGGCTGTGAGGAAGCAACTAGTGACAGTCGATGAAGAAAAGAGATCAGGACCTCACTAGTATCCTTAGCGCTCGATCATCATGTGAGATCGGACCTGGATCGGACGACTACGACGGTTGCCTGAAAAGGCAAGTACTCCCAGTCCATCAACATGGCACCTTGGTTTTCCCGTCGCCCGGTCTTGTCTCTTCTCTTTAAAGCATGGAAACGCACGACAAAACCGCCATTTTAGACTTCATCTGGCCTACTCTGGCTCACGAATAAATTTGAATCTGATTTTCTGTCCGGGGCCCCGGATCTGCCCCACACAATTTGGAACAACATCAACGTTTTCTGCGTACCGGCCCGTGAATTGAGCACGGACAGGCATCACGAGAGTCCTTCTCAAGCTCCCACAATTGGCATGCAAGCGGAGAAAGGACTGCCAGATCACGGTGCGAAATAACCAGCCAGGTTTGGCCGTCGTCATGCCCTAGTGGGGACTATATAGAGTCATGAGTTCTCGGAATACGCTGTGAGAGGCCACCCGTCAGGTTTTGGCTGTATCATTACCACCATGGGCTCCCCTGCAGGAACGACGGGTACGCGGTTTACTTATTCTTCTGCGGATCTCTGTCTACACTTTTGCTTATCTTGTCTCGGGCTGTAGGCGCACAATTGTCCCGTGGACGATGGATTTTTGCCTTCTCTCTGGTCACCTCGTTGTTCTTCACCTGGGGTTTTGCATATGGTGTATGTGTTTGACACATCTCCTTAGGCTTGTTGCTCATTGAATCCACCGACAGCTTCTTGATGTTCTCAATGCTCATTTTCAAGAAGTGTTTGGTA
This sequence comes from Somion occarium, assembly GCA_964035595.1. Classification (NCBI taxonomy): domain Eukaryota; kingdom Fungi; phylum Basidiomycota; class Agaricomycetes; order Polyporales; family Cerrenaceae; genus Somion; species Somion occarium. The sequence continues at coordinate 1,816,684 of OZ037947.1, forward strand.
TCAGTAAGCTGCAAAGCACATTATTGCAACTTGCGTACTTCGTAAGTAACAGTTAGCATATGTTACTGTGTCCATGTTCACAATCAGATCCTGAATTTATCATTAGGGCGCATACTTTGTCTTTGCTCCATTCGCCAGTATATTCGTCAGTATTGAGTATTACACATAGGTCCGATGTTCATCAAAACTGACGCTCCGACTTGCAACTATAGATGGATCGGTATGGATACAAGAAGGGGATTCACATCGGACTTGGTCTTTATTCCTTAGGTATGTGATTCGCGCCCCATATTACCCTCATCTCATGCGATTCCGAACACCATACAGGCGCCATCTTCTTCTGGCCATCAGCTAAATTTCAGAAGTACGGCGGTTTCGTAGGATGCACCTTTGTCATCGGATGCGGTCTTTCAACGTTGGAAGTCGCCGCGAACTCCTACATCGCCGTACTCGGAACGCCCAAATATGCCGCTGCAAGATTAAATTTCAGTCAGGGCTTCCAGGGTGTGGCATCGTTCGCGGGACCCATGATTGCTTCAAGATGGTTCTTCCAGGGTAAGAACGCAACATCTCTGGATACTGTACAATGGTATGTCGTGTGTGGATCTTGATTACGCTGCAATTGACTGATGACCCTGGACAGGGTATATCTCGCCGTCGCGGGGCTAGGTGTTGTTCTCAACATCATGTTCTAGTGCGTATCCATTGTTCATCTCGTGACTTCGATTTTATTGATCGTCAATCCCAGCTTCTGTGATTTACCTGAGATTACTGGCGATGCCTTGGCTGAGGAAATGCATGAAGTCGGTCTCACGAACGATGATCAACCCTTCTTGAAACAATACAGGTGTATTTTTGGATGGTAGACTCTCGTATTTCTTGTTATAATCAAGGTTCACCCTGATCGTGCTCTCAGGGTCGCGCAGACTGCCTATGTGTAAGTTGCCCGAGAGCCTTGTCAAAGACAGCAGCTGACGTTCGAACCTGAATTTTGTAGTGGCGCTCAAGTCGCCGTTGCCTCCTTCGCCGTCAATTATATGGTCGACCAGAACATCGGAATTTCAAAATCACACGCTAGCCAACTCTTCTCCTACTGTCAGATAACCTTCACTGTTGGACGGTGTGTTTCAACTCTACATCATCACATCTGTCTATCTCTACTCACTATTTCACAGATTCATTGGCGTGGGACTCCTCAATCTCATCGATCCAGCCCTGTTACTTAGCTTCTACGGCATCGCGTGTACAGCGTTTGCCTTAGGGGTCGCGTTCTCTCCAGGAGTTGCCGGCATTGGATGTCTATTTACCCTGTTCTTCTTCGAGAGTATATGCTACCCCGTGATCTTTACAATCGCAACGAAGAACCTGGGCAAGCATACTAAACGCGGTTCAGGGTTGATCGTCATGGTGCGTTTACATGAGCTCAGTTGAAGTGTTGTTCTGAAGCATCATTCTCTCCTCAGGGTGTCGGAGGCGGTGCATGGTACCCTCCAGCACAGGGTTCTATCGCAGATCGGAACACTCGATTGTCCTATGTTGTTCCATTCACCGGCTATGCTGCTATGAGTACGTTGATCCCTCCATACCAAAATGCGAGTACCATTTTGACCACATTTGCAGCTGTTTACGCAGTGGGTATAGTCATTGACCAAGCCATCAAGGGTGGCTTCCGATTCCGCACTGTCGATGAAATAGAGCAGAGGAAACAACAACTCGCCGCTTTAAGCCCCAGAGAGAAAGTTTCTGAGGATGACTTTGATAAGAAAGATTCCAGGGACGTCTACGTTGAGAATGTCGACGTCGCATGACCGAATGGTGCTGGTGAAGTCACTACACTAACACCTCACAAGCGAACACTTCAAGTAGGAGCTTTCGTTTGTATGACATCTATTGTACACTACTGTATCATTGAATGCATCCGTACTTCTCTGAGTAGATGGTGTGAGATACTCTCTGCTGTAAAGGTCCACTCGCAGATTCTATCGACATGCAAGTTAACTGGCCTTCGATCCACGACTATCGCCCAACTCCCCATATCCTCTCTGCCAAAAGCTTCAAGAGAACATCGCTCCCCGGCGTCTTTGTCACAACAGGGACACCAGTCCCAACCTCACCCACATGCGCAGATGGAGGGTCAGCTTGTGCCTCACTCTCGACTTCTACTTGAGCCGGCACGGCGGCTGACTCCAAGTAACCATCGGTGTGAGCGTGCAATCGCTCGAGCTCAGCTTGTACATGGGCTCGGTTTGCTCCAGGGGAATAGGCACCATCATCGTTGCGTCGGTCGATGACCAACATGCCACGCGTAAGCTCGCCATGGCTATTGCATGAAGGAAGGCAAGTAAGAAGATGCGAAACATGATACCCTTTGGACTATATGAGATACGTACCGTTCAATCTGGAAATGTCTACGAACGACTTCCCAGCCTTTTCGGAGCTGCAAGGGTTTACTTGACACGGAAGGAGGATTCTCTATGGCACACCAGACGACAGCAATGTCGTGCAACTCCATCGCGTCCTTCCCGAATTTTAACATGACCTGTCTTGTACGGGAAAGGAAGGCAGACGTGAAGTAGACAAGAGGCGATTGCGAACCCTCGTCCGTGGATTGCACGTTGTTTGACTGTGACTGACCTCCGAACGAAGGATCAATCTGTTGAATATAGTACGGAAAGGGGAGCTCATGAGGAGTGGTGATGTCCAAAGGTAGAAGAATGAACTTTTCAAGAGGTATTGGCGTTGGAACCGAAGGCGGTGGGGTCAGAAGGTTATGAACAGCGTAAGGGTCAGCGAAAAAGTTGACTGTGGACATGTTGTTATAATTTCACATTGAATGGTCTATCGGATGACACGTACATTCTGCTACCGGACTGGTATTGCCTGGAACATCGAGAGCGCCGCCCATGCATATCACTTTCCCTATCCTTTCACCGAACAACCCCTCGCTCTTCTTCACAATTTGAGCGAGAGTAGTAAGAGGTCCGAGTGCGAGGTAGGTGATTGTTTGAGATGCATGGGAACGGATGAGATCTAGTGCAACATCCGTGCCAGGCCTATCTGTGAGGTGCAATTGAGGATGTTCTGAACTAGAGACATCCTCTTTACTCAGTTTCAAGGATGGAAATCGCTTCGTTATGTCGCCAAGACCGTCGCTGCAATGTCAGAAGAGAATATCTGAACTGTGAGCAGCAATGAACAACGGAGAAGATCTAACCGTCCGTGAAAGTACTGGGCACTGTGAAGGTCTCCTTCAAGCGGGTGGTCCGCACCTCGAGCAAGGATGGTCTTACGAAGAGGTGCAAAGTTCGGCCAGTGCCTCTGTTGCTCCGGATCCTGTGCGATTTGTCGTGAGAGGGTTTCGTATATCCTGAGGACATTCAGGCTACAGATAAGGTCAGACACAAAATGGACTTCATGAAGCAGTATTTACGGACTATGATGCATCTGCATCCGTGTTGCCTAACGACATGCATGATTCTCTACCCCCATCCGTGTCTTCCTAAAAGTTCACAAGGCTCACCGTATGATACGATAATGGCTAAGATGTCAAGTTCAGGAGATGCTAACGCCAATAACCTGCGAAGTAGCCAAGAGTGTTAGAACTTATTGTTGCACTACCAGTGTCACGGACAATGCTAAGGTATCGTCTACCCCTGGATCGGTATCGACTGCCAAGTTCACGATAAGCAGGAATCAGACGTTGTCGAAAAGAACAACTGACTGATTACTGGTATGCGAGACATGGCGGAATCAGTGTAGGATAGTTCTTGAGAAGAGGATACCTAAAGAGCTAAGAGCAAGGTCTTACTAGTATGTGAGTGCAGGTGATTCACACATCTGAAGACATCTAAATTCAAGATCGATGACAAGGTGCACGGACACGTGGTTGCAATAATATTGAACGCAGAGTCTCACAATGAACGAGGCCTATGAGGCCAAGGATGCGACACGGCTTGAAGTCCTAACAAGACTTGTTACCCGCAGTATATCAAACTTCAGACGGGAGCATCGAGGTTAACAGGGTAAGATTGCACAACGATATGATGTACATGAGCATATCTAAAAGCCACCAGCAATACATACACATAGTATAGACGTGACAACCTGAACAGATCGGAAAGGGTGAAAGCTCACGACTTGCAAAAAAGCTTGCAAAAGCTGCAAAAGCGGATGTCAGCAATAGTTCCAGTAAGATTACATGGAAGATAGAAAAAAGCATCAGAGATCTTGGTGGAAAATTAGTCTCATTGGGCGGAGCCCTCTGAAGTAGCAAATATAAAGATTGACATCACATGCAAGGAAAGAAGGTGCAAGTGCAAAACATTGAAGGAACTTATACTCACGTACAGCACGACCTACACCCAAACCCGACTGCACCATCGAATTCGCCAGAAACGTCGGATGATTCCTCGAAATGGTATAGTTGCACGCGTTAGGGAGTGAATCCAGAAGTTCCAGTAGACATAGCGTGCAGAAGAAAAGGAACAGCGTACACAACCGCAAGCGCCGCTGTAAGTCTCCTTATATACGCGGGATTTGCCGAAACTGTACAGTAGTGGTCACGGTGGCTGTCACGGAGGGCGGCAGAATAAGCAAGTTACCAACGCCGACGACGAGGAGAAATCTCAGCCCGCCTTCGCTGCACACAACATGGAGTCTTTGCGTTACTTGGGCTCTCTCGCCGGCCACAAAGGATGGGTCACTGCCATCGCCACCTCGTCCGAAAACCCGGACATGATTTTGACCGCGTCGAGAGGTACCCATTATGATCAATTACGCCTACTTGCTTGTGTTGACGCGAAACGCAACCTATAGATAAGACTATCATCGTCTGGCAATTGACACGGGACGAGGATTCTTATGGCTACCCCAAACGCATTCTCCATGGACACAACCACTTCGTCTCTGACGTTGTCATCTCTTCCGATGGCCAGTTCGCTCTCTCGTCTTCCTGGGACCACACGCTCCGTCTTTGGGACTTGAACACTGGCCTTACTACTCGCCGTTTCGTCGGCCACACCTCCGATGTCCTCTCTGTCAGCTTCAGTGCTGACAACAGGCAAATCGTCTCTGGCTCTCGTGACAAGACCATCAAGCTCTGGAATACCCTCGGAGAGTGCAAATACGACATTAAGGACGATGGCCACACTGAGTGGTACGTCATTTTGGTCCTATAATAGTTCCTGTTGGCTTATTTACGGCTTTGATTAGGGTATCGTGCGTTCGTTTTAGCCCTAACGTCATGAACCCTGTTATTGTCTCCTGCGGTTGGGACAAGGTTGTCAAGGTTAGTAATACGTTTTGGAGATCTTGTTGCCTGTATCAGTTGTGATTTTTCTGGCAACTTCGGAAACACTGGCAGATAGTTCACTCAATAATACAAGACCACTACTTACTTCCGACCCCTTGCTCTTTCCGACGTTATTTCTATTTGCCTATTCGCTAACTTACTTTCTGTACAGGTTTGGGAACTCTCGAAGTTCAAGCTGAAGACCAACCACTACGGCCACACTGGCTACATCAATACTGTCTCCGTCTCCCCCGATGGCTCCCTCGCTGCGTCAGGTGGCAAGGACGGTATCACCATGCTCTGGGATCTCAACGAGGGCAAGCACCTCTACTCCCTTGAGGCTGGCGATGTCGTCAATGCCCTCGTCTTCTCTCCCAACCGATACTGGCTCTGCGCTGCCACCGCTACCTGCATCAAAATATTTGACCTTGAGAGCAAGTGCGTTGATTTTGCGAATGTGTCTACTTATTTCATGCTAATATCAAATCTATCAGGTCGATTGTTGACGAGCTCAAGCCTGACTTCGCCCAGAGCGCTGGCTCACGCGAACCCGAGTGTGTTTCCATCGCCTGGTCAGCAGATGGTCAGACGCTTTTCGGTGGTTTCACCGATGACCTTGTCCGTGTCTGGACAGTCATCTCATAAGCCATGCTTCGGGGCAGTCTGGCGAGATGTTGAGGGCGAGAGGTTGTTACTCTACTTTTCTGTTGTATGCATTTTACGTTGCTTGTTTCCTCAAAATCAAAAGCATCCCGTTGCGCTTTGTGAGCTTGACTGTTGCTATCGATTTCATACTATCGGATTTGTCTTCAATGAATGTTCTTGAGAATGAGACCTGCCTAACGCAATCTATGGGTCCAGAATATCAGCGCTTATCGTGGATATGCGACTTACATCTTACCATGATGACCGTCCAACTGAACAAGCAAGTTCGATCCTTGGGTTTCCGTCCACCACCGGTGAGTGAAATTTGCTTCACTTCGCTGATGGTCGCGTGCTTTATACGATCTTACAATATAAATTGATTATGGAACTGTCACTAGGGTACAGAAGCTATGATACGGAAGCGTGTATACAAATGGTCATGTCGAAACGCAGACGGTCATACAGGCGAATCGTGCTTTTTCTTCTCAGTGGAGGCCGAAGTGAAGTCCCCTATGCGATCAGACCGATCATTGCCCATAATCTCCTCAAACCGTCTCCGAAATCGAGCAATACGGTCATCAAATACAGATCCTACTGCATTGCCATGATCGAGGAGGAACCCCTCAATATCTCGGCCAAAATGCTCCAGCTCTCTAGACCTAGCCCTACTCGCCTCTGGTTCTCCAGAACCTCTTGCTTTCGCCAGATAGGAAGCTGCCATGGTGGACAGGCCTCCGAGGATTGAGGTAGCGATCGATGATTGTCTACCAGTGGTTGCTGCTGATATTCCGGTTGTCAACGCCCCAAATAGGATTTGTGCTCCGATTGCTGCGTTCACACTCCAGCCGCTTTTCCGAGCTGATGTGAAGGCATGGTCAATACAGCGTGACTTCGGACTGAAATACGCTCACCTCGTTGTTGGTATGTCTGCAGCTCCACTTCTGCATGTTTCTGCGTAGCCTCCAGACGTTGGCGGACGGTCAGCTCTGCCTGCCGTAGATCCTTGTGAGTCATCTGTAAACCTACCGTGTACGATGACTTACCGTCATTGGTGTTTTCTCTATTAGGTCTCTATCCACATCCTCACCAGTTGTAGGATATATTCTAGGCTCCTTTCGCTGAAGGTCTCGTATCTCATCGTCTCCCAAATATCCGTCAATAGGCCTTCTACCATACGGCATGCCAGGAGGTCTAAGCATGACCGGTTCAATCACCCTTGGCATGACAATCCTTTGCGGATCCATACTCAGATCTGCCGGGGAGCGTGACTGCGTGCGTTTGACATCGGTTGAGCCAGGAAGGAGACCAGTAGTCGATCCCTGCTCTTCTGCGGAAGAATTGCTATATGTCTGGTCGGACGTGAGTGATTGCCCGTGTCCATAGCTTCCCTTGCGTCCGGGGATTATTGGAACGTTGTGTGGTGTTGGGATAGGGAGAGTTTGATGAGTCTCGGTGTATGGTTGCTGCCCAGCTAAACCATGCGTCATTGGACCCGCATCGACCTGATGCGACTCTGTTATGCTCGGAGGTACGATGATAGGTGGAGGCGGTGTGCCAGTTGCATGAGAACTAGCATTGTCAGGACGCAGTTGTCGATTTGCATCATTTCGTTCGTTTCGATCCATTGCGAATCGGCGTGGAGGACAATATATGCAGATTGCCTTCGGAGAACAGATAGAAGACTGCTGAAGTGCGTGGATTTGCCAAATCTCCAGATGCCCTTAATATATAACCATCGTGCCTTTCTCTACAGGTTCTCGACTCTAGTCTGAGTCGTGTCCACGTTACGTGCATGTCCCGGCATAGCAGAGTTGCTTGGAAAGGACGTGGGCACATCAGTCGACGAGGAACTGTAAGACTGACAGATCGCGCACAGAGGTCGGTGAGTCAGTATTACCGTTCAGGTTCAGTTCCTGAACGAAATTACCGCGACGTAACTCATACATGCGCTCTATCTTCTTTGACTTAACTCTCTCCTCTGTTGACTCTAGTTTGAAGGCCAAACCTACCTTAACTTAGAGCCGATGGCAGGAGTCTAGAACGGCGCGTTCCTAGCGCCAATTTCGGGAAGTTACAAAATTCCAACTCTGGAGATGTACAGTTTGTATGCACTCGTTGTTCGTGATGTGGTATGAATGTACTCTCAGAGAGAGTCGTGATAACCTATGCTGACCTGCAATCCATTCTTAACAGTTTGCCATATTATTGTGCTGGATAGGGTTCAATTCTGTCCATGTCTGTCAAGTCCTGACAAACAAGGATAAGATGCCTGCTATCCAGGCTCGCCCAAGATGAAAGTTACTCAGGGCAATCAGGGCCTTAATGTGCTTGCTTCCCCTCTGTGCAGAAAGCATGTTTAATTTCTTGATTGCCAATGTGTAGTTTGATTCTGAGGTCCCCAGTCTTTGATTGGGGTGTGATTCCGCCTGCTTCACTGGAAAATAATGCGAACAGCCTTCTTAGACTTTGGCTACTGCCTCGTCCTCAATGTCTTTATGGGTCATGCTCATGCCACTCGGCCTCCAATCTGCTATACGTAAGCACATTGTTCCTTTGTTCTCCATGGACCTTGAGGCACGAAGCCACTCGTGACGGCCTGATATATTTACCTAGATTCCATTAGTATATCTTATCCGAAGTTTCCGAACAACAATGGGGGAGAGCTTCTACTCTCCCAATATGGAAGTTAACCACCGGACACAGCGTCGGCCAAAGACACACGTTGTTCTCGTCCACTCACAGTCCACTTGACACTTCTTGCTTACTCCATTTGGCCCACTATTCTTTGTACCAAAATGTCGCGTCTTTGGCTTCCGATCAACCCTCAGTTTGAAAAACCGCAACTACCTTACCCCTTTCTTACATGGAAGCCGTTCGATATACCAAATGATATCACAACCTTCGAGGACGCGCTACACTATGCTCTTGCGCAAAGAAACCTTACTTACGAGCAACTGGCACCTGTCAAAAGGGAGTACAGACAACGCACTGATTCAAATATGAGGCAGACTAAGGTAGCTATATCCTTCGCGATGTTTTTCTATTGCACTGGATTAACCACACCCGCAGCGAGTTTGCATAGTTTGTCGTGACGGAACTGAGTACTTGGACCATACCAAGACTCAAAACCGCCACGAAGGTACAATCTGTCACAAAAAGGGTCTAGCTTACGTTCTCGGCCTTGACGAGGATACATTCCTTCACTATTTTGTACCGTGCGACTTTTGCGCTCAAACGTAAGGCACATCCTCATTCGTTTCTGATACTGGGACTTATTATCGTTCTGGCTTGCATGTAGTTTCACTAATGATCGCGCATTGAAAAACCATCTCCACAAATTTATTCACACTTCTAATCCGACACAAGCGGGTGCGTCTGAGGGCGTCAAGATCAACCGGCCACGCGAAGACATGACAGGCGCGGCTGAAAACAAACCGCATTATAATTCGAAAGTTTCCTCGAGATACAGTAGCCATCACGCGCGTCCAGTCTTGACTTCCGTCGATAATTTGTCTGTCTCGGTTTCTGGTAGCTCAACAATGACGCCTCTCTCTTCGCCAACCTCACGGCTCCCAGGCCGGGCTGCGTGGGCGGTCGACACAACGGACTATCTTTCCCCCCGGAGGCTTGTTCCTGGTCAAATGTCATCACAAATGGCAACCTCTTCTTCGACTGGCCAGCTTCGTTCTCTGACTCTTCCGTCCAACAAAACCTTCACGAAGTCTGCGGCATTTATCAATGGCCAATCTGTTACTGTCGCAGCGCCTACCTCAAGTAGTGCACATAATGCTTCCCCTCCTCCTCCTTACACCTGTATCTCTGGACATCCTCTCAAACGCAAACGAAGTGATGAAGATGAAGGGACAGGTCGGGAAGTGCCGCCCTCATTCCACCCTACCGCTCATTCTCGCACCGGAGTCACCACACAAGAGAGGCAGCTCAGGCTGACCCAAGTCCTGGATATCATCTACAATCGGCTGGATTGGTCTCGTTTGGAAGGGGAGGACCTGGTCCTCGTTGTTGCCTCCTACCTCCAATGTCGCCAGTCACTGCGCGACATGCACGTCGTTCATAGACCGGTCATTCTGCCAAGGCCGATAGCCTACCAGTGGCGGACTGACGACTAATTGTGACACAGAAGTGTTTTCTAACCTATATATCCCGACACCCTTATACCTAGCCGATCAAGCATGTCTTTTGTTTGATATCATGCGTATTACTTTTTGGACCGTGTGCGTACTGTAATGTACCAAGTATTGTTATGCCTACAAACGAATTCCCACACCTATTCTCACTGAAGACTGGGGTGCTTGGATCCCCTTCTTGAAACTCCAATAAGGGAGACGGTCGTTAGTACCTGCTTTCTCGCAGTACTATTACTGTATACTTATATGGATTTGAGGTTGCCGGGAATCGACGCGGTATCAATGTAGGCACACGGTAGTGTTAAGTGGACGAAACGGATGTTTGTGTTCGACGATAGAATACATCCTGATACTGAACACAATATGTCTTACCACAGTGTTTGTCTTCGGAAATCGTTATAAGTCTGCCCAAAATTTTAGTATGACAATTTGAGCACCTCGGCGTAAGTGCAATAGTTGCCTAAACAAACCTATTGCCCTAAATCGGGAAGTTATGTCGCGTCGGGATTTGCCACAGACTTGGCCTGCAATTCGTCTTGGGCAAGCGCATCTTTTTGCAAGAACTCCCTCTACCATCTTGCTCCAAACCTTTCTCATTCACTATTCAACAAGGACGCTCTTGAATCATGGGCAGAAATAGTACGCTAATATCTCGATATTCGTTCATGTCCTCTAATCTCATGTAGCTGATCCATGTTTCCATTTCAGAAGGTCGCAAGCCGGAGGTACCGCTCAGGTCCAGTCAGTGACTTTGTTTCACGTCTTGCTACCGTGCTAATGGTCTAGTAACATTTATATGTACTTGCAGAGCTCAAGAAGGATCCTGGAGTGCCACGGCTCCCTAATCTGAGGCTTCGCAATGCAGAAAAACAGAAACTTCATCATGTCTGTCTACAATTACCCACTTGTCGCCTCTTTCTGACTCCACATATGTTTCATCCAGCCACCTCCGCCTCCCCATAGGCCTGATCCAGACGCAGTAATGGCGTCGGAACCTACACTCTCCTCCCTCGCGGCTCTTGCAGCCTCTGCGTCTTCATCGACGTCTTCAGTGGATCATGGTCCTTCTTCCTCTACCGGACAGAGAGAGAGGTTCCAAACCAAGGAACAAGCTCGGAGACATTTCGTAAAGACGCTGCACAAAGTCATCGATGAGAGTGATATCGTACTCCTTGTTCTAGACGCTCGGGATCCAGAAGGGTGTAGAAGCAGACTAGTAGAAGAGGAAGTCAGAAGAAGAGAAGCGGAAGGCAAACGTTTGATCTTTGTGCTCAACAAAGTTGGTATGTACCTTGAACCTTCAATGATCCGTAGTGGTCTAATCCTGTGTGCATGCGATAGATTTGGTACCTGCTTCCAACGCTCAGGCATGGTTGAAGTATCTACGACAATCGACCCCAACGTTGCCATTCCGTTCCGTTTCGAACTCGAGTTCCACTGTCTCGACTGCAACATCTCCTGCATTGATTAGGTTACTGAAGGCCTACCGACCGTCATCCAAGCAGAGCATAACAGTTGGCGTCGTGGGGTACCCGAATGTCGGTAAGAGTAGCTTAGTGAATGCTCTGAAGAGAGTCAAGGTCAGTGCTGTATTGTTACTACCACAGCAATCAAATGACCATATGTTGGCGATCTTTGCAGGTTTGTCCTGTCGCCGCTCAGCCAGGCCATACAACAACGTTACAAACTGTCCATCTCGAACGGGGAATCAAAATCGTCGATTCGCCAGGTGTCATCTTCGACGACGATAGCGAACTGGACATCAATAAACTCAATAAGGGCGAGCGGAAGGCAAACTCAAGCCTTAAGTTGAGAAACGTCATGAAGGTAGAAGATGTTGACGATCCGATCGAAGTGGTCGAAGAGATCTTGCACCGTGTCGATCCCGCTACTGTTCAGAAGATCTATAACCTCCCTTTGTCTCCTGATGGACAACCTCAGACTAATTTCGGTACAACATTGGAGTTCTTAACGATGTTGGCCATGACGAATGGCAGATTATTGAAGGTGCGTCGGAGAAGTCCGCGTCGTCTCTTTCCTTTGAACTGCTAACGTACTTACTCATCTGTCAGGGCGGGACTCCAGATGTTCTTGGAGCAGCTCGGCAGGTTTTAAACGACTGGAATCATCAGAAGATCCCATTCTTCTCCAACCCACCAACTATCCACCCATCCCTCATTCCTTCTACTGTTGCGACATCTTCCGGCGAGCAGATAGTCGCTCCTGGTGCTGAGAATGTCGGCCAAGCACGTATTTTGACTCAGTTTGGCAAGCCGTTCGAGGTCGAAGGTCTATTTGGCATGGCTGATCAAGGAGCTTTCGGCGGGGACTCAGCAGCCGGCGAAGCTATGGCTGTGGAGGAAGAGAGCCAAGGTACCGATGTGTGGATGGACGAGGCCGCGTGAGTTGTGTTCATTCTTCGAGATCTTCCGGACGCTTTTTGCTAGGGCGTATCCTGGGAGGTGAACCGTTCTATCTCTCTTTCATCTCTACCCGCCGGAAGGCGCATGTTAATCTTTTGACTGTTCTCAGAAATAAAATGATCGAGGATAGCCCTAATAAGTCGCTGAAACGAGGGCGTTCCCCTTCGCCTACCCCAGAAGCGAACTCACAACCTCAACGAGTCGGTTCACCCATTCCGATACGACCACCCAAACGACTACGAAGATCACATGCGTCTGAGCCCATCGCGCCCTCGACGCTCGCAAGCATGGGGAATGCGAATCCTTTGAATCGAAAAGCTCTGAAACGTGAGATGAAGAAGGCTAGAAGGGCCGGTCGGGTACGAGTAGGCGGTGGAATTGGTACAGGGCGTATGGGAACTGTCTCTGGTCGAATGGAAGTTGATGATGATCATGGACCGGGTGGCATTGGTTTGGGCTTGGGTGGTACTTTCTTCTCTGGGTTGAGCACTACGGAAGTTGCATAGGACGTGCGGTGATACTATGGCTTTCTCCTCTGTATATCCATTCGACTTGTCTGCTGACTGCTGGCTGCACATAGACTCTTATTGTCATTTACTGCTGTTCTACATGCAATGGATACAAGCAAATACAAGATATCTTCTACAACGATGATTTACATGGTAGGGTATGATACATTGTCGCACTCGGACGACTATTCTACACCTGCCTCAGTGTGCGGATGACCTAGAAAGATACACAAGACTCTTATTGACCGTCCCTGTTGAAACAAATGCTACATCAATACAGGAACAGACGGCAATGAGATGAAGAGCAATAGAGTACAGATATGTGTCGTGGTACAGCCTTGGTCCCGGCGTACAGGTACATTCCAAATGGTGGGAAGCAGGGAACCCGGAGGAAGAAAGCAGAATAATGTACATGTCGAGCTCACAGTTTCGCGAGTACTGTCTCTCCCGGCGACCCAATGGTCATCTCCCCGACATCCCTCCACCACTTCTCCGCAACCTCATCAGCGTCATACCCAAATTGCGCCTGACTCTTCGGCTTGTCAGCCCATTGGTTAGCGTTTCCCTTCATTTCTTCGTCGGCATCACCTTCAGGTGCCGGTAAACCCTTCTCCTTTGCCATTGCACGTCGCATCTCTTCATCCCTCTTCTCTTGCTCCGGGCCGTCAGGAAGGTGGAATATCCTCTGGTTGTCACGCGATGAAGCTTGAGTATCTGCCGTCCGTTTGAGACGTAGCGACTGATAGGCTTCAAGAAGCGGGTGGATTTGAGAGGGGTGAGAGAGATGAGAGAAAAGATTTCCAAGGACTGCGGCATCTTCTATAGCCATGGCAGCACCTTGTGCACGATATGGCTGGGAAAATGAAATATGTGTCAGGTGAGACGCGAAATTAGTCGGATTGCCTGACGTACAAGCATAGGGTGACAAGCATCACCGAGTAGAACCACTCTACCAGAAGAGTGTATCCAGGTCTCAAGCGGTTGTCGATCCATGAGGCGCCATTTCAAAGTGGAGTCAACAAACTTCAAGAGCTTCTGTACCCTATACTATATGTAAGAACGGGGTCAATACCGACGCAATATCTGCACTCACTTAGGTTCAAAGTCAGCAAAATCAGATCGCATCTTATCTGCACTAGCTTCTGCTGTCCAAGACTCTACAGAGTTGTCATCGGGGTGTATCAGAACCAGGTTGTACTCCCTCTTCGCTCTCTACTCAGGATGAGTAAGCGAATTCTATACATATTCACGAACGGAAGCTCACGATGCAGTACGCCATCAAGTGACGGCCTGGAGCCATCCAACCCGTCATTTCCGGGTTCTCGAGTAACGGTCGTAATTCAGGGTCCTTCAGCATTTCGCTGGTAGGAATTATGGCTCTGTACGCGGCGTCACCAGTAGGTCGTGCAGGGTTAACGCGACCCAATACAACCTGCTGGATGTAGCTCTTGACACCATCAGCACCTATAACGAGGTCGCCATGGATGACCGTTCCATCGCTGAGGGTCACCGAAGGTCCCTCTGGGTTCGAGGCTGAAGGAGGGTCTGGGTTTACAGAGACCACGGTGGACTTCAGTTTCAGCGTTACGTTAGGCGCGGCAAGGTCATAAAGAAGCTTGTGGAAGTCGGCGCGGTGGATGTGGTAATAAGGCGCGCCAAACTCTTCCATCTTCTCTGCCCACTTCGTCCATCCTACAAGCTCGCCAGTGTTATATCTCCTCAAAGCGATTGCTTCAGGCCTTACAGCTATATCTTCGAGGGCTTTACCAAGACCCCAGCGACGAAGCAATCGACTAACGTTTGGCGATACCTGGATACCAGCGCCAACCTCACCAATGGCAGTAGCGGACTCGAGAATCGTGATTCGATGACCCGCTTGAGCGAGACAGTGTGCTGCAGCCAGACCACCCAGACCGCAACCTACTATGAGGATATGTAGTGATAGGGAGGCCTTGCGACCATTGCAGAGATTCAAAGATTCAGAGACACCTTGTGCATTAGCTGCCTGGTCAGGGATAGCCAGTGGTTTAGAGGAGGAAGGTGTTGAAGACATGAGGTACTTAGGCGAAAGTCAAGGCGAACCCGACAGGAACTAGACGTCTATTAATGTGAGAGAGGGGACGCCCTTGGAGAACAGATGTGCCGCATACCCGTTCTAACTTGGACGAATAGAGGCTTCCGATGAGCTGTGTAGGTGTACAGCACATGGTGGCTAATTGGAGGGCGAGGGCAAATTGCTCTCTTATAAGGCAATCTCCCAGCTTCATCATACGTTCGCATGACGTTGGTGTATTTAGCTAAGTTCCGGGTGCGATAGTGTTATGAAAAGAGAGATCGCCAAGTCCAATTCCTTTAGTGCACAGGTGTCATTAGCACAGAGACGCAAGCTAAGGGGATTGTGGGAATGCCACGAACCCCTGACCACGTTCGACTCGGAACAAGAGGACCAACTTGGCGCGGATATCTGACATAGAGCCTGTCATCTAGTCTCTTTCCAGAGTTCACATGCCGCGAAGTCAGTGACGGCTAGTTTGGACTTTGATGGGTCAAGGAAGCTTGGATATTCTATGGCGAGAAGACAGGCACGGAGTATTAGAGGAACGATGAGAAAAGCTATCTCTGCAGGCACGGGCGTGGTGGAAGTGCATCTGTTACGAGCAATATCATTTAGATATCCTCATCTCAGCGTCTCCTCTCCCGACTAATCGCACTCACGTGAAGCAGTCCCCATGGGGGTGTATTCTCTTTTGCCAAAATATTTGAGGCGAGGAAGCTTGTTCCTCGGTGTCGACTGTCACGAACTCGAATTAAGGTGGTTGTGGTGAGTAGTTTGTGTCTGTTGGAACCGGTGAGTCCAACGTCATGCATCATCACTTGCAGGTTTGCTGTTGTTTCACACATCACAGTCTGCGTGTTTCGCCTATTGGTCAACTATCTCAGGTGGGAACGCTGCGTTGTCTATATTGTCTTTACTTGTGGGTTCAGACTTTTCATACTAGGTCGGCATCATTCGTCAACCAGGATCATTTGATAGTAGGTCATTTCTCTTTCTTCAGGTAAAAGAACACACGCTTACACCATTTCACGTGGACAGAAAGATACATTTTGAATCACTTCATTTTCTTCTGTACGTCGCTACATCTGTGGATGCCACATTTTTTCGAGTTGCACCTCAGCAAACAATGTTGTCCATAGAGAGTATTCACGGCCAACACGTCGAAAAGAACAAAAAAAAACTGCGCTCCATCCTCAATGTACACTGTAGCCACCGGCTCCAGTTCTGAACGTTGAACGGCGAGGGCTCGAGAGGCGTTTCGAATGCGTCCTCATCCCTCAGTTTTCTTATTCTACATTGCTGCCTTATCCTACCACGTCATCACTTTTGCTATGTCGCATACTATCTAATCGGGTGATCGGCGGACATTCATAGGTGCGCGAATCGTCCAATCGTATAGTATTCTTCAATTATGCATTATTTTTCTAACATGAAATCTAGCCTTGTCAGACTGTAAGTCGACTTATATTGATTCGAGGAGTAATGTAGATTTTTTGCGATGATCTTGGTTATCCCATAGCATTGACTGGTAAGTAAATCACCCCGCTGTAACCCGCTCCACATGATTTCCGTAATTCAGTGCTCAACATACGAGCTGCGCAGGTGGTCGCCTGCGTTCAATTCGAAAGCTGTCAAATGATAATAGTGATCAAAGGATTGATTCAACTTTCTGGCGGGAAGTTAAACAAACCGACCTGAGGGCTTAGCCACCATAGATATATAAAGGCAACCTCGATTCTTCGTTGTACGGTGGAGGGAAACGTTGCGGTAAGTTTGGTCCATAATCAGTCCTGATCGGCCTCACGGGTCTACCAAATAACCTGCAATGACACTTATCCACACTCGGTGCGCCTTTCCTTCCTAATCCGCTGCAGTATAATCACCTTCCAGGTAGCACAATGTCGGTGAGTCGAACAATGTTTTCCTTATCTTGCCACTCAATAGACCTTCACAGTGTAGGCTGCAGCATGCATCCGTTCGGCGGAGAAACGGTTCCATTGTCCGCACCTGACATGATCACTGGCCACTCGAAGCTAGATTGAAGATCTCCGTGATGGGAACCACAAAAGGCTGCACGGCACAACTTTTACAACTAAGCCTCGATGGATCACTGATCTCGATCGGTTGATGTAGCCGAGGTCGTCACACGCCGTGTAGACAAAGAACTCGGAACAAACACAGGAAAACACCTGCGCTGGTTTGTCCCAATTTTCTAACATTGGGAGACATAGGCAGCACATCGTTGCATCAATGTCGACGTCTAAAGATGTGATTATTTCATTCGTCGTTTCCCTGAAGAGTCGCAAATCCCTTTGGGGTGTTTACAGGTATCTGGCCATGGTGAAATGCCCACTTCCGCAAAGACCTTTCAACAGCTTACGTGTCTGGCGAGATCGTTTTTCTGTGCGCGCTTGATTGTGATACTCAAAGCGTTCATTTCAATAGAAATCGTCGGGCTGGGCACGTTTCCATGCATGCGCAAACTGAAACTCAATGGAGAAGATCCCGCCCAGGATCGGCATGTCTCATTGTGAACCTCAATTCCCCAGCGGAAATGAAATGGTTTGGCTATCACTCCCCATCGCATGTTTGCGAAGAAGCTGGGGAGACGTCCCTCCTGCTGAAAGGAAGACGTTTTACATATTTTCCCCCCTAGATAAATACGGGATCGGGAAGACTGTGCTCTCCCTTCAGCCCAGTCTTGTTTTTGTCGCAGTGTTTCCTCTTAACATTTCTTTCCTTCTTCTTCTTGGTACTCCCTATGTCCTCTACACGCCACTCCCACTTGGACGCTCTGAACGACTACCACGTCTTTAAGGAGTACTTCCCTCTGCGGTCTCTCCGGGATGGCCCTCACTTGCATGGCCGCTGGCTTGACACCCCAGTCAAGACCACGATGACGACGGATTTGAGGACGGACGACCACTTCCCTTTCCACGAGCAGGACATCGTCAAGAAAATCGAATGGGTACTGGCCCAGCGCGGGGTCTCCTGGGAACAGTACAACCCTGCCTTCCCTCATCGCAAAGGCCAAAAGGTAATTCACTGCTGCTAGCTGCGTGTGTTCAATCTAACTTATTTTTTGTAAGCTGGTGTGCCCGATTCCGGGTTGTCAAGTTGGTGACAGCACTGGCCCGCAGGCGCTCTCGAAACATCTCAGAACCATCCCTCACATGGTCATTCTAGCGAAGTATCTAGGTCTAACACCTGACGTATTCTTTACACGGAGGTTATGCAAAGGGTGTAAACGAAGGCGAGTTAACATCTTTATATCTTTTTCCGACCCTTGCTGACCTCCCTATGTAGCGTTTACATCCAACGTCAGGATTCATGGATCAGGCACTCGACCAAATGCAAGGCCAAGCATGAGTCGGGGAATACGTCGGGAAGATATGCTAGCGGTTCAGCTAGTCCCGGACCCCGCGCTGTACCGTATTCCCCTGAGGATCGACCCTTTCAAAAACGTTTCGCGAGGTCTATGGCCAACACTGATTCGCAAGTCGAATCGCAGCACCAGCCTGGTTCTCACGTGTTTCCTCTTGAGTTGGATGGACGACCATCCACTCCAGTCTCTCCCCCTCAATTCTCCGCTGGTTGTTTTGCTCTCGATCCATCTATTGGCACTTACCCCTCACCTTGGGCTGGAACACTCGCACCGCAGACTCCTACAGAGTCCGAGCCCCAGACGCCTCCGGAGTTCGACAACTTGCCACCGGTCTCTATCCAAACCGCTAACGATCCTGGTTACTTCCATCTGGACAACGGCTACTATACATCTCAACTTTACTCCAATGAACTGGCCTTCATGCGGGACGTTCTGGGGGAGACATCCGTCGGTGTCGAGTACGTCTCTCAAAACTACGACTCGAACTCCTCTCTCGAATTCTCCGGATCGTATCTTGGTGTTTCCTCCTCTTGGACGACGGCTTATCCGTTGAACACCTGTCCTACGGATGCGCTAGGACTTCCTATTTTGCATTCATGCCATGTGTCTCCTCAGTTTTGTTACGCTTGCTCTTTCTTTCCGCAAGAGTCATAAGAAGATTTGGTCCAGTGGGGCTTGGGTGGTCTCTTTAAATCTATGTGTCCTGCTATACGATAAGTTCGTGGTCGGGTGCGTCGATCGTATCTATCTACCGTTTACTGTAGCATATTCCTCCATCTATTGGCACTGTATCGATACTGCATTCTTATACCCTCTATCAATCCTTTATACCCATTGTCCACAGTTTTATGTCATTGTTTCCATTTCAATTCTACGCATTGTGTATCCTTCCAGTCAGCGTTAGATACATTAAGTGTTTGCGTTTGTCCAACATGCATACCTTCCGAATCAGGACACGTACGACTGACACCCACTATTACAGCACCGCCACTGGCAGATAACCCAACCGTGTCAAACCTGCCAGTGACCGCGTTTGCGTTTGTCTTTCCATCTATCTCGACAGTTGTCGCGGTCTCGGTCACAAATATACTCCTTCTCTGCCGAAGTATCGAAACTAGCTCGTTTCCATGGGTCGATATCTTCATGTTGGATTGGTTCAGTTTTAATTACTGACAGAGATGCGTCGCTGGTAGCAGCACGATTGTCTATCTCTAGCTTCGCTCTCCCAGAGCGGTCGTCACAACTCCAAGCTGCCAAAACCGAAAGGACAAAGGACCTTTGCTTATTATCAAGCACACCATTCGTAGGTATCGCGATACGTCCCATTTTTCCAGTTTATGTGTATTGATAATATGCGAAGTTGTGATTATGCATAGATGGATGTACCGTATTTCCAAACTTCCCCTGATTCGCCGAAACTTCAGAGTTGCATGCGAATGGTTCCCGTTTCGTTGCGCACCCATAAATGTATCTTCCATCCAGAGGACGGACCGACGGACGATTGCCATGTATGTTTGTGGAGTACCCTTACTTGCAGATTGCTCACAACTACAAAGAATCTCCGGGCATAATAATACAACTGGGAGACAAGGTTCGTCAATTCCAATCCGTTTTAGGGATCAAGTATGACACCCCGTTCACAGATATATCGTACCGGACCGTCTAACGTTACCATGACCCTGCCCTTCTTCTTTAGAGCGATTACCCTGGATGGTCCTTGGTACAGGTTCGAGTGACAATGTGTATCAGCATGCTGATCGATATTTGGTGTGTCCAGCTCCAGTTTCCACTTCTTGAACTGTTATCCCATAAGGAAATTGTCGGTTCGTGTGCGAAACATGAAACGAACCATTGTCTGTATACTTTCTGTATCCTCGCGGGGTTGAAATATACCCACGGATGCGGTACGTGGATCCGGAGCAGTCATTTCGGCTAAAGTTCTTTGTCCTCTACCACAGTGCCTTCATATACGAAGGTTTGTACCCCTCAATGCGCTCGCCGGCGTCTCTGGTAGTTGTTTTGCCGGGTCCGGGTGGCAAACGATGATGGAGAATCCTCCAGCCTTTTGTGTAAATGTCAGGTAAGACTTCAGGTTGTGACCCTGCCGTACGAGAATTATGAGATTCTCCAGGTCTGAAGGCCTTCATAATGATTATTCTATGGTATGCACTCGAGGGGTGTATGTCGCGTGTGACTAGATCGGGATCCACAAACAATCGAAGCAGCCCGATCAATGGAATGTCTCGGACGGGTACCGTCGACGCCTGCTGGTAGTTGACCATGATCGCGGCTAGTCACAGCGTCGGCTAATGCTACCGGTTGTTCTGGACTTCCCCACTTCACAGAAGGCTTGGACTATAAAGTGCAAGCCCGGCACGTCATGTACTGCCAAACCACTCCTGCCTTTTGGCCTTTGCAGTACTCTTTTGACCACACGCTCCTTATATTTCTCGCTCTATGCCCAAAACTCGCCGCGCACGTCGCAACGACGCGTCTTTACCATACACGCGCAAGAATCCAACCCAAGATGCTGCTCGCGCATCATTAGAATACACCATTAGTCTCTCCGAGGCCACGCTTCTCAAGGCCACCCGTCAAAGGCAGCAGTCGCTGCTGATACAACACGGACGCGACCCAAACCTCTACTCGCCAGAAAACCTATTCCATCGGCCTCCGAAGACGACAAATACTCAGAAGGATCTCAAGCCTGAGGAAAAGGTATGAATCTTCCAACCTCTCATGTTCAATGACTCATTCGATCTTCACAATCCAGAAGATTGCTTGCACTCTCTGCGAGAACTCTGCTGTTAAACAAAAGGGAAGCAAGGCATGGAAAACACAGCCAATATCGGTCGATGACAGAAGCCGCGGACGTCATTGCTATGGCCATCAGGCTCACTGGGAAGCGCTAGCCCGCGTTCTCAGTATAGACCCCCATGAACTCCAGGCTTACTGGGGTTGCCCTGTTCCCGGATGTTCGACAACGTATGTTCCTCCCTTCTTGCAAGATACTCCCTTAGCTCATTGTTTTTCTCCAGAATGTTCGTCGTTCGCTTAGAAGGGATTAAATCCCACTTCAAAACACACAGGGAAGAGGAACTCGAAGCCCTTCTTGGGAAGACTCTCGAATGCTGCGGGCACAAATTCCAGGTCATCAAGAAGGCCAAGGGTCGCCAGTCCTCCACTTCCTCTTCTTCTGCTGTGAAAACTGGCGTCATCCCTGTCTCACAACATGAGGATCATCCTTCCTCGTCCTCGTCCCCGTCCTCGTCCCGGCTCTCGCCTTCGCCCCCCTCCTCCTTCTCGGGCTCCTTCTCCTTCTCGTCGCCCTCTCCCTCCACCTCCTCCATCGCTCCAGAAATCAATCTAAACTCATCAGACTGGCAGTTTTTCACCAAGACCACGACCACACCCGGGCCCGTGTCCACGCCCGCACCCCCGACTACGCCTTCCCTCTCACCCGATAGCAGTCCTTCCGACTTCGCATCGTCCGTTGATACTTCACCGGGAAGCCCAGATGATTCATCTCTCGGGTCCATCCTCTCTGCACCAACTGCTTCAACGTCTGGGGAAGACTACTATACTCCTATCTCGAACTCTGAACTGTTCGAATATTCGCAGACGTCGGCTTCGAGCTCATTTACCTGGGACGACTCGCTGTTAGACCCTTCCTACTTCCAAATCGATGAACAAATGGATGCTATTTATCGCGCCGAAAGGTCTATCGTCCCGTCCTCGTTTCTTGTTGACCAGGTCTGCTACGACAACGCCTTTGACGATCCTTTCAATGACTATGAGCCCGTGCTCATTACTCGCTACTAGGGCTGGCAAGGTTTGGCCGCATTTCTCTTCAACATTTGTCTTAATCGTCCTCCTATCTCGTCCTGTCTGCATCAGTTTTCCTCCCATGTCTCGCTCTCAATGTTGTTTCTCTTGTTCTCGATCGCACCACATCTGTATCGCTAGCTCTCGTATTTTTTAATTTCATCTCTGGAACCATCGCAGTTCACTAGTACTACTGCCCATTTTCCTAATACTTGATCCTGAAGGGATCCTTATCATCATCCGCGTATAATGATTGTATTAAACGCATACTGTAGCCAGAGCCATTCTATTTTATCATAATTTATATATAAGTACTTCCCAATTCTCCATCAGAATTCGCCAATGCGGGCGGCTAGAGTAAAAAAGAAACAGGCGTTTTTCCTACCATATAATTTTCAGGTAGCGCTGAAACAATTAGCTGGAATGGCCGAGTCGTTAAGGCGAGTGATTTGAATTATCAATTATCACTTGGGCATTGCCCGCGTAGGTTCAAATCCTGCTTCCAGCGTTTCATTTTGCTTCTTTCTCATCTACCGTCCTCAGGTCAATCGCAATGTCTCAGGCACCTCAAAGTAGGCCAATTGCCAGGGCAATTTGTAGCTTTACAGTCGGCAATCGGCAGTGCTACCCGGAAGAGACATTTACTTATAAGTTACAGAGAACAGTAAGGGGTAGGCCGGATATGTAGAGCTTTCTTTATACAACTAATCACAACAATATAAAGTACAACTGCCTGTTCTCGAGATGGCAGTAAGGGATCCTTGGAAACTGAAATCGTGTTGTTACTAGGTCTCAGCGACGCCCGCATTCCAGCTATTCAGCGCATTCTCCCCAACCTGGTCCTTGATGATACTCTCGCTCAACGTCCACAACCTCTTTGCAAGAGCTACATCGCGTGCCTGCTCACTCTCCTTCCCCTCCTCTCCCGGATCGGTAATATAATGTCCTTGCCACCCACTCGCCTTCTCATCTCCCTGCAGCCCTTGGTCTCCTTTAGGAGAAGTGTTGACGACATCGTCGCTCACAGCAGCCCAAAGGGTGCTGAGACTACCTTGGTCGGGAGAGCGCATGAATGGCACGACGACAGTCTTCATTATACTTCCAAACACGCCACCGTAGGCTTCTTTAAATTGGTCTTGTTGACCCGTGTGTACGGCTCCGGGATGAGTAGCCAATGCATATATGGAAGGCTCAGAGGTATCCAGTCCAGCGTGTTTGACGAGTTCCTTGACGAAAAGGATGTTCGCAAGCTTCGTTCTAGCGTAAAGGGAATTGGCTTCGCCTAAATTGCCTTTGATGGAATTAGACTCGACGTCATTCAGCTCTTCAATGGAATCAAACTGGATGGAGGAGGGTGCCGTGCGATGCAACTCGGATGATACCACGACGACTCGAGGGGCAGGCGTGTTCGGAAGTCGGGAGGTCTTGCGTACAAGGGGGAGGAGTTGGTTCACCAAGTAGAAATGACCGAGATGGTTGACCGAGAAGTGACGGTCTATGCCGGTGGCAGCGGTATCGAATTTGTTGACACCCACGCCAGCAGCACAAACCAACTGAGGAATGCAGAGTAAACAAAAAAATTCTGCCGCTGGCACTAAAGAGAGACTTACGATATCCAGTCTTTCTTCCTTCGAAATTTTCTCGGCGGCCTTCTTGACCGAGTCAAGATCACCAAGGTCGCATGCAATGAAAGTAACATCGACTAAACCACCACTATTCTTATCCTCCAAATTGCTTGATTTGATACCAGAGACAGCATCCTCGCCGTTCTCGCTCTTGCGAGACAGGAGGAGAACACGAGCATGAGAAAGTGCGAGTGCGCGAGCTACTTCATATCCAATACCATTCGTCCCGCCGGTCACCACAGCAGTCTGTACACGGACTTAGTGTAAGCAGATAGCCGGTCCAGCATTGCTAACGGTGGAAACGCGATTTATTGGGCAGCGCACACACCTTTCCTCGAAGATTGGGCACGTCGGACTGGTGGAATCCATTTGCGGCCTTTCCAGTAATTTGTTCGATGGTTTTCTGCATACTGATGGACCTGTATAGAGATCTGAAGGACAGAGTTATAGATTTATTATTGAGAGTCGAACACAGGACTTTCGAGTGGGCGGGAAGAAGGGAGGAACGTTTGGAGAACATGACGGCTTATAAGGAGAACTAGCGTTGCCCGCCACAGGAGAGCCGTGGTGTCCTACGGAGCAGATCCATGGCGTAGCCGTTACGCCAATAAGGTTTTCCGCGTATACAGAACCAACTCTCAGCGATGGGATGAGCTCAGACAGGCCTGCGATCGAACCTACTACTTGCTCTCGCTCGATTTGGACAGCAGTGTAGCTCGGCGCGCGTTTACCGTAGTAAGAAGTGCGATTGTATATGGCCTAGCAGGTGAGTTTCATACAACTCGCTCAAAACACCTAGTGTACAATGGTAGGGCAGTAACATGGAGAGAATCCTTGATTTAAGACGTATAAGTGTCCAGAACCTGCTTCAAGCCAAGGGATACCTTGGACAAAACCTCGATGGTTTCGGCCTATCAAACGTATTCAGCCACAATTGAAGAGATTGGAACTCGTCACTCACCCAGACTTTCTCCTGAACACGCTGGCCTTCCTCACTCCTCACCCACTGACTTGGGTCCGTTACTTGAGTATTTACGATGTATGTTCCGTGAAGGTTCTTTACGTGGTCCTCAGTCGCGCTCTCGGGACCTACTGAGGCCCAGATAAGCTGTCGGCTTCCTTCTTCAGAACTACGAGCATTCGCAAGCTGTGCTTTCAGTTGAGGGGAGTCTACCTGTCGCGCGAGGTCGGATCGACACAGTCCCGGAGTGACACAGTTGACGACAACCCGGTTGGAAAGCCGGAGATGCTTCGCCAAAGCTCGTGTGAATAAGACATTCAGTACTAAGAAGGCAAAGTTAGTTCTATACGGCATCATGGGAGTAGTGTAGCTCTCCTACATTTGGATTCGGGGTAACGTTTCTGAATGTTCTCCTCGAACACGTCCTTCTTATTCAGGTACTCAAGAACACCTGAGCCACCCGTCCGCCCCTCTGCGAAATCCGACCAAGCATGAGTCTCACTGGCGACAATCACGAGACGCGAAAGACGCGAACGTGCTTCGCCAGCACGAGCGAGACTGGGAAGAAGTAGGAAACATAGCAGCGCGGTCGATAAATGGTTCACCTGCACACTAGAAATCGACATTCATCAAGAATATGAATACTATTATCGACCGGGAGCTTACGTAGTTTCCCATCCATCCTGAGTAGGAGTGAAAGTCACAGGTAATACTCCGGCGTTCGCAACCAGTATATCAAGCGAACCCACGTCCTTCTCGAACTTTTCAACGAAAGAGAGCACCGACGCGAAGCTGGTGAGTTCAAGGACGAACCCCTCGACATGAGTGAATCCAGTTTCTTTCTCAATAACTGCGAAAACAAAAATATCCTGCATCAGTCGAGTGACGCCAGTCTGCGACAACAGAGGAACATACGTGCGACTGCGGCTGCTGTCTTCTCCTCGCTTCGGCAAGTGATGATTAACCTGCTGGGCTTCATTGTGGCAAAATGCTTCGCGGCCTCCAATCCAATACCAGTATTGGCACCAGTGACCAAGACGATTTGGCCGCTGAGGTCGGTCTTCACTACAGGAAGAGACATCTTTGGGAGCGAAGAATCAGTTTGTTGTTCTGCAGCGATGACCGCGGCAGGTATATATTTATACCAGTGAGTTAAATTCTGCCGATGAATGATTATAGCATAGCGGCAAACGTCAGTCAGCGTCATTCGCACTATCTTATGTGAAAATCTTACTATGTCGGCGTCCCTGACTCTGGTCAGCAAGATCAATTGCGGTACGCACTATGTCATATCATGAATGTCTCTTATGGGGATGTTGTTATTCCTGTAGTTCGAAGAAAAGTGATGGTTCAAGGAGGCTTCGACTGCTGTGATGCATTTGAATGTCTGCTGACTGTAGAGCTGATGATTCCCACAGCATCCCCAAATATGCAAGGCCGAATCTTCCATATCAACCTGTCCGGTAGTTTATAAGAATATCGGAGCTGCCACCCCATGCCACCCCAAGGACAAGTTCAACGCCCTTGTCATATATCAAGGGTCAAGCCGTATCACACACTTAACTTGCTAACCAAAATCCGATGCGGTCCCTGGAAGCTTTGCACGGTGGGAAGTGTTTCAGGGTGACCAGGTTTTTGAAAACGTCCCATTGATCAAGGTATTCAACACCTGCTCGATTCAAATCGATATGACATAATGTACATTGGACATCTACTGCAAGAAAAGCGTGTTTGAAACCATCACAAACTTGCAGAGGATGGACGTACTTACCTTGCACAAATTAGTTACATACTGTACGATGGGTTATCACTGTGCTTCGCTGCGCTCCCATCGCCACCCCATGTTCGAAGGACACGCTACTGCAAGCCCAACCTTTCTTCCTTGGTCTGGGCAGCCTTTTTCTTTCTCTCCTCTTCAGCCTTCTTGTACTCCTCGTTCTTCACATTAGTAGCCTGCTGAGCCTTGTGTGCTGCTTCGTGTGCCTCCATAGCCTTTCGCATGAGCTCCTCTCGAACGTCTTGAACGTCGTTATCATTCAGTGCGATGAGAGTTGGTGTTCGGCGAATCATTCGTAAAGACTGTAATTATGCTCGGATCGACGATTAGATAGTACGGTCACAAATCTTCAGTGAAGACCGCAGCACAATGATGTTCAAAGACAATGAGGCTGGCCTGACGCGAGGCTGAAGGAAAGAATGACACGTCGCAGTGGTGGTAGGAGGGAGAACAATGCGTAGCCGCATTTGGCTGCGGCGCAGATGACCGTTTTAGCCAAAACACACCTTTCTCTACAACCACCTCCCTCTTGAACTCGACATTTGCCCTCCTCGTTAACGCACACTCCTTCTACATCCTACATCTCACCAATTCTTACGAATTCAGTCATGGAGGCAGTCATGCGAATAACGGATACCCTCAAGTCGTTCAGGGTACGCCAGCGTCATTGTTCGTTCGACACGTAGAAGCCATCCTTACGACAAACTCTTCCTTTCGCCGTACTTACTTGGTGAAATGTATACAGGAAGCACGGCTGAGCGCACTTCGGGGGCCACAAGAATTTTTTGACCACCACAGGCTATCACGCCCTGCGGATATGAGCCAGGCTACTCAGGTGCGTGGATTTTCAAATGTTGGCAAACTGTCAGAATGTGTTGACGAAGTATTTCATTGTTTGCAAACAGCGGATATCCTACAACACACGATACTTCTCTGGCAACTACGGTATCATAGTCGCAATTTTAGCCGTATATGCATTGTCAGTATTCTCTTCCTTCGAGCGTAAAAGTCCTTCTATTGGGTCTCATTACTGCCTGTTCTAGCCTCACAAATCCCCTTCTACTCATTGCGATGGGCTTCCTGGTCGGAGGCTTCGCTGCCATTAACCGATTCGCCCCTGATCCAGTGCAGTTTGGCGACCGCACCATTACACAGAAGCACCTCTACATTGCCCTGTTCGTCATTGGCATACCCCTGCTCTGGATCGCATCACCGCTGAGCACGCTGTTCTGGATCGTTGGAGCCTCTGGCATTTTGATCATTGGACATGCTTCTCTTATGGAGCCTGGAATCGAGAGCGAGTACGCTACTGTGCAGGATTCTGTCTAGAAATGGACGCGTCAGGACATTGTAGTTTCGCAGTATGACCGAATGTCGGTGGGTTCTGTGGAATAACTTATACTATGTAGTTTCAGGATCAGATTGATCACTGTTCCACTGGTTGGACGGTGTGATAACCCCAGCGTTAACCGCGGACTGAACAAGGAAAGGAGAGAAAGGTATACGACAACTAAACCGCGACGCATGCATGCCCCCATACAGGTGGTACACTTTTCACGTCCTGTAACGTCTTATTACAGACCTTCGTTACATTCACGTTGCATACGAAAGGATACAGACACTGCGGCAATCGAAGGTCCTCAACGCTACACAGCGATGATTTACAACGACATGGGCGACACCTCTGGCTGGTCAGAGGTATCTGCCTGCCTTCCTCCCTCACAGCCTTCCCGTTGCATGTTTGTTACTAGCCGGTATAGGAGGTACTTCATGCTCAAGCCCACTATGATGCCTATCTCAGTTCACTACTGATTCCTCACAAGCCTTTGAATCAAGTCAAGTGGGCATTCATAAAAAGCCACGGTCCATTCGGTACATGCACAGGCTTCACGTGCCCGTCGAACACACATGGTCTGGCTATGTACTGATAAGGTCAGCAATGCTGAAGTCGTATGTATGCATCGAATTAAGTCGAATGCAACGAATGCGTGCTAGTCAAGTCTGGTAGCTAAAGTTACCTACCTTATTGCTACTGAGTTGCTCGAACGACATCAACTCTCTCCCGCTGAGAAAAAATTCAGCGCAAAAGCTCGAGTGAGGACGGAAATGAATGATAGGGGACGATGGTTACGTATGTAAATAGATAACGAGTAGAAGAAACGATGCTGGAAGGAATGGATAGCAATATTGACGTTACAAAGCAGCGAAAGATTCTCCATGAGCGGAGAGCGATAGGGGAAAATGCGACAAAGGAATGGAAAGCCGAACGAAAGAGGGAAAATACGAAAGTCCGAGAGGCTGATCGAGGTCAGGGACACTGTCATAGCAGTGGCAGCCATTGGCCTAGAGCAGAAGTACTCGTCAGCGAAATCCAAACGCGTATGAAGTAGCGAGCGAACCGATGACCAGACTTGGCAAATCCATGATGTCCCTTCTGATGGAGAAACAGAATGTGCAAGGCACTGGAGCACCACTCGGTTTCAGCAGGACGCAGTGAGAATACACCGATTGAGTGGTATTTTCGAACGCATGATTGGCGAAGTTTTCCCAGTACTCCACCACGGATTGGTTCTCGAACAACTAGGAAAAATAATGTGAGCCAAGAAGGTTGTAAACTGAATATGATGAGAAGTATGAGAAGTACCTCGTAGATGTATTTCCGTCGCCCGGGCCCTGTCAGTTCATCCTTTTCCCAGCCTGAAAGCATGCAGAATTCCGGTCCGACCAGACAGATCTCGCCTGTACGTCTCCAAGCGACCGTAGGTGTACCACTAAATGAGACGAGTTTGTCGAGTTCCTAAAACACATATAGATCAGGATCCTAGTAAATAGTTAGCCATACATGCTGTATGCGTACCACCAGTGACCGCTGAAAGCACTTTTCTACGAATACTTCGTCTTCTTCTGTCATTGGCATTTGAAGTGCGATGAGGGATGGCCGAAATATTGCCAAGGCGCGAACAATGCGAAGAATATCATTCTTCTCGAAGCCCCTTGATGTAAGATCGTCCTCAGCCGTAAACGGCAGGGATATATCATTAGAAACTCACCGACTCGAAAGGTGCTTCATCAGGAAATGATAACCTTCCGTATAATCGTAGGGTTTCGTGACAGTCTTGTACACACTACTGGCCTCTAGTTCCTGTATTACCGCCGAAGTAGGAGCGCTATACCCATTGCTAACAGGCGTTTGCCCCGCGGACCATGATGGAGCGGCATGGCCGTTGGGTTGTGTGATATTTGGAGCGGTCGACATTATGCGGGGACGTGCATAGGCCGGCATCGATATTGCACCAGTTGACGATACTTGTCCAGGATACTGTGATATCTGAGGCGCCATCTGCTGTTGGTTTTGAGTTTGCTGAGCATAATCTGGATACTGCTCATGAGGCGGTCGCTGTTGTGGTTGGCCATATTGTGACGACGGGAACGTGGCTCCTGTTGGTGACAAATAGGCGGATGCCTCAGGTCCTGGGAGTGCCATGCCCTGTGTCCGTTGTTGCTGTTGCTGTTGCTGTTGTTGTTGTTGTTGCTGCTGCTGCTGCTGCTGCTGACTCGCATAGTTTGATGGACCGGCCACGCCGTAACCATTGCTCGTGCTAGCCGATGGGCCATATTGCGTTTGCATTGGTTCGCCGGGCCAAGTCGCAGTCGCCAGGCTTGACGTAGATTGAGAAGAGACAAATGAACTGCGTTGCGATTGTGGTTGAGCATTAGTGGCGGAAGGGCTCCCGGAGGCACCTGAATCGGGTGAGTTGCCCAGGATGGAGGAGATGATGGAGTATTCAAGATTTGCAGCATCGTTAGTGCTGGTGTATCCCGTATATGCTGTAGAAGGGTTGCTATACGAAGCAAAAATTGACTCAGGCTGAGCAACATAAGGCTCTGGTGGTCTTTGAGCTTGAAAGTTGGTGTAGGGGTGAGCAGATATTTCTGGAAGTGCTGTTGAACCAGATCTACCTTGAGGAGGTTGGGTCTGCGGTTGAGGAGTTGGCTCGACACTTTTCGAAGATTCGCCCGATTTGGTTCGTTTAAGGGCCTCTTAACATACGCAAGGTAAATGACTGCAGGATCGGGAGGTAGCCAAGAATCGCACCGAGTTCCTCCTCATCCAATAAATATTTAGCTTTCTTCCGGTGCCCCTCCGTGCAGTTGTCGGCCATACCGCGTTTGACGCAGCGCTGACACGGGCGAGCTAGCAATAACAAAATCAATAAACATGAAGCTCCTAGCAGTTGCAGAGAATGCAACGAATGCCAAGCCATGACGGAATGAATGCAATGCGGTTATCAAAATGAACGCATCTAATCATGCGAAAGAAAAATGATGGATGCGCGGAGCATTCACGAAGGACGGTATCCTTTCAACCACAATGTGAAGAACTGATGACTCACAATCATCACAGGTCAAATGTGCTTTCTGACAATGGAAACAAGCGCGATTCGCCTTTTTCTTTTTGGGACCATCCCGAGTGCGTGGTTGGGATTGTGAACCAGAGTCTGCACTGTCGCTAGCGACATCGGTAGGTCCCCTTTTGCGTTTGCTAACGGAGATCTTTTTTGACGCATTGGGATCGTGGCTGGTACTCGGTGTACTTGGTGCAGTAGTGGAAGAAGAAGCCCCTGAGAAAGCTGGAAGTATCAAGGGAGGTGCGGAATGACCAGAACTATTTGATGGGTGGCCATCGGCTGGCGAGTTTAATAGCGAGTTCATTGTCTACAACGACGAGGATGAGGATAGAAACAACGAACAGAGTTCCCAAGTTGAGCTTGAGTAGAACAGCGTCACGAGTGGGCTTGATGGGGCATGACATACAGGCGCTGACAACACCGCACCAGTCCGCCTTTTTCCCGAGTCGTATTTTAGAATCCAATGTCGGCCGTCGTCCTCGACAACGACGACGATAACGGCCATGCCTCGATTAACCCGCCTTCTCTCTTCTTTATCGTCGGCGTTGGGCCCAGAGTCCGCCAGACTTGAGTTGAAGTGGATGAAGGAGGCTGCCGAACGCTCGTCAGGAAGCCTTAGACTTCCTGCGATGGTAGAGCGAAGACTGCGAGGGGAACCTCTTCAGTATATACTGGGTTCGTCGCCTTCACTTACGTTGCTACTCCTAATGTTCTTTGCATGACCGTATCTTATACAGGCACTCAGCCATTCGGAGCTCTTGATCTGCTTGTGCGACCGCCCGTGTTAATTCCTCGTCCAGAGACAGAAGACTGGACACTTCGTTTATCCCGGTTAATTCAACCTTCCCCAGAGCGGCCTATCTCTTTATTGGACTTGTGTACAGGTTCTGGATGCATCCCGTTACTTCTATGCAACACTTGGAAACCTGGAAGTGTCAACGCTTACGGTGTAGATATATCTGAAGACGCTATTCAGCTTGCTACAGATAATGCTCATCGATGTGGTGTACACGTCCCTGCAGAAATGCAGCCTAGGCGATATCCTTTCAATACCTTCAAGCCCATGTTGGCTAATATTCGTGATCCTTCCTTTCTTCTCTCAGCTGAACTCCGGCCACCTTTCCACGTCATAACTTCGAATCCGCCGTACATTTCTAGGCAAGACTTTGAGAACCTACCACCCTCTGTCAAGGGCTATGAAGACCATCGAGCACTTATCGGCGACCCTACCGTATACCCAGAACCACCTTGCTCGGAGAGTGGCAAAGGACTGACTTTCTATCACACAATTGCTCAACTCCTTGCTCAACAAGACATCCTGACCGATAATGGTGTGGTTGCCCTTGAGATTGGTTTTAATCAGGCGGATGATGTACGACAAATCATGCAGAATGAGGGCAAACTGCCTAAAACCGAGGTTTGGCGCGACCCCTGGAATAGAGATCGCGTTGTGTTTGCCGGACGATAGTGAGGTTGTTAGCAATGGCCTGTGTGTAAATTTCCCGTATTCCAAATGTAAGCCGATTTTCACCTGGTTTTGTCAGTGTCCCAATCCAAACCCTTTGTCTCGGCCCTTTTGTTCGTCAATGTGGTTCCCCTTTGACCCCTTGACACAGCTTTTTGCACGGGCAGCTTAAATACGGAAGCCACTATCTGCCACACCCTCGAACCACTTTAACTGCCTCACCCTACCACCCTCGAGAAATATGGCCCCCGTTGCACTGCCAGGAGAATTGATCGACTACATCCTTGACTTCCTCCACAACGATCGTCTCGCCTTACAAAAATGCACTCTGGTTAACAAGGCATTAAGTCCTCGAGCGAGGACACTGCTGTTTCGGCGGCTTTGTCTGACGGTATCCAACTACAAATATTTCAACGACTGGTGCATAGAATGCCCGGAGCGAGCTGGTCTCGTTCAGGAGTTGACGTTTATGATGCACGAAACCTTAATCAACGGCCGACTGGTGCGTTCGTCCAATCGCAACGATATATGGGTCCAGACGACGATGACCGCGGTGGCCAACGTGCTTACTGGACTCACGACCCTTCACTTGAATGATTTAACCATAGACCGCAACCTCGCGCTCTCTTTCAAGAAATACCTCCCAACGATACAGGAACTGCGTTTCTCCACGTGCACTTTCGACTACGTGGATACCCTTTTCTTTCTGTGCAGTTCATTCCCCAGGTTGAGCAGGCTCGACATGATACAACCTGATCTTGATCATTCGAGCATCGAGAACCTACAGTTTTCGGATAGACCTAGACCAGCATTTGATCTGCATCTTACCTCATTGTCCCTCACCAATCGTTACCCTAGAGATGTCGTCGCACGGCGCGTCCTCAAGTGGCTTCTGGTAAACCGGCTCTATGGACAGGTCAGGTCTTTGAAATTGACGGACATTACAAAGTCGGATGTCGAGATCGTTCAGGAGTTCCTCAATACTGCGGGACCAGGCTTGGAACATCTTCTACTCGGGTTCGATAGTGGTTACGGATACATGCAAGAGAGTGAGTCTATATATTTTCGCCTGAAGAGTCGTGATAACTAACTAAATCGATCCACAATAGCTGACACACCTTTGCTCAACTTGTCCCCCGCCGCGAACTTGCAGACCCTTGGTTTCGCGGTGCATCTTCGTCCGTCCGGTAATGGGGAGGTTCCTCACCATTTCAATTCCCATCAACCGATCAAGTGGATCCCCAACGTACTCAGCACAATGGCGTCTAACAGGTTGAAACTTCTTCGGTTCAAGGCGTACGCTTATGGCAGGTGTCATGAGTACTATTCCGTCGACTGGGCTGGTGTTGTGGCTGTCCTCAAATCCCGTCCTTCCTCCTCAGTGGAGAAGATCCTCGTTGACATTCACGCTGATTCGTCATGGGAGTTCGTCGTAGACATGGTCAAGGAGAGTATGGCGACTTTACCTCAACCTCTCAAGATTGTGTACAAGTGCCGTAAGAGCCTCTGATAACAGATGTACTTTGACCGGTAGTCGTTCTGGATAAGGTTGGGGTTGTAGTTTCTTATATATATGGACGCATCGCGAGACTGGTTCTCTTATATTTATAAATACCTATCGTTCGTTTACTGACGTGGATATGCTGTCTTTTGCACTCTTCTGCGACCATCATTTGGCTGCGTGTGGTAATAAGCAGTTAGTTAGGTTAACTTTGAATGGAACAATGCGAGTTACATGTTCGCCTTGCACTTCATCAGTGGTCGTGGGAAATGTTGATACAGTAATTTCAACATGAGTCTTACCGCAACATAAAAAGGCTGCACTAACTCGATCCTTTTACAACGCACTGGACGGCGATGTCATTAACATTCGCAACAAGTTCTGGAGACGTTGGTGACTTGGCGTTTAACATCAACGTGTCAGGATTAACGGACATTGCCATCAGATGAGAATTAAGGATCTATATAGATGTCGCCGAGGTGTCGCCACGGTCTTTTTTGGATGACAGCGTGGTAGAACATGGTTCCAGAGACGATGCTGACTGGTATACAGAACGGTAGTGCTCATTTTTTCTTTCCACTGAACCATCTCAGGACCTTGACATCATGCCCTTCCGTAGCCTTACTTTCCTGTCAGAGAAAGGCAAGGCTTCTCACCAAGATGTAGAACTTGCAGAGGGAAAGAGCCCAGGACATACGTTGGAGTCCACTGAGGATAATACTTCACATATCCCTCATACCACGGTCGACCCCAAGAAGAAGAAAAATCTGGAAGGTACTTTTGAATTCGAGCTTCCTAGCATTGTCGCAACTGACTCATCTATATCTGGGGATCCCAGCACCTAGAGAAGAGGACGCTCACGCAGCGAGTTACCATCGGTCTTCGGACCAACTATGGTCACTGTACAATATTCACGCCAAGGAGGAGGACGAGAGAGCTCTGGGCAGGCTGAAAGCTGACCTGGATAGCTTGTTGATCTTCGTACGAATTGTCACTTGCAGCACTTCTGCACATCTTGACCGTTTATCTGTAGGCCGGACTGTTCTCCGCCGCCGTGACAGCTTTCATAATCGAAAGCTACAAGAACCTCAATGCTGACCCTCAGGACATCACAGTAGCCATTCTTGCTCAGATCTCATTACAACTGGCAGCTCTGACGAACAGCTCATTTGCTGCTGCCGCTACACCCGCAGTTCCCGCCCCGCCCTTTGAGCCGACAACGTCATCTATCCATACCAATGTACTGTGGGTGCTCAGTCTCATTCTGAGCTTAACATGCGCAATGGGAGCTACTCTCATACAAATGTGGATGGCTCGTTACGGTTTCATTCTCCAACGCTTATCCTCAAAGATCTCCCATCATGCTGGTCCGCGCACCCATCACAACGAAGGTCCCATGCGGATCGCCATGTGGACAAGCTTTCTCTATACACTCCTTCACATATCACTCTATCTTTTCCTAGCTGGTTTGATGACATTTTTCGAACCTTTCAACTCGCTCATATCACACATGGTCAAGGGCATACTCATCGCGTGGGCTACACTTTACGGGATGTTTTCCCTCGCTCCATTCGTTTACAGGAATTCGCCTTATATCACGCCACTTACGACCATACTACAATTCATTGGTGCCTTCCTCTATATCATTTTAGGTTGTCTTGCAATCATAGTCGTATTACCTTTCGGCCTGCTGGCTGCTCTTATTACCAAGAGTTATGCAACGTTTGAACGCTGGTCGTCCGTCTCCTTCAGCCTCCTTGTTGATGCAAAGCGATTGGCTATTGCAATCCCAGATGTCAAGGCGGTTCCTCGTCCATCTCCGGAACAGGATCAGGAAGCACTCGAGTGGCTTTTGCAGCAATCAGGAAGTGATGATGACTTTATACAACTCGTGGATGGATTGAACTCCTACCTGACGTTTCCCAGGTTCGAGAAGGTATCTACTGCTAAAATCGTTCTGGGACTTGGAGATCGCTTTGCAGGTCCGGGATTAGGCGACCGCATCGGATCCATACTACACGAATGCGCGGATGTCGAGTCACTCAGTGAATCCGACAGGCTTCATCGTACCGATGCCTGCATGCTCACATTGCGCAGAGTATTTTTGCAGAGCACGACAGTGGAGCGGTTGTCGGATATGGAATGGATGCTATGGTGCACACGAGACGTGCTGGAGAGTATTCTTGCACTTCAAAACGATTCCAACCCAACAATCGCACTCCGGGCACAATGTACTGCCACTGTGCTCCTACATCAAGCACTGGCAGACTGTGGTGACCTTATTGAATATTCCAACGCCAAGGAGCTCCATGTCGAGCCTCATTGGAGTCTTCGTCAGATGGTACAACACTTGCAGGGGCGATTTTGGGTAGGATACATGCACCAACTCTCTATCGTCCCGCTTCTGCTTCCAGATCTCGGTATTACACCAGAGATTCCGCACTCCGATGACGCTTTTAGTCTATTTGTGACGGGAACTGTTTGGGGTGACAACGAATCACAAACAGAACAAGTTACGGACGAAGTCACAAATACTAAAAGGCGGCTCGTGGATGAAGGATCCCTCTATGTACTTAATGCCTTCCTCTCATCGCTCCTTTCCAGAGCTATCGGCGCGGCGGACGTAGACCTGCTATCGGATACGATGCAAGTGGCAACAAATAATTTTAGTCTGGAGGGTACCAATCGGGGGACCCAGCAAGTTTTTGTGGACCTTCTTGGGAGGATTCTCAGCGAGAACCTGGTCAGTGACCATCAGGATTTCCAAGTGGAGTCAATCCGGGCGGCATTGCTTCCGGGGAGCGTCGTAGAGCGTCTGCTCCCTATCGCAGAGAAAATAAATGACCCGGATTGCGCTAGCCGTGCTCAGGATCTTGTGGGAGCATATCGGCGTCGACGTGGTAGGGCCACTTTCGATGTGGAAAGATGATTCTCCTGTCTCAAAGGGGTGTTTCAAGTTTGGGTCCCAAGTGAACTTATGATTGTGCAATGCTTAAACCTGGCTGATGATTGACTATACGGAGGGTACTCAGCTGGGGGTAGGGGGTGGGGTATGGTGAATTACTCGAGTATAATTATATAGCATTGCAGGTAGTACAATTAGTATAACATGAAGCAAAACCAAAACAAAACAAAATCGTCCGTCAAGTTAACAAAACCTCACCACCTTCGTTCACATATGAAAGTTCAGTCGGAACGCTGTCATACGATATGAAATCAATACATGGTTAATCATGAACGATAGTTCAGAGCCTCTTACCATCCAGATCACGCTTGTCGCAGATTGTCGCCAAGTCAATCCTTTGTAAATGGAGACAGCACGTCTTCAAGGAATCCCAAAGCGACGATGAAGTCACGCCTCGTTTGTCCTCCGAGGAGCCGTCACCACCCACTGCGCTGTCGCTGTCTTGCAGCACAAGCGCATCAAGGATGGCCTGGGAGGCTTCTTCGTATCTCTGCAAGTTTAACCGATCAACATGAGCGTTCCGACGGATAGGACAACGTGTAACGTACTCTGAGGTTGATGCAGGAGATCCCCAGGTTAAAGCGCGCACGAATGTAAGCTGGGTTGAGTTCCAGAGCGCGATAATAATACTGCAGAGCTTCCTCCGGATGACCACTGTTAGCCAAGGTCGCCCCGACGCGGTTGTAAAGTAGCCAATCCTGATATAAATCACTGTCAACATGCAAGAAAAAAATGCAAAGCTGAGTGAAAGCTGAGTAAGGACTCACGTCGGGCCTGACTGCTAGGGCAGTCGTAAAGCAATCTCTGGACTTGTCATACTCCTAGGACGTCGCATCAATTCGGCAGTCAGATACAGACCGGGCGGTAGTATTTCGGGAGATTGAAGAATGGACTGACCTCGTTCGCGTTTAGCAACACGGCGAGAGCAATCTGGATATCTGGATCGATTTCTTCACTCATGTCACTCCGGGCCATTGCCATGAGACATTGAGCGAGGCTCTCGACCTTTTCAGCTGGAGACATATCTTCCCTCTCTACATTGCTAGCCCGGAAGTCGCCCACAGCCTGGCAATATTTCTCGTTGTGGTCGACCCATTGACGGATGGCATTGTACGTCTCATGACGGCTGCCTTCATTAGTGTGTGAGACAGCAAGTGCGAGCCAGGACGCTAAATGAGTTGGGTCGAGTTCCAGGGCTCTTCGGAGGGCATGGATTGCCTTCTGCTCTCGTTCGTTCTCTTGTTGCCTAACGCCCAGTTCGTACCAAGCGTGTGCATCGGTGCGGTTTCGCTGTACTGCTGCTTCCATCTCCAAAACGCTCTGTTAATATCACGGTCAACGCGGCATAAAAACCAGCGGGATATAGTGCCCACCTCATACAATGACGACCTTCCCTCGGAGTGTATGGCATGATGTCGTGTTGTAGAAGAATCATCCAACAGATATGGATTGTTCGGCTGGAACTGATAATTCGAGATGGGCTTGAGGCCGGTCGCAGTCGCGTCGAACGCATCCCAGTCGGCTTGCAATCTCTCCCACTCGGCTGCCTGTGTGGTCCCTTGGCTCGTGCCACTGGACCCCTGGACACTGTCAGTAAGATGTGGTTGTGCTTCGTTCCAATACTTGATGTAGTCTTCATTTTCCTGGCGGAAATATGCATCCACAGGATCTTCCGAGATCGAATCGGCCGCTTGGGCAAGATCGGAATTGACCAAAGGGGCTTGCCAACGGGAGGCATCGCTTGCAAGATTAGAAGAAATGTGTGTCAGATTCTGTGGGACGTCGAGAGCTCTGCCCTTGCCCTTCAAGTCCGCAGAGCTCTGGAAGTCAGTAGCCCATGACGAAGTAGCATTCGTGGCGGAATCCGCGCTCCTCTGAACAATGTCACTCCCTTCAATGACGACTTCCTTGTCTCGGACTTGTTTCATAAGAGTGAGAAACTGGCTACTCCTGAATTTGGGGTTCTGGGTATTCTTCACAGTATCCAAGAGCACACCTGCCGTGCGAGCAAATTCATCGGCTTCTTCGAGAGGTCTGGACGACAGTTCCCGCACGTTTTCAACATCCTGTGCGGTCCGTTCAGCGTTTAGAAGAGAGACATCGGGTGCGACGGTAGCATCTTGGGATTGAAACGCAACCTTCCAGCGTGATTCTGAGAAAGCGATACGGATTCAAATGATGCATAAAAGAGACTCGTTTGCATACCTTCGGCGCTGAAAGGTAAGACCTGGCTAGCTGGATGAAGCACGCCGCCAGCATGCTGGTACATCATTCCATTGAAACGAGTGACCATTGCACCTGGAATGGGCGCCCATGGTGTTGTACCTTGCGAATTGGTAAATTATTTAAGCAGAGAAATGATCACGCGAACATATATACCTTGTTGATTTTGTTGCAGTGGGGAGGATAGAAGCGGCTGGGGCGCAGACGCAACAGGATTGTGTTTCTGCATAAAGTCATTTGCCCAAGGACTCGGAGCTGCAGTTGGTTGAGACATGATAGTCATCGGCTGCTGAAGGGTATGTGCCTGCTCAGGCAGGGACTTGTGTAACGCAGAAAGATCATAAGAGGACGGCCCTGCCATAACAGGCACGGGCGAATGAGCCTTCGAGAAGAAATGAGCAGCATCTCTGTCAACTCCAGGGGCAGCCGCATATTGTGAACGGAATGTCTAGCTGTATGTCAGGATGAGTAGATACAATTGCATGTTGCTAATATACCTCTCGCGAGGATCCTGCACGACTAGGACCAAAATAATCCTGGATCAAATAATTCAGTGGCGCCTTAGGATTAACAGAGAACCGCATACCTGTTGGATTCCTCGGTCCTGATCGAATCGTTTCGATAATCCTTGGAGTGGATTTGAAGGGCCGCAATCCGCTCCGTTGACGAGGAGTGGAAGAGACATGGTGGTATAATGCCAACCGATATAATCAGGTAAATAGACACAGCCTGCAGTGTCTTCCCCAACGATGGCAAATGTTGTGAGTGCAGTGGTGCACGGTCTGGTCCGAACCTGATGAGATGATGCTAAGGAGATATTTGGGCGCTTACTACACATGGGCGTTTATCACATGCTTCTGCCGCGCCACCTCCGTGCGGGCCGGAAAATCAACCCAGTTTGGCAAGCGTACAGGATGAGGTCCGAGACTCTCTCTTGCCTCAAGTGTCCCTCGAGGTTGGGAGGTTTCGGCTTTACGTGTAGCTCTATGGCTGATATCGATGTCTGCTACACCTACCCGGCCTAATCGTAAATATTTGCATTTGATTTGCAAGATACTTACGTGGGCCTATCGTTTGATTCCTTGGACAGGCAGAGAGTCAGAATCTGACACAAGTTCTGTAAGTAATGATTGCACTATTTGTAACGGATGGTGTTGTTATGTAATTCTCTTAGAATCCAATTACTGTTGGAGTAACCCTCTACGTCCGTTATTTCAGCAGCTCGTGTCACCGGACATGCCAAGAGCGCGAAATCAAAACACAAGACCAAGGCAGAAAAGGACCCAGTGACTACATCCATGCCGCAAGCTGACTATAAATATGATGACAATACGGGGATTCGACGAAGACTTCAGTCTCGAGTTTAATCACCTTCGGCGACAGGGGAATATTATTCAGTGGGAAGTACTTATATTAGACAATTGGGGGAACGTGTGGCTTTCATGTTCAGCATACTTACGAAGCCCTTCGGCCACGTTGAGTCCACCCGTAAGCCAAGTACATGCATCTTCGCGAGGCAACTCAGCCAGCTCCTCGCGACATGCTTGATAATGAAGGTGCTCGGTTTTCTACATCTAGTGTGACACCTTGTGTTTTGCTCCACTAACCAACATTGCGGTGAACTACCAAATTGACATTACACATGCTTCTCACAGTCAACATCTTCGTCTGCAGACATATCCAGGGCCGCGGTTGTATTTGTTTAGAAGACAAAGCATCCTCAAGCTTCCAACTCTCTTTCACAGCCTTCGCTGGTTGTGTACCTATTTTCAACCGCAGTGGCCATTAGGTTCAAGGCTATGGCAGGCTTCCAATTCTGCGCAGTGAGGCGATGTCTAGTTCTCCTTCCTCAACGTATTTACAGTCGGGCAAATGTGACCGAGTGTATTACTTATGATACCGGGTGTGTAGCTGTATACGACTCCCCTGCGGCACGATAATTGATGATTGCAACAGGGTCCTCAATTTCATGGGCCTTTCTACAATTGGACGGTCCCGGTCATTCTCAGGTTAATGTTTCCTGTGCACTCAGTCTTCAATCCTTGCGTCGCGTACCTCTAACCCCCAAAGGTGTATTCACACTCACCTGTCCACTGTGATTAGCTCAATCCGCCGACACTTATTTGATATGCTACATGTCTTCGTCATAAACTTAGACCAGGCGCAGCATGCGATTATGGCAACGACTTCCTTGCGACCTGACGCACGTCATTGAACGGCGAATTTGTACCACCGGTGTTATGCTCACGCCGGATTGAGGGTCCTGGAGTAAGAGAGTTTTCTTGGAGTTTTCGTTCCTTGGCCCACAAAAAAGATAGATTGGGGTTATTAGACATTATTAGACATAACGTTTCAGGGGTTCCTAATTACGCACCTTCTGACTGTTGTGCAACAATTTACCCGTGCATCGTGACCATCCAACAACACCATCGTCGTGCTTAGCAGATTAATGCTCGACAATCCATCTTTCGGGATTGATCGGTAACATGAACATTCAAGCAGTCATACCAGCGAAGTAAATACCGAAGACGGAAAACATCCAATGAATCCCGAATGCCGGCGGAGAGCAATGCCACCTGCACTGGAAGCACAGGCGGCATAGCAATGATCAACTTTGATCTGACCCCGACTCTTCTGAAAGGAAGCTTCCAGGCTGTCACACGCGATGTCAACATACTCCCGCGAAAGCGCGCTACTGGGTTATTGGCTTGATGAGGCAAGTACGGGTCAGGTAACTAAGAACTGACCTATTTGGTATTAGTAATATATTAGTGAAAAAGCTTTGCAGGGTGTCGTTTGGGTTCAATTCCGTCCATCACCATCCGCTAAGCACTAGATGATCGTACCTGTAGGAGGTTGTGACCCAAGTGCGACCGATTGAGAGCTCCCTCACGGTGAATACGGGGGAGTATATGAGCGCGCTTCTCTCGTAGTTTAGCGTCCTAGTTCCATTCGATTTCCAGCCTGCAGAGCTGACGAATCCGGTCACATAGAGGCCTCCGACATTCTACGCATGCAACAAAAAGCCGACGTTACAAGTGTGGAATGTCAGAAAGTCTTAGTCGTAAGACACTGAGCTACTTGAGAGGTCTGTCATCCAAATGATCAAAACGTTTACGTGACACAAATGGGACCGGGCAGAACGGCCGCTATGCGCCATCCGTCAAGTCGTTCCTTGTCGGCGTCCGAGCCGGCGGGCAAGCCGTGTCTATAGACGCTTTGCGTTGTTGCCCCTGTTGAACGAACCGCTTCGGGGTCCCGATCGTCGGTGCAATCTTGAAAAGCCGCGTGTTGCAGTGGCTCTGTCTCGTCAATTATACTTTCACTGCATGACATCTGCATATCCTCCTTGCAGATCAGAACTTCAACGGTCAACCTCATCGCCACTGCTTTAATGGGAAGTTGCATAACGAAAGGGAAAAAAAAAAAAGCCACGAACTTCGCATTCGAATGCAGGTTTGCAAATGGCGGAATTCTGAACATTCGGGTCCCAAGCCTTGCTTACCATCTTTCCGCAGCAGTCGGAATACCTCGTTACAACGCGAACCCGGACTGTCGCACTGAATTGAACATATATATAACGAGTTATGTACGAATTTACGATGACTGTAGTATGCACATGAGTCTGTAGGAATTATGCCAACTATAAAGCGTACACATAGCAAATCATAGCAGTCGTGAACATACCAAAAAAGCTCCAACAGAACATACAGTAATCGAGACAGAGGGGGTGCGCGTGTGTAGCGTACATGTACATATTACTTGGATGACTTACTACGACTAACTTTGGGTTTCGTCTCCGTTTCCTCCTCTTTCGGGCTTAGACGGGCTGCGATGGCAACAGCTTCTGCGGTCTGTCTACATTCACTTCCGCCTTCAGAGCGCACTGTTAGTAACGAGGTTAATCACATATAACACGAGGTCAAATCAACAAAATAATACACACAATGGCGCTGCCAAAATAGAACAAGGGTCAGGTTTGATATACGAAATACCCAAGGAGGAAACTCACGTTCAAGGCGTCAAGACGACTGAACGTTTTGCCACAGCCTTGACAGACATTCGATTGAGATCTTGTCGTATGAAGCGCTTGATGGCGTCTATAGTTGGAACAAGGCAGTGCACGAAAGTTAAAAGAAGGAAGGCAAAAGTAGCTGGAAGTAGCACTTACTTGCAATCATGCTGCCTTGCGAATCCCTTGCCACATCCCGGCCATTCGCAAACAAAGGGACGCTCTTCAGTATGTGAACGAAGATGGCCTGAAAGAAACATATAAGTTGTGTCAGCAGGACGCCCTAAAAACACATTTCACAGGCGATTATTGAAGCAATTACCTCGGAGATTGAACCTGCGAGTGAATGTACTCCCGCAGCCCGGCACCGGACATATGAAGTTTGCCTCGTTGCGCCGACGACTCGCGCTCGCAGCCTGTGTCGCACTTGTCGTTACCTGTTGTTTCTCAACCTGAAGAATGGGTGGCAAACGAGGGATGGGCGACGAGGAATACGATCCAACGCCTCGTTGCGAAGACAGGAGAGCTAGAGACGTGGACGGGGGAAGTGCTTGAGACTGTGCATAAAGCAAAGCGGCGTTCGGTGCGCGTTGCGCTTCAGAGGAAGGACTGCGTCGGGCTGTTGATCGGCCGCCAGCTGAAAGCATAGGGGATGGGGCGTGTGGAGTGTGCTGATCGGTAGAGGGGGGAGACCAGGACTCAGGAGGTACATGATATTGTTGAGGTGGTGGATGAAGATGTGACAAGTGGCTACCGCTTGGCGAGTGCATTGGCATGGGTGCGGGCGGGGGATGTGTATAAAATTCGTGGCCGTTATTGTACCTGTAGTCGCGAGAGGCACTAACGTTGCTTTGAGTGCTTGACATGTATGCAGGAGAGGAGTCGTTTGGAGGGAAAGCCCAGCCGCGCGAATGCAACGTGTAGGATTGGAAGGAGGATGGTGGAGGATAGGAAGAAAGAACCGAAGATCCAGGAATTCTCGAGGCGTCGACTTCCATTGTGACCGGAGAAGCGCTGGTTATATGTCAGGTAGATTGACGTCTGACTTGGCGCTGCGTGTTGGAATTTTCGAGGAAGGGCGGAACAGATGAAGAGTATGGAAATTGCGCAGATGGCCTTGTGTTGGCAGGGGTGGTCGAGGAGAGAAATAAACCTAACCGAACGCGACTTATATATTCCCCGCTCGGCAAGCCCGATAC
Organism: Somion occarium; assembly: GCA_964035595.1. Lineage (NCBI taxonomy): Eukaryota > Fungi > Basidiomycota > Agaricomycetes > Polyporales > Cerrenaceae > Somion > Somion occarium. Next base: position 1,861,099 of record OZ037947.1, read on the forward strand.
TCTCTGAAACCACCCTAGCTTCTCCAGATCTCAGATCCAGTTGGCACGCTGCATCGCCACGGTTTCACTGCCAGATTCCCTTTCGGCTGCGGTCCCCGGGGCCTCTCCGGATCACCCGCCTGCCTCTTTCGGAAGCCGCGTTCTGCCGATTCTCCCGATCGCTTCCTCCATCATTCTCCCAATACCGTTTCTGGCTTTCTTTCCCTGCAGAAATTACTTCGTACGCTCACTTATCTTGGCGGCACTTCCGATTCGGGTCTCACAAGTTGAGCGATATCAAGTTTCTACTGATGGTGCCATCAATCGAGAAGCCCATTCTCGCGGGAACACTCAACACCTTAGCTTTCTCCGTTGCTTGCTTGGTCATAACCCTCACCGGCGTAAGCTCAATTGCGGGAGAATACAGTATGATTTCAAAGATTATACATTACATTACAACGGTCAAGATCCTTGGAATGCTCTAGATGTACATACTTATCTACTTCGTCGGCGTAAGACGATCCCCACTCGGTATCAAGTGCGAATCCAGTAATCGGCGTCTTCGCATCAGCTCCGACTCAGTGATGGTCTGCCCCGCTTTCACAGGTGTCCCATTCCTTGGAGGAGATGAAGCCGAAGGAGTGCCTGGCAGTGTCAAACCGCCAGCAGTCCCCACCCCATGGGCAGATCCACCTATGCCAGAGATGATACCTGCGGGAGTGTTCTGAAGAGCGGTGCCATTCACGACATCGCTTGGTTTCTGTTTCGCATCACCATGTGGAGATGATCTGCGACTATGGGCTGGGGACGATATCTTGCCATTTGCCTTCGAGATGGACGAGGGAGGAGACCTCCTCCTTGGTGCAAACGTGATGGCGTCGTCGGTTTCTGCTTCCGTTTCGGTCACAAATGGCGTCGAGTCCTCGTCACTGACTGCAGGAACAGACTGCTTACGGGATCCCCTCGTAACAGAACTTCTTCGCTTCGACCCTTGACGACCCACATTCCCCACGAATGCTTCGTCTATCCAGTCGGCCAACTCGTAGATAACCGTACGCGCCTCTTGCATTAACATCGGCATCTGAAGGTACCCATGACTCCAGTCGGAGAATATCTGCATTCGTACCCAGTTCTCATCATTCTGGGCTGCGAGCTCATCTCGTTCTCTTTTCATTGAGCGGTTGTCTTCGGACGCGTGGCTTGTGCTCATTCTCAGCTGTTCTCCATGTTTTCCACCGTGAGCCGCCCCCAATTTCGTATCGAGATCACGCAGTCGTTCCCTTTTGGCTTCCCTAACGCGACCAGCAAAAATGACGGTGTCATCAACGAAAGGATCCTTCTCACCACACGACATCAGCAACGGTGGAAATTGTGCCAGCAGATGGCTGGGAGAGAGGATAGGTGATAGATGGTAGTCGGATGCAAAATCAGGGTTGCGATGTGGCCCAATATATAAAATCGCCATGGCTCTCATCTGTCCAAATCACATCAGCATGAGGTTATGGTACGTTGCAAGAGCTGGAATTAGAGTCGCAGGCGCTAACTCACCATGCTTGGAGAGATGATGCGGTCTTGGAAATATCCCGTGCGACTTGTCATAGTCAGCCTCGTCCCAAGTGGTACCTCCACCGCTGGACTTTCTGTTTCTTCAACCATGGGAGGTTCGCTGGTGGTCTCACTAACCACAGGATGGAAGCGTACCCTAGCTTGGAGGGGCCTATCTTCCTCCCGAACTTCTGCCTCGGATTCCGCATCTGCCATACTTCCTGCCTCGTCATTAACCGTATCTTGGCTTACCGTATCTGCCCCACCCATCTTGACAGCGGGAACGGATGGACGATGGCGAAACGGAGGGCGCTCGGTTGTAGGTGAGGTCAATGTCCTGAGCGTATCCCGCCAACTACGGCGTCGGCGGATCATTTTACGGTCACCAACCATAGAAAGCGGGCTGATGTGTCCGAAGTGGTCTTTCTGTTCTGCGATGCCGGGAATATGACCAGAAGATTGCTCAGACTGGAGGACGCGAAGATTTGTCGGCGACATCCAAGAAGTAAAATTGAAATCAAGTGCGGCGTAGTTCAAAACCAGCGCCACTGGTTTGGGTAAAGATATTTGCGTCTCCAAGATCTTCAGCATGACATTGACAACAATATGAGCCCCTCTGGATTGAAGATTTAATCAAGAAAGTTATGAACGCATCGGTAAACACTTACGCTGAGTCGCCTGACAGTACGACCTTGAATTTGGTTCCAGACATGCCGATCAACTTTCCGGCCGACTCCAGGAGTACGCGATACGCATCAAAGCATTCGTCGATAGCATAAGGATAAGGGTCTGCGCCAACCATCAGTATCTCGAGTACGCCGTACTAATGATGTCTCACTTACACTCTGGCGCCTTGCCATACTCAATAGACAAAACAGGTTTCCCTGTTTGTGCGGTCCACATACGCAATCTCTCTTCGTGATGCTCGGGTGTCATGGAGATGAAGCCTCCACCAGGAAAGTCGAGGATCAAGTCCGTGGCCCGCACCAGATGATGTTCTGGAGGGGCAAAAAATAGCCAGACAGTAATTGGTCTATTGTATGCGCTATCTTTGGGCCTAGGTAAGAAGAACTTCCGACGTATAGTGACCCGTGGAAATATCGTGACTAGGCGAAGCTGCGTGACAAGCGTTAGTATTTCGGCCTTGGGGATAGAACAGAAAAAGGTATACATAAGGGTTAGTTGCCTTTTCCCAAGTTGTCCGAAGCATTTCGACAGTGGGGACAGCGCGAAATCTCCGAACCTACGAGATTATGGCAAATAGTGAGTCCATTATCTCCACAAGCCGCACGTGAATGAAATCACCTTCTCGTCCGCTTCATTAGCATAGACTATGTAATACACCGAGAACAAGACAGAGCAAATGTCTCGGAGCCATTTGGGTCGTATTGACATTGCTGTGGCAAAGCCAGCATCCAGGCCAGTGCTGATCCATGTGGCTCTGTAGTATGAAGGGGAGTACTGTAACGTGGACTCAATACCGTGTATCAAGGTTAATATGCCGCAATACTCACGAGATGAGCGAGCGGTTCGGGTGCTGTGAGCGTTCATGTTTCATATTAGAATGCATCCCTGAATGTATTATTGTGAGAAATAGACATACCGCCAAGACCCAATATCTTGTCAAGATTCCGAACGGCATATACGCCAGTTAGAGTGCTGACAATGAGCTGCCAAGGCGTGAATTGCCCTGTGTAGCAAAGATTCAGCATCGAAAAACCAGAGACATCATGTAACATACGTAAAAGTCTATTTGCTCGTCTCAACCATAGTACGCGGGGACCATGCGGGTTGTCATGCAGTATACGCCACAACCAGAATATGATCACGAAGAAGACCTGAGAGCACGCGGTCAACGTTCGCCAGCGTTGCAAGTGGTAGCGTTACGCGACATACCTGGAATCTCTTCCACGATGGTTTGGGCCTACCGAAAAGATGGTCTATCATGATCTAGTGGTGGTCGGTGTGGAAGAAGAGCGACAGTTGCAATCGAAATATAGCGAACACCATTTGTGCTGCAAGGTCGCAGAGGCTTGCATGTGATTGTGCGTGGCCAAGTCCCACATGCACAAATCCAGTCCTCGATCGATTATGTAAGGTACCTACCTCGGACCCCGTATTTGGAACTTTTCTTGCTTGGTGGCGTCCAACTTCAGCTCAAAACCTTTTGCCTCAACTGCAGCTATCTCTCGAACGTTATTCACGATAGCCAATCAAAGTCTATCTGCTGTAGAGTCAATCGAACAAAATCGTTGAATTCATCGCTGTTTAAGCTCGCTCGGGCCGAGGATGTCATGAGTTGGAGAAGACGCATTGGTTTCGCCGGGTCTCTTCCGTTCCCCTGTCAAAAGCGTCCGCTACTACAGACAATAGCATTTTTCAACTCGAAGCACCGGATTGCCAATGACGGGCTCAACACTCATTCCGAAACATTTACTGGTTTCAGCAATCTCCTAGAAAGATTGGTTCGACGTGCTATATCGTTGTGATCATATCTCATACATATGGCCTCAATAAAACTCAACTTCTGAATCGGCATACCGGTTTGATCGGTAGTATTCAAAGGGCCCAAAGAGTCATCTTGTCTCGAGGTGCTGTACCAGACCGGATGACCGATTTTGTCAACCCCTCACCTTTACCGACCATCGGAATTCACTCGCTTCACTATAGAGGAAGAAATCAGGAGCCGAAAAGACCTGAAAAGACAGCTATTACGATCGCACAAATTTTAGACTTCTGACTGGTGCGCTTATATTATGACATATGTTATACCTAGTTTGGAATCTGTAGTGTTCATAAATGTGCGATATGCGGGCGCCAAGCGAGTGTTCGGCTATAACTTTGCTATTCCAGGACCATGTAAGTTGTAACACGCTTTGATATCTTTTCCTCGGAGAGCCCTTTGCTGGCTTTCGGCCGTACCAAAAATTCTGTGCACCGTCACATTGCATCCCGAGTCTTTGTATAATCACCCATTTAAGCAGCAACGAGACACCGGAGCGATAAGGACTCGCTTAATCTGCTTATCTCCAGATTGATCCTTTCGACTTGTCGACTCATTGCATCCTTTGCACACGACCGCCTACAAGTGCCGGTATATCTGATTTCTATTGAGAAGATGGCTCAGATCCCTCTTGAACAGTTCCCTGAGACCTTTGGGACAACGATAGGTGACTTGCTTAACGTTTAATCTTCTCAAAAGGAGCTCATCTTGATATCAATAGAGTTGTCTAGTGTTGCTTTGGGAGGCTCGATAGTCGCCGTCTCCGACGAGTTCTTCGCCGAGGCATTTCACCTACTTCTTGTTGAGGTTAGTCACGTCCAGGTCTTATAGGCGTTATGTCTTGACATCCACTGGTAGCCTGCACCAAGTCTCAAAGGACAGTTTGGTCCCAAGGGTGCTCTCTATAGCGGTTGGGAGACCCGTCGACACAACCCGACTTATGACTGGTAACATACGTTTTTCTAGTGCGAGTTAGAGAATTCTAATCATGTATGACAAGGTGCATCATTAAGCTCGGGACTTCCGGAACTGTTCATGGGTTTGATATTGATACATCGCATTTCAATGGTGAGTTCCATGATCACTTATGTCGGTTAGGGGTGGGATTATGCTCATCTCAACTTAGGCAACGAAGCACCTCAAGTCTCCGTCCAGGCCGTTCAGGCCGTTGATAGGGTCCCTAATGAAGCAGATTCAGAGGTAACTCAACTATGAGCCGCAGGATCATCTGCTGACTGATCCATCTAGTGGTTTGAAATTCTGTCCAAAGTAAATCTGGGACCTAATTCGCGGCATCTATTCGCGATCCCACCAACCACCGGCGTGAACTATGTGAAGTTGAATATGTTCCCAGACGGCGGTATCGTAAGTTTCCGTTCATTCCCAACTTAACCCCCAGGAGTAACGATGTTCTATATCATTATTCCAGGCGCGATTCAGAGTCTATGGCCTTGTAACGCCCGTTTTTCCACAAGAACCTGATATAGTTTTCGATTTGGCCCACGTCTTCTCCGGAGGCCGAGTAGTATTGACGTCTGACCAGCATTTCGGCGTTGGTTCAAATCTTATCCTCCCTGGTCGTGGTAAGATTGAGCGCGTTTACTTCTATACCCATCAGGAAATGTCTGAGATCCCTCCCTGCGTTTCACAGGGAAAGATATGGGTGACGGCTGGGAGACTAAACGCAGCCGCCAGCCGGGTCACAAGGACTGGGCAATTCTGAAGCTGTAAGCACATCATAAGTATTCAAGACCACACGCTGATCCCGATCACCTAGTGGAGATGCTGGGTTCCTATCGCACGCTGAGATCGATACCGCCCATTTTATGGGCAATTTCCCCAATTCATGCGACCTACATGCAACAAATGCCGAGAGCCTCGTACCTGCAGATGTTCCCGAAGAGGGCTGGACTCTGATTCTCCCTAGGACAAAGCTGGGTCCTCATCGTCAACATCAATTCCAATTGGAGAACGTGGATAAGCCATATACACACGTCCGCGTCACGATATACCCTGATGGAGGCATCAAGCGGGTGAGGGTGTTTGGTCGTCGACAGCCAACAGATACCTCCGATAAATCAGAGACTATTTCGTCACAGGAACCCCACATCGTCTCAACCGACACGCTAATCTCTGAGCCTCAAAAGAGTACCAAAACAGCAGCGTCCGATGATGGCCCCATCCTTCCCGCGTTGGCGCTGACGGCTGAAGGTTTCGCACCCTTCGGTCAGGTCATACAGGGCTATGCTGATGTTAATGCGGTTCCGAAACCACGTAAAACTCGCATTACGGGAGCTAACCAAGGAACGGCTGTCAAATTCCATAAACTCGCACTACTGGAATCGTCCTACCCTCCCGCTGCTAATGCTACTTCTGGCATTTCCGTTTACCGCTGCCAATCTATTACACTGGATTCACGGGGTAAATGGGCGGTCAAGGTGCTAGAGAGACATCCTTTCACCAACCAGGCATTCATCCCTATGGGTGACGGGGCAAAAACGAATGATTCCCTTGTCGATGCTGGCGGGAGGTACCTCGTCGTCGTTGCCAAGAACGGCGAAGATGACAAGCCGGATTTGAAGACTCTGAGAGCATTTGTGGCTTCCGCTAGTCAAGGCATTGTGTACAACACTGGCATCTGGCGTACGTCTTTTAGTTTCCAACGGTTGGTTTTCACTGATTATATCTCATCTGCCATAGATCATCCGATGGCAGTCTTGGATGGGGTAAATAATGTCGCCTTCAACAAGTGACTGCTGACTAACTTCTTTTGTCCTAGCCGATGGACCTTGCTTGTGTTGAAACTCAGATCGGTGACGATAACTCTCTCGACTGCGAAATTGTTAATCTGGAGGGAGAAAAGAACCTACCTCTGGTCCGCTTTCTGGACTGAGAATTGGTGGCGCTAGACGAACTTCAAAGTCAATGGACGGGTGATTGGCAGTTAGCTCTCGCATGGACATGGCGTGCTGCAGTCAACGCCCTGCATTAGATGTATCTTCGGGATAGAAAATCAAATCGAGCATGGTTCAAATAGTTATCCATAAATCTGTGGCGAACGTGTATCGGCAACCAACGCTACGTCTAGTATACATGTTGATATGATTACAAGAGGAAGGCCGATGAACTACGCCCATCTGCAGCTAATTACTTGGTGTTCGAGATCGACATACGGATCTATGTCCCTTCACCCAGTCACTAAGGAGACATATAGTAAGCATCTCGATGCAAAAGGAGGTAATGGATTGACGCACATTTTCTGACATCTTCTAGAGCAGTATAGGACGGACCAACACCCTTTGCAGACCTTCAATTCATGGCTTGGCTTCATTGCATGACACACGCATTCGGCACTATGACAAGCCTTGTGTCCCAATGACCAAGAAGTCATAAAAGGTGGGTCATCTGTCAACAATTGTACATGAAGACGACGTCTTAGATTCTCCCATGCTTCAATGGCGTTGAGTGCCAGGGTTCTCTGGCTGAGTATCAATTTGGCAAGGCCATCCGTAACCATTACAGAATGTCGACGGACTAGAACGCGCATACGTTGCGACTGGTCAGGTGAAAGATCATGGCCAAACCACCCTAGCCTGTCTATGGCTCCTACGACGGGGTCTGTCAAAACAACAGCGTCAGCAAGGGCCCGTTATTGCAAAAGTTGATACTTGCCACTGAAGGATTCATCCCCTATGGAGACAGCATATACGAGGTCATGAGCCATTATATGTATGATGTCTACATTTTGCAATATCTGTGGTGTGATCCTAGGATTACCCTCGAGAACTGTAAGTAATGGCCTAATGATTCCAGTGAGATTAGAGAAGTTTCATGTCGTTTCAAGCGATATCAACTTACGAAAATATACTGTACGCAGTTCCAATGATCAGTTTCCGGACGTGCGCAGGAGGGTCGTCACCACAAATCATTCTCTGTCCCACAACAATGTGCGCATGTAATATTCGACCAACGCGGTTCTCCGCAATGTACCTGAGCTGTTGATGGTCCAAACAATAGCGAATGAAGACGAGATCGAGCACGAATAAGTAACTGAAGAGACCGGCGGCCATTATTTCACGATTCAGTAGTTCATCCAGGTAGCCGTCCACAATCGCCTCTAAGTCGTAGCCATGCGCGATCGCTGCCTCTACGAACGCCGAGAAACTGGGTGAGGATGAGAAAAGGAATCGTTGGAGCACCTGTATGATGGTTTGACGCATCGGAGGCGAGCTACATGACTGCCACAGATACAGCATTACCATGCCGAGGGGATCCTTCAACCCTGGCCACTTCCTGTAAGACATCGTAAGTACAAACACGTGAACAGCGATACGACAACGTACTTGGTTGCATCGTAAAGATCAGTTCCGTATCCTATGATAGCGGTCACAAACGACCAGAGAGGTCCGTAGGTCGAGTCATCCCTATCCTCTTCGAGTAATCCAAGAGGGATAAAGTGCTCTAGTACGAGTTTCCAGAGCTTCTGCAACCTAACCAGACAGTCACTCGCAGACTCCATATAATCATTTTCATCTTCCTTGAGGGAGAAAGACATGTATCCGACCATCTGAAGGAGACTTCGATATGCATCGGTTGTGTAGTGGAAACCCTGGCAATATCCTCGTAAAGGTACATTGTCGTCTTATCCAGATATCGTACGTACCTCGCAATCTGAAAGTTCTTCGTCCATTGAAAAGCGCTGCTGGTGAGATACATATGAATCTTTGTCCGCCACAATATCGACAAGGACACTCGGAAGGCCACTTTTGCATAATAGTTCCATTAGGCGAACGGGAGGCTCGATCTCAGTTAGTTGAGCCAGTTCTGCCAGCAACTGGATATTATCTGGGTTGCGATTTTGGTGCATTTCCCGGACAACATCACAAACTTCTGCTGTTCGCTTCAGCAGCAAGTCAGTGAAAACCCGCTTTCCCGGTGGGATTTCGTGAAGATGCTGATGTTCCTCTTCATCGATATAGTGACTACTATCTGACCATGACTCGTCAGAAGAGTCGGGACCGTAGTCTGTGGTATTGTTGAACCTCTCGTTGGTATTCAAAGACATAGTCTGCGGGAATGAGCCTGAACCGGGTACAGCTCTGTGAACAGCAATGATCAGCAAGGTGACGATGAACTTTGAAGACTAAAAGCTACGTATATATATATATGGGTGGCGCAATAGACGTACGTAAAGGATGAAAGGACTTTCAAGAATGTGTGGCAATGTATGTATACCGCGAACTCAGATCCGGAGTCTCTGAACTTGAAATGAATGCGAATCTAGGCTAAAATGCAACGTGTCTGTGCACATGATACCGAGGATTCAGGAATCAATAGAGGCCGATAACGAACCCATCCATTATAAAGGAAAGTGGCGAATGCAAGGCGTTCTTTTAACCTTTTTATTAGAAGTCTTTCATGAAGCTTTGAAAAGCGCTAAATGGCAACGGGAGGTGGCATGGGAGGCTCGCAGATTAGATAACGTTTTCCTCGATCGCGACAGATCGCGACAGATCATGTCCATTTTCGTGTTTCCATCCTCACTTTCAGTTTCAGGGCTTCCCCTGGAGCCATAACTTAGTTTGCAGTAACCTGACCTATATCAGTACCCTCATCATGGCACCTTTAACATCAATTCGAACATCTGAAGGCAAACTCGAGATCGTTAACCAACTCTTGCTTCCGCACACCACGGAATTCATAACTATCGAAACGATCGAGCATGCTCACCATGTCATCGAGGCGATGAAGGCTGGTAATCGCCAGAATATCTTCAATGCTCCCCTTGTGCTGATCTTGCTTATATTTCCAGATTCGAGGAGCTCCTGCGATCGCTTCTCTAGCAGCTCTCGCTGTTGCTTCCCACCTCGAAAAAGCTCTGAAGCAGTCACCTAGCCCAGCCTATCTATCGAGCCCGATAGCACTCAAAGGACATATCCAGCCCATTCTTGACTTCCTCTATACCGCTCGTCCTACCGCTGTGAACCTCGGAGTGGCTACTCGCCGACTTTCGAATAGACTTCAAACGTCAGTGAAAGAAGGCAAAGACGTCCGAGCGGTAGCAGAGGACGTAATCGCTGAAGCGAAAGCCATCGATGCCGAGGATGTGTCTCGAAACAAGCGGATGGCTAAGTGGGGAGGCGATTGGTTACTTGAGGAGACGGAGAAGTGTGGCCGAGCTCCAGAAAACCTCAACGTCATGACTGTGTGCAATACTGGATCATTAGCTACATCTGTACGCGTTTCAGATTTTTCCTCCTACATGTATCTCTGATCAACAACCACAGGGTTATGGCACGGCACTTGGACTTATCACTTACCTTCATGAGACTGGAAAGCTGCAAAAGGCATACTTCACGCAGTCTACACCGTACCATCAGGGATCAAGGTTTGACATCTTCTTCTTTCAGTTTACAGTTGATACTGATATATACATAAACAGACTCACAGCACTTGAGCTGCAGACGCTGGGAATACCATCTGTCATGCTCTGCGACAGTATGGTGGGCTCGCTCTTCCAACACCATGAAATTGCTGCCGTCGGTAAGAGAGCTCTGAGGATAACCTGACCGGATAGGGAAATCTGATACATCATTAAGTTGTCGGCGCCGACAGAATAGCGAGCAACGGCGACACCGCCAACAAGGTATGTTTGCATGCTTGATCTCAGGCGGGCCTGTGAATCAATAACGGATTATGTAGGTCGGCACGTACAACGCGGCGGTGCTTGCAGCTCGTCATAAGATCCCTTTCATTGTTGTCGCGCCCGTTAGCACAGTCGACCTTGACATTCCGGATGGCACCCAGTAAGCATAACGCAACCGCCAGATATTAAGCAACGAACTGACCATAATCGCAGCATTCCAATTGAACACAGGCCGCCGTTGGAAGCGCGTCTCGTTCGCGGAGCGCTGTACCCGTTTATCACTAACGCGGAAGGTTTGAAGGAGCAAGCAACTGTCATGGTTACGCCCGAGGGTTTGGAGGGTGTGTACAACCCAAGTTTCGACGTGACACCGGCCGAGTTGATCACTGCAATCGTGACGGAGAAAGGTGTTGCTGTGAAGAGGGATGGAAGTGCTTCATTCGACTTGAGCACCATCGTATAGACTGTCTGTAATGGAGTTACATTCATGACATTTCGTTATCCAGATGCTTGAGACCTTGGCAGCAATATCCCATGGCTTCCCCACATTCTGCAAAATGGTTTGCAGCGAATCATGAATTATCCAGTTCCACCTCAGGGTGGTTCATCGCTTCGAATTCTTGGTCATGATGGCAGCCTGAAATTGATTGCATCCACAAAAGGAATCCCACGTGGTCGGCGTTGGCTTTCAGACCAAGGTTGGGAATTCGAATAGGACAGTACTTGAACGACGACCAACGATTGTCCTCAAACAGTCCTTACACTGCCGTTTTTGTCTCCATATCGTAGCAAGCCAAGACGATTGGCCCAGCACGATGGGATCAGTGGCAAGTGATCAGACGGATGGGTAGTAAGATGTAACCGCCAAGCGAACTGCCCCCCGCTAGTCACAGGCGGACGGCATATTAGACCCGTAGCGAATAGAATTCATTTGTTCGCTCTTTCCTCTCCCCCTCCACCTTCTCCCATAATCAATTCCCTCCTCGGGGGCTCTCACTCTCTTTTGATACACACGACAACAAGCACTCATCATGAAATTTGTCGCTCCTTTTGCGTTCCTCTTCGTCGCGGTCGGCTTGGTCGAAGCTAGCCAGAACCACCATGTCGGTATTTCTCGACTCTCTGGAAGTCACCACAACCATTTCAAGGGTCGTCACGACGTTGTCGGTGCTGTTACTCGCAGGGATGATGCTTCCGGCAGCAAGCGTCGCTGCAAAGCCAAGGTATATTAGAACGTTGTATTTATTGTAAAGACCATGTACTCATTTTACGCTAGCCTTCGCCTTCCAGCAGCCCGGCGCCTCTACCTACGGAGACCCCTGCTGAGCCGGCTCCTACCCAGGCACCTGCCAAGGCCAACAATGCCAAGTCCGAGACGAAGAACGAAGCCCCCAAGGATACCCCCAAGGAGAACGACTTCTCCCCAGTTGCTGCAGCATCGGGATTGATTCGAGTCGTTTCCAACATCTGCGGCCAGAGTGGTGCTACAGGTACGTAATGATCCCCTACCTCCACGGATCCGTATCGATAACTTCCACTTTGACTATAGACAAGATTACCGCCACTTCCGGCCCTAATGGACAAATCGATTGGCTCAATTGCGGTCTCAATGGAGGCGGTTGGAATCCCCCTCAGGTTTCCGTTCAGGACCTTGTTGTCAAGGACCTCGCGCAGTCTCTCAAGGAACCAAACAGTCCCTTCAAGCCTTGCGAGCCTTTCCTTGGTCTGTTCGAGCAACACGCGCGCTCCAATGGAAGTTAGTAAAATAAATACATAATCTATTCTACTTGTTTACATTGTTGACCTACTCCTTTGTCCACAGTCGAACCTATCATGATCGCCTCCATTGCCATGCAAGAGAGTGGCTGCAAACCTAATGTCGTTGGTGGTGCTGGTGAACAAGGTCTCATGCAAATCACCAAGGACAAGTGTGGAGAGGCACCCGGTGGCAACTGTCAGGACCCCGTTCGTATATGCAGCAGTTGTCTGTGAAGATACAACTGACGGCGTCTTGTAGGACTACAACATTCGCAAGGGTACCGAATTCTTCGCCAGCACCCTCAAGGCTAACGGCGGCAATGTTCTTTTGGCCGTCGGAAAGTACAACGGTTGGCACCTGGACTTGACATTCGTAAGTAATTCAATGTCAATGAGAGAATGTACACTCATGACTATGATAGGGCAAAGCAGTTGCTGCTGGTGATGGATCTTGCTGCCGTTGCCAAAACAACGTCGACTAGTAAGTTTTCCCTTCATCTTTTGCATCTTTCGATGCTTAACGTCATGTCCAGCTTGATGCAATACTTCAACGGTTGGTTGCAAGGTGTCAACCCCTACAATTTGAAGCTCGGCAAGTACTTCAACCTCGACAAGTGCCCTTAAGCACCTCGCATTGTTTGTCGTTTACCCATTGACGACGACATCATATACCCCTCATCCTTTCCATCATGCGTATACGACCTCTTCACGACGAGTCTCGCTGCAAATGGACCTCATAAGGATTCCTGTGCAATGTGCTGTTGCTGGCACGGCGGCACAATTGCTGTTCATAATGCCATCCACTCGACGTACATATGGTATTAGAGCTAACTATTCCTATCTGCCTTGGTGCAGTAGTAGGTGCTGGTAATTAGCAAAGCGAAGTCATCACATAGTCAATTTGAATACAGTTTTTGTCAATATGTTTGTTTCCGTGCGACGTATACGAGGCCGTAGAATAACTACAATTGCCTATAAAGAAAGACGCGCGTACTATATTGGGCGTGAGCATGTCACTGAAGAGTCGATTATTCTCAGACCGAACCACTCGTGTGCCTATCTTTTGTTCCTGTCTCAAAATATTCCGCCTGTGCGTCTCTCAGATACTCATTGGTTACGACAGGTGCTGCCGGAAAGCTTCGCGGTTGTTCCCCCATTACTTTGCATACATACCCCGGCCAATCTAGACTTCGTTCACCAAAGGTTCCTGGCATCAAGGATCAAGAACCAACTATAAATCATGAGCGAGACCAGTTCCTCCAATCCTCCTTCTCCCGGAGCATCTACACCCCTTTCATCGTTACCATCATCCCCAACTCTTTCCAATGCCATATTGGAAGCAGAGGTCTCAGAGCAGGCTAAAGAAAAGGCGGCGAAGTTGAAAGCCCAAGCTAATAAAGCATTCAGCAGTGCGTTCTCATTTCTTTGTATCACACCGGGAAGTTTCTTCATGTTGTGATTTATTCTTGTAGATCACCATTTCACCGAAGCAGCCGATCTCTACACACAAGCGATCGAGCTTAATCCGAAGGATGCTACACTTTGGTGTAATAGGGCGTATACGAGAATCAAGTTGGAGGAGCACGGTTATGCTCTAAACGATGCATGTAAGTACCTTAAGCCCTCCGATTTGTCGAGTCAACTAATCGTGTGCTATAAGCAACGGCAATTCAACTGGATCCAAAGTACTCAAAGGCTTACTATCGGTATGCACATTCCTTTTGAGCTATTATGAAACGATTCTTAATTTTATTTGCAGACGAGCGACATGCTATCTACAGACTCTGCAATATAAGAAAGCCATTGGGGACTTCAAGAAAGTCCTTGCGCTCGAGCCACAAAATGCCGTTGTGAAACAACAGCTCGATGGCACACAGAAGCTGATGCGACGTGTTGAGTTCGAAAAGGTCTTTCACTTCTGGTTTCAATTATTGTGTGATTCTGACATCATATCCAGGCTATTGAAGTGGAGGAAGAGAAGAACCCTGTGGAACGGTGCATAGAAATCATCAAAGAAGGTTTGAAAATCTACTTTATTCAGCTTCAAGAATATGTGCGTCTCACAGTATAGTTTCGCAGGCGGATGTGAAGTAGATAAGACATACGCCGGTCCAAAACTTCCTGTCGGCACGAACGGGAAGTTCACCATCAACTTAGACTTTATACACGCCATGATAGAATGGTTCAAGAATGGAAAGACATTGCCTCGTAGGTAAGTAGACTGGTTCCTCCTCTCACCGTGTCAAACAATTGAGGGAACAAGATATGTATGGGAGATTGCCATCGGTGCTCAAGAGCACTTTGTCCAGGAAGAATCTCTGGTCACGCTTGATCTGAAGGAGGGCATGACTTGTGATGTAATTGGCGACGTGCATGGTGAGTTGATCTTATACCATTATGTTGTCTTGCTTACCACTGTATCAATACGTAGGGCAATATTGGGACATGCTTCATTTATTCTCCCTCACGGGTGAACCTACTGACAAACATTGTCTACTCATGAATGGTGATCTTGTCGATCGTGGCTCATGGTCGATTGAGGTCATCCTCACTGCATTAGCGTTCAAATGTGGGTATATGCACCGTACATGCTTGGCTTTCCAATAATTGTCTTTCCCGCAGGGCTGTATCCCAAAACCATGTACATCAACCGAGGAAACCATGAGACAAAGGACATGAACCGCGCATACGGTTTCGAGGGAGAGGCCAAACACAAGCATGGCGATCAGACTTACAAGGTGATATCCTCTCTGCCTGTATATATACAATTATCTGACACAGGTTTTAGCTCTTCGCACATCTCTTCACTACGAGTATGCTACATTTTTCATCTGTGCCGTTTCTGTTGTATTAACCCCCTTAATCAGTGCCTCTTGCAACGCTTGTCAGCGCTACCAGACCACCACCAGAACCTAAAGGCAAGGCTATCCTGTCGTCTGATGGTCGAAAACGATACTTCGTGGTTCACGGTGGCCTGTTCAGCAAAGACGGTGTCACTCTAGAAGATATTCGCAAGATCGAGCGTATTAGTCGACAACCTGGGCAAGAAGGTTTGATGTGTAAGTGCCACTTTCCCAATATGTTGTTTCTGCTTGCGGTCTGGCCATGGTGAACGTTGTGCTGACCACTTTACTAGGCGAGCTACTTTGGACAGATCCTCAAGATTTGCCAGGGCGTGGCCCGAGTAAGAGGGTAAGAGAATCATCAACTTAAGATTCTTTATCCTGCGACTAATTTATCTATGACCGTAGGGCGTCGGCATTGCGTTCGGTCCTGATGTCACTCGGAGATGGTGTGAATCCAACGAGATTACTGGTGTCATCCGTTCGCACGAAGTTCGTCAAGGTAAGTTACAAGAATCCTGTTCTATAAACATATGCTCACTACGCCACCGAATCTCTAGACGGTTATGCGATAGAACACGACGGTCTATGCACAACTGTCAGTTCTTTTCCATCTGTTGCATTATTCCTCAACTTAACCTCTTGTTCATAGGTATTCTCTGCGCCAAACTACGTCGACCAAACTGGAAACAAAGGCGCATTTGTGAGTGCTTCTGGTCCGCTACATGGCATGGTAATAAAATGTTGAGACTTCTTCTACAGATTCGGGTCGATGCCGAGGGCTCTCTGCAATACACCCAATTCGACGCAACGCCTCATCCTCCAATGAAACCAATGGCCTATGTTACAGGCGGATTAGCAAGCTTGTTGGCTTGAAACTACTGCTGACGATTTGTATCCCATCTACTGAGCACACACACGATTGTATCCGTAAGACATGCTGTACAGTACGAACATCGCTGTATATATCCACACTTATTCATTGCGTTGACAGTCACACTACTGGCTGGCATATCTCTTGACGATTTCCCTGACCGTAGGAGCTATTCCTGAACAGATATTTACCGTATCCTTCTGCGAACTCGGGATTAGCAGCGATTTGGGACCTGTCGGTAGAGTCTCTTACCCAAATCTCCTCCTGCACGTTGCGTCCTTCTTCGCTCCGGACCCACGCGCTAGGTTCGACCAACTGTGTTGAAGAAACGTAGCCGCCGTGGAGCTTCTTCAAGTCGTCCTCGCTTGCACCTTGGGGTCCCAACGCAGCCCAGATCAATTCACGACTGCCTTCCTCCGAACTCCTGGCATTGGCTAGCCAAGTGTCCCACTGACCTCGGTCTTCAATGTATCATCTGAGGTCGGACACACAAAAGCCCGGATTGACTGTGTCAACTATGACGGGAGCCTTGGGACCAATGTGATGGGCAATTGCACGGGTGAATAACACGTTGAGAACTGATAATAGCGGCGTTAGGAAAGCAAGTTAATAATCCATCTTGCTGACAGTTGCTCACGTTTGCTATCACTGTATCTCTTCTCTGGGTCACAGAAGGAACCTTCTTCATTGAGGGTCTTCATTACGGCCCTAGGGATTCTCTTTTGCTGAAATCGGTCCATTCATGAATGCCACTGGATACTATAACCAATCGAGACAAGCTGGAAGACCTTGCTGCCGATTGGACCAAGTTTGGAAGAAGTAACAGCGAGAGCAGGGAAATCGACAAGTGATTAACTTGTATTCTGTGAAGCAATCGGGGCGGGTAAGTGAATGCATTCGCATAGCCCGGAAAGCGGCACGCACACTGTCTCGCAGCCATCAGAGGTCTTCTGGTAACTCGCCAGGGCTACAGCAGCATTGCAAACTAGAATGTCGAGGGGAATTCCTTCCTCCTCGAACCTGTTGGCGAAAGCGATGACTGAGGTGAATTCCGAGAGTTCCAGAACCCAAGATTCTGCCTTGGTATAACCAGTTTCTTGTTCAATGACTATTGGAGTCATATGATTATATCTGCCACTTGTGTCACAAAAACAAAGGGACTCGTACTGGAGACGGTAGCATCAGCTTTCGCTTGGTTTCGGCATGTACAGATAAGTCGAGCAGGTTTCATTCTGGCAAAGTGCTTCGCTGCTTCCAGACCAATACCCGTATTCGAACCGATAACAGCGACGGTCTTGCCGGACAAGTCGGCTGTAACAACTGGTGGAAGTGATGGCATGGTGTAATAACGTCTCTCGCAGTTGGAAGGAGTATGATAGGTATGCCACGCATTGCAGACAGCTTCATACTGACATGCCCTGGCTGGTCGTTTACTTACTGAGTTTCTCTTTTTTATTTGTTTCTGAGCCGGCGATGATGTACGCCTCTCGGCAATATTAGTACAAGTATGCATAAGCATTCATATGCGTCCAATCGTGTGGGAGATGCTTCAATGACCGCCTCCTATTTAGAGAACTCCCTTAATTCAGTTGACGTTTTCCGATATCGGGAGATACAGCTCAGACCGGTCAGTGATTGCATCGTCAGTCCCATTCATAAAACGAAACTGCTGAGTGGAACTATCCCATCAATCATATACAATTCATATGAAGTTTCAGGTGTGACTCAACAACGTCCTAAGAATATCCTGAAGCCCTAATATATTCGGAGACAACATTTTCGACCTTAGGAGCTGCATTAGATACCGCTTTCAACGTTTCCATCTGCGAGCTGATGTTAGAAAATGAAAACCCAGAAGATGCAGATAGTGTACTAACCCATACTTCCTCCTGGACCCTGCGACCAGGTTCACTTCGGACCCATGGGCTCGGCAGAGTCAGCTGGTTATCAGAGATGTAGCCTCCGTGTAGCTCCTTCGGTTCCTTCTCACCTGCGCCTTGAGGTCCAAGGGCAGCCCAAATCAACTGACGGCTTCCTTCTTCCGAAGTCCTAGCATGAGCCATGAAGTCATCCCATTGACCGCGATCCTCGATATTGCGCCTGAGATCGGATAGACAGAAGCCAGGATTTACTGTGTCGACGAGGACATGAGCAGTTGGAGAGAGATGATTCGCAAGCGTTCGAGTGAATAATACGTTGAGAACTGGAAAATGGCGACGTCAACGGGGATAAAACTTGAATGCAAGGATCCGCTTACGTTTGGTATCGCTGTAGCTCTTTCCGGCTTGAGCATCAAAGAAACTCACGTCATTCAAAGTCTCCAGAACTGAACCAGGAATCCTGTCCTTATCAAAAGTGGTCCATGCATGGGTATCACTAGAGACTATGACTAGGCGAGATAAGCCGGATGATGTTTGGGCGGTTCGAGCAAGAGTCGGCAGCAGCAAAAGGGACAACAGGGCAAGTGACAAATGATTTACTTGCAATCTGTCAGACGAGTGCAGTTCGTTTAGTAAACTATCGAAAATCATTTGTACAAATAATTCATGACTGACACTGTTTCCCAACCATCAATAGTCTTCTGAAAATGCGGCAAGGCTATGGCAGCATTGCACACGAGGATGTCGAGGGGCACTGACTCATTTTCGAACCGCTCGGCAAATGCAATGACTGAGCTGAAATCTGAAAGCTCGAGGACCCAACCCTCCGCCTTCGTATACCCAGTCTCCCTTGCGATTTCTACCAGACACATTTTATTGAGCTGACCATCTGCTTAGAGTGGAGTACGTACCTGAGATGGTAGTTTCTGCCTTTTCTTGACTGCGACAGGTACAGATCACCCGTGCGGGGTTCATCCTTGCAAAATGCTTCGCCGCTTCAAAACCGATTCCAGTGTTGGAGCCAACGATAACCACGGTCTTGCCCGACAAGTCGGCTTTCACAACAGGTAGGTTTTGTGGCATGCTGTTACAGGGTGCTTCCAACCAATGCGGCGTGTGTGGGAGCAACGATGAGCGAGTTGAGTTGACTGGGGACTTACATACGTAGGCTCGTTATGGGCTTATATATACTATCGGGAGACGCTGTTTTCCCATATATATCGAGTCCATGTCGCTGACTATACGTCTCGCTGCTACGAGGAATGCAGCCCGTAGGCTGAGCGCCGACCACCGAGTTATCTATAGAAGCAAGTGCCAGATGACCACCAATATCAGCTATCCATGACCGGTTACTCCGTAATACATCTTTAGGATGCGAGACGCAACAATTACTTCAGCTCTCTTCAGGCGCATCGTTGCAAATGGGATCACATTCAACACTTTCACATCTAGTCAAGTAAGAAGATATGACCCGTGTGACTTTCGTCTAGTCTACAGACGCTGTCAGAGGACGGGGATTTGCTGACATCGAAAAGTTATTCGATTGATTTCGTTCCCGGGGAGAATAACGGGATGCATCAGTCTCCATGAAAAACCCCTGTAAATAATAGATGTTGACATGACATGGCCCTGGTCTGGTCCATATGAAAATAAGAAGATTATGTACTGGAGGTTTTTCCACCGATGCAGCTTGTCACCCGACCACTAGAGATCTCTGTTCACTCACCACTCGGAACATAATCTCGCCTCCAATACGTTACAGAACTTCAGTTCTTCAAGTTGATACCATGGCTCCGCATGAAGGCAGGGAACAGTTGTTCGCTAGGCAATGGGAATCCAGCGAACAAGTATCGATCGCCGATTGCACCGATCACTCGTCGCCGGTCCTATTGGTCTTCAAGTTCATCGATCGTAGTCGAGCACTCTTATGACTATCACTGCTTCTCGGTCACTGTACATGGATGGCCGGCTCTCCCCACCGCTGTTGTATCTTTTGCAGAATATAAATCTTGACTCGATCTCATGCTCTGAACGCGCACTCGGGAGACCCCTTCCTTGGCTATGTTTGACAAAGTTGTATCGCAACCCAGCTAAGGTTATGAGAATATTGCTTAGCCTGTATACAGATATCGAAGACGTGTATGTTGCTACTCAATGTCGAGATCTCAAAGTGAAAATACATCTGTAGACGAGCACATCTTGCCTCTTGGTTCGGAATCTGCTTCATGCAGGAGCCGTTGCAATGGTTGTAGGAAATGGGCCTCATTATGGTGAACCATACTCTAGCAACCCTCAATTTGATTTGAAAACCCGGCTATCACTGTACAAGTTACCTTTCCATTCATGAGGTTCCGATTACAGCTCGTACATGTAGAACGTGGAGTGCTGTCGTTCACCAGGACAATTTGGCAGTTCCGAGAATATCGTGCTATGGAGAGCCCAGTTCGATGCTATTGGATCCGAAACATATGCCAATTTCTCGTTCAATGGAGGGGATGGCGTCTACATCTCATCTATCATTAAGCTCATGCAAAACCCATCAAGATCATGAAACAAGATGCAAGCAGGATCCTCCCAGTATCCTCTGCATCATGCCTATCGTAAATTCAATCTATGGTCCACCCAGAGGATGAGCCAATGTAAGACCAGTTAAGAAGTTGGTTGCGTCTAGACGGAAAGTGTCATTAGTGATGATTTGAGGCATCGGTCCGTCTATGAATGTAAGCAATTGTGAGGCGTCGTTGGTATATTTTGGCCAGGTAAGCTCTCCATCAGTTGAGTGAGGGCCGTTGGGGTCTAGATGGTTTATGAAGTTGATGACGTTATCAGTCAGATCTCCAGGTCTAAAGACAACACCGATGTCCGTTCCGTGTACCTAGTAGGTGGTAACCTGAGCATTCAGAGAACCGGCGCAGAAGGAAAGATCAACGAACCGAACCAAACGGAGTGGCCGTTTTCGATCTTTTCATCACTGCAAAGGTTGCATGAGTATATCGCTGTATAGAAGGGAGTGCACACTTACGATACGCCCAGATATCTTGCTTATCGGAACGAACCTGAGAGACTAGTCGACGAGGAGCTTGGAAGATCAGGTCTCCGATCAAGGCAGAGAGACGCTTGAACTGAGGTGTAAAAGCACCTTCAAGACCAGTGTCAAAGGGTGATCCTGCTGCAGGATCAGCTGGATAGAGTTTTGCCAGCGTATTGATGTCGGATTCGGAAGCATTAGGGAAGAAGATCGCGGAAGCATATGTTCGGAATTCTTCGTCCGTCCTGAAGATTCTGATTCACTAATGACATAATATGTATAAACAGCATCGCACGTACGTAACGTTCAATGCGGCAACAGCGAATACTGTTCCTTCATCATCAACGTCCTAGAGAAGGCATCATTTACCCAACCGAGAGTAGGTCAAGAGTTCATGTAATACATACCCCGATCATGAACGGGACGTTCGCGATCTTGCCGTTCATGGTTGCTCGTTGAAAAGTATCTGGCAAGAATAGGCCATCTGCTCGTGGTACCCAAGCCAAAACCACTGACTGCGTCACATCAGGTTGTTCATTAGATGTCCGATTTCGACCAAGTCAAACAAACGTACTTGATACGACATGATACTGGGTGACGAGTTCACAGCAATCATCAGTTCCTCAAAGGGAGCCCATCTGAGACACTCCAACGTATCTGTTGAACCAAAGCAGCCGGTCTGTTCGACGAGAGCATCATAGTACTGCTGCCCATTTGCGATGTCGCCAATTGGCATTGGAGAGCCTGATTCCATGATAGCACCACGGAACAAGCCTTCCGTATTTCCACCATATGCGAGCAGTTGAAGCGCGACCGACTCGCCACCGGCAGACTGACCCGCTCTGCCGAGACCTGTGTATTAACAAGTTTCGTCGAGACTAAGATGAATAGTACGCACATAGTGACTTTCGTTGGGTCACCACCGAAGGCGCGGATGTATGTTTGGATCCAACGGAATGCCTGGCGCTCTGGACAATTAGGGAGTTAAAGATATTTACGTACGTTTAACTACTATTTCGAACTTACGGTCCAAGAGTCCAAGGTTGCCAATACCGGCAGCTTTGACTTCTTTTCCAGGCAGGAATCCAAAGGCTAAGGCAAGTAGAGATCGGTGAGCAGATGCGACATTATCGTGAATGCGTGAGGCTTAACGAACCATTCAATCTTTGATTCAACAGCATCCATTTCACGATCAGCGAAGAGCGTCATAATTTAAAGTTTCACTGACACTTACCGGTAATTTAAACTAACAAAGATGATTGGTTCTCCGAGTTCTAAAGAACGCTGGACGATCACGGTACCGTTGAACCTATAAGAGTAAATTAGCAATGGAGTATAGTCATTGAATGGGACTGGGGTCGTACTCTGACGCCCCGCTGGTTTCGAATCCACCTGAAAAAATGGTCAAAAGAACATTGAGAAGGTAAGAAAACAGTTCTTACCTCCCGGTATCCACTGGTAAAAGGTCTAAGATGGGACGTTGGAAAGCTACCAGTGATTAAACAACTTACTGCAACAACGGGCAATCCAGCACTCGAATTGATGCCCACTGGTGCCCACACATTCAAGAATAAACCTGATCGCAGGAAGTTCATGATCAACAGATTGCAAGTCGATGTCTCAATGACTCACAATCTTCACTGCCAGGCCGGGGTGCAAATAAACGCGCAGTGAAAGTGGTAATGATGCTTGAGACGTTTTGAGATACAGTATCCGGGATCGTGATATTCGTGAGCTGTTGAGGGCATAAAGAGCCAAAGCTGGTCGCTGAGATATTGCCAACGTATGGATCGTTCGGGACAGGCGGTCTTAACCGAAGGTTTGCAACTCTAACAGCACATCAATGTTAAACAAATGATTGTTGATACACGAAACAGCCTGATGCACATACGGTGGTTTCGCGAAAGGGATGCCCAAGAACCGATTGGCTACTCCGTCAGAAACCCCGTGGAATATTGCTTCGTCCAGTTGGACTGTGGCAGATATGCTGGAATTCTGTGCGGAAGACTCCACAATGGTGTTACCTATCAATGCGAGCAAGGTGAGCAGGTCGATCATCATACTTGCACTGTGCAAGCCAAGGCCGAATTATGGGTGGTGAGACGGATAGCACTATTGTTATATACAGTACGTCCCACCAGGATTCCAACTGACGGATGAGGAGTCACAGGTTCGATATCAGACTTGCCTTGCCGCCCATGTCATAGTAAGTAGTCGAACGGACGAAAATAGGGAGAAGGAGAAGACCACCAAACTCCACTCGTCTCCTGGCCAATGACATCCTGCTGCGCTCAGGTGGACATCGAAGAAGAAGTTCGGATCCTCTCTATGAAAAATCATATCGATAAGGTTGTGTTCAAAGAAAGAATGATCCAACCTACGTAGGGAGTATTGTTCTCGGGCATTACAGCGGTTTTGCATCCGGATCGGGCACTCCTGGGAATCCAGCACAATGACCGAGGTCCCGTACTTCTATCGTTCACCAGTTCTCCGCGTGTGCCGTGGCCAATAGGCTTGGATCCAAGAGACACTGACCGCTAGCAATTCCCGGTCTCCCGCGGTGAATATGAACCTCGAGATACATAGCCGGTTTTCAGCTGTCATACAATTGGGTGTTCCAACTGCTAAGGCTATCAAGTACAGAGTCACGGGGGAAAGACCCGGCAACGTGTTCGTCACGAATTAAGCATAATCAACTTACAGTCATATTGTATGAGCAGCATGGATTCCACATCGCGTTTCTTGTCAAAGGACATACAGGACGTCATATCTTTCGGTTCGATCAGCCGAATGCCGGCCATTGGGCTGAGTTAAGTACAGCGATTTCCTTGTGTTGCATCCCATAATTACAGGTTCAGGCTGGAGGAACAAATACACAAGAAGGTGGCAGCATAGACTGCGTTGGCCCGTCCAAACCTTAATGAGTATTGGTTGGAAGAGAACAGCCGGTGAATAACGGATAAAAATGACTGGATCGAGCTTATCAACTTCCTAAGAGGCGGTTGGTGACGTTGAGATCTAAAGGCTAATTTAGATATTGACGCCGAAGTAATTTCTACGTTATCGGGCTTCAAGTTGTTCTGGTTCTCGATAGCTTTCTTGTCGTGGAATCGTACGTATGGGCCAGGCACTGCTGAGGATTCTGAGGATTCGGAAATGGTAAATGATCGAGTACGATCGAGGACTACGCGACTCATCCACGTGGCGTGAGCAATACTCAACGGTGAACTCGATGGTAACTTTCGACTACCAACTTGTGCGAGAAGCTGGCTACATGGTCCATCCAGCTCATTTTGCAGTATGCAGCAGCTAGTGGCGGACTGTTTGCAGAGGATAATTCCAGTATGTATTCGCTTTGCGGCTTGTTTGCTCATTTCTCTTCCTATAGGCCTAGTCCGAGTCCATCTACCCTCGCCCGATCACTTGTATCTGACTCTCAGGCTCGTCTCCCATCTCATCTCGTCTCTCGCCGCTTCTCGTCTCCTTCTCCGTCCACATCTTCTCTATCAGCAGCAATCGTGTCAAACAACGCAATGCGCGTTTCTCCCGTATACCGGAGATCTTGGCAGACTTACCAATATATGGCTGCCACTCTCATTTCTGGAGAATATATATCCACTGTAATTCACGTGTACTGTATCTCTTACGATTCACTCAGAACCTTAGCGGATCCCTCAAAACCATCGATGTCCTCTCATTTATCTAACACTCTTCATGGAACGCGTATCTATGACTGTCTTCCCTGCGCGTTGCCCCATCATTTTGTCTTTTTCGGACTACAGACCCGTCATGATATCAATCACTCTGTAACCAGTCAAGCCTCAGTAGACCGCATTTGCTTTTCCCTCGATCGGGCCCTTGTATATAACCTTGCATTGACATCGCAACGCTGTCTCACTTGGGTTTACAACTTCTCTCCCTTCGCTAAACTCCCCGGTCCACGGCTTTATTACCTTGGTATGAAACCGACCTCTTCAGCCACATCGTCGCCAATGCGATCATATAACGCTTCCACATCCAGTGAACTAAGAAAATATGACCTGTGTGACTTTCGGTTTGTCCATAGACGCTGTCAGAGGACGGAGAATTGCTGACATCGAAAAATCATTCAATTGATTTCGTTCCTGGAGAAAATAACAGGACGCATCAGTCTCCATGAAAACTCCCTGTAAGCGATTGATGTCGACATGACATGGCCCTGGTCTGGTCCATATTAAAGTGAGGAAAATATCTGCTGGGGGCATTTCCGACTTAGCTTGTCACCCGACTACGGGAGACCTTTGTTCACTCACCACTCGGAATATGACCTCGCCTCCAACACGTTACAGAGCTTCAATTCTTCAAGTTAATACCATGGCTCGACCAGAGGACAAGAATAAACCTGTTGGCGATGATCAAGAAGGCCGGTCTTCAGTTGCTGATGTGCAGATCACGTCGGTCGGCCCCGCTCTTCTTCGATTGCCCATCGAAATGTTTGAGATAATCATTGCCTGCTTCGCGGACATTCCTACGGAGCTGATCCTGCAAAATCCCACCACAGTGAACGCTTCCTATGCTGAGCGAATGAGAGCCCTCCACGCTCTTTCGCAGACTTCACGAGCGTTGCGAGAATATTGTTTACCCCGGGCATGGGAACGTCTCGAGGCCTGCATTGAATATGGTCCAGAACACGGGGTGTGGTATAAGCAAGTCTCCAATCGACTGCGAAATATCAGCAACGGATTAGCAGAATCACCTGAGCTGGCTCAGCACGTGCAGTGAGTGTCTCCTCTAGCACGCGCAATGTGTGCTAACATACAATCTTACCTAAGAATCGCAACAGTCAGTCTGACACGATGTTCGGTGGACGTGATCCTACCTGCTTTCACCCGATGCCTCGAACGGCTTCCGAATTTGCACACTCTGCAGATTGTCCACGCTCACTCGCAGATGTCGACCGCACTCAAAGATACCTTCGAGTCCAAACGGTTCCCCCAGATACGCACCATTATCCTCCCTTCATGTGCGCAGAGTGTGCTTAGGGCATGTCCCGAAGTCAGACACGTCACTTGCAACGAAGACAACGGCGGGGAGCTTGTGACAGCGATCCTGGCTTCCTGTAAGAAAGTCGAGATCCTTCGTGGGATAACGCCTGAAAGCGCCATTGTGAAACGTTAGTCAAAATGGACGTAACATGTATATCACCAACATAACTGACCATCATCATGTTTAGACTTATCGAAAGCTGCTCCGCACTTGAGAGAACTCGGAATAATTTCCTGCGCCGTTCACTCCTGGCCGAAAGTCCGTGAAATATCACCTGTAAGCAGGTCCGTTTACTGCGCTCATCCGAAGTCTGACGTATATCCCGTGGTTAGTACGACATTCGCGAACTCGGTAAGCTTACGAACCTGTCAAACATAACTATTATGGTCGGCGAAGGGGAGAGTATCTGCCGAGCAAAGACATGCAAGGCGCATATTCAAGCAGCCTTTGAAGCATTGGAGCAAAGCACTGCTGAGAATAAAAGCGTGACAGTCAGATATAGTGCATGGATATCGCGTCGCGGAGCCGAAGATATTAACGGACATTGGCAGACTGTCCGGGAAGAAGAAATCGCCGTAGGAATGAAGTAGAGGATTCGATGAGGTCGACGCAGAGTCATTCCTTGAGCCGAGATATCACAACAATTTATATAACTCATAATGTTACACCCGAAGGAGAACTTCTACTGTACACGCTAAAACTAATGTTATTCCGTTTGCTTCGTGTTAATGATGAGATGATACTCACCGATGCTACGGTTACTCTGGACTGAGAGCTTCACTTATCTGAGCAACCATCGTAAGCCCTCCAGCTGATCCTTGTCCCATTTCTTATAGATTGCGGTATTGGGAAACATGGCTCGTCCACCATGCGGCATGCCGGGATATCTGCGAAGATGAAGCCAGTGAGGAAAGACGTTGATTCATGACGAATAGTACATACACTTCAAATTTGGTCTGAACGCCAGATTCTCTCAGAACTTGTTCATAAACAAGACCATCATCCCGAAGTGGATCTGCTCCGGCGACCTGAATGAAAGTAGGCGGGAGGTTTGCATGGCTGGGAGCAAGCAGGATAAATAAATTGGGATCATCCGGACGAGCACCAACAAATGCTGATGGAAAACATCAATGAAACATATTCAGGAAGTGTGTTAGAGATGTCGTACCGTTTGACTTGAGTAGGCCCTCTCGATTGAGGATCGGCGCGTCCTTGTTTTGTTCAATCGAGCGGAACAATGGCTTATATCTGTGATCAAGTTCCACATTATCAAATCATGTCGATCAACATAGTGTTTGAGTATACTCACTGTTCTGGACAGGCATCAGGGTGTACAACTTGAGGGACTTGGAGAGCCTGCCCAGTGAGCGGGCAACCTTGGAAGAAAGCGTCGTCACGAGCGCGGTGGGCTACGATGGTGGCGGCGCTAGCACCAGCCGAGAATCCGCCGACGAGGAAACCTTTGTCGACCGCACCGGATATGAGAGATGCATTCTCTGCGGTCTATAATAGAGTTCGTACGATTGCAGGCCGGAGTTAAAGAGATATAGCTTACCCATTTCAGACCAGCGTAGCAATCATCAAGACTGGTCGGGAAGGGATGTTCAGGTACAAGCCTGTTGTACAATTCATCAGTGTCTTGTGCGAAAAGGGAGTTGGTTGGTAAATTTTACCTATAGTCTACATTCACGATGACGATTTGGAGGGTGACGCAGATCCGTCGCAGACTGTAATCATCCATGTCAATGCTACCCATGGACCATCCTATTATGACGTTACTTTCCGTCAATCAAGTGTCCAGAAGAGTGTTTCGTACCTCCTCCATGGAACCAGACAAGAACTGGGAAAGTTTTGCCGCTTTCCGACGTTGGCACCAAACAGCGAATCGTGATTTCGCCTCCTTCGACCGGAATCTTGCGGTCCTCAACACGATAGTCTGCGTCTGGATAGGCGTAAGAATGATAGCATGTAAAGCTCACAATGACACAACTTACCTGGAGGAAGCTCATGTTGAGTGGCCTTCTGCATCGCAGGAAGCATGTGCTTAAGCTTCTCCCTAGTTGCGACGGGGTCGTCTAAACCGAGAATCGAAGGTGGAAGCTTGGCTAGAAGAGGTGCGAGTTCTGCATCAGGCGTGGAGTACTCGGTCCAATGTGCCATCTTGAGTGGTGTGTTGTAGACAGTAGAAGACTACGCGTCGTTGCGGTCGTGTATGGTGTAGGTGTTATGGATGATACTGAGCAGCCTTGCACCATTTGACTGGTTCTGAAGCTATGCAGAATGCTCGCAGGCATCCAGTACGGGACTCCATGTTCATGGCATTGCTAATCATCGAAAATTAATCTGATATATTGAACAGTTCGCAACAGCTTTCCACTAGAGATGGAGTCAGGACGTGGCAGGCATGTAGAGTTTAGTGCTCCGTAATAGCACCCACAGGACTACATTCGACATATTCGATGATGCGAACTGCCAGGACTAGCGACCGTAAGTGGTGACATTTGCAACCTGAGCGGGATTCCACATAGACTTGTCACATATCGTTCACACCGTGCATCTGCAGATCAATTATGGTTATAGAGTTGAAGTCAGCACGGCTGAGAGGCATCGTCAGCATGATTACATTGCTTACCACTCATTGAAGATGTATCAAACTTGGTTTCAGAGTAGCTACGCCGAGCTATAGATAGACCCCAGGCGATACACCTGCTAATTTAACCTTGTTGCTGCCAGTCATTGGCAACAATTGCTGTTGGAGTGCTGATGAGTTGAACCACAGCAGTCTGAAGCATTTACAATCCACTGTGATGCTGAGTCGTTCGAGAAGAGCAACACTTACCATGAATGAAAATCTACGCACCCTAGTAAGTTACTGTAGCTGGGGATGAGCTCCTCGAAGTGAATCCTGAGCAGGCACGTGAGCGATCAACCACATCGATCATCCACGTGGTTCCAAATCGGGGCAAGCAAGTTTGCCAGTATGGCCGCCGCTATCAACACTTCTCTCTTTTGCGCACGAAAGACCCCCAAGCTGAGACTCACCCGATCAAACAAGATCAAGCAAGGTATCAACGCAGGAGGGAGACAAAGGAATGGTGAGAAGGGATTGAATGGAGGATGAGAGGAGGTAAAAGAAAAGGTGAAGGAAAGAATGAACATCAAGTGCTGAAACAGGTGAGTGAGTTGGCAGCCCAGTGTGGGAAGGCTCAAATGGTGCACTCGCTAATAAAATTTTTGAGCCCAGATGCAGGATTAAGTGGGATCAGCCACAGCCTCCCAGTCTGCTGCAGTCTGGATAATGAAACTGTCATTTGGCCTGTAAATCAGGCAGCAGTCAGAAATCTGCAGTCTTCCCTCCCTATAGTGACCTTTCCCTTGCTCAATGTATTCAATTGCATTTTTGAAACCTATTATATATAGTCTCAACTACAGTTTTATCCATACCACCATCTAGCTGATACAGTATATCAGGAAAACTGGCAAGTTCTAAGCTTCTGAGCATTCAGGCCATCAGAAAATTAGGAAAATCTTCTGAGAGGTGTCTCAGAATGCTTAGAAGCACCCAAGACCTTCTCAGTGCCTCAGCTGTCAGAAATTAAGTTTCTGACACTTTAGGGCTCTAGAATGCTCACTTATTTAGATATTTCACAGTTAGCCTATCACAATAGGCTTAAGATGTTTTATATACATTATCATCTACTTAGAATAAGTATTTATAGCTTATCTGCTGACTATTTAAGCATGCTGCATGATAATAGTGCACTGGCCAAAATCATCATGCAGATGCTTACAAGCTCAGAACTTGCCAGTTTTTCTAATGCTACATAGAATATGAGTAGAATTTTTTGATATTATTGAATGACACTCACTAATTTTTGTGTTTAGATTAAACAGATGTGTTCAAGTCTTATAGATCAAGTATGATCCATAATAAATGTCATGATAGCTATAGCCAAGAGAGATTCTACACAGAAGATCAAAATTAAAGTAGAGGATGAAATAGTTACTCTTAAATAAATGGTCAATTTTATGATAGATCAACTTAGTGCCTTTACATCTGAGATGATCTGTGTCATAGTTGAGCTTGAAACTCAAGTATCCTAAGTGATCAAGTCACTATTGAGACATATAGGGCTATAAGCTAACCTTACCTGTAATATTAATATAAGTTTGCCTATCTTAGATTTATATTAATTATCACTAATTGTTTATCAGATAGAAAATATGTAATCTATCTCTAAGATAGTTGTCAGTATTTAGGAGGCTTGTTGGCAAGATGACTTGCATCTTTCTTGAAATAGAATACTGAGAATAAGACGGGTGATTCTGTAAAAGGAGTTTAGATAAAGCTTATATAGATAATGAGAGGTTTACTCTTGTTATTGTTATATAGATGTCTATAGGCCAATAAGATTTCTTTGACTAGTATAAGTAATTGAAATATCACTCTCTGTATAGATTAGCCTTCTTTTAAGTAGAATTAAAGTAAAGTCCTCATAAATTATAGTGAGTGTGTCTGTATAAGAAAGCAGGTACTTAAATATGATGTCTAGATTATCAAAATTCTCTATTCAGACTTTATGTCTTTCAGAGGCCAGCAAAGCTCTATAGCAAGATACTGGCAACTATTATATCTAAATGAGTGAGTGTCAAAAAAGAAATTATTTACTTGAATATTAAGAAGATTATTATAAAACTACTTTATAGATGCATATACAGACTATAAGTAAATAGCACTACTCATAATTAGCATTACAAATTCTAGAATATAAAGAATGTAAAAATTATTCTAGCTGCTGTAGACTATAGATAATATACTGTGCCTCAGAAATTGATTGAAGTTAAAAGTAATTAAAAGCATCAAAACACAGAATTATAGATATAGCTAATATAGTCTGAAGTTTAGTTTGACCTTTAACTATGCTAGCAATAAGAGTGTAGTCTAAGCTGTATCTTGAGTTCTTTATTACTATACTATATATTATTTGAAGTAAAAGTATATAATATATAAAATATACTAAAGTTTTAATCTTTTTATTATAAATAAAATATATGTTACACTATCTGAATATAAACTTAAATCTGTTTATACTATAGCTTAAGTTCAAATTTTACTTAGCATGAGATATTATAAATTTTTTCCTAATCTGAAAACTATACATTATAAACATTTTATCCTAACCAGATTTTAATTTAGATTACTGATCATAGAAGTTATTCAGCTGCCAGTATCAAATAGCCTCAGATAAGATTACTATCTAAATACAAAGACTTTTTAGATACTTTATGCTAATATTACATTAAATTAAGGCTTTCACTATATACCTAGAGTGGTGTTGATACTCACATATCACAATCTGTATCTAAGTAACCAAAAATCTATAGTTGCTTAGAATATTGAGGTCAATAGTGAGACTACATCAATTCTAGTTGTAAAGTTGATATAAAGTGTAATCTAAAGTTCACTAGATCTATCTATATGACAAAGATTCCAGTATTCATCTCCAACATATAAAATGCCTTTCTCTACTAGCCTAGGAAATAGCCAAAACCAGTTTATATATTATTCAGCTTTAGATATGCTAACAAGTTTGAGACTAGGTGCTTTTATAGATAATAAACTTGATTCAAGCACTTTACAGTCTTCTTTATCACTAGATGGCCAAAAAAGATCTACAGTTACTGACATCTCTGAATTCACAGTTGAAAGTAACTCTTTAACAAATAGAAGCCTTTGTCTATGTGCATTCAAACTTAGGTATTGCAAGCAAGAATTATGTCCAAGATAAATAGCTATCAAATTAATCAGAATGAAATTAGAGAGTAAAAATATGATATAGTTCTCACCTTCAGCATTCTCAGGCAGATTAATATGGCATTTTAACAATAATGATCTAGAGCTTGATAGAAATGAATTGATTGCTGATAGATGCTCAGTTCTAAGTTGATCTTTATAATATAACTGAATATGTAGAACTTCAAGACTAAAGATATAGCCACTATCAAATAACCACTGTAATAGTGATAGATCTGATTCTGATAGTTGAAGTGATTTCAAGCTAGGTCTGAGCTGCTTCCTATCTGCATTAGTTGTGGCAATGCTTGGAATTTTAGAAGAAATGTGAATTCCATAAAGTATCAGATGCTGCAATTTAGAACATGAATGTAATATTCTTTGAAGCTGCTTGATTGAAAATCTGGCTTCATTCAGTCTCAAATAATATATTGGCAGAAGAGCCAGACCTCTAAAAAAGTCTAGATCAACCCAGGCAAGATCAAGATACTGCATCTCAAGATGAGTGATATTATTGAATCTGGTAGGAAAGAGTGGCATTGACCAGCTCTTTGTATAAACCTTCTTCTGCTCTGCTACTGGAAAATGAACAACAAGGCTCTTTAGATATATAGAGTATGTCTTATGACATATATAGATTTTTCCTAGTTGACTAGCTTGTTGAGGAAATAAAGCAGACAGATAAACATGTCTATAGAGAAAGGGCAATGCATGTGAATGCCAGGCATGGCAAGTAAGACAACATGCAGCTAAAGTTCTTTGCTATATATGCAGAATATATATCAGAATTTTGTATGTTCAACATCAGAAATACATATCAACTCACCTTCCAAACCCAATATCCAGAAACAACACCAAGTACATAGACCCAGTATATAACTTGAAATTGTATCTCCAAGGGCAGCAATGGAAGCTGCTTGACTTTTCTACTCTTTACTCTCTTTCTTGCTTTGATTCTCTTTTTTTCCTTTAGTCTCTGTTGTCTTCTGCTTCGCATAGTCAGACTTTCGCTGAAGGCTACTCAGAATAGTGAGGGTAAGTGGGATGATTGAAAGGGGAAGGTATGCGGGGGCAATTTGCTCCAACCCTCTTTATATATACTTTGTTGACGACTCTAGGATGCCGATACATGCACCTCAGACATGCCACTGCCCACTCACAGCCCTGGAGTGATCTAATCAAACAGGCGTAGTATTAGGGTTCTGTCACATGCAGAAAGCAGTTCTCAGAGTGATGAGCGAGAAGTGCATGAGGATGCGGCATGTTGACAGGGATGCGGAAGAGCTAGGCATGAAGCGCAGAGTTGTTTGAAGGCAATGGCGGTATATTTTGGACAGCTGTCGATAGCTGTCATAATATCCACAGCCCTCGACGACGAAATCAATAGCGATAACAGTGTATTTTGTTGATTCTCCGCCCATTGCTCTCCAATCCGAAGACCGGAGAGCACGGCAGAATACTACGTCCATGCAGTCAGAGCCAGCTTCTGATAAAACGCGCGTGCCGTCCTCGTGCAAGAAAAAGTGCAGTCAAGGCGCCGACGAACACATATACTCAAGCTGATCGAATTCCTGCATACAAGCTGCAGTCAGAGAACCCAAATACACATAGCCAATGGGCTTGGTAGAACAGGGACGAGAGGGAGAGGCAGTGAAGACGATCAAAGGCGAGAATAACCGTACATCAACTTACCAGTAGCCTAAAATCCTCCACACCTCAGCTATCGTCAAATTCGCACCCTCACCTTCCCACCGCTTCAGCCTCGTCTGTCCAGCCCTGCGGCACATATCTCCATTGCCTACAGGGTCACCCGTGTTGTCTGTAAGCTAAGGCATCGGGGACGTGGTGAATTGGATAGCCACGGATGCATGCTTCGATGATCGAATCGAATGGGCGTAGGACAGATAGAAGGAATACATAAACGAGATAGACGCGAAGCGTGAAGATGTGAATCGTAGGGTCAGAGTCACCGAGAAGCGTGAGAGACCCTTGAATGAGGATCATCCGTGGGGCGTTGTGGATAGCGAATGAAGTCGAAGCATGGAGTCAAGATCCCCAAGAAGTCAAGCCGTCGAATGTCTCACTATAAAAACCTGTCGGATAGCGGCGATAGACGAGAAGCCAGTACAAATCTGCATGACAAGAAACGAGAAAGACTCTCGTAAGAGACAAGCATAGAGTGTGACTCGAAGAGCTCTGGAGTCAACGATGATACTCGGATACTCAATGCGAAAGAAGGAAATACTCGCCCAGCCCCTTCCAAGACCACCCTCACAAGATAGTCACACTAGCTAGACGTATAGAGCAGTCGAACGCGAGGCTGTTATCGTCGGCGTTGGTATGCTTTCGCGAAGGATCAGATGGTGTCCAGGGAGCAGGGCCGTGAGGCCCCAGAAAAACAACCAACCAGCAGCGTTGGAGTCGACGGAGGCGTGCAAAAGCTTATGGCGAACGAAAATCCATGCATTCTACGTAGTAGAGGATGCACCGATGAGCTCCTCGAGACTTTTGAAGACGGAAAATGCCCAAATCAATTCGGTGATCACGATCACTTGCCGAACTTGG
Organism: Somion occarium; assembly: GCA_964035595.1. Classification (NCBI taxonomy): domain Eukaryota; kingdom Fungi; phylum Basidiomycota; class Agaricomycetes; order Polyporales; family Cerrenaceae; genus Somion; species Somion occarium. Next base: position 1,895,539 of record OZ037947.1, read on the forward strand.
TAACAAGGAACAACTTGATTGAATTTCTGACTTGTCGACTATCTGCATCGGTCCCGCCAACGCTTTAAAAGAGATGTAGTCATCATGATGTGTTCCGCTGTTTTTCTTTTAGACCAAGCCTATCATCTTCTCTGAAATGCCTCCTCGCAGGAAGAAGGTCAAGCAAGACAACCCGCGTCCAAACCTAGATGCAACCCCAAGCAATGTTCCCAATTTGGAGAAAAGTAGACCAGCTGCAACGTCGGTGTCAAAGCTAGGAACAGGTCTCTCTGCACTTCCTGTAGAGCTACGTGACATGATCTTCGAGGAAGTCTTTCAATCCTTGAGAGATGTCACGAGGGAAGACGTCCTTAGGAACTCCCGGTCGCTACCCACCTCTTACGCTGAGAAAAGGGACATGTTACGCTCATTGTCACAGACGTGTCGCAGCTTGAGGCCACAATTTATCCCTCTTCTTTGGGAGAATGTCGAAGCTTGTGTTACTCGCAAGGAGAACGGCACTTGGTACAAGGAGCTCGGCGAGAAACTCGAAAATTTGAGTGACGGACTTGTCAAGTCACCGGAGCTTGCTCAACACGTCAGGTAAGTTATGATATCTCAAGTGTACGCCGGTTGGTCGGACAGTGTCCTCATAATTTATATCACCGGCCTAGGACTCTATCTGTTTCACTTACCAAGTACCAAACGAACTCAGTACTACCCGAATTTGCGCACTGCCTCAAGCACCTACCGCACCTGCACACCCTCCAAATTATGCATGCGAACTCTCAAATTACGACTCCATTGAAGAACGCATTCCAGGGCAATACATATCCTCAAATCCGGACTATCGCTCTCCCTGATTGTGCGCATAATATCCTCAGGTCATGCCCGGACGTCATCGAGGTCATCTGTAATGAAGGCGATGGCGGGAAACTAGTCACATCTATAGGTGCTGCATGTAAGAAGGTCGAAGTTGTGCAAGATATTTGGCCTCAGGATGGTATCGCCAAACGTCAGTCTGTTTGTTATCTTTCTTGATATCGCGATGCAGTATTGATAGTCCTCCTTGGCCAGGTTTGGTAAAGGCAGCTCCCCAACTCCGTGAGATTGGACTGAACTGTTGCGCTTGTCGCCCTTCAGGTCCGAATTGGCGTGACGTCTCACCTGTAAGTAATCTTCGAAGCATGGCTTTCCGCACATGCTGATGGTAGAGTCTTATATATTAGGAGGAGATCCGCAATCTTTCTGCGTTCAATAACCTAGCTGTCTTATCCATCACTGTCGGTGCTGACGATGCAGACAGTAGCGGTTTAGCTGCTACCAGACAAGAACACATTGAAGCCGCTCGTGAGACTCTGAAGAAGACAAAGTTTGCTGGTCCTAAACGACTGTTGGTCAATTATAACTCTCATGATCGTGTTAACGACTTCTCGTTGGGACACTGGAAAATTGTACGGACCGAGACTTTCAATATGTAGTCGATCTTCAAGCTGCGGGTAGTGAGACCAAGGAAACAATTGTTGATTTCATCTTTATGGACGTTATACATACGAGGTGCTAATAAGGATACTCAATTGACTTTAATGATTGTATAATTCAGCATGATTACCCAAAAGCGAAGGAACAAAAGGAAGGAGAATACGAAGACAATCTGCGCAACGTCCGCTATATATGATTTAAGATCAGAAGTACAAACCAACCCAGCCTCTAGGAGACGAAACCGTCAAAGAATCGCCACCATCGGGGTTCCCAACCCAAGGCAACTCAGTCCCATTTGTACGACCATCCAAACCACCTCGTAAACCAGTAGCAGAATATGATTTCGCATCGAGTTTGACTTTGCCATTGAACTCGGCTTGTTTATACGTCAAGTACAGATCGCCATTTCGAGACGAACGGTGAGTGCTTTGGATGGGACGATGAGGTGAACCACTATCGTTCTCGTAGAAAATATCTGTACGCCCTGCGCCAGTCGTAGTCTCTAAAAGGGCGACAGCAGGTGTATCCTCGAGTGAAGGAACAGGATGGACGTGAAGGTTGGTAACGGCATTGCCTCGTTGAGTCAACACGACAGTCCTCTCAAGCAAGTTGGTCTGACCGACCAGCCATCCTTGAGTCAACTCGAAAGTCGATGCCTTGGCATTGATGTTAGCGTTAGGGAGGAGGAGGTTCCCTGGGTTGCTGGTGTACATGGTGATGAAGAGACGATCGAGATCAATATTGCCATTGTCGTCGAACTTGATATGAGTGGTCGCGTGAGTCTGAATGTGGAGTCTTTTAAGTTGAGGCGGGACAAAGAGTTTGATATCATAACGCATGCAAGATTCTACGATGACTCCCGGAGTAGTCAGTAGAAGCCTACTGTGTGAGCTGCCTTCCTCGATCTCCTCCATGGAAGGATGTGTGACGGAAAACTTAGAAGCGAGATCCTGCTTATCGGAGCGAAGGGTCATTTCGTATTTAACGTTCGTACTTCCAGCTTCTCCTTGAGCAATAACGAGTGTACCGACGGCACCACCACGCACGTCAATGGAGTGATCAGCTTTGCCAACGTTGATACCAACGTTATAAGACACCTGTTGTTGATCCTCGAAGAAATACTTGCCCTTCTCACAACCAAGAGAAGTGCTGTATTCGGGCATACCCTCAAGGCCAGTAGGAGATGGCTATAGTCTCGTGTTAGAGAATAGGTCAATGTATCTTTCAGTAATCTGATTTACCGTTGCTGCCCACATAGCCAACTTGACGGCATACCAGGCGATGAAGATCAAGCAGACGATACCAAACGCCTTCCAGAACAGACCGCATCTGCATGAGAACTGTGCATCAGCATCACTACAATCCGCGAGACCGCACATAACTACAGACTTTAAGCCGCAGCAAACGCAGCACTCCCGTGAGCGCTTCCTCTTCTGCTTCGCCCCAGGGATCTCCGTATCGAGAGTGGACGCGGTCTCGAGGTCGCCATCGCGGAAAGGCGTAGTCTCAGAGTCGTCAATGGAGCTACGGAGGGCAACACGACCCTGGGCATCTTCGGTAGGCAGCTTGTTATCTTTAGTTCCAAGTCAGCATAAAAATACACGACGAATGGACAGCGTGGAAGCTCATACATTCATCCAAACGATCTTTCAGCTTGAGAGCTATCATGACTCCACCGACCATACTCCAGAATCCGAAAGTGCGCTTGGCACCATTGGTGAGCCCACCAGCCATAGTGAAGGAGTGTAGGGAGAAAGAGAGTTGGGATGAACGGTGGGATGAATGAGTAAGAGAGATGTAGTTTAGGGAAAGACGTGTGAGAGCGTCGTGGTCCTAAAAAGACGCGGTCAGATCTTGTCAGACGAACAATTTACCTATGAGAAGACGCCAGGCACGCATAAGTTACAAGGACGATCAATCGTATCTCAAGGTTCCCGCGGTATCGGCCCCGACATCACTGTGGGTAACACAGTATCAAGAGACGGTAAGTGATTGCAAAGGCAACTGCCTGCGATAAGTGAGCGTAGGACATAGTAGAAAACATGTGTGCCCCGCTTTCAGTCGGTCACTGAACACCAGAAGTCAACGAGGTGCTTGAAGGCTACCGATCACCGAACACGGCGCCTGAGGCGCATCAAATCCAAATATGGTAGGCGTGGTGGTTTATGAATTTCCCGAACCGCGGCGAGCGATGCCGTCCTCCCAAGTCCCGGCGGACTTGTATGACTCGCATGCAGCAACAGTCATGGCCATAATGAGGTCTTCCGCCACCCAGCCCAATGTCTCTTATGTTGCGCAAGGGAAGACCGCGTTATAAGGGCCCAACAGTGGGTGAGGAAAACAGATAGCAAATACGCATTAAAACCCGATGATTATTACTTGTGCACAATACAGATACAACACTAGAGAGCGATCAAATGAGAACACATGACAGACGAGTAGAAAAGGATGAAGGACGATACACTCACAATAACAGGATAACCATACCCAATAGATTACAACCAAAACACCCAGTATATCCAAGAAGAGCATTAACTCTGAGACTTCCCAAGATCCAGACCCACCCAGCCTTTCGAAGAAATAATGAGCGTATCGATATCCTCCTCACCCACAAACATCCACCCGGCTCCTTTGGAATGCTTTATGCCAGGAGCGGAGAATGACTTGGCCACAATGTTGACCTTTCCATTGAAGGCGGCCTTGGTATAGTCGAGGTACATATCGCCGGCGCGATGCCATGAACGATGTGAGCTGTGAATCGGCCGCGTTGATCCCTTGCGATTGTAGAGAATGTTGGTCCGTCCAGCGCCTGTCGTCGTTTCTAGCTCAGCCACAGATGAGCCATTCGTGACGACAGGTGATGGCGCGACGTGAAGGTCAGTCACGGCGTCGCCAAGCTGAGTAGTGACGACAGTCTTGTTGAGAACTTGGGTAGACCCGACGATCCAACCACTTGTCAACTCGAAATCGGTGAGGTTGGCACGGAAGGTATTGCTGACCAGCAGCATGTTCCTCCTATCGTTTCCGTACAAGCTAATGACAAGTTTATCAAGAGACACCTCAGCAAGAGGCGACATCTTGATCTGCGTTGTCGACAATGCTCGGATATGAAGCTCCTTCAGTTGAGGTGGAAGGATGACCTTCATATCATACCGCATGCAGGTGCCATGCAGGTCAAGTGGAGTTGCAAGCTCAACTCGGCTGATATCCCTGCCTGTAACAACATCATCGCGTCGTGGCGATTTGATAGCGAATTGCGATCGTCGGGAGCTGGAGTCCGTGTAATACTGCATTTCGTATTTCACAGAGTCCGAGTCGCCTTGGAGAATATGGACGGTGCCAACTGCGGCGCCACGGATATCGAGAGAGTGTTGGGCTTGTTCGGGATGGAGATAGCCTTCGAAGAAAGTCAACCCTTGAAAATATCGACTGTCATCGCAGCCCAGCGATTCGCCGTACGCAGGCATCCCTTCAAGTCCAGTACCTGGTGGCTGGAGAATATACAATCAGAGAGCAATAAAGGAGCACGCCGATTTGGCTACTCACACCGAACATTTTCAGTACCCTCCACGTCAAGAGAACGAAAGCAGCAACGAGAACCAGTTTAACATATGTACTACGATCGCGGAACGTGGGTTTCCACCTTGAAGTGAAGGCAAAATCACATCTCAAACGCGGGTAGGGCATTGGACTGTTAGAATGCAGGAATCCTGTAGAGCCATACAGATACGTGTCTCCACCGGTCTCGGGGTCAACAGCCTCAGGTGAGAGCGCAGATTGGGCGGATAACGATTTCTCTGCACAAGGAATCAATGTCAAACCTACTATTACCATTTCAAACGATGGTACATACCAGACTTCCCGAACTGCATGGCTGCCCTAAGTGGACGCAGAGAGGAAGAACTTAAGCAACTTGTATAGCTTTTGTGTATATTTAGCGTCAGATTCGACGGAAAAACGCCATCACCAGCTGAACGGCCATCAGTCCCGTGGGTGGGACTGGAGGTACAAATGGGACCGTAAGGCCTAGGTTTTCCGAGAGAGCTGGAGACCATCTGTTGTATCAGACTTTTGATAGATGCTTGAAGGGGATAGCAGCTCATCTTGACGCATCATTAAATTGTCACGCCGGTTGTGACAGATCGTGTACCTTTGTGACTCGCCGTGACCGACGCGTTCTGTCGTCGCGACCGTCTGCGTCCAAGCGCAGGGTGCGATTATGAGGCACGAAGATTCGCTTCTCTGTCTACTCTCCCTTAGGGAAACTAGGTGCTATTATTGTTGCTTTCCAGTCGCTTTGTCTCGAGTATTCATCGGAATTTCGTCCTAGCATGGGCCAACTTCTGCACATACTATGCGACCGCCGAGATGGAGACTTACTAACTCCGGAAGCGGCATATTGGGTGAGATATATGGGCGGCGACAGCTAATGATATCTTTAACCAACTCGGTTAGGCTGTGGTATAGCTTATTCAAAGTCTGAGCATTTCAACACAGCTTAGTAAGTGCAGGTTGGTTCAATTCACATTTTGACCATGTTGGCCTCCTTCATGAACGATCGGTTAGCCTCTACATGCAGCCCTGACCACATCTTGCGGTATCTCGTCAGTCATCTGCAACTATCACCCTAACTTAGTTATCCTCAATGCCACCCCCGCCCAAGCATGACGTTCGCGCGAAATACAATCCTATCAACTATGCATCCACTCCTTCTCCAACAACTTCTAGGCGTCAACGACATCCTCGTGCCGCCCTGAGTCTCGCTAGACGAGGTATGACCGCGGAGGATATACCCTATCCACCTCCACCCTATACACCTACTGTAGCTCTCCACGCTGCGACTCTTGCGCCTGGGGAAAAGGATCCCTCTATTGTGTCATGGCCTGCTGAACATGCTGCTACGAATTCTCATACTGGCCCTCTCGTGGGTGCAATTCTTGCCGTCACTGTCATTGTCATAACCGCCGCCGCCGTCCTGGTTGTTCTTGTCAAGAGTAAACGGCTCAGACTGCCGTGCTTTACTTCTCGTACTTCCCGGCTCAGAGCGATGCATCTCTCCTCACGAAGGGCTAGAGGGACCAAAATGGCCAAGAGATCCACTTCAGTCGAGGAAAAGGCACCTTTGGAGGACAAGATTAACCTCTATGCTCGTGTATCTCAGGTGCCCGATTACTTCGACGAGGACAATGCGAAGCCTCTTTCAGAGAACGCGCCTACTCGGCACCCAATTGCACGCCGCTCCCACGAAATGTTTGTGAACAGCTCTGCGGATGAGAAACAACTTCGTCGATACTCCTCTCCAGCAGTCCACGACAAAAAGGCTAGCACTCTTGCTCCAGGACCTCATATAGCTCGGCCTTTTTCGCTCCCACCATTCGATGGCGAAATACCGTCTCCTCTTTTGGAACAGAGGATTGCTGAACTGGCTCAGATACGGCGGATGATAATCACTCAAGAGGACCTTCCAGTGCCGGAGCCACCGCAGCCAAGGCCACCTATTGCACAACGGGCTTCTACGATCAGTGGTCTAGGCATCATTCATGAAGAGCTGGAAGTTGACATTGGGAGTACGCCATTGTCGAACTTTGACTACATCTCGTTCTCCACGGATCATGTGCCACCTCAGCGCCTGCTGTCCTACATTCAGCAGCCCCAAGAGGAAGCACGCCTCCCTACCCCTCGTTCCAGCGTATCTGGGTCAAGACCAATGTCGAGCATTCACTCCGAACCTATGTCACTGGACTCGCTCGACAGTGGAAGCTCAATGGCTGAAACGGACGTAGTGGAAGAAGACGTCGGTGAGGTCCGCATGGCGCATACACACAGTGTCGAAATCAAGAAGGGTGTCCTCGTATCTCTCAACAGTACTATTTCCCAATTCGTCGTCTCCTCGAAACGGAATTCCTCAAGTTCGTATGCCACAATTGAACGGAACTCGGTTCAACAACGAGGACAAAGCCACAAAGAAAATCAACCGAAAATCCAGACCCGGCCAAGCGAGGACACGTTTAGGAGGACGATCACAGACTTCCCCTCTCCGCCTCCAATGCTCAGTCCCATTACAGCTTCATCCTTTACTTTCTTGGCAGAGATCGAGAAGGGCTTAGGAGGGGGTGTTTTTGATTATCGTAACAGTTCGGTGCCTCAAAGGTCTACCAAGGAGAACCAGCTCCTTGCTCTGGCGGAGGCTTTGAAGCATTGACGGGATTGTCAGGATCCATATTTTCTGTCCAATCACTCTTATAATCTTACAGGCGGCAGTGCCCTACCTGTACCACATGAGGTGCACCATGTGCTTAAGTATATTGCTCATTTAATGCCGATCGAAAGCACAGATTAATGTCTAATTGAAACTGCGGTTACTCAAGGACCTATTATAATAAACACTAGCACGCGCCTTAGTACTTAGAGACAGGCCAGTATATCGATTTCGAGCACTTGACGCTAGTAGACCAGCATGTGCGCTTATAAATATAGCTTCGGTTAGTGCCTGGATGACGAGAACTTATGACCGGTCAGCAAGCTTGTCAGTACATATGAGACCAATCTGGAGGGAGTTTAACTCGATACATTCTTCCGGGTTCACCTTCAAGCTTCATGCGTTAAAAGTGTACATATATTGCATAGGACCATTTATACTGATAACGCAATTTCGGAAAGAAAAAGCCTAATTCTTCGAGGGACGAATTGCTTGAGCAACCGGCCACTCGTCGAAGTGACCAGCATTCTTGTACAGGAAGTTGTAGTCAGACCCGTTACCCTGTAGGAAGAATTAGGTTAACATGTCCGTCAATACACCAAGCTAAAGAAGTATTTACGAGTACTTACAAATCGTCCAGTGGGGAAGCCAAGATCAAATGGCTGGACGCTCTCAAGGTATGCAATCTGCTCAGGCGAAAGAGCGATCTCGAGAGCTTCGAGATTCTGGTGGAGATGTTCAATCTTACGACCACCGACGATAGGGAAGACGTAAGGAGGCTTCTGAATCACATAAGCGATGGTGACTGCGAATATGGTCTGTGAGATGGGCGGTTAGGAGAGATAGAATATTCTTACCTGAGCTAATCGACTTCGCGCCAATTTCGGTGGCAACCTTTTCGGGAGCTAGACAAACCTTTCGTTCGCCTTCGGTACGCTCCCAGTTAGGTCCACTGATCGTCCGGCCTTCAGAGAGATGCATAAGCAAATAGGGTCATCGTAAATTAAACATAGACGATTTTACCTTTCTCGCCCGTCTCACGTCTTCGTTGCTCCTCAGCGTCGGTGCGAATCTTGCCGCCGTGAAGAACGTTCCAAGGGGCAACTGCCATTCCTATACAATGCAAATACATAAATCTCATTAATTCACGCACGAAACATACTACATAGGATGCAGAACAAACCTTCTTCTTTCACCATGGGCAAGATTTCCCGCTTGAGGTCCCTGTACAGGATGTTCCAGGGACCCTGATAGACCATCCATCCACTCCCCGAGGAACTCCTCAGAAGTTTCGTCCTGACTAGAGGTACATCACAAAGAGGGTTAGAATTCAACTCATTCTCACAAAATTGGACGATGCGGTCGCTCATGCCAAAACACTCACTAGCCATTCGCGGTATCGATGAAGTTTCCGCCAGCCTCATAGAAAGCGTCGATTAGTTTGAAGCTACTCGCCTTGTCCATGGAGCCCAAGACACTCCATTTGTCACCGACGCTTATGGCGCCAAGACAAATGGGGAAACATGGATCCCGGCCAAAGGTGCCAACTGACGATAGCGACCGAGGTTAGTAGCAGGAAGGGGCGGTGGGGTCCAGAGGTTAGACATGTTGGCTTATTGGTGATTCGCTGAGAGGATGGGGGAAGAAGTGGCGATAGTGTTTGGCCACAACGATCCTGAGCTTTTATAACTCCCCTCGACGTCATGGTACTGTATATGTCCGGCCGTATTGGAGTAAGGTGAATTTATAATCGAGAAAATGTAAGGCGAGTCCGATATCGGTATTGACCATAGATGTCTAATACTCGTAGAAGGTCTCATTAGATCAAGCTCTGTCCTGTGGTGTATATCCGCCTCATCCGAAATAGGTATCCTAGAAAATATCCCCGTTAGTCCATGTCATATCACACGAGTTTGAAAGGCGTCCTACTGACCTACGGGAGTCGGTGAATAAGCTTCCTCTTGAAGATGTTACTAAGGCGCAGTGAAACAACAAGGGAACAAATGAATACAACAAGTAGGAGGGTATTAGAAGGCCGATACAGGGTAGAACAGATGTGTAATCGGGGAGAAAGACAAAGGTATAACAGATTAAGTGTACGTGCATAACGATCCGAGTGAGTAGGATTAGAAAATGAGTGAAGAGACTCCAAGAAGTAAGGGAGTCAACGGATATTAGAGGTGCAGGAAAAGAAAAAAGTGCATACCATGATCTATAGGGAGCGTCGACAGAACCCTGAGTGAAAATATCGAACGAGGTGTTCAGGCGTGGACATGAACTCGGCCCTCCTGATGGAGAAGTATCAGTGGTGCGACGCACAAGAATCTCGATGATGTTACTGTACCATGGCATCCTTCGCCTGGGAAGTAGCTCAATTCGAACCGTCACCATCGTTTTACAGTACAGTGTCCGTTCTGGATAAGTACATGCAAGATCCGCATCACTTTCAAGGCCAGAAATAAATGCTTGAATGCTACCTGTAAACCCGGCCCCGACTCGGATGTCAGGGCCCACTTTTGAGACCCAACACTGGTTGAACATATTGTGCACAGCACATCAAAGTTGACCCAGAGAAGGTGCAGCGAGCGGCAGTGACCGCGTAGAATGCCCTCTAGCGTATAAGTAATTAATGCACCTAAGGTTTAGTATATCAGTGCGTTTATGCCCTCCAGGACACGAGAAACAATTTGAGATCGTAACTGCCAATGTGAGCGTATTGATCTTTATTTTCACCTGCGAGCATGAGGCGTGGATACAAAGCCATGAAGAATCGTCAGAAACAAACTACCGCATTCTTGTTATATTGCAGTGTCAAAAAAGGAGGGGATTGGATTCGCAGCTCAGACTTTACATGTCCATGGCGAAGTGTCCATTGCGAACAATAAGCAAACGAAGTTGAGGTCATGATGCTGATATGCGCGATTTATCTGAGAGAACCTGCCAGCCAATCAGAAGGCTGGATTAGCTCTACCCCTGACGTGACCAACAAGTGACCGACGTCCTCTGCAGAGCGCTTAAACGCACTCTTCTTCAGCCACTCTGCTGTAGGACTTCACTGCAACTTGACTTGCAGAGCAATCCATTAAAACTGTCCTTCGCCGGTCGAGCGACCTATCATCTACTTTATAATTCAGGATGCCACCGCGAAGAACGGGAAATGACTACATGGACGTAGATTCCGATTCAGATGTTTCAATACTAGATGAATTCGAACAAACCACAAAAGCCAAGGCCAAAGGAAAAGGAAAAGCCATTGATAGGAGTAAGCCATCAAAGGGAAAGAGTAAAGCAAAAGAGGTTCGTCGCGAAGTCGTTATTTATGTTCTAGTGTATTGAAAGTAGGATGACGAATAGCAACCTTATGCTTGGGAAGCATCATACACGCGTTCCTGGGATACCGTTCGAGAAGATGAGACAGGAAGTCTCCAAGGCGCAGTACAAGACTTGATTGCAAGAGGGAGGCGAAGACGGTAAGTCTCTTTCGGTATATCACCAATGTGGCTGGCATACACAAACTACTTAGCCTGTTGGCTCCTGCAGCTGCAATACGACGGTCGATCATAAGACACCTAGTTCTTGTGTTAGACCTTTCGACTTCCATGATGGACCGTGACATGCGACCAACTCGGTTTGACTTAATGCTGCAATATGCACGGGAGTTCGTTACGGAGTGGTTTGACCAGAATCCTTTGGGACAAATTGGCGTTGTTGGGATGCGAGGTGGTGTAGGTGAGCGGATAGGGGAGATGTCTGGTGAGCTAAAGGATATTTATGTTGTCCGTGTACTGCGTGACTAACAGATTGGACCTAGGAAACCCCCAGGACGTATTAAAATGTATATCTGAACGACACAAGCTTGAGCCCAGCGGTGATCCCAGTTTGCAAAATGCTATCGAGATGGCGAGAAGTAGTATGAGGTATGTTCTATCGTGCCATTGTCGTTCTATGTACTTACTTCCTTGAACTCGTAGTCATCTACCCACACATTCATCCCGCGAATTGGTAATTATATTCGGTTCGTTAACGTCATGCGATCCAGGCAACATACACGATACCTTGGAAGAATGTGTGAAGGACAGAATTCGAATATCTATCGTCGCTCTTGCCGCTGAAATGAAGATATGTCGAGAATTATGTGACAAGACAGGAGGTGATTTATTTATATCCTTTCATACTGACTTCCGATGCTAACCTTCTATGTTAGGCATGTTCGGCGTTGCAATGAATGAAGGACATTTCAAAGACCTCCTATTCGAATTGATTCCTCCTCCTGCGCAGCGTGCTCTTGCTCGAACGGGAGGCGGTGGTGTGAGCAATCCAGCAGCGGATCTTATGATGATGGGGTTCCCAACACGACTCCCAAATACTTCCCCTCCCAGTCTTTGCGTGTGTCATTCGCAGCTCAAGAGTGAAGGATTCCTATGTCCAAGATGTCTTGCCAAAGTCTGTGACGTCCCAACGGATTGCGACATCTGCGGTTTGATGATCGTCAGCTCTCCACACTTGGCTCGAAGCTACCATCATCTGTTCCCCGTCAAGCCTTATCAACCTGTGTACGTATTCTCATTCCTCTGTCGCTTAGTCAACAGTATTAAGTGAAGTCGATTGTAGGACCTCCTTAGAAGAGACACCTTATGCCGATTCCAAATGCCATGCATGTGCCGCTCCCTTCCCCTCGAATCCAACGCAAGTACCGGGAACAGCGACGGAAGGCATGAGTCTGCTAGGACGCTATCGCTGTCCTGATTGTCATCATGTCTTCTGCACCGACTGTGATGTATTTATACACGATGTCGTGCATTGCTGTCCAGGGTGTGGCAAATAGATGGACGTTACGACTAGCTCTGAGTCGTATGGAACCACTTACAGCTAGACTATGGTTTCTGAGATTAACTGCTGTTCAACTCCATGGCCAAGATATGTGTGACCTCGGCAATCTTCGAGCATACCATAGGCTCAGGCTTTTGCACTGCCTCCATCCAGACGGGCGACCTACAGCGAGGTGGCCGGCATTCTATAAGGCTATCACCCCGCCGATGACAGCACAATGCAATTCGCTGGGGGAAGGTGTTTGATAACCTTTTATGTCTGCTCGCATCGGAGCGGATGCAAAGGTGTCACTGGTGGTCCGGCGGGAGGAATAATGTTTGGAGTGTTCGAATACACCTTAGTTTCAGTGTGAAAGCTAGCAGAGGTCCTATGTTTTCTAGTATAATGTGTCTAATGCTACTACATCCTTATTCATTCGTCGTTCTATCCATTGAGTGAACTTGGAGAGCTTCCGAAAACGGCGACAGCGGTGATGGAAGATACTATATTTGGCGAGAGTTGACCCACGTGGACTGAGAAGACCGTTTCTCGAGTTGGCAGCTCCACGACGACCTTTGTACCGCTCCCGGCATAGGACTCTGGTCCTGCCCATCCTCCTCTCTCGCTTTCTTTGAAAACTCATCATGGCTGGTCTAACTATGTTACTACCCCTCACACTCCTTTTCTTTTCCTGGGGCTCTTCTCAGGTCCACGCCGCCCAAGGCAACGAGAGCTGTTCGACCAGCACCCAACGACTTCAACTAGGCACTTATCAGTTCACTTCGGACTGCGATACGATGTGGTGGTGCAATTCGTCAAACATTTGTGATTGGAAAGGATGCAGGCGGGACGAGTTTCCATTCGGATACTGGGAGAATGCCACTATCCCTGAAGGCTGCCCCCGAGGGTCCTTCTGTCCGGACGAAGAGGATTCTTGCCAACCATTGCTCGCTGTTGGAAGTCCTTGCCAACTGAACAGAGATGGTAATGTTTTTGAGAACGCTGTATCTTCATGGATCCGACTAATGCGCGAACTAGACGAGTGCGAGGCACCTCCTGACTTTCAGGATCTTGCAGACAATACCGGATTGGGTCGAAATGTCAATGGTTCTGTTTGCCTCAACAATGTGTGCATGTTAGTGTGCCGATCATGACTAGTATTGAGTGCTTGCTGATCGCTCGCTGAACATAGGTGGGCAAATGTCACGTTGGGCCTCCCCTGTGCCGTTGAGAACGTGCCCTATACCGTCTACACTCAAGACACCGAATTTATCGACATTGTTTCCCGGTGAGTCCTTACGCTGCATCAGTCGTGTTCTTTGTGTTGATGTAGTATATCAGCGACAACTGCCGCTTGGGTCTCTACTGTGATGCCTCACAGAAAGTGTGCATGCAAATGAAGGAGCTTGGAGAGTCATGCCAAGCAGACAAAGAGTTGGTCCTTTTCTTCGGTACATCCTACCCCTTTACCCCTAATCTTAACTGTGTTTAGATGCCAGTCTTTCAACTGTCTTGCCACCGGTGTCTGTGGTAAACCGGCCGATACCCCCAGTCATGTAGCATTCTGGGTTTACATCATCTGTGGTATCGCTATATTCGGAGGTGAGTAGAACTGTACAACTCACCTTTTTTTGACCGTGACGTTGACCCTGCATAGGTATGATCGCCACGTTGATCGGCATGTTCTTCTTGCACAAGGGTCAGCGTGACGTTGAGCGAGAGAAGCGTATGCAATACTGGCGCGAGCAGGTATGGACTTCGTTAGGTTGGGTTTCCAGTAACCTCTGATCATTATCGCAGAACGCATTCCGTCAAAATATCATCCAAATGCAAGAGACTGCCCGCCACTCACTTATGTCGCTTCCCATGGGTGGCAGCCAGCGCAACTCGATGTACAGCCGTGATGGCGTGACCTCAGAGGATTCCCAGATGCCCATGTTGCACGCTGCCAGCAAATCCAGCGCTCTTCGTCATTACGTTTCGGAAGAGGGCTTGAGCGGTAGCGAAGAGAGCATCATGATGAAGCGAGGCGACAAGCAGGATCTCAATCGATTCTGAATGTCTTGAACATGTACGATTTTACTGCCGCCATTTAGAGGGCGCAGAGACACTTGTCGACACATCCTTATCTGTCTGCAATATTCCCCCGGACTATTCTCTTTACGTACTTTCTAATACATATTCTCTCTGGATACCACCTTGAAATTTTGAGAGCTCGTATGCTTGGTGCATTCCATACACGGTCCGCTTGGGGTTCCAAGAATACACAACTACTATTTATAGCAAGATCCTGTGGGCGCCAAGGAGGTGCAGCAGCACTGGCAGACTGGCCGAGACGGGCACCGTCCACAACCACTCCAGCCAAGCGGCCTACTCGAATACTTGCTTTCTCTCTTCCACCAACGATTTCTCTCTGTATTTCATACTTGTAGTACTGTATGAACACGAAAGCAGATGCCTCACCGCATCCCCTGCCTTCACTGCCGCCGTCTCCTGTGGAAGAAGACATCAGTCGAGCAGGCACATGGCCAGAGGATACGTCCACTTTGACGGACAAACCGCCCAAGGCGAAGGGCAAGGAACGAGAAAGATTGGACACGCCCTCGCTCCCTTATGCAGCCGAGGAGAGTGGCTTCTCATCAGACGAAGGAGAGACCGGAGTAGAGGGTTATCCGCCTACCAAGGATGAGAAGGCACAGGCTCGGCGGGTTGAGGAGGTATGTATCTGCACTTCTGTCGCCTGTAGAGTTGCTAATAAATTAACTTGACGTTAGAACTTGCGACGCTGGGAATTGCAAGAAAGACAACGCCGGAAGGCCGCTCGTGAATCCACAATGTCATCACCGACGCGCACATCTTTCATGGCAGATATGACACAACAGGCCTCCCTATTATGGAGTGCTCGGCGATCAATACGACCGCCTACAGGTGGTGGCGGTTCTCACCACGTCCTTCGTCCCGCAGAGGACGGTGTACCATTAGACGAAATTGACACTCCCGCTCCCTCGAGGCGTGCTTCGTCTGAACCAGCAGTTAATCCATTCATCACACCCGCCGCATCTACTGTATCCCTAAATGAACCGTACCAATCTGCTATAATGACTGCATCGTCATCATTACCTTCTTCAGAAGAGGCGTCTACAAGCACCTTGACCACTCCTACTGCGAGCAGGCCAATGCTTCCAGCGTCGTTGCCTTCACATCCTCCTCCACAGCCTCTAGATCTTCCCAAACCGCGAACTCCTCCACCGAGAACAGGCACTCCTCACGCCAATAAACCACCTGAACCCATGCCCCCGCCTACACTCAACGTCACGTTAGATGAGGAGAATGTACCAGCAGGGAAGACACGCTGGTGGACAGACTGGTTATGCGGCTGTATGGATACTGGAGATCATCAAGTGAGTTTTTTCTTTCGCTTTGCGTGCAGCTCCATTTCGTTTGCTAACACCCATGCTTGCAGGCCGCTCGTACAAATCCGTTCGAGTAAATCGGACTCCGTTCATTTGTCGTTGTGCATGTCGTTCGTTCGTTGTGTGTTTTTATTTTATTTCGCTGTTCTGGCATTATTGGACTCTCTCATTGTGTATCCATCTCCGATCTCTCGTGGACTCAGCCTTGACGGACACCCTCATTTTTCTATACCGTATGTGAATAATAGACCCCGGTTGGCATCATCCTAAAAGCTGTCCGGATAGTGACGTCACACGCTTTTCGTAAAACACCCAATCAGTTTTTGTACGTCCATCATAGTTCTCATGATCTCTCGAAGCTGATTACCTTTGCCTCTACAATAGGTACCTTGTACGATATACTGACTTCCCACCGTGTCTTTTGTATTTCTTTGGAGAAACAACAATAATCGGCGATGGGAGCTGATAGACGTTAAACTCTCACCAGTTTCCACCCACCCCCCCGGAAGCAATCTCAGTCTTGTCGAATTGGTCCAGTCTACTCATGTAAGCGCCCATCTGAGAATCCACATTTTAGAGATAGCAAGGAATCTACATTCCCCCTGCCGATATCGACTCGATGCTATCTGAGGAAGATATGCGCGATCGTCTGGTATGACAAGGTTGTTATTCACCCGATTTGAGCCAGCTCGTGCCATCCTTCGTCCCCATATTATTCACATGGAGGCCCTAAACGAAAATACAGTCGAAGGTCCAGTCGAGCAAATGGCAAGGTCATTGTACACCTACTTCTAGGCCCTCCTCACGAAGTATCCCAGCTATATGTCCTTGAGCTCCTAGCGTAGCTGTGGTATCTGATGTCAGAATTCATGTCGGGACAAGCTTTCCGGTTTTAACGGGGTCGCGATAAGTTATAAGTTCGCCGCCGTCGCGACAACATTCACGATGGCAGCGGTATCACCATTAAGGATTCAGACTCATCTCCAAAGGCATCATCACCCGAGGAAGGGTATCGAATACCCCCGCTCTTGTAACCCTGCTCAATGGATGCAGGACTCCGTCGTTGATTAGTTTACAAGTTTACTGAAAGAGTTCATTGTGTACGTGAGTGATCCTTTCCATTCTCGTCTCATATTATATGAAACTCGCCTTCCAGGTCTAGAGTGAGCTAGGTACAGTTGATTCATATCGTCCGACGACTGCTCTGCTTTATGCCCCCGCTTAGTGTAACTGATCCGGTGACCCCATCGCGTTGTCCTTTCCAAATGCTGGACGTTCGGAGAATCGGAGAATTTTCATAGGGTTGCGGGTTGTTTAAGGGTCAGACCTACGGTTGTACAGGGCGAAATGTCATAACGGATGTCTTCGCAGAATGGACATTCAATCCCACACTTATCTAGCAACGTGCAGCTTGTCCTGCTAAGCTTCGGGTGATATCGTTTTGCTGCCGCCAACAATCGCTGTAGGTGGCCATCTACAGACTATATAGCCCACACATCCTCTGATATTCTTCTACGGGGGATTCCATGAACGTCGCCCTGATTGTAAACTGGAAGGCAATTAGTTCATCCTCATCTTCGACGACGACAACACCTTCCATTCGTAGCCTTTCGTTCTTGCGAAGCTCGGCCCGATGGGTCTCCGGACGACGATGATGTCGTCAAATGGCTGGGATGCTTCATAATGCTGAGAACGCTGCTACTTATAAGAACAAACCAACCATTTCGTCGTGTTTTCTTCCTTAGCCTCGTCTTTACCCCTCCCGGATCCTCAGAAAGAGAAACCAAGCTAGCAGAAAGACTGAACGATGTCTGGCCTTGACCCGAGTCAATATACTTCGACTGATCTTCAGGGAAGATATGCCTGGACGGATACGCTTAAAGGTGTTTATTATGGCCCGGGAAGCATAAAGACAGCTCTTCCTAAACTTCTCAGCGAGCTTGGAATTAAGAAGGCTTTGATTGTCACGGGCAAGAGTCTACACGATAAGGTGAGTGTGGAATGATCGGGATGGAAAACGTCGAAGGTTGGCACTCAAACCTTTGAGACAGACTGATGTGGTTAAGAACGTCGAAGCCATTCTCAAGGAGCTCGGGGCATATGGCGCGACATTCTATGAAATCGGCCAACATACGCCTGTGGCGGGAATCAGGAATGGTTTGAAAGCATTCAAGGAGGCAGGTGCTGATGGCATCGTTTCTGTGGGAGGCGGCTCGCCTGTGGACGGATCCAAGGCTATTCTATACCACTTGCAGCAAGAGACAGGTGGTCCGACACTTAGGCAGATCGCGATTCCTACCACGTTGAGCGCTGCTGAATACACTGTTAGTACTTTGGCGTTGAGTCTGGCATGTCTGTCATGGAAGTGGTACTGATGATCACTTCAGATCGGAGCTGGATTCACTAATGATGAAGGAGTGAAAGTTGCGGTGAGCTCCCAGGAACTTGCGCCAGCGGGTATTATACTCGACGCAGAAGTCACGCTGGCTACTCCTGAACGACTCTGGTACGTCGATCGTTTTCACTCAATCTCCTGGGCTAAGACATTGGCAGGTTATCAACCGGAATCCGGTCTCTTGACCATGCTGTTGGTCAGTACGACCCTCCAGTTCATTTCGATCAATGACTTATCTCTTCGACTGCAGAAAATCTCTATCGCCCGTTGATCCCACCACCACTCAAACATCTTTGCTATGCCGCGCTTGTTGATCTTTTCAAGTACCTGCCTTTGTCGAAAGAGCATCCAGAGAATATTGAGTATCGACAGAAACTTCAGCTAGCATCTTGGATGAGCATCTGGCCCATCAAGCTTGAACGATACAGGTAGCATCTGTTTTCATGATTTATGCTACCGTGCTGACTACAAGCTGTATCAAGTGCACTCGGATTATCTCATGCGTTGGGACACAAGCTGGGGGCCGCTTACAGTATTCCTCATGGTATCACATCTGTTCGTATCCTGCTCAATTCATATATGAAGGCGCATTGACATGACCTTATGTGTAGTGCTTGTCCCTGGCTCCCACTGTCAACCTTCAGGCCGAGCTTCTTTCAGAATCCGACAAGGAGTGGCTCGCTAACTCTTTATTCTATCTTCGTCAACCCCAGTCAGGATCCAAAGAGGAAGATATCAAGAAACTCTCAATTCTCATTCAGAAGTGAGTTCAGCTTCTTATCGTACCTTGACAGGGTTTAACTGACACCCTCGCAGTCTCGTTGATTCCCTCGGGCTAAGGTCCACTCTAACCGAGTACAAAGTTCCCAAGGCTGATGTGCCAAAGGTTGCTGAGCAAGCCGTGGGCAAGAGGGATGACTTTGTTTTCCCTAAGGTTGTCCAGTTACTTGAGAGTCTTTATTAACGTGAAAGACGGAAGATCGTCAGAACATGACAAGAAAGAATATTATGGATGTAATATAGTACGACACGAACCCGGAATTATTGACTTTTTCATTAATGACTGGTGCATGGGTATGAGGTCATCGCAGTGACTGGCCCTGAGAGCGTACCCGCCCGGTCTATCGGGGAAGATATATGTTGCTCGTTGAACATTTGAATCGTCTCTCCTCGCTGCGCACGTTTGTTTGCATTCTGAACGGCCAGACCACTTCTTATTATTCCCGTCCGTTGTAGAGTTCTGACGGTATTGGACGGTGTCTACGTATCCAGCCGACGTGTCGCCCTGCCAGTTTGCCCACGATAATCCCGAACCATCTTATTTATGCTTGCTAGACCAATATCTGTTTGGGCCCATCACAGCTCACACTGCGTTTCCCTTCTCCCTATACCCGCGATACCAACATCTTCATTGGGTAGCAGAACACTCTCCGCGAACAGTTGCAGTCGTCGTGGACTGGTGTCTATATTCACACAGTCCAACCCTGTCCGGCTACCGAAATCGAATGCAATGACAGCCGTTCTAACTCGCCGCATGAAGTCCAGCCAAGCGAAAGGCAAAGAACCGGAGAAAGCGAGCGTGACGTCTAACCATGATCACCACGAGCATGATGAGCATGGTCGTGAACAACACCCTGGCCACTCTCATTCCCACTCGCTCTTCGGTTTGGGTCACAAACATGAACCTGGTGAAGACGGTCATGTACAGAATCCGGAGCAGATTGTTGAAGCTTTGAAGGGTGGAGGTACGTAGTTCACCTCTTGTGCGTAATCCATGTTTCGCATCTTGCACGTCTGGTCACTGACATTCCGTTAATGTAGGTGATCGAGGCAGCCGTATTACCGTCATTGGTTTGGTGTCGAATGTCGGCTTGACTGCTGCCAAAGGTGCAGCAGGATGGTACATGAATTCTGCCTCGCTGTTGGCAGATGCCGGTCATTCTCTCGGTGGTATGTTACGCCCGCCAGTTTATGCACTCCCAATTCCCCATTCACGCTGAGCCTGCTATTATTGTAGACTTGGTGGGAGATTTCGTCACTCTTATCTGCTGGAAGCTTTCACGAATGCCGCCATCAGAACGATACCCATACGGGTTCGGCAAGTTCGAAGTCATTGGAACGACCACCGTGTCACTGCTTCTGACAGGCGGAGCAATCGCGTTCGGACTTCATTCATTCGGTCTCTTAATGGAGGCTTTAACTCATACAGCAGCCGAACTCCCAGCAGGGCCTGTCCACGACTTGCTGGTGAATGTTACGCAGATTGGTCATAGCGTTCCTGCAGTCGCGTCACAGCATGCCCACGGACATGCGCTAGACCCGAACGCGGCTTGGTTCGCCGCCATCAGCATTGTTGCAAAAGAGTGGCTCTACAGAGCTACCAAGAAAGTTGCAGACCAGGAACGTAGTCCAGTCCTTTTCGCGAACGCGATTCATCACCGGAGTGATGCGTATTCCAGTATGGTCGCTCTGGTAGCCATTCTTGGAACATGGTACTTCCCTCACCTACCTTTGGATCCACTAGGCGGTGAGATATTGTTACCTGGGTATAATTTATGACTCATGGACTAATTGTGCTTCGAATACGTCCAGGTCTACTAGTCTCGTTCTTGATCATCCAACAAGGCTGGGGTCTCACCCTCACTGCGTTGCAGCAACTTACAGACGCGGGTGTTTCTGCCAAAACACGAGAATCTCTATACCGGACACTCCAGCCCCTTCTCCCCTCCTCTCCTCATGCCGATACCCCTTCCAGTGGGCAAAGAGAATGGCACACAGAAAACCTTCTTGCTGTCAAAGATCTCCGGGCTATGCGTGCTGGAGCCCTAATGTTTGTGGATCTGGTAGCGGAGGTGCCGAACACTCTTACAGTGGAACAGACCAGTGCGTTGGAAGAGCAGATCGTGAGGGCGTTGAAGAAGGAAAGGAAGGAGATCTCAGAAGTGAGGATCAAGTTTATGCCTGTTCCGAGGGATCCTTTGGTTTGAGCTCTGAAGGGCGCTTTGAGTAAGGAGGGAGCATATATATGTATGTCTGTATGTATTCGTAGCTATCGGAATTTATACACCAGATCGGAATAGTGTACAACGGAAACTTGTTCGATGAGAAGATGTAGTCCATGAGTATGTTTTAAGCACCCTTAAGACCTAGTTTCCCGGTTTCCAGAATCGCGACTCGGCCGATGTGAGATTCACTGCTAAAGTTTTCGGACGGTTGGAGCAAGGGCCGTAGAGGCTTCCAAGCATTGATGTTTGACAGAACGATCCTAGCTTCCTCGTCCCCTGCGTCAATGACCTTAGCCATGTCTACAGCATTCATGGCTGGCGCTGTTGGAGACAGAAGCTTAGGATCAATCCTGCAAGGGAGCGGCGATGAAGTGAATGAGTAACGCTCCCGGATCGGCTATTGAATCGCGACAGAACTTACCTGGAAGAAACAGATTTCTGCATGTCAGGCGTGACGGGACCGAATATCTGCAGGACAAAATCCATGGTCTTCTGTAGTTCATCTTCAGTCACCACTTTACCGACATCAGCCGTTCCTTGGATGACTGTCTCACCACGAAACATATGAATGGAATTCAGATAGAGTCGCGTGACTCGTGTAAAGCGTTATTTACCTGGACGGATGGACTCAAATGCTTTGTCGAAGTTATCCTCTCCAACATCCGACAAAACTGGAGCTTCCTGATTACGTATCTGCTTGTAGACACCAAGGACAACAAGCAGGAACCTGTGAGACATGTTTCAAATATGATTAGAGGTTTGGTTACACATGCCAGGACCTACCGAGTGTAAGAAGTGCTGAATTTCGCATCATGCCATTGGCAAGCATCAGTCTCGGGCGCATGTCCACGAATCGAAGCTGCGATAGTTACGGCGGCAGACAAACCGCCAGTGAATGCTAAGTGAACTCCGGAGGAGAAAAAAGGATCAATGAAAGCTGAATGGTGCAGGATAGTGAGCGCCACGAGCACGAAAGATATGGAGAACAAAGGATAGGATCATCCATGCTCACCCCCGGCATCTCCAGCGATCCTGAAATGATCACCAGAGTAGGTAGGTGCGGAGTAACTGTAGTCACTTGCTGATCTTACAGCGTTCGAATTATCGGCGTTGCGCAGTTTTCCCCTGGCACCTATCAACTCCATCGTACCAGGTGCCAGATGGTGCAATTGGCTGAGGTAGAAGTCCTGTAGGCCTTGCTTACTGGCTCGTCTCTTCTCAGAGGAACGGGATTCATCCATTACAATCCCGACAGATGTTGAGCCGTCGTGAAGCGGTATGTACCATACCCAGCCTGATTCATCTGGTATTAAGTCGGTCAGCGATACTATTATCTTGATCAAGACGATCAATTTTGTGTACCAGTCAATGCTTCGATCCAGATGGCTCCTTCGCGAGTGGTTCCGGGCATATACTTGTTCACGATGGTCCAATAACCCCAATGGGCAACATTCTTCAAACTCTGATTGAATTTTCGATTATGCAGGTATCTTGTGGACATCAGTCCTCGCCGACCGGATGCGTCAATGAGGTAGTCAAACTTGATTTCGCCTGTAATAATGTCATTGACCGCCAATCCATCATTGTCAGAAGGTGCTTTTTTGCTCCAAACCGCAGCTACGGGACGCTGAGGCTCCGAGTCGGAGTACTTGGAGTTGGGGTTGAACTGAAGTTCGGTCACCTGTGTTTCTTGAAATACTTTGGCACCGCATTCTTCCGCGTGCTTGAGAAGAAGATCGTCGAATTCAGAGCGGATCTGTTGAGTGAAAGTGAGTGCCGATTTAGCAATAGCCGGTAAATTATCTGAGATTGTCAGTGCTTACTACGTGCCAAGAGCCGCTCTCTGGATCCAAAGCGACGAAGTCGGTATCTGTCATGCGGGAGAGTTGGGCCGCCTTTAGATATAGGGTGAGATGCAGAGTGATAAGGAACGCACATCCTTCCCGCTTATGATGATTCAGCTTGGCCGCACCGCCGGGCTGGTAGAATCAAGAAATAATCAGCAGGTCGTTGTGATGAAATGTACCGAGGAGAGTTTACCTTCTTGGTGAACCCATAGTTCTTGACTTTATCCTCTGCACCGACGAACTTCAAGAACGGTTTAACGGATGGCAGGAGGCTCTCGCCGGTGTGATAGCTGAGGTGCACAATGAGCGCAAGACTTCGCTGGAGGTTGAAGGAATATTACCGAGGGAACTTTGCGGACTCCAGGAGGACGACGTCAAAACCTTCTCTAGCGAGTATGGCTGCTGCGTAACTTCCTGCAGGTCCACCGCCGATGACAAGGATCTGCGCATGAGGGGGTGGCTTCCAAGCGATCAGCTCGCCGTGTAGTAGCTTGCGAAGTCATGGCGTACCAACGGCATCGTCGCCATGAGACTTTCAAGAAAGAACAGAAAAGAGTGGACGTAAGTTTCACATACACTGATATTTATGCCACATTCTTGCAGTGATCCGTGACCCCAGCGCAGATCGTGTGCGGCTATAAGTCAGCATTGCAGAGATGTCATCTCCGGATATCGCAAAGGGTCACATAATGGAAGTGGCGATGTTCTTAACATATCTAAGCACTCAGGGTCATGTGTTGAATTAGAAGGTCGGCAAAGAGTAAGCAGACATGCAACACAATTGCGACCACGCGTCACATCCGGAGTCCCAGTAGAACAGCGTAGTAATATGAATATGCTGCTTGAGTCGATTAGGCATTTAGCGTGAGTTGAAGGGACCTAGGTACACCTACAAAGCTAGAAATGAATGAGCCTCTTAACTAATGTGGGTATCTCACCGGTGTCGCGAGACAGGGTGGTGCGATAAATTTGTGTCTACACGAGGAGGGCATCGTGCTAGTTTCTAGGCCCAATTTCTTGGAGTCACAAGGAAGCACCCCGTTTTATAAGTCTGTGTGAACGCCGTTATCATGATGAGAACTGGCGCGGGTGAGACGTACAGAATTTGAGGCCTGAGCTCCTATCTAAGTCAATTTCGTAGTTATCGTATCCATATTTTGAAACCCATTCAACACGTTTCCATAGAATGCTGGACATTTGGTAGGGCCCTACGGCTGCCAGTGGGAAAAGAGAGGTGTATTGGCCTTGTACGCGTTGACGCGTCGCGAATCCCGATCAATAATGACCGCGGTCACGTGGAGGACCGATGCCCGTTTTGAGCATTGTTTTGATCATTTCAACGAGGCTGCACCGAGGCAGTAACGTTCCCCTTATCTCTTCATTTTCCGTTCTTATGGTAGTCATGTCGGACAGCGAGAAGGATCTCATTGACGAGCTTCAAGAATCTGATGTAGAGGAGGACGACATTGACCCGAACGAGATGCACGTCGGCAAACAGCTGACAGTCCCCGTGGCGAAGATGTATACTGCTCAGGACCTCCATAGTGAGATTCGTTTTATCTTGTAGACTTTCGGAAAATGAACTGATTGTCTTTTAGTTCTCATACATGAGGGAATCATAGACCTATGTCCGCCGTATCAACGAGACGTCGTATGGACTGAGGCGAAGCAGACAAAACTATTGGACTCACTGTACCGCAATTTCTATGTCCCTCCGATTGTCATGGTCGTTATGTATGAAGATGGGCATCGGGTCATGCGATGTGTGGATGGAAAACAGAGATTGACTTCCATCCAGAAGTTCATGGACGGACAAGTACGTTGAATCCACTACTGGCCATATGAGATTCTCCTCACGTTTTATTAGCTGCCATGTAGGTTACAACCCTGCGGGATTTTCTTGTTTTGTTCTTGTGCTGACTTGCAGAAATTGCAGACAGAGATCCATTCACAAAGAAGGCCTTTTATTACACATTACCTAGATCTAAGCCCTCAAGATTACAAGTGCCACAAAAGATGAGAGAGGAGTTTGCGCTCAAGAAAATTACGGTCGGTACGTTGCTCGCGATATCTGTTGACTCCGCTTGCCTGAACCTGTTGCAGTCGAGTATGTGGATCTAGACCCTGCCATGGAACGCGACATCTTCCAGCGAGTACAACTCGGAATGCCCCTAACCGCCGCAGGTAATGTCATCCATCTCTTAGGACCTAACAGTTATTTACGCGGCCTATCTCCAGAGAAATTGCAGGCCGTTTCGTCGGCTTGGGCGACCTGGATATCAGAGATTGACTCACGTTACATGAGCTGCGAAAATGGCATTACCGACATCGTCAACGTTGACATCAAACGTGGAAGGAATTTCCAGTCCTTGGCACATCTGGTATACTGCTGCTATGGTGTCCCGGAACAACTCACTCCTACACCCTCGAAACTGGAAACGTTCCTTACGAAGACGAGTCCCCCTGACCCGGAGTTCAAGTCGTCCATCGTCCACGTCTTGAATGATATTATGGCTATAGCGATGGACAAGAATAAGAACAAGGCCTTCACGTACATCAAACATCGGATAGCTCCTATCGAATTTGTCTTCATGGGTACGCCCTTGTGTCATCAATCCTGTGGTGTAAGATACTAAGAGACCAACTTGTGTGTAGGCGTCGTTCTATTTGTGATGATGAAGCACTCGACGGAGAAGCAACGGGCTGAGGAAATTTACAACATGCGAACGTTCATTCGTGAGAAGTACCAAGACGTTCGAGCTCGCGGAGACATCATTCGGACACTCTGGATGTTCGTGTCAGACATCGCACGAAAGTACCGCACTGGCTACCAGTTTGATAAACCTGCTCCGGCGCGGAAGACCAAGAAAAAGCGGACGAGGGCAGATGAAGATGACGACAGTGAGGACGAGTTTGATGGGACGAAAAGAGGTACAAATTCTCGTCCGAAGAGGAAGTAGCTCGATTTTTTTGATCTGTTCCAGTGCTTCTTGTCCTTCTTTCATGAACATCGATTCTTCTGTGACTGTATCATTGTACTACCGCCAGGCATCTTATCCATATCCCGCTTATTTCTTCTATTTGTTATCCGTTGTACATGACTCTCGCTGTATACCAAACACCCTCTTTGTCCGTGATTGCACGGGCATATTTGAGCAATAGTTTGTCTCGTTCTTTGTTATTTACCACGATGTCTTCGAGGAATGGTGAGATGTCTTCTGCCTTCCATCGAGGCCGAGTCAAGAATATATCTGTGAAACGAGCAGCGGGATCGGTTGGTAAAGCGGAGGAGGGGAAATAAGTGAGCTCCGTGGCGCCAGTCAGTGTTGAAAGAGAAGATAAATAGTTTGCCTTCAGCGTTAATTAGTTTTTATGACTCAATCGACTGTGCGGAATCAATTACCAATAGCAGGTCCAGCGTAATAGTCGTTTCGAAGGTGTCGCCTACGGCCGACTTCCATTTAGCCAGAAAGTCAAATTCGACAATAGGTTCATCCTATAAAGCAAATTGAAGCATTGCATATCTCAAAGGCCAGGAAACAAACCTTGTACGCCCTCAAAATGCCTAGTCCGACCTCCTTGACGGTGGCATTCACATCCAGCTTCCAAATTCCGTCGTCGATCTGTCCGAACCAGGCCATGACCTGCTCAGAGACGTCTCTCCTAATTTCGTGATCGGTTTCCAGAGCGGACGATAATGCAACCAGGGGAGCTGCTTGGTGAGGTATTGACGTTGATACGAGGTGGTTGAGTAGAAGTTCGAGGATTTGAGTTAGGTAGGATGGGGCTATTGGTCGAAGCTCGCCTAGCAAGACGTCAGGTTTAGACCTGGCTGTGGGTTATATCTGACCGACCTTTCAAGATGAGTACACGTCTGGATTTCAGGCCTTGCGATATTTCTGCGTCGCTTGCCTGTAAGATCTCTCGAGCATCTTCGAGCGTTAGTCGTCGTCGTTTCGACTGCCGGTGGAGTATGATCACTATACGTCAATGCAGACTGACAAGGTTGAGGACATACTGGTCTATAATCTTCCCGATCACTATCACTTGTCATATCCACATCATCCTCTTGTCCTTCGTTGTACTCGCTCCCTCTCAGAAGACCATTTAACTTGTGTAATTTCGGGATACTGGGAACCAGCTCATAGACTTCATGTAATTGATCACGAATCACTGCGTCCTCCGCAGACCCATGGGAATCCAGGGAGGGCGTGACCACCAAGACTGAGTTGGAAAGAACGACTGAACGAATTGTGTACGTTTTGTCGGCAGTACAGAGAACCGCGTCATCTAGTGATTCTCCTTTGATAGACCAGCTGCGCAGGTAAGAGTTGCGCTCCATTATTACATGAGTAGAAGTCAGACCTTTGGGTGTTATCTGTCGAATTCTCTATACATTTGTATAGTTCTGGTGGAAATTCGAGTAGCCTAAACGATCCCGTATCCGAAACTGGCGACGAGGAGTACTTCAAATTAAAGTCGTTCATGGAATTGTAGTGACCGGCCTCAGATTCTATGATATGGAGAGCAGAACAAAGTCGAGCTGAATGCAGAAGACGAAGCAAATGTATGCTCGACGCGACGCGCCAACAAGGTAGAACGCGTGACATAACGCGTTTTGAGTCACACGTGCCGTGCGGCATTCTCCGGGCGGGTGGTGATGCAGCCGCATTGGTCTTGACGCAGACGGTCGTCGCAAACGATTCTCAGCCTCACTTTCAACTTGTTCTTGTTCACGTCTTGTTTACGATCGTCATCTTCTAATCTTCGTCTACACAGTCTCTATTGCATGGCCTCTTCGTCGGCATTGCTGGCGTCGCCAACGGAGAGCATTATACCCTCAGCCTCGCTGCAACCCTCAATTACTCCAAGCATAGATCCCGTACCTGCTCATCATGCCAACGCAGTCGTGGCTTTCATAATTGGCCTTGCCATCGTTACCCTTGCTTCTATCCTAAATGCTGCTGGCTTGAATTTGACGAAATTAGATCATGTAGGATACTTCGT
This sequence comes from Somion occarium, assembly GCA_964035595.1. Classification (NCBI taxonomy): domain Eukaryota; kingdom Fungi; phylum Basidiomycota; class Agaricomycetes; order Polyporales; family Cerrenaceae; genus Somion; species Somion occarium. The sequence continues at coordinate 1,923,675 of OZ037947.1, forward strand.
ACCAGGACTGTGCTGGTGCTCCATCTGATGATGTAAACTAGGTTCGAACAAGTGCTATTCCCAAGGCTTCGCGGCGGAGAGACTGGCTTCGTCCACTATGGCTTCTTGGAATGATTCTATACATGTGAGTCGTAGTATGGACACTGATGTAGCCCTCTTTGACCTTTCTCCAGCTTGTCTCAACTGATAGGGAGTACCCTCGCACTCGAGTATATGCGTGCCGGTTAGTTGCACCTGAATGCACTGCCTCTTCATCCAGCTGATTAGCTTGTAGAATACGTCGCACCGCTTGGCTCGACGTCACTCATATTCAACTTCCTCTTCGCGAAGTTTCTTGTGAACACTCCTGTTACTATGACTGATATATGGGTGAGTCCGACTCGAATACTGCGATCCTTTCCCTAGCTCACTGCGGCATTCTAGGGAACTATCATTGTCATCATCGGCGTTATTGGTATCGTGGCTTTTGGCTCTATCAACAGCGGATTCAGTTCAGAAACCAATGCGTCGCATTTGTCCTATCTGTGGAAACGCGGCAATTGGCTGGGATACTTCTTCTTTATGACATTTGCCCTCATCGCACTTTACATCTTCACATCTCAGCTTGATGCCGTGTTGACTGCGCGTTCTGATCTTAGCGCATCTCCATCTGGTGGAATTGGCGCACGTAGACCCGGAACTAGATGGGTCGGCAAGATCCTAGGACTGTGGAATTACTTCATGTCCCGGATCAGAGAGTATCTTGAGATTTGGACAGCTCCACACGATGATAAGTGGGTTGCTTGGACGCTCGGCATCTGTTGGGCATGTTGTGGTGGCGGACTCGCGGGTGGCTGCTTGGTCTTTGCCAAAGCTGCGTACGTATATTTTACTACAACGTGTTCTGCTCAGCCTCTAATATTGCGTAATTGGCCTAGCGTGAAGCTTATTTCTGGGAGCCTCTCACATGAGAATACTGGGAACCAGTTTGGGCAGGCCTCCTCAATATTCACATTCATATTTCTGGCCATCACGGCCGTTGCCCAAATCATCTGCCTGAACCGTGGTCTTAAGGTGTACGATTCAACTCTTGTAGTGCCTGTATTTTACGGCGTTTACACGGCAGCAGGGTAGGTTCGGTATATGTGACAGCACCTCAATATTTACTGATCCGTCTACACCTGTGTAGGTTCTTGAATTCATTGGTAAGAAAGTTACTCCACAAAGCACGTTTTTGTGTCTAAGCCACTACATATATCCCAGATATTCAACGACGAAGTAGACGCGTACCAGTCTTGGACACTTTTCCTGATTTTCGTCTCCATTCTTATCTTGGTTTCCGGCGTTGTCCTTCTCACACACAAAAAGCCCGACCCTGCGGGGGCTCATGGCACTCCTCCGGGCTCAGCGAGCGGAACCACTTTTGTGGCGATGGCTCGGGCACGAAGGCGTACTAAGCGTAAATCCGCCAAGGATCTCAAGGACTCGGATGAAGGCGAATCCCTGCGAGATCTGGAGGAGGGTGAAGACGCCGACGAAGTCGTATGGCAACTTGGGGAGGCCAGTGATGACGAAGAAGAAGGTTTTGTCCCTCGCAGTCAAGGTTTGGGGGAGACGCATGGGGAAGGAGAGCGTGAACGAATGATTGCCAACCACGACCACGGAGACGAAGACCTCCGCAGAGCGTCAACATCGTCAGATGCGACTTTGGCACGACCAGAGGCTGAAGGCAGTGGAGATGAGTTTGGGAAGTGGGGGTTAGGAAAGACGTCGAGACCGTGACAAGTCGGAATTATGCGAGGAGGTAGCATGGTGCTACCCCCCTAGACATCATCTATAGTGTATCATCAGGTATGAGTTGGACCATCTAATTCCCGGTAGCTAATCATCCCGACTATAACTTATTCCGACATCCCACGCACCTATTCAACTTAAATGCTCTGCATTGCGGAAATTGTGTGTTCTCGAGAAACGTATTCCATGACAGGGCCATTCTAGAATCAATCCTCAAGGTTGTTCTACCCGCCCGATGCATGAGGTGGACAACTATCTGCGTCTTCAGAATGCTGAACGCCATACTTGACCTTCCTCTCTAAGCCTCTTCAACCCATCTGTCAGCCTCTCCCATCTATCATGACTGTAATGGGCTGTACAAGGGCCTATTGCACCAGTAGACTGCTTTTGCTCATATGCCCGTCCCCCTCTGCATTTGACAACACCGGAAGACAGCCCAGGAACATATATCTGATGGTGGTGCGCAGCATGCAATAGTTGACAGTATGGGATCTCAAGCTGCTGTAACAAGGCCTGGGTCACACCATAGTTCCGATTTCCCCTTTGCTGGTAGGTCACAAGAGCCCTTTCGGCCAATATGTTTCACTGACAATCATACAGTGACGTGTTTCCGCGGGCTCAACACCTCCTTTCAGGGTGTAACTCATTTTCGACCCGTTCGCCACCACGTATATGTAAGCCATGGACCGCTTACATGTGTTCATTATAGGATCAACCCGTTGCCGATGTGTTCAATAGAGATGAGTATTCGACATGCGTGGGGACTGGTAATGACTTTTGAACCCTGGTGCCTTCACAGCCCGCAACTAAATCCCTTGCGGGGTTCCGAAGAATATTACATCAGGATTGAGGGCAATGCTTCAAATTTCGTCACATTCACCCGTTGGGTTCCGTCAGGGCATAAAAGCGACAACCATACGGATGAACTGTATCCATGTTCCTCCGTCCCCTTGCTTCGAAACCTTTACCAACCCACTCCTCCTCCAGAGCTTTCAGCTAACTCCTTTTGACCTACTGTACTTAAACAAGCTTCCTGCTCTGAAGCTTGCTCAATGTCTGGGTCGTCCGGTTATGACAAGTTTGGTCTGTTTGCTGGTCTCATTGGGATTCTTGGTCTGATTTATGCTCTGCTCGAGAGACTTTTGCCTGAGACGAGACTCTCATTGTTGGAAAAGTCTTTGAAGCAAACTGATTCCCTGTTACATTCAGCTAGCGAAGAGGGCCTCCTCATCGATGCTCCCCGCCTTCAACTCAAGCTATCGGAGTAGGTACATCTCCTTCTCTCATGTTTACGACGGACTTGACGCTGTCATATAGGTTAACAATCCATGTCGATAGGCTCGCTGTTCGTACGCATAGAGCTGCAACATTGTACCAACAATGTGGCGAAATGGCGAAGGGCTTGACTTGTAAGATTCTCTCGACTCATAACCAAGTGAGACTCGTGCTTGCTGAGATTGCTGTAAGCGCCACATTCACCTTGGGATATGTTGGCCGGCCTGAAAGTGCTGTAGTCGCAGAGATTGGCGACAACCGAACGGAGAAGCAACGGTCAAGCTGTGAGGAACGTATTGTCGGCAAACCCGGCTGCCATCGTGGTAAGACACTCCAGAGAGGTACCAACACCGTCTGTGTCAATACCAGCACCTTCATCGACTAGACAAGGTAAGCTCATTTGATTTTTTTTTTCCGTGCCATGGCCCACCGAACCTTCTTGTAGCCTCTGGTGCTGATGTAAACAATCAACGCATGGGACCTGTAGTCCCGCGCAATGTCATACCGACTTTGATGTCGACGCGCAGGCAGCGACAACCATTGGGTATGTCGACCAGCTTTATCTGGCATTCATATTCTGTTACCTTCTCTAAGCTATGAACACAAGCTGATAGCAATGGGACCGGTCTTTGGAAACTTAGTTAAGCCACCGTCATCCCCCGTCGCTCGCCCCGCACCGAGACACAGTGTCGCCAATAGGCCCGTCCATCCCCCTACTATTCCTCGTGCATCTAGGGCTTCTCAGCTTCCCACTCTCGTCAGCGCTTGAAGTCATGTTGTCATGTTGTTGACATACAGTTTCAGGATTGAGCATGTTATGTACACGTCCCCTTCGGTTTGGTACCGTTCGCAATGCTCGATGACTGTCTGTGTCTTCCTTATCCTTGCTCAATAGATGCTCATAGTATAGTCATCAAAAGGCCTTCCCTGTGCGCGTCAAATATTCGCTATTGCATGTATGCGTCGTTCATGATTCTCGGGGCGTTATCTGATTTCATGTTTGTGTCGCAGATATGTGCAGTGGATCGTTCGCTGTTGGTGGTCATCTGACAAGATACGATGTCCGGTATCGTAAGGGCTCTTGTTCTCTTATGACCATTCTTTCCTTGACAGACAATTACTGCGGACCATTAGCTTATTGACAGCATCATCACCTTCGTGATATAAGCCCCCGATATTAACCACACCAGTGGACGCATGTTACTTCAAACCAAGCTTCCCCGTCTAGAAGTCTCTGAATATCATGAACAAGACACTCCAAGATCTTTGGAGCCTACGCGCAACTTACACGCAGGCTCAGCTTCAGGCAATTGATTCAATGGTTGGAGATCACGCCACCATGTTCCCACACAGAGCATTCTGAACATCGTCTAATGCTAGTCACTCCCACGACATGACAGGCCTCATTGTAGAGCTCGGCCTGAAAGTCATACGATCGAGATTTCGTGCATATAAACAATGAAGCGATGGTTCAGCTCTATCCGGTACCCCACGTCTAGCAGTCATGTCGTTGTCGTTGACTGTCGTTGTGCTGGTAGTTGTGTTTATTGGGCTGGTACAGCGCCTTTGGAGAATTGGCTCTCGAGAGCAAGGCCTGCCTCCCGGTCCGCCTACCCTTCCCTTGCTGGGAAATCTACTTGTCTTCCCGCGGACCCGCGCGCATTTGAAGTAAGTGGCCTTCTACTGACCCATCAAATTAAAGGTCGTCCATGACCCTGATACATTGCAAAAAATTGTAGGTTTACCGAGTGGGCTCGGAGCTATGGTGACATATATTCGGTGGGCGTATTTCGAATCTCTTGGGCTGGGTTGTTGTGACTGACTCTTCTGAAGCTCAAGATCGGTTCAGGGACCGCCATCGTGGTGTCCAGCCCAAAGATGGCTCGCGAATGTTTCGAGCTGCACGGAGCAACAACTTCCGACCGCCCTGTCTTACATGTTGCAGAGCTGGTGTATAAAGGGCTGGAAATGCCTTTAGCACGATACGGTGAGCTACTCACTCTACCCGGTAGAATATTCTCACCCTTATACAGGCCCCCACTGGAGGAACCTAAGACGCGCAGCGCATGATCTATTGAATAAGGAAGCATGCTTGTCTCATCTTCCTATTCAACGCGCGGAAGCAAGCCAGCTTATGTACGACGTCCTACAACAACCTCAGGTTAGCGAAGCTTCAGTTGAATATAAGAAGTCTGACATTGACTATTCCTAACCAGCACTTATACGGACATATCCGCCGATATGCAGCTTCAGTTGCCCTCTCCGTAATCTTCGGGATCCACTGCTCTACCTACGACAATCCTGTAATCGAAGAGTTCTATGAATGTCAACGTAAATGGGAACATATCCTTAGACCTGGCGGCCACCCACCCGTCGACATTTTCCCCATCTTGAAGTACATCCCTGAACGGTGGGCATCGTGGAAAGGATTATGCAGAGAGGTGCGATCTAGGCAACGAAAGCTCTACTTTACATTGTTGCAGAACTGTATCGACCGCATCAAGTTGGATAGGCGCAACAACTCGTTCATAGAATACGTGCTAGAACACGAAGATCATTATGGGCTTACGCGCGAAATGACTGGGTACGTGAAAGAACCTACATACATGTTCACCAATAACAACATGCACCACTTTGTACCACCAGTTATCTTGGCCTTTCCTTGATGGAGGGTGGCGCAGATACTACTGCTATATACTTGCAGTTCTTCTTGGTTCTCATGCTTGCACACCCAGACGTCAAGGCCCGAGCTCAAAAGGAAATTGACGACGTAATAGGGGATGGTCGGAGTCCAGACCTTGAAGATATTGAACATTTGCCATACATTAGAGCTCTCATCAACGAGGTAAGGGTCAAACTATCCACCATCGACACTGCCTTACTTCCCCCGACTCCAGGTCCACCGATGCCGTCCCGCCGCCCCGACATCGATACCTCATGCTGCAACAACGGATGAGAGAGTGAGCATTGTGTACCGCAAACTCCCTGTTGCTGATTTATAGCGGACAAGATTGGTGGATTCTTCATACCGAAGGGGTCAATGATCTTCATGAACATATGTCCGCACTTTATTCTACTCCGCCATTCCACTTGCTGAGTCGATATTAGGGGGTATTGGAAGGGATCCAGACCTTTTTGAGGAACCCGAAAGATTTTGGCCAGAAAGATTTCTAAATTCAGAGCACGGGACCAAGCCAGAAGTCGACACTACAGGATGTAGGTCCGAAATACCGATGTCATTCGGAGGAGGGAGAGTCAGTATCCATTGTCCTTAGACGACAGCCTCTCTGATCGCGAGCTTGTAGCGAATTTGCCCTGGGTTCAACCTTGCATACAATTCTATCGTAAGTGGGAATTCTTGTTTACCGGAGATGCCAGTATCTGAACGGAATTCAGGCAATGAATGTCATGAACATCCTCTGGGCCTTTGATATCAATCTGCCCAAAGATCCAGCGACAGGAAAGCCGATCGTGCCAGACGAAGACGATACCACTGACGTAAGTGCCCGCCTCCTTGATATTTATTAGAGCGAACTTCATGATGCTGGACATAGGGCATATTATTGACTCCCAAGCCATTCAAATATGATATCACCCCGCGAAGCGAAGCCAGGGGAGACATCATCAGGACGCAATTCGGAGCAGCCAAGCCTACATTTGAACTCTTTGACAGCGCCGACTTGAAAGCGTGATACAATTTGGAGTGGGCCGCGCGCCGATGAAATAATAATCTATCCGCTGGTTGTCAAGTCTGTGTTTTGTTCAAAATCAGATCCTTGGGAGGCTTCGGTCATGAGTGATGTAGATGTTATAATAGCGGTGTTAGCACCATTTTATTGGGGGGGGGGGGGGGGGGGGGGGGTGGTCCAAAGCAGGCGAAAGAACTTGAGAAAGAATGCGCTCTTTGAAATTTAGCAACCGCGAGCTACGCAGACAGAGCACCATTGCAAACAGCTTCCAGCGAGAGGCCGGCGCTTCAAACACATTAGATGACGACTCGGGTACTGTAGTAGCCGTTTGTGGGCTTGTCCGATTTCTCCGGCTCATTTACAAGTAAAGACATCTTTCATACCGCCAATGGCTTTCACCGTGACGGGCAGCTCGTACGAGGACAAGTTGATTCATTCGTATCTAGAGCTTGCAATTGGCTACACATCACGCGTCAAGAGGATAGCTTCATGATTGGAGGACACACAGGTCAGTTTGTGACGTCTTCTATGCAGTAGCCTCGGCTTCCAAACTGCTAATTGAGCATTAATAGTAAACAGTTACTCTTATGATACGTTACGCTTGACGCAGAGCTCGGTTTGAAACTCGAACGACTGAGGTTCAATTCGTATATAATGCGGACCATGGCATGAAGTGATGGTTTATCCCTGCTTGGTTCGCCTCTACCCCTCTAATAGCCATGTCGTTGTCTCTCACCATCAGTGTGCTAGCAATCATATTTGTTTGGGTGGTCCAACACCTGTGGAGAATTGGCTCGAGAGAGCAAGCCCTTCCTCCCGGTCCGCCCACTCTCCCTTTGCTCGGGAATCTGCATGTCTTCCCTCAAACCCGTGCACATCTCAAGTAGGTAACCTGCCACTACTTTGCTTCATGGTGCTAATGATTTGAACAAAATACTAGATTCACAGAGTGGGCTCGGACCTACGGCGAAATCTATTCAGTGAGAAGAATGTCTATTTAACCGAGCTGTTGCTGACCTTATCAAGCTCAAAATCGGTTCAGGAACTGCTATCGTAGTGTCCAGTTCAAAGATGGCTCGTGAATGTTTCGAGCTGCATGGAGCAACCACCTCTGATCGCCCTGCTATACATGTTGGAGAGCTAGTGTATAAAGGGCTAGAACTACCTTTTTCGCGATACGGTGAGTTGATTGTTTCGCCTGGTAGTTGAACGTTCTTATTGAATCCTTATACAGGCCCCCACTGGAGGAACCTAAGACGTGCAGCACACGATCTATTGAATAGGGAAGCATGCTTGTCTCATCTTCCTATTCAACGTGCGGAAGCAAGTCAACTTATGTACGACGTCCTTCAACAACCGCAGGTTAGCGAATCTCTGCCTGAACGATGAGTTTGAAATTTGGCATTGACTGTTCCTAACCAGCATCTATACCAACATATCCGCCGATATGCAGCCTCAGTCGCGCTATCGGTAACGTTCGGGCTTCACTGTTCCACCTACGACAATCCTGTAATCGAAGAATTCTATGAATGTCAACGTAAATGGGAACATATCCTTAGACCTGGCGGCCACCCTCCTGTCGACATTTTCCCGATCTTGAAGTACATTCCGGAACGGTGGGCATCGTGGAAAGGCTTATGCAGAGAGGTACGATCTCGACAACGGGAGCTGTACTTCCCTCTGGTGCAGAATTGCATCGACCGCATCGAATCCGATAGGCGCAACCACTCGTTCATAGAGTACGTGCTAGAACATGAAGATCATTATGAGTTCACGCGCGAAATGACCGTGTACGTGCTGTAACCTACATGCATATTCGCCTATTGACGCCCTGTATGGCTATGGACCACCAGTTATCTTGGTGTTTCTCTGATAGAGGCTGGCGCCGATACTGCTGCCATATTCTTACAGTTCTTCTTGATCTTTATGCTCGCACATCCAGACATCAAGTTCCGAGCTCAAAAGGAGATTGATGATGTGATAGGGGATAACCGGAATCCAAACCTCGAAGATATCGGTGATTTGCCATACATTAAGGCTATCATTAACGAAGTGAGGTTCAATTTTCCCGCGGCTGGTATGGCGCATTATTCTCAACTAAGAACAGGTTCACCGCTGTCGCCCTATCGCACCTACAGCAATCCCTCATGCGGCAACAAAAGACGAGAAGGTATGTATTGCATGCCTGCTACATCATCTATTGCAGCTGACTTGTAGCGGACCAGATCGGTGGATTCTTCATACCTAAAGGGTCTCCGATCTTTATGAACATATGTAAGAGCTTCACCTTGCGTTCATAATATCTCCTGCTGAATATTGAAACCAGGGGGTATTGGTAGAGAACCGGACCTTTTTGACGATCCAGATAGATTTTGGCCAGAAAGTATCTGAAATCAGAGCACGGGACCAAGCCGGGTGTCGACACTACAGGACTCAGGAGCGATATGCCCATGTCGTTTGGTGGAGGAAGAGTGAGGATTCTATCTTCTCATCCAATCATAGTCGTCTAACCACAAGTGTATCATGATAGCGCATTTGCCCTGGCGTTCACCTTGCGTACAATTCAATTGTAAGTGCAGGTTGCATATCGGCCCAGTGTTCCGGAATCTGAATCGTGACCAGGCGATGAACGTCATGAACCTCTTATGGGCATTCAACGTCGAATTACCCAAGGATCCATTGACGGGAAACCCAATTCTTCCAGACGAAGATGATACCACGGATGTAAGTGTCCACTGTCTTCATAATCATAGAGCAAGCTTTCTGAAATGCCGGACATAGGGCATATTATTGACTCCCAAGCCGTTCAAGTGTGTTATCATCCCACGAAGCCAAGCGAAAGCAGACCTTATCAGGAAACAATTCGAAGCGGCCAAACCTACATTTGAGCTCTTTGACAATGCGGCGCTGAAGCGTGGTGCAACTTGAAGTAGACGGCCCGCCGATGAGATGATATACCGTCCTCTGATTGTCAGTGCTGTGTTTCTTGTGAAGGAGATTCTTGGGAGGCCTCGGTTATGTGCGGTGCAGATGTTAGGATAGCTGTATCATCACCGTTATGGGGGGAGACCAAAGTCGGCGAAGGAAGTACAGCGAAAGGCCGGCACTTCAGACATATGTACAGCCCTGTACAGCCATCAAAATATAGCATTACTTCCGAGTGTTCACTTTCCGAATTACCAGAGCCTCTGAATGCGACCTTTCGAAGCGATAAGGCTGGTCGCAAGACGAGCGTCCCAGTAGACCACTCTTTGCAATGTACCTGCGCCTATACTGTATATAGCTCGTGCACTGGCGCATGTCGGTCATTACTACTCATCTTGTTCACTACTGTCGCGAATGGACCCGATTATCCTTGGATAAATACTTCAATTATTTGGATGCGCGCTCTGCGCTCTGTCCAAGACTTCCAGCCGAAGCACGGGCACACCTTAAACGAGAGGGTAAGGTATCATTCTTGTATATATGCTGCCACACTTACAGCTACATTCAGAACGATAGGCCCCTCCAAAAAAATCACTCATCGTAACCGAGGTCTAATTTACACAGCTTAGCAGGTGCCGAGCTCAGGCGAAGCTTGTGACCATTTTGTGACCGGAGACCAGTCGGGCCTATTCCTGGACATTTCTAGTCACAGTCGCGCCACGACAACGACGAGAATAACATGACCGATCCATTTGGGACATAGAGTAATTGCATGTACAGTACTGTAGTTTGTCAGATAATGGCAAGAGTCAGGCTACCTACGTTGACCTCAAGTGCGTCAAGAAGACACAGACGGCCGCTACAGATTGGAGGCCTTTCAACCTCTCCCGTTTCGCGGTGGTTCTTCATTAAGCACCTTATTGCATGCACGTTTATGCCGGTATATATACTGACCATCTTGTACTTGAGACTAAGTATGCTCAAGGACCATGCTGCGAGCGATCTCCTTGTATTGCTTCGGTATATGTTGCCTCATCCTCAGGCAAGTACCAGGGAGCACAATGAAAAGGTACAGATGGGAGTTACTCAGGTGCTATTACTACAGAAGTGTTGTACAAGACGGCAGTGTCTAGATAGTGGCCGCGAGGCTTGCATGGAAGAAATACGGCGTGACGGGGAGTGACAGAATGCCAGAGCGTCAGGTGGGTCTGCCGTCGAACCGGCATTGCTTCGCGTAGCGCAAGCGACTGAATGATTTTTTTGGAGGGGCCTATCGTTCTGAATGCAGCTGTAACGAAGATACCATGCATGCCGCGTACATGGATAACCGCTGCAATCTACGCTATGAGGTTGCCATGCAAGCTGGCATTCCGATCCGCCATTACTTCAAAGTGTCTTTGTTGAGCCTCGGATGCTCCATTCTCCTGCGCTTGATACTGTTTATGCTCCATGACGCGACAAGGGCGAGAACGCAATGATGTTTGGTCAACAAAATTCGCCCATTACTGAGAAGACAAAACACCTGCGACCGCGCCTCCCCTCGATGACTTGGACAGCAGTCACTGGCACCGCGTTAACAAGTGATCTTCAACTATATCCAGGGCACTCGGCTTCTACCCTGGACAACATAACGACACTCGATATTTCATCAATCGATCGATGGCATGTCAAAGCCAGTGTCCGAGAATAAGGCTGAGGAATAGGAAGCGGCAATCGGCTCGACAGATGTAAGAGTAATATGTAATTTAGACTCAATTTCGCCTTCCTTTGTAGGCTACAGGAGGCAGCAGGAAACCTAGAGAATTATCTTCAGCTATCAAGATCACAAGTATTCGTGCAGTCTTCAGCCCCCGAAGCTTCGAGCAGCTGGGCGGTCTCGTCAGAGCTCTCCTGCGGATGAACCCATTTCGTCTTTTGATGTACAACGAGACTTTCAATAGTTCAAGCTATAGTCGTGAGGACACAATAAAGCTGCCAAGATGCGAACGAGAAAGAGAGAATGCCTGGAAAAGTGGAAACACGGGAAGTGAGGCCTGTGAGGTCTGAATTTGCACAAATGTCTACCGTCCAAAGCTCGACGGCACCTTTGAACTCCGCTGGACAACATCAACGTCCCTTTTAAGGAAGATCAACCTTCCAACTTAACAGCATGGAACGACCGTCCTTCTCTATAGTGGCTGAAACCGAGCATACGTCAAAGTATGGCATGTATCATGGTCGACATGGTCATTTACCGCTAGTTACGATGAGCCACTTGCGGACTTGTCTTTCTCTGGCTCATCTACAAGCAATTATGTCTTTCGTGCTGCCAATGGCCTGAGCCCGAATTGATCTCTCAAAAATTCGCTCATGGGCAGCTATGAGAAGACAAAGTTTATTAACTCATATCTAGAGCTTGCAACTGGCTGGATATCACGCGTCGAGAGGTTAGTCTTGTGATTGGAGGATTCATCTCCATGCCCCCGCACTAGATCAGTTTGTGACATCTTCCATGCAGTAGCCTCGCCTTCTGAATCGTTGATCAGAGGTCAATAGGAAACAATTACTCTCATGATACATATACGCTTTAGCGCAGAGCTCGGCTCGAAACTCATCCGACCTAGACTTTGTATAAAGGATGCGGACCATGAAGTGATGGTTCATCCCCGCTCGGTGCCCCCTCATATAACAGTTATGTCGTTGTTACTTACCGTCAGTGTGCTAGCAATTCTATCTCTTTGGATGGTCAAACGCCTGTGGAGAATTGGCTCGAGAGAGCAAGCCCTTCCTCCCGGTCCACCCACCCTCCCTTTGATTGGGAATCTGCATGTCTTCCCTCAAACCCGTGCACACCTTAGGTAGGTAATCTGCCACTCGTTCAATTCAAGATGCTGCTGAACTGAACAAAATACTAGACTCACAGAGTGGGCTCGGACCTACGGCGAAATCTATTCAGTGAGAAGAATGTCTGTTTAACCGGGCCATTACTGATCTTATCAAGCTCAAAATCGGTTCGGGGACCGCGATCGTAGTGTCCAGTGCAAAGATGGCTCGCGAATGTTTCGAGCTGCACGGAGCAACAACTTCTGACCGCCCTGCTATACATGTTATAGAGCTAGTGTATAAAGGACTGGAAATGCCTTGGTCACGGTACGGTGAGCCACCTTGCAGTCTACCCGGCACAGCTTGAGTATGCTTACTCTGTCCCTCATACAGGCACCCACTGGAGGAACATGAGGCGTGCAGCGCACGATCTGTTGAATAAAGAAGCATGTTTGTCTCATTTGCCTATCCAGCGCGCCGAAGCGAGCCAACTTATGCACGACATCCTACAACAACCCCAGGTTAGCGTGGCCCCGCCGGAGTTGCCTGTTTGAAACTTGGCATTGACTATTCCAAACCAGCATCTGTACGCTCATATCCGGCGATATACAGCATCAGTCGCCTTCTCTTTGATATTTGGGATCCATTGCTCCATGTACGACAACCCTATAGTCGAAGAATTTTATGAAGGCCAACGCACATGGGAACATATCCTTAGACCTGGTGGCCACCCACCCGTCGACATTTTCCCCCTTCTAAAGCACGTCCCTGAACGGTGGGCATCGTGGAAAGGCTTATGCAGAGAGGTACGATCTCGGCAACACCAGCTGTACTTCCCTCTGTTGCAGAATTGTATCGACCGCATCAAATCGGACAGGCGCAATCACTCGTTCATGGAGTATGTACTAGAACATGAGGATCATTATGAGTTCACGCGCGAAATGACTGTGTACGTGGTCTAATCTACATGCATATTCGCATATTGACATTATGTATGGCTATGGACCACCAGTTACCTTGGTATTTCTCTGATAGAAGCTGGCGCCGATACAACCGCCATATTCTTACAGTTCTTCTTGGTTTTCATGCTCGCACATCCAGATGTCAAGTTCCGAGCTCAAAAGGATATTGATGATGTGATAGGGGATAATCGGAGTCCAAACCTCGAAGATATCGATGATTTGCCGTACATTAAGGCTATCATTAATGAAGTAAGGTTCAGCTTTCTTTCGATTATTATGGCGCATCATTCTCACCTGACAGTAGGTTCACCGCTGTCGTCCTGTAGCACCTACAGCGATCCCTCACGCAGCAACAAAAGATGAGAGGGTGTGTTTTGCATGCTTGCTACATGATCTATTGCCACTGACTCATAATGGAATAGATTGGTGGATTTTTCATACCCAAGGGATCTGCCATCTTCATGAACATATGTACGAGCCTCATTTCGCCCTCATGATATCTCCTGCTAAATATTGAAACCAGGGGGTATGAGTAGAGATCCGGAGCTTTTTGATGATCCCAATAGATTTTGGCCAGAAAGATATTTGAAATCAGAGCATGGGACCAAGCCAGGTGTCGACACTACAGGACTCAGGAGCGATATGCCCATGTCGTTCGGTGGAGGACGAGTGAGGACTCCGTCTTCAGCTCCAATTATAGCTGTCTAATTGCAAGTGTATCATGACAGCGCATTTGCCCTGGCGTCCATCTTGCGTACAACTCAATTGTAAGTGTGACTTCCATTCCATTACTATCGGCCCAGTGTTCCGGAATCTGAATTGTGACCAGGCGATGAACGTTATGAACCTCTTATGGGCGTTCAACATCGAATTACCCAAGGATCCAGTGACGGGAAACTCGATTCCTCCAGACGAAGATGATACCACGGATGTAAGTGTCTACTGTTTTCATAATTATTGAACGACCTTCACAATGCTGGACATAGGGCTTATTCCTGACTCCGAAGCCATTCAAATGTGATATCACTCCACGAAGCACAGCCAAAGTTGATATTATCAAGAAACAATTCAATGCAGCTGAACCTACATTCGAGCTCTTTGACAAGTCCAGCTGAAGCGCAATGCGACCGACTAGGGTCCCGATGAAACTATTCGCCTTCTCGTCCATAGATATGAAGTCTGTTGTCCAAAGGAGTCCTTGGTGTCATGTATCGTTTAGGTAAGATTGCCACGACACCATCACTGTAAAGTAGATCCTATTTCGTGAGTCTGAGCTCGATTGATTTGATTTGAATGGCCTTGAGTAATGATTAATCAATGCCACTCGGTTCAAAGATGACAAATGAAAAACTTTACCAAAGGCTTCGAGAAGGAACGAGCTACCCAAAAATCACCAGTTGCGAACCAGAGCTGCATGTGGGTAATCAGAGAAATACTCGCCATGGATAACAACAACAGTAAGACTTACGCCGGGATGACCACTTGGTCTATAGGCTCCTTTGGACTCTCCCTCCTTGTCAATCCCAAATACCTCCCTCGTACGGTTGATGATATTTTCACCGAACAACTTCTTGTTAACTTCCCGTATTTCGTGGAAACCGCATCTACAACATCCTTAGAGACATTCTATCATAAACTGAGGAGAATGACTCACGCCATAATAACAGCGTCAGCTTCTATCTCTGACCCGTCTGAGAGGATGAGGGTATGTTCAGTAAATCCAACTGGCTCGATGCCTTGCTTGACTTTGATAGCTCCACTTGCTATGAGGTCGGCTCCGCCCAAATCAAGCCCTACGTTCAGGTGCTTCAACCATACTGTGAAAGTAGGAAACTATAGGACCCACAATAGCCTACAAAACTCGTCAGCAACCCTGTGACGACACGCGACTCAGCTTAAATTACACTTACCACCCACTCGTTCATACCCAAGTAAAGCCGCTCCTTGGCCTTCAGGACCCATTGACAAACTGAGTCCACCCTTTCTGAGCTTATCGTGTACTTCCTTGTCTATCTCCCACATCTCCTGCTGCATGCCTTGGGCCACCTTCTTTCTCAAACCCACGGGTATTGAGCTGAATCTGAAATCGGATACTTCCTGAGGTATGTCGAGAGGATATACTTGTAAAGCGAATTTCTCCAGTGCCTCTTGTGAGATTACGCAGGTGGAAGATCGCTGAATCATGGTAACGGAAGCAGCTCTGTGTGCACATAAATCTTGGCAGATGTCTATAGCGGTGTTACCTGCGCCAACGACGACTACTTTCTTTCCGGTGTACGCTTGAGCTCTTTGACAGTGAATTCCATGTAATATCTCGCCCTGGAACCTGTGCGTGTCTTTCAAGGGTGGCATGTAAGGCTCCCCAAGTTGTCCGGTGGCTAGTACCATATGAGTCGGATGAAGGACTTTCGGAATCCCTTCGTGATCGATTGACACCTCCCACCTCCCTAATCCTTCGTGGTAGATCGGTTTGCCTTTGATCGACGAGTTCGTCCAGGTGACGAGATCCTGTTGATTGGCATAGTCCTCCAACCAATCTGCGAGCTTGTCACGAGGAGTGTACAGTGGCCAGGTCGTTGGGAATGGTGCATACAACACTGAAATTGACCATGAGTGAGTATGAATTCATTTTCAAATGATAGCTGGAGTGGTCAATTCTTACTTTCATGGTGAGACCTTGGTGTCTGCAGCGTGACTGAAGGATAGCGCTTCCGCCAATTATCGCCAATTCGAGCATTCCTTTCAAGTACCAAGGCTGGGATATCCATCTGTTTGAAGCGTGCGGCCATGCATAAGCCAACATGACCTCCGCCGACTGTAGATAGCCCAGGTTAGATTGCTGTACTTATAGAATATATCCCCAGTTATTTGCTCACCGATCAATACGTGTGGATCTCGTTCAATCTTTGCACGTCTTTGGACTAAAACGTCACTCCAGGTCATGGCATGCCCTTCAAATGCACGGGTGGATTCAAACCGTACTTCTTCGTGACCCTTCAGATCGTCAAGCGTCATGCATACCGCCCATGCCTTCCATTCATTATCGACATCCTTTAACAGATGAACATACCCGCGTCCATGAGCACTCGGTGTCTGGAAGGTGAACGCACCCTCGACACCTTGACCCTGTCTTGGAGAAAAGGCATTCCATCGAGGTCTAAGGTGAAGTCGTTCATCCAGCTTGAGCTCTGATATTCCAGCTGCAGCAAGCCCATTAGTGAGGTAACTGGCAATCTTGCCTCGACCGTCTAGTGCGCGAAGATCCCAGGTGAATGTAAGGACGTCACGAAACCAACCTTCAGGAAGGAAGGTATCGGCGACTGCCAGAGGATCCTCAGAATCTATAGCAGATGCGTAGCACGACAACCAATCAACTACAATAGTCTTAGGATCTGCCCTGTCAGACATGATGTAGTTAGAGATAAGTACGGTATGAGCGACAACTTACAGAGTCAGTCCGCATTGCTGTGGGTTCGTGACGCACATACAGCATAGTGTATCGTTTCAGACTGATCCGATTTCCGATCTGCCGTGACCCATCGTATTGAGAGAATATAACTACCTACGAGGTGTCAGGAAATCATGTTACATAGTGGTATGCACTTCAAAGCATAACAGATGAGAGAACGAGATCAAGATCCTGTTGACGACAAATGGGCGGCTCATTACAGTATTGGGGAAAAGAATGAACAGACAAAAATAACTACTCGTATACTATCACTGCTCCGGCCTTTATTCGACTTCATTGAATAAGTAAAGAGCGCTGCTACTGCTCGAAATTATGCAGCTGTGACTGAAGGCAAGAATTTCCATTTGGAGGGGTAATACTGTACATCATTGTGCAGAAGGTCGGTCCGGGAACCTCCCTCTCTTTCCTCCGTACTGTGGTAGTAATGCGTTCACTCAAGGGACAAGATGCAGCCAAATGGTTGTCGCAATTCAAAGGTTCAGATACGAATTAGAGTAGCAATCAATCAATCGTTTACACTTTATCTCAGTGGCGTGCCCCTGGTTATTCCCTGCATAAGATTAGCTAGCGTCGGTTATGAGACAACTCAAGCTCAATAGCTTTTATCTGAATCCCCTATGATGACGATTGTAAGTTTACTGAAAAGAGTGTGAACATCCAAACGAGATATTCACCAAGGGCTTGGAGAGGTGGCGAGCCATCCAGAAATCACCCGTGGCGAACCACAACTGCCAATGGCCTTATCAATAGGAATTACAGAATATGAGACGTGTGGACACTTACTCCTGGATGACCAGTCGGCCGATAGCCTCCCTTGGACTCGCCTTCCTCATCCAGACCAAACACATCTTTCGTGCCGTCGATCACTTCCTCACCAAACAGGTCCTTATTCGCGTCTCGAATCTTCGTCCAGCCGCAGCTGCGATCAGAACAAGTACAGTCAGTCATGTACGTCAAAGCTATATAAGTATGTGCTTACGCCATGAACACAACATCTGCCTCTACTTCAGACCCGTCCGAGAAGACGAGAGAATCCTCGGTACAAGCGACAGGTTCTACACCTTGTTTGACCTTGATTTCTCCGCTGCCTACCAAGTCAGCTCCGCCTACATCGTACCCTGGACCAAATATCAATATGATCAAATTAAAAGCAAAGCGTTTGATACTCACAGTAGCCTACGTCCCAATAGATACATTAGTAAGAATACAATAGCTACAGACATACCTAGAGAATACGTACCACCCAATCGCTCGTATACCAGTAAGCTGTGACCTGCACCATCAGGACCTGAATTTAAAGCGACCCCTCCCTTCCTCAGCTTTGCATACATTTCCTTCTCCATATCATCAACCATGTGCTGTATACCTGGCAACACCTTTTTCCTTAAACCCATCGGTATCGATCCTACTTTGAAGTCGTTGATGTCACAAGGAACGTCAGGAGGAAAGGCTCTGCCTATAAACACTTCCGCCACGGCTTGCGAGATGACACACGTAGAAGAACGCTGGATCATCGTCACAGATGCCGCCTTATGAACGCACAGATCCTGACAGATGTCTATAGCAGTGCTACCTGCACCGACGACGATTACCTTCTTGCCGGAATAGAGCTGTCCACCTTTGAAATCGATACCATGGAGGATTTCGCCTCGGAATTTGTCTCTGTTTTCCAGATGTGGTATGATGGGAGTGCCTAAGGTGCCCGTGGCGAGCACAATATGAGCGGGATGTATCTCTTTGGTTACACCATTGTGGTCGATTGTCACGTCCCATTTGCCCGCGTCTTCATTGTAGATAGGACGACCTCTGATGGACGAGCTGGTCCAAGTAAGGAGGTCTTGGTTGATGGCATAACTTTCCATCCAATCTGCAAGCTTATCACGGGGCGTATACAAAGGCCAATTTAACGGGAACGGCGCATACAGAACTAAATGTCAAGGTCGCTGTCAGCTGAGGTTGATCGAAAAAGAGGGAAATACGATGCTTGCGCTGATGATGTTGCTTCGGTGTGTGTAGCGAGATCGTAGGATACCTCTTTCTCCAATTGTCACCAATTCGCGCGTTCCTCTCTATCAAGAGTGTAGGGATGTTCATTTGTTTAAACCTTGCCGCCACCATCAAGCAGGTTTGGCCTCCACCAACTGTAAAAATGACAAGACAGTCAGCAAAGCTAACTAGTGACCGCTGAAATCGCTTTAATGAGCTCACCAACTAGGACTTGCGGATCTAGCTCGATTCTAGCACGCCTCTCAGCGAGGACATCACTCCAGGCGACAGTGTGCCCCCCATATACTCCGCGTTCCGGTCCAACTTCCTCGTAACCCTTGAGGTCGACAAGCATCATGAATGTGGCCCATGCCTTCCATTCACCATTCCCGTCTTTCAATAGGTAGGTATAACCGTGGCCGTGCGCGATAGATGTCTCAAAGGTGAATGCCCCTTCGACTCCAGCTCCGTCGTTGGGGGAGAATGTGTTCCAATGGGGATGTAAATGAGGACGTTCGTCCACTTTCATGCTCGAAATCCGAGCTGTGGCCAGTGTATCGGAAAAATAGTTGTTTATCTTCTCACGGCCTTCCAAAGCACGGAAGTCCCAAGTGAAAGTGAGGATATCGCGAAGCCAACCTTCAGGAAGGAAGGTTGCAGCGACGGCATCGGGGTCCGTAGACAGTAATGCAGACGCATATTCTGCCAACCATTTATCAAAAATATCCCTTGCACAAGAGTTGTCTGCCATCGCGTAGATAGTGTTCAGTGCATTGAGAGGAATGGTGCTAGGGAGAACCTGTCTAACGTACTTATATAGTTTCATTTTAGTCTGCAGACGCTAGGCCTACTGTACCTATCCACAAGGTTGTAGATTTCCATTCATATCAACAGAAGTGCGCCGTCGACTACGGGCGGCACCGTAAAAATGGCACCCCAGCTTGAAACACCACACATTGACACAACCACTGGAGAAAGGAGAATCGTTCCATGCCGCTTGAACGGCACAGCCAGAGGCCCTGACAGATTTTGGTAGAATTCGCCGTCGCCGTTAAAATGCACTAGTAGATTCGGAAGTAAGCTGCACCTCTTCCTAACGTGTGAAGCGATTAGGATTAGTGTCGTTTTTACCTGCACAATGATGTCTGAAGTGATGCCTACACTCGCCATGAATCCACGATACAATAGAGCTGCTGCGTCATCTGACAGCAACTTGTGAAACATCAATGTCGGAGGATGATAATGACAGCTAGAAGCAACGTGTTAAAGTCCCGTACGGTACTCCATACGAAGGTTGTGAGTATGTCATGTTGGGAAAGGAGACTACTCTATAGCTCAGAGGTGTCCCCACAGGGTCAACGCGGTAAACACTTCACGTTCGACGTTCAAACGTCCACAAGTCAACGAGCACAGCTGGATCTTGATAGATCTTGTGGCCGGTCCGGACCTTCCGCTAGATTACGTCGTTCGCTTTGGTGGACCCTTACTTTTGTTCTGAACGTCTTTGCTTTAAACACTTGCTTGCCCATATTGTGCTCGTCATGTCTGCAATAGATACGCTCTCCAACGAGTTTCAAGAGAAACTACGACGGAGACCTGAGAACAGGTCATTACGGGAAACATTGCAGCATCTGACCCACTTGCGCACTGGGCAGGATGAAACGATTACAACCACTTTGGAGTCCTTAAAGGACGATTTTGAGAAGTTGGAGGCAGAGGGGTTATGGCAGAAGTCTCCAGAGACAGAAAGACTATTGCAGGATCTCGTCTACGAGGTTGCGAGATTGCATCCTGCTCAGAAAAGGATGCCCGCTGAAGTATCTTCTAACAATCCGAGCGCAGAAGCTGCTGGCTCAGCCGAACAACCCACACCGATTCCTGTACCTCCTCCTCTGTCTACTCCGTTGCTTCCACTATCTTCTTTCAATACGACGGTACTTCCACTGGAATTGATTGAGGCCTTGAACCAGACATACTTTCTGCATTTGCTAGCGACAGAGCCTGAAAAGATACTCCCTCCAGGGAAATCCTTGCTCTCTGTCATGATACATCCAAACGCTCAAACTCAGGAAGACCCGATGGCTTCTTTGAAGAACAGGGTCGAAGATCTCGTGCACAAAGCGTTCTGGGATGAGGTGGGAGTCCAAACGTCGCCCCTATGAAGCTATTAACTCTGGTTTATTTGCTTGCCTTTCGACTCAGGCTTTCGAATCTCTTTCGAATCCAACTCCCGCAGTGGAGATGCCTAGACTGAAGAGACTATATGAGGACTTGCACACCGCTCTTGTAACTCTCCTCCCTTCCGATCACCCTGTTTTGGTTACATTAGCCTCCCCGCTTTCACCAACTTCTGCACCCCTTCGATCTGCAGTCAGCCACCTTCGCGAAGTCCTGGACGCCTTGAAGCAAAGATGTGCCCCTGCCCGTGATGCCTATATCGACGCACTTATAGTCAAATTAGACGATCCGCTTCCATCCAGTCTCCCTCAGCTTGTTGTCGAAACTGTCCGAGACATTCTGAAGCTCGCCGAAGGGATGAAGGAAGATTTATCTCAGTTTGTTTTGGGAACAATGGGCGAGAAGCAGCTCCGCGAGGTCATCTCAGCACAGGCCAAGACACGCGAGAGGGAATTGGTCCACAGTCTGTGGGATCCTGAGAGCGTTCGGACGTTATGGAAAGAATGGCTCATTGAACTAGACCCCGCTGCGCTATCGATTGCACAACCACCTCCTGATGAAAAGAGATGGGTTGTCCGGCTCATGCAAGCTCTTGGAACACCTCACGCTATCTCTTGCAATATTCCTACACGATCTGGGGAGATCCAGCCATCAGGTGAAATACGGCCCCTTTCCGAAACATCTACCGACCTACCTCTGTCATCGTCAAACACACTCCCGCCTCCTCTTTTCTTCGTTACGCCAACCCTCCTTCAAATCCAGAACTTCTTACAAGCCTTGGTCATAGCCGCGTCTCTCCGATCACTCATTCGTCTACCCCCAGCTGCCGCCCAAACTGACGGCGATCCCTCAAAGAACGAATCCCCAGAACATACATTCACCCAACGAGTTTGGATATTGCTGAAATCGGAGATTGAGGGGGAACCGGATGCGGATGGCACGAAACTCGTGCACCTCGCCGATGAGATCATCAGGACTCGAAGATCATTCGGAGGGCCGGTGAACGAGGAGGAAGAGAATCGTCTGCGAACTGCGGTAGATCGTACCCTTCGAACTAGCGATCCCGTCTTCACTTTGCTATCCAAACGTCTCGTGAATGCCTTGACGGAACGATTACTTGTAGCCCCGGAACCTCAGGGTGCTGGTGCTGTGCCCTTTCGTCTACAAGCGGGAAAGGATACACACAAGAAACCTCATATGTGGTTGAGTCCTGCCACCCACCAAGATGAAACTGAGGTGTTGAGGGAGAAGCGGACAGAGAGATCATTGTTGGTGAAAGGGTTTGAGGATGGGGTTTTAGTAGATGCCGCGACGGATGTGCTAGTGAAGCTGAGAGGGTGTGTTGAGTGGACGGAAGACGTATGGGGTGATGTGATCAAAGGAGACTAAGAGCATGTAAATGTACAAATGAACCGGACTTGATAGAATGGCATTCATACAATTGCACGTCAGCGGACAGTCACTGTGAGGGATGCAAAAGGAATTCTGATATAGGGTTAGTGAAGGACTGCCGCGCAAACCATTACATGGTTAGTGTGTTTGTTCGACTGAAAATGCATTGTACGAATAGGAAATGACCTGTAAGTGTGTCGAATAGTGGCTACGTCTATAGCCACCATTCGACACACAGGACATCGACCTGCAGACAATGATGCTGTCAGAGATTTTACCGTGACGTTTGACTGCTAGGCTCGCTTCCAGCCTCTAGTATACTCTCGGAAGACAATCGTTCCGTCATATATGGATTTGACTGCATGAGCGGCTGCAATAATGTCAGTAAGACCATTCGGGCCCTTGGCTATCTGTCGTAATATATCGCGGAGGCTAGTTGACTGAAACGATAACAGCTGGAACTACTAACCGGCACTGTGACTTTGAAGCTTGAGGTTTACTACTAGTCTCAAATTTGCCAACTGAAGTGCCTTAGGATCAGAAACTCTGATTCGATCATTCACGATCGCATGTCGTCGTCCTAGATAGGCAAGTATGCAGGAAAACATGAAAAGGTCTTATGAAACAAAATCATAATTTCAGAAACATATATCCAGTAATCGACTTATATCAGGTACACGATTCGAGTATGAAGCCAGATAACAATTGTCCATGCATTCACTGGAGGTCTGAAAACACTAGTAGGATGACATTCTGATGAGTAAGATCCTATATGAAGCGGTGATAATAACGTACTATTTGGCGCGTCGCCCTCCATGATGCTCAGAGAGTGATAGGAATGCAACCGATGGAGATCAAAGAGCCCTAAGTGTAGGCAAAAAATGAGGTTTAGTCAAGTGGCCGACAAAAGATGATAGCACTCAAAGACTTACGAAGCTGTTGTTCTGGCAGCAGACGGGGCTAGCAGAGCATCCACCAGCAACACCACCAATGATTGTGATGGGGGAGCAGTCAAGACCGAGCAAGACCTTCAAATCGGAGAGGACAATGCCTAAAAGCCCAAGGAGAGCAGCACTGCTCGCAGATGAGGCCTAATTACAAGAAATACGATGAGTATGAAAAGTGCAAGACGAAGAGAACGGACATACGCTCTGGACGGAGTTGCAGCACTGGATAGGACCTGTGTTGCATTGACCGGCGGATTCAGTAGTCGTCGACGACGGGGCGGTGACTGTGACCGTGGTGGTAACCGGGGGCGTGGTGGTGGGTTCGCCCCAACGTCTTGCAAGCTGGTTGCCAGTAGGTGTGGCGACCGCAAGAAGGGCGAAGGCGAAGAAAACAAAGAGCATAGAGATGGATGTGCGGGACATTCTGAGTTGAGTTGTTGAGTTGAGTTGTTCAGTCGAGTTGTTGAGGAGAGCACTAAAAGTGAGAGTAGCTTGGATATGAAGACTACCAGGGAATGCTGGCAGTATTTATACAGTTTCGGTTGGCGGGCTGGGGAATGACGACCTGAAAGTGACGCGTTCAGGCCTCAGGGCATGGCCTCATCGTGGATAACTTTGAAAAAAATAGAGAGAAGCAAGTCAGAAAAGTGACGTTCGAGGGCACTATGCGCACCTTGTCGGCGATCTTTCATTTACATCGACCGCTGAATGACCGCAGATTCGTCATGACTGCGTACACGACTGTCATGTCCATCTATTATGCAGCTGCAACCGCACATGCTAAGAAAATATGAACCAATGCGATTAGCCCGCAGGCAGGATGTTGACGAAGGTACAAGGTAGTTAAAAGCTAAAACCTTTCGAACGCTGCTTACCGGAGCTACGTGCTTCTATTGACTATTTGATTTGGGTAGGGTCCTTGTGATAGCTGTCATGCGTGAATCCAGAACCCATGTCCAAATGTGTCAAGCAGGAGTGGAGCTTTTTTTATGCATATCCAAATATCGGTTGCGCAAGTTGACAGTTCGACGTCAAGGTCAGTTTTCTTCTCGGCGCTCTATCTGCCAGTGAACCGATCGCGCTTAATCTAAAGAACTAAATACTTACTGTTCTCCTCTGTCCTTGAAACAGACTCGAAATTCTAGCCATAGGAGAACTCTGTGGAGTCAGGCTATTTTGTGTCTTGAAGCTAAAGGTAAAGCGCAAGGCGAAAGATATCATGGCTTGTCGTGGAAATCAGTTACGAGTTTCTCAGACAAACCGGGTCGCTATAATTACCGCGAAGCACATCAGACTATTCGAGTGGATCCAACTTCAACGCTGGTGGTAACTGGCAGTGTCTAGCGGTGTTTGCTGTGCCTGCGATTTCACATCTGGTGCGGAGAACATCGTGTTTGCTTCTGGGGCGTTCAAGCCTCCAACCATGGGTACCCGGCCCTAACTTGCTTCCCCTGAATTTATGGAGATGGCTCTATTCTTGTAATGCCTGAAGATTGAAATCATCCGACGATCGTTGAACCTACTGTGTGTGGCAAAACTTTTGCCTCGACGACTGCAAGTTGCTAAATCCCGCCGCGCATCCCGATCGATCAGAACGCGTCCTAGCGCTAAGCGCTCGGCCCCGCTCAGCTTTCTCGTTCGAGTGGTCTGGTTCAAGTCGCACAGCACACGGTCCACACTCAACGTGACTTTCAACAGATTTCTTTGTTTTGGGCCTGCAAGTCGAGCTAGTTATTCTCGAAATGCTTGGTGGCATCTATAAACACAGTAGATTGCACTTCCGTCTCCTCTATGTAACTAGAAGAAGTTTCTCAGTTGTTTCCGCTTGTCTTTCTTCCCGACCACCGTTCAATGCTGCCCCAATTTTCAAACTTAGCGAACCTCCGAACCCCCAGTGGAAGCTTGGACAGGGCATGTTGGAAAATAGTCCGCTAACAAAGCAATGGAAGGCCGACGAGGAACAAGGATGGAAAACTTGGGATACCAAGAGCACTTCCGGAAGGTAAGTTGTAATTGAACCCTCTCATTATGTTTTATTAAAAGAAGCCTCGGTGTTTGACAGGGACGTGTATCGTCTGTTGACGAGTGCCGTTACGCCAAGGCCAATTGCTTTTATCTCCAGCCTTTCCGCTGACGGCATTCCAAACCTTGCTCCAATGAGGTACATTTCAAATTATACCTTGTACGATCTAGGTTGTAAAGTTTAGTAAACAATTGTGCACTTAGTTACTTCAACCTGGTGGGTGTCTGTCCTTTGATCTGCCTTCACATGCTGTTAAGCTTCGCTCATCTTCTCGACCTCAGGTGTCCCACAGTCCTCCGCTTCTCAGTGTCTCACTCACACTAAGTCCGAGGAAGCCAAAAGATACCAGAGAGAATATCAAGGCGACTAGAGAGTTTACTGTGAATATCATCAGCGAACCGTTCGTCGAAGCTGCCAATGTATGCTCCATCGAAGCTCCCTCAGACGTTGATGAATGGAAGGTCAGTGGACTGACGCCGGAACCTAGCGTGAGCCTTAGAGACATATTCATAGTTATATTGCAGCCAGGTTGATCAAATTATCTCTGTGTAGGTTTCAGTGGGGCCAGCTAGAGTAAGAGAAAGTGCGGTTAATCTGGAATGCGAGGTGCGCAGTGACTGAACGTGTCTCATCAGGGTGTGCTAATAATAACATATCCTCCAGCTTTTCGACTCTATTGATATCTCACCAAATGCTACCGAGCCTCCATCTACGACACTTATCCTTGGCCTTATCAAGTATATCCATGTCCGGAACGCTGTCCTGGTAGAAGACAAGGAGACTGTGGATGCCGCAAAGCTGCGACCAGTAGCCCGTCTAGGCGGAGATTCCTACGCTCGCCTCGGGGAGGGTTTCGATTTGTCAAGGCCCTCGTGGAGGGCACTCAAAGATACGGTGGAAAAGTTTACCAAAGGAAATTAAGCGAAGAGAAGTGCACATCTGTACATTTCGCGCACGGAAGTGATTATAGAAGGTGCTACAGAGCTCAATCTCCGCGGATTGCTATTCGCCTCGTTACCCCATACGAGCCCCCAGAAGCCCGGAGCCTGCGTTCCTCTGATAGAAAAGAGAGCTAATAGAAGGAAGGGCTTAGCTCATACGTTACTCAGCCTCCGAGATGTACCCTCTCTCTTGGTGTGAGGTAGCGGAAAATACATTGTCACATATATAGATAATATTTCTGGACAAGGGCCGCCGTGAGAGCACGTATCGTCGTAGAAAGGTCATTTGAGCACGGCCTGCTGTCACCTTGCACACATCGCGAGGCAAATATGAGTGAATCCAGATTTGGAAGCGCTGCAAAGCCAAATTCGCCGTCGCCAGATTCGGTGTTCTGGCTCAAGCGCCGGCATTCCACTGCGTTGTTCTTTTTCTTCCACCTCACCGTCCTAGACGAATTTCCAGGTATATTCTGAATTTGTTAATGGTACCGAATCCCTTACTGATACTATGCGGTAACAGATACCATCCAACGGCAGAGGTACGGTTGACGGAACCAAATCGACGCCCTAATTGACAAGTGCGCACCAACAGAGTCCGAGGTACTTTGTACCATGGAATCATCTTCTGTCGCCGAACAGCGGGCTACAGCCGTAGCCAAACTCAAACGTGCTGCTTCCTTACCTCGAATGAGGGACGGACGACGACCACCTATGCATACCGAGGCCGTCAGCGAAGGCGAGAGGGCTCAGAATGACGAATCGCCAGACGGAGAACGTGAACCGGATTCAGATGAGAAGCCCGAAGAGAGGATGGAACCAGATGCACACACGACCTTGCAAGAGGAAAAGCCAGGCGAGGACGGTCATTCTGTTGAACAAGTTGCGGAGGCGTCAGCGACCAAGGACTCTGATACGGCTGAGGCGCCGCCGCCGGAGAGACCCACTACGCCATCTCGCAGACGGCGTTCACGCGCTCGGTCAAGAGGATCGAAGGACCTGCGAAATAAGCCTCAGAAACCATCTGTGACCACCGCCGAATCGTCAGCGGATGAGTACAATCCACCCGCAGGTGGCGAAGATGCACCTCCTTCCCCGCCTCTTATCTCTCCAATTCCTTCGCATTATGCCGCATTCCAAACATCACGTCTTCTAAGGTCGCCCGTATCCCCTGTACCTCCTCTATTCTATCCCGGAACGAGTCCTTCGACTCCTATGCTACCTACCCTAGATGAGATACAAAAGGGAATCGGTCTGTATCGTTCCAATAGCGCTGGTGCAGCCAGAGCAATGGCCATGTCGAAACTTGTTGGAGGGAAAGAGCCTGTTGATATGAGCTTTATCTCGCAGTCATCAACACCTCCTTTGGGAAGATTAACAAGGAATAACACCGTTGCTGGCGGTGAGCGGATTGAGGCGCGTCGGAACCTGCTGAATCGACTGCATGGCCGACTCAATAACACCGATGGAGAGGTAACAAGTGGCGGAGAGGAGTGCACTGTGCAAGCAACACCACCACCACATTCCAAGCGCAGACGCAGACGATCACATAGAAGCTCATCTCGTGCATCTACAGTACTAGACGATCGGGACGATCGGGAGCAACCACCTTCTACCCCGCATTATACACCTCTTGTTCCCCCCGCTCCGTTAGCCTTAGATGGCAACACTCCATCAGAACCGCCTTGGCCGCCACAGAAACAGAATGAAGCTACATTCGAGTATGAGTCCCCGATGGGAGGTCGCGGTGTCTTAGTCGAGCCTGAGGATGATGATTTATCTCCTCCAAAGCCTTATGGTTTACCCGCTACACCATCAAGGGGACCAGGAGTGCGAATGCCTCATGCGTCAGACGCTCCTTCAAGCACTTCCACTGATTCTGCGCCAGGCTTGTCTGTTCCTGTATTCATATCGAAATCCGACGCCAGTCAGCGCGATGCGTTTCCAGCGAGTCCTTTTGCGACTCCACTGAAGGAGAAACCTTTTGGAGATGGTGATGAAGATGAGGAAAGTGATGCCTACGCCGAGCTCAGGAATAGGATGACACCTGTGACCAGGAACGCGTTCGAACGAGATAGCAAGATTAGTTGGGAAGCCGACCCTTGTAAGTTCAGACTTCTGCTGTGAGCGATTCCGTACTGACAAGGGGTAATAGTGCCTCGCATGCCCATTCATGACGATGACGACGAAGATGAGGATGACGAGGTCCCGCGACACGAGGATGATACATTCCGAAGCAACCAGCTAGTTGTTTCTACGGATAGACCATTATCTCCAGCGCCGGAGGACAACTCTGCGCTATCATCGCCTGTTTCCAAAGAGGTCGTGGTGGAAATTGAAACTTCGCCGGAACCTACACCAGGATTACCTCCACCCTCACCATTCTCTGCGGTTCCTCTGTCCACTCCTGCAACAAGCGATCGACCCACAGTTGCTGGTGCATCACCGTCTATCTACCCCATGCGTTTGTCCGTCGCATCCCGAAGCCAAATGGAACGTTCGTTGTCGGCAACGGAATTCCCTGATGACGAAGGCCGCGATGCTGCACCCAAACGTGGTGGCGAGAGCACATGGGAACGCGTCAAGAATTCGTTCATCACCAGAACTGGCTCAAGCAATGGTCGTCGGTCTCGTACGAATAGTATCAGTGCACGCGATCGAAGGTATAACACAGACTCTAGCATCAGCCGGGAAAGTGGGGCTAGCTTAGGATCTGCTAAGCACGACAAAGCCGATGGCATATTTGCATCACAGCAGGGTCAACAGAGTCAGCAAAGTCAGCAAAGTCCCCTCATGCAGACGCCTTCTGCTTCTGGCTCGATCTTGTCATTGGCACCCCACCCTGGTCCACCGCTTGGAGGTGTTTCTCCCATACCCCCGGCATCATCTGCAGACCTGCTCAAATATACCGACTCTAAACTCTTCCCGTTCCCTGGTATGAAACAGTTGGAGGAGCAACGTAATCGAGCTAAAGGCATGGCTGCATCGTCTCCAGATATCGCACAATATGCTAATGGTCATTTCAATGGCATGGAAGCCATCCCGAGTTCGGGGTCATCATCTAGTGCTACTACTCGTTCACCAGAGGTTACAAGGGATCGCAAGCTATCACATCAGGTGTCGGACTCGCAGCTATTGACGAAATATCACAACATCACCACTCCTCAGGAGCTCGCCTCTGTTCCTTCATCCGGGTCTCACATGGACTATTTCTCTATTCAGCCGGCTACAACGCCTACTCCAACATCAGGGTCGGGTTCTTTGAAATTGCCAATGACCCGAGAAGGTGTGAAAAATTGGCTAAAGTCGAGGATGTTCCCCAACCCATCGTTGAATTCGACACCGAACACTCCTTCGAGTCCTCCTGTAGTTGAGCCGAAACCGAGGAACGCTATCAAGAAACCTTCCTTGTCGGATGTCCTCAAAGGGAGACGAGAGAATGACTCTTCTGCTGATTGGGAGGGGGTTAGACATGACGATTCTCGAACACCTACTGGTACGAATGGGAGTGCGCACCCTAGCAGGCCTATCCTTACGGCAGCCAATAAGTCCGCTGAAATACTCAATGACCTTGATCTGAACCGCATTGCCCAGGAGCCTCACCCTCATACTAATCCGGTTGTCCCCGCATTTGATACTCAAGAGAACCAGGGTATATCTCAGTTCTCACACACCACATCTGACTACACCGCGTTCCCTTCGCCCCCTGAGCCACCGTCATCTACCACCCCCGATCCGCAATCGTCACTTTCGGAGTACCCAACGCGCTCAACGTCCGAGTCTTTTTCGTCAATGTCGTCCTCGCGGCATTCCCCTGACGGTCACAATGACTACATTTCTAAAGCAGCCGTTGTCATGGAACGCTTAGAGGAAGCCCTCGGACATGGTTCCAAAGGTTCTGGTTGGCCCAGTGCCATTGATGCACCTCCTAGGAAGCTCGTACTCTCTTCGCCGGTTCTCCAAGTCGCGAACGCGAATACCGTGAAGGACCGTTTCCTATTCCTCTTTAACGACATTCTTGTGATAGCGAAGCCTATTATGCATGATCACGATGGGTTGCTGGACCCCTCCAAGCCAAGTCCGCTCGATCGGAAATTCATCGTGAAGAGCGTTGTTTCGTTGCGAGAACTCAAGTTCAGTGCCGATCGAGACGAGTCGCGAACGAACACAACCGCGTCATCATCCAACTTCACACGCCATCCAGTTATTCGTAGCTTTGTCCATCAGTTTACCAAGGATCCTGACCGCGCTATTTCCGCATTATTTGAAAAGTCAAATACTCGGGACGACCCGGTAGCGCTCGGCCAGCTTGTCTTCCGGACTATAGATATCGATCGCGTCCAGCTGGGTGATTACCTTGCTCGGCGGACGTCGAAGGTTGTCCTGAAGGCATTTGTTGACGGTTTCGGTTTCGTTGGACTACGCATCGACAAGGCTCTCCGGGTGTTCCTGCTCTCGATATGCGTTCCACCTAAAGTGAATGCATTGGATTATCTATTGGATACTTTCGCGAGTCGGTGGTATGAAGCAAACGCGCGGATAGTGGCGTATGACAAGGATTTGGCGATACGTTTGGTTCGGGCCATCGTACAGCTGAATGAAGTCATGCATGGCGGGATATCCCAGACACCTGGTAATACAGGTTATCCGAAGCGCAATGTTTTGGCTCTTGATTTCAGGGAGGCATTCAGGCGATTCGATCCAAGAGGTCTCGTCTCTGACGACCTCCTGGATAAGATCTATGCTTCGGTTCGCCGGGAGAAATTGTACCAAGCTCGTAACCTGCATTCGCAGACCCCAGTTCCTGAGGTCACCATCATTATCAAGCGACCACTTCCTTCTCGACTGACATATCGCGTGCATTCGGATCCCATTGTCCTCCGCATACCTCAACCTGACCCGCAGCTAACCATTCAACTGTTTGGTCAGGACCTCATCTTCGAGCCTGCGGTACTCAACTTTGCGAAGTCGTGCGAGGCGTCGTTCAGGGTTACAGGGTCTTCACTAGGACCAAAGACGATAATCATGTGGCGATCAGGTCCCAATGCACTGGCATACTCTGGACTCCCTCTCAGCAGTCCAGTGATAGTAGAGAGGGCTTTCATGCGAAGCACTTTCCAGCTTGCTTTCCTGAATCACGAGGGTCAAAAACGGAGGTACATGTTCAGCGTTGACGATCCTCTCATACGCCATCCGTGGACCGTTTCGATACAGCGCCAAATCGACATTGCTGGAAGTCAGGCGGGACAGGCCTCGAAGCCTCTCCGAGCCGCCGAACAGATTGCCTTCCGGGTCCTTCAGGATACCTTGATCGGTTCTGATGTTGAATCGCATCAGTCTCCGGTGGATGAAGCTTTTGAACGTCTGACCGGTGAAGCATCGACCAATCCTTCATCACGACGTGCTCCCCTGGATAAGTCCCCAGCGCATGCACGGTCAAAGTCGAGAAGCCAAGTCTATCATCGCCATGGTGCTGGTAAATTGGAACCAGAATCTAGCGATGAGTTGGACCAGACGACTCGCAACCGCTTGTTGCCTCTATTACGAACTCCTTCACGACTTTGGAGTGGACGTGATCTGGAAGTGATCTGTCAACAGAATAGCGCTATTCCTTCCCTCATTGCGTACCTGCTAGATGTGCCGCACGGCGCATCAACAAATGGCACATCAACAAACACTCCTTGACCAACTCAATTCCCCATTGTGTATCTATTTTCGTTCCGTAAGTGGTATCACGCAATTTCCAACTTCTCGATGCTAACTATGTTGGTTAGTGTTATCGCCTCACGTCCCATTGCTATCATCCTACGCTATGTATCATCACTTCTGCTCGGACCGTCTCCCATTTCCTCCGAATTTCGCTATATATTTGCTCATTTAGATACATTATTGTTGCATTTCTTAATACTTCTTTCTCCCTCCTTCTTTGGGATCTACATGGTCTGCTCGTCCATTCTCTTATTTCAGTGTACTATAGCAGGACGTCTCGGAATTCCCTCATATCAGCTCTCCCTTCTTTCTTCTGCATATCCCAAAGAGGAAGAGGGTGCCTACATATGGAAAGGTGTGCTCCATATACGGTAATCTTCCCATTGCTCCTCAAATTCCCATGTGTATGTCTGCAAACTTCACTTGTAAGAAGCTGCGCATGCTCTTTTAGATGTCTCTCGAAGCGTGCAGCTACCACCGAAATGTCTGACATCTATTAACGATGCAGTCTTACTTCCAAAGCAAAGAAGACAACGGAAAAGACCTCTTCGCAAGGATAATTGCATCATGAAAAGTAAAGAGACCGTGAGTCCCGATATTCTCAGTCCTTTCTCGCATATTGAACTACATTTTTCCAAGAACATTTGATGTTATCTTTGTAGTCCCTCAGACTCCTTCTTGGCTACAGACGATGACTTCATCAATGTCGGTCAAAGTGTCTTCTCTTTGAACGCAATGCTGCGATGGACCAGTTTGCAGTTATCTCCCTTCTTGAACCCTATAACGGACTTCGACGTCCTTGATAACCTTCACTTGGCTCTTGAACTCCCTTTTTTCATATTTTGACCCATTTCTCTCACGGTTGGGGGTCGTACCTGTCCTGAATGATCAATATGCAGGAAGGGAAGACAGGATGAATGCATGAAGAGTTTGAGTTCCGAGCAGGTTAGCGAAGTTCAATACTATAGCGTGATATCGTCGCAAGTTCTATTAGAAGTGGTGATAGTAAGATGACTGACATAACAATACTATCTCGAGTACTTTTGTCTAGATTACTACTGCTATGCGACAGTAGTCTCCTCGGCAGGAGAACTGCTCTGAGAAGGAGCAGACTGTGGGTCCGAATGCAGAGGTACTTCTTGGACTGTTCCAGGTGAGGCGCTGTCAACCGCCGGCATTGGTAAGGGCTCTTCATCATCATCATCATCCATGATGTCTACAAAACGGTCCGTTTTCAACACGTTGGACGCGTAGAAGACTACATTTCACATACCTTCACCATATACATCTGGGTGCTCTCTGAAGCACATCTGCATTGCCTTGAACTTTTCTATACAGTCAACACCCTTGGGCTCTTGTTCTGAGAAGACGAAACATGAGAATGCCTCCCGGAATTGCATCCCACAAGGTCCATGGGCCATTCCCCCAAGACATGGGCAGTCCCAGTTGATCTCGCCAGTCTCAGGATTGAATGCACCTCCACTTGCACCGTCATGTTCGTCTTCAGCTTCTTCTGAAGGCTTGGGAGACGTGGCAGGTTCTGCAGAGGTCGATGAAGACGCGTGTGGTTCTTCTTTATGAAGAGAGGGTTCGTGGTGAATAGCCACAGGGTCTGAAGAGGACAGGGTTTCTGGAGAAACTGCCACCTTTGGATTTAGAGGCTTCTTCGCTGCTCTCATAGACGCATTATTATTTCGTTCATGCCGTGCTTAATATTGACGGACTTACACGGCTCCACGGCATCCAATGCAACTGATTTGCTTTGCCACGTCAAGTACGCTGCAGTAGCAACTGAAGCACCCAGAACTAATCCGACACGTCCTGTTCTCGGCAGAGGTCGTGGACGCGAGCTCGCGGTATGCAAAGCCCGACGAATTGGAAGCCTGACAAGATTTCGCAGCATTTTGAAGTCGTGTTAAGGCGACAGAAAAGGCAGAACACTTTATAAATGGCAGACGACGATGTCACTGAATAAGTTTCCGATTTCGGGCGCTTTTGCGTGCCGCAGCGTATGTGAGAAAGTTGCCGAAGGGCATGACAAAGCGTTCCTGACTAAGTTTGAGTGTAGCCGAACCACTCAAGATGCGTGAATTCCCGATTTCTCAACACACACTAAGCAAACAGCAGGGTAGAGTTCACAGTCGGGAAAACGATGTGACATTCGGACGGTACGAAAATTTGACTGATAGATGTTTTAGAATCTTCAAGACGCAATTGTTGGAGGAGTCATAAAGCCTCCTTGAGACTCCAAATTTCGTTGACCATCAACCACAACTCGAATGCCCGTTCCTGTAGGTACGCATCCTTCTCCTAGAGCTCTTTCCAACGCAATCTTGGATGCAAACCCAGAGCAATGCATGGGCAGAACATACATCGGCGCTGGTCGCAATTTATTCGCCAGGAAGTCTACGGTCGGTTCAATTCTATCCGTTAAATCAGGACTGGCAAGATGTAGACCGCCAATGATCTGTCGTTTTCAACATCAGCTTTTTTAAAAATTTCTCGTCATCGAGACAGACTGAAACATACCATGTAAATAGGCCGCTGGAACTTCTCTACGGCGTCGCGAACAACATTCACAATTCCGGCATGCGAACATCTACCAATTGAGATTGAGTGTTTAAGTTCACTAATCGGTTTATTTAAGCTTAGGGCGTACGCAGAAAAAATCACGAGTCCCTTTCCTGCTACGTCGACAGCAGCATATCGTTCGTCCACAATATCCTGAAAACAGCGTGAAGTCCGAACCACGCAGATAGAAAACCT
Organism: Somion occarium; assembly: GCA_964035595.1. Lineage (NCBI taxonomy): Eukaryota > Fungi > Basidiomycota > Agaricomycetes > Polyporales > Cerrenaceae > Somion > Somion occarium. The sequence goes on from OZ037947.1 coordinate 1,958,509, forward strand.
GCTCATGATCTCACCTCGTCAGGAACCCATTCACCCTGCTTGATTTGTACATCTCCAACCCATTTCATGCCACCCAAAAGCCCATTCTCGAACGAAGTCACCCTTGGAATTTCTCCACTCACGTACACAGTACCATCTGCCACTGTATGGCCCTCAGGGTGAGTTTCCACAACCCCACCAACCTTCCGAATCGCATCAAAAGTTGGACCCGGATCAACCTGTGCGACCACCTTGCCCAAAGGAGCGATACCCCTTGCATACGGTCTATCTGGGTGTAAATCAGCTACGCAAGGCTGGGTCGCGTTTCCCTTGTTGATTTGGGCTTTCGTAGCTTCCTGGTATAAGCGGAGAAAGGAAAGGAGACCGCCGCTATGATCACTGTGCCAGTGAGAGATAATCACACGCTCGACACGCTCAATTGGCACTTTCATAGAGACGACGTTCCTTGCGATGGAACGTGAGTCTGGGCCAGTGTCGAATAGGACCAGATGAGGGTCCGATCCCTCGATTTGCGTTTCCTGTTGAATCGGAACATGGTCAGAACTTACTTACGGACTTTAACGGTAAGCATACGATCAATGCCGAGAAACCATGAGCTCCTGTAGGGAACTGTGTCAGTGAAAGGGAGTAGAAATGACGGTGAATCGCTACCACAGCAATACTTCTCAAGATCGAGAACAGGGGCACCCGTGATTGGATCAATTGGAGGATCGTGCTCAGATAGATGCACTCGCATCTCATGAGTGAAGCCTGGAGGCAACTTGGTAAACCTATCACAATTGACTTTAGTCCAACGCGAAGACAATTTGGTGACTGCAACAAGACCATTCTATTGAATTGTCGACGAGGAAAGTAACAGTTAGTTTGTCTACAGTCTTGACCGGCCCCATGAATCCGTGAAGAGAGAACAAAGGATAACGAAGATGAGAGAGAAAAGTGCCAAAGTGCTGTGCAGAGGATGATTGTATGACACCCCGAACTTCGAAAGCACAACTGCAATGAAAAGCAGGAAAGCAACAGAATGTTATGTACACAAAATGCTTGGGTGGAGCTTGGTGGGTCAGGATGCATTACATAATATACAGCGGCTGAAACAGCAGCAAAGGCAGCGGGAAAGACACCAAAAAAAAAAGAACAGAAATAACCTCCTCAAGGATCGCCGTTGAGACGTGTGTCCAGCCTCGTCTACATGTTACGAAAGTATATAAATAGGTTATAAGCTTAGGCAGCTTGTCTGTATTTCGAATGATCAGTATGAATTCACACCCGAAGTTCGGACGAGACGTACGCCATGCCACCATAACCCATATTCGTGCCTTGTTCTGCGAGCTTGCGCTGACGGAAGGCCTGTGGAACAACGTCAATTGATGATCAAATTGGGACCGGTCGTTAGATGACAACATACCTTGCGGTACTTCGTACGTTCGTACGTTACCAAGCCGACCACAATCAGAGCGATTGCGGATACTCCGGCGAAGACTCCCAAACCAATTGGCAAGACTGAGAGTTTCTTTCCAGGAATCTGGAAGGCGGGTGGGCTGGAACTTGCCGAGTCCGCTGCCGCAGTACCAGATGGTGAGTTCGCTGCAGCCGCAGCAGCAGCGCCTGTAGCGTCAGCAGCCGCGGCCGACGATGCAGAAGAACTGGAGGAATCGGCCGCTGACGTAGCTGCTGGAGAGGCAGTGGTCGCCGCTGATGATGCAGAAGACACCGCAGAAGATACCGTTGGCGTGCCACTTGATACGGCTGAAGCAGCAATGGAAGACGTTCCCTGTGATAACAACGTCAGACTTAGATGCATCAGATAGCCTTGATTAACGTACAACAACAGATATGACAGGGTTACCCGATGGGGCAGCAGTTGCTGATGACGCCGAAGCAGAGGAAGTGGAAGCACTGCTGTCTGTTGACACGGCGGACGCAGCGATAGAGGAAATACCCTTTGGGACAACATCGTTAGTGCATATTCTAAAAAACCGCCAATGGCATGGTAATGCACTTACAATGACCGAGATCACGGGACTGCCAGTAGCAGATGCACTTGCACTTGCGCTCGCAGACTCCGAAGATACAGCTGTGAAAATTCGTAAGATCATCTCCATCTCGAAATAAAATTCTCATACCTTGAGAAGTAGCTGTGGCAGACACTGAGCTATCTGTCGCAGTGGCAGTTTGTGTTGCGGAAGAAACTGTAGAGTCAGTGGAAGAGAGAACTGCTGTACCGGTGGAAACGGATGCATCTGTTGACGTAGCAGAGGATGCGGATGCGTCTGTTTGTGTGGCAGAGGATGTGGATGAGTCTTTCTGTGTAGCAGAGGATATGGATGAGTCTGTTTGTATAGCAGAGGATGCGTCTGTCGATGTAGCAGAAGGCACAGATGTGTCTGAAGTAGATGTCGCAGCAACGCTCGTGCTAGCAGCAGTGTTGGAATCCGTCGACGTGGGAGCAGCCGTGGACGCGGATGCACTGTCTGAGCTACTTCCAGGTGGTGAATTGTTATTTGACGGATCTGCACTAGCAGGTACCAAAGTGCACGTCTTCTCTTCCTGCACCAGGTCCTCTCCATTTGAACCCTTTATGGGAGTCAAAGTAATCAAACATGTTTCAATCATAGTGCCCGAATTCCTGCAGCAAGATGTTACATTCAAAGATTTATTATGAAGTTGCGAAACCAAGACTCACGTCTGCACAGTATCAGTAAGTGTGAAAGTGGTGGGTTGCGACAAGAGGACATTAGCCAGTGTCAATGCCGCGTCCTGGCGAATGGCTATGGGAGCCGCTCTGACGAGACCCAAGAAAAGGAGAGAGAGCTGTAGGAGAACCATTGGAGAAGATGTCCCGAGCATCTTGAAAGTTACGCGCGAAATGGCTTGAAATGGGTGAATAGCGGTGGAAGACGTGTAAAATAATGAGCGCAGAGCCGGCTCCAGCTACCAAAGGTCGACAAGGACAACGGCGGAGAGGAAGAGGATGGTAAAAGGAATGGATATGCCCCCAGGGCAAAAGAAAAGAGGACCACGGACAATGGGTGGCAAGAAAGCAGGTAAAGAGACGAAACTGGATGCGCACCGCTCCCTTGGGTCAGTCAATGCACATTGTGATTTCTTAATTCAGTTCATACTCCGACTCTATCAAATTAACATCGTGTTCTTACCTGTCGCTTTCGGAGTTTGTAGTTCTGTCTTCGGCATGGAACAATGCAACCGGCGATGGACATGGAAACAAAAATGATCGTTTGCTCTGATCCGTCACAACGCTGTCTGCAACCTCCTTTGTCTCCTCCCATTCCTCTCTCCTTGGCGGCCGTACGCACGACCACTCGCGACTCGCCCAGCCTTGGTCCTCGTTGTCCAACAATTTCATCTCTCATTTGCTACTGTCAATACTCGACAAGGACGAGCTGTGCAGGACATCCATGTTCTGTAACATAGCGATGCTCGGTCGCAGAGACCCGTCTGGGCAGTGTTGATATTATGATAGCTGGGCCTGCCCTCGAGGGCTCTAGACGGCCCTCCCTCGAGTCGATATGTACAGCGTTCAAAGATACGTCCTACTTTATGAAGAGAGTACATTATTCCAATGACTCTAGCTGTTTCCTTTGGCTCTACCAATTCTTCGGATCGCTGATTTCTGAGTCAGTAAGGCACTGTCTATTCTACGCCACTCTCTACCCCGAATACACACCCAGAACCTACGCGAAAACACTAAAATTTTCACTACCGTCCGTCAAAGTTTCAATAAGATTCGGGCGTCTGCGAGGTCTATCCTAGGATACAGGGTGCTATTTTAAGGACCCCGGTCTCTCACATTGCAACATCCGTGCTAAATGTGGCTCCCGTCCATATTGCAGGTACTGCGGTTTCCTCTGTGAAGAGGTGCTTGTCCGACGTACAGTATCTACACCTCGAAGCCCGAAGCATTGAAATTCATCGACCATCTCACTGGTGCTTCCTAACTCTATTGACCAATTTATTCTAGACAGCTTCCTTTGAGTAGCGAGTTGACAAGTAAGGTGACTGTCATTGATACACGGTCGTGTTTATTCAAATCCCCGCGTGTCTCACATAGGGTATGGCTTCCCTAACAACTCCTTTCAATATCGTACACAATATCGACGGTACAAGTACAAGCGACGGTCAATACAAAGTAATATACAATGTCAGCATCGATTTGTCCCTCGTAAAAGTCTCATGGCAGTCTAAAGCGTAATCTCCGAACAATCACCAAGTTGATGGCCTACATCATAGTTAGATGTCTTCGTAGCAGACAGGGACCAACAGGACACTCACCCAAACGTTCCCCCATCGGCCAAAGATATCAGGGGCGTAGAATTACCGTCAGCAGTATTGGCAAAGACGGTGTTACCCCACCACGTTTGAATGTTATTCTCGCCAATGGTGCCGTTCCTAGGATATTGGAGGCAGAAGAAAATGAGAATGGCCGAGACAGCGACTCCAGCATCCAGCGCCGCAGATAACACGTCTGTGCACAACGATGTTCATTCAATACTCGTGCAGATCTAGAGTCTACGATAGCCGTGTCTCCACTTACAGTTGTATTTCGTCCACCAAGCGAAGTGACGTCTGCGAATGACGTAGTTGAATACGAAGCCGACAATGGTCCATGGCACGTAGTTAACAGCGCTGGCTGGTGGAATGAGGCCGGTACCACTGAAGATGACTGGGAAGTTAACGTATTTGATGAAGGAGTTGGGCCACTTGAGGTGGACCAACCAGGCGAGGAGGGGAGCGATAGCTCCGATGAGGAAGAAGAATAGCAAAGGGCTATAGAAGGATTGAATGTCTAAATGACAATCAAGCGGTTTTTCTTTACTCACTAATAGACTTGTCCTTTCGAGAATTGACGGATAGGACCAATTACGCCCCAGATAATGGACGCAGTTCCAAAGACTTGGGTGCTCGGGCACTACACGAATGATCGTTGAGAGACAATCAGAGTCCACACTTGTGAGTATGCTCACGATAAAGTGATCCTTCTGGTGAGGGTCACACATGTTCTCGATATTTGTGAACATCCAAGCTTGAACGCCAAGCTGCACAGTACCAGCGATCTGGAAGGCGAATGACATCAAGATCATGATCGACGACACAGATCTGTGTATCGCTTACAGCTGTGGCGACAATCTGAGCGGAGAACATTGTCTTGGGTCTAAAATAACCATGAGCAACGTCGCCTTTCAAACGTTGGACATTGTGAAGAAGACCCACGGAATTTTCATGTAATGGCCAAGCTTGAAATCGGAGCTGAACGTTAAAGCTTGTGCCATTGTGATGTAACCCCATGTCTTGAACATCATCATTGCAATGGGACGGCCGGGAAGAGCATAACCAATCACGAGTTCAGTGATCACGCTGATAATGATGATCAGTGAAGGGAGTCCTGGAAACTCGAGTAAACTCACTTAAGGCCAACTTGCTGGTTGGTTATGGCTTGAATCATTCCGATGGGAATCGTGAAGACGAATGAGATGATCTATCATGACACAATCAGTTTCAGCGAGTGAAACATTGTTAGAGGCACGACTGACCAACGCGAGAACGAATGCCCACACTGGGTACTGTGTATCCCAGACCTCGATGGAGATGATGCCGAAAACGAACATGACAACTGAAAACCAACAGCGAATTATAAGTGAGACTGAGTGAACGTAACAGCAACCATCCTACTCACTGAAGACTATCACATACCACCAGTCAGGAACCTGATTGTAGCGCGACATGAGACGAGCATGAATATCAGGCTGTTCGTGCATTGACCTTCTGGACTGTATCCAGATTTGCTTGCGGAAGAAGAGGAACGTGTGCATTAGTGTCGAAGAAATTGAGGCAAAGGACAAGCCGTAGGTCAAGGCAAATGTAGTCGACAAGAAAAGTGGACTGTACTGTTCGTACTTCGCCAAATTCAGGGTAGCATCATCGTTGATAATTTGAGTAACATCATATGTCTTGCCGAAACGATCAAATGATGTGCGTGACGAGATTCTGTGAAAGGCAACAGTTCAGCGTCAGGTGGGATTCCTAAAAGTAAAACGATACGCACGGCATGAACTTGCTGTACCAAGTGTTCGTGTAGTAGAGAACGGGAGTAAGGAACCCTGAATAGATTTAGCAGGTTTAAGCTACGTAACCGGCTATCGCTTACAGAAAAAGAACAAAAATCCAACAGCAATATTGGCTTCTGCCCACCAAGGTGTCGCCTTAAATTATCATGAATGGCTGCACATTACATATAGCTCGAATGACGTACGAGGGGGGAACCAATGTAAGCAATCTGGGACCAGTCGAATGTGATGAGGCTCATTCCCTGTCACAATTTGTCATATAGAGTTAGTTCGACGAAGGGAAATGAACGTACCAATCCGCTCGAGTAACCGAAAAGTTGGTTAATGACGATGTTATCGGGAACAATCCAGCATACCCAGCTGAAGACACTGAGGGCTGTGGGAACATACTCGTCAACTTGAATTAGATGTGTCCAAGAATAGATTTACCTTGGAAGATGTATCCCGGGAAGACGAACCAAACGAGGGAACCAATGAACGCGTACAAGAAGAATCGTTCACGACTGATACCTCCTCGGTTTCCGATACCAGCATATTGCTGGTGGTGAAGTGTGTTAAACAAGGCACAGTATACCAAGTTCGTTGGCCAGACTAGAGAATTTTACGTCAAAATAACATCATCCAACACAAAAAGTCGTCTTACTCATAGATGGAGGTTGTACCAGGAAGCGACGAGCAATTCCTCCGATGGAAAATCCGATCTGTTTCGAGATGCATTAGCGACATCTGTTACTGGCAACCGGTGTTGCTTCTTGCAACCGTACCATCTGTGTACTCATGACTACCATCCATTGGTCTGTGAAAAAGATGAGATGTCGGGTGCACATCGGTCTAAATGATAGCTTACACGAGAAATTGTAGATCTGGTTGTAGTAGACCCTCTGGACAGCAATGATGTCGGTCTAGCAAGACCGTTCAGCACACGAATATCTATACACCTGAGCATCGATGAACCTACAGCATATGCAGACTGGTAGCCAACACTGCCCATGATGGTGACGAGCACATGCTCTTTGATAGTGAAGGGTCCGGGATTCAGCGCCACGCCAAAAAGCTTCTTCTGGGGTACGATCCTCGCCCACAATCGACCAACGGGGAAGGAAATCAACTGAGCTACAATCTGGAGAACGCGTTGTAAGATTGATTGTCAAAGAATTGGAGGGAAAGAAACATACAGGGCCAACGGTGACGGAGGGAAAACGGAAGAAGAAGAACTGGTTCATTCCCGGGATGACTATGGCCAAGATGATACCAATGACCCATGCTCGTAAACTGTTGACAGGAATATCTGGATCGTCTGTGTTGGCGACGGCGGATCGTACTTCCGGGTAGGGCGAGTCGTCCTCTGAAGCGATAGAGTGAGCTCGAACAAGCAAGTGCGCCTTGAGATGGAGAACACACCGAGAATAATGGCATCCTCGTCAATGTTAGGGTCATCAAATTCCGTGACCTTCAGAATTTGCTCTTTATCATGGCCTGAAGGGAGGGGGTGACGATGAGCGAAGTGATGAAGCCGGGCAAGGGAAACCAGTACGTACCTAATGCCTTCTCTTCGTCGACTTTGTGCAGGGACGAGGAGTCAGCACTTTGTCGGTCCTCGGCAAGGGCAGACATAGTGGGTCAGGGAGGCACACCGGACTGGAAGGTTACCATCCCGGCGTGCTTCTTGTACCTCCCAGTGGTGCCACAACAGATGAGTGCCACGGCCTATCGCTTGAGAATCTGGAGTATTCTATGCCACTGACGTGCGGTCCTTATCAATTATATTTTTACTTTCCAGGTCAAGACGGAACTCGAGAAGGATACGGAATCTCGGGATGGGAAACGTGACATGACTGCACACGACTCGGTCCAACGTGTGCGCACGGCATTAAAATCATTGACGGTGAGCCATGGTGTCTAATAAGGGTGTGCGAGACCATAGCAACTTCTATGAATGACATTCCATTCTTCAATAGAGGGCGTAGGAAATAGTCAATACCGCTTGTTTTGAAGTCGGAAGAGCGTTTGTATGTCCTGGCTCCTCTGCGGGAGGGCTAGAGCGGTAGATAGTATCAGGATACCCGCAACAGATTTGACAGGGACAGAAAAGTTGGCCGCACAAACAGGGACGAGTACTGCTGCGGAAGAACCTACAATACCGACGAAGATAAGCGTGAGATCAGATGCACACTTCTAGCAGGTGGGAATAAGCGAACCGTACGTATGCGAGGAACTTCGGTGGGTGGGTGCAGATGCTAGCGACCGGAATAGAGGTAATCTTCTCATTATCCCGAATTCTGTGCGAGGAAGTTGACAAGTCAGCACCGACCTAATGTACACATGGAAACTGACCATGTGGCCGTATGTCGGTTCGTGTCGAAAAGAGCAGTATCAAGGACACGATCTCACCAAATGTCAAAAGACATAGATACATGCAGGAAGCGAAAGGCGCCAGTTGTCCAAAGCCTTGGAGTGCATGTCTGGGAAGACTGTAAGGACCGCCGGCGTAGTGGTGAATTCCACTTCTTGGGGACGCCAAGCCAATGTATGTAACATATTCGGAGGACTTTACGTCTGTCAGAACTCTTGGCCAGAACTAGTGATTTCTCTGTAGAACCTGAACGAGTTAGACAACATTTTTGGAGTTTGAAACCCAGGCAGTGTTGTTCGAGTTGTTCTTAGTGACCTCCTGCATGCAGCACAGCATTTAGTCGATCAAAATTGTGAACTGGAGCGCCGCGAGGGAATTGCTTCTTACGTCTGGCCTCACAAACAACCTCGAGAACTCCTTTCGTGAGATAGCGATGTCTTCCAACCTTTCTGTGCTCACCAAATCGCACAAGATCATTGCTTCTAAAAAGCGTGCAAGAAGGGAACAAATCAAGGAGGTTGTCTTTGACGATGATGCCAGGAGGTATGTCCTGCGCGTTCAGTCCGCTGATTTGCCTTCTCATCTATTGCTCAAGGGAATTCTTGACGGGATTTCACAAGCGTAAAGTGGAGAAGAAGGAGAACGCCAAGAAGAAGGCTCAGGAGCGAGAAAAACAAGAACGGTTAGAAGCGCGGCGAGAGGTATGTCTTCGCGTTTGGATTCACTTGGACCTTGACTCAACTTCTCGCTGCAGAAACGGAAAATGCTGGCTGAACAAGCTGTTCAGAATGCACAGGAGGTGGAAAAGGCCTACGGTGCTATTATTGACGGTGAAGGTACGCGTAATTCGATTGACATATCCCCATGCTCGCATTGTCTGATGTACTGTCATGGAAGATGATTCTGGTACAGCCTTACCCGCCACTCGCAGTAAGGGTAAACAGAAGGCGGAGATTGAAGACGAATATGAAGACGAGGAGCAACTGGCGACGGTGACGGTTGTCGAAGATTTTGACCCTGAGGCCCTTTTACATGCGCCTGTCCCTACCTCGAAACGGACAGACGTTGATGGCACTGACAGATCTTCATTGTCTCGTCGACAGCCCGAGGTCAAGCCAAAATCTCATGTGACACCGTCAGTGGACGTGAAGAAAACGCATGCGAAAGTTGCTAAGAAGGCCAAGGATATCAAGTACCAGACAAAATCTGCAAGAAACGCTGAAAGGACGAAACAGCGAAGAAGAAAAGTCGAGAAAGCTGAGAGAGCTGGCGGCAAAGCCTCAAGGAAGAGTCCAAAAGGCCGCAGCAAACGGTGAGGTGACCGCCATGCACGGCTACACTGCTCGGGACCACTTTCACCATCTTTTACTGCAAGATCACGTACAACCTCCTTTCCTACGCTCTTATTCCGCTCAGTATCTTGTTGTATGGCGACGCTGCTAGCATCATTCAATTGATTCTTTCGTGCTGATGCACGAGGCCGAATCATGCAGATTCAGTTGAAGATCTACCCGGAGTGCCTGAAGCCCTCACGACTTCTTCCAACCTACCCACACTACATATGGTTCCTCCAACATCCCATTCACATGGAATACTTCCCATACTCCGCCTCCGCTTGCCGCTAGCCACAGTTCAAGGAATTCCCTCACGACGTCTTCTGCTCTAAGTTCCACTACTACTAGCACTGCGGTCCGCTGCGGGGTGCTGAGATGGTCTATCGTTTGCACAAGTGCAGGTAGGAGCGAAGGATGATAGATACAATCCACCACCAGTAGGAGATCTATAGGGTCATACGAGAAGAGCTTTTTACGAATGGATGAATTGCAATTGTGCAATGCGAGCCAGTCTAACGGTTCCGCAGTGATTGTTCCTTTCGCATTCGGACCGCTTGCCAGTGGAGAAGATAAGCTATTCCAGTCGGGTAAGTTGAGCGAGAGGTTCTTTCGGATGAGGGGCATGAGGTCCTCGATGTCGGTAACGGTGTAGTGCCGTACCAGGGGTGAGAGAGCGATGCCTAATAGACCCGTCCCAGCCCTGCATGATGAACAGATATCTTCTTGAGACACGGCGAACCATTGGTATTGGCTGTTACTCACCCAAGTTCTAGCACATGTGAGTCTTGCAAGCGCGCACGATTGAGTAGCGCATCCGGGTTGGCCTTATGAAAATGCTGTAGGATATTCTGAGCGAGCTCGATACTGAATTCGTGCATCAGGTCTCCTTCTAAAAATTGCAGCAATGCAGATAAAGCGGGAACGGTACCTGGCTCTCCACACGACACTTCCCGTATCACCTTTCCGACTTCGGAGCGCAGTCTTATCCTGCATGAGCTGTATCTCAACTGTTCGATCCTGAGGGGCCAGTTGCCTTTTCTTTATTCTTTTCCTACTTTTTGATGAGACAGATTCAGATGCTGCAGGACTGAGATTGCCCTTCAGCTCAAAGGTTAAAGCGACGACATCTTTCGTCGAATCGAGGTAACCTAGTCCGCGAAAATTGTCTGAAGAAGCCTCGTTGGCAGGATGCGCTGCTAGATTGGTGTAAAGTAAGAACACCTGTACACAAATTTCTCGAGCTCCCCTATTGGAACACATGAATTATTAAAAGTCGCCAACCTCTTCATCAGCGTCGGAGATGAGAGTTGACCCGGATGGAAGGCAACATAGTCCACGTTGTACATGTTGGCTGGCAAGTGAAGTGAGGCCTTCCACGCCATCCATGAGAACGACAGATATATCCTGATTGAGATACTGACAAGAACGAAGGAGATGAAAGAAATTCAAGCAAAACAGTTTCCATACTCGACTCATCAGCCACAACACAAATAGTGCACAACAAGCGTGGCGGTGGAAAGAAAGCCACGACACCGTGCGTGTAACCACGTCTATGCGACAACAAGGTTGCCATATATCGTACTTTCTCTGCTCTTGACTCTATTGCTGCACGCTATGAATTCCTTATATACCCTAGGAGTACGCCAGACAAATTCAATACAAGCCGATCTTGAGAAATTACGCAATGGAGACTCGTCTGCATCTCTACTAGGTCTGCATTTCCGACTTTGGGTTCATAGACTTCTTCGGTGCAATTGGCGGGTTGGACGAGCATTGGTAACATGATCTGACTTTGACAGGACAGGTCTCGGCGTCATTGGCTGCCATGAGTCGTACAATCGATGACTATGACTCTATGGCAAAGCGCGAAATCATCAAAGCGAAGCAGGAGAAGGCAATGATGTAAGTTAGGGTTAGCAGCCTTTCACAACATCTGACGTAAAATTGCCAGGCGAGTATCCAAGTTCAGGGCCGACTATACAGAGCTACGGTCACAATTTGAACGAATGAAGAACGAAGTAAGCAAGAAGTTTGTATATACTGCTGTTTAATGTAAGCGGTTAAATATCCCTCAGTCAGAAGCAGCAGCACGAAACGAATTGCTATCTGGCGCGTCTTCGTCAACTGGTCCCCTTTCCCCAGCCGCTGGTGATGCTCGGCGACGCTTTCTAGGGGCGCAACCGCCAAATGGGTCCCCGTCCGACGTATCAGAGTCACCGTTCCGCGGACCGACACCATTACCCACGTCCGACATGCGAGAACAGCATGCGTTACGGGAACACAGTTTTATTCAGAACACAGAGGCGCGCCTGGAGGACTTTATCTCGCAAGGACGGGCAGTTTTGGATGATCTCGTGGATCAACGGACGGTGCTGAAAGGAACTCAGCGGAGACTACTAGATGCAGCCAACACTCTAGGTTTGAGCAGGGATGTAATAGGCTGGATTGAGCGGAGAAGGTGAGTTACATTGCTGTATACCGTTTAATCAACTCACAGTTTCGTAGCACACAGGATATGTATATATTCTTGGCTGGCGCCATCTTCACTTTCTTCTGTTTCTATCTGATATGGCATTATTTTGGGTAACTTGTCTCATTTCGGTTCGTTCTTTACTTTATTCTGGCGTCTATATCATTCCTACTTTATTCTATCATCCTCGTGACATTGAGTTATGCTGATTGCTTCACTCAAACCATGTTTCTGTGGTTTTGCCCACGGTTCGCATGGCAAATACATCATTCCACTGCTCACGATGAATGTGACATACAGACTGCTACTGGAGGAGAATAAAACCTCATTTCCCTAGGACGTATGCGTTCGTTTTCTTCCAAGCGAAGCCGTCATTAAAACGACGCAATTCCTCCACGCTACTAAACACACATCGTTGGTATGCGCCATAATCCCCAATATTCCGAGTTGCAAATGATATACAGATATTATACAGAGATTCGTGCCGTCATGGACGTCTATGTCAAATCCAGTTTTGTTATTCCATCAGTTCAGGCCTTCTGCACAGGCCACCATCCCTTCTTCTCGAAGTCCGCCACAATATCTTTCGCCGTCTCGTCAAACGTGCGGTACTTGATACCAAGCACCTGCTTCGATTTTGATGAGTCGGTGACGATCTCATGGATGGCCTCTTCAGGCTTGTAGGACGTATTGCCTGCAGGGAGTGTGGGGGCAACTTTGCGCACAGCATTGACTGAGGTAGAGGCTCGTCAGCGAGATGAAGGATGATGCAAAGTGAGGCCCACATACCCCAATCTTGCCATTTGTATGTGCCACCGCTGATGATGAATCGTTGGTTGGCAGCTTCCTCCTTGAAGAGCGCAAGCACTAATGCGGAGCTGACGTCCCGCACATCGATCCAGTTGTTTCTAAATATGGTCGTCAGTACTTCTGGAGACTCAAAGCAGGTAAAAGTACACACCCTTCCTTGACGAGCGTCTGATCATCTGTCTCCCCCTTCAAGACAACCGTGTAGAACAAACCCATGGAGGTGTTCAGCTGGGAGAGATCCTGGATCTCATGAATGATAGGGCCATACACGTAGGGCGGGTTGAAAACAACCAAATCCCATTGTATCGCAGCCTTATTCTTCTCATACCACGCCCAAGCTGCCCGTTCTGCCAGGGTCTTGCTAGCCATGTAAGAATCGAAGGGGCTCGTCTCCTTGCCCTTGGTCTCGACTTCGTTGACAGCCTTATCGTTCCAGTTGTTCTCATTGAAGACGGTGGGTTTCTCGAGGTCGGTGGTCTGAACGGCAGCAGTGGACGAGAGGACGACAACGCGCTTAACGGTGCTTCCATGCTTGAGGGCGCTTTCCAGGATGCTGGTAGTACCCGCTACGGCGGGAACGATGAGATCCTGAGGATCAGTGATGTTGAAGTGGAAAGGGGAAGCTGTGTGCTGAATGGCATCGACGCCTTTGACAGCTTCGTCGAAGGCGCCAGTCTGGTAACAGAGCGTCAATGTGGCAACTAGGTAGGCATTGTCGCACAACTAGCTTACCTTGGTGATGTCGTCAACAACGACAAGCTCAAGCTTATCACCGTAGCTTGCGAAGGTCTTCTTCAGGTGCTCGCCCTTGGCTGCTGAGCGAACGGTACCACGAACAGTGAAACCTTTCTCAAGGAGATCCTTGACAAGCCATACGGCGATATATCCGTTCGCGCCAGTGACAAGGACCTTTCCAGAAGTTACAGCTGGCATTATGAAGACAAAGAATTGGTATGAAAGTGGCGATTGGGTATGTAAGGTTTGGGGAATGCATCATTCAGTTATCTCACTCGCTTTATATATGTATGCAGCATTCATGCTTGACATGTCTGCCGGCGTTTCCAGAATTGTGATAATGCAAATGATTGATTGTCCGATTGTCTATTCGCAAAAACATCCGCGCTGTGACATCAGCAAGACATCAGCCATTCGGGCTCAGGAATGCATGAACAATACCTGACGCTGCCGCGGCAGTAGGTTAACGCCCGAGAATATAGACGTGTTGCTTCTTATTTTGGAATTACGTTGAAAGAACGCCGAGCAGTGTTATCTTCACCGTGTGTGGCCTTGTGCTTAAAGAAGTTCAAAGAACTCTGTATCGGCCTGCCAACTTTGGACCTTAGTTACAGGCTATGGGATTCACTGATATAGCTGACTCACCGTCGACCTTCCGTTGTTTTTCCTTTATCCACGTAGCCGGAATCCTCCAGAAGCGCAACGCGTTTCTGCCGACAAGAATTCTCGTTCGCGTTGTCGAAAACCCTCGAAATGCGTAATCTTAGTACCACGGACGCTTACACGTCGGCCATGTAACACCCGGTCTGGAACCTCAAGAGACGTTCCTTTGCGAAAATGAATTCAGGTCCGTGCACATGGACTTCATGAACATGAGGGCTGTTCAATTCTAAACGTCTGGTCGTGTCCCGTCTCGTCATGTCTGGTCGGTGGTCGGGAGCGAAATCCGGGCACAGCTCTCGCGTGGACGGTACGAATATTTGTGAATAATTCGACCGTCACACCGTGATTGCTCGCATCGCGAACTGCCAAATAAGGAATCTGTGAAGGAACGTTCGGTGTCGAGGTCAAGCATCAATCATATACAGTATGGATATTGCATTGTTGTTACACTACCGCACTTCTCTGGCCATTGAAATTGTGATTTTTACCGGGAGTCTCAGGTGGTGCTCAAGTGGCAGAATGCTTTGTCCCTATTCTCTATTCCACGGTGAACTGTATAGCAATCAAACGACAGGACTTTCTACTTGAACAGAACACAGTAGTCTACTCCAAAACACATTGTAGAGCTTGCCCGTCTCTGATTCTACCCAGTATCGCCCATTTTCCCCATTGTCACCATCGTCGTCCTCAGTTTTGGCGCGACCGATTGGACGGCTGAATCCTTCCGGGTCTGCGTACTCAAAGTTACCTTTTTTCATACCACTTTGACCCGCAGGCTCAACCGTCGGCGAAAAGCGCCCTCACGTTGCATTGATTTCCGTATCGGCCTTCTCGGGTCATGTTGACAAGAAGTTACATGGGGAGCTGGATCACTTGGCCATTGAGAAGTGGAGGGGGTTGGTTGTGAAGGTAGCACCCATCCTTGAACACCACTGGAGATAGTCTGCTGTGTGTTTGACAATAGTAGGATGTAGATTCGTGTGCCGCGGATATCGACTATGAGTGTATATTTATGGCTTTGTGGTCGGCTGTAGCATAGAGGCCTTAGCTGAACCTCGCGGCGCTGTACGTCAGGTGCGACGGGTAGCTCAAGTGGATGCCAGTGTTGCAGAGGTGCATGAAATGCACCAAGTAGCGCTATGAAAAACTAAAGCAAGAATATCTTAGCAATTCTGCTTGACCATACGGATGCAGGATTTAATGACACATACCTTCACATCTTAGAGTGGACTCCCGTCATGTAGAAAGACTATAAATCCTGTCGCGAGTCCATTATGAACCCCGCCAGAAGCGTAGAAGTCAATGTCTAGCCAATGGAGAATGTGGTGTTCGATACGAAAGTTGACTTACAACTGAATCCCACCCGCCGTTCTCCATCATAGGCAATGTGAAGCCTGAACATGCTCAACGCGTGGTGGACGAAAGAACGACGCCAGCATCTTCGAAGTCAAGTAATAAGTATAACAAGTATAACGTCAACTCAGGCCGACGTTGAACTTGGACAGCGTGGCCGCTTGAGCGGCTGTTACACAGAGTCACTTGGCGTGACATGCAGACATTTTTTGACCGACATTTCTTTCATTTTTTCCAGTATTTACTGTCTAAAACGGGAGAGGCAATGCTCAGAGCAGTGCCGGACATTCGCTTCCGACCACCGACCAGGAACGACGAGACGGGACACGACGAGACGTTTAGAATTGAACAGCCCTATGGTGATGTCGGCAATTGAAGGACACGTCAAGAAGGGCAGCAATGGCGATCCAAAGGTAGGTGCTGAGCCTAGGTCTGCTTCAACCTTTCATCCGTAGAAATGAAATGGGATGAGAGAAAGATGGGATACAAAATGTACTTCTGCGTATGGTAAAAATCTCTTATGGTCGCTATCTCAGGCCTCATTTGCTAGTGGCCGGTATTGAACAACGCCCGAGGAGTACAATTGAGATACTTGATACTAATGGCGGCGGCGGCATACTACTGTATCAGCGATTTACATAGAACGTTTCTGTTCTGCATAGTTATAGATATATATCACTTGTAAAGCTGTCTTGCATGAAAACTCGCGAACCTCCAGAACACAAAGGGCCTCGACTGTTAGTTTGAACCGTAACAAATTTTGAATGTTTAACGTTAAACATTTGAACTACGATGACTTCCTCAACAGGCTGGCTGGAAAAGGGCAGCCAAACAATTGATGGCGGACCCAGCGGGCCGTGACGTCAAGTAATATTCGATCTATTAGTATTTGCAGCCTAAGCATCTTGTGCACTAACATCTTCGTCCATAGGACTCACGAATTTCTTGGATGGCCTCCTCATCTCGAGGAGATTCATACGACTATACCGAGGGAGCATCTGCGATTGATATCCAAAATGCCGTTCACAGTTCTCAACGTGCTCGCCGAGACTCTCGATATGGAGATGAGGGCGAAGGAACCATGTTCGATGGACCTGGGCATACCGTTAATCCAAGCAGCGTCTCTAGAATGTCACTCTCCGAACATGGACGTAGAAGCAGCGATGGCTTGCGACGTCCCTCGAGCAGCCGTAGAAGGAGTGAGGATAGCAGAAGTAGGGATGGAAGTCGCAGAGGCTCGCAAAGTCGTCGCATGAGCGGAGACAGCTATCTTTCTAATGGCTTTGCGGGCCATCGAGCCGATGAATATGCGAGCGAGGTGGAAGAAGAGGAAGGTGAAGGAGTCTCAAGGCCTCTGAGGCGCAAGTCACCCTCACCACCACCAACGCGTCCTGGTACAATGTTCGAGAACATTGCTCATATGTTTGGCAGAACACCTCAGGTGCCCGAGTCACCTCCTCGTAGCAGACGTGCTTCCCTCTCTAGTCGATCATCTCGAACAGGTCTTCTTCGTCGACCAAGCAGTCGCCGCTCTGACGCCGGTTCCGACTACGCTCTTGAGTCAGAGGCATCTGAGGATGAGCGCTGGGGTTACGCTTCCGAAGAGGGCGACGAAGAATACGAGTCGGAAGAAGATCGAGATATTGACAAAGATTCCATGGACATGCGTTCATTAGATGGACGCGGGTTTCCTTCAGGACCTGCCTTGCCACTAATGTCTGGCGATCCAATATTTGGTGGGGAGGAGCGAATAGATATGGGCGAATTGGAACCACTCGCTCCCCCACCACCAGGACCGCCTAGCAGACAATCAATATACGTTGCGGATGAGGATGCTGACATTCGGTTTGTGGGCTACGAAACTGTACCAATGCGGCAATTACTCTGGAGAATATGTTGCGTTGCAACTTTTGGTGTTTTAGGTCTCCTAGGTCACTGGTTCCCCCTACTATGGCTTCGTTGGGTTGCTCGAGAGAAGGCTTTCAAGGATACCAAGCATGGCTTTGTCGTTGTAGAGGTTTGTGCGTTGTTATTGCCTATGGAGACATTTGATGACCGAGTGAAAGTCCGCATATAGAGATATCGCCCTATTCCCCTCGTTCACTATTGATTATCCCTATCCCATATCGACTGTCTTCCCAGGACCTGAGTTGGGCAATTCGCCTCAACCCAATGATGATAATGCGATACCCGGTCTTCTTCATGTGGTGGACTATCGATATGCACGGTTCGTGCTTAACCCTCGCACAGGCCTTTTCACTATGCTCAAGTGAGTTGACTTTGCTTGCGTTAGGTTTCCTAATTAATCTTTCTCCTTTCAGTGACTGGCGAGATCCATCGTGGACGGGCATACGCTCCGTTCAGAATGGTCTGGATAGGATGACCGAGGATCAAAGGCGCAGATTGTTCGGTGACAATGTCATTGATATTCAAGGCAAATCAACGCTGTCTCTGCTCGTCGACGAGGTATATTATGACTTATCAGCTCGGTAACTTATCTGTGCTCATCGTATGTTCCTAGGTTATACATCCGTTCTACGTCTTTCAGATCGCCAGTATCGTGTTGTGGTCCTTGGACGACTACTATTACTATGCGTTTTGCATTCTTTTGATCTCCGCTATCAGTATCATCACGACGTTACTGGAGACAAAGAAGGTGCTCCACTATCACATTTTTTGCGTGCGTTCAACCCTGATAATGAGTATTACACCCAATTTAGACGATCAAACGGATGCGTGAAATGTCCCGGTTCTCGTGTACCGTTAACGTGTATACTGACGGAAAATGTAAGCCGCGTAACCACATCACTTATCAGTCTGCTTCAATCATCGGTGGCTTTAGGGCAACTACGAGACTCAACTACGATCGTGCCAGGAGACATCGTCAATCTCAATGATCCTCCACTTTCAACATTACCTGCAGACCTCTTCCTGCTCTCTGGAGATGCTATCGTCAACGAGAGTATGTTGACTGGCGAAAGTGTTCCCGTCAGCAAAATTCCAGTCAAAGACGATGATATCGCACGATGGAGGGACGCGAAGGACGTATCAGGTGATATGGCTAAGAGTTTCTTGTATGCAGGGACTAGGGTAGTGAGAATCCGAAATGGATTGACTACGGACGGAAGTCCGGGGAGACCTGCTCTCGGACTCGTGGTTCGAACTGGTGAGTAGGATATATCCATTCATGCTCACTTCACTAATGATGCTGTTGTAGGGTTCAACACCACGAAAGGTGCTCTCATCCGGTCTATGCTTTTCCCCAAACCGATAGGATTCAAGTTTTATCGTGACTCTATCCGGTTCATCTTGGTCCTGGCCGGTCTGGCAGGCGTTGGTTTCTGCGCAAGCGCTGTTCAGTTCATTCGACTCGGTGTACGTACAGAAATGTTCAAATCAACTTACGGCATACCTGATGATTGTTATCCCTATAGGTGAAATGGCATACAATCCTGTTGCGTGCCCTTGATCTCATCACTGTTGTGGTTCCACCCGCTTTACCTGCCACTCTATCCATCGGTACTAGTTTTGCCATTGGCCGACTCCGGAAACAAGGCATCTTCTGTATATCTCCAAGTCGAGTCAATGTTGGTGGTCGCATCAACGTTTGCTGCTTTGACAAAACTGGCACGCTTACCGAGGATGGTTTGGACATACTCGGAGTGCGCCCATTGGAACGCAATGTACATCGGTTTGGGGAACTCATTGAAGACGTGAGAGATCTCCCGAATAAGCAAAGCAAGTCCAACTTTTTATACGCGCTGGCAACCTGTCATTCGCTTAAGAAAGTCGATGGCCAAGTTATTGGTGATCCACTGGACGTGAAGATGTTCGATTTCACAAAGTGGTCACTGGAAGAAGGTCACGTCGCTGGAACTGGTCTCGTTAAAAGCAAAACAGGTGGGGATAGACCGGCTGCGTTGGTGCAAACCGTGGTTCGCCCTCCTGGAGGCGTAAGATTCAGAGTAGAGGACGCGCTGAAAGCATCTGGGCGGGTATGTCAATTAAACGTCTATAATCTCTTTGGCTGATTTAAATACGTCTTAGCATGCACACTTCCTGGAACTTGGAGTTATTCGAACCTTCGAGTTCGTTTCTTCTCTTCGCAGAATGAGTGTCATTGTCAAGAGACTCAAGAGCAACAGTATGGAAATATATGTGAAAGGAGCACCTGAGATCATGGTTGACATTTGCGAGAGGGCTTCATGTAAGGTTGTCTCCATTTGTACGAAATTACGCTGACCTATCGGTTTTCAGTCCCGGACGACTATGATGACTTGCTTTCGTATTATACCAAACGTGGATATCGAGTAATCGCAATTGCAGGCAAAAGCATTGAAGGTCTCTCCTGGCTGAAAGCGCAGAAGATGAAGCGGTGCGTGGGACGATGGATATCCCTTTCGAGATAACTCACACCCCATGTCAGGGAGCAAGCGGAGTCAGGTCTCCAATTCCTGGGCTTGGTGATCTTCGAGAACAAATTAAAACCAGGCACTACTCCTGCGATCCAGGCTTTACGTCAAGCACACCTCGTCTGTCGAATGATCACCGGGGACAACCCTCTAACTGCCGTCAGCGTTGCACGAGAATGTGGACTTATCAATACCGCTGAACATGTCTTTTCGCCAGTGTTTATTAGAGGTGTGCCTTTGTCGCTCAACTATTTGCTTGCTTTGAACTTAGAGACGCATGTAGGAAATGCTTTCACCCCGATGGCTAAATTGGAATGGTCGTGTATGGACGAAGAAAAGTGGAAGCTGGATAGCTACAGTCTGAAACCATTGCATCCTCCGTCACATTCGACTATCGATGTTGACGCTGTTGATCATCACGACTACACGCTTGTTGTCACGGGCGACGTCTTTAGATGGATGATCAATAACGCTCCTCTGGAGACTCTACAACGGGTTGGTGATTTGACTTCGAACATCGCGTTCCGCCTTCTGAACTTCGAGATATTTAGATGCTCGTCAGAGCACAGATCTATGCTCGGATGTCTCCAGACGAGAAAAACGAGATTGTCGAAAGACTACAAGGCCTGGGGTACACAGTTTTGATGTGTGGAGATGGCGCAAATGACTGCTCCGCCCTGAAGGCTGCGGATGTAGGAATATCCCTTTCGGAAGCAGAGGCTTCAGTCGCTGCGCCTTTCACAAGTCGCACCCCGGATATTAGTTGTGTTCTGGAAGTCATCAAAGAAGGTCGAGCCGCTTTAGTCACCAGCTTCAGTTGCTTCAAGTACATGTGGGTATTGGGATACTTTGAATTCCCTCACTACGGCTGAACGATTCACAGGGCTCTCTACTCGCTCATCCAATTCACCACGATAACTCTCTTGTACTCATTCGCTTCTTCCCTAGGCGACTTCCAGGTGCGTAACTTCAGTTCTTTGATGTTACTGAGTTTGACCTCTCTACCTGGTAGTTTTTATATATCGATCTCTTCATCATTATACCAATCGCTGTCACAAGTAAGTTAGACGTTCATAGTGCTCCAGGGTAAACATTGATGAATTGTTGCTCTCAGTGGGCAGAACCCTTCCCTTCCCGCGAATACACCCTAAAGGTCCGACTGCAAGTTTAGTATCAAAGAAGGTGCTTGCCAGTATCATCGGACAGATTGTTATCACGAGTGCGATCCAATTCTGGGCATACTTCTGGGTGAGATCTCAGCCTTGGTTAGTACTCTTCGTGGTTTCATTGTTTGGCGAGCGATTGACATTATGGACAGGTATACGCCGCCCCCGCCGAATGATCCTAAGAGTGGCAATGACAAACTGGAAGCACAAAATTACGAGAACTCCGTCTTGTTCTTGGTATCATGCTTCCAGTACATACTGGTTGCCGCAGTCTTCAGTATTGGCCCTCCGTACCGAAAGCCGATATGGACGAATAGTGAGTCCAACCTCTGACCACCTCACCGTAGTACTCAAAAAAAAATTGATACCCTTGCAGTTCCACTCATGCTATCGATCGGTTGCCTATCGCTTTTCAACGTGTTAGTCTTACTGGCGCCCCCAAATCCTGTTGCCGCGATATTGGAACTTATGCCACTGCCTTTCTCCGCACGGTTAACTTTATTGGTTGCTGTCCTCATGAACATCGTTACTTCAATGGCCTATGAGCATTGGGGTGCTCAAAGCGTGGCTCAACTCATTGGCTCTGCACTAAGCATGCAACGCCAATGGCGGACGAGGGATGGAAAAACGTACAAGGCTGTTGAGGGCGGAATGCATTGACAATGCTAACATCTTATATCACTGTAGCATCTTTACCCGGATAGTATGACTTGATTGATACAGATCCAAGCTCAATTGAAATTGGCGAATATGTCGTCGCCTAGACCTAGGTCAGCCTGTCGACTTATCTCCTACCGTCATGGAGCTGCAGCCTCATAGAGAACGACACCAACGTCATTTGTCACATAACCCACGGTGAAGGCCTCGGTTCTATGGATTGCTGCGCAATCCTCCGGAGCTCTGTTTTGAATCCCTTGCCTACGAATAAGCTCCATACAGTCCGCCTTGAAAGCCTGCAGTTCTACTCCGTCTTGACGGAGAAAGACAATATATTAGTGGTACATGCAGTACTGAGTGCAGTTACCACTTTACTAGCGATATGAGCAGGGACATCGGTAGGCTCATTCTCAGCCACTATAAAGGAAGACAGTAGTCAGGTATGTATGAAAATAGTGGGTCGGTGTAAGGCAAAGTAGTCGGTTGCCTGTTGTCCATTCACGAAGCTCAGCATCGAGGTGTACATATTTTCTGCCATGTCTTGCGTTCCCTTCGTGATATTTGTTACGTGATACATCAAGGCGTAAGAGAATCATGAAGACTGGCTGTGCAATAATGGAGAACAATGGATGACAGAGACTTGTGTGCCGGCGGCATCGAATCAAGCGAGGCACGTAATTGCCGCAAGCTTCGTGATTGCCTGTGATGGCATGCAACCTGCACATGGCAACACTCCAACTTTGCTGCGGCTGCATTACAATTTAAATACCCTGTCACTGTCTTTGTCCGAGGAAAATCCAGCTGAGACTTTACCATCATGTCCGCAAGCATTGTCACCTTTGGCAGACAGTGAAATAAACCTCTCACACATACTGTGATACTTGCCTATACTTTGATGTGAAATGGAACCCTAAATGATGCCAAGTTGCCATTAATAATTGATTGTTGCTGCGGGACAAATTTATGATCACTTCGATTTACCTAATAACATCCGGACATAATCAATATAAGAAATACCGGGAAGAAAATTCCTTGTTCACCCTGTCATGCCTAAAAAATAGATAAATAATCATCTGATAATACAAGAAAACATCAACTTCTACCCTGTCGACTGCGACCAACCTTAACCATGGACCAAGGGCCAAGGGCAGTGGCTACTACACCGGGAACGATACATGGGTGCCAGATGGGTGCCAAATGTAGGCATGATCTGACAGCGCAGGGCAAAACTGTTCGAGATGGTAAGTACTTATCGCTCAATGGACTATAATTGTTTCCCTCTGTTGCCAGTTTGTGTGCTGACCTTTAATGCATTTAGCATTCTATTCACAATACAGATTTACAGCACACTCTGAAGTTCCGGTTGGCGAGATAGACAAGGTTGTGGAGCAAATCCAGACTTACACTGGATGTGAATTTTACACGAGGAAGCACTTTACAAAATGGATGCAAGCAAAAAAGAAGAGAGAGAATGGACTACAGAATATTCAGGTTAGCAGCTTTTGATTGGTATCTTTGCCAAATGCTCATAACAAGGGCAACAACAGACATTAGTCAATGTTTGCAGTGCTTCCGCTTCTCCCAGGCCCAA
The DNA here is from genome assembly GCA_964035595.1 of Somion occarium. Taxonomy (NCBI): domain Eukaryota; kingdom Fungi; phylum Basidiomycota; class Agaricomycetes; order Polyporales; family Cerrenaceae; genus Somion; species Somion occarium. Next base: position 1,982,136 of record OZ037947.1, read on the forward strand.
CATTGATGATATCGATACAACTGAATCTGAATATGATTCACCTGAGGAGAATTCTAAGGAAGTGAATGCTCAAACTGTACAAGACAGTCTGGATCTTCCATTCTCTCCTATCAGTCATTGCAACTTTGGAGAGAGACTTCATTATACCCAAATGCCAGCCCATAGTACAGAAGAAGCTGAATTTCCAAGTTTCAGGCTTCGGCCAGTGCATACATGGTAATAACCATCTATGGTGAGTTAGTACATGCACTGTGACTTTTTGAACAGTCTCTCACTGCATGCATTCAGGTGCTTATAAGTTGATATTGCTTTCTTGTTTTGATATTTGATTTCACCACTCTCAGAGCTTCCCAGTTTATATCTTAGTTACCCCAATGTAACTGTTATATGCTCAGTTTTCAACCCCTTAACCAGACTGATTCAAGGAATCCATCATGGATACAATGTTGAAATCGTGGGTGCCAAGTGAACTTGCATAGTCGTGCCGCCACCACTATCTCACATTTTGGACCTTTCAGGCTCCCATAGTAGCTATATAGTGTAGCATAACATAATCAGCTCCTCATGCATTTGCCCACCTTTGTACATACTCTACGGGACAAACCTGACATATACCAACATACTCATTCGCTCATCACCCGACTCATGCTGTATGCTCGCTCTTAATTCTAACATACAATAGACAGAGCAATGGTTATTATCTATGCTGCTAGAAGCCTCCTCTAAGCTCAGACTTATTGCTGTGAAAATCATCACCACTTCTGTAACTTCCTTTGCAAGTTCTTTCCTCTGTTCAACCTTTTTCATGAATGATGTGACCCTCAATAACATAACAACAGATGGTCTTGCCAATGATGCACTCAGCATTCTTGGACTCAAGACAAAGCTTGACACAGATATCATGTAGCAGAATGCAAGAGTAAGAAAGAGAGAGACATCTGATTCCGGTCACCTTGATGATATTCTGACAGTATGCAGTGTTGGTCTTGAACTGTGCTATATGCATTGACGATGTATTCTGAAATCATGACTGCAAACCTGAGCAGTGAATGATATGGATGTGTGAGTCAAGTGTGATGCATGATAGGATAGATTCAAACATCTTACCACAATCTCAAAATACCCAATCAGGACCATCCTGAGTATATGATGTCAGAAGAGACTTCATTCTGAAATATTGCCCATTAAAAGCATCACAATAAGGGGGAGTTTGCGAATAGCCTGGTAGAACCTAGATGCAGGTGTCACCGGTGATACCCGATGAATTGCTTGCTTGATATTAGTATGCGCAGTGGCGTAGTTGAGTTGAAGGGCTTTGACACGTACGGTCCAGACAGTAGCAATAAGCGCATATCGATGATTGCTGAAGGTGGTTTTAGAAACCAACTCGTCGGCCTGGTCGTTGTGCTGAAAGTAGCTATAGACAAGTCAGTTGCTGAGGGAAGTCTGAATCTCGTCGTCCTGTCGGAACTCGAGAGGTCGATAGCCATGTTATACTTGCTTGAGGAAGAAAGCAGATAATGAATGAGCAGTATGTGGAGACAAATTTCGGTTTCTGGCACCCGCTCGTTTGGTAATCACTTCGTTGGAGTGGAACGCACAGAGTGCAAATAGGTCCAGGACGCGGTTGTTTGACAGTTTTGACAGAAGACTCGGAAGACACGTTTAGCCCATAGTATTGAGTATCAAATACATTTGCGTATGAATTGATATATGTCATTCAAGTACGATCATCCAACAACGGAATTACAATCCCGCCGCAGCCAACAAGCTCGGGAAGTTGGGAGTACCAAGACCAGTCACCTATAACAGCGTCAGTGAGAGGACAATACGAAGTAAGAAAATAGGACATACGGGGTCCCAGCCCGTCGTTGCAGGAAAACCATTGGTGTTGCATCCGGGGTTGCTTCCGGTCGTAATGTCGTTGAAGGCACCCGGATTGGCATACAAGAATGGGTTTAGGAAGCCGAGAGGCGACTTTCCAGCGGCGATGAGTCTGTCGTTGATCAAGGATATGATACTGGCGAAGATGGGGCTGGAGCAACTGGTCCCGGCAACTAGTCCTGCTTGACCTTGGAAGACGATCTCAACGTTGTCTCCCACGGCAGCCACATCGGGGAAGGCACGACCAGTGGGGGTGAATTTGCCTGCGTTGGTATTGCCAAGACGGGTCAGGTAAGCTGAGACGGCGGAGGACTGATAGCTGGGCTGAGCGAAGACGTTGGAGAAACCGCCGGATGAGAATGATGCAGAAGTCTCGGGCACGCTAGTGGTAGCTCCAACAGAGGTCATGCTATGTCACGATATGAGACATACATAGAACATATAAGTATAAAAGAAACATACAATGGGCACCCTGAAGGGAAAGTCGGCAGGAAAGTTGTGCATCGAGTAGTTTGCGAGCCTGCAACACCGCCATCGCCCGAAGCAAAAAGGATAGAAGTGCCACGAGCACCCAATTGCTGGTACGCTGTGCAAAGGCGGCTTTGGGAAATGTCAGCAGAGATAGATGGAGGACAAATACAAAGCGTACTTCGCAAGAGTAGACGAAATGGTGTTCTCATTCTGACCATAACTGGTGGTCAACACATGTGGTGGGTTCGACTCGCCGTTGAGGAAGTTGATGATGTCAAGGAAACCCTCAAGTCCACCATCCTGGAATCGTTCACCGACAGAGATGAAAACAGTCGGCACGCCAGTGGCAACGCCGATGGTGTACTGGATGTCGAGGTCCTGCGTAATGGGATAGTGAGCAAAGTGGAGGAGTGCACACGCTATGAAAGACTTACAGCTTCGATACCGGCTTGACTGCGAGTCTGTGAGTTCGTGCCGCCATCGAGGGTTTGCAGGGTGAAAGTTGTCGAGGGGCTGAGATCAGGCCGGAGCGCGGTGAGAAATTGCTAAACCGAGAACCAGTATTCAGACCATGACCATATGCATATGATTAGACAATATGGGAAGACATACCGTCAAATCGGCTTGATTAGCAAACTGCTCAATGAAACCACTGACAGCAAGGACATTAGAACTCTGGGTTGCCCGAGTGGTGGGAATGCTATAGAGTGCTTGCAGACACGCGGGAGTAATGACAGATGCACACGAAGCGGGAACTGCGTCCGAGGAGAGATTGGTCTTCGAAGTGTCGACCTTGATGGGTGAAGAGAACACGGGAACTTGAGAGAAGGGGTTCGGGAAACTAAAACGGAAAAGCTCGATTTAGCGTCAACATGCTAGTGAAGTATTTGTAAAGAACCTACGAGATGGTCGGATGGATTAGCTCGACGTGATCCTTGAGGTCTGCGGGAATCGAGTAGGCGAGAGTTCGAACGGTCTCGCTCCCAGTCTCTTCGTGCTTGAAGACCGAGAAGTCGGCATCAAGAAGTTCGCTGGCCTTGCTCACGGGAACCTCGAAGCTGAGCCAGTCACCAGCGGACGTAAGTTTGGTCGCAGTCAGACCATTCTCAGCAAGCCATGCGTTCACTGCATCGACCGTCTCAGGCTTTGGAGCAACGAACTTGTCAACCTTAACAACGGTGAAACGTGAGAATAATTACATCTGATGGCTAAGAACTGCGCGAAACTTACCTCCTCCTTGGTGAGATGTGCCCCGTAGTTCGCGCTGTCAGGCGTACTAACATCCATCAGCGCGTCGGTGAGACCAGCAGGGTCGCTCTGAGCGAGAGCGATACGCAAGCGAAGTGTAGTATCAGGAGAGGCAGACCCTGCCTTGACGAAACCCTCTGGTGCGCTTGGCCGCGTCTCATGCAATTGCATGCTACGACGGTTCAGCGGGTTGCCAAGGGCGAGAGTAAACAGAGAGACGATGAGGACACTGGTAGCCACCATCTTGGTACTGCTCGAGCCTTGGCTTGGAGACGAGGAAGGAGACCTGGGTAAAGGTCCTGCAGAACCATGGATTTGATTCTGGATCTTTTATAGGCTTCGCGAAGAATTGTGCATATACGGAGGTGGTCGATAGACAACTGTCAATCCGAGATAAGGTATCACTGCGGGACCATTCTGTACCGTTCCATGCCAATACAGCCTCGCTATCTCTGAATGAGTTGAACATGGAAGACTTCGAGTCAGCTGAGTATGTGGAGTATGTGGAGGATAGTCGGACGCACATGGAGTTGAGCTTGAAGAGACATTGATACAGGAGAAGCGGCCTGGAATAAAGACTCTACCGAAGATAATAGGTAAAGTTTCTCATACCGACTTCGAGCTGGGAACGGTCCCGCGCGGTAATGATCCCTACCGCGACGCCTCCAGGGATTGTAGCACATTGTTTTCGTCGACCCTCGAGGTATAACATCCAAGATTGGCGAAAACATGAGTACGTGCGATCCGGACCATGGTAGAGAATAGCACACGACCCATATGCTTGCCGGTTATCCAGCTAAAAATAACATCAGATATTACTCAGGATGAGAGTTCCATCTATTCCCGAATCCATGGAAACATACCTACGTCACCTGCACGATTCTGAAAAAGACCTTGCTTATCAGACGAGCACTTGCAGCACTTTGTATTGAGCCTTACCTTCTGCCGATGAGTCATGGTATCTCTGGTGTGAAAGTTATCCTTGTGTGCATTCAAACGGTATGAGAGTCGAAGTTACATCGACGGATCGCGAGGACTCCAATGGCTTGTCCGGGTAAGTAGCTGTAGCTTGGAGTGTGAGAGAACGTCAATAAACGCAAGAATTTCGGTAAACGCACTTCTCAACAAGTGGAGCTCAGAGTAACTTCTTGCCAAGACCAGCCACATATGTATTTGTCCTTAGCAGAGCGCGAGACAATGGTGCAAGATATAGGCGTCGATATTATTGTCGCATTCAAATAAGAAGATAGCCTCGAGCTTTGCAAATTCATTGCTTTTCGAGAGAAATGAATTCGACAGGTTTATGAACGCCTTTAACGGCGTCTATCTGTGCGCTGCCCAATAAGGAAAGTTCTAACTTCGGGACCAAGAGGCCCTCTAATGACCTTCGAAAACATTCAAGGGTCTTTGAAACGTCTAGACGTGACCATGATTTCTGTCTCTGAGAGAGTGAGGGTTGTTTATTTACTGGAAACGTGGTCAGGCCTATCGAGAAGATATATCAATACACTAGGTATAGCAAAGGAGAGTTCGTATGGTGACAAAGAGATAAGCTACAAATCGAATGAATTTACTTACAAGGCAATATGTCCGAAGGAGAGATGTGAGCTAACAAGCAGGCTTTGGCATCGGCAATGGAGAAGTTGCGAAATGAATGGAACAAATATGCCAGGATAGAAAGACGAACGATAAAGACGACGGCAAACAGACTAGCAAATAACTGTCATGATCATGAATGTCATCAGTCAAGTCGAAGCAAACAACTGTACATGTATCATCGTCCTGCAAAGACACCTCGGCTAACCGAACTACTTCGTTCCTGGCCGATACCACGCATATCCCCCTTGAAGCCCAGCTCTGTCATCTTGGCTGAAAGAGAAGCTCTTCTGGCTCTCGAATCATTCACGACGACCGGCATCTCCCCACTACGTATGAGATGATGCCAATATAGGACATCTCCTGTCTTGAGGGGTTGGAAAGAAAGCTCAGATCGATGTGTCGGAACTTCCCGAACGCCAGGAGCAGAGGCAAAGGCAGGGGTTGACTGTAACTGGGAAGGCACCGGGGATAGGTCGGGCATACGGGACTGTGAGACCCGTTGACTGGTCTGGGTATATGGATATCCTTGATCTCGAAATGGAGAACTCGGGTTGCTGGCATAGAAAAGTGCAGGAGGGGAAGATGTTAGCGACTCCATGTCACTTAGGTCTGAAGTCGGGTCGCTGAGTAAGCTATTGGAGGATAATGAAGCGAACATCCCACTATCACTTGGTGCAAAACCGTCTGCATGTGATGAGCTGCCAGGCTGGTTGGGAGCGGGAACGGGAAGTAATGAGACCACAGGAGACCGGACGCCTTCTTCTCCGGGAACGTAGTGTCGCTCGCACGCGAGGATTTCACTCGAGTAGAACACGAATCGATGTCCATTCGTGGTACGATTGGTGACGGTGATAGATGAAGTGCAGCGATGACACGGACTGACAATCATGTAGCCGACACTGTTGCCGCAACCGTGACAGCAAAGTGTTTGAGTAAGACATTCGCACGTCCGGGTGTTTACGTGGAATCGTTCAATATCCTCGGCATTTCCTTGCGACGAGGAAGCAAGGAGAGGTGGATCGTTCGCTGCGGAAGCGGAACAGTTGATTGGCATTGCGTCCGTCGAGTAGAGAGGGACATTGGGGCGCAACAGGAGGACCGCCTGTAAGGATGCGCAGTAGCAATCGTCAGCATGTCGTCAGCTGCAATTTGGAAAAAGGCTCGGAGGTATTATCGCATTCGAGCAAGAAATTCGACTGAGTCAAGAGAATGTGTCTATCGAGCCCTGTGATCAAGAGAGGTAATGTCCTTCACACGCACGCCGACCAGACCAGAAAGCTTGATCTAAACACAATCAGAGAGTGTGTACTCACTTTCATTCCCCTATTGGTGAGAAACGTTCCGCAGGACCTGCAGTCCAGTATCCAAACCTTGTGCGGGACTGGAGGTGGTACCAAAGGCGGGATCCGAATGAAAGGATGCGGCTGCCAAGAAGCATGCTGATGGCTTCCATGTACCATCGCTGTCCCAGGCGACACTGCATATGGGGGAAGATGAAAGTGCGTATCATGATTTCGTTGTACGGGCACAACAGGGGGTATCGAAGGATTGAGGTATACGTGACTGGATGTAGAAGGACCGTGATTAGAATACATAGACAAGGAGGGCAGTTGTATGTGGTAGTGAACGTCATGGTGAACCTGAGGAACATCGTCGCGAACATCCTGCCGTCGCGTGTGAGTAGGCGAACCTCGGTCAGTATAGCTACGATGAGAGGAGGAGGACTGAGAGTCGTTGTGGCGGTTAGGGTGAATGGCGGGCATCGCGAACGACGGCGACGAGGTCGACGAAGGAGGGAAAGGACGATGCCCGCCGAATAGGAGAGGAGGGAGAAAGTAGGAACGTGAATTCTCTGTCGAACATCGTGCCGAGGAGATCCTTTAAGAACATTGACAGCGTTAGCGATCACCTCCTTCCAGACATGCATGACCTAAGCACATCACGTCTTCTCTTCCGACCCTAATAAAGGAAGGTTTCGTCGTTCGTTGTTCGTTTCTCCCCGCCGCCACCTCAGCCCGCCAGATACAGTACTCACCGTCCCCCGCTCAATCGACAGAAGCAAAGGTTGTCAATTGCCGACAGAAGCAGTTTGTTCTTCGTTGAAGTTACTTACTCGCATCAAAGGTGTAGTGTGGCACGGCGCCGTGGCCCCTGCAAAGCAGTGCTATGGAAAGAACATATGGAATGCACCCGGCTATGTAGACATATCCAGCTGCAGTCCATGGAATACAAAGCGCTGTGAAACTGGATAAGGTGGGAGGGCACACACGTCCTCCTGTCCGGCGCTCGTGTTTGTACTCACATCAGATAGATTTGTTCTGAGCAATGGGACCGGTATGGCGAAAGGACAACTCGGGTCCCGCACCTGCTCACCTTTCAGAAGGGGATTGCTCTCCTGGCGTCTCACTCGGGAATGTCTTGGACCGTGCAAATGAAAAAAGAACTCAGCTCGGTAAGTGTTGATATTTCATTACAACGTCTGAAATGAAGCCTATTCCAATCAGAGGTACATCCTATGCATGGTCTGTTCCGAAGGCATTTAGCTGACCGAGTCGGTCAATCAATCGCATCGTCAGAGACTGCTGTACCTACAGCATAGTGCTGAATGAGTCTGACTGGTGACTCGATTAATCAACTTTAAAAGCGTCATCATTGAAGTTGACATTGTATATTGTCGCGTTTAGGTTGCGTTAACGTCGACAGCTGTATTGTGTTGGCATTAGCAAGCGAAGTTTTTGTCCTTGCAAGGTTAGCCGGGAAGTTTCGAGCCGGTCGGCACCGGCGGCATGTGGCTGTGCCATACGAATAAGGATGACTGAAGTCGGGGAGTTGCGAGCGTCGAGTTGATAAGCCCGCAGCGGTCTCGTCGCTCTCTTTCTCCAACCACCATCACATCCAACTTGCGTATCCCTTTGTTCATCCATCTTATACATCAGTAAGTAGCGTACATCGATTGGCACCATGATGTGATACTGACAATCCCAGTAGTCATGCAGATCTTCGTGAAGACTCTCACTGGCAAGACCATCACGCTCGAGGTCGAGTCCTCCGACACCATCGACAACGTCAAAGCCAAGATCCAGGACAAGGAGGGGTAAGCAATTTGTTTCTTATGACATCAATGCCGCGACTCACTGAGGATATGCAGAATTCCCCCTGATCAACAACGTCTTATCTTCGCCGGCAAACAGCTGGAGGACGGCCGTACTCTGTCTGACTACAACATTCAGAAGGAGTCGACTCTCCATCTCGGTATGTTCATCATATTATACGTCCCATTCGCATCGTATTCTGACCCCTTTTGCAGTGCTTCGACTCCGTGGCGGTATGCAGATCTTCGTCAAGACTCTCACGGGAAAGACCATCACTCTCGAGGTTGAGTCGTCCGATACGATCGACAATGTCAAGGCCAAGATCCAGGATAAGGAGGGTATCCCTCCCGACCAGCAACGCTTGATCTTTGCCGGCAAGCAGCTTGAAGATGGACGAACGCTTTCCGATTACAACATTCAGAAGGAATCTACTCTCCATCTCGTCCTTCGTCTTCGTGGTGGAATGCAGATCTTTGTCAAGACTCTTACGGGCAAGACGATCACTCTTGAAGTGGAGTCGTCCGATACGATCGATAACGTCAAGGCAAAGATCCAAGACAAGGAAGGCATTCCTCCCGATCAGCAACGTCTTATTTTCGCCGGAAAGCAACTCGAGGACGGTCGCACTCTGTCTGACTACAACATCCAGAAAGAGTCAACACTTCATCTCGGTATGTATTGTTATTTCGTAATTGATTTTCGTGGTATTGATGTTATCTCAGTGCTGCGTCTCCGTGGAGGCATGCAGATCTTTGTGAAGACCTTGACCGGCAAGACCATCACCTTGGAAGTGGAGTCTTCAGACACCATTGACAACGTGAAAGCGAAGATTCAAGACAAGGAGGGCATCCCTCCCGACCAACAGCGCTTGATCTTCGCCGGCAAGCAGCTCGAGGATGGCCGCACTCTTTCGGACTACAACATTCAGAAGGAGTCTACTCTCCATCTCGGTGAGCATATCTTCTACTCCTCCCTCCACATCCAATGCTGACTTGCTTTTTCGTTTCACAGTCTTGCGTCTACGTGGTGGTATGCAAATCTTTGTCAAGACCTTGACAGGGAAGACGATCACTCTCGAGGTGGAGTCTTCAGACACTATTGACAACGTCAAGGCGAAGATTCAGGATAAGGAGGGTATTCCCCCAGACCAGCAACGTTTGATCTTCGCTGGCAAGCAACTTGAGGACGGTCGTACCCTCTCTGATTACAACATTCAGAAAGAGTCGACCCTCCATCTCGTCCTTCGTCTCCGTGGCGGTCTCTAAGCGGTTGATGGTCGAGATCTCGTTGAGTTGTTGTGGTCTGACGATTGTTTGTCTACATCTATGCACTACGTCCTGATGCCCCTTCTATGCGATTGTTGTATGATATGTGTACGAGTAACATGACTTCTGGAATGTATTCATATGTGGATTCTATCCTTCAGCAGCGTATCGTTCGTTTCGCCAATATTCAGAATGCCCACCTTCAAACTTCGGATTCTCAGCATTAGCCTTGCGTCCGATTTACTTCATGCTTTGCTATCGGTTTCCCGCCGGACCAAAGTTCCTATCTTGTCAACTACTTGCTGCCTCGAGCTCGTCTCGTGTTGTTGCCACCAACAGCATCTTGAACTCTGATACGCAAAGGAGCTTCCGCGGTCATCCTTTTTGGATGCGAACAAGTTGGTGTTTATGAGGCGTGATCTGTTTGAATTTCGAACATTCGTTGAACAGCGCATATACTTAGCGACAAGCGAGGTCATCTGGCAACTCGTGGATCTGACGCATACATCCAATAAGCTCTCGCAATTTCATCTCTCCAAGCTTTTGAAGTTTCGGGTATAAATCCTCTTGACTCCCTTAACAAAATCGCGTATCAACTTTTACGATAAACACGCGGTCGTTCACGAATCAGACCACGAGCTTAAAGCACCCTCAACGAACGGTAGAACTCCCTTCTAGTAGCATCTACACGCGGGAACAAGGTGGTGAACACGATTCCTTGATCCCTCCCTATCAAGCACATTCCAGCAAGCCCTGTGCCACTTTTCGCAATACAAATATACACTCAATGGAACCCGCGAGTCCAATCATACCTTTCATAACTTTTCATACCGGTGCATGATTGTGCCCCTTCCCCTCCCCTCTTCCTTCCCCTGTTGCGATCTGCGGGGCAGTTCGTTCCATTCTTGTGTTCCTCATTTTGTTATAGCTGCATATCAGCTCTCAGGAGTGGAGTCCATTCCTGAACAGAATCTAGCCGAGTTGGAACAACGATGCATACCAACCGGCCTAGGGTTGTGATTCCTCCAGAGGTTCCATTTGTTACAGGAGCAGCATATAACTCCCCGCCTCCCCCCTTCTTCGAACCCACCCCTTCGCCTGCTGCGTACTACCGCTCACAGCGCTACCATTCGAAAGAAGGTATCAGTCCCGTTCGACCATCCTACTCCTACTCTCCCTCTTCTCCACGCTCACAGCGTCCTCGAGTGATTCCTTGTCAGACTTGCCCTTCACCACGCCGCACACGCACCGCGTCGCACCCGGCGGGAATTCATCTTCGTAGGAGTGGTAGTAACAGAGAGCCTTGGGAACATATGGCGCAGACGTACGCTTGGGTGTTCGAGCAGGAGATTGCGGAGATGTCGAGGAAGAACGAGGAGACTGTCCGATGGATATTGAAGCAGAAGGAACGGGACGCGAGGGAACAAACGTTCTTCACGAGAGTGACCATTGAGCAGAATTATCGGGGTCGGACTTCTGTGGAGGAGCTGTTATACGATAGTGAAGACGAAGGGACGAGAAGGTCGACGAAACATTGGCAGAGAGAAATGGAAAGGATGGTTCAAGAGGAAATTCGGAGGATGGCAGGGAGGAGAAGGGAGGCCGAAAAGCACCGGAATATCCACGAAATGCGTAAAGCACGAGACCAGGCCAAGGAACGAGAACGTCTAGATCAAGAGAAAGCCAGACTTCGTCGCAAAGAGGTGGAGAGCAAAGCATGGGAGGTATACGAGACCCGATGGAATCAGATCACTTCCAACTCGGATTTGGTGGAGCCATTGAAGTTTGACGAGATCCCTTGGCCAGTACTGGACCGACCGAGGACGGTCGGTGATATCACTCCAGCTCGAGTTACCATGTTTCTCCTTTCATCGCATCACTCGGAGAGTCAAAGTAGAAAGGAACGAATCAAATCTGCGCTACGCAGGTGGCATCCCGACCGGTTCGGAAGGGTATTGGCAAAGGTTCGGGACGATGATAGGGCAAAGGTGGAGGAGGGCGCGGGTATCGTGGTGCGATGTTTAAACAATCTCCTCGAGAGGGAGGGTTAGATTTCATGTCTGGTGCGTATCTCATTAGCTTCAATGTATTGATACCTCAAGCTCACATCTTTTCGTAAGGCCTCCGTCGAGAACGTAGTCTAGAAGATGTGACCGAACGCTACTGTTGAGGTGAAGAGCACCTCCGGGCAAGTAGTAGCTGGATGTCACGAAGTAACGGTTGTACAAGGGTGCAACAACGATGGGTTATACCGCAACACAAGCAGGTGCTTGGCGGTAAATATGCAGTATGCGTATATGTCCTCATCATGTCACAGAACAGGAGACGAGAGCCATCTCGAAGGGAGCGAGGTTCCCTTCATTCGAATCCGTAGTGAAGGCCGTATACTGGTAGTCTCTTAAACTACCGCAGTGGCTCGATTCTATATGCATTTTCTCAGACAGACAACCTTACGATGATATCAAACCTATTTGAAAATATCTCAGTAAATTGTACTCAACGTATACGTAAGAATACTTGCCACGACTACGGAGAGCCGTTGACCGGAGCACTTAATTATACACGGAGCCATGGGAGAACGAAAGTGGTCAGCAGGTCATTTCCATACAAGTCCTCACAGAAATCGGCGTCTTTCGAATTGTAAGGCAGTTTGCAACGACTTGAGTGCAATTCAAACAATGGTCGATAGAAGTACGAAGATGGATGTCGTAGTGGTACCGGTGACAGTAGTGAAGGTAGAAGTCAAGCTGGTAGCAAACGCTAGCGCTTTTGCGACACTCTACATATAGCCATGATCTCAAATTCAGAATTGGTGAAATATATCACGACATTGCAATGCTTTGACCATTGCTTCCAACGCTAAGAAGCCTGTTTTCGTCTTTCGTTTATTTGCCTGAATCATAGCTTCGATGACAACCATCACCGTGTCCCCGCTGGAAGAGAAGGTTTCCCAACTTGAACCTGTGGCTTCTCCGGCGAGACCTTCTACTCGTTCAGATAACACACAGTATGGCCTGAAATTTGTAGGGGCGGCTGTGAGTAGTACGTATCGTTTTGTTATAGCTGAAGGAACTATTTCCATAAGTTTGATGTGGTTGACTCTTGCCGTGCCTTTAGACATGGTGGCTTCGGCTGTAAGCAACCCATTAGATATCATCAAGGTGGGTCTTGTCATGTACATTAACATATAGACGTTTCTACTTATGTCCGTTTTGATTAATGTCATAGGTCCGACAGCAGCTTCGTACTCAGAGTACGTTTCTAAGCTAATATGATACCGTTTCTCCAGAAGTTCACCTCCGTTTTTGTAGCACCAGGAGCTAGAGCAAATGCATTTTGGTCTGTAGGCCTCCAAATGGCACGAACAGAAGGCATATCAAGCCTCATGGGTGGTTTTACTGCCAGCATGCTTCGAGAAATTGTCTACTCCGGGTTACGATTAGGTTCATACGAATATTTTAAGGACAAGTGAGTAGTAACTCTTCATGTCGCTCTTTGTCCCTCAAACAAGTTGTTGTAGGATATACACTGCGTCGAACGGTGCTCTGACGAAGGAGGGCCTAGGGCTGAAAGTTGTGGCAGCAAGTATCGCCGCGGCAATAGGATCGTGAGTCGTCTGGGATTGTCTCTCGCGCAATGTGGGAGTTAATGTCTCAGCAAAAACAAAGTGCGCTTGCCAATCCAGCAGACCTCGTCAAAGGTGATAGTTGTTCTAACCCATCGCACATTCACTTCGATACTGAATCAAGCGCCTTTCCTCTAGTTCGAATGCAAGCATATTACCCTGAAGGGAGACCTTATCGTAACACGCCACATGCATTCGCAAGTATATGGCGTGAAGGCGGCCTGCGTTCTCTCTATCGCGGCGTTGACGCGACAACCGTGCGGGGAATTGTACTCTCAACTTCTCAAATTTGCTCTTATGACCAAGTCAAGCAAGTCCTGAAACGTCGAGGCATCCTAGAGGAAGGGATTGGTCTGCATCTGACTGCTAGTCTGTTCGCCGGGTATGCAACACTTATCGACTTTGAGACTCGGTCTGATTTTTTCCTTTGCCTTCAGTTTGGTCTGCTCGATCACATCAAATCCAGTTGGTACGGATATATATGTCCCTCAGTAGTATGACTTTTCACTCACGAAACGATTATCCAGACGTGGTCAAAGTCCGCCTCATGACAGACAAGAACCGCCAACTCAATGGGGTGCTCGACTGTATTAAGAAAATAATAGTTAATGAAGGCCCACTGGCTTTTTTCAAGGGTTTCGGAATGTGTTGGGGACGTGTAAGTGTTTTTCATTCACCTGAAGTCATCGACCATTCTTCAGACTGACATGATGTGAAGTTAGGAACCCATACTATCGTAAGCTTCATAGCTTTTGAACGTATCAGGCTATTATTTGGTATAGATCCAATGTAAATAGAATGTAGACGACGTCGGGGGATCGATACCTGAAAACTTAGGCTGGATGCCAAGGAACACTTCATGCTACGGCCTCTATAGAGTATATTTGAAGTCGGGGTGCTGGTCTCCCAGGGTAATCCACGCTCGCTGTGAACCACTGTCGTACTGTGCTTCTTTCTCGTCTGCATATGGTGCAAGCATTTCTGCGCGATGTCGTACTTTGTTACGATTAGCATGGGTGAGCCAGAGGACGTTGACAACGCAGCCAAAGACAATGACGAGAGAACTATAAAACAAGATTAGCATGTAGAACTCGGGCACGGATGATGATAGGAAAACGTACAACACGAGATCCATGATAGTCGCCCTTTTGAATCTCGGCCCTTCCCTGGTTGGAAAACTCCAAGTACTCAAGATCCCTCCAGCATTCGTAGCAACGAACCCAATAGCGACACTCGTGGCTCTTCGATAATAAGGTTCAGAATTGTTTGCCATCCACGCAGAGAGGATGGGCGCGGTTGCGTAAACACCTGGAACTGAAAGGAACAGGGAACCATATGCTGCTGCCACATGACTCGATCCTAGTGCAAAGACATGTCATTCAGGCTTTCCTGGCATCTTTATCGACGGAGACTCCCTACCCAAGTAGATGCCGAACCCCGCTACGGCGAACGTTCCTATTACCATCGTCGGGATTGCTCGAGTGTGGTAGCGATCCGATAAGTATGCACTGATGAGCGTGACTGCAAGGCTCATAAGCTGTGGCCCTCAAGAAAAGGGAAAGGACATACCGAAGAACCCCGCAGCATATGGCCCCACACTGATCAACTGCGTCCTTGTCGGACTAAAGCCAAGTTGGTTGACGATAGATGGCAAGAACAGCGCCAAACCGTAAAGCGTTGTACCGTTCCCGAAGAACATGATGAAGACCATGATGACGTGTGGAGACTTCAGAGACCGGAATATCTCCTTGAAGCTGAACTCATCCAGTATGCCAATGCCTGGACGATCACGGGCTAGACGGTCTACAATGATGCTACGCGGATCACCTGAGTCAGAAGAAGCACCGAAAAGAACGTGGTAACTCACTCCTTCTGTCTCTGTGTGAGGAACTTGGAACCTTGAGGGGTGGAAGGGATGAGAAAGAAGGACACAACCCCGACAATCACTGTAAACAGCCCTTCCTGCATCATTGTTCAGTTCATGAGCTCAACTGTACGGATAACAACAAGACTAACCAGAATGAATATCCATGCCCAACCAGGCTTCCCGCCAATACCATCCATGTTCTGAATAGCAGCGGCGAGTAACCCAGAAAACGCTCCTGACAAGGAAGCCGAGGAGAAGAATAGCGCCACACTACAATGACGCAAACAGTCAGGAATAACCCCCAATTATAGTCAACGACGCCTCACGAACCGCAATGAAAGCTCTTCTCGAGTATAGAAATCCGAGAGATAGAGGACAATGCCTGGAAACATGGGTCCTTCAACGAGTCCGAGAAATGCCCTAATCACGACCAGACCGGTATATGAAGATACAACACCATGAAGCGTCACAATGGCGCCCCAGATCACAAGCAGTAGAGGCATTAGTAGCCTGGGTCCTATTCTACGGAGCAACAGATTTGATGGTAGTTCTGCAGCAATGTATGGCCTGCAAAACATTGAAGTGAGCGAAATACGGCGCCCGTAGAATTATACGTACACAAAGGTAACCGTGACAGCAACTTGGTACTGATGGTCTGTAAGGTGAAGTCCCTTTTGAAGACCCGCCACACGTGCATTTCCTGGTTGATGAGGGTACATGTTACAATACGACTAGATGATATCGCAAGATCGCATTGCTCACCAATGTTGGCTCTATCCTAAAGCATGAATACAGGTTATCATTTCAAAGCGCGTGTAGTCAGACGATATGACGTACCAAGAAAGAAAGTAGGTAGAACATAGTGACGAGTGGCAATACAGTATAGTCTAGCATACGGACTGCTCGCTTCTCTTCAGAAGCGTCAGCAAGTTTGCCATCTGAATTGACAGAACTCGAAGTTTTGTAATGTGGCGTAGGTTCCTCTAAAGACATATCGATTTGCCTTCCAAAACGTCCTGACTGTGCCAACCATAAGCAGAATTATAATCGAAGGAGGGACTTGACGAACCTGACAGTGCTTGAAACTACGGTCACTTCTGCTGCTTGCCTCAGGAAGGTGGTGGCAGAGAGCAGGCGACTGTCGAAATCCCGGCAGTCTACGCACCACGTCTGTGGCGTTTGATGAGTGCTCACGGGTTCGAAGGCATCAAAGAAGCTCTACCACGATGTATAATTCCGGACAGGATGCACTGAAAGATATGTTTCAACATGGTCTCATTCAATACATTAATACTCCGAGAAGACTCACACTGATCACATCGGAGTCCATCCCATGTTCAGAGTATAATATGCTAGATCGCGGCTGCTACTAGAGCGGCCAAAACGGTGGTCTAAGAATAGTGGACGTAAGCTCCTGGTGAGAGGACTAGAAGCGGGACTGCCAGTGCCGATGGTGGCCGGTCCGCGCAATCATCGCAGCAGACTATACATCAATGTTGCAGCATTACAGACCACTACACAGTAGCATCATGATTGTCTGCTTGTGTTCATGGTCAGGTGGTCAGAGGACTCCGGAGAGCGGGCTGATGCAGCCATACTGCATGCAATGAGAGAAAGCGATGGGACCGTGCTAGCGTTAATATCGGCGTTTTCGTCAGAGACATTACGAGGCGTAGGGTGCGGTACAGGGTTTCAAGCTGTCGAACTTGGAGGTTAATACAAGTCGATTGTCTAGGAGGAGTCTACATGATGGTGGAAAGAAATTAACGTTCAACATCGAGCATCAGCGCAAACGTTTAGAGCTTCGATCATTGAGAAGAACAATCGATCGCATTCCGGGCGATCTGCGAAAAGTCGCTGCCAAGCACCCCACGTGAAAGGTCTCAAATAGCAAAGCTTCAAGCTACCAGCACATATTCATCGTTGTCACTAGAATGTTATACAGTATGAAACGTAAGCTACAAACCCATGAAAACTTCTCATTGTCCAAAAATTATCATATAGTTTCCAAACCTCACAGAGTGTACGTGAAATCAGGGTGACGGTCCCCAAGCTCCATCCAAGCCTTTCTACCCCCATCCGAATTTCTACTAGATGTGTAGGGCAAAGGAGTTTGGCCCGATCTTGAACCTTCCTATGATTTTCTCGCGAGAGATAGACGGCATTGACACGAGCGCAGACAATGACAACGACAGAGCTGAAAGTACCCGCAGTATTACAATGGGATGGAGATAAGCGAAAGAAAGGGCAGCGCACTAAGATAAGTTCATGATTGTCGCTCTCCGGAATTTAGGGCCTTCATCGGTAGGGTAGCTCTAAGTGGCGAGGACACCACCCTGGGAAGGTCAATCAATCATTCGTCCAAGGATAATACTTTGACAATGTTTAAATACCTACCGCATTCGTGGCAACGAACCCAATGGCAATGCTCGTGAGTTCCGCGTTGTTCGCCATCCAGGCTGAAAGAATTGGTGCCATGGCATAAACATGGGGAATAGAGAAGAAAAGCGACACATATGCAACATGGGGGTCAGAAGTACCTATCACAGAGATATAAACAAGCAATTCCAAACATGATGACGGGAACGAGAAGGATCTCACCGAGGAAGGTGGCATAGCCAATTACAGCAAGCAGCGCGATGACCACAATGGGTATAGCACGCGAATGATATCGACCAGAGAAGTATGCACTGAAAATGATGACTGTAAAACCACGGAAATGTCATGAATTAGTAGATAGATAATAACATACCGACGAAACCTGCAGCAAAGGGTCCAACACCGATCAGTTGTGTGTGAGTTGCGCTGTATCCGAGTTCATTGACGATAGAAGGCAAGAAGAGGGCGAGACCATGGAGCATTGTACCGGTGCAGAAAAGCTGGACCAACAAAAGGATGACGTGCGGAGACTGAAGCGAGTATAAGATATCTTTCACGCTGAACTTGCCGTCAAGATTGTTTGCAGGTCGATCCCGTGCAAGGCGGGCCATTAGAATACTGCATAAGCACATGAGCACCGACTATCAAGCAGACAAGGAAGAGTGTCTTACTCCTTCTGTCTCTGAGTCAAGAACCTAGAGTCTTCTAGTGTTGATGGAATGAAGAAGAAGGCAATAAAGCCAATCAACACAGTGAAGAGGCCCTCCTATAACTATTGTTACCTCGACGCCAAGACACCATATAGAGTCAGACGTACGAGAATGAAAATCCAGGCCCAGCCAGGTTTTCCGCCGATACCGTGCATGTTTCGGATGGCAGCAGCGGGCAAGCTTGAAAACGCACCAGATAAGGATGCGGATGAGAAGAACAGGGCCACGCTGAAGGGAGATCGAATTAACGATCTTTGTTGCTCAGAGAAAAACCGTACCGAAGGGAAAGTTCTTCCCGGGTGTAGAAGCCAGACAGGTACAGAACAACGCCAGGAAACATAGGTCCTTCACAAAGTCCCAGGAAAGTTCTGACAGTCACTAAACCCACATATGACGTGACAACGCCTGCGGAACTGCGTCAGAGCGGTTCTAAATCGAAAGTTACCAGCAAAAACCTTGTAGAGTCACCATCCCACCCCAGATAACGAGAAGAAGCGGCATGAATAATTTGGGGCCAACTTTGCGAAGTAAAGGTTGGCTGGGAGTGCTGCTATGATATGGGGACTTTCTTCAATGTGAGTTATATCCAATTGGCCGAAGCTATTCAGGAGACATACATGAATGTGACAGTGGTACTGACGGTCTGTCAGATGAAGACTTTTCTGCAGCCCAGCAAGGCGAGCATTCCCTGCAAAAAAGCGTTTGTCAAGTAGGCCATTCCCAAGAGATGCACGCGAACTCGCCTATATTTGCCCGATCCTGCAGTTGCAGTAAATGAGAAGACAGGAGGACGCAGAGAAAGCATGCACATCAAGGATGAAAGCAAATAGAACATCGTTACCAGTGGCAGAATGGAATAATCCAAACGTCGAACGGCGGTTTTCTCTTCAGCTGCATCAAAGGAAATCTCTTTGTCATCTAATGGACACTCAGACGGCACTTTGCATAAGAGACTCGTCAACTCAGATATAGTAGCCACAACAAAGAAAACCAGTCAATGAGATAGGGAAGCGGGGGCAAAGAGAGGTGGGTCGAGCAGAATTGAGGTGGATCGGATACAATTGCTCTCCATGGACCAGTGGTCCTTCGGCTTCCATAAAGTCACCTTGACGTTTAGACACGTTGCATTAGACAGCGGCAAAGATCTATTCGTGGGCATGATAGACACTTGGGTGGACATTTCAAGAGTTGAAGACTTCTGGGCTGACATGCCCGGTGATCTTTGCAGTATGATTGACGAGTCCAGAGCTGGCCTTCCATTGCCTACTGTACGTGAGCGTTCACAGGCATGGCGGAATGTCAGAAGGTTCTGCCAACAGCTTGCTAGATGGGACACAAATGCAACGCCTCCGCCGATAGTCGCAGGAGGACGGTGATACCACTGTCGTCTGACATTTGGTCAGTCGAAGCTTGGACTTTGAGCCTAACACTACGAGTCATGCATCACTGTACAGTCAACATTCACACCTAGAGCCTTGAAATATGCTGACGATACAGGACAACTCGTACGGTTTGGGCAAAGCAAAAGTCAAAGAATGCGAGAAATGACAGTGCTGGAAAGTTGGATTCACATCGGAAGGGGTTACGGGGTCCTTATCCACGTTTTAGGAAATTCGCAACCACCAGAGACAGTTCCAAAGTCATCCGATCGGATGGTTAGGATGTCTGCAATCATCAACAGGCTTACGTAGTATCCAATAACAATACACCTCATATCAATCAACAGAGCCCTATACAAAAAAAAAGAGGAAGACTACAAATCCCCGGTGGCCAAGATGCAAGAATAAGCAACATTAACAGAAGGAACGAATGGGAAAACAGCTAGGATCGAAGTCAGAAGCTGCTTGGACTTCTCTTCTCCGCCATCATAGGATGATCTCCTTCTGGGTCGAATGGCGGATTCTCCTCGTCAGTGTGGACAATTCTTTCCAGACAAATTTCGACGCCCTCCGACTGAGTCTTGTCGGTGTTCCGAGAGCTACCATAGTTGGTACTAAATCCTACGGTACCTTTGAAGGTAGTCTCGTATCTGGAGGCGTTCCCTGAACTGCGGAGGATAACATAGGAAAACACGGATCCCACAGCGGGAGCCATCTGCACTCATGGCCGTTAACGGGATAGTAGTTCGAAAGTGCTTCCTTGCTCACCGAGTTGAGGAGAAAGAACATGGCAGATGAGTCCGAAACACTTGTTCCAATCAATATGATTAGAAGAACAGAGTATATGGCAGCTACGAAGGGGCTGAGTATGTGTGTCTCATGCAATACAATCTGTGCTTACCGGACTCGATGACAATGGACAGAACGTTGGGAAGACGGCCCGTAACGCTTCCACTCACGGTGCGCTGAACTGACCAGACTCTGAAAGCGATCAGAACTAGACGAGAGGTGAGTAATTCAGGTCGCTTTAGTAAGATAGACTTCATTTACCCGTACAAAGAACGTTCAGGGCCAACGTAACGGCATAGAAGTACTTTGATCGGGCAAAGACAGTGGACACAAGCACACTGGCTCCAGGGCTAGCCTCATTCACTGACCAGGTGAACCACGCAGCCATGGCTATGCAAAGGTTAGCCTTGTGACTCAAAGAGAATGAAGTATGAAGCTGACCTATATCCGTGCACCACAGAAGGACAGGGACAGCTACGATCAAGTAACTTCGTCCCCACACAACCCAAGTACGAAAGAGCTACGTATACGAAGATCAACGTTAATACGCGCACATTTTTTGAAGAACATGTACCAGAACGGCATCCGCGATGAGCGTGGTGGTGATATAGCTTGAGTTCTTTATGAGGTTTAGTTTTGTATCGACATTGGCATAGAACTTCTCCGGAGAGCCGGGGATCTCCATGTTCCCGGCGAAAGCTGTGAATGCACGAGTTAGATCAACACAAAGATGCTAGATAGTCCGTGAGTGATATACTTGGAGTTCAAATCGAACAATTTACCATGGTTATGAGGATGAAGCTGAGTACCATGACGCCCAGAAAGCATTTGACCAGCCATCCTCCGTTCTTTCGCTTTTTCAATAGAACCTCAATGCATTGCGGGAAGACGACCAAATAGATCCCTATGGCATGGGTAATGTTATCATCAGTGTGATGTTGAGCATGCCGAAGAGATACATTGCACAACGTACCGTAGAAGATTGCTTCAAGGAAGGTGCCAATGAGTTCCGCAGTCGCGACGGGGAGCTTTCCCTTGGCCATTGCGCGGATCAAAGGGAGAGAGGTGAAGTTCCAAGGACAAGCGAACGTTGAAAGCCTATAGTAAGGTTATTTGTATGTTACCGGGAGCATTTAGGCTTTGATTGCCTTGAACGGGTACATGTTTGAGGACGGTTTTTGTACTGGGGTGACCGTAAGTGATGAGATGGCGATCCTTGGATCATTCATGTTTGGTAAGATGCATTTCAGTTCTTCGAACTCAGCTTCGATGCATCACCTCATTCAAAACAATTGAAGGAAAATTATTTCCAAAGCAACGTCAATCAGGGCGTCAGATCATGTGGTCGCGCCGCTTTCACAAGAGCAGAATTCAAACAACAGCTATACTGCCTTTGTAGAAGGGTATCGACTCTTTGATCTGCGCTCAGGGACACAACCATCACCTGCAAGTTTGACTCCAAGCATACATTGTAACGTGATCCGAGGCAAACAGAAAAAAATCCCTCACCTTTGGGAAGAAACGTCACCTGTACATCTGTCAAGTCAGGCAGTGAATTTACGTACCAAGTTGCCCGGGACGAAAGAGGTGTCCACATTGCCTAAATTGCAATGACCATTTCATAACTTAGAAGTCCGTGAGACGCGGACCCATGCTGCACAAGACAACATATTGTGCATCTTCGAAGATAAACAAGGCTTCCAGTTGCACAGGTCGTAGCCGAGGCACTCCCCGAACAGGTTTTCATACATTGCAGACGGCAACAAGCATCACCAGTCGAACAAAAAACCCCGACCAACCTTCTACGATGCAGTTCAAAAGGAGAAGCGCACCACAGCGAGAAATAGAAAGTCGACCGCAGTCTCGTATGCCGGGTGTGCCTGTCGCATTGAATACGGTTTATCTTGCCTATTTGAGAAACTGGATTCACCAAATTGGCTGCCCATGTGCACACTTCCGACACGTCCACCGACAATGGGGATATGCATGGCATGCAGAAGAGCCAAACCTGGGGGATAGTGTTTTCCTTAATACAATTGAAACATGATGACAATGTCCTTTGTAGATCGTGATACAGCGAAGACTGGTCAACAATGGGCATCAGTCAGGTCCAGAGCTGCGCAGGTACTCCACCTCATCGAAAACTGTCCGTCAAACTGTAAATATTGTCATAGAACTAGAATGCTAATACACACCTCGCAGTTGGAAGTCAGGAACTTGTTGTGGATGTGAACGACGCCGCGAGAAGTCTGAACATATGAACGGCGAATTGCTTTTGAATGTTACGGCAGACTTGATAGCAATCCGACATTAAGAAAAGGGCTAATAAGGGTAGAGTTGGTGGTAGATTCTGATTGACACATCTATTGAGGATCCATCTGATGGTCAACCAGTTCTGAAGTCGAGAGTCAAGACCTCAAGAAACTTATGAACAGCCTGAGGCCCACGACTGCGATAACCAAAGATTCCCACGATTGTGGGTCAATGTGGAACGCGCGCGAGTCAAATCTCCTCTCGTCTTTGTTGCAAGTAGTATTGTACTCTGGTCCTTTCATTGCAGCCGGAAATCCGCACTGCATGTTGTTCTAAGACAAACTTCCAAGGTGTGCACTATTTTTCTATGATACACACCCGACCGTTGTGATATAGATAGCCAAGAGTGGATGACAGTCACGTCAAGTTAGTCCGAAGAAGACAAATGGATACTCTAGAATAACAGGAGACAACGGAAGAAAGCGTATGTAAGCGATAACGCTGGCTCCCGACTTCATAGTACTAAAGTTACACATCGAACCTCATATCTTTAGTGCGTGCTCGTGTTCGAAATGGTCGAACGTAGACTTGGCCGCCGCGAATTGAGCTCTAATGATTTCAGCTTTATGGGGATCTCGAGCCGTTATCTCACACTTGAATGGTTTCGGTACTAAGAGAATAGACTTCGGTGCCAATCAATACAGGAAGTGACAAAGATAAGCCAATCTACTCACGTCGGCATTATCAGAAAAATTGACTGGAATAATCTCCCCTGTGGCAGGATCCTTTGCTGGACTGATGTTGAGCCCGCATAAGAGGTTCATAGCATTCAGAGCCTGGTATCGCTTCAGAGGGTTGGTTCCACAATAAACGGGAAGTACTTACAATAGAGTTGTTAGCCAAATGGAGACCAGGGCAAATACGCTGAGAAGGGTGTAAGATCTGAGTTGACTTACGTCAACGAATATGATACTAACCCTCCCACTTCCGAAGACTAGATCATTTCGGCATCCTGTGGTGTCAGCGCCAGGTTTCGTTCCAAATTTTGATGTCAAGAAGCGATTCGGGTTGAATTGGTGCGGGTTGTCATACAGCTCTTCGTCGCGGAAGATACCCCCTAGGCGGAACGTGATTAAGGAGAAAAACAAATGAACAATGAAGCGGGCCTTACATAGGTTGACGAAGATCGTCGTTCCCTTTGGGATTACATATGGTCCGATCTGGCGGAAGTCAAACAGTCAATTGTCTAGATGATTCCAAGAAAAGTGACCATACTTGCTCTTTCATCTGCGGTGGTCGCATGAGGGACGCCAGTGGGCCCTATCGGTCGCAAGCGGAAGACCTGAAGGTAAAGGATTTCAGTCCTGTACACATTGTCATCAGTAATGTCGTAAGCATTGAAGGACCAACCTCCTTGATTATAGCTCGAACATATGGTAATCCGTCAAGATCATCAAGCTCTGGTGTTCTTGAGGGTCCGACGACATCATCGATTTCCTGCTGAGCCCTCTTTTGTATACATCCGGATGGGCGGCCATACACACGAGGAAGGACTGAATATTGACAGCCGAAGTCTCCGTACCAGCTTCAAGTAGTGTACCACCAACATAACTTTAACATGTGGGTTAGTTGTTTTCTCGTTTCATGCATTTAAGAAACACGTACGCAATCATTTCACAATCTAGTCCATACTCCTCTCGTTTGTCCAAGACATGTTCAAGAAAACAGTCATTGCGCCTGTCTTGGTTCATCCGGTCTTCGCATATATCTAAAAGGCCGAAGAATATTTTTCGTTGGTTCTTGCGAATGTCCCTGCAGAGAGCCTTCCATGCCGCCCACCTTTCTGGTACGTATTTCAAGATCGGAAAGATATCTACGGGAGGGACACCACCGGGTCTGATCACTTGTTCCCACTCCCAAAGAGTGCTGTAGAGTTTGGCAACAAAACCGTTCTCATACGTAGGACAATGGATCCCGAAGACAACTGCCAGGATGACAGATGCAGCAAAGCGTCGAGTATGAGTGTAGAAGTCCTATACAACATTTGCATACACAATCAGTAAATGAATCGGAAGACCATGTGTGATGACCAACCTCAGGGCGTTCTAGTATGTCATACATCAGTTGAGACACTTCAGCCTTCTGAACGGCCACGTGTTGGGCACACTTCTCACGAGTAAGAATCTCGTGGATTACTCGACGGAGTTTCCGCCATACGGGACCTGAATATTGAATGTTAGTCACGACTATTACAGCTGGTCCATATTCGGCTCTTTGAACGTACCATGCCTGGCAAATACGAGCTCATATTCGCCATAAACAATCTTAGCAACGTGCGATGGGGGGCGATCCGCCGTCGTTGATCCCCTGAGCTCTAGAAAATCGCGAGCCATCTTCGCACTAGATATTACAATAATGTTACTAGTCGCCAGTTTCAACTATGAAACCAAGGATCAATGCTCATTACAATCAAGCTTTCAACCAATGAAATACCCACCGAATATATATCTCCATATTGTTTGGCCCATTCGGTGAATCTGAGGGATGATCAGAATCAATATGTCAAACGCAACACGGTCAGAGTGCATACTGGAGGTGGGCATAAGATGTCGGAAAGTCCAGCAAATTTCCAAGCAGAGGTATTGTAGGTGGTCCAGGAGGGAGGTACGACTCCCTTGCACCGATTCTGCTGCAACGATAGACCACCCAGCCAACTAGAGCAAATACACAGATAATTACTGCTGGAGAACCCATTTGGATAATAGAAAGTATCCGGGGAAAAAGTGGAACCAGAACAACTTCATAAAGTCGACACGATCACTCCTTTTAACGTGATTCACTATCTGCGGATTACCATCATGTTTGAATTTATCTCGCAGTCATCATACCGCAATGAATTGGCCACTCCAATGTACCTAGATGCATAACAAGTCGTGGCAAGAACTATGTCGCCTACTGAGGTACGTTCTCCCACAGTAGCGAGATGGAGGCTGCTATCCACATATATTCATTACCTTGTCATCTCTGAACATGGTGCCAGCCGTGTCTGCTGACACGATCGTCCTGTCGAGATATACCACTAGTACGGGAAGGTAAGACTGAAATGTAGAGGTCTGCGTGCTTACAGTGGCTGCGAGATGGCCGGGCCCAATACGGCTTCACGTAGAGCGAGCGTATCGAAACTAAGTGCCACAAAAAGGCACGATATGGACCTAGTTCCTGTGTAAATATCTGTGAGATCGCATTCGACCCAGTCAAAGGTTTGAAGCAAAAGCCGCCTCACCAAAGCCGGGCGCGGATAAAATATGGTACGTCTCCGGATATATCCGAAACTTTCCCACGTTTGTGGATTTTTGTGTTGGAGTCCGCAAGGCATGCATTATTCTTCATAAACTTACGTCTATGCTCTCAAAGTCACGGATACGCATGTAATTCCAAATTCTGGCGTCACATTGTCCGTGAAATGTCTTTTCCTGTTCAGGGACTTCTATCTGAACGTAAGATTACGCCACACTGGTACTTGTGGCTTCAAAGGTTCAACATCCTGCACCAATGAGGACCAGCACAGACTCCCTTTTGCGTCGCAGAGAAATCAAGACGTAGCTTTCAAAGCAAACATGTTGCCCTTTTGGCTCGTCTTTCGATGCAATAGACACCAAGCCTGTGGTGTCCATCCAATGGAGGCTGTCAAGATCTCACGGGTTAATTGAATTGTGAGCCCGTTGCACCCGGACAATTGCCATGTACAGTAAGTGGAATTCCCTAAACGAAGTTCACTCGCCCGACCGGCGCGGAAGGTCTTTTTTTCCTCGGACTATTCGCTCAGAAGCATCAGACATCAGGTATCATGCAGGTGTTCAAACGTCCATCGGTGACTTGCATATAATCCTGCGGTTCGCTCGTTCGATATATCTTCCTACCTTCTGTTCAGATTGTTTGAGGCTAGAACCATCCCAAGATGAGTGCCCAGCCTATATCCACTCCGGAAGCATTTGGTCTTGGGGGAATCGCTGCTTGCATGGCGGTGAGGCACTCTAGTCTGCGCCACACTACTAAATCTGAAGCGCTGAGCCACAGGTGACGGTATCGAATCCAGCCGAAGTAGCGAAAACACGCCTCCAGTTGCAAGGCGAACTGGCAAAAAATGGTGGTGTAAAGGTGTACAAGAACACTCTAGATGTTCTTGTCAAAACTGCTCGCAATGAAGGGATCGCAGGCGTTCAGAGGGGTCTCGCACCAGCAGTGCGTACGTCATTGGCACTTCTTGACGCAACTAACTGGCTGGCAGTATATATACCAGGTTAGGATGCACGCATGCGGTTGTCATTTGACTGAGTTTGTTTGAATACAGATACTGGTCAATGGAGCACGGTTAGGTGAGGATGGTTCAATGTGATGTAGATCGGAACTCACTCTTTCGGAATAGGGTTCTACGAACCTTTCAGGCAATCTCTGAACCGATTCGCGGGTTTATCGCTGAAAGAGCAGACGACCATCACATCTACACTGGCCGGTGCGAGTAGTGGTGCTGTTGGAGGTCAGCCGACGAATACGTCCGAGATCGGAAGCTTCGTTACTTATCATCGTTTACAGCATGTCTCGCGAACCCGCTGTTTTTGGTGAAGGCACGGATGCAGGTTCGATAGCTCAGGTGAAATTTTCGTCCATCGTCTGATTCTAGAAACTTCGATAGGCATATTCTCCTTCTCTACCCGTGGGGACTCAGCATCGCTATAAGGGCTGGTTCGACGCACTTTCTAGCATATTCCGAGCAGAGGGCGTGCGAGGGCTAGCAAGGGGGATGGATGCTGCAGTCCTGAGAACAGCCATGGGATCGTCGGTCTGTGTTATGAGTCACCGCCATTAGAGAATAGAACTGAATCATCAGGACGGATTTAGGTACAATTGCCATCATACGGCTGGACGAAGAACAAATTAGTGGCCCATGGGATCCTGCCGGCCGATAGCTTCTGGACATACTTGGTTAGCAGCTCCGTATCAGGGATCTGTGTGGTATGTGTTCTATCTATATGCCCATCGGAATATTCAAGTTGACGAGTCTTCAAGCTAACGGTGATGCAGCCAACGGATACGGTCAGTACGATCGGGGTCGGGCTGACAAATCGTTGTGCTCACCTGTGATGGCTAGACATTGACACGCATGTACAACCAACCCACCAAGCGATTGTCAAACGGGAAGCACGTGGGAGTTTTGTACAAGAATCCCATTGATTGCTTGTGGAAGATTCTCAAGACCGAGGGACCTCTGGGCTGGTACAAAGGTACGCGATTTGTGTCCATAATTGATGCCGAATGATTTCTGACGGTTGGAGCCAGGGTCCACGGCACACTTCCTCCGCATAACTCCCCATACGTGAGTGGGCCAGCATCCTGCATGCAGGGACCTTTGCTGATACACAGATTGACTTCCATGCAGAATCATTACCCTGACAGCGAATGATATGATCATCGGCATGTACAAAAATGCGTGCTTCAGTTAGAATATAGTGTAGAGCGTGTCGTATATCATGATACAGCTACACAGTAGTTTATAACATCCAGAAGCGAGACATGGCGTTAGGAAACGCAGTGAGAACGGTGAGAATGTAGTTGAAGACAACAAGGCGACAACGAGGTCCTACAATCTCCAAAAGAGGCAGGCCTTGAGGCTAAATGACACGTGGTTGCCACGCGAGACATAGTATTTGGATTGATGTACGCGCGTGCGGTCCTTTGTCTGCACTTGGACCCGATCATTGAGTTTGTGCGTTGTAATAGAGACGTCTTTCACCCAGGGCTGTGTGCCAGTTCGCGTGAGGTCAGTCTTGCCTTTTCTGAATCATTCTTCTTTCCCTCTCCCACATACTCACCCCCAACAGTCCCCAGGTACACGCCAGGTACACCGCCCGCCACATCCTCTCGGTATTCCAAGTCGCCTTCCGACATCTTCCTACTACTCTCTTCCAATCTTCATAACGACTCTACCCTTTGCTTATCTCAGTATCATACCTGATTGATGAGCAGCGATTCCTCGTAAGTGCTGATTTTTCGCCCGCTCTGTATCCTTATTGTTGCTCAAAGAGACATGCTTGTTGATTGTGCGCTCATTTCTATCTCTTTGCAGCAACCCTCCCTCTCCAGTAAGCTATATTGACGTTAATATTCGTTTCTCGCAGTGCAACCCATACCGAATCCTTTGTTCTAGCGTGGCGTTCGTCCCCAAAATGCAGGCTTTCACAACAGCGGTATGGCGCCACCTGGTGATTCCCAGTCTTACTTTCAGCAGCAGCCGGTTCAGGCTCCAATTGTAAGACAACCAATTGGCTTCTCTTCACATGCACCCTCCGTAGGAACAGTCCCTACATATGCGGCGGGAGCTCCAGGTGCCCAAGTACCTCAATTCCATCCTGGCCAAGGCATGTCCATCGATCAGCCTTCTCAGGAGCATCGGAAGAGGAGGAAACACAAGGACAAAGATAAGTTGAAAGCAAAGCCTTCGAGGGATCGAGCACCGGTGGACGATAGCAATTACTCCACACCGATCCCTTACGCCTCACCAGCCCCCAATGCTTCAACACCATTCCTTCAACCTCCAGCTTTTCGCATCCCTGCTTATAATCACACTCCGCAAGTTCAATCTACGGCTGGCGCTCACCCTCCGCCTCCGCCGAGTGGCTCATATTTACCGGACCATGCTTCCGAGAGTTCATCTATTAGAAATAAAGGTAGCGGTACAAAGAGCAGGAGCCACCGTCCAGAGGCTCGCATGCCCGCCCCCTCCCACAGTATGAATTCACAACCACCCGACTCCCGTAGTTTCCAGCAGAACGAATTCAACGAGGCGTATCAACGCCAAGCCGAACATCACAGTGGAAATCAACCTGGATATAATGCTCCTCCTTCCGCGTCCGACGCACACCAGAGATCTCGATCGCATCGACCGCGAGAGCATCGTTCCAATTCCACTGCGTCCAACGCACCTCCCCAACAGTATACTGCTCCATCTTCTTCCTATGCCCCACAGGGAATGTCACCGACGTCGGCTGAACCACCATCTCGTCCAAAGGCCGTCTTGCGCATTCTCACTGTCTTGATTGAGGATAAGCGTTTTCCTGAGGAGGAGGGCCAGCTCGCTGAAGTTAGAGTCAGTCTGCGCCCTGGTGATGATCCCGAAGACGGATACTGGGCTGATGCTAGGGAAATTGCGGAAGAATTGCAATCCGGACCTGCCAGAATCGACGGTAATTACGTTGAATTGAAAATCAAGTTAGTATCTCAATCTTTCGTTGCAGGTCCTGCCAAGGTTTACACCATGCGTGGAAAATATCGTCAGTATTTCCTGCGTGTCACCGCCGATGGTGTTACAGATTGCCAATCTTCCAACCTCAAGGTGTCCAAGGATCGCACTCTTGAAGTGTTCGTTGAACATGTGAGTGATTCTTAATGAATACTTTGTACACTATCTTATTACGTCTTTGAACGACGATCAGAATCCTGCCGCTTTGTCCGGGCCGCCCCAATACGGTCAGTCGTGCATCCTTCTCTCACGTCAGAATTCGTTTCTCACCGCATCATTGCAGCTACTCCGCCGCCCACGGTGCCCACTTCCGTGGATGGGTATAGCCCAAGTCGGTCAGAGTTCGGCAATGTTGAAGTGGCTAGCATCCCTCGGAAGCGTCGTCACTCGGCTAGCTCAAGGTCATCAGTAGCCTCAGCACTTCGGACACAGGCACAAGTCATAACGGAAGAACATGCTTCTCATCGATCGTCTCCATTTACGAACCGTGCGCCTTCCCTTATGCCCTCGCAGGACCCACCGCTGTCACCGACGCCTGTTGCTTCACACGACTCGCCTATCTCGGAAAGTTCAATTGCGTCTCCAAGGCTTCCGGCGTCTGTCTCGCAACAACTGTCTGCATTCACAACTGTCTTCGATCAAGCTGGGTCAAGAGCTTCGTCAGGTTCTCAACATGGGTCCCCAATGTCAACAGGTTCATCGTTGGCCTCCCCGATACCTGCGTCTCCACCCCTGCCAGAGATCCGCAGTAGTCATCCATCGCAAACTCCTTTCACTGGTCATCAGTCTGTTCACTCTATGAGGGAGCAGACTGCCTCACCTATATCACTTCCAGGACCTTCGTCATCTAAGAAAGCGAGGGGACCAAGCGGTGAACCTTCTGCCAGGTCTGCAGACGGTGGTGGGTCAAACCATTGGGGATCCAGAGGTTCCTCTACAGGTTCCTCTACAACGACTCCAGCAACGTCTGGTTTCGCTCAGTTCGCTCAGCCAGTTACTTTTGGCGCTCCTTCTCTTGTTGGACCGTCACAAATAACTGCATCCTTTACCGGCCGCGCCTCTCCTTCGTCACCTTCAGTTTCTTCTCCACGCAGGAACATCGATCAGGACGTCTGGTTGTCCCTTCGTGATGTTTTCAAGAAGGAACCTCAATTCGAGACTTTCGTGACATCCAAGAGTCAACAAGTCCCTCTCGTTGACATGTTGCGGGATCAATACGCGTACATCAAGAGTAAGCTCGATAAGTACTTGGATAAGCCGATTCCAGTCACGTTCAATGAGCCTGGAGGCAAGTACACAAGGGTATGTTGTTACTGTTGTCATTACCTCAGTGATCTGCTTACTTTGTTCATTGCAGGCTCAGATCTTGAAGGCTTTCAATATGCCAGAGTACTATGCAGACGTCATTCCTGAAATGCTCGCGTTAGCAAGTTACTACGGTCCCAACGGATCTCGTGGCGAGGATCCTGAGATTGTCAGGCGCCTGACCGAGAAGCCTAAATCGTCTACCTCTCAGTCAGCCAAGGAATGCCTCAATCTAATGCGCATACATCACGAAAAGCAGCTCGAGGCTCATCCCGATGCTTGATTCAGTATTCCTGGTTCACTATCATCTTTGCTCATATAAATCCCATACCATTCTTGTATATGCTTTCTTGTTCTTAGGTTGCTTTCTGCTTTTCTTCCGAGGTTATCAGGTCTGGTACCTGCCATGGTCTGCGCTTTGCTGTCCCATTGTTCTCCTTTGCGCCGTTCACATACCCTTCTCGTATCCTCGTCCCACTATCATTAAATCTCGTAAGAACTTCTTTCTCAAATGTTCTCCACGTCATGCCCTTAACGAGTCACGTTTGTAACAGGTGTTGTACCTGATGATCTATGCACTGGTGTACGGTCCGTTGTCCGAATGCTCTTCGTTTCTAGCTATGTGTAGCTTTAGAACGTTCGCATGCTTTGTACTCTGAATTGCACATCACTTGTTGTTGTTACACTTATGGCCATCTCAGAGTACAAGTACCTCAGTGCCGAACAGCGTGCGCAGTTCCTTGAACAAGGATGGGTGAAGATACCCCAGGCTGTCCCGCCTGAGAACATTGCCCGTTTTACCGAGGATGTATGGATCAGATTAGGATTCGACCCGAATGACAAGGCAACATGGACCAAAGAAAAGGTACGAAACAATCACATTGTGTTCAGCGGGATGTTGACAGGCGGACAAGATCCATATGCCCAGGCATCGGGAGATACCCACGAAAGATTTCATGCCTAAAGCTTGGGGTGCTATGTGTACGTAAATTGTTGTCTATTGGCATCGACAGTCTGCATGTCTTCGCAGGTGAGTTGCTTGGCGGCGATGAGCGCATCGATAAGACTCTCTTCGAAAGCTGTGGGGACAGTCTGATTGTTAACCTTGGCACAGAAGAGTGGGAGGATGTACGTGCTCCGGCCATTTCCATCCTGACGCAACTGACAACTAACCCATGAGACAGAACCAGGTCGATCCTAAAGATCTGGGGAACTGGCATATGTTCGTCTGATTCCATCTAGTTATCGTATCCTCACTGACGATAATTATCTCAGAGATGGAGATTGGTATCACCTTCTTGGATTATCCCTTCGTCGTGGAAAAGTTTCTCTGACGAATTGGCAGGTTCACACACTTCCTTGACTCGGGAGAGCAGGGCCTGACCGTAATTGTCCTATTCAATGACATCAAGCCTCGCGCTGGCGGGACATATATTGCGCCAGACGGAATAAGCAATGTCATTCAATGGTTCGGACTTGTGTCAGAGCCAGGTTCTTCAAGGTTCCTGATTTTGATTGCTTCCAGGTTATATGAGCATCCTGAGGGCGCGGACGTGTTCGCTCAAGATCCAGATGGCAGCCGATCCATATGTTCAATTCAATCTTGTACGAATTTCGTCGAGGTGAGTCCAGCTGCCGTCATCCGGAGCTACACTGATAACGGTTCTACGTCGGATTCCTGGCAGCTGACCGGTGAGGCCGGGGATGTAGTTCTACTTCATCCTTTCATGGTGAGTACTGAATTTTCAGCCAAGGCGGTTTGCATGACAGTTTGCTTTAGCCGCACTCCGCTTCCAAGAATCATCTGCGTATTCCACGTTTCATAACCAATCCACCTGTAACCTTGAAAGAACCTTTCAATCTGAATCGCGAGAACCCTTTGGACTACGTCAGTGCCTAGGAATGCATCAGGGAGACATACATATTGACGTGTTTGAGTAGAGTCTCGTTGAACAGAAGACGCTGAGGATACTAGGCGTTAACTCTCTTCCGGACTGGCATATCAAGGGTGAACGGAGACGCTTTACACCCAGGACTCGTGCTGGAAAGGATGCTATGATCATGGAAGAGGTGGCGAGGATGAAGGCACACGCCCTGAAAACAGGACGACCTGTCGATAGCATGCATCTGAATGGTCCTGTTCCCTACCAAGTCGTCATAGGATGAGCAAGGGAATTTTCCTTGTGCTAAACAACTGATTCTGGCAGGAAATGCATTCTCTATCTGAGCCAAATAACCTGTGGGAATATCCATAGTTGGATTTTCCACGATTTTCGGATACTGGGCCAGCGCATTCTGCTATTCTGTATCTTCCGCTTTGGAGAACGTATCGAAGAAGTTCAGTGTCGTACTGTTTGCACGGAGATCCTTGCATGGAGCTGGTAAGTAATCGCGAAGTCAGAGAAGGGCAGTACCCCTATCTTCTTCGACTTTCTTGTTCGTGGGATTCACTAAATACAGAAGAAAAGGCATTGCTTGGGGGAGGACAAGTGCTACTGAATTTTTTATGCGTTGAGATCTAACGCGAAGGTTCAATGTGTTCCATATCAGTCCGAAATCCTCATGATATTTTTGCTCAGTCTCCGACACATCCTTGGACCTGGATGTCTCGCTGTGTCTCCAATATGCTTCTGGCCTTTTTCGCATATTGAACAGTGTTTAAGCTCGAATGCCTGGACTATAATTTGCGCAGCTCATAGCTGGACCTGTAACCTCCTGATGCATGCGACCGTGCCTGTCGGCCTTCTATAACGTGAAGTCATCTGTCACAACTGTCCCTATACTTCACCGCAGAAATTGACAGATCTACCGCGGTGATGTTCTTTCCTCAGATCGAGGCATGTCCTTCACCCCGGATTACCCTGCAGAAACTCCTTAGACCCCCCAGTAATGCTGGATCTCTTCAACGTTGGTCAAACGGTCAGTATGCAAATGTTGACCATTAACTCCAGTCTCTGCGCAGCTTGCGAGCATGCGAGAGCGATATTATCGCATGAGGCTGTGCGCTGGTTGTTGTTGTTGCTGTCACGGCATTAACTTCTAAACTTTGCTTCAATCGTTTTGAAGGAGGCGGCGGCGATACATGGAAGAATCGCCATATTATGTACCACTCCTGGATCCGAACTCTAAAGTCCGCTTATCCTTGAAACCAACGTCGCCTTTGCTTTGACTTATGCAATGGCCAAGGGAACTCTCCCGTTCCCCACTGCGGAACTTATCGGGACGTTCCTAGAAGCAATCTTCTATGGTACGTTCTTCGAACCATCGTTCTAACGTGTTCATGGTTTCACTGACGACGCGTCTCTTTGTTCTACAGGTATTTATTTGGTGATCTTCCCGCAATGTATTGGGATTCTCTTGAAAAGACGAAAGGACGGCGGACGACTTGTCAAATGCTTTCTGGGAGTCATGGCATTCAGTTTCATCCTCATAACTATGGTGAAATGTGTTCTTTATGCTCTTTGTTAATCACGTCGCCAACCGTTCGTCTAGCACCTCTGCGTTGATCTCACTCGCGCGTTCGCAGCTTTCACAGCGAATATGGACGTCCCCGGCTCTCCAGACAAGTACTACGCCAACGTTGATTCGACACTGAACATCATGAAAACTGCGACCTACAGCACCACTACGGTCATATCGGATGCTGTTCTAGTGTGTATTTTCTTCGAAGAGATATCTCTATGTCTTTGATAATTCTTGTGCATGTAGCTGTTCCGCGCATGGATCGTCTGGGGGAGGAATTACTTCATTGTCACGGTCCCCATCCTTCTGTGGTTTGCAGATATACTTCGTATTTCCTCACTATTGAACTGTACAATTGACGGTAATGTAGCTACAGCCGCTTGGTTCACCTGGTCAACCAACGTGGCTAAGCCTGGTGCCAGCGTGCTTATCTCCGCCGTGTTCGCCAGGTCAAAGTATTTTTATGTTGTCACGCTCATTCTAAACCTTCTTGGGTCTGGTAAATAGAGTCTGTCTTTCTGTAACAATATCGAGGGCTCACGGCGCATGCAGTTCTGATCGCGTTCAGACTCTGGTCGGTTCGGCGCAGAGTGAGTAGGCACACCTTTGGCCGGGTTCCCAATGTTATCTCCATTGTTGTTGAGTCCGGTAAGCTCAGATTGTACATTACCTTTCCATTTGAAGGTTCTCTTATAATCTGAGGTCTTGTAGCTGCCATTTACTCCGTTCTTCTGATAGTCATGATTGCAACAAGCGTAGCAGACGAATCTGCCCACTTCTTCTTCCTCAATTCGGTGAGAAAATGGCGAGTTCTCTCGCATGACTGGCTTCATGTTAACGCTTATGAGAATAGATGGCTCCTGTCGTTGGCTCCGTATTCTCCTACGTTATACTCCGCAGTTCGGGAGACGCCTCTACTGAATATGAGGCCGCTATCAAAGGCATCAGAACTTCAATGCGCTTTCGCAGAACCAGCAAGACTCAGGCAGCGAGCGTTGAACTTTATCTTGAGCAAATCGTCCGCGCTGACGAGGAGAATCCGCCATTCAGCCCGGAAGAAGATCATTCTCCGATAAAGAGAAGTCCAGCAGATTTCTAACCTTGATCCTACCTTTCTTGGTGTATTTATTCTTTTCTTCTGACCACCGATCCCTCTTGCTTCTGTTTTCATGGCGCATCACACGGTCTTTCCATTCTCGCACTACTTGTTTTATGAGGCTATGGCAGTTGATTGAGGAATAATACTACTTATTGAGAGCTACAGACTGATGCTTGCAGACGTCCCCAACCGGTTGCGTGATTCTCGGAATGAGATCTGTGCGTGAACTTTTTTTTTGACCATCGTGGCACCTTGTACGTTAACTTCCTAAATTGGAGAAGGACCCCGTAACTCCTTCTACATCAGATCCAACTGGTGCACCGGTCCACGCTTGGAATCAATCTAATCTCAAATTAGCTTGCGCCTTTTCATGTTTACGACTTTACTTTGCTGAGTCCATCCCAATTATTTCGTCTTGTGGGTCCTTCTTTGAAGGTCACCAGAAGGTATCCATGCTGACGATACCATCATCCACGGCTCATCGTCTGGTCGAAGTCCAAGGCTCGATTCATTGACGAAGTGTCAGGCAACAGGGATGACTATTTTCCTGTAACTATCGGGGGAAGCGTTACGTGCCATGTTCCATCTGGCAAGCTGTCGTCTGACATGAGTGAATGCTCCCTGTGAACTCTCATGAAGAGTAGGAAATGGAGAACCCAGCTCAGAGTTCCTCAGTCATCCCCCTGCCCGCAATGATCACCGGAAAGACCAGGCAGATGTCGAACGGCCTCATGAAACCATCTTCGCCGCTGTCTAGGTCTTACGTCTTAGCTAGCGATCGAGCAATGCGATGCAAATAAACGTCAGGGAGATCATATAGAAGCTGAAGTTGAAGAAGCACTGATCATCCTCCGTGGAGAGCGAATTGCCTCCAACCCACCACACTTCTTGCTCACCCGCTGCTCTCTTCCTTTCTTGTCTTCACTCATATCTTCACCAGTTTTCTTTCTCGCTGTCGCCATGTTCCGCTCGACGAGCCCCGTAGGCAAAGTGCTCTCGGAGAGTTCGTTCGACGACTCCGAGAAGCTTTCCTTCGATGCCGCCGAAGAGAAGGCCGCGGTTCGACGATTGGACTATTCCATCCTGCCACTTGTAACGATGTTCTATTTGCTCTCTTTCTTGGTGCGTACATTTTCCTAGTGTTCCTAGGTCTTCTTGCTCATTGCACCTGCAGGATCGAGCAAATATAGGTGGGTTCATGTTTGTATCTCGTGGACGGCTGATTTAACAACCGTGTCATTGCAGGAAATGCTCGCGTCGCCGGGCTCCAGAAAGGCCTTCATCTGACAGATCACCAGTATCAAGTTGCAGTTACAGTCACCTTTGTGTACGTTCCTGGAATCATCTCGGCTCAGTGAATTATCATTGACAATAGAGCAAGTCCCTACATCATGGCAGAACTCCCGGCAAACCTTTTACTCCGCAAAGTTGGCCCTAGCTTGCTTATGCCTCTCCTTCTCGTTATTTGGGGTATAATTGTTACGCTGCAAGGTTTGTTTGATCCGTATCTACTTTTTTGTGAGCATTTCTGACGTAGGTTGACAGGTGTCGTCACGTCATATGCGGGTTTAGTAACTATTCGCGCCTTTCTGGGACTTTGCGAAGGTCCCATGTTCCCGGGGATCGTTTTGTATTTGTCTGGCTTCTACACCCGTGAAGAACTCTCTCTTCGGTACGTATTTCTTCGAATTTTATCCCTGGATGCTGAATTTGAGATCATCTTCAGTGTTGCACTTTTCTTTTCATCCGCGTCATTATCTGGTGCATTTTCGGGGCTACTTGCGGCCGCCATTCAGAATATGCACGGTGTGGGCGGTAAACCCGGCTGGGCCTGGATTTTCATTCTAGTATGTCTGACTTTGTACGGTGCCTTGATGTCGAGGTTGACAGTAATTACAGGAGGGCCTCTTCACGGTGCTGGTCGGCGTTGTTGCCTTCTTCCTCGTTCCATCCACGTTACAAGATTCCAAGTTCTTGACACAGAGACAGAAGGAGTAAGACACTCCTTTATCTGACCGACGATCAGTGCTTATTTGCCCATGTAGCATCATCATGGTCCGCCTTGCGCGGGATCGACCTGCGGTCAACGTTGTCGAAGAGTTCAGCGTGAAAGAGATCATGCGCTCCCTTCGATCTCCGCATGTCATCCTTCTGTTCATCCAGTTGTTCTGCACCGGTACAACCCTCTATGGTCTCGCCCTCTTCCTGCCGTCTATCGTCAATCAGCTTGGATTCAGCCCCACTCACACTCAACTGATAAGTGTTGGTCCTTTTGCCGCAGGTTTCCTCGGTATGTTATTGTCCATCTACTTAGTTCATGACGAACTCAGTTGCTTTGGTTTTACAGTCATCCTTTGCAGTGCATACCTCTCTGATCGATATCATTCGCGCGCCATACCCACTATGATCATCGCGCTGCTTGCAGTGATTGGATATGCCATGTTCCTCGGTAACCTTGCTCTGTTTCCATTCGTATGGGTCTGAACTAATAGTTGATGTATTCGCTAGGCGTCTCTCATCCCTACGTTGCATACGGATCACTCTTCCTCTCTGTTCCTGGAGTATATGCGACGGCACCTCTTCTTTCAGCGTGGATGGCAAACAACTCCGAACCCTATTATCGTCGTGCAACGAGCGTCGCTATTGGGTTCGTTGCTACGAATGCAGTAAGTGTATTCGAATTATTGTTAGGCGGCATATTGACGAATGCTTCTGCATAGGGTGGTATCCTTGCCACTTGGAGCTATCCAACCAAAGAAGGTCCTAGGTTCCAAAGGACCACTATCATGAATCTCACCTTGTGCGTAAACACACTTCCATCTTCCTTCGTCCCTATTCTGATGAATGGCGTATGAACAGTTCTGTCATCGTCATTGTCGGTGCTGCGATCAACGCTAAGTATCTCTCGCGAGAAAACGATAGGAAGACTCAACGCAGAGCAGAACTTCTCGCGCCGTACACGAATGATGAGCATTCGGATGGTGGCGAGAAAGCTTGGTTGGACCTTGGAGATCGTCATCCTGATTTCAGATACTCGCTCTGATCGTGCGGTCAGCGTGATTGCTTTACGGTAATTGATTATCGATATAGTTTTAGGCTTATGTGAACTATATCTTTTTTTTGTTTTATACGTAGAATCCTAGGTGTATGTTAGCCATTTGGCGATTTCAATGTCCGCTCTCTCCCCCGTGTTCGGTCGTTAATTTCCTACATGGTTCTAGTTCACTAAAACAGATTTAAAAACACAGATTCAAAAAATGGTCAACTCGTAATTATAGCAAGTTCTTTGTTCTAAGTAGGTTTCGTTAGCGTAAGATCTAATCAGAGAACATACCATATATGGCAACACGTATCGAGCGCCGACAAGAAACTGCCATATCGGGGCATTTCAAGGATCCGTCTTCAAGTTGAACATCGAACGTGAACGTTGAACACGTTGACAGACTCATTGCTGCCGCCATGCGCTGTGCAGAAATATTCGCTCTGTCTCATACTGAAATACAAAGTGGCTATCTACATCCACAGCAGTATACTGTTTACTGTAACTCAGATGGATGCGCCAACAGGTCAAACATTCTCCAAAAAGGGTTTCAAGGACTGTGACTGTACTCAAAATCTGCAATCGTCGCTCGCGAGGATAGTCTTCATAGATAGCGTCCAAGTCATTTCGACGAGCAGTTGGCGAATAGCCGGTCCGCCGACGTGATCGGGACTATGGTAATTTGACTCAAATGCACAAATCCCGACCGTTATGTAGACTGATGAAGCTGATCACCCTCAGGCCGAAAACGAAAACATTCGTGCTTCCAAACACTTGACCCCATGCGCCATGATAGATGAGGTCAACTGCAGTGCCGGGTGATTGGGCAGATTGTGCCTGTCTGACAAGCTAGGCGTACATGCTACCTTCACTATCTCAAGACTTTTCGCCTCCGGTTTCCATCGAAATCCCGGCTCACAGGGTGTGGTTCTGTTTCTCAGGCCATTTCTACGCTGTGGTCGCATCTTGACGTGCGTTTATAACTTCAGATCTAGACAGCGCAGTGCGGGCTCAATAAGGACCGCTTCATGTGCATCCATGAAGCTACTCCCATTGAACCTTCCGGGGGTCTCGCTGTAGGCTCCAATCATGTTGTACTTGCTTCCGCAATGCGCAGCAACTCTTAGGAGTCGGAGGCCATTGCCTCACTTTTCCGACAAAGCCTTCACATCGAGGCAACTTCTGAAGAACTCTATCGAGTCTGTCACGCAGAGGATGTACTCTGAAACGAACATTCCCAATCCTCGTACCCGACATGCGTATCGCTGGGGCATGCAATTGGTCACAGTCGCGTTGTCCGTGGCTATGGGTTATGCACTCGTTCAGGATGACCTAGGTAATATCGCCATCAACCGAAACCATTTCAAATATGCCTCCCCCAAAGAGTTACGGAGGGCCATTTCAGAACTTCATGAAGAGTTTCCTGGAGACGTGACTACAGATCCGGACGTGCTCAAGCGCTATGGTTTCTCTGCAAACTCGTATCTTCCGGCATCCCCACATGCCGTCATTGTATGTGTACACAGCACAGAAGATGTTGTGAAGGTCATCAACATTGCGAGGAGATATCGCGTCCCTGTTGTGCCATACAGCGGAGCCACAAGCATAGAGGGCCACTTCTCTGGCGTGCGTCTACGGAAAGCACCGGATTTCTTACCTCATTAATTGGGCCGCTTTTTCAGATGCCAGATGGTAATGTCTGCCTAGATATGTCCGCCATGAAAAACTACTAGAAGTTCATGATATGTACTACTGCATTGTGAATATACGTAAGATCTCGAACTGATTTACTTCCAGAGGACGATGGAGATCTGGTTTATCAAGCAGGTACGCAATGGGAGGCTATCAACCAAACCCTCAAAAACAGGGGTATCCCATTGTTCTTCCCAGTAAGTAATTCATGTTTTAATGTGCATTTCAAACTTTATGAAATATTTGGAACGTTGTGATCAAGCTGGATCCAGGACCTGGTGCTGTATGTATCTTCATTTTAGAGCATACAGTGATTTTTACTATCTGATTCTCAGACGATCGGCGGAATGATTGGCACGGGTTGTTCAGGGAGTAAGTCACTATCTTCCTGATCGTCTTCATTTAACATTGCTTGCAGCGAATGCAGTCCGTTATGGT
This sequence comes from Somion occarium, assembly GCA_964035595.1. Classification (NCBI taxonomy): domain Eukaryota; kingdom Fungi; phylum Basidiomycota; class Agaricomycetes; order Polyporales; family Cerrenaceae; genus Somion; species Somion occarium. The sequence continues at coordinate 2,023,030 of OZ037947.1, forward strand.
ACCGCGAAAGCGGAGTGATTCCTGAACGTGGTAGGTTGTACTGCTGGCCTTTGTATTGGCCAACTCATGGCCTCTCACGATAGACTGTCGTTCTGCCTAATGGGAAGGTTATCAAGACACGCCGCGGCGCGCGAAAGTCATCTGCTGGCTTTGACACTACGAAGTCATTCATTGGAGCGGAAGGGATGCTGGGTATTGTCACCTTCGGTGACAATTCAATCAGCATTATCAAAGTCTGAACTAACAAGAAGTATGATGATAGCGACTATATGACTGGCGCCTGTACCGACCACCAAAGTAGCGATGGCCAATTCCCGGATGTTCAAAGGGCCGTTAATGCAGTACAAGAGATTTTGAACAGTCATAACGGTTCTCATATACGTCCGTATCCTGAATTTCATTAACAATATTATTCTCACTCGGGTATCTTGCAGAATGCGTCGAACTACTCGATGACCAAAGTAGGCATCAAATCGTGAGAGACACATGCTCGCTCGCTACATGTCATACAGTGATTGCTCATATCAATGCTGCTGGTTTTGTCTCACGCAAATATCCCGTTCTCGACACACTTTTCCTGAAACTGCAAAGAACGGAAGCAACAATAGGGGAGACTGCCGAATCGATTCAAGAAGTGTTCAAGAACCATAGATAGTCTCAATCCGAGTTCGCCAAGTCGTATGAGCATGCTGAAGAGATATGGAAAAGTCTGCGTTCATGAGTACTATGGCTGCCGGTGGCGAAGGAACCAGCGTGTAGACTACTGATGTTTGGTGAGTCTCCCTCTTCCCTGCAGCGTAGCCCTAATAGATCGTCTTCGGCAGTGTCCCTGTTTCTCGACTTCCTCAGTTGGTGTATGAGACGAAAAAGGACCTGACTGAGGCGAAGATTCAATCGACTATCGTAGGGCATGTCGGCAATGGTCTGTCCTGCTTCTTCCTGTTGGTTAATAATGCCTACATGGATCCTTCAATAGGAAATTTCCATTCGTCACTGATCTTTCACAAGGATGATGAACTGCCTGCTATTGCCGCAGCTGTTCACCGTCTAGTGGAACGTACCATCGCACTTGACGGTACCTGTAAGATTTCTTGCATTTCATATGTATCCTTAACGTGCCTGCTTGATCCGTTCATGATAGGTACCGGCGAACATGGCATCGGTATAGGGAAGAACGAATACCTCATTGACGAGCTAGGTCGAAATACCGTCGAGTTCATGCGTACCATCAAGGCGGCTGTTGATTCTCAGAACATACTTAATCCCGGAAAGGTCTCTGACCCTCTTTCTTGATGAATACGAAACTATCATTTATTCTTGTTCCGTTTCAGCTTTACCCGGAATTTGATCAATCTGAACAGTAGGTGTCTTTACCTGTAGTTATAAGCCTTCAGGTGTACATTACTCGATGCTCTTCGCGATTGTCCTTGTATTACAATGTTTCTTGAGATCGTTACCGAGTCTCTTTGTGTTATCTGATTAACCTTTTTTTTTCCTTTTTTTTTCCTTTTTTTTTGGCTCTCGGGAGACTGTGCAGCACCATGCCCCTTCTGCGGCAGATTAAAGGAATCCTAAACTCGATAGCAAGCGTGTTCTAGTACAGTTTATCCTACCATAGTTAGAGTTAAATCAAAATCTACAACGTGTAGCGGAAATCGGGGTGTCGGTCGCCGAGAGTCAACCAAGCTCTTTGTTCTTTAGCGACACCTCCTGCCTCTTGCTCATCTTCGAATGGTGCAAGGATTTCATCTCGACGAGAGGCCTTTTGGTGAGTGGCCCGAACGAGATAAAGCGCATTCAGTGCACTTCCAATAACGATTACGATTGAGCTGTTTCATGTCGCAGATGTTAAACTCTTGTCATGAAACTATGTTATCCACTCACAATACCAAGTCCATGATGGTAGCCCTTGTGAACCTAGGTCCTTCTTTGGTCGGGAAACTCCATGTACTTAGAATACCTCCCTAAGAGATGTCAATATATAGGCTGCATGAGTGTCCTAAAAAGTGGATAACTTACAGCATTCGTCGCTACAAATCCTATGGCTATGCTAGTAGCTCTGCGATAATATGGTTCGGAATTGTTTGCCATCCATGCAGATATTATAGGTGGTGTAGCATACACTCCAGGCACGGAGAGAAATAACGAACCATATGCCGTAGCAACACTGTGTGATCCTGTCAAGGTTCATTGAGAGAAAGCCGCATATAATAGTGTCTGACTTACCTAGGTAAACACCAAAGCCAGCGACGGCCAACGTGGCAATGATCATTGTAGGAATTGCTCTTGAATTGTAGCGATCGGAGAGGAAAGCACTGATAAGGGTCACTACGCAGAGAACTGTTAGCCATGGGGAGAGAAATCAACGAGCACACAGAACCCCACCAAAGAAACCTGCAGCAAATGGACCGACAGAAATGAGCTGGCTTCTGGTAGCGCTGAAACCTAGCTGATTGACGATGGAAGGGAGGAAAAGAGCAAGGCCGTAAAGAGTTGCGCCATTCCCGAAGAACATAATAAAAACCATCATGACATGTGGAGAGCAAAGAGAGCGGAAAATTTCCTTAATGCTGAAAGCTTCGATAATGCCAATAACCGGACGATCTCGAGCAAGTCTCTGAGCGATGATGCTGCAAACGTGTGAGAAGTTAGATGAGCCGGGACTAAAGGAGGTACGTACTTCTTCTGCTTCTGGGTCAAGAACTTAGAGTCTTGAGGCGTGGAAGGCACGAGGAAGAACGACACCAGCCCAACCAGGACTGTAAACAGACCTTCCTAAGATGAAATCCAGCATCAACTATGGACTCAATAATTCCGAGCTACTGACCAGTATAAAAATCCATGCCCATCCTGGCTTACCCCCGATGCCATTCATGTTTTGTATGGCCGCCGCAAGCAAACCAGAAAATGCCCCAGACAAGGAAGCGGACGAGAAGAAAAGTGCGACGCTATTATTATACATTCAGTATCAAACGAAGTGAATTCAACATTGTCACACACCGAAGGGAGAGCTCTTCACGGGTATAAAATCCAGATAAATATAGGACGATTCCAGGAAACATCGGACCTTCGACGAGACCAAGAAATGCCCTGATAATGACCAAACCTGAATAGGATGATACGAGGCCTATCCGTTGATGCTGAAGCTGAGAATTAATGCCACAAGAAGTGAGGTCGATGGCTTACCGTGAAGAGTTACAATAATGCCCCAAATTACCAAAAGCGAAGGCATCAACACCCGTGGTCCAATTTTGCGTAGTAGCAGATTCGATGGGAGTTCTGCAGCGATGTAAGGTCTATTTCCGAGGGCTCAGCAAGAAAACTACGAGGAAGCTATCCGCCTTACACGAAAGTGACGGTCACTGCAATCTGATATTGGTGATCTGTTAGTCCCAAGCCTTTCTGCAACCCCGCAACACGCGCGTTCCCTGGTAGACATAAGAACCAAGATTATGACGAATAAGGTGCATGACGCATCTTACCAATGTTGGCTCTATCCTAATTTCGCGCCACAATTAGTAGGAAGATACATGGCATGCTCATGATGCATGTAGGGCTTACCAGGAACGAAAGTAGATAAAACATGGTCATCAAAGGTAGAACGGTGTAGTCAAGCATGCGAACTGCTCTCTTCTCCTCTAAGGGGTCGAAAGTGTCCTTTTCATTCGAGCTAATGGTGCTGCTCGATACATGGTTCGCAGGAGGAAGGATTTGAACTGGCATATCGCAGCGGGAGATGCGAGGGAAGAATTGGGCGGGTCGTCCTTAGAACAGCCGGATGCCTGGGAACTCTAGAAGGAAAGTATATAGTGCTGCAAGAAAATCAGAAAAGGGACGGCCCGTTTCTGCTACCGATCTACCACGAACCTTGAGGCCTTGAGGGACCGCGTGTATGAATGTTCCCTAGCAGCCAAATCTTCTGACCGCTTAGTGCACCGCTATATTGAAAGCTTACCGGCGTCCCATGCTCCTAGCTGACCTGGCAGTGGCATTATCATGCCGAACAGATACCCGCGTAGCTTGATGTCAGGGTCCAGAAGATGGTGGTTCTTTTCTCGCACTGATGTGATACGACAAACCTTCGAATGAGAAGCTGTGGCACATGGATGCCTTGCGGTCTAAACTGCATATCTTTGGTTCCCAGCGCTCTGCAGACGACATGAATTGAATTCTATGAATTCTAATTCCGTCCAACCCTGAGCTAGCAATCAGATATCGACAACTTCCAGGGAGCTAGCGAACGAATACTTACATGCAACACAGAGAAGTTGAAAATATTTCATGGCATTTGCATGCTGTAGTCGCATGTTCCCATGCATTTGGTTGGCAACTCCTTAAACAGTGAATTGCAGAGGTGTCGCATTTAAGATCTAAGATGCTGCGGAATTTGAGTTGATGCATGTCATTTTGATGCTAGGTGACTGGGGTCCTGCACATACACCATGGTCACGGCGTCTCGAATCTCACCGTTCTGGATTTGTTCTGGATCACAGCCGCTGTTCACGACAAGGAACGCCGCCAAACACACCCGCGTCAGGCGAACGTAAAATTGCTATGGCATCTTCCCTCTCTCAGACTCTAGATGATCTGCCCAGGTTTCCACATCAAACCCCGCAAGTATACTTGATATTTGCTGCCGATATTTCGCTCGCTACATTGTTGTGCAAACAGCTGCAATCATATGTATCATACTGGTATACGTACCCACAATCCAAAAAAAATACCATGATGAAGAGAACTGACAAAGGGCCGTGGCGCGTGGAGACTGGAAGTTCGAACTTGCACTGCCTGAAGGGGACCAAAGTCAAGCATCTATGCTTCCCTTCGTCGACTGGGTACCCCTGTAATCATACTGGTGGCTTTCTTCGTCGGTGTGTACGATTTGCTCCAAATGTATCTCTACGCCATCCATTCGGGCTGTATTCTTGCCAGATCGAGCATGAGACATGTCTGCCGATGCAGCACTGCCGGCAGCAAACTGGAGGGCGCTGGCAACCTTCACGGAAGTTTCGGAATTGTAACGTGAGGATGTACTTGAGCTACGAAGAATCACGTAGGAAAACACAGAACCCTATGAGAGGAAGATGTTATTCGATGCATCCTTTCATCCTCTGATTCAAGATGGACTACTCACTATGACGGGAGAGATCTAAGTCGAGGCAGATCGTGTCAGACGTACGCTCACAGGCATCGGACAGACTCGGAAATATATCAACGTACTGAGTTCAGAAGAAAGAACATCGACGCTGAATCGGCAATACTGGTCCCGATGAGCACGATGAGCAAGCAAGAGTAGATGGCAGCTGCGCAAAACATAAGAAAAAGATAGCGACTGTAATTGAACAGACATACCGGACTCTACTACAATAGACAAAGCATTCGGAAGCCTGCCATAGTATTGATTTAAAACTCTGCGCTGTATGCTCCAAATTTTGTACGCGATCAATACTAGACAAAGAAGAAGTAATCAGGCTGCCTTAGAGTATCTGATGACCAAATCGAACGTACCGGTGCACAAGAGGTTTAGCGCAAGGGTGCAAATGTAGAAGTACTTGGAGCGAGCAAAGACATTTGAAATGAGGACACTAGCTCCCGGCTTCGCTTCATTTACAGACCAGGTGAACCATGCAGACATTGCTATTACCGAGGGTGTGAAGATCTTCTAATATCAATGAAAGCCTCATTTGGAACCGTACCTATATCTGCTCCGAAAAGAAGAGTGGGCACTAAAACAATCCAGTAGTTGCGTCCCCAGATGATGAACGTCCTAAATACCTGCATCGCAACAGCATAGATACAATCTAAATGACACATACATTCAGGTAAGAAGACTTACGATCACCATATCCGCAATGAGAGTGGTAGTAACATAAGTAGAATTCTTGAGCATGTTGAGTCTCGTGTCTACGTTGGCGTAGAACGTTTCAGGCGCAGAAGCAACATCCATGTTAGCAGTGAAGGCCATCATCGCACGTGTAAGGTCGACGCAAATGTGCTGTTAACAGAACAAATTAGCTATTGATTATTTGTCAACAGCACTCGACTCACCATAGTGATTAGAACGAAGCTAGCAAACATAGTCGCCAAGAAGTAAACCATCAACCAGGTATTGACACGCTTCTTGCGAAGTACTTGGAGACACCGAGGGAAGATCACTAAATAAATACCTTCAAGTAATATACATAATGTATATCTATATGCTTACACCCAGGATGGAGGTCCAACATACCGTAGAAAATGGCTTCGAGAAAGGTGCCAATAAGCTCCGCCGTAGCGACAGGAAGGGTCCCCATGCTAGCTCAAGAAAGGACGGTAACCTGCTCAGAAATGTACAGTTACGCAGAGGATCTTGGATGACGGTTATCAACAGTGAACTGACATACCAAGATACACTGATTAGGACCGAGCGGTATTTCTATGCTAGAAAAGCGCCATAGACAGATGGTCCTGTTGACGAAGTAAAGTTTTGAGGCTCTGCACGCTATTCATGAATTTTCCATCCGACTGATACAAAACCTTGTTTTCAAGTCCGCGTGATCATGTTGAGATGCGAACGTCAGAAGAAGCGGTTCGTAAGGAGGGCTGTTAGGTTCAAGATATGGAGGTCTGTTAAGACGCCGGAACATATCAGGTGGACAACGGACGTACAACGCAAGGCATATGAGAACTGCAAGTACAGTTCGGGTGTGACAATCTAGCTTCCTTCACCGCAACGATCTCCATCAGGGTTTGACGGCTTAATCGGCCTGAATTCAAAAAGAAACCATAAGTTGCTTGCAGTTCACAGGTTCTTGCGCGACAGATCGTTCTTTAAGATACATGTTTTCACATACGGGTGTTTCCATACACACAAGGTGTAGTATGGAAACAAGTAGACCCGGGCTTCGAAAGGAGAGTGAGAGCGTGGCGTTACATGTTCTCTCATCAGATATTCTCCGGACGGAGAGAACGGACAACTTTGCCTTCAGTAACAGAATGTTTGAGACTACCGACTCCTCCGTGTGTTTGAAAGCATCACTTACCGGCACGCCACATCTCCTGGTTACTAAGCTCCTCGAGCTCCTTTGTAAAATCGTCACCTTGATTAGACCGGCTATTGAATTCAATCGCTCTTCGCGCTTCGGTCCCATTTTTTACACTCTCATAAAGCTTCTCGAATATCTGATGATTGGCCTGTTCAAAAACGGGGGCCCAATCTAAACCGCCGCGACGCGCGGTCGTCGAGCATGCTGCCATCATGTAGTCCATCCTGAGAAGAAGATAGATAAGTATATTGTATCATTCAAGTGTAACGGAAACTCATACCCGAACTTGCCGATGAGTGGAAGAAGGGATTGCGTGGCTTCTTCCACCGTCTCGTTAAATGCTTCAGACGGTGAATGTCCATTTGCTCTCAATACTTTGTATTGTGCGGAGTAGAGACCCTGGATGGCACCGCCGAGCTGTTTACAATATCAGGGACAGAAGGAAATCAGAATGACAGCATTTGATGCTCACAACGCCGCATTTTCCAACGAGATCAGCGAAAGTCTGCTTCTCGAAGGTCGTCTCGTAGATGGACCCTGAGCCAATTGTAAATCCTAAAAGTACGGCCATTTCTTTGGCGCTGCCAGAGACATCCTGCCAGACAGCGATGCTCGAGTTGACACCATGGCCATCCTGAAAAGATTCACGCAAGCAAAGACCAGGGCTTTGAGGAGCGACCAGAATGACATCGATACCTTCGGGAAGGGTGATGCCAGTTTGATCACGGAAGACGACAGAAAAACCATGGGAGAAGCAGAGTGTCTTCCCTCCCGTCAACAAGGGTGCGATGACAGGCCATTGCTGTACTTGTGCAGCGTCCGAAAGTAGGTTTAAGATCACGGTACCATGTTCAACCGCCTTCTTGACAGAGAATAGAGTTTTACCTGCAACCTGGAATAACATGGCATCAGAAACCAACAGGTAACAGTCAACCGTTCCAAATCTTGCCCAGCCATCGCTAACAGCTTGTTTCCAACCTTCGCCATTTTCCTGCACACCAATGATACAATCAACGCCATTATCTCGGGCATTCAGGCTTTGTGCACGACCTTGGTTTCCATAACCTATGAAGGCGAGAATATGCTCTGAAAAATAATGTTGAAGGCTTGACAATGGCCACTCGCTACGTTCAAAGACAATTTCGGGCAATCCGGATACGGCGATCCTCTTAAAAGGTCTAGCAGGGGCCTAATTTATAAGTTCAGGCTGCGTATCAAGGAGATTTAGCTCTTCGTACTCACAGTAGAAAAACCGAAGGAGCAGCGAAGCGAGGTCGCCGCGTTGCATGGTCTCAAAGAAAGAGACGCATGACCAGCTGTAGAATTCCGCAAAATATGAGTCGAGATATGGAAGACGGTACGCATCCTTAAAAAAGGTGAAAATATAGCAGAATGGATCGTATGAACGGCAGTAGTATCAACTTTGAGCGTAAATATGTTCGCAGGCGTCAACACATAGTCATTTCGATTCCTTATCGGCACATGTTGCTATTCGGGTAGTTGAAAAACAAGACGCACAAGATGTTGGCCCGCGTACCTGTGCAAATAAGTTCCATCAGTTGAGCAAGCCCTGTTGTACACTTACAGGGTCCAAGTCGGAAGACTTCTATCACTTATCTTCTCCGCTACTTCGTGAGTATGCCTCGCTTTACATGCTGCACACTCAGTGTGAGCTATCAGGCTCAGGGTCCAACTGATATAAATTGGACCCTGAGCCTGACCCACATTATGTGGTAAGCAACGTACTTCCATTGTCCGGCGTTTCGAAAGTGACCGAGCGCTGAAATGTGAACATCAAAGCAAGAATGAAAATTGCTCTGCATGTAGGTCAATGCAGCTTCGTTCCATGTCACCCCAGGTCCCAAAGCCGCGAGGTATCATTCAGGACATTTTGCGGGCAACTTGCAGGTGCTGGCGTTCAAATTTCAAACTTGGCAACGGTGTCTGGGGTCGGTTAATATCGGTTTGGCATATTAGCGCTGAAAACGCCACGAAGCCCTGAGGCCTGAGGCTGTACATTTTCTACGTTCAAAAATGCTTACGAAGTTTCTTCATGTACTCTGATAAATGTCGAAGCTTGAAATATCTTGGGGTCCTCGCCGCTTTTCAAGAAGCCGATTGAGTCCTGCCCAATGAAATGCGGTTGCTCTTCGGCACACTACGTGGTTCCCAAGTTCCAGCAGGTGTACAGCGATTTGACGAGGAGGCCGCAGGCCCCAGATTTGAGTTCAGTATCATGCTGCAAGTTCAAACGTTGACCGGTACGGTACTATAGAATATCATGGGTTCTATTAGATATGCAACAATGACCTGGGAAGCTCCGGATTGAACAATAGGTCTCCGGTAACGGGTTGAAATACGGCAGCAAGGATCCGATGATCAGCGCAGCGACAACTTCTGTTCTAAGAATTGCTATGTCCATTCCATCTGGCGTCAGAACAAGGACTTCCGTCTTGCTTGAGTGTTTAATCTTGGATTATGGCGCAGGTGACAAAAGGACGTCTCGCACCCTTTTATCATCTCCTATTCGATGGCTAATCCTTCCGACCGCAGTGGCTTGCCTGAGGCATTCAGCGCCATCGAGGGTGGTTCTACAGAAGAAAAGATATCCGCTCATATAAATGTTGCACAGACGGGCACACTAGACATGCTGGAGGAAAGGTCCGACTATGCAGAGGGGAAATGGCATGCTTGGAGTACGGGTAAGGACCCTTGTTCTTGGTGCAGTTGGTCGCGTATCTAAAGCTATTCACAGTGTTTGGTGCATGGCTTATACAGTTTTGCGCTGTTGGAATCGTATGCGACAGTAATGATTTATTCATTTCGCTATGGCTGACGCTAGCCTAGATCACATCCTTTGGTGTTTTCGAGGAGTTCTATACTACAACGTGGCTCACGAAGATGTCCGCTTCGAGCATTAGTTGGATCGGTAGCGCACAAATATTCTTGGAATATTCTATAGCACCTTTCGCAGGCAAGCTGTAATACCTGTCCTTCCTTTGTCGAAGCTTCAGACTGACTTCTTCCTTAGTCTTGATCACGGCTATTTTCGCAGTATTGTTATTACAGGTTGCTTCCTCTTCGTGCTTAGTCTCGCCCTGTTGTCTCTGGCGCAAGAAAACCAATACTATCAGGCTTTTCTGGCACAAGCTATCGGAATGGGACTTGGCGTTGGAATACTGTTTCTTCCAACATCTTTGGTGTCAATCAAACACTTCAGAAGCGGACATGCTTTCGTGATCGTAAGCGTGATTTGATTTTCTTACTCGCTATATGCTAACCGTCTTCTCAGGGAATCGTCGACTCGAGTATCTCTCTTGGCGGAGTCATCTTCTCAAGTAAGATACTTCAGCAGCATTTATAACTATTTCTCATATCGTGCTTTCAGTCATGTTGAATTATCTTCTGCATGGAAGTGTTGGCTTTGCTTGGGGTGTCCGCATAGCAGCCCTCATTACGCTGGTCTGTTTCGTGATCGGTTATCTCATGATGTACTGGCCCAAGAAGCCGTTTGGTGGTCAGACATTCGCACCTGCCGACACACATTCTCTCGGACTACGCCATTTTAGTCAACGCGACCTCCCTTACATCTTAACCCTGTGTCAAGGGTTTATTATGTCACTCGGGACGTTTGTTCCCTCCTTCTACGTCCAGCTTTTCGCAGAGATGCACGGCACAAGCAAAACGCTCTCTTTCTATGCTCTAGCTGTTCTGAATTTCTCTGGCATGTTCGGACGCATCGCTCCGAACTATGTCGGTGATAGGGTTGGACTTCTGAACGTCTACATTCCACGTCTGACGCTCACAGGTACGTGACCCGAAACATAGTGCATCCGCTGCTCATGATATCTATCAGGCGTTCTCTGCTTTGCTATGTTGGCTGCCGGCACACCGCAAGGGTTGTTTCTCTTCGCGATCTTGTGAGACGCTCATTACACTGTATCAAATCCCAAGCTGACTTTTGAAGCTAGCTATGGGTTTTTCTTTGGCGCCAGTGAGCAGCATCCCGTTGATAAATGTAGATTGGAACTGACAGTTGTTGCCTTAGCCAACTCGATGTATTTGCCACTTGTGACATCAGTGACAGCGGGCGGGTACGTCCATCTTCCTTTCCTTGGATTTGTCATATCCTAGCAGTTCATCAACAGAACACGAATCGGATTCTCTCTCGTACCCCCCGCGGTGGCAGCATTGGTAGGACCCCCAATTGCTGGTAGCATTCTCGGTCCCCATTATGTGTGGTGGCAGGGAATCACCTTTGCTTCGGTCAGTCATTGAGGCATATCTGAGAGATGCTCCATAATATTACTTCTAATTGTTGCATTGTGCAGGTGACAATGCTTGCTGCCACCGGCATTTGTATATGGATCAAGGTTCTGACCGATAGAGCGAAGACCTCACATTGGACGACGAGCAACCGAGACTAGTTCTTCACTCCATGGTTGAATGTTCGACCCCTATTGCGAATGCCATAGGATGTTCACGTGCACGTCGAACGTTTCTAGTTAAATCAGCTCGTGCAACTGTTGTCCCGTTGAAATCTCTTTGCAGATACCTTGCATTGCTCAATGGAAGATGTCTGCTTAGACAGCTTGAAGCAATAAACGATAGCAAACTGAAAGACGGAATTTGAAATGAGCTTTGGAAATCGGAGGAAGTGTGGCGTCATGGACAAGGTTAGACATATGCGACACTGTCCATTCCTTGCGGTCAGAACACTCAGTCAAATTCGGGCGCCTGATAAGGGAAGGGTATGCTTTATGTGTGCTTCTGAAATGTCCTCTTTCCCACATATAAATAGACCGTGCACGTAGGACCCAACTTCAAATTGTTTAGAGACCGAGATATCAGGGCTTCAAGGTTTGGAGGCCTTCTATTGAAAGGCCGCAACGGGATGGGAAAAGCGTGGGTCCCATGTTATTGTGCATCATTCAGACAGTTCCTCAGCTTCTTGACTATAATCGTTTCAGTACGTCCCTGGGGTCTCCATGTTTGTAGACGATCCCTGGATAGGCACAGTACAAGCTTGGCCTATTTCCGCTCAGTGCGTCCTCATGCCTTCAAGCATTGTCTTCTGCCTCCCAGCTTAGCGCTCAGGCCCCAATGTCGCAGAGAGCCAAGTCTCCAACGAACCAACCTCTGTCTACACCGGAGGCCTTTGTCCTGGGAGGGATAGCGGCCTGTTTTGCGGTAGGTGTCAGCATATTGCTGAAATCGTGCATTTTCTAATGTTGTCAATCAGGTGACTGTCTCGAATCCGGCTGAGGTTGCGAAGACTCGTCTTCAAATGCAAGGGGAGCTCGCGAAGGATGGTGGTGTGAGAGTATACAAGAATACTTTCGATGCCTTGGTGAAGACTGGACGAAATGAAGGTATCCGTGGCATACAGAAGGGACTTCCCCCTGCCGTACGTTGTACACCGTTTTCAATGGGAGTGCAAACTGAAATTTGTTGTAGTATGGGTATCAGGTGAAGTCAGTGACTGATGACGATATGAGTATTGTTAACATTGCGTTTCCTACCAGATCCTAGTAAACGGCGCCCGTCTGGGTATGTTTTCTTTCCTTGGTGAATCTTGCATACTCACTCCATCAAGGTTTCTATGAGCCGTTCAGGCGAAACCTCAACCGTCTCTTTGATATCGATCAGAACGTGCAAATGACTCTGACTTCCACTATCGCGGGTGCAAGCAGTGGGGCCGTTGGAGGTATGCCCATACTCAGATGAATTCTTCAGCTTTCACTCAGAATTGTGTATTCAGCTGCGCTTGGCAATCCACTATTTCTCGTCAAGGCACGCATGCAGGTCGGTCACATCTTCCGCTAGAATTTCATGTGAATCTTTACACTATACTCAGGCGTATTCTCCTGCACTGCCAGTTGGAACTCAACGGCACTACAAAAGTTCCTTCGAGGCGCTGTCAACTATATTCCAGTCGGAGGGGCTACGAGGTCTTGCACGTGGTTTGGATGCAGCCGTACTGCGAACGGCGATGGGTTCCTCGGTAGGTTCATAATGGTCAAGTGGTTTCGAGGTTCTATTCAGATCTTCGTCAGGTCCAATTACCCTCCTACAACTGGACGAAAAACCAACTCGTGATGAATAATATTCTACCTGCTAACTCATTCTGGACATACCTGGCAAGTAGTTCGGTGTCAGGTGTATGTGTGGTGAGCAAGCCTGTCATCTGCGACGCGTGGAATGAGCTTCGACTGATCTTTAATAGTGTGCCATCATGCAACCGACAGATACGGTGAGGGGTTATTCTTTTACGATCAAGCCGTTTCACGCTCATCTGGTTTCATAGGCATTAACACGCATGTACAATCAACCTACTAAGATATTACCCAATGGAAAGCATGTCGGCATGTTATACAGAAACCCTATAGATTGCTTGTGGAAGATTGCAAAGACAGAAGGACCTTTGGGATGGTACAAAGGTGAGTAGATTCTTCATTTCCAGAACACACAGGATCCTGTAAACCTGATGATATAGGCACAACTGCACATTTTCTACGAATCACGCCTCATACGTATGCACATTCTTATGCTTGTGCATGACGTTCACTGACGCCGCTCATAGGATCATTACTCTGACTGCAAATGATCTTATCATTGACCTCTACAAGAGGGTCAAAGGTCGGAGTCTATGAGCCAATTCGATGGTCGCGTTCTGTCTAGACAAAGGATGCTTCTGACCTCTCACACAACGTCATTCAGTGACCTACCTGTTCTTAGATGATATAGACTGATTACTAAGATGCTATTTATTTGAGCTTTCAGTCTGAGGGGTTGATGATCCGGCTATGGTCGAGTATCATGTCTTTGTAAAGTTTGCCCGCATGGACATGGGCATGTCATGGTCTATCGTGAAGAGAAATTCACTTTCGAATGAGCCACTAGGTGTCCCTCAGGACGAAGTACAGCACGTGAGAAGCACTAATGGTTCGTATGGCTCTAGAAAAGCATCAGTACCCGTTATAGCGGACAACAGAGAATGTGAGCTCAGACGACATGTTGGAATATGGATGAAGCGGCGAGCGTCGCTATGTGCAAGGAACGAGAGGAGCGGGACGGAGTCCCGCATACTTGGCATATTTTCGTATATAAGTAGTTTATTTATCTTTGTACGTACCTTATCTGTTTGCCTCAGAGCTCAACGAGGTCAAACGTACCGACTCGCTTTCCTCCCTCGCGACGTGTATTTCAATACGACATGTTTTCCACAAATGACCATGAATATCCAGAGATTTCAATTCAAGTTTCCGACCCAACACCTGGTGAAAGTGTTTCAGCCTCTTGATGTTTCGACTCGTTTGTGGCGATCAGTTACCTTCTTGTGCCTACTCAACATTCAAATATTGTCCAGTCACTCGCGGGATCACATTCCCGCATCGATTGGCCTCTATTATTCTCGTAGGCTCGTCTAGCTATGACACAGTTCAATAAATGACCAGGATTTAAGCGCTACATAGTATTTCACGAATTCAATCAATCGTTTTCCAAGGCGACCTTTTGAAGGTCCTCGATTTAGCAGCTAGGTCACTCGGAAATTTGGTCCATTATTGGTCTCTAGGATCGGGCGGGACCTGTATGGATCACTCCCTCCAAACGAAGTTCGACTCCAATTGGGCTGAAAGGACGAGTATCATCTTTCGTTGGCGAAAGGACAAGCAGTTCTGCTTCAGCTCGGGGATTGGCATCATCGCTTTGTGCATCGCGAGGAGTTATCGAGGAAGACTGTTCGTACGTTAAGGTCTGTAGTTCCGCGGTGTACTGGTTATTGGTGGAACTGCGCAAGACAATATAAAAGAATACAATTCCCTGTAATTCAGGTCAACATACAACAGACGCATAAAAAGGACAGATAATACTCACAATGAGGGGTGGCATCTGCGATGACATCAGGGCGCAAAGTTAATTTTGTGATATGTCGACTGCAGAGATAACTTGCCGGATTCAACACTATGAACAAACACGGACTCTCTGCTATAGCCATGCCCAGAATAGCAAAGAGCGAGACAGAATATATAGCAGCTACATATAGGCGAATCTAAGCCTCGCATTTGCTCATAAAAATGAACACATACCTGTTTCGACAACTATGCCAAAAGCGCGGCACAAGGTACGATTCTTCCTTGGCCAGAGTCTATTAATCATTCGCTGTGTTCGCCAAATCCTGTAGGCTAGAAGAACTTCAAGGTCGGATTGGACAGACGTCAGTTGCAAATGCTTTGGCGAGAGCAATTTCACGTACCCGTGCAGAGCACATTCAAAGCCAGCGTCACAGCACTGAAGTACTTCACCAGATCCCAAGTTGGGGCATGAATGATCCTCTGCTCAGGTTTGTCTATCATCAGTGACCAGTTGAACAAGATAGATATGCCTGAGGGTCAATCAGCGAACAGATTATGTACGTTGAATGGAGAAACTGACCAATGTCTGCTCCAAGCAATAACGCAGGAATAGCAATAACCCAGGGATTGTTTTCCCACAAGATGAAGGTGCGGAACACCTGAGAGTCGTAAGCTTCAGTCCCAAATATGACAGGTGCGGAGACGGCCGTGTACTTACAATAAGTGCATCAGAGACCATCGTAATGATGATATAGCAAGAATTCTTCGTGACATTGAGCGAGGTAGCGAGGTTTTCATAATATCTCTCTGCCGCGAATGTTTGGTTCGAGTTAACAGTGAAGGCCTCCATGACGCGAGCAATGTCTGAGCCAATGTGCTATCCAATAGTATTTAACGTCAAGAATGTATACAGGGCAGAGAACAAATTTGGAATGACGTACCACCGTGATTGTAAGGAAACTAACAAGTAACGTAAAGAAAAGATATGTCATGAGGCGACCTCTGATTCCCTTCTTGCGAAGGACATTGAAGCCTTGCGGAAGGAGGGCTAAGTAAATACCTGGCCATGGCTGTTACACAGTCTCTCCAAAACCAGACATATATAGTCACCTACCATAGCCGATTGCATCTAAAAGCGTCCCAATGAGCTGCGCTGTAGCAACAGAAATAGCCATGTGTGTAGCTGTTGAGCTCGCAGGATTGTACCAAAGACCGTCCTATATAGAATCAATGCCGGAAAGGTCATGGGCGGGGAGGAAACAGTCAATCCACAAGAATTCAGTTATATCCTCTAGAAGTGTTGCATCCATCTCGCGATCCTGATGGCTAGTGGGATGTCATGCGGCAAGTTAGGCAGAAGCCCGAGTGTGTTAAGATGGTGACGAATTAGCATTCTTCCTTGTCGTGAATCCCTGTCATCTCCCGAAATCATCTTCATTTTGTCACAAAGCAGGAGATAACGCCGTGGAAGAGTGTCGAGCTGCTAGCGAAAGCTAGAATAGATGAAAAATAAGCTGTTTCGACACTGCTACGGTGTCTATAAGGAGAAACATTGGATGGCGGGTTAAGCGTGCCACAACTATACGAGGCACATCAAATGAGCAGCAACGTACTGGAAATGATACATCCAGGATGAAAGAACAAAGGAAAAAGATGAAGTCTTGATTTTTCTGTTGATATACGTCCAGTAAGTGATGCATCGGATACAGGTGTATAGACATTAACGCAAGCAATCATATGCAACAGCCAGATGACAGATTGACTTAACAAGGTGCGCTTATCTCGGTACTCCCATGCGAGCGATGTGTTTCTCCAATTCCTCTAAGATTGATAAAGCGTCAGCAAACGTACTGGGGCATTCTCGTCGCAGTTTAGAGGAGAAAGCGTAACCTGATTTGGTACCAGGTTAGATTTCCCATCTCGAATGAGCTGTGTAACTATGTACACATTTATCTATGCCGACCAACGCGGCCAGTTTCAAGTAAGTAGATAGATCCGTGTGCAACCGTTTTGTTGCGCCCGTGTCAGCGTCACGGTTAGCTATTGTAATTACCTGCCAGATGAAAGCCACATGTCTAGAGTAAATCGATTAGTTTAAGAACGGATGCTTGACCGAGTCAGATACAACATAAGCATCCAAACTTATCTTGCCTAGTTCACCAATAGCCACTGCCAGGACCTACTCTGAGTCGACATCCACTGGCATGCCAGCATGGGTGGAGGGGGCGGCAAAACTTGACTAGAAGAAGCTGCGCTTACGGAACCTTCCCTGTTCCTAAAGGTATCATGATACGTTCCAATATCCGTAGTAAGTTTGCATCATTGCCACAAGTTTTCCAAGGACGCCACTGTCTGGAGCCTGAGGAGGTCCGAGAACTTGAACAACACCATCATTAGCGCCGGCCGCCGTGCTAAGCGCTAATATGCTGTGTCCTCCTGAGTTGCTTCAAGGTTTTGACTTTTGCCACCGTGTGTCTCTCTCCTCGGAATCCTTGATGCCTGGTAATCCCAATAGCCTTTATTGAATGCGGGACGCCCTGTTATTTCCCCATGAATCGGATGCTTTCCTTAAGGTTTCGACTCGTTTGTGGGAACGGATTACCTTCTTATATCTACCCAAATTTGTCCAGTCACTCGCAGGGATTACATCCCCCCCATCGATTGCCCTACTATATTCGCGTGGCCTCGTCTAGCTATAACACGATTTGATAAATGATTGGGATTTGGGTCCTACACAGTATCTGACGTACTCGATTAATCTTTTTCCAGGGCAATGTTCTGAAGGTCCTCAGTTTAGCAGCTGGGTGACTCGGGAGTCGGAAATTTAGCCCGCATACCTAGGATCGGACGGTTCGAGTGACATAATAATTGGCAAGCACAGTACTGCGGACCATGCCTCATCCCGGATCGACATTCCATTCCATCTCTGCCATATTCGACCAGTCTCGTTCCTTGGAAAGCCGATATGATTCAAGTTGTCAAGGGTGGGCACGTGTTTGCAGCATGTCAAGCTACCCACAAGCTAAAGCAGTCATCCAAGCGGGTTTCAAGCGTGGCCCTAGTCGCGGCAAGCCGAGGGTGTTCATGCCAGCGTGAAGCTTAAGTTAGGCGAAACCCCTTCGCCCAAACCTCCAGCATGTCCTTTCAGGAAGTGCGTACACCTCTGAGCCATTTGAATTCATTCAAGTGAGTTATCGTATCCATGTCATCAGTCTAGTATGTAGTATTTACAATTTCTTGACAGTGACTATGATGCTCTTCACGAGGTCAGGGAGGCAACGGATTCCCCTACTCCACTCTCAGAACTTCTACATGATCCCCTTGCTCTCAAGTCCTTGATAGGGCACAAGAAACCCAGACGGGCTTCTGAAAGTGCCAGTTCTCGCGATCGCAGCAAAGACCGCCGAAAGGATAAAGAGAAAGACTCGGATACTACAAGTATCCTGACTTTGGTACTTGCAGAGGAGGAGCGGCAAGCACATCACCTCAAGGCAGTGTTGCGCAATACCGGCGAAAGGCTTGAGAACGAGATGCGTCGCGCAGACCAAGCGGAAAAGCGGGCGTTCACTGCAGAGAGCCAAGCTCGCGAGGTCATGACACGTCTATCTCGAGCTGAATCATCGCAACATCAGGCAGAGCTTGATGTTTCGCGTCTCAGAGAGGAACTCGCTAGATATCGTGTGCAGACGGAGACTTTGGAACGTGATCTCAGGCGGGCTCAGAGTGATGTCCAGAGGCTTGAGCGTGCCCGGATTGAAGCAGAGCGTAACGCTTCTGAAGAGAAGGAAGCTGCAATCCGGGCGCAACATGCACTACGGGAGTGGAAAGCTAGAGAAGAAGGTAGGGAGGAGAGCCGAGAGCTTGAATTGATGAGGAGATATAACGATGGGAGGGATGATGGGTTTGAAGATGGTCGTGCTGAAGGATACGAGCAAGGGCACGATGAAGGGCTTGAAGAAGGCCACGAAGAGGGCTTTGCGGAAGGTCGACAGGAAGGGTACAATGCAGGTCGACTTGCAGGATTCGAAGAAGGGAAGAATGTGGGATGGAGCGAAGGGTTTCAAGAAGGGATGGAGAGAGGTCGCAAAGAAGAGCGCGAGAACGCTCTCAGAGCTTTCGATAAGTTCGTCGCCACTGAGTTTGAGAACAGGAGTGTTTCCAGCTATGTAAGTTCCTCGTCTTTATGTGAGAGCCCGAGTATTGACCATATTTTGCATAGTCTGATGAGCGTACTCAAGATTGGGTTGATTCAATCCGGCGAAGTAGAGCTCAGTCTCTGGAGAGAAGGTCACCTTACCTTGGCTCACGAGAGCCACAACCTGGAGCGAGGGAGCATCCGCCCACGCCGAGAAGAGAGCTACCTCCCACGCCAGGGAGTATGCATGCCGTTGATCAGCTCCCAGCAGGTACTGAGCAGTATCAACGTCCTGAAAGAGAGTTCGAACAACGCTCAGCTAGAGCGACGTCTCCCATGCGATCGGAACGAGCGACTTCACCTGTTCCCAATTGGTTAACCCGTCGGGTTAACACTGCTGGCCACTCATCTCGCGCAATGTCGCCCTTACCTCCACTTCCTCCGGTACGCTAAATGCCATCCCTAGCTGCTATAAGTTATACACCTTCGGTCATCCGCTTCAAGCTTCAAGGATTTTCTTTCGTCTCGATTGTGCGAACTATTTTGTCCGTGCAGGTCACGTTTAGACTTCCTCATGTTCGTTCGTCCTTCATCATTCGTTGGATTTAGACAGCCAGATTACATATTCGTGTATGTATGAATCCCACTATATTGTGGGTGAGTATCTCGAACCGTCTCCGTGGAAAGCCAAATACTGGTCCGTTTCGCTACGCAAGAGTCATCCATTCCCGACATTGACGTTTCAGCCACCTAGCTTTCTTCGCGTCTTTCCCTCCACGTTCCGGTGTTCTCAATGCTGCCAGCTGTCTTGTAGCCAACATGCAGGTTTCACTTCGGAATTTGCCTCCCAGACGCCGTCGAAGCTTCGCCTATATTCCATTCCCAAAGTCAATTCAGCCGGTTTCACAGGAGAGGTGCGCTTACGGATAACGAGGCCAAAGCAGGTCCGGGTTCGAAAGAGTGGACCCAATCTGTGGTTTGCTTTACATCGAGGTCGCCGAAATGTTCCAACCAAACTTGCCACAAGCATTCACTCCAATCGGCTTGACGCGAAACAGACAGGAAGAACCGTTCAGTACACCAGAGAGGGTCGTCTCGGGACATCACAACAGGAGATAGTGAAGAGTATGGGAAACTCGGCTGTCCACGCGACGTGAAGAGTATTGGTTTCGAGGATACGTTCCTAGCCGAGGCCGAAGAATTGGAGAAGAAAGATCGGTAGAAGGCTTTGGGCGGAAGAACAGATAAATTGCCTGGGACGAGAACTACCTGAGGTGTGGGTGAGAAGAGACGTGCGAAGTTGAGGTAGGCATTAGGATTGTCGAGGGTATGTCCGTCAACTTGCATTAGATGTACATTAAGAGACCGATTAAGTGTTGGATTGTCCTGGAATTTCTTCAGTTGGCGTAATAGAGCCTTTCGTTGGACGGAAGACGGCGCAGAGGTCGTTGTCACGAGAATGGACACCATACCTGCTACGCGTGAGACCAGGATATGGAGAATAAAATCAGTCATATCAAACCTGTCCATTTGGCAACCCAAGCAGGTAGCAGATCGAGGCTCGAGTCATTGGTCCATAAGCAAGCGGTTATGCTGTCATTTTTACCGTGGGCGCTCCTCAGCGTGTAGGGATGAAGTGCTGTCGGTTGAGGATGAACGTCCGAGAGTTTCGAGAGGACGTGGGCAACAGGTAATTGTTCGAGCAAAGGCAGATTTTGCGCTGATACTTGCAGTCAGGATACGAGATGCCTAGCATGCCCATAAACTCACCATGTGAGGCGGAACTTGGCTTTGCATACGAAGAAGATGGCAAACGGAGTAGAGAGGCAGTGAAGATGACAAGGCTTAGAGAACAGTACATAATGAGGCACAAGACTAGACACGGATGCTTGGAGAAGCGATAACTCAAGACAGAAATTTCGGAAGTGAAACAGTGATCAAGAGGCCTAGCAGAAGATTCACAAGGCAACCCATTATTATTCTCCAAGTCATCATAAAGAACAGACGTAGTTTTTTCCAGGAATGGAGAGTGTCCGGCTGGATTTCGAAGACGCGGTTGGGATGATGTTGCTGAGAGATGGCTCTGCACATTATCGAACGAAAGCATATTGCGCGCGACAGGGTGCAGCTTTAAGGTGGGCTTGCTCATTGAAAAGAGAGGAGTACTAAGTCTCGAGGCTTAACCGGATGAGGTTGGCGGTGGTCAACGTCAACGAGAAAGCAACCTTTTAGATGGCCGTGACAATTCTACGCGTCTGTCACAGGCGCGTTATCACGCGTCACGACCTGTTGTCGGGATTGGCTTTCTACCACCACCATTCACGGGTTGGCAAAAGTTTGTAATTCTTTGAGTACATTCCTATCAGCTGGCGAACGAAGGACATTGCTATAATGATACGATTGGTAACTTTCGACGCACTGCACACTTTGGTGACACCTCGCTTGCCCATCTATGTTCAGTACTCCCAGATTTTCGAACCATATCTTGGAGTACTGGAGCCTGAAGCTCTGAAGAGATCCTTCAAGACTGGTATAGAACGGTCTCGTGAATATGTATTGAGCAACTGATGATCAGGTCCATGGTTGATATAGCATTGAAGCAATTACAAGCGGAGAAGCCTGTCTACCAGAGTGGTGCGCCAGAATGGTGGGGGGAGGTGATCAAGAGGACAGCCGTAGATGCAGGCGCAGAAACGCATGGTATGAGGAATATTGCGTCGTAGATCATCGCTGACTCTCTGTACAACACTGAGTTGTCGATAAGTCTTTGGACCGCATGGTTCCACAGCTGCTGCGTCGTTTCAGCTCAAAGGAAGGTTATAAGTTGTTCGATGATTCACTTGCCTGTCGTTAGTGGCCATTCTTCTCTTGCACTACGCATGCGACGTGACTAAGGTTAACATGCAGTTCATCAGCTCAAGAACTTGAGCGTAAAGACAGGCCTTGTAAGCAATACGGATAAACGCATGCGTAGGGCAAATCCGTTTCGAATCGTTCCCAGTATTGCTGAATATTGTAATAGTGGCCGTCCTTGACGACTTGGGGATCACGACATACCTAGACCCCATTCTGATAAGCGAAGTGGAAGGCCTCGAAAAACCGTCAGCAGAAATTTATGCTCGTGCGTGCTCAAGGGCCTCCGTCAAACGGAATGAAACTCTTCACGTAGGGGACGAGTTACAGGCGTGAGTGTTGCGGGTTATCCGTTGAATACTCTGACGAATAGTGGCATACCAGGGACTTTCACGGCGCCAGGAAAGCAGGTCTTCAAGCTTTACTGCTAAGACGCCCAGGCCCCGAAGGAGAAGGGGAGATGAAAGAACCCGACGAAGAGCTACAGGGAGTTGAGGTCGCAGGCAGTCTGTTGGACGTAGTGGGTAGGGTACTGAGAAGCATGTCGGACTGAAAGATGATCCAAAGACGGGGTCTAATGATAGAGAACCTAACGCATTAGATGATAAGTAGAGATACATATATGTAAAAGGCCGAGTCGCTTCCATAGAAAGCGCGAGAAAATGACTGCATCATCGGTCTCTGACGGTCTTTTCCCTAGTATCGACGACGTCTTCAACCTTCTCTCCTTGCTTCAGCATCGTCCACCGAATTACGCGTGGGTCTCGCCGCAATGAAGCGTTTAGTTGGTGCAACGATCGAGGTGATGCGTCAAATGTCATGGTCCAATAACTTGTGATGGGAATCAGCCGTGCAACAGGGTGACCAAGTCGGTCATAACGTACTCTCCAATGTTGTATATCTGCTTATGCCTCCGCATTCGTTGTGGTAGTACCTGAGTCCCCCAGGAGGCAATGTTACGGACGACACCTCCTTGGCTCATGACCTGCACTGCACTCGACCGGACGAGGTCCCTGATGTGTTGCTGATGCACCTGTCAGTACCCAGTTAAATACGAGATGGTATGACTGACAAACTCAGGATAGTGCGCAGTGATACATAGCATTCGATAGAGGGGCATGGCGGCTCGAATGCAACTCGAAATTCAGAAACTTTGGTACGAGGAGGAAAAGCAAGCGTGGGAGCTGACTTCCTAGAAGCGCTCTGGATCCTTGCACGCGACCTCGACCAAATTCTTGCCACATAGCAGCCACATTGCACATAACACGTATACTCTCTTTACACTTTACTTGTGCCATATTTCACCCTATCTCGCTGCCAACCATGTCGATGAAAGCTGTATGTTTATTGCTTCTAATATTGTGCTCTGCTTGCTCACGATCATGCATGTAGATCGTCAAATGTATGTCATTCGGGTGTATGCGTGAATTTGAGTACTGAATATAATGGAGTATCCAGCTGTAATCTCTGGTGATTCTTTCGTCTTGCGTGGGCCCGCGGGACCACAAGGTCAACCTCCTAAGGAGCGGTATGTAATGCTTCAATACGTGTACGAGCATGCCATGATGGAATCCGGTTTTCTAGCGTCTTGCATTTAGCAGACATTGTTGCTCCTAGATTGGGTACTGCCACTCGCGAAGATGAAGTGAGTCTACTGTACACCTTCTAGTTTTCTCTGAGGTTTAATTGCAGTGTTGTACTTAGCCTTGGGCTTTCGAGTCGCGAGATTTCCTTCGTGGTCTCACAGTGGGAAAGCCGATCACGTTCACAACCGCACATTCGCTTCCACCTAATGACGATGTTCCACGCGACATTGGCAGCGCAGAAATCAATGGCGTGGACCTTGCCTCTGAGCTCTTGAAGAACGGTTGGGCAAAACTCAAGGAGCTCAAGCGAGAACCCACTGAGGACGACCTGCGCAAGCGTGATATTGAGGCCGAAGCAAAGGCTGCCGGCAAGGGTATTTGGAATCCTCATGGACCCAAGGTTCGCGTGATTTCCCCTCATTTTCGCATTTTATACTCACAGTTTCTGTAGGCTCATGAAATACACTACATGATGCCAACAGATTCTCAAGGGTTCATCTCAGAATGGAAAGGCAAACTCATTGATGGTATATTTCTCCGTCCAATTTCTCTCACAATTGTGCTTTTAACACTCGCCCATAGCACTTGTCGAGCAAGTCAAAGATGGTTCAACGCTGCGCGTTCGCCTTCTTATGCCTGACGGTGAACACCAGTTTGTGAACATCGCTCTGGCTGGTGTCCGCAGCCCTCGTGTATCCAGCAATAAGGGCGAGCCTTCAGAACCTTGGGCCGAAGAAGTACTGTTTCATCTCCTTAACATATGTTTCTGTCACTGACTTGAGGTGTTCTGTAGGCCAGATTCTTCACCGAGTCGCGATTGCTGCAACGCTATGTTCGTGTTCAATTGCTTTCTTTACCAACTTCGACCGCGATACCCTTCCAAGCTGGTGCTAATGCCACCGCCCCTCCTCCCGCTACCATCTTCATTGGAACTGGTAAGTTGCAATGTCTAACTTTCTTGGTTGTGAACGTGTAATGACCCATAAATACAGTTCTGCATCCTGCCGGAAATGTCGCAGAACACCTCGTTGCAGCTGGACTTGCACGAGTAGTAGACTGGCATGCTGGTATGTTGGCCAGCAGTGGCGGTATGGAACGCCTTCGTGCCGCTGAGAAAGCTGCCAAGGAGAAGCGTGCATACCTTTACGCCAACGCCCCAGCGCCATCGTCGAAGACAAATGGTGCTGCAGCCAATGGAAGTCCACGTTCGTTCGAAGGCGTCGTGACTCGTGTTTGGAGTGGTGACCAGATCTCCGTCATTGAAAAGGATGGAAGCAAAGAAAGGCGATTACAACTCAGTTCCACGAGAGGACCGAAGTACGTATAATTCATTTTGAATCGACGTTATTCCTTCTTATGCTCTGCCCAGGCTGGCGGACCCAAAGCAGGCCTACTATGCTCATGAAGCTCGCGAGTTCCTGCGGAAACGTCTCATTGGCAAACATGTCAAGGTTTACATCGATTTCGTTCGTCCTAGGGAAGGTGAGTATGACGAGAAGGAATGTGTTACTGTTCGCTATGGCAGCCAGAACTCGTATGTCTTTACGTGAACTCTACCATAGAACTGCTTCGGTGTTCAGCATTTTTTTCTTAGGAACATTGCCGAGCAACTCGTTGAAAAAGGCCTTGCGAGCGTTGTTCGACACAAGCGTGATGATGAAGATCGATCACCAGACTATGACAAGCTTATGGCCGCAGAGCAAGCGTAAGTACCGTCATCATTCTGTTTCCTAGCATTGTTTTGGCTTACCTACTGTCGTTGTAGTGCAGCAGCAGAACAACGTGGAATTCACTCTGGTAAAGAACAACCCGCGCCGAAGCAACCACTCAACATTTCTGAAGTGTGTACCACTTCCCAGAAATTAATCACCTTCTTTCCCATTCTGATGCCATTTCATAGTCAAGCAATCGTGCAACACCATTCGTTAATGGTTTTAGACGTCAAGGCAGAATACCTGCTATCGTCGACTACGTCGCTGCTGGTTCGCGATTCAAGTTCGTTACGTGCTGTTGATGCTTATACATGTCACTGATATGATCTGCGTCATAGAATTCTCCTACCAAAGGACAACCAAGTCCTCACCCTCGTACTCGCTGGTAAGTATTCATCTTCACTATCGCAAACAAAAGCGTGACATGAGCGATTGTATTCTTTACAGGCATCCGTGCCCCTCGTACAGCTCGATACCCGTCCGAAAAAGGCGAGCCCTTCGGTGCTGAGGCATCTGACTTTGCGACCCGCCGGTATATGCAACGAGACGTTGAGATTGAAATCTACGACGTCGACAAGTCAGGCGGATTCATTGGTGCATTGTATCTCAATAAGAATGAAAATGCCGCCGTCACGATTGCCAAGGAGGGCTTGGCAACAGTTCATTCTTACTCAGCAGATAGCTTGCCTTTCGCAAAACAGCTGTACGATGCAGAGGTTTGTCTTTTTCCATTGATGAGGGAACATTATGACTGAGCCCCCATTAGTCTGAAGCAAAAGCTGCGAAGCGGAACGTGAGTTTCCACCCTTTGAAGTATGATATTTTAGCTGACAGATCCTTGCCATGATAGATCTGGCGTGACTACGATGAAGAAGCTGAAAAAGCGGCCCAAGTTCCAGAGGAAACAGATGGCTCTGCACTAGCCACTCACTACCTCGATGTCATCATCAGCGATGTCCGACCTCGAAATGGCTTCACATTCTCTATCCAGATTCTTAATACTGAAGGTACCCACTATTTCATATTTTCACGATGCAGAAATAGCTCATATCGTCTCGATAGGAATTGCTTCACTGGAGAAGCTCATGCATGACTTCTCCCTTCACCACAAAACAATCTCAACACCATCGGCTGGCTTCGTACCCAAGTCTGGAGACCTAGTGTCTGCGAAATTCTCAGATGGTGCTTGGTACCGTGCTCGCGTACGACGTGCAAGTCCACTAAAGAAGGAAGCTGAAGTCACTTTTATCGACTATGGTAACCAAGATACCGTTTCTTTCTCAGCCATCAGACCATTGGATCCAAAATTCAGGAGTCTCCCACCACAAGCACACGACGCACGGCTGAGGTGAGCGACGGAGACGCTATCAATATTATATTTAGGAGATTCTGACGTGAAGGAAACAAATAGCTTCATCAAGTTCCCGAAGGAAGACGGTGAATATTACGCGGACGCTGTAGAACGTTTCCGTCAACTGTGCGGAGACCGCAAGTTAATCGCGAACGCTGATTATAAGGAAGGCTCAGCATCCAATCCTCTTCTCCATTTGCGACTTATCGACCCACTGGACCCTGCCACACCACAAAATCCTCTTGCATGCATCAATATCGATCTTGTGAGGGAAGGCTTAGCCAGTATTGATAAGAGAGGCTGCGGGAAATACCTAGCGGCTTACCCTCAAATTGTCAAAAAGCTGGGAGAAGCCGCGCTTGGTGCAAAGAGAGATAGGCTGGGTATGTACGAGCTCGGAGACATTGACGAGGATGACGATTAGAGGTACGTTGTGGACGAGTATCTGAGCGGGGAAAGGGACTCCTGTATGTAGCGGCGGCGGGACTACAGACACGATCTATTGCAGAAGACATTTTATGGTTAATAACTATAACACTACGGTGCAGTGCAAACACTCTTTGCATTGTGTACTAACCATTCGCGTGACAGCTAGTAGAAGAATGGAACTAGAGCGTAAGGTGTCTTCTTTCTCCAGGTGACCCACTCGTCCTTGAATTCCTTTCGCAGTATCTTATCCTCTTTCTTGACCCTGCTCAGGCAGAGAGAAACCCCTCCCGAGACAACAGCCGCCCATAGTACTAACATCACTTTTCCGAACACCGTATTCTTCAGTCCACACTGCACCCACCAGCTCCCTCGATTCACGTGAGTTAACATCACGCCGAGGATGAACATCAAGATGCCTGAGTAGCTTGGATGTCGTACATATGCGTATGGCCCCGGTCGTGGCGAGTTTGTGGTCCTGAAGAATGGCGAGCTCGTATGTAAAATGATGACCGAGCAGTTTATAACAGGCGAATCGCAGGTAAGTAGGAGTATGGATGAACAATGTGCCCATGAGGAATGAAAGAGTGGGTTCAAGTAGTGCAGGCTCAAAGACCGGGAGCAAAAATTGGTGAACGACAGGCGGAAGCCTATATTCCGGGTAAAGGGAAGTGAGAATGGCGTAAAGCTCCATCACATTGAAGAAGTGGATGGTTAGCTAGAATTCTGGGTGAGTTCATTGGGTATAGACTTCAGCATTATCTGACGCTTACTTTGAACGTGAAAGCTAGCCATCGGCCTACACCTGGTAAGATATCGCGAGCCTTTTCGTCACTGGAATAAGTATGTTGATCATCTGCGTTTACTGGAGGGTGAGGTGGAGAGAATGAAATCTGATTGCAGAGTGTGTTCAATAGCACAAGTGTTGCCTTAATCCAGGCTCGTGCAAGAGTGATATTATCCATTTGTGCAGCCATTTGTAAAGAGGCCTTGTGTAGATATTCGTACGTCAAAGTCCTAGGCATTGTTTCTTATAAACGAAAGGTATTATCTTCAAGAAAGCTTAGTGTCTTGCTTTGTCGACTAGCGGGAAACTAGTTCTCCTGTCTCATTCTCAATTATTTCGAGGTTCTGAGACATTGTTTTAAGGCTAAGTATAGCAGGACTCGCATATTCTCTCTCAATATTCTTTGCACCTGTGAGAACGTGAAGTACAGGACTGAAATACATGCTGCTTGATGATCCCTGATTTCTAGCGGAATGTGATTGGATTTTTGGGAGCTGGCCAGGCCTGTATGCACCATAGCTAGCATGAACTTATGTGTTGTGCTACAGTTTGGCTCGATCGATCGGCCCTGAGTCTATTCACGTCCACAATAGGAGTGAGGATGCAAGCTCAAACATTGAGACACTCCTCTACTGTGCGAAAGCTCACTTTTTTCATAACTGGTAGTAATGGCCGTAAATGTGGCCTTTCACAACCCAAACAAAAAGGCAATTATCAATTTACAACCTGTGAATCGACCATGCAACTTGCTCAGCTCCTGGACTGTAATACACATTCCGCTTTGCTTTTAAACCAGGCCATCCGAACAGACAAGCGGTGACGGGGATTACGACCACGGGTATCCAAACAGTTTCAGTACTTTTCCACAGAAAGAATTTAGTAACATTTCCACGACAATCGCCGAAGTGCACTGCATGAGACATGGGGTCCGAATCCAGCACGAGACAGGAGAGAAAGTAGACAGCACAAAAAGCATATACAGCTGTATCCTGAAAATAATCACTGCTTCTTAGCCTCCCGTTCTATCTTCTTCAAAGCGCGCTTGTTGATGGATTTATGGAGGTTATGCGTGTATCGAGCGAAGAACATCTTCCATCCGATCACGTTCTGGAAATACCCACCTTAAGTTAATAGTATTCCTGCAATACATAGTGGTAAAGAACATACCATGAGCCAGTCTAGCAGGGCGTGGCTCCAGTAAGGAGTGACGACATGCGGACGGCCAGTGAAGAGTGCACCGCAGGGAAGGTCTATCTAGAGAACAGAATGACATCAGTCTGAGCAAGTCAGGTCAAAGAAAATGGAGGAACGGACCTTGGAAAGAACAGAGCGAACGTATACTTTCGGTGTGGGAATCATGAGACTGGGTTTCCTGATCTTTGACAAGTTCGAAACCTATAGGACAATAAATCACGTCATACAGAAATCATAGGATCGAATAGTGAGACGACTTACGACGAAGTACGTGTTCAAGGACTCAACGTCTACACCCTTACCTTTGACTTCTTCAGCCAGGGCAGCAGAGAATGAGGCAAGGAAGGATTTTGTGCCGGCGTAAGTAGCCAACATGGGCGAGACAACGCTGACGCCTGAGAATGAACCGATGGAAATGACCAAACCACGCCGACTGATATACAAAAGCGATTAGGTCTGGACGTCAAGATGAAAATATACTGACGGCAAACATACCGTTGAACCATACCAGGGACGATAGCCTTGGTAACATGAACCGTAGCATTGACGTTAATTTTCACGATATTGTCCACCTCGTCTACAGGCGTATCGACGAAATCTGTGGGGTAGTTATGTGACCTACCGACATTGTTAACTGAAGATCTCGTGTATCAGTCGTTTGCGATGGATATGAGAAGAGGAAATGAAAGAACCCACTAAGGACACCAACGTCAAGGTTCTCGACCTCAGAACGGAAACGGCCCCATTGACTAGCATCGTCTAGCTTGCTGAAATCCATGACCAGAGTCTTGGTCTGTACCTTGGACTTGGATTCTGTAGCACGTGCCTAAATGAGTATGTAGATGAGGACGAAAGACAACGGTTATATATACCAATTTCAGTCGTGAGCTCGGACAATGCCTTGGCATTTCGAGCAGCGACGAGCACATTGAATCCCTTTGCAGCCAACTGCAGAGCGAACTCGCGTCCAATGCCTTCTGAGGCGCCAGTGACCACTACCTCCACAAAATGCATTCAATTGAAAGTTGAGGCAATAGATATTCAAATTACGCGTACCAGCCCAAGCGCCCTTGCCAGCACCATACTTCTTCAACTAAATAACAC
The DNA here is from genome assembly GCA_964035595.1 of Somion occarium. Taxonomy (NCBI): domain Eukaryota; kingdom Fungi; phylum Basidiomycota; class Agaricomycetes; order Polyporales; family Cerrenaceae; genus Somion; species Somion occarium. The sequence goes on from OZ037947.1 coordinate 2,053,059, forward strand.
ATTAAATGTGAGTTGGGTCACATTGAGTACAAGTGAACAAACAGAAACATACGCTCTTTCCCGGGAGAAGGAAAGTCTGGGTAAATACCCCGAGTGTCTTGATGATGAACTTGACCAAAGAGAGGGAGCCAAGTGCAAGAAGGACGGCCGCAAGGTATGGATGGTCTGTAACTGATCACCAAATTGAGTCTATTGAATGACGCCTGGTGCTTGTTTGATCAGAGTATCGTGGACTGACCGATAACATGGGGGCTCGAGGGAATGCTGACAGGCAGCAATGAGAGAAGGTTGGACATCTTTTGCGCTTGGCACAGTCCCAGTGAGCGACGTGGCAAGAGGGAAAGATCGTCTAACAGCTTCTCAGTTGAACCCAGTTGAAACTTGATGCCGCTAGGCAGCAGGCTCGCATATGTTCACCGGGTGGGGGGGGGGGGGGGGGTACTTAAGATTATTCAAATCTCATTGAAAAGAAAGGAATCTAATTTATGGTGCTATAGTGTAGTGGTTATCACTCGGGATTTTGATCTTGATCACTTTCCCGGAACCCAGGTTCGAACCCTGGTAGCACCTGTGCAGTCGCCGATCCGACCTTTTCATTGTCAGGTTAACTTTTAAGGTCAGGGTGCCGTGGTCTCGATGATGATTTTTTGACGTTCTTCCTCTTTATTTTAGTATCCGGACACTGCGGGATAGCAAGAACGTGGTCATCTAGCTGACCTTCGTTATGCCTTCACGAAGTGCCATATTCATTACTCACGTTGTCTATGTTCGCGTGACATACGGTTCACATTGTATTTCTCAAATCCCTCCCTCCCAGATTATACCGTGGCGAAGACACGGGTAAACGCATAGTAAATTATGCGTCGACGCCCATATACATACTCACTGAACTCGCCCCCAAAGGATCTTCTTCTGTTCGGAAGATCTACTCTGCATGGATTGCGGACTCTCGGATGGTCGTACCAGATTTTCTTGGTCAGTCTAGTCGAACGATCTCGTACGTCTTTGCTGACTCTGAGTCGAACCATTATAGCTTAGTTCGTGCAGCATCTGTTAATGTTGTCTCGGAATTGAGTTACTTCCATTTGCCATCATTTATTGACAGGTCATCAATGGGTGCAGGGCTAAAATCATCTGGATAGTAGCCCGCTCTGACAGAGCTCCAATACCCCGTTTCAAGCTAAAGCAATGCTGAGACCTTGTGAGCTCACCTTACTCCAATAACCATTACTCATAACTTTTATTGCTATAGATAGAAAAAATAAAATTGCGGCCACTCACCTTGGCTTTATGAAACGGGACGGCCTAAGGCAGCCACCTCATTCAGTCGGCCAACTGTTCTCAACGTTTCTCAGGCATGCATTATGCCGTCTTTATTGATACCGCCTCTTCCACATTCCACACCATCATCTGACGATATCGTCGACGTCACTGAAGAATGAGGAAATGAGAATTGCTCTTTGCCGAACTTGCTAGTGATGAAATGCGGCGTACATTTTTCGTTCCCGGGAACCCTAAGCCATAGGTCGCAAACAAATCCGAGCTTTACGTGATCCTTCAGATTTGCCCCGTTGGTGTAGATGTCAGATCCCGAGACATCTCGCGAAATTCTGCTGCGCCGAGGAACATTCCGAGCCAATTCTTTCATGTCCCAAGACTTTTCTATGCCTCCGAGAGGTCCGTGCTTGTAGAACACTGTCGATGTTGCAGACTTTCTTATGGTTGCAGACTTTCTTCCAGTACATTCAACGCACCCACTATGGAGCTAATTCCTAATACAGATCGCGTAGCCTGATATGATCTGCAATACGTCCAACAAGGTTGCGCCCAGCAGCGTAACACTAGAACCACCACATGATTCTGGTGGACAAATCTTGGAGAATGAATGACAGCTTTCCGTATGGTGTATTATCAATTAGGAACATGCGGGGCAACCCTCCTTCCACTATCTCTCCTAGACTCCAACGCAGTCTCCAGGCCAAGCATTTGTGTGATTAAGTTCTCGATGGCACCCTTCTTTGTGCCGCTGACGCTGCTGGAAGAGTAATTTGCATAAATACCACTCGAGACAAGCCTTGAAAATCATCAAATAGCGACCCTTCCCCTCAACGAACAGCCATGCAGATGAAACATACGTTTTTTCTCCTTCCTCGCCCTCCTCTTACCTTAAATTATTTATGTGCATGTAGTATCTCTTCTTGCTGCTACCCTGTTCGTTTATGTCGGTAGCACCAGGGCAGCGCTCCTCGGACTGCAGAAACGTGCACCAATGTGCGACGAAGGAATCGGTACCGAATGCAACTTTTTCGACGTTGAGGGTTGTAGCGAAGCACTTGTATGTCAAACCCATACTCACGACCTCCCAATGCATATCGCATTAACCTTGACCTTGTTTTTTTACTGTGATACTACTAGGCAGCATCAGGCCTGAGCGAGGACGAAAGCGGACGTCAAACATGCTCAGGTGTCATCAGGGCAACCAACGCCGAATGCTCCGTACGTGTTTCCAGCTTTCCCTTTTCTTCCTCGTGTGGGATAAGTAACTGATGCACGACAATTTGAACTGCAAGTGTTCGTGCGACTGCGGTGCCGGCGGGGCGTTCAATAGCCGAGGCGACTTCGACGATCTTTTTGACGGAATTGCGAACAGCTGCGTCATCGACGCCGGCAGTCACCCAGGTCTGTTAATTTTATTCAACATTGTTGGTCTCTAGCAGAGGAATCTGAGCACTCGGTTTTTTTTTTTCTGGACAGGCTCTGATACCTATCAGGGCACTATTGGTGGTCGCATAACGTGTTCGCTCACCTGAGGTACTACATTGCATGAAGCACAAGATTGACCGTTGACGCACTACACAATTGTATTATACTCCGTCTAGCACTGCAGACGTTAGTACATGATTCGAACAAATGATCACATTTATGAGCGTCAGACTATACATTCCCATTCAAAGCTTCCTCGTTTCCCTTTGAAGGATGAAGAAGCTTTTGTCCTCTTAAATCTTGCACTGATCACATGCATCGATGTAAATTTACAACTTGAACACCAACTCATTGGCACCACGGGAAGGGAAACAAAATCAGAAAGAAACGCACAACAAAAGGTACAATCGCAATATTTGCATACATCAAAGCTTCGCTCTCTCTGATGACTTCTCGTCCCGAATGCGAACAATAGCTTTACCCCACGTCTTGCGCTGCTCCAGCTGATGCAACCCTTCAGCGACCTTCTCAAGTGGGAATATCTCTGTGTACAAAACGGGTTTCGCACGTCCAGAAGAGAACAAACTATGGTGGGATCAGCAGAAGATCAATCTCATGAAGAAAGGCACTAACTCAAGCAGAGCCTTCCAGACTTCAGGGACGTGCGAAGGTTCATGCTCTGAGAGTGAAGAAATCAGCGTCGAATCGCTTAGGGAACCATGGGCGGAGGTCCTTACTAGTGTAGGCACCCCAGTGTATGCCAATCACGGAGATGTTCTTCAGGAGTACGAGGTTGAGCGGGAGCTATAGCGATCCAAAGTCAGCTCTATCTCTTCGCATAGCATGACAGGAAATGTACCTTTTCAATCTCACCACCGGCGAAGCCAACGACGATAGCTCGCCCTTTCCAGGCGATACACTTCAGAGAGTCTGCGACGTGTTCTAAGTTAATGTACCATGCAGTGATTTACATTTTATTACTACTGACCTTTGATCAGGCCAACAGGATCGTAGATGACATCCACGCCCTTCCCGCCTGTAATCTTCAAGACTTCCTTCTGCCAATCCGGCTTCGTGTAATTCACGCCATAATCAGCTCCACCAAACTTCTTGGAGACTTCGAGCTTCTCTTCTGAACCTGCGGCAGCGATTACCTTGGCACCAAGTGCTACAGAGCAACGATTTATAGTACCAGCATAATCGTAACATTACAGCATGAAACGCACCTTTGGCGAGCTGAACAGCAGCAATGCCAACACCGCCTGCCGATGCTGTGACGAGCACCCATTCACCTGCAAGCGCATGAGTATCCATGTCAATGCAGATGGATAATAGACAAACCTGGTTTCAGTTGCGCACGGCCAACTAGAGCCTCATAACTGGTAGGCCATGTGAGGAACAAACCTAAGTTATATAACATAAGGTCGTGCGTTCATGGGTCGCGGAGTGACCACGCACCTGCCCCTTGATCGTAGCTCATATTGTCCGGAAGGGGTACCAAGGACTCCCATCGTGTAGCCACCTTGTCAGCATAGGCACCTTGTGCGTATCCAAAGATTCTATCTCCAGGCTTGTATGGGCACCCCTTTGGTATGGGAGAGTTCGCTGCAATCTTGCCTGCCAACTCCGATCCTAGGACAAATGGAAGAGGGGGTTTTATCTGGTACTTTCCCTGAGATTGTAAGATCTGTAATATAGTGCCGTAAGTGGACAACTTCTTTGATTAGCGAGGAAAGCCTTACATCGAAGAAGTTCAAGGCGGCACTGTAGATATCTACAAGAACCTCGCCTGGACCTGGAATGGGTTCTGGCGCATCGTTTGTGACAGATATCTTGGACGGGTGTACAAGCTCCTTTACAACGAATGCTCGCATATTGAAGGTACTTTCTCAAAGTGTCAAGCTAATGCGATGAGTCTGTACGAAACCTGGGGTCAGCTTCAAGGCAATTAATGTTTAGAGATACATACCAACGTCAAGGAGTGCAGCAAGGGAAAGATACGCGACACCGGGAAGGCTCACGGTTGGGTACAGTGGGGAGATCCCGCCGCATGACTTCCCCGCATTCTGGAGTCCACTGGCATGAGATTCCCGAGATTACCGGACAGCGCTCCCTCGGACATGTGCATGATCGATGAGTGATCGTCACTACAGTCTACAACAGGAAAGTTTATAAGTTTGATTATCACTCAAGGCTCAAGAAAGTACTGCAATTATAAAATTACAAAAGGAATATCATTGCGATGGTAAATATACATTGCGAATTGTGTTGCTTCTACAGGTAATATGTCGGGTCACTCGTCAACTATCCAGCAACTCCAATGCTCAAGCAAAGCCAAAGCCTTCTCCACCCTCGTTGATCGCTAGCAGTAGCTGTTGTCGAAGCATCTCGTATGATGAGTACTGTGGCAGGTCAATCTGGTTGAAGCCTGAAAAAGATGAGGGGTGAGCTAAGCAAACAACAAAGAAAATATAATCAACTCACAAGTATGTGCTTGGGGCAATCGGTCGGTGTCTCCATACGCTCGGTGAATGGAGAATTTCTGCGTTCCTTGCACACCCTGTAATTCCACGAAGCCGCCCAACGGGACACGAGATGTACCCGTCGCGAAGCTGAGTACCTTGGCTCTCTCTTCACGATTGAAGGACTTGAGTGCTCGCCATAACCAAACGATCACAGGGTCTGAGCTGGTGTATCCATTGTATTCGGTGGCTGCTCGCCATTCGTCGACATCGATATCGGGGGTGCCAGAAATCAACAGCTCCAACTCCTTCTCGTCAAACTAGATCAAAGTTAAATTAGGCCACATACATAACAAATCGAGATGAAGAGGAACTTACGATCTGAATCAAATCTTTGGGAATGATCTCGTAGAAACCGGTGAGCAGGCTCTCTATTTGCTCCTTGATCGAGGAGTACAGACGATACTCAGCGGAGAGTTGAACGAACTCTCGCTTGTTCTCGTTGGTGACAGGGATTGCAGCACCTCCTTCCTTCAGCTCTATGAGCTTAGTGACACCAAACTAAACCAGAAGTTAGTCATACAGCACTAAGCCCCGAAGATAACTACTTACCTCGTCAGCCTCGATACTAAATGTCAGATCAAGAGGAGTAGGATCGTTCTCAAGAATCCAGCAGAGTGAGTTGTAGTATTCGGGATCAACACCCTCAACGTCACGGTAATCCACAGCTTTGTGGAGAATTTGCTTGTAGAAACTTCGCGCGAAGTAGGCATCTAGTAGACGTCCATCGTATATGGCTTTGCCGATGACACGACCAACGAACTTGAAGAACGAAAGATGTTCTGGGTTGACGTATGAAGCCTTGTTTGGTTGGTATGTCAATTTGTCTGAGGCACATGGCTGGAAGAGCGCATAGTTGGGATCGAACATCTGGCGGGCAAGGATCTGGAACCATTCGCGAGTGACACCGCCAGCATCTACACCCTCTTCGTCGTAGAATCGCACACTGAGCTTCCCGTACTTGATCTGATCACCAGTCTTGCGTTGGAGATATTGGAAACTATCTTCGAAGACACGTTGACGACGAACATTGAGCTGGAGAGTACCGTAATGTTCTCGAGTATGCGGTCGGCGATGCAGTTGTTGATTGAAGTAGTTGCGCTTGTTATCAAACTCCAAAACACGAGGATTGTGTACAAGCAGCGAGAATGACCCGCTCATGAGGGACGGGTTGTTCCTCACCATGAGGTTGAGCACTTTCCTGTGAGCGTCCGTGAAAGTGACGAACAACTCTTCCATGGACTCGCGATTGGTCGGTGGAGACTTTGGAGACATGGAGGCACGGATGGTGCGAGCAACGGTGCCATTCGGAGTGTGTGAACCAACATACTTGCAAACGACCATCAGCGATTCAATCAAAGGAAGCAACACCGTCGCAATATGCTCCAGCTCTGGGTTTTCCTCGATGACAGCTAGACAGTCGCCCAGACGCCTCCACAAGGCGGTGAATCGGAAACTCTCATATATACTCTGGAGTTTCTCGATGTCAGCCTGATCGGGAGTACTCGTGGCGGACGTGGCTTGTTTGGGTGAGTACATGTAGTCGATTGTCTTGAGAACTCGAAGCAATTTTGCCTGGTCAGAAGAGGCTGGGGAGAACTTGGATGCGACAGCGCCAGTGACATCGTCTGTTCGAGACTCCTGCAAAGCACCAGCGAGCTCGTCTAAAGCGTTGTACAAGCTTTGACCGAATTCCTGGGCTCGGGTGCGAAGCTCCTGAGCGATCACATCCTTTGCTTCGGGAATGTTGGACAAGTGTTGAATCAGAGCTAGTGTGTGTGAAAATGCCCTTCCAGAACACTCGCCGGCAGTAAGAATGTTCACAACCAATCGAAGAACATGATGAGGAATGACTGGAGGATGTTGCAACATGGCTTTGTCTGTGCTGGAAGTGGGGGCAACGGCGGCGGCAGCATTGTCAGGTCCAGGAGGCGCGGACTCCATAGGCGGTGCCGCAGAGACGGATGTAGTTGCTGAGAAACAATGTGAGTCCGATAAACAAGCTTGCTAATGAATTTTACTTACATGTGGCGTCAGGCGGCGAGACAGGAGCAACTTGAGGTACCGAACCAGACTGAGGTTCGCCAGCAGTGGTCGGTGGTGAGGACGTACTAGTAGAAGCCTGCTTCTCCGCATCTGCAGTCTTCTGCTCTTGAAGGCCAACCAAAGGGCGGGTGACAAGAGCTAACAAAGAAACGACTGATTCCATGAGAGACGGGGTCTTGAGAAGGGATTGCCGATCCAGCAGACCAAGCAGGAGCACAATCGGATAATGCGTCTGAGGGATCTGTTTCTCCTTGCCTTTGCCCTTTTTCGAGTGGTTACGTCGCAATCCAGCAGGCAGTTCATGCTCCGTGAGGAAAAACAGCGACGATAATTCGTTGGATCCTACGATATACGTCAAGGCTTCCAAGCAACGTTGGGCAACCAACTCGGGAACGACTTCATTTTGCACCTGAGGATGTGGTAAATGGGTAAAGTAATCTGATGGCATTCGCTGTTTTCCCGCCGCCTTTGGTGTAACTTGGTTGGGTGGTCGGGAGTTTCGGAATGAGAGCTGCGCAAAGCTCCTGTCTATGGCTGCCAAATCGCCCGTGCCGTCCTGCAAGATGTTGAGCAAAAGGTTGAAGATATCCGTCCGCGTCTTGGAATTCTCGCACAGGTTGACGAGTACTTTTGAGAGCATGTTCTTACGGAGCACTTCCGGGAAGAACAATAACCGAACCAGGACAGCTATCGCAGGTTTATCCAGAAGCTGAATTGCATCCCTGGCAACAGTCGGCTTCTGAGCGTGTTGTGGTTGCGAAGCCGCTCCTCTTGTAGGCGCATTGACGTTTGAAGGCTGTGGTTGATTCAAACGATTCTCTCTATAAATCCCTGCTTCGGCGATCATATGAGAAGGAAGCGTTTGAATCAAGGCATCGTCGGAATCCATAAGAATCACTTGACGCAGCTGAGGGTCAAGGCTCGCGATGAAGCTAGCGGGGTCAATATCGGCAGGAACTGGAGGGATGTTCTGGGTTGTTGGGGCTTGCTCTGTTCTCCGAGCTCGTTCGATGCTTTCTTGTTGGATGATCTCCGCTCTCAATTCGGGAGGAAGCGCATCAAGGAATTCTGGACTGATCTGTGAGTCTGCGGGTCTCTCGATTCTAGCCGCACGCTGGTCTCGAACGTGTTGGTTCAGTACCTCTTCACGCATGTCGTCTGGAAGAGCCTCTAAGAACTCAGGGTCTATACCGGTGTCCGTTATATCAACAGGATTGCCGTGAATTGTGACAGTGACGCGTTCAGGTGCAGTTGACGAACCAGGTTCAGCTGGTGAGGGTTGAGCAGGCGCTGGAAGCTCGGCCGTTGAAGTGAGTTCCTCGGGAGCGCCAATAGGGGCCGTTTCTGGCACGGATGGGGCTTCACCTTGCACATCAAGCATCTCAGTATCAACATCAGGCCTCTGCACGTCTGTGGATGTTTGGTCTGTCGAAGTTTGTTCGCCAGCCTCGGCCGCTCGAGCTGCCTCTTCAGCTGCAGCTTCCTCAGCTTTCAAAGCTTCTTGCCTGGCCTTCTCGGCCTCTTCAGCTTCTCGTGCGGCGGCAGCTTCTGCTTCAGCCTTCGCTTCAGCTTCCCGGATTTTCTCCGCTTCCCTTTCCTCTTCTAGTTTAGCCTGCTTGGCCACCTCGATTGCTGCTGGCAAGAGAGCCAGCGCCACGTGCTTATTGAGTCTTGACAAACGATCTTGTTCGAATTTGCCGTGAAGCGTCTTTACCTCTTCAGCCCACCGTTGCAAAGTAACCAACGGTTCGAAGTTTCGATGATCAGATCGTTCGCCACCACGAGGAGCTCTTTCTACCCGAATGGACGCAGAGAAACCGTGACGGCCATGTCGATGCATGAATGGAGGTAAGAAGCCACCAGGAGGGAGGTCAATTCGTATGGTCTCTCCGGCACCACGACCTTGGGAGATAATCTGCTGGAAAAGGTTGATTGCCCCTCCCCCACCACCAATAGCATTCTCGATGGTTTGAAGCAGTCCTTGCGGGATGCCAGGGAGTGCAGAACGATGGACCCTACGAGCAGATCTTGCGTTACCACTGACCCGACCAGCTGCAGACGATGGATCAACAAGTAGAGGGTGAACCGCTGCTTCAGGTGTGGGGCCGGGCGGTGTATGGCGCGATCGCCCAATTCCAAAGAGGTTATCCATGTCATCTGTAAATGAGACCGGGATGAATGAGCTGAGTTCAAACTTCAGGGTGACAATTCATTACCATCTGCTCTCCGTCTTGTCGGACGCGTGGAGCTTTGCCAGAAGAGTTGTGGTCCTTCACGCGCATTTCCTTCTGGGAAGCCGTCAAATATGAAAGGCTCCGCCTGACCCACGAAAACATTCGGCGCGGGTGGCTGGTGTGCAATATCCAAAGCACCAATCTCGTCAAATCTAAAAGGGAGAAAGTTCAATGGGAAATAAGAACGAGCAGATGACACAACTGAACGTACTCGTCAGCTTCTGACATCATATCACCTTCTTCTTCCATATCGGCAGCCATTATTGGTATGGTGTCTGCAAGAGCGTTTAGCGAGAAATCGCAAATAGTTTGTACAAGACTGACCATCTGGCTCTTCGTCGCCATCGTCGCCACCGTCATCTCCTGCATCCTCTCCGACACCGACATCCTGACAAAAACTCAATGATGTGCAATAACAGAAACACAATGAAGGCACAAACCTGCCACATGACCTCCTCATCAACATCTTCATCATCGGCACCATCGTCCTCTTCATCATCTTCATTACCCTCATCGTTTTCAACCAAATTCTCTTCCTCCTCCTCGTCTTCCTCGTGCCAACGATTCTCGGACTCACCAGTCTCATCCTCAAGATCTTCCTCTAGATCTTCCTCCTCCCCACCATCTGTATCAGAGGTATCCTCGCTGCCTGTATCGTCGCCATAGTCCATCTCCACATCCTCCTCCTCTTCCTCCTCGTCTTCATCCATTTCATCCTCAGCTCCATAATGGCCGTCTTCCATCTCCTAAGGGTATGTCAATTCTCACCGAAAAAAAACCTCAGTATAACAGCAATGACTTACTCCTGCGTACCTGATACAATGCAGTTAGTGTTAGAATATTAACGGGCTATCAGCTATCACTTGACTTACATTCCCAATGATGAATTACGGTAGAGGTCAGGAGTCTCCTCTCGGCCTGCGCCGATACCTTCTTCTTCATCTTCTGATAGGTCAGTATCGACGCTCTCATGCTCCTCTATAAGGGTGTCCTTATGTTTGTCGGAAACACGGCTCATTCGTATGGCAACCTTGGTCCTGTTAAAGAATGAATATCGATGCAATGGGTGACAGATCGGAAGCTTACAAGTATTCGAGAGGTCGCAAGATTCCTGCAACGACAGCCTTGATATTAGGATAATTGAGATCGACTTCCGCCAGAACATTTGTAAGAGTGGCTACGAAATTCTTCTCAAGCATGATCTTGGCGATGTGAGTCGGTGCATCGTCGCTACCCCTGCGGGGCCCAATGTTGAAGCGTACTGACAGCAACCGATGGCAGAGATCTGCTAAAGCTAGGAGTCGACCGTATCGGGCGTCCAGGTTGTCTGACGGTGGAAGATCCTTGAGGGCTCGGCTGAGAGCCTCGAGAACGAATTTGCGGACGGACACTCGGTCAGCCGGAATATCTTTCACATCTTGAGTGGGGAATGTGTCTACACATAGGGCAACGATAACAGACATGGCCCAATTGCACAGCATGATCTGCCTTTTGCCGTCGGGTGAGACTTGGGGATTAATCGTGCCAAAGGTGATGAGTTCAGAGAGCAAGAAGTGCAGCGCAGCGGTCCTGTGTCGGACTCCTGATTCCTTCGCCGGTGTGTGTAGACGCTTCTTGGGAGAGAAGGACAAGAAAGCAAGCTTGCAAGTGTCGTACGAGAAGAGCAACTCCGTCAAACACTGCATGATGAAACACGAGTAGATGTAATCGACGTTCTTAGTAGTGTTGTCCAGCCAAGGTTGACTATCGCCACCTGCACGGGTCGTCCAATTCTGACCATCTGCCGAGCTCAAAGGAGCGGGCGGACGGGAGAGCGATTCAGTGGAAAGCGTATTAGGCCGATGACTCTGAGTTTCGTCAGTAGTGGTTGCTTGCTCCGGGGTATGTTCGTCCTTGATGGTCCTCATAAGCTCCGATATCAAGAAGTGCATTGTCGCTTCCAATGATTCAGAGATGCTCCCGGATTGATTTGTGGATTCATCTATCTGCATGTCTCCGGAATCTTCTTTCGTTCCAAGGCCTTGACCAGAGGCTTCTGATTGCTTGTCTTGGTCCTTCATGCTAATGGTCTTATTCGTCGCATACGGGTTTGAAAGTTGGCATGCTTCCTCTGTAACCTGGATGAAGACATGCGGGTCTCGGAGAGCCATTGAACTGCATCCACGGACGTAAGTATACGTATCCACGAGGCGATTACGAGGATTGGCAAAGTAGCGTTTGACCTCTTGCTTCATTATATGGCGCAGGATAGAGGCGTCTTCAATAACGTGTCGAACGATCATGGCGACATAGGAATGTATGCCACTGGCATTGGAGGCAGCTGTGGCGGCTTTGACACAACGGAAAAGTGCTTCTACACCGTTTTGCTTGGAAAATTCTGTCGCAAGCTTATGGTCGTGAGTAAGAAGAATAAGCAAACGCAGAGCTGAAAGCAGTTCATCACGACCAAGAGTCGGAGTGCCAATGAGTCTCAAGCACAGGTCGAACAGTATCCTGCGAGCCTCCGGATATAATGGTCCGTTTTCCAAGGTTTCTTGCACCACAACTTCATCCTCTTTAGGCAAAGATATTGAACGTGGTTCCTCTCCCATCATCAGCAATGCCTCTGAGACGAGAAAGTGGGCAGCAAGCCATTTAGGAGGGTTAGGAATGATTCCTGCATTATTGCCATGCTTGGACAACAACAACGACATGAGTAGATCCATCAGGTGCTGAGATTCGGTGCTGGAAAGTGAGTGTGACGCGGAAGGTTCGCTCAGAACAAGTGCGAGCAGACGCAAGCGGACAGCTAAGGGATGTTCCTGATGATCGTACGCATACGGCGCAAAAACCTTGATATCGCCAAGCAGGCACTGAATGGACTGTTCACGGTAACCACTTGATGGTCCGACAAAGACGCGTTGAACATCAAATACAAGCGATGGGTGCTCATCCACTAGGGCGAGTGCGCGCCGACCTACATCCTCCTTTAGTGACTCCCGAGCCGTGCTCAGTTCTTGCAACCATTCATCTGTCGTCTTGCCTACTACAGGTGGTTCGGTCTCAGGAGGGCCTTCAGGGACTTCCGCTGTTTCTTCTGGCTGTGCATCGTTTCCTGAAGTGGCGTTCGACGATTCGGCAGCTTGTTCTGCCTCGGGACCTGCCTCGGGACCTGCCTCGGGACCTGCGTCAGCCACTGGAGCGGGAGCGGGTTCGTTGGGCTGAGATGGTGGATCAGGAGGGAATGGGAAGGGGTGAGCAAGAAGAAGCTCGGCTGCAGCATTGACATTGTTCCGGGCGCGCACCAGGGCACGTTCAGAGGCTGAGCGAGGGAAACCCATGTCCATGAGCTGACGAATGCGATTCTCATCAGGACCGACGACTGGTGCACGACTTGGAATTGCGATGTTCGTAATGGTAGGGCCATGTGTGACATCAGGAGTAGCCTCCTTGACTTCACCTTCCGTATTGAGAAGCTCCAAGACGACCTGGACCACCGACTTCGCGACGCTCAATGGAGCAGAAACAAGCCAAGGTGCTTCCCAAAGATCACGTAAAAGTGGAAGAACAGATACCCTGAGTCGTACGACGAAGTTGTGGGGTTCAAAATAGTCAGGGTCGGTATCCTTCTTGTCAGGAGTGAAAAGGAGGGCTGTTTGCGCCGACTCGAATGAAGGTTTCGCCATGATCATCGGATGTAGCAGATGAAGGACGACCTTCAGACCACCATGGGCGTGTAACAGTTCCTGAGCTTGCCCCTCAGACCGGTCTTCCGCTCTGATCACAACGATCTCCTCCACACTGTTAATGAAATGCCTGCAAAGCTTCACAATCGCTTCGATGCCCCCTTTGCGGTAGAAAGCATGGAAGACGACAGTGTGTATGGACTTCTGATTGCCACGGTCTAGGACGAAACAAGGTAAGTACCGCATTGATTGAGGGGACAAAAGATATTACCTTCGAAAAGAAAAACGGACGTAAGGCCTAACATAACTGTGTAGTATGCGAAAAGCGACAGTTTGTCATCTGAAATCGCAGCTTAATAACATGTCTTGTCAAGCGCAGACATTGACATACCAGATTCCCTCTCGGCCAAGTGATTCAAGATGACTTCAGCCACCACATTCGCGCCATCGAATATTGTCTGCTTCTGAGTCGAATCAGGAGCACGCCTCATCGAGAACAAACGGACAATGGCTATAAAGATGTGTCAGCATACATACCTTCTCAAAAGGATGAGAACGAACATTGGAAAAAGTTAGTGAGCGCGTTGGGGACCTGAGTAGAGAGGTGCTTCAAGGCCTTCGCATTCTGCTCTGTTGGACTATCCTCCTTCTTCGCCTTCTTCTGGCTTCTGTCAGCCAACAACGTAGAAGCTGGCGTGTCGGACGATGCTTCTTCCAGGCCATTGGCGGAAGACGAACCCGCACCGGAGTTCAATTGTGCAGGACCAGATGTCAGAAGAGCAGAAGCTGCAGAATGCAAACTATCTGGATTTGGAGGAACATCCACGGTGCTGAACACGGGATGAGTTTTTAGGATAACATTATCCCAAACACACTCCCGATGAAGGGAACCGAGATTGATCAGAATGTTCTTCGCGTCGCTGCTGACTAGATGTTGGAGAAGAGTGACCGTAGCGCGACCTTGGTATCCGGCGGTAGCGTAGATATCTGAGAGAAGCATGATTCGCACGTGAAGTGTAACCAGTTTTCGGAAACGGTCATTCGCCCCTTCCACGTCTCCTTCTGCACAGAGATTAGTAAGATTATGAAGGACAACGCGTAAATAAACATACGACAATTGTCCAGTAGATCTTGAAGCTCAGGCTTTCCAGAAGGTGCCTGGCGGAAATATTTTGTTTCCTCTAGCGATTCATTGACCAGAGACACGAGGAACACCAAAGTGGCAGACGTTTCCGATTCCACCATAGTGCGAACGACTTGGACTAAGGAATCTGATGCGATGCTGTTCGGGAAATCATAAGGAAGACAAGGGAGAGCCGTAAGTCTTCCGATCCGCTGAAGACCGTCTGTGTTCGTCACGAATTCTCTGCAATGAGGAATGTGTTGGAAGAAACCTTCGAGGAACTGAGAGATGTCACCGTCAGCACAGCGAAATTGCAAAAGGGTCGGTGGCAAACACGTACCCTCCCGAATACATCAATATGAGAAGTGATAGGGTTGTCATGTTGCTTTACAGAAACCTCGTCTTCAACAATACCATCATCACTCTCTGTAGATGTTTGAGGGGGGCCTTCTACTTGGAAAAGTAGACTGTTACTTGGCACTGCTTCAGACATCACGACATCGCTATCAGGGGTGACCGGTTGGAGTGTGTACCACTGCTTGATATCGTCTGGGATGATGAATTCTTTTCCCAGAGTCTCAATTCGGTCCAACGTCGTCTTGATAGCCTCAAATACCATCCCCTTCAGGGAGGGGTGGTGTCGAATCAGCTCTTCAATTGAGGTGCCAATGAGAACTGCGTTTTCTTTCTCCTGTAAGACGCGCTGGTGACGCTCCGAAGTGAAGATGGAAAAGAACCCTGGAATAATAGTGGGCCGAGCAGTGAGGTGATCGAGACCGGATTGGTTCAAGCAGAGTGCTCCAATGGCATTTGGGACAGATTGAATAACCTTGGTACAGCGTTAGCCAGAGCGCATCTATTCCATGACCACCAACAACTCACCTCGATTACAGGTTCCAAACCCGATTCAACAACTTTGTAGAATGCATCGGGAAGACCGGCCTCTTGAAGAACGTTCAGACAGGTTGGTTCGTTATGAACGAAGGTCGCCATGATGTTGATAGCTGTCCCTCTAAGTAAGCAATCAAAACTTGAGTCTACTTCAAAATGAGAACGCACCAATTGGCAGGACACCGGGTCCAAAGACGGTTCGATTCTCCATGATCTTCTTGACTGACCGCAGGAGAGAGGAGTCAAGCAGCCCACGCAGGCCTTCACTCGATCCAGACGATTGCATCATTCGGTGCATCGAACGCAGGGTATGTTTGAGAACCGCCGCTCGAGCGACGGATATTTTGCCTAATCATCATGTTACAAATTGAGACAGACTAAAGATGGCAGTAGTCACTTACCGAAGGGCACTGAGACATCAGGACCAGCTTTACCTTCCCCGCATTCTTCCAGATCCAAATCAACCTCATACTAAATCAAAGTCAATAGGGGAAAACAATAAGGGCGCTTCGACATACCTCAATTCTGCCTACGAGCACGTCAACTCCACGTGCGTTGCAGAACAACTGGAAGGCGTTTGTGTAACCATAGAGGACATTGTCAACCAACTGCATAGCCTTTGAAACGACATATAGCCTCTGCGGCAGGCGGATCTCGATGATTTGAATGAGCAAGGGGACTAACCCAGCACCGACGACCATATTTCCTCCAGACGCATGAGTCGCGATGAAAGTGACAAATGCAAGCAATGCTTCGACGAAAGACTGAGGAATATTCGACTCCGGATCTGCAACTTGTGATATAGTCTTGCGAAGCAAGGCCATGAGAATACCATGATTGACCCCTGCGTTCACAGCAGTTAGAACTTCTTGAATTTTGCCTTTATAGCGGCCGAGAGCATCCAATGCCATGATGGCAGCAGTTTGCACCTGAACATCGATGCCCCTGTCAAGTTGGAGCACTTCAGCGATATGAGAGACAAGATCAGGTTCGTAGATGAACAGAGAAGACTGTGCTTGGCTCTCTGTGTGGGTGTGTGCGAAGATAGCGGTGGAGAGGAGACGGACAGTGACCAGCTTCTCGCGATCATCAGCATGATCTGGGATGAGGGCTTTTGCGGCACGAATGCGACAAAGCAACTCAAACTTCTCGTCTTCAGGGACGGAATAGGTCTCAACGGCTTCAGCGAGAAGGGTCATAGTCGGTCTCGACTCCACAGCTTGGTTATCGATGTGAACGGTCACGGATCCTGTGGATGGACCAGATGAACTAGGACCGGCGGTAGCAGGCGCCCCTTTCTTTGGTGTTTGGAGGGCGGGCGAATCGAACACGTCAGGTTCAGGAGCAGGTTCTTTCTCCTTGGTAGAAGGATGAGAGCCTTTGGGATAGAAAGAAAAATGAATTTCGCGAGCTTCGCGGGGAAGTGCTTCAACAGCTTCTGTGCCTTTGTCGCCAGCTAAGTCAGCGAAGTTGAGATCATATTCTCGAAGATTAGGCCATCGCTTGGCGAGTGACGTGAGACGTGGTGTTGACAAATTCAGTGCATGCAATACGGCGGGTTGTGCTGAATACTGTTGAGCAGGACGCAGAAGCAAATTCAACGAAAGAATCAGAACGTCCAGATCGGACGTAAGGAACAGACTATGAAGACGCTAGAAGGATATGAGAATATCTCATTTAAATCCAGAGAAAGTGAGACATACATCGTACGAATTGAATGTCTTCCTATTCGTGGAGTTTTCCAGAAGGAGTCTCTCGAAGCGCAGGATCTCGCATACAGTACTCTTCGTGGAGGGCGTGAAATCACGCGTCTGGATCTTGTCGATCTCGTATTCAGCAATGATTTGCTCCAAGACTTCGTCGAACTTGTTCAGAACTTTTATCCAGGTATGGAGGTCGGAACGAGGCCACTTCCATGAGTCGATTTGACACAAGACATTCGCCAGCTCCTCTACGGGAGTTGCCAATAGATTATCCATGAACTCCGCCACCTCAGGCAGCTGTATGAAACAGTGAGAATTACCCTCAATTGTCGACAGGATCGAAGTTACGGACCGGAGAGGAAACCTTTTTGGACTTCTGTGCTATCTTCATTCCCGCGACGCAGAGAGTCGGAGGGAGTTCTTAAGGTTCGGCCAGACAATATGGTAACAAAATTCAGAATCCCAGTTTCAGGTGTGAGTGCGAGCGGCGAGAGCTCGTGTAAAGGTGACAGCAAGAAACTAAGTGATGATGGTAAAGGACCAAGCTTACGCGGACGGGTGAGGGGCTTTCCCATATACAGCAACTCTAAGAATGCTACTTTCCCACGCTTACACATCTCTCTTAGACTCTTGATAACTGACTCGTAGGCCTCTCGCAGTACAATAGTACCAATGAGCAGCCTCTATACTCGCTCCATTTACGAGAAGTTGGCTCATTACCGCATATTCTATAACTACTAGAGTGCTAGCTTGCCATCGCTGTACTTAATAATATTATGTCTTAGTACAACAGTAGCTATTGTACGCGTGTGGCGTAAACAACGCGCAAACAAATGAACGCGTTGCATACGTCCGCAGGCGTCTCGACGCGTTCTCAACATACTTGCTCTATGAACTTTCAACACTCACAATCTAAATCTCTACTTTACCATGGCTAAACGTCCTGTTCTAGCAAGCAGTGAAAGTGAAGAATTCGAAGAGAGTTCTGCGGCTGAGACATCTGAGTCTGAGCCTGTGAAGAAACCCTCGAAGTCTGCCCCCAAGGTCCACAACATGTTACGCCTTCCTGAGGTAAACGATATGTACTAAGCTCATTGTTTGTAGAGAAACACGCGTGCTTCGAAGTCCAAGAAGCGTTCAGAGACGGAAGATGAGGATGAGGACGAGGATGAGGAAGAAGAGAAGCCGGCACCCAAGAAACAGAAGTTAGACAAGGGTAAAGTAGTATGTACACTAATGTTTCTCTATCTTCAACTGCTGAAGGACTAACATGATTTGTAGAAGGCTGTGAAGAAATCATCAAGCAATGAACCTAAAGAAGATGAGACAGACGGCTCTGCCATCCGCACGGACAAAGATGGTTCGAAGTATGTAGAGCTGGGCAAGAAGCGGAGAGCAGCAGTTCGCGAATTCAAGGGTACGTTCTAAGCCCATGTGAATGACGGAGAGTTGATATTCCATCGCAGGTGTCGTCTACCTGGACATTCGCGAATTCTATGAAAAAGGAGGCGAAGAGCTTCCGGGTAAGAAGGGCATTTCTCTCAACCTAGAACAGGTATGTCGTCTGCGGGATAGAACTACGGCATATATCTCACTTGCTTCATGGTAGTGGGAGGCGTTGAAGCAAAATGCCCATACAATCGATTCGTTGTTTGCAAAGAAGAAGTGACGGCTTCTTCTACGCATTAGCTCCGACACTAGGTGTTCAGGTCTGTGTTCTTGTTTCATTACGAAGTGCTCTATTGTATTTCTATCTGGTTGCTCTACTACGTATGTCCCAAGTCACAGCGCCGTCATGCAAGCCCCGCAGCTGCGTCATGTGCACCTCGCAATCCACCTTGAACAAGAAGACCTCGCATCCACGCTTTCCATTTCACGAGACTAGCTTGCATATCTAACACAGTCTCCGTAAGGATCAGCCCCCGATATGAAGTTTCGAACCGCCTACGAGAAGCGTCGTGAGCGTCAGGCAAGGACAGAAACACTAGAAGACATACCACCAACTCGTGAAGTAGTCATAGAGGACGCCAAGAAGACCTCTCTGGTACATTTCCGCGCTGAGTCGACGTTTATCGTCCTGCCAGATTGCTCGAGTGCAATACTTGGCGGTGATGAGGAATACTCGTATCTGACGAAGATATCAGTGCGATTCCACGGGCATGGTCAATGTTGTTATCTACTTTCGAATGAGTGGTCGCAAGAGCATGATCCAAATTCCTACATGAGGATATGCTTGAGTTCACGTGATATGGTTGCGACGAAATTACCCACCGTGTTAAGTCGTTCAACTTCAGTACCATCAACACTCGTCTTGGAACCCGTCGTAATACATCGAACACGGAGACGAGCAGCCCCTCATGTTGGATGACCGCGTTTCGTATAATTTCCATCTCCTTTTCACTAGGCCCATTGAGATCGACGATACTACCGGGTCGTTGGAAACTCGGATTTGACTCATCGAAGAATTCGTCCCAAGAACCTTTTAACGCCGCCCGACCTATTCAGCCAGATTAGATGCAAATGAGAGTCAATAATTAGACATGGGACGCACCGGTGATTGCAGCCTCGAACACGGGATACTGATGAAAATACTGTTCAGCTGAGATTCGATGGACAATATACTGAAGACCTCACCAGATCATCGTCTACATTGCCCACAAGCTTCGCGTACTTCCTTCGCTCACCATTTGTAGCCGCAGAAGAAGGTTTCATAAGGGACAATAAGAACTTGCTGTAGTTTATCCTGAGTTCGTCATCGAGGTCAAAGTAAAGACCGTGATCTAAAAGTGCGATCTCGAAGTTATATGGTGACTGTGAAGTAGGAGGCGCAGGTCGAATGAGAAGATTGCCGGGATGGGGATCCTATGGAAGATTCGTCAAACTGGTGCTAGCCGGAACACAATGAGCAACTTACAGCGTGGAACCAGCCATTCAGATGAACCATTTGAGAGAATATCCTTGCAATTTCCAAGGATACTTTGTTACGGTCGATGTCGTGGTCTGCCAGGTACTTCAAGTCGTCTACTCTGCCCCCTTGGATATATTCCATTATAAGAACCCTTTTCTTCGCCTGGATCACCTTCGCTACCAACGCATCTACAGTCACCATACTGAAAAGCAACGAAGAGGATTGAGTTCTGCTCACGAATATAGAGAGAAGTCGTGATGTCCTTGAAGTCATCGACGGCTCGTTCTGCATTTCGCGCTTCGTGTACGAAGTCCATCTCTTTCGGCAGGTTTTCTCGCATTTCATCTCCTAGCCAGGTGAACTCGAAATCCGGGAACAAATGCTTAATCCAGCCTACATTTCGATAACATTATGATTTCCGAGAAAGGCACGACACAAACATTACATACCAAGTGACACTTCAACCATCTCCATATCGATGTCGCAAAATTCTGCTAGATGTGGGTGTTGTAGCTAGGGCTGCATGTCAATGAAATTCATTGGACATAACAGAATGAGGTCACCTTAACAGCAACTAATTGTCCGGATTGTTTCAGACGACCAACGTGAACTTGTGCTAGGCTAGCGACGCCAACAGGTCTGGGATCGAATTCATCGAAAATATCCTCTATCCTCATACCCATGTCTGACAAGAAAAGGTTTTCCAGGTCCTCATATTCTGTAGGTTCACACTGATCCTGTAGTGGTCTCATGGTACTCGTCCATTCCACCGGTAATACTACACTGGGACGACCTGAACAACTCAAGAATCGTGAAAGTAGAATGTCAAACTCACAGTGAAGATATGTGTTGTCCAAGTTTGATGAATATTCCTACGTAAAAATATTCAAAACCTGCATGTTTGTAAAGAAGAGATTCTAACGCACCTCCGTTTGCCAAGAGAGCCTTCAGCACTCTGAGTGCACTCCGCTTGTGACATGCCGAATATGCATGTTGTTTGTCGTCTTCAGAGGGATAGTCTTGTGCTAGAGTCTTTTTGTAGTCAATCGCTCCAAGGACAGCAGCCTCTGCATTTAAATAAAAATCAACATGCAAAGAGGAACGACAGAGTCCGTGAACGCACCTGCAACCCTCAAACATCGGACGACAGCCGAAACTGTATGCCGGAATGGCCGCCATGTTTCATAAGCTAGTACCCCAGCACCACCAAGCAATAGAAAGGTCGTAGGATATGCAACCCATGGATTGACTTTGCGTCGCAAGGGTTTCTTGGTAGATCCACTTGATGATTGTTCCCGACGTGCAGAGCGTAATGGCGCGCGGACAAGTCTCTTCACTGAGGCAGAACCAGTTAGAGACAAGCGATTTGCAGTGCAAGAAAGGCACCTCCGCCTCAGAATGTCCATGGTTTCAAGGTAGTATATGTTGCATGAGAGTTCAAGTAATAGAGCTACGAGTTGGATGCCGAGGTGGAACCGCGGCGGGGTAACTTGAAATGAACGATCGTGTCATAACTCCGTCGATCTGCACTCACCTCAATTTGGCATGTACAGTATGTATTGCTCAGTAGGCAGTATCCTCACCAATGAACTTATATGTGACGATGAACCTTGAGTGCAGTATGATACATTGGGTATGATCTATGGAATATGTGCAACAGAAAACAAATCGAAAACGACTCCAAATTTGTAACTCGGAACGAGAATGAACGCAACACTGCAGATGACTACAAATTTATAGGTATGTATTCCCGCTACAGTACGCCGCTACCTCTCCGGCTGAGGTTTGTTGATATTCGATGCGAGGACAAGGCGTCTTCACTCTGATGCATGGCTTCGGCATATCTGGTGAAAGAGTAACGTTAAGTCAGTCGATATGAGCGTGAAGGAGGAAAACAACGCACAGAAGTTTGTATCGAACTAACTCTGACTCGAGTTCCTCATTACGTAGACGTGCACGCACAAGTTCAGTCTAGGGGAAAAAGAGTAAGAATACCGAACACGTCGACCGTGTTGCCATGACATACCAGTACTTCGCAGTGCTCAGTATTGAGCTGAGCCATGCTCGATTCCAACGAATTGCTATAGAATATTAATCAGATTTGTAACAGGGCTATCAAGGGCAAAACTTACACCTGGGTAGAAAGTTTGCGATTGCTGGACCGTAGCGCTTCCATCTCGATGGCATGAGCGTCCCTTGTCCTCACAAGCTCTTCATACTCGTGGGCATAACTATCCAGCATGAACGGCGTGATCTTAAGCGCAACGGCATCTTGAACAAACTGGTCTACGTCATACTTGGGTTCACTGGAATCGCCAGCGTCCTTATTCAGCTGATCATTGGATGTTAGTATGCCTACTTTCAACGGCATGATTTGACTATACCTGGTAAACCTCGAAAACGCGTGTGTTTAGAAAGTCGGGAAGCTGGTCGAACTTGAGGGACAACAACGTTTCTTCATTCTTGACTAGGAGGATCATACTGAACGCGAACATCGCCTCGATGCCGCTCGCAAGACAATTATCGTATATTCGGAAGACAATGTCCAAAGGAAACCTGTCAAGACGCATTAGGAATATTTAGTTCCGCGTCGGGCCATAGCACATACCGATAGCTGAACATCGTTAGGAACCACTGGGAACAGAACATGCTAGACTTGACGCCTTGCCGAATGAAATGGACATGGAGGACGGGGAGTAACTCCTCAATGAGTCTATCAAACTGCAATTTCCATACGCCGTGAGCCAACAATAAATCTGAAGCTATTCAGTCACTAGCCTGGAACTATGGGTGGGGCTCTCAGTCATGTTAAAAGTAAAATCAGCAATGAAGGAAAAACGTACCAGTCGCAACTGCAACTTCGGCATCTCAGGGAGGAAGTGTCCTCTCAGATCGTAGGAATGCATCAGTCTGACGAGAAGACAGAAAGCTTCTTCGTCGGGCATCTGTAATAAGAGAGGTGAGACTCGTGCTATTTGCAACCAGCGGGTCGTATTCACATTGAGTAACAAGACAGCAACCACAAATGGGAGACCTTGACAGTAGCCTACTTGAGGGTCGTAGCTATTGAGCAGTCATTTGTCAAGTCCCTAAAGCTAGAAAACCGACTCACATTGAATATGCTTTTAGGACATTGAATAGATTCTCTTGGCCGATACCATGACCATCCGTGAAAAATGCATGATGAGGAAAGGTTCTAAACTTCAAAGATGAGTAAGGGAAGCGCAGCATCAGGAGGTATTTCTACCGTCCAAGATCCCGGTTGATAGCTTTCTCATGAGAACTAGTCTCCTTAAGCAGACGCAAATATGTCTGTTCAAGCTCTGGATCCTTTGAAGCAGACCTATTGAATTGAATGTTCGGCAAATGGGAGTGAAAGTGAGGACTAGGGCTCGTCGCACCTACATTAACTGCCAAATCATACCACGGAGCGTCTTGGGGATGCCCCTCTCGATAGCTTTGGCCAGCTCCTCAGGACGTTCAGCAGCAAACGTTTGGTAATCTGGGCTCCGGGATCAATAAGAATGATTTGAAGCCATGACTGCTACTGACCAGATACAACATCCCCCCAGAAGTCTGTATAGAGTAGGTTGTTCAGTGCCATTATCATTTAAGGAATGTGACTCCTTACCCCAGTCAATATCCGAAGAGCTTTTCGCTGGCTTGAGACTCTGTTGTTCACCAAGTTGCAGACGGCTGAAGTCCTCCTGTAGCTTCTGTTGCCCATCGAGACTACTTCGATTGGAACCGTGTTTCTCCTCGTCCATCTGGGCATCCAAGCGGGACAATATGAACGGTACATTATTGGCAGAGACGATGGTAGAAGTTGAAGCAGTCTTTTTGTGTACGCGATTCCTGTGCACCATTGTTATGAGGTCGTTTCCGCTGAGTGTATTCCTTCGTTCATCTCCATCTTCCGCGACCGGATCCAGAGTCGAGGTGGTAGTGGTATCATCGGCAAGGCCTGTCACTTCCATGCTTTGACGTGCACTAAGTAATACTGTAGAAAATCTAGAGTCTTCATCTGTAGCTTCAGATGCGGCAATAGACTCCCGAAGAGGGAAATGCGCATCCGGATCCTTAGGCGACAGGAGAGAATCCAGTCCTATAGGTGTTGTACTTGATTGTGCACCCTCCAGCTTCAGCGGAGTTGGGGTTACCGTGGAATCTGATTCATGACTGTTGGCAGCCTGTACATCCAAAGTTGCAGTACTCGGTTTTGCGTCTTCGTCAGTGAGTGTTGTGCTTGATTGTGTCCCCTCCAATCCCAACCCGAACGGAGTTGGTGTCACTGCGGAATCTGATTCCTGGTTGTTGGCAGTCTCCACATCCAATGGCACGGTCTTTGGTTTCGCCTCCGCATCGGTGTTGGTTTGAGGTTCGTGAGTTACGGCAACCGGTTGTAGAGGCTGTGTCCCGAGATTGGACATGGTGGATCAGGATGAACCCTTGCAAGCGAGTGGGGGTAGTAGAATATAGGCGAGCACCGCTACAGCCTTGCTACCCAGCGCAGAAGATGCATCAATTCGTTGCTGTAAGAATGCGGATTTGCCAATAACTTGACAAGCAGCGTGAACCACCGTTGAGAGATGTCCATGCTGTGGCATACCATTCATACCAAGCGCTCGCCGAAATAGCAAGCAACGGCACATTACCCGCCCATGCACAGCGAATATGCGACAAAATATAATGAATAGATAGATAGTCCATGTACACCCAAATGACTACTGATGATGCCCTCGAATTATGTAACAATAGTAAAGTGCAATCCGCCCTGAAGTCTCCGCCAGAAGGTCCATATCCTTAAGATGCAGGGCTGGAAAAGAGTCAGCGCAACGTTCAGTCGCCAATATACACTGGGACTTACACAGGAGGAACAGATGTAACTGGACCGGGGTCAGTGGAGAGCGTAGGGAAGGGAGTGCTTTCACACTAGACACATGGTAAGTTCCCAATAAATGATCACATCTGAGATTCACTCACAGCTTGCTCAACGTCGGCGATGGTAAGGCCGGCGGGGAAAGTGGCAGCCTTGTTGAAGGTAGGTGGGACAGGAATCACCTCCGAACAGTCCACCATGTTGTTGATGTCGTTACCGAGCACAGACAGCTTAAGCATCGCCGCCTTGAACGCGCTCATCATCTTTGCTTGGTTGTCTGTTATACATTTATTAGATGGCGTCTGAATATCGGAAAGAGTAAGGTACTTACTAACGAAGGATTGCCATTCGCAAGCCGTCCGGCTGTCTCTAGCAAACTTAAGGGATATCAGAGAAGGCAAGGTAACGAAGTGGAGGATCATCTCACGTCAGCGTCGGATTGGAGACGAATCTCGCCAGCCAAAGGCGACTGAACTTCTCCTTGGTTGTTGGCAGTACTAAAGAAGAGGCCGAGCGTAAGTAACCGCACGATAGCATGATGTTTACCAAATCATCTCACCCAGGGAAGAGCGTGCCACGAAGTTGAGTCTCAACGAAAAATTGCGTATCGAAAGTACCGGGCGTCGAATCGAATGGACTTCCCGGAATAGTCGGGTCAACGTGGTCGGCCGCAGCAATGGAGTGACTGAGGCACACTTCAACCATTGTGTATGAGGTAGGCAGAAGGCACTTACGAGGCCAAAAGAGCAACGACTTCCTCTGGACTGAAACCTCCCGCCTCAGCAAAACGGGCGAGGATCTTGTCAACGGAATCTATATTAAGTATGGTCAGCAAGGCTAATATCTTGCACTGCAATTACCGCGTACCAAAGGGTTCTGGAACGAGACCATCGGGTGGAACAGCCGTTGCTTTAAGAATGATGTAAGCACACGTCACTGTTAGCAAACAGCAGAATATTTACCAGTGGGACGTCCTGATATTACTCTCGATTAGCATGCTGTCAATCCGAGACATGAACAGAAGACATACCTAAGAAGAAATCAAGCTGGGGAGCTCCAGGGCAGTTGCTGACACCAACAGCGCCAGCAAACTGAATACTATTGTAACATATTAGTACCTATGGAAAATATATAAACATCGAATACCCACAAGTCACCAGCGGTGATGTTGTGCTTGGCAATGAGACCAGCTTGCTTTTCGGCGATCTCATCGGTACCCAAGTTCGCAGGGTACTTGGTCTCTGTCTCAAGGAAAGTGATAATAGACCCATCAGCACCTCCACCACTGTATAATCCTTCAGTAAATGCTTATTAGGACTTATGTGCAGAAGGCCTACCCGGCAGCACCAATGCCAATAGCATCGTGGAAGGCGAGACGGAGGGATTCATGCACCTCTTCGCCACACTCGCCACCGTCGAACAGGTTCGCCTGAATGTCGTCACGAATCGCGAACAAGGCGCAGCAAGCCTCGTTGGTTGCAGTGTTCTTGCCATCAGGGCAAGCCACACGTCGAGTTATAGCAGCTGAACAAAAGAATGTAAGACCGTCTGCTTCGATAAATCAGAAGAAAACAAACATACCATTAGCAGAACTCAAGGATGCCACAATAGCAGTTAAAGCAAAGAGCGACTTGAACGCCATATCAAAGGTAAGAAGTTCGAAGTTAAAGTTGTTTGAAGGTGATGGCGATTCAATAAAAGTAGTTCAAGAAAAGAGGGCTTGAACCAGGGCAGAAAGTAATGAACCCAATAATAAAGAATGGGCGAGAGATGCTTTCCAACGACGGTCGATCCATGGTCTTTATACTCCTCGAAACTGCGGCGTAGGTCAAAGCATTCAGTGATGGGTACAGAACACATAACCGACACACAGCCAACAATCGACCCGATGGCATGGATAGCCAATTACGAAGATCGCATTCGACATGACGGGTCGAACTTGACCAGGCATCGAAACACGTACTCACAGAATATACACCGAAACACAGGTTCAAAATCTGGAAAGTGAAATCTCTATGGCTACCGTTGACCGACGTGTTGGTGGCAGCATGCTTCCGTGAGATCTTGAGAGGCGGTAGGGAAAAAGGTACACGTAGGATCCTACCAACACAGCGACGTTTGATAGATTGTGTACAAGGCTGGGAGGGATCAGCGACTCATGTCTAATAGCCGAGGTTAAGTCCCCATTCAACCCTAACAAAGACGGAGCCGTTTGACAGATATATGTCTACCCGCTATGCGTAACCATCAGCTTCTCTATCCCAGCCACATACGTTCGAAGACTAGACTCACCGCTACGGCCACCGCAGCTGGACTGCATGCATACATGCATACATGCGAGGAAAATTTTCGTTGAATTTAGCACCGTGTTCATATTGCACGAACGCCCAATATCACAATGTCTCCCTGCTAGTGTTGAAAGACCTGGCTAAACAGCATTTCACAGACATACGGTATGAGATGGCCAACCAATATGTTTTAGAGAAACGTGCACTGCCGAAGTGGCGCACAATAGACGCGTTTCGCGTTCTTGACAAGCCTCGAATGATCGAGATGATCGAAGCATCAGAGTCGAAGCTCGAGGACGCGGAACGCCCGTCTTCTATGTATTCTCAAGGCATTAAGGAGCCGAAAACCATAACCTTCGGAGCATCATCCCCAAAGGTTACTTGGATACCGAGAGGGCAACCTTGGCACTGGAAAACCCAAGGACGAAGAACAGGTAGCGATGTTCGTAACCAAGTGAGAGGGCTACCATTGAACCCTTGTCTTCTCTCAAGCCCACGGCGTCGGTTCCAATACTGTGGTTCTGGTCGCACGAAGGTAAGAATTTGAAGTAGAGCTTAACAAACCTGGAATTTCACCTCTCAAGCCTGGTGTGAACTGCGGTGCGCGTAGGTGGGGGTATCCGCATACTGCATGTCGGCACGATGACAAGTGAGTGCAACTGAATTGACGTGCACTCACGTTCATCTGGTCCCTGATGGTCTTAACAAGTGAGAATACCCTGACATTGCTCATCTAACAAGACAAGCCGAACATTCTTCAGCAACCGGACTTTCGCCTCACTCCCTTTGTCAGAGGAGGAGCCTGCCGATGCCGATGCCGCTGCAAGTTCAGATTGCGTGGACGCTTTGTTATTTCCGGGGCCGGTCACTGGTTGATTATACGTATGCGACCATGCACGGAGTACATTTCGCAAATGCACAGCGTACCGCGCATCGTGGTAAACTTTGATATGATCCGTATCGAGCAAAGTAGGCGCTGATGGTCTTCTACCGGTGGTGATCGAGCTTGTACCATCGGTCACTTTGGCATCAATGTGGGTTACCGGAGCGGCATGAAAAGACAAGGAGATGGGTCCAAGAGATTGCACCTCTCTGAGCTGAAGAAGAAATGACCAGAAAGACCGCAATGCATCTCGCGTCCAGATGATCTCAGACGAAGTGAGGACTGCCGCAGAACTATCTTGTGCGGATTCACATGGACCCTCAGAGTAT
The DNA here is from genome assembly GCA_964035595.1 of Somion occarium. Lineage (NCBI taxonomy): Eukaryota > Fungi > Basidiomycota > Agaricomycetes > Polyporales > Cerrenaceae > Somion > Somion occarium. The sequence goes on from OZ037947.1 coordinate 2,081,233, forward strand.
TCTTGTAGGATGGCGGCGGCCGTACAATCAGGCCACGGCGGTGTACCGCGGATTGGAATGACCCAAGTACATCGGGCAAATTGGTCTTCGAAGAGATCCCATACATCCTCTAGGGTATAGGGTGGAATGGCCATTGGCTGCGATCCTTTGTAGAACTTGGTGTGTGGCTCTAGTGATGAGAGTGATACAGCAAGGTTCTTTGGGCTTGTGTACAGGTGAGGCTTTACAGTCATGTCATGTTGTTAGCTTTGACAACCCTTCTCAAACATTTGATCGTACGCACACGTTCAATGACTTTGTAAAGAGAACTTGAGTCAAGGCGACGACGTTTGACGGGATTCCCTTCGGCAGGTTCTCGACGATCTTTGCTACCAGCCTTGCGCAAGACACCGAGTGCGGTGCTTGGAGGCGTGAGCAATCCAGCACTGACTTCTGCAGACGAAGAGACAGAAGCTCTGGAGAGTTCCAAATTGAGAGTTGTTGATTTGAATTCTTCCAGTTGTTCTGTCCTGAAGACCTCCATCTCGGAGACTTCGTCGTTCCAATCACGAAGGGTCTGCTCCTTTGCGTCACTGTGGAGAAGTGGCGGACGCAGCGCATATTCATAGCAGTTACTTCGCAAGCCTGCGAATAAGCTCGGTTTCAATGATTGACCAGAGATAATTATCGTGCACGTACGAAATATTGCATGATCTAAATGGAGTACCACTGAATGCCAACCTTCCTTACCTACTGCAGACTCCAGCGCCTCTCTGCCATAAGCTAGCAAGGAGGCACGCTCGGGAGGTGGTTGATTAGTGGGGCCATGATAATGGACAGTCAGGTGTTGGCTATAGTCTGGGTCCATCCGAAGAGCGGTGTCTAGGAGACATGTAATTCGAACAGGTCACTAAGCGTGTTTGCGAGCAAATAACTGTTTTCGATGCAGAACTGATGTATGCGTCCATTAGTATTCAAAGAAGGTATCCTGGCCGGCAGTCAGAAACCGACTGTACATCTGAAGTAGGTAGGACTCTTACCGCCTGGGCGGCGTGGATTTAGCCCTCTTCTGGATAGGTTTACGAGCACGTTGCCTACTCAGTTCACGTCTTCAGTCAGACGATAGTCACAGCGATGATCAAAGTTCGCGTTGAACGTTGAACGTAAACAGTAGAAAAACGTCGGACAGCTTGGACAGTTGGCATTTCCCGTCGCGGTCCGCATGTTCCACGCCGACGCGATCGAATTTGAAACGACGCGTCAATCATCGCGACCTCCACGTGTAGGTACTGGCGTCTATGGAAACTGTAATAGGCTCCAAGTGCCTGTCCTGGACCAAGCGATCCTTTTCTATCTTACACTCATGTTCTGCTTGCTAGAAAAACTCGAAATATACCTTTCACACTCCACGCAGACGGTATGAGAGGAAAAGCACTTCGTTGCCATAAACCATGCATGGCAGGGCGCAGTCAGGCATACCAGCCAATAAGGATGCACCGTGTTATCTGCCAGTCAAGCTGCTTGCTTTAGTGAGCGCCGAGCCTGGAGGGTACGGACAAATGGAGCCACATTGCGCATCTACTGATTGAACCAAGTATAACCGGAAGGGCGTCCTATAAGTAGGCCAACAGTTCCTCCGACTGACTGTGACTGTGCGTTTTTTTTTGCTTCTCTGGGTACCCGTCCAGTCTCTCTACTTCAAACTCTCCACTGCTCGGTTGTATAACTTAACTCTATTGCCTTCGTTGAACAGTTTGACTGCACCCGTATCAAGAAGTATATAACTATGGGTGCATCCAGCTCTAAACCCGAGGTCACTTCTGCTCTATCTGACTCTTCTTCTGCGATGAAGAACGAGAAATCCGATTACCTCGAGGAGCTGTCTCGAAGTACCCAAAGACTGAGCCTCAATATCTCCAAGCCCATATCTCCCTCCGGTGCGATTACCATAGATACTGTGGAACAATGGGAATCCAGTATCAGTTCTAACCCCAAGCTGGAACTGTCTCGTACGATCTTGAATCACCAGGATATACGGACGACATTGCAATCTCGAGCAGCAAAGATCGCCGATGCACATGTGTTTAATACAAATTTGGACTTCAAGACTGGACCGATTACAAACCAGAAATCTAGTGGGAGATGTTGGTTGTTCGCTACTACCAATGTGCTCAGGTACAATGTGATGAAGAAGTTGAACCTGAGCGAGTTCCAGTTGTCTCAGGTGAGATAACTACGATGTTATGGTTCATAACTTCCAAAAGATATAAACATGCATATTGACCGAATTTTGCTATACAGGCGTATCTGTTCTTTTGGGACAAACTGAACAAGGCAAACTATTACCTCGAATTGTCTATCGAGCATGCCGACTTGCCGGTGGATGACAGATTGGTGTATCACCTAGCTGAGGACCTCATCAGTGATGGAGGTCAGTGGGACATGGTCGTAAACCTTCTCGAGGTTAGCACCTCAGTTTACTCCCACTGATCAGTCCGGCTCTATCGATGTAATAATCAGACATATGGTGTTGTACCTCAAGCGCTCTTCCCCGAATCCCTCCATTCCTCCCTCTCCTCACCCATCAATAGTATCCTCAAGACGAAACTTCGCGAGCATGCCTTAATCCTCCGTTCTCTCGCTTCCTCTCTGCGCTCCTCTCCTCGGGCTCTTTCCGAAGAAGCCGTCCTAGCGACTCTTCGTGCGAAGAAAGAAAGTCTTATGAAAGAGGTGTATACTATTATGAGTGCTACATTGGGTGTCCCTCCTTCTGCGGATGAGAAGTTTGTCTGGGATTATTATGATAAGGACGGCAAGGCTGCGAAGTGGGAGGGTACGCCACAGGAGTTCTATCGCAGCGTTGCTACTGATAAATATCCGGTATGTTGTACTTATCAGCTTCTATTTCTCAATCCTGATCTTAAAAATGTTTCTTAGCCTGCGGATTCTTTCTCGCTCATTAATGATCCTCGTAATGAGTACGGCAAGCTCTACACCGTGGACAAGCTTGGTAACCTGTGGGGTGGCCGACCTGTTCTATGTATGTGCAACATGGTTGGAATTTCATTCGGTTGTAGCTGATGAAGATGTATCATATCCTAGATGTGAACACGGAGATTGAACAACTCAAGAATGCAGTCGTCAAGATGATCAAAGCGGGTCTACCCGTCTTCTTCGGATGCGATGTGGGCAAGTTCTCTGATAGGGATGCGGGGATCATGGATCCCGGCTTGTTCGAATATAAGGTACGTTTTATTTCATTTGATATTGTTTTGCAAATTTAGCTCGCGATTACTATTAGAATGCATTCGACATCACTTTCGGACTCACCAAGGCGGATCGATTGCGTGTGAATGAGTCTTCCATGACCCATGCCATGGTCATCACTGCTGTTCATCTCGACTCTTCTAGCAAGCCTGTACGCTACAAGGTGGAGAATTCTTGGGGTGAAACCGCCGGTGAGAAGGGATGGTTCGTTATGACAGATGCGTGGTTCAACGAGTAGGTCTCGACGCTTTCCTAAAAGATTCCGTTTGCTAACCCGGTGATTTAAGGTTCGTATACCAGGTGGTCATTCCGAAGGCTCTCGCACCCAAGGAGCTGGTCAAGGTCTTTGAGAGTAAGGACAAGGTTGTGTTACCCCCTTGGGATCCGATGGTACGTATCTATGCTCTCCTATCTGTATTCATTATTCTGAAGCGATGTGTTACTATGCTAGGGTTCTCTTGCGTGATTTATTGTATATTTACTGTATACTACGCGTCACTTTTATGTGTATGGAGACGTAGGTTTAGGACACGACGGCAATCTAGTAGTTGGTGTATATGCTGAGGGACGACTGACACTGCCGGCTTGGGAGCAACCTGCGGACATCGAAAGATCGACGGTGGAACTAGAGGAATTGCCCAGTTTGGAAAGTGACCGCCCGAATATGGATAGGCGCTAAATAACGCAATGCTCGATGGTGTTCGCCGAGTGCTTGTCAAGAACCGTCAAGTCCTGCGCAGACGATAATTGTCACTTATTCCAGGATTCTATGCCTTTTTTTCGTTGTCGAATACTGAGGATCCAAGGCTTTGGAGGCGATGCCATCCTCAAATTCAATGCCCAAGTATGACTCAAGTACAGCGTGCCATATAACCTAATTTCATTACCAGAGCTTCCCGAACCTTGTTGTTTTCGGCGGATGTTCAGAAGTTTCGTCTTCTGGTACGTAATCATCCTAGGATGGATGTCTTCACCTCAGGCATCTTTTCCTCTGCATTCACCGGCACCTTTGTGAGTCGCGTCTGGTTTGTGCACCAGCCTGCACCTAGGTTATGCAATCATGCTCGGGAGAACGCCTCCAAACACCTCGCGACCAAGTCGTATCACGTCGTTCCAGAGTCCACTCCAGGATCCTCAGACGTATACACCACCGTGTACTCGCGGCACCCGCCGCCATTCCCACTATCCCCTTGTATTGTTCGATGGATCTCCTCTATCATCTCGCCCCGCAGAAGACTTCTTCAGGTCCCATCCATCAACTACAGCCACCCCTGATGTTGTACGAGGGTCTGTAGCGCATGCGTATACATGTTCACCTGCCAGGATGTTGTCTACAGCAGCTCGCCTTGCCGATACACACAATATGTCATCTCACAGTGATTGTAACACATTTCGAGTCACAGGTACTCGCCCACTATTCGCTGCCACACCACTGGTCCTAGAGGATGTGGAAGACTCACAGTTGTTCGAAAACACGCCACCAGTGGTCTTCGGCTCTACCCATGCATCGTTTCCTACAAGCTCTATACCTGTATGTTCTACGTACGTGTATAATATCCCCTCCATGTTGTGCATCATTTTCTACAGTACTCACTCAGTGCAACCTCGACAGTCCTGTTTTGTCCAAGTCGCCTTCCTCACCCTGCTCGTCCCCGACGCCATCTACTCCCTCACAGTCCACATCGCTACCAAGTTTTGACTCGCTCTCTTGTCAAGACCTAGTTAGATTTCATCGCGAGTCTCTTGCATCTCGTATACGCAGCGGCGCCACATCGCCTCTATCACGCTCTCATTCCTATCGACCTATGCCTCCCGATGCGGCTTTCTTTCCATTTGGTCCTAAACGCCTAGGAGAAATGGATAAACAGTTGAACTCCATCAGTATGTTATCTACTCTTTCATTGGTATTTCAGTCACCGTGATCCTGACATCAGATGTAGCCACACCTAGCACTCAACGACTCAGTGATCCATTCACTTCGCCATCTCTATCTGTTTCTGACGGCTCATCATCACCACCCCGGCCATATCAAGCACCTAAATCTGCTCCTCCCATTTCAACATCTGAAAGAAAACTCCGCCGTCAGGGTGTTGATTTCCACTCTCATGTTATGTACGCGAAGGAGTTCAAGTTAGAAGATGCAGCAGATTTCGAACCGGATTACGCGTTCAGGCGCAGTTCTGATCATAACCCCAGTCATTCTTGTCCTGAGGTCCTTGCAGAGGACACTCAACAAGACACAGACTTGGACTCTGCGAGTGACTATTCGTATGAGGCAGAAGACATCGACAATGGTCCTGAAGCGGCATTCGATTGTTTGTTGGGCATTGGCGGGGACGGAATGGCCGCATATAGCAGTGATAGAACAAGGAGTTCCCGCGATCTCAATTCCTCCCCGGGTCTTCCTGAAAGTGATGTCTTTTCGCATCCGGTCGCAAAGGATAAGACTGAGTACCACCATGTTTCTTCGTCGGGCTCACGAACACGGCCAACCCTCCAAATCACCCTCCCTGTGATCCTTGAACCTAGTTTCCCATCTTCTCCTATGGATGGGAACCCCTACGCTTATCACTGTCAGGAGGAAAATGAACTGCAAACGCCCCTTTCCCACGATGGTCTACGAGCCCTGGACACTACCCCTTGGTACGATGACTTCTCACTGTATGAAGAGGATGAACCTCGGTCCGCCTTCGAATCCGATTCCGATAGTTGCAGTAACAACGAGATAAACAACTCTAACATTCGGAATCGCAGTGGACATCGCAAACATCCTGGCAAATTCAAACGAATCAAGGATGCACTCAAAGTGTCGGTGTCCATGCCTAGCATGAGGGTGAAGGCGAAGAACTTGAATGGGTCGCGGGAGGTTACTCCAAGTAGTCTTTTGAGCTCAAGCTCGTACTTCGCATCGGCATCTTCTCAGATGCATACCGATGCGCATACAGGCTCCCAAATCTCTATTCAAAGCTCATTCGGTAGTCCCAATCGGTCTATCCCATCCGTGTCTCCGTTCCTCGCAAATGCGCGTATTCGCACGTCAAGGACTACGTCGGGTGCATCGCTCAGCCCCTATACACCACCTGTCCAGTTGACACCATTGGCATGTTCCCCTCCGATACAACAGGTGGTCTTGGGCGGTGAATTAGAGCAGGGTGCTTCGTGTAAGACCGACACGGATAACCAAATAACTTCTACGCGATCGATTCCTAGGCCACTTCCCCTACCAAAGATCCCACTTCCTCCGCTCCCGTCGATTTCTACTCTATCTCATCTACACACTCTGGGGGGCATCTCTCCAAGTGCTTCGGAAACTCCTGGGATCGAAGCTTGTGACGATAATTCTAGAGGGACTGTAGCATTGCAAGCTCAGGATAGTAGGGTGACCATAATAGACCCGGACGAAAGTATGGTTCTGTTGGAGAAAAGCATAGCGAAGTTGAAGGCGTACCGACCTACGATGTCTCAAACGATGGTATCCTCGGATCGGACGATCGTTCCGCATGAAGAGCAAAGCTGCAAAATGGAGGCGGATTCAATGCGGCGCATTGAGGCTTTGGAAGGAATGGAGAAGCCGACGCTTGACATTCCACCATCGACTTTGCAACGACTGGATTTCTTAAATTTGTCTACTCCAGAACTTACACCTGCAGAAGATGTTCCTTCGAGTCGACCCAGCCCTTCACTCGAGTCAGCGACACTGCAAACGGAACGGAAGGACTACCCGCCGACCGAAACCGACGTTCGCCCTCCGTCATTCTTCATCCCTCCGTTCGATTTCGAGAAACACTATTCTTCATCCTCGACAAGGGACTCAACTTTGAATAGCGAGAAACCAATCGTGGCTCAGCATATACGAAAGTCGTCTTCACTTTTCGATATCAATTGCAGTACTATGTCTGTACGTTCGGATCGACTTTCCGCCGTCTCAAACACGTCTTCTCAAACATCCTGCACCTCCTCCGTTTCGGCATATTCACCAATGTCAGACGAATCATACTTTCAATCGTCGTCATCATCCGCGGCTACATCACCGTTGTATCCAAAGCGAACGTCTAGCCTACGCGCAAAGGACATCTTCGTTGACACGGAATCGATTTCGACCACGAGTGACAAGTCACAGAAAACGACTCCTCGCCCGTTTATCTACCGGCCTGTGAGGCAGGAGTGTCTGTCGAAGTCGAAACCCACTAGCGATGTGTATCTTACAAGACCGACACGAGACCGAGGCCATTCGCGTGGTATGCCTCTTTTACCGGAGGATGAGCAAGCTGTGATCCATGTTTCTGTTCAGCGAAATGAGGATCAGTGTCAGAATGTTCGTGAACGACAGTCGAAAATAAGGAAGTTGTTTGGTAGGGTTGGAAACAAGACCGAGAAAAATGAAAAGAGCGTGAAGGGTTTACGAGGCAGTTCTTCTATTCGCAATTGATTCATTCGGGTCGGTTTCTTTCATTGTTGACTCTCATTGCATTTTTTTTTGTTTCCTCATGGTTTTGTATCATCGTCAACACGATAATCATTGGTCTGTATATCATCTAGTAATTGTAGTAGTAGTACAGCATTTGAATTCAGATGTAGCCGATAATGGTAGCGCGATAGACCAATATTGTTCTTCAAGCGACAGGGTCGAAATACCATTTTTGATTGTGTCCTGGAGTTTGTTTCGGCCACGCGATGATCTGCAAAGGCAGTGAACAGAAAGTCAGCCAAATGACCATGAAACAACATACCGGCGTGTCATTCTCTGGATTATTGTAGTACAAATCCAGGACCAAATTTGGATCCGAGACAAGTTCAATGCTTTCAAAACAAGAATCGCGTATTAATATAAGATTGGGATCCGCGAAATGATGCGGAGTTAAAACCCACTTGTATAGATCATCCCCTGCCTTCTGAATGTGCCATTCAGCCACAAGATTGCCACCAAATGCATGGGTGCCGTGAAAAGGTACGCCGGGTTCGCGGAAGCCAACATACACATCAGGCTTGTTGTAGCTCATGATTCTGCAACCACCATAGACGGCCTGAACTATCCACTGAGGAGAAGAGAGAGGTGTAAAATCGGAAGAATAACAGTGAAATACACTCGACATGCCTTTTGGCCGTCGCCACCATTATACTGATAGTTGACGATCTCCCCAGTGTGAACACTATGTTTAAGAGAAATATGGTCATATTCATCATTGTGTTGGAAACATAGGACGTACTTGAGGTTGAGAGCTTTTCGCGAGGAATAGTTACGAATCACGTAAGTTCCCGGTGCAACATCACCTCGGTAATGCAGCAGCACGTCCTCCAAAATCCATTGCTGATTCAACCCGCCGCCTTCGGGGTAAAAGATGATCTGAGGACGCGGAACATAAGACACCGTGTTCAGAAAGGTGCGGCAAAGCACATACCGGAGTTCCATTCGCTACAAAGGACCCGTAGAGATCAAGCACAAGATTGTTTGGGTCGTTTGCTATGGCGAGCCTGAACAAGAAATAACGCTCAGTCTCCATAGCGGGAAGGAATAGTTGCATCACTGACTCAATTGCTTGTCCTCCAGACACTTCTTTGATTTGCCACTCGATGGCCTGGTCTGCATGAACCTTGTTTCCCGATGCTGGGGCAACGTTGGGAGGTGTACCAAGGTAAGCACCGTTCGTATTTGCATTTCTGATGGTGAAGTTATTGCCGACGGCCTCAAAAATCCACTAGAAATGTCATATGATATGTGATGACCACGTCAGATCGAGTGTCTGGCATACCTTCTGGCTCTCTTGGTCATTCGGCTGGTTGTTGACCACGAGACCACCGCTAGAAAGGCAAGGAAATATTATAGCAAAGGTAGGATTGAAAAGCAGAAGGACCCACTGTATTCCACCAGAGAGGTCAAGCATCATTCCGGACAAGACGTTGCGAATACGAAGGGTTAGAGGAGGGACAGGAGAGATGGCACCTTGATCAACGACGGTATCATTTGCCGTCTGCCGTTTGGCTGCCCTGGCGATGAATCCTACAGGCGTGTCCAAGCCCACAGGAACTTCCCTAGGTCCCCGGAGGACCTACAACGTTCATATGTAAACACGTCGAACTCGTTGGACAACAAAAGACGCACAGGCTTATCCCAATTATTCCTGCAAGCCTGCTCGAAACTGCTGAGCTGCATGTATATAGGTGTCCAGCCAGACCCCAATGTCCTTTTCAGATCGTCAAGGGTGATCATATACTTTGGATCGGTGAGCTTTATAGGTGCTTCACCGATGCTGAGGTGGAAGTCCGAGTCCTTATCCACCTGCTTGCCTTCAAGACGGGATTCATGACCCAAAAGGTGCTTTGTAGCTCCGGATTCGTTCCATGCATTATGAGGTTGATGTTGACCCCAATGCGCTGAAGGGGACCGTTGGCGGCTCGCTTCAATGAAAGGAAGGTCGACGGTAACAAAACTGCTGATTTCACTCTATCAACGAAGGGATGAGGGATGTCTTAAATGAAGATGCGGATAAAACACATACCGCCATCCAGAACAAGCTCAAATCGGCCAGCTCACTATTCGCGTAGCCTCCACCAACGTCTGAGTGGGCGCCGGAAAACCACCGCTGCCGGAGCCAATGATAAGTGGGGTCGCCAAGCAATCATTGTGCGAGGCTCACCTGCTTTAGTATCTGGTTAGGGGCCAATCCTCCTTCAGGAACGGTCCAAAGAGTGCACATGAAAGGCTTCCGGTTTTCCTGCAAAGATACTGCATGCAATGCGACTTCAATGTTGGGAGGCAGCGATGTGTCCTTGATACTGAGTGCATCTATAATGGGACTAAAGGTGCGTGACATGACGGAGCCCACGGTGTCCCAGACACCGACACATCTGAAAATTCAAATTATCGTCGAATTCCTGTTCCATCGGAGTCCGTTTGGGAATGTGGGTGCTTACTTAATAGGAATAGGTGTATCAGGCCAAGGAGGACCTGGTTGCTCGCCGTTGCTCAACTGGAGCCAATAGGTGAAGAACTTAGAGAGTTCCTCCCGGCCAAGTAGACCGATACGATTCTATGAGAACCGATGAACCAACGGCGAGGTGAAAGGGAGGGAGATGGAGCTCACAATCAATCCTGCGACCTTCCTTGCGGTGTAAGCTCCCCTATGGAACGCAAAGTTGACCCCTCAGTTAGTACAATGAAATTATCAGAAATACCTCGAGAATCTGCATGATCGCGGTTAAATTTGTTACGATTATCAAACAGAAATGTAAATACCCAAAGAGGCAAATTTCGTCTCCAGGCGCATAGTTCTGCGCGATAAAGCAATATGCATCGCGGATCTTGCTCGCTGTGACACAAGTAAGGTACCGGACTGATGTGCTGACAGTGAGAGGAAAACTGACCTACTGCAATCCCGTATGCCTCTGTCTCGATATGTCAATAGAGATGTGCGGATGACAACAAGCCAATGTATGCACGAAGAGTTTTATCCTCAGCAATGCCCTGACCATCGAAACCTGCGAGAGATCCTGTGCCACTTTGATAGAACGTGATCTGGGAAATGGTATCGTTGCTAGAAGGATGTCACATAGCCGTAGGAGTGCGACCGGTCTCGACAGTAGCTCACCCGACGACCCTTAACGGCGCGATAGCTCGAGCTAACGTTCGGACAATTAATCACGGTTAACACCAGAGCCAACAAAATGAACACTTACAGAGCCTAGTTACATTAGTAGGTACTTGCTGCGATCCTCCATCGTAGGGTTCATTACTGGGATCTATGACAAAAAATCAGCACGGCTACCGGGAGGACAGTATAACATGCACTGACCGCTGAGGAGACCGTCCATGCCGGTTCCGTCGCAAAATACAAGGAGAGATTTTTTATTAGCCATGATCTGTTACAAGCTCTCGAATAGGCTTGGAAAGACGATGCATGAATGAACAGGTTATATATCCTTCCACACCAAGACGCATGGCCTGCGAATTGGGTAAAATGACATCCAACTTGAGAATCAATGCACCACGCGGGTCGAGGCAGTCAACTGAAGAATGGAATATTTGTGATACCCTGGAATAATGAGACATTCGAGAAGTGAGCTGGCGTCAGTTACCAGATGCACAGTAACTCCTTCTCCAAAAACAACCATCGAGATTATCAGGCGGCGTCTCCTGATCTTGCGACCCAAGAGCCCAGTCCTTTTGGTTCCGAAGAGACTTCGAGATATGTCAATTTACACCACCTGTGCGGTTGCGGCATGTATCTGGTGATGAACCCGATTACCTAGAAATGAATAACCCCAATAATAGTACTGTGCGTGACCGGGGATAGAACATCATGGGACATGTCAGTAGATGGTAATCATAGATGGAGTATGACAAAGTGGAGAGGCTCCTGAAGTGATCTGGAACCTTACGCCAGAAGGTGCAGAAGATCGGAGTATACGTACATTTGAGAGGATGAAAGTGCCATTCCAATCGAGCCTGGTGGCATACTCAACCGCAGCCCCTTCGTCAATATCGTCAATGTGATACGTAATTGCTTCTGCTCTTGTATAATAAGTTCTGAGTATTCACACGCCGCATGGATAGGAATGGAGCTCAACGAAGAAGGTTCGTGTCAGCCTGTCTCTACTCCGAAGGCAACGCCCATTAGAAGCTTTCTATGCATACCGAGTATTACCGACAGCGGACGGTAATGATACCGATAGCATGCACTCCTTGCGTACTAGCAAGTTGAACCATATCAAGCAGAAAATACGGGTTACCAATTGCGGCCACGGTTACCTTTGGTCGATGACAGCCGCAAGTGAGAAAGAGTTGGACCTCTGGAAGGGAGGTTGTAGTCTGTAGCATTTGCAACGATAGCCGTCGGCTATCTAATCTATTGATCACACCAATGAATCTTATAGTGGTTGGGTTGAATTTCCATCATACGAAGTGACCACTAACCATGAGTTGCACTACGAGCGCGACCAGCTTTCCAGCGCCCAACATCCTGCCTGCTGGTGTCTTCATAGGCCCATCAGGTCGACCTATTATAGAGGAACTCTCCAAAGACGCTCGACCCCACCGCACCAAGTCTCCGAAGGTCCAGAATTTTGAGCGAGCCCCATCATGGCCCTCTGTACGAAGTCCCTTTGTGATACTACTCATAGCCAGTCTAACAAGGTGCTTGCAGCGGACTCGCTTTGATGAAGCAATGTTGCATCATCGAGTTAGGACGAGACAGCATCTGCATCTCGCTGAAGTGGTCAGAGATTCCATACGGGCGGAGTGGCACTTTGCGAAGAGACGTTGGATCGCCGCCAAGGCTCAGATGGATATCATCCATACCGAATTACGAGCTCTGGAGAATAAATTGGAAGACGCAGACGTGTATTTTGGCACAGAATGTCGCGCTTTGTTTGCAGAAGGAATAACCATCACATCTCCTTCTGAACAAGAGGAGTCAGTGGCCCGCCGATCGGGGTTCCCAGCAGCATGTTTAGAGGGAGAGGGAAAGGTTGAGCGTGAAACCAATCGGAAAGCTGTGGCGGAGATGCATACGTCTAGTGGAACCCGGGATGTTCGAGTCGATGCATCCCCAGACCACCATGTTCTGGATTCCATCAACATTGAGGAATCTTCTGTGGAGAGTGGTGAATGGAACCCCGTTCGCAAATGGGTTCAGTCTGTTGCACGCTCAGCACCGTTAGGCGTCGAAGGAGAGGTGGGTCATAAAGAGGTAGACAAGAGTCCGGCCCGGGACTTCCGATTGGCTGATGTCTAGCATCGTTGAGTTGGATCAGACAGGATCAGACGCCTTCACTGTGATGCTCACAACGTCCACTTTGAAGTTTGCGCTGCTTTTCCATCACCTGTATGTTACAAAACTAACACTGTCTTCGCTGCGGGTGTCTCGAAATGAAACTGAGAAGATTACATGTTTGAGGGCTTCGAGACCGCCAAAGAGGAAAAGCCTGGCTTGCTTGCTATCATTGAATTTGAGGTTTCGGAAATACTTTGACAGGAATCCAACATTGCAGCAAATCCACTAGGAGGCGGCGGAGGTATGTGCCGGCTATACCATACTCACCATACATGAGTGGTAGCATGTTCTATCGAGGTTCAGTGCTGCTGAATGTGTTGAATATCGTCGTTATTTGGAGAAGGAAGTTTTTTAAACAAGTCATAATTCGGGGAGACATGCTTCAATACGTAGGTTTGCTTTTCGACTTCCCACCTATATCAGCCCAAGATTGACGGCGTACCGTAATTATAGGTCATCCTCAACATAAAGTGACTAGATTGACCACTTTGCTCGTAATCGTTGTTATCCTCGTGGCAGCAGCGTGATTTCCTCGTGCCGTCTTGAACAACTCTCCCATAACTATGTTCGCAACTGTTTCTGTGTTTCATTTCCTCATCACTGCTACGGCTCCCCCTTCGTCAGGTACCGTCTCTCTCACTCCGATGTCTATACTCAATGCTAAGCTTGGAAATCTTTGCAGACAGACATTCCCTTCCCCTTGTTTTGTTCTGTCGGGCAAATCGATGGAAGATGTTCAGGCTTTAAGTCATCTCTTACACTCGTCAACCCTGGATGACCCTTCCATCACCAAGCTACCCAATGAAGTGCTCGAGCAAGTCTTTCTTCACCTCGAAACAGCATCATTCATGCTCAAAATTGATGGACACCTGGGATCAATTCGTGGCTTTCATTATGCCTCGTCCGTCATGATTGATATCAAGTCGCCATCCACTGTCCACATCTCTGGACAGAAATCACATATCTCTCTCGCCGCGTTCCCTCCGATGTCAGTGCAAATTTCATCCTTATCATCGGCGAGATGAAAAGCAGGGAGAAGGAACTCACGATCAATCCTGGATCTTTCTCGCGGCATAGGCACCTCCGTTGAACGGAAGATCATCTCTTAGTTACTGAAATAAAAGGCATTAGAGCTACCTTGAGAATCTGTGTGATCGCGGTGAAGATTTGAAAGAATTGTATAAGAAGGTAAGTCAGTACCCAAAGATGTAAATTTTGTCTCCAGTCGAGTAATCTTGCCCAATAAACAAGACGCATCGCGGATTTTGAGATGCGACTAAGATGCTGGAATGCTGCACGGGGTGACAACTGACCTATTGGAGCCCCGTATGCCTCTACAACACAACTTAATGTGTCAATGGACAGGTACGGGTGCAACAAGCCAGCCTACGCACGAAGAGATTTGTCCTCGACAATTTTCTAATCGTTGAAGCTACTAGTGAGGTTCTCTGTTCCGCTTTGGTAGAAAGTGATCTGGGGAATGACAATATTGCTAGATGGGTGTCATCTAACCACACGGGACGTAAGCCACAATATCGGCTCCTCACCCGACAACCCTGGAGGAGGGAATGGCTCGAGCTGAAATTCAAGGTCTATGAGCCACGCTCGCCAGTAGAACAAGGGTTTTGAATACATACAGAGCCTGTTTACATTTGTAGGTGCTTGTGGCGAACTCCCATCATGGGGCGCATTGTTAGGATCTGCGACAGGACATTAATACAGCGACCAGGAGGATAATATTGAATACACTAACCACCTAGGAGGCTGTCCATGCCGGTTTCATCACAGGACACAAGGAGAGACTTTTTGTTAATCACGATTCGTTGCAAGTTGTCGGATGCGTTTGAAAGGCCACACACGAGCGAACAGGTTATATATAGTTCTGGGTGCATGACCTGTGTGAAATGGGTAAGCAGACATCCAACCTAAGAATCAACGTATCGTGCTGATTAATGTGGTCACCGAGATTCCTCTGTGACATACTAGGACTTCTGATCTGTCTGGTCGACGACAAAAAGGATATGCGAGCATCTTTCATGGAGTCCTCCGGTAGACTCCCGGACTGGTCCAGGAAAGCCAGTGCCCATGTCAGATAGTACATACGTGATCGAAAATCTGATGTTCTCGCTGCAGCAGTGGACTTGTGCGGAGCAATAGAAATCCATTGATTACCAATATTACATATGAACCTTCCATAAAACAATGCCGGAAATGAGAAAAATAGCATGAGGATCCACAAGAGCAAGGCAGCAATTCGGGAGAGCAAAGCGACCAACGAAAGCAACCAGTGTCAAACCCAGAACAGTATAGCAAGCTTTTAGTCACCAAGGTCGACAGCAGGTCCAACAGATATCTTCATCTTCTTGATAGTTCGGGTAGTAGTGTTACCTAAGTCGGACTTGCGTTTCATAGCAGAAGTAGGCTGAGTATTAACAGGCACAGGAAGAATCTGAGTTTCGTCTTGGGTTTGGGTACCATCTTGTTTTCCTGCACTGGAATGAGGGGCTTCGTCCTGAGTCTGATCCATGTTCTCGTCATGGTCATGTTGGCTATTTGATCTAGTGGGCAGAACATCAGCATTGATTGCAGCACGAACCTGAATGCATACGAATCCATGTCTATGTCGATCTCTCTCGCATGCTTGCTATGGCCTTTGCGAGCCGGTTTCTGCTGTGATGTTATGAAGATGAAATGCAATGCTGTGGGCAGAAAACAAACCAAATCAGCGAGGCCAAGAATAGTCCTCTCTACCTCTGGCGTCGGAGTAAAGTAGTCACAGAACTCTTTGTTCTTTTGCATTGAATACTCAAAAACGTATTTGGACCTCTGCATCGTCTTGCCTCTGAGTGCCTTTTTGGGCTTTGCACCCCTTCCTTTGGCGCGTGTCCTTCGCATAGTCGTTTCCATGAAACCTGAATCTTCCTCCTGAACGAACTGCTGCACAATAAAGCCTACGGGACACGTAAAGGTGAGTGAAGTGACGCAACGTTCCACAGCGGTGATATTCACCCTCCGCCTCAAGCCGCTTGAACAATTGTCCAGCGACGATGGATTCACAACCTATACAATTCTAGTCAGACCCTCAACAGCTTGCATGCAAACTCACCGATCAACTTGGAGAAGGCGGAAAGCCCGTTGGGGTTGATTTTCTCATAGACTTTGATTGCTCGCCTGTATGAGTGGTGTGAGCTGCTAAACCATTATTTCCGGCATACAGGCAGATACCTGAACAATGCGAGGTCTCTGAACCTCTCCATCATACGAGGATAAAGATCGTGAACCATGATGAGATCCCAATTCTGGTCTGCGCGTACTCGGCAATCGAAACACACAAAAGTCAACGGCATGTTCTTGTCATGAGCATTGTGGTAACCCATACACCTGGAAGAGAGAGTCAAAAGGTTCTACTCATCGCGAGCTCCGTGTTGCAACGTACCATACGTGAAACCACCTCCTGCATCCGCCATCACAAGATATTGAATCACAATCCTCTGCCTGATAGCATAATCCTGTGAACGATATGCACATGATAGAGCGAAAACCGTTACCGTCACTCCACATTCGCATTCTATGATATCAGAAACTTCACGCTCCATAGCAACATCTCTAGTTGTAGTTGTACCAGTCTGAGTATCGGGATTGATACTGGAGAAAGACTGGAGGGAATCATCCTGAGAGATAGGCAGAGGAACGTCAATCTGTGTCTCCATATCTGTTCACAAAGTCGTTAGGAATTGATGATGCCAACAGTTCGGTAAGTCGCGTACTCAACATCATCTCTTCCGAGTCCTCCAGTCCCCTTCGTCCAATTAAGAGTTCCTTCAAGTCTTGAGTTTCCATGGTTTCCTGGTCCGGATAGCTGGATACGCTTGGGATGGATGCAGCATCGACATCGGATGAAGGCAACGGCGATTCAGGCGTCACCCTGGACCTGGTGGACATTCGATGTCTAGCTGGGCGCGGGGTTGGAGTATGAGGTGGCGAAGGAGAGCGCGAACGATGAGGAGAAGGCGGACGGGCAGCTTCGCTAACCAGCTGCGTTTGTGCGATTTGCTGGGTTTCTGCTAGGCTTCCTGGGGGCGGGACAGAGCTCACCTACAGCACAGGTTCACCAGATATTCCGACATAAATGACAAGCTGACCTACCAGTTCCCCTACACGCGTCGGCACATTCTCTTTGGCGCCAACATAATGCGCGTCTGCTAGGCTCTCCGGAATATTCTTTCCAGAGGTTTTCGCGGGTGCCGGTAATGGAACTATGCTTCCATCGCTGTTGCGCAGGCCCATCGGAATAACCAACTCCAATCCGGCTTTACCCATCCGCCATGTCTCAAGGACCTGGCTTGGACTCCCTGAAAGATATAAGACGAAGTAAATGACCATTCCATCGCGAAGAAGATCAAAAGAGGCTTACCGGAATCATCTGAGTCATCATCGTATTCACCGTCAGCGTCGCCCATGCCATCTTCTGCGTCCCAAACAACTCGTCGTTCATTTGCATCCTTCTTTTGGATTTCTACCTGTTGGGCACGAGTAACAGCCTCCTCCGTCGGGGTCAAGGGTGGAGGTAAAGGTCCGTTGCCGGAAGTCGTTCCCAAGAAAGGTGCATTGTTGTCTTCAAGTGAAGGGAGGTAACCTGAGACGGAAGCGACTCGGACGTCAACGCCATGCCAACCGGTCTGCACCTGCCCTATACTACACTTCTCGGGAACCTCCTGTTGGCCATGCGTCGTGAAGAACCACTTGTCTTTATCCAAATCCCCAGCGCGGAAGTGTGGAGGCTCATAATCGTCAGGCGTGTGATCGTAGTAGAACAACTTGAACGTTGCATAACGGCGCTCTAAGACGTACGACGTCTGTCAGTGAATAAGAAAGATACTGATCGATGCCACACGCACTTGGAAGAGCATCCATTTGAGTAGTTGCTTGGATCAGATTCTTGATTAAGGACTGCAAAGGATCAACAAACGTTTGGGCAAAGTTGCCATGTACATACCTTCAAACTTCTCTTTACCTCGCCCAATGTAGGTATCTTGCCTTTCTTCGAGGCATCCGCTACGGGGTCGGCCTTCTTGCCGGAGAGTGACAGCTTCATGAGATCATCTCCAAGAGACATCACCGGGACGACGCTTGTTGTCCCAGGAATAGCGTGATACTATTACATTCGACCGTAAGGCGAACAGTAGGATTTCTCAAGGTCTAAAGGACTTACATGAAAGTTGAAGGTATATGCCTCAACGATGCTGATGGAGCGCCACGGAGTTGTCGTAAATCAAATACCACAAGGAGAGAGGCATATACGCACTTATTCGGATCATCGCCATCCTACAGAGAGTAGTTTAGTGACACGCGAGGCATTCCAAGCAACCAAACGTACCAGATAGATGGCAAAGATGAAGCTACGTAAGTATTGCTTCTGTAAAGCGTCAAAAATGCCATTCTCCTAATGAGAAGTCAGAAAAATGCTGCCATGTGAGCACATATATGCAGCCTTATGTGGTACATGCCATAAATTCCAATAGTTTGTCGGCTTCCTCAGTGTAACCTCGTGTGACGGTCATGATCTTGAAACCGCTAACACTTCTGCGCCCGCAATCAGATGCAAAAGAGCCAACAGAGCCAGAAGGTTGAGACGATAGCGAATTGGTATTGGCCGAAGTCAGATAACCTAAAGAGCCACGCATATAGTCAGTGTTCTGTGGTTCGGTATGCCCACAAACATACTTTCAGAAAAGTTGTCAGCTGGAAGAAGGTTCCTAGAGAGAATTCAGTTGGTGCTGAAAATGTGAGAAACGTGCAATTACCGAAGGTAAGTGATGCAACCGAGACCGGCCCTCAGCAGCGTTTGGATAGACTGTAAGCTCTGTTGAGCAGTCAAGACATCCTAAGTAATCCATATGTAAGGAGTAGAGTTAGGCGAGTCAACAATCTAAATCACCTGGTTAGTCTCTATTCTCAGTGCCTGTGCTTGCATATTGAAGGTTCGTAGGACGCAAGAAGATGGAACGAGGTCAAGCAGGGTCAAGCATGTCTGGCTTGGATAGCGCTCGATCATGCTGGAGTCCAAGCGGAGATCGTAATTCAACGTGCTGGAGACGCGACGAGACGCGTCGTGTCCACGTGAAAGCCATCCTTGTGGTCGACGAATGTTATGGCTATCTTCGGCCTTTGGGTATGTTGTCTCTGGTTATTTTCTCGAAGTGAACAGCACTTATATAGTACGATAGGTGATTAACAAAGCTGGTGGACTGGTCTATGAACGAAACTTTGGGGGTATGAGGCCTCTTTACTAGCTCATGCATATTCGCAATTACGAGTGTTATTTTAGATGGACTACCTCGTTTGACTTCGAACGAGTATTTGGTTCTCGCAGGAACATTGCATGGTATCCATGCAATTACCAGCCGACTGTCTCCTATAGGCCCTAGCTCCGGTGCGCAGGTCATCGAAGGAGAGACGTTCAAGATGACCATCCTTCTCACAGCAACAGGTAACCCACTTAACATTGTTTGCTGCAATCCTCCTTTGACCGTGTAATAGGAACGAAGTTTGTCCTTCTGACGTCGCTGGCCGAGTCTACAGCCGATGTTGTTCTGCAGAAGGTGTACGAAGTATATGCGGATGCTGTCATGAAGAACCCATTTCATACGCCAGAGATGCCCATCCGTAGCGAGGGATTCGACAGACGTATCACAGCTCTACTTGGTTGACAATGCAAACTCATTATGCAAATATTAGATCTCAATTGCATGCCGTCGCAAGACGATGTTATTTATGTTTGTCTGTTGGCAACGTCCCATAATATGTAGAATAAGTTATGATACAAATGTACCAGTGTCAAATTTCCGAACTCGCATTTCCACTCTACTAGGCACTGTCATTAGTTCAAGCGCCCTATGGATAAAACTAACCAACTTACAAGTTCTGCGCTGGATCGTTGAAAGGCTGGCGCATCCCGCGTCGAATGCGCCACGTCAGGCAGCAATCCCAAGTATTCCGACATGAATATTCGAAGTATCAGATTCCATCGACGCATTGTCGGTATATCCAACGCGGTAGCGTCATCCTGAGTAAGGAATGAGATCAGGGAAAGTAGTTTAGCATAGACAAGGAGAATGAGTACCTTAAGTGTATGCCAAACTCTAGGGAAAGGGTTCGATATAACATGCAATACGCTCACGCCTAACTTAAGGAATGGTACATGGTCATCTCCAATGCCACCGTAGTTATGTTCATTCGCCGCCCGCGGGAGAAAGAAACTAGACCAATGGTCTTTAGTAGTTGCCTGATCTCCGTCGTAGGTGAGTGCACCCGACTCCACCAGACGACGTTCGGCAGAGGCCATGGCGTCAAACAGCCATGCTGTGTCGAGAAATGAGGATCGAATTAACGGATGTGGGGCGCCTAGGAGGTCAAGAAGGATGAGGTGCTCTATGGTTGCGATCTCCGTCGCGTGAGAGGTCAGAAGTAGTCTACGTTTGGCGTTTGGAGGAATGTACGTCGACGCCCATTTCTGTGCAAGATGTCTGTATGTATATCTAGTCTCAGTAACCGAAATATAGATTAAGCCACTTACCGTGCGCCATAAATTGAGTCAGTATTCGTCCAATCCTTGAAGGCTTCCTCTCCATCAAAGAATACAAGCTGCAGAGTTGTCTCAGCAACGTCTTCATCATCCTCTTCGCCGTCCTCTAATCGCTGCTTCCGCTTATCTAACAGAGGGTTCAAAGTCTCCGCAAGATCGAGCAGAAAAGCACATGGTGCAGCAGAGTCTGTTGCTCCTACAAACTACTGCCCTTAACATTCTGAAGCAATACAGTCAAAATGCATAAAACGCATACCTGATTCTCAGGATAACTTGAGAAATATTTACTGTCAAAGTGTGCGGAAAGTATAACACGACGCGGAGCAGTCGGATCCTTGGTTGCAATCACATTCGTGAAACGTTTTGTACCGTATGGAGTGGTGTCATTGAAAGCGTCCTCCTCAATATACCAGTCAAGCTTCTTGAGAGTAGAAATGATATATTGTCGAACAAGGGTATTGTTTTCCGTATCAGCAGGCCGAGGTATCAGTACCTTCGAGAGGTGTGATGATGGATTATTGGGGTCTATATTTCGTACGGGGTCTGGATGATTGACAAGAGATGCAATGGCATCAGAAGAAAGCGCCTTGAATTCCCTCTTCCCGAGCGTCGACGCTGAGAGACAGGTCCAAGAAAGGTTAAGAATAAAGCAAATCAGAAGTATTGGCACAGCGGGTCCATATGTTCGTTGTCGTCCCTGCCATGGTAGCCAAACCGGCAGTGAACTCGACATCGTGTCGGTAGACGAGGAGGGAGGCGCTCGTGCATCGGACGTGTTATGCCACGTGGAACCTGATCGCGGCGATCGAGTGATCGAGAGAATGGGAACGTTTTGATTTGTCACAGACTCACAGCTCCCAAGAGTCACTTTCGCAGTTTCTCCCTTGCTATGGCTTTCTCGGGGGCTCTTGTACGTTGTTTCTGTATAGCAATTCTGTTTTGAGAACTCATAGTGGACTCCAGACGTTGACGGACTTGAACGACTTCATTACCCCTTCTCAAGCATGTATAAAGCCTGTGGATCAGACCAACAAGGCGGAACCTAAGGATCCTGGCGCAGCCTCTGTAAGTTCTGCTCTCAATGTCCGCCATCTATTCAATTCTGAATATCGAGCTCTACCAGACTGAAATTCTGGTCGACTCGGCGGGGTCCTACTATGAAGTATCCGCCGACAGTTTGAAGACGAATACCGCCTCTCAGAAGAAACTGGAGACCGCTGAAGTCAGTCTGAACGATTGTTTGGCTTGTAGGCAAGTTAATTGGGGTTCTGTTCAATGATATCATCTGACACGTCATATATAGCGGTTGCATTACATCCGCAGAATCAGTCTTGATTACTCTTCAGTCACACACTGAAGTACTCAACTTCCTCGCTCAGAACCCATCTCGACCCGATCCCTCACACAAGATACCCATTGTGTCCGTCGCGCCTCAATCGCTTGCTTCTCTCGCGGCCTCGATATCCTCAACAAGTACTGCTACTCCTGTGACATTGCACCAAGTACTCCGGCGGGTGCAGGCATTCTGTGAGACTGTGCTCGGCTTCGAGCACGTATTCGATACGACATTCGCTCGACATATTGCGCTACTTGAACATGCACGCGAGTTCCAAGAACGCAAGAAAGGAGAGGGCGCATTACCTATGCTCTCAAGCGCATGTCCGGGTTGGGTCTGTTACGCAGAAAAGACTCACGCCGAAATGCTTCCTTTCATAAGCCGTACGAAAAGCCCTCAACAGGTCATGGGAACTCTAGTAAAACAATGGTTACGTCGCAAATGGGGAAAACGGTATGTCTTCGGCTTATTTTATCCGCTCCAACGAATCTGATTAATTTGTATTGGTAGTCCTAATCAGATATATCACGTCTCGGTCATGCCGTGCTACGACAAGAAACTTGAAGCCTCAAGGCACGATTTCTACAACGAGGCATATAGTACTAGAGACGTCGACTGCGTCATAACTACCGGGGAGCTTGAACGTATGATGCGCGAGAAAGGATGGAACTTATCGATCCCCGTGACAGGTGAGGACGACCTTGGTATCCGTACGAACGGCACGGGTTCCTCCCCTTCGCTATCTTCCCTTACACTGGAGGAATGCGATCAGAACCTCGATACTATAATCCCGGAATTGATAACACACCCGGGTACAAGTTCCGGATCTTATCTTCACTCGTTGATCGTCATGCTCATGGGCACCTCGGACGATCTTGAGTTGAATGTCCGAAACATTCGTTCCGCAGATTACGAGGAATACACCCTCACCCACCGTCTTTCGAGAGAAATCGTTTTTCGAGGAGCCAAATGCTATGGCTTCCGAAACCTTCAGAACGTCGTGAGAAAAGTCGGTCGGGACGCTGGCGTTCAAGTCGGAAGAGGCGCAGCGGGCAGGCTTGGGGGTCTTCGAGGAAAGGGTGTCAGGACTCGTAAGAATGCAGGCGGCGATGCAGCTGGTACGCCAGAAAAGGGTTATGATTACGTCGAAGTGATGGCTTGCCCCGGTGGATGTGCGAATGGTGGAGGACAAATTCGACCGCCTGTCCGTTCAAATGTTGACGAAGAAGGTTACAAGCGAGACTGGGAGTCGAGCGGCGTCGCGATGGATGTAGACTTGCCGATCCAAGGACAAAGTGCTAAGTGGGGCGACCGAGAATGGACGAAGAAAGTAGAAGAGATGTATTGGCATGGTCTTCCGACTCCCCCTCCATCTCCTACCTTAGACCATGGCAACTTGCGGATAGGTACCGATGCCAAACGACATTTCGCGGATTTACTTGCACTGGAGGTCCTCAAGGAGACGTGCAACCCAGCGGTTTCCATTGATGATATGGTATGGACTTCGTCTATGAACGAAGAAGCAGAGGCAAAGCGAAGGACGCTTTTTAGGACTCAGTATAGAGCTGTAGAGAGCGAGGTTGTTGGTCTCGCGGTAAAATGGTAAATATGATATGTGGAAAGTTCATCCATGTATCGGTAGCAGATATATAGACATAATACAGTTGAATTATTTGTGCAACTATTACGGCCGACGCATGGATTTTATACTCTATTATTGGATTCAAACATGAGCTAGCATGTGGAGAAGAGCATCAGATGTGTCAAAAGCAGCAATAAGCAAGAGCGAGTTCAACACAGCAAATAAAAAGACGACGATGCGATGGTGTAGAAGTACAGACGGAATTCTTGAGAGGATTAGATATAAATAATGAGTTATGAGCAGTCGAGAAAGAGAAACCGTGATGTGATGCGAATGACGATGTTACCGTCCGCGACCACGACCAGCTCCGACTTTCCAATAAGCATGACATTCATCGCAGAACTCGCTCGTCCTAGCGGTTATCGTTTCAGAAGCATCCGGGCCGTAATACTAAAACAAGATGCCCTCCGTTCAGATGGCTAAATATGTGCGGAAAGAGAAGTTGACTTACATGATCGTGCATGCAGCCATGACAGGGATTACGATGCGCTCGCGAGAGGGCGCAATATGGATTGTTGCAGTCAATTTTAGAGACTTTTCTGGTCTAATGGGAAGGGTCAGCAAGCTTGTAAATGACTCGAAAGACCATCTTGGAGCATACAATAACATAGTGCTGAAACAGAGAAAATGACGTCAGAATCAAGAATCCGTGTTTTGAGGTGGAAAGAATCTGCTTACACCGCATCCGTATTTGGTCCCCTCACTGACAAACAACATCAACCTCGGGACTTCGTGAGAGGATAACGTAACTCACGTATGAAGGTTGCACATGGCTGATGAAAAGTCTAAAAGGTAAACGGAGACGATCAGTCTTTAGTAGTCGGAATGGAAGAAATTGGATATAGACATACGACAGAAGGCTGAATACAAAGGTGAGGATAGGTTGTGGGTGCCAGGAGGTGCGGCGCGGTGCGCCCCGACAAGGTCAAATGACAGATGCGGGAGCAGAAAGTTGGAAACACAGGGGTTGGTACGATCTTATTAAAAGAGGGACGCCTTTA
This sequence comes from Somion occarium, assembly GCA_964035595.1. Classification (NCBI taxonomy): domain Eukaryota; kingdom Fungi; phylum Basidiomycota; class Agaricomycetes; order Polyporales; family Cerrenaceae; genus Somion; species Somion occarium. The sequence goes on from OZ037947.1 coordinate 2,105,813, forward strand.
TATACTAGCAATCGGTTGGAGAATACTAGAATGGATGACGAGGATGATGCAGGATGTCGATGAGGCCTTGAGGCTTGGATGAAAGGCAGGGAGTCACAGGACTTGCAGGATACGAACGTGCCGATCCGGGATGCGATAGATAACAATCAGCGCAAGGGGGATGAAGTTGAAGCAGTTCGCAGATGGTAAAGAGATGATGACGCAAAATCCGGTTGGCAAGGGGAGGACGGAGTGAAAGATTGAAGCGATAGGTAAGAGCGTCCCGAGGCCAATTAGAGTGCTTTATTTTGAATGGATTGTGGTTAGCTTGGCTTCGTGCCGTGCATGAGGTCGGATGAAGAGAATGCGTTGTTCGTGGTAAGTCCGAAAGAGAACCTTTCACATGGGGACTGCAGTGGCACAGCACAGGGGGTTCGGGCGATCAGCTTCACAGCCTCGGAGAGTGTTCCACTAGTCCCGAATGTCGTACAGTCTGAAAATCGTATCATGACCGCATGTCGAGAACAATAAAAACAAGGTCATTGCTACCAGCAACGGCCAACGTAATAGCACCGCGCGCAGTCGTATTTTCCAACAAACGAGTGCATCTGTATCATAGAACAGAGAACAGCTGAGGATGCCTACGGAGCGCCCAACGACGGAACCCATGTGCCAGCATTGTCTCTTGTTTGGCTCGAGGGTTGTCGGCATTCACCGGCATGCTACTCACCGCCAGGGCTGGCGGCGGCGGCGGCAAATGGCTTCTTCCTCGTCGAGCTCGTCGTCGCCAACAACACGCTCAAGGACCCTTCTCTACATATCCTACAGGGACTCCCGCGCAAGTTCATCCCGCTTTCGACGTCGCACACGGCTGTTGGCTAGCTATGATGACTCAACCCATGATGGAGACGAGCAGGACCGTCTCATTGATTCCGACGCCGGGCACATATCTATTGACGCAGACCTACCACCTAAATGGTGCATACAACGTGTCTCGCTTGGTCATATTATGCTGATAGTAATGTTCATAGGGTTGACATCGCCGAAGAGATTGAAGAAATACTAGGTGGTGTCCAGACGAAAAGTAGGTTCGGCGCGTCCGCTCAAGATTTTCCCTGTTGCTGGAATTCAACTCATGAAAGCATTTTTTCTCTCATTCAGTTGCTACGCTTGACAAATTGCATGCGAAGCATGTTTTACCCGGATTCTCGGACCGGAGCGCTGAAGAGCGGGAAATTGAAGCCTCTACGACTGACATAACGAAGGTATGTTCCATCCTGACGCTTTGCTATCTCGCGCGCGATCACCGTGGCGGTATGTCACTTCTTATGAACAAACGTTCTCTATTGTTTAGGACTTCCGACGATGTCATTCGTTGATTCAGCGGATCCAAGTTACGCCTGACCATTCATTTCCTCCGACCAATGAATCCCGCAATGAGGCATTGGCTGCCAAGAATGTGCAACGAGGACTTGCAGCCAAGGTTCAGGAACTTTCAGCCACTTTCAGAAAGAAGCAACGAATATACATGGAAAGTAAGTTGAATCGTCTACCTTGTTCGTCCAATCCAGCCTGGTGCCTGTTTGGATGGTGTCAATTGATCGTCAATGATTTACTCACGTTCCACTCTTTCTGCGTAAAGAACTCCAGGGACATGCGATCAAGAATCAGGACTTGCTCATAGCCTCGGGCACTATATCTTTGAAAGGGTCAGATGGACTGTCTGCAGTGGATGAAGATGTGGAAGCAGCACATGCTGTGAGTAGTCACACCAATCGGCGGAGTCTATTCAGGATCGTCTCATGCTCAAATTTGCTTACGTCGAATACCTCTGTCTTTAGTCACGCAGCCAGGCCATCTCTCAAGATCTCTTGGTGCCTGATCAGGACCTCCGTGCGCGGGATCGCGAGTTGACGGAAATCGCGAAGTCTATCGCCTCCTTAGCAGAACTCTTTAAGGACCTTTCTGTAATGGTCATCGACCAAGGGACTCTACTCGACAGTGTAGAGTACAACATTGAGCAGACGGCTGTGCAGGTCCAAGACGCAGTGAAAGAACTAGACATGGCAACTCAGTGCGTCCTTTACACCTTCCCTCATGTCACAATCCCTTCTTATCAATTCTGATCTCTCCTTTCTCCTTTCTTCCGTGTTTCTAGATATCAGAAGAATACTGGAAGACGGAAGTGTATCTTCCTACTCCTGCTGATCATCTTCGGTCTCATTCTAGTACTCATTTTCAAACCTCGACGACATCACACTTCCTCCCCTTCTGCACCTTCTGTGGGGTCCTCAGATTCTATGACTTCAGCTCTGATGTCATCTTCAGCATCTGTTTCTGCCGATTCGGCAGCGATGGTACGGCGTATTCTGCGTAGACAGCCCTCTGGATGAGAGCATTCTTATAGGAAATCATATATATACCCAATTGTATCTCGTTGGATAATACTATTCTAGACATCTCTATGTTTTGCCACAAGCATGCTACTCGACGATCAGCGCTCAACCAGGATTCTCGTCGTGTCTGCCAGAGGCGGGCCCTGTGTGGCACAGTCCTTCGGCTGCAGGCTATCGCCGGAATCCTCTTTATTGCCTCTCGGAACGAGAGCGACTGTCAAGGTCCTCACATGGGTCAGACAACGTGTTCACTAAGTTGACATACTTGATGAAGCAGTCACTTGGCAGAACGGACCTTCCTGCAAGCAGATTCAGATTCGATGATCATTTCCCAGTGGAAATCGTAGCTTGCAATGCTTAATGTTACGGAACGTAACGGTTAAACAGATACATCGACAATGATGGTCGGACTTTTAGCTATAGAAAATACATTACTTGGTGAAACGCAATAGTTGAGCGATTCTAGGGATAAACAACAAGGGTATCATGGAATGCCACACTTAGTAGTGAGGCGTTGAGTAATATAAGTGGGCCCCAATGCTGGTTACAAGGACTTAAACATGAGATGGCAAGCCTGCAGGGCGGGAAAAAAAACAGGAGGGAAGGGTATCATCGGCGCTGTTGATTGCTTGTGAGGCAGTACCTTAATCAAAGGAGGAGGCGAATGGGCTTACCTGTTTTTTCGTGACGAAATTGTCAGAAGGTGGCGCGTCATCCATCGCAGGGCGGGTTCTCTTCCTCGATCCACCTGTAACGGCAACAACCAGTGTGGCCGTTGGCCCATCTGAGGGAGCGTTTTCTTTCTCATTTGGAGATGGCTTAGACTCTACATCAATCTTTGGCAAGATTTTGATTTGAGCGTTCCAGGAAACGTCCTGAAGCAGTTTTGGAGGAACATAGATGAGTCCTCGTGGGGCACCCTTAATGCCGTAAATCGACTTCATATGTCGAAGGGTTATCGGTTTCCTAAGCTTATACACGCTCCTTATGCGATAGGCATAGTCGTATCCCTTCCAGTCAGGATGTCTCTACCGTACATCAGACATTTGGACATGAGTGCGGGATCGATAACAGAAACACACATTATTAAATTCGGCATTGCCTAATCCATTTTCAATAAGCTTATCGTCTCCTTTATTTCTTGTCCTCGCAGAGTCGATCTCACACACGTAGGCGATATGGGAGAGGGGGGCGTTCAGATAGAACCACACTCGGCAGACCGTCGACGCGATGCGGTACCGGCGAAACTCGTAGTTCTTTTCTCCCCGCACGATCTGCTGCATGTAGTCATTTGTCATAGGAAGAACGGCATCGGTGCGAGGACTCGATAAAGTAGACATAGTGGGAAGCGAAAATCTCGATATCTTGTTCTCCAGTCACTGAATACTATAGTCGAACAGCAAGACGGGGGCGATTGATCGTTGGCTTCCGAATTGGGACATGCTGTCTATATATAGCAACGACCTCTTAAGTGGCGCATTCTTGAACGTCGCCAACGACTCGGACATCTGGCAATTGTCAGACTACGCTGGTGCTAAACTGATAGGACCACCCCTCAGACGCATCAAGCGGTAGATATTTCCCATATCTTAGTAAATTACGTGCAATGGTGACCCTTGAAAATTTCCTCATTGGCACCTTGTATGCCTACGTGACTCGCAATGGTCAAATTTCGTGTAGGTGCTGTGGTCTCGGCACCTCGAAGGCAGCCCTCGCTCTTTATTCCGTGTGCTTGTCCTATGCTCATAACCTCCTTGTCAAATGCTGACTGATCGCACAGTTAGCATGTCCCAAGGACGAAGGTGCATATGCATATTTGTGTCCTTCTGCCAACTTACACATCCTTCTTCCAAGGATGCGTGCGTTTATCTAATGAAGATATACTTGTATCAAAGAGCCTATTCCCCCTATATAAGTAACTATGGATTTGATGTCCTCTCCAGCATAGTAGCTGGAGTTCATATCCTTCTGCAGAAATAATTTTAACCAAGGCTCGTTGTCCTTACTACATACCACTCAATGAATATAGCTAATTAATTTTATCCATTGTAGCTCATGCGCTACTTTGCTAAGCGAGCTTCTCAGGTCAGCACCATTCTGTCCACCCCCCAGTGTGCATATGAATTGCCAAAGGCTTCTCTTGGCGCCATATCTCACCAATCGTGTCCTAAATCATACAACAGGTGAACATTCTCATGATGCCCTATGACCGTGTCTCATCACGGCCTCGGCAGAGGTTCCCGTTCAAAGATGATCATCCTCAATATGCGAAACTGCTCAAAGGCGGTCAAGGTTTGAAAGTGATCACATTATCTGGCCCAACAGCTCCCTGCATTTCGGCACGCTCTTCTCCACGGCCATGACTTCTCGTTTGCCTCATCATCCGGCGAAAGAGGGACCGCGGCGATACGTGAAGCATTCCGTCCCCTTTCTAGCATATAGCGCAAACATGAAATCAAGTTAGGTGCAATTCATCTTACTTCCAGGCTCAACAAGTTGTGAATGTAACCCATATGTAAAAGGTGGTTTGCACAATTCTAGGTCCTCGTAACGTAAACTCTATGCATAACGCTTCTGTAAAAATTCGTGTATTTTGCGTTCCATATTTGCGTTTGTCGGTGTCGCGTATGTTTTCAACTTACTGTACATACAGTGATCATCATGCATGGTTATCGTCACGTCCAGAACGCCGGCATATAATTCTCCCGCTTGTTTCCCGCACCGTAGTAATGAGCGCTCAATGTCGAGAAAACGGTTAAGCTCGGTTCAGTTACTGGATTTCCTGAACAAGACTGGCTGTCTCTACTGTTCCTCTTTCCCTCCATCCCGCACAGACTATCCCTCCTCACGGGTTGAGCCAGTCTATTCCAAGCAAATGCTGATTATCTGTTAGGTTTGCTCTCATTCTGTGTGGTTGCTTCTCAGCACCGGTACCAGTCCACTCGTTTTTCGCAACCCAAATCGGCTCAGAACATCTGAAACTACGCCGCACGTCAACAGCAGGGGATAGCGGCACGCGTTCAGATTCGTGATGTCGTATCCAACCTTTCCTGAAGATGTCACTTCTCAACACGGCCACGGGGATTCCTTTTCTTTGCACTCAGCTTCCCCACTTCGCCGTAATCAGAACCCTTCCTCATATCCACCACTACCTTCACAATCGCCTAGTTCTGGAAGTCAAGAACACTTTGTAAGGCACGTTGCAATGCCAGACGAAGATGCACCGCGGTCGTTCGATAGCTATGATACTGAACGCGCTGAGGCAAAGATCTACGCTGGTGGAGCTGGAATGCCACAACCCATGAGCCATGGTTCTCACAGACAGTCTCATTTACACCATCCTTCTGGCAGCAGGACTGGTAGCTGGGACCTTCTTGCTGGTATCAGGAAGTTTGAACATTCGTATGAAGAGTTCGATTCGAGGAACGCGAGTGAATCTCATCTAACTTTCGCCGATGGAGATATGCCTCGAAATAAGGTATGGAATACTGACCGTAGTATGTCATTTATCAACCTGATGATATTTTCAACGTATAGTTCTCTCGGTTCTATCACTATCTGCTGAATGTATCGATCGTAACACGCTGGTTCTTGTTCATCGTACCTGTATTGGCCATTCTTTGGATTCCCGGTATTCTTGGATTGACTACGTTCCCTAAAACTACGGTATGTCAGCTCGACCTACAGACAAGTTCCATCACGTCAATTGCTTCTTCAGATCTGGGGTGTTAGATTGCTGTTTTGGAGTATCTGGCTCAGTGTTGCCTGGGTCGGTTGGTGGGCTTCTCTTGCCACGGCGTAAGTGCCCTCTCGGCGAGGCAGTGATAATCTATTGATTACCACTACAGGATGATGTTACCTCGGCTTGCCCGGTATACACTTGGCGTTGTTGCCGTTGCATCCAGACGATACATCGACTGGTTGGACGTCCTTCACAGGCAAGTATCCTTAGAATTGTGCAGCTGAGTGCTAAACTGATTCATCATAGATATGTTGCACTTTTAGGTTGGACGTTCACTATTTGGGTTTCCTTTCAGCCGGTCATCAATACTCGTCAGGAGGCCAACGCCAGTGATAGTAGTGTTTCAATCATCAACACTATCGCCAAGTTGCTGTTCGCGTTCTTCCTCTGTGCTGCTGTGCTTGCATTCGAGAAGTTTTCTATTCAGTGGATTGCTGGCAAATTCCATGAGCGCTCCTATGCTGGTACGTCGACCCCACATGAAAATACTACTAAGAACATTTTATCGACATGGTACGCAGAACGTATACAGGCACAGAAATTCGCTGTAGGAGTGCTCGTCACACTTTATCGTCACTCCAATGACATCCCCGGTCGATCCGATACGCTCAAGGATGGGAGTGCGGACAAGCGGATGACGATGAACCCGAAGAAATTCCTCAAGAAAGCACTGAAGGGTGTTCGGAAGGCTGCCACCACCACTACGACGGCCCTTGGAAATGTCGCCTCGGAGATTGCTGGAAGTTCGGTTCTTCAGCCCAACTCTCCACAGGCTATGGTACAAACGGCTTTGGGATCTGCGAATAAGTCTCGTCTGGTTTGTGATTTCTTTGTCCTAATCATGACATTTGACTTCTCGTCTAATGCGGGTGATGGCGTAGCTGGCTCGGCGATTATTCTACTCTTTTGTCCGGCCTGGATCTGAATATCTCATTGTTGAAGATATCGCCCGGTTCTTCCCAACGCCCGATGATACCGACGCAGCCTTCGCCATCTTCGACAAGGACTCTAATGGTGACATTACCCGAGATGAGATTGAGATGTCCTGCATGTACGTTTCGAATTTTGTCTTCACTGGCCAATGCACGTTCATGTTGTACGAACGCAGGGATTTCCACCGCGAGCAGCTTTCGATCGAGCATTCAATGCGAGATCTTGATAGTGCTGTAGGACGTCTGGACAACATTCTGATGAGCGTATATTTCATTGTGGCTATTCTGATCATTGCGGTTGCTCTGGTGAGCTCAGTCGAACTCTAAAGATTAGTTGGTGGCTCACGTCTGTACAGGAAGCTCAACTCGTCACCCTGATCACCGGAGCTGGGACACTGATACTTGGTCTTAGTTGGCTCATTGGCTCATCTCTCGCCGAAGTCCTCACGTCGATTATCTTCCTCTTCATCAAGCATCCATATGATGTCGGTGATCGCGTCACCGTAGAGAAAAATACCTACACCGTGAAGGAAATTCGGCTTCTGAGCACCATCTTCATCGATGAAAATGCGTGTTCGGTGCAGGCTCCAAATACGGTATTGAACGAGAAGGTATGTACATCGTTTGCCCTCTCAGTGTGGATGGTCATATTCATCGTTGGTCGCAGTTCATCCAAAATATTCGTCGGAGTCCTCAGGTACTGCCTTTCCTCTTGTCGGAAGTGAACCTTGCTGACTCTCCGCTAGATGTCTGAGCCTTTCACTTTCGATGTGGTAGGTGTTTTGAATTGCAACGATTCGATTCATGCCTGAATGATCCGGAAAACAGGCCTACACTACGACCTTCGAGCAGATCGAACGACTCCGCGAGTTGATGGTTGCTTTCCTCCAGTCTGAGAGACGGGATTATCAGCCGGTGTTTGATGTGCTCGTGGTTGGTATGTGAATTTGTTGCCCTACAAGTGTTATTTGCTTGAGCTCTCTCGTATTTCGTAGACATTCCGGAGCAGGAGAAGATGACCTTGCGTGCGGATATCAAGTACAAGAGCAATTGGCAGCAGGGTGCCTTGAAAGGTAAGTCCGTAATCACTGAGGCTATGTATTGTGTACTAAGATGACCTTTGCTCGCCAAGCCAAACGACGAAACAAGTGGATCTGCGCTCTCAAATCGTCACTTTCGAAGGTTCGAATGTTCGGTCCCGCAGGAGATCCGGATGCGATACCTTCCCCGACGCCATACACGCTTGTACCATGGGAGAAAGTCAAGGAGGAGCAAGAAAAGGCCGAGCCAACCACTCCGAGGGGTCATATGCGTGAACCAACCATTCCCATGGCGTACACCTTTACAGATCAGAACGCTGTGATTGGTGAGTCCTCTAGTTATTTTGAGTTGATTTGATCTTGTACTCACGATCTTTCCGCAGGAGATCCTTCGGCGGATGTATTTGGTGAAGCTGAGGAGGTAAGATGTTCCGTTCCATTCCCCCGGGAGCTTTTCACTGAGGTCTTTTCCTAGCTGCAAATGACAAACCCTCGACGCCAAGGCACAGATCGACCTGGATTGCGTCTGAGACCTAATGCGCCCGCCATGCCTTCCGCTCTCTCAATGCCAACATCGCAGTCTCGTGATATGGAAGAGATAGAATTGACGACTCCTACGGCGGGACCAGGAGGATCATTCCCTCCACTCTAACGACAACGAAACGCATTTCATGAGTGCTAGTGTGGTATAGTGGGTTTTATATACATCGGACATTTACTGATTCTGCTATCGTATCATATCTCTCCATGTTATCCTTCTAGCTAACCAGTATGCTTTCAACTCATTTGTTGCTTGAAAATGCATCATCGGTTGCAGGAAAGCTCTGTGAGTATCCGCAGCCATTCATGCGGTAAATCTCGTACAATTACGCTACTGTAGAATACATATGGTCTCGATGACCTATAGACATTACAATACAACAATCCAAAAGAATCTATTACACGTTCCAACCTGCTTGCTGTGGCGAGGAGCCACCCCATCCTGCTGACCCCGGTGGTCTGGGACTCCACCCTGAGCCAGCTGGAGCAGGGCTGGTTCCCCATCCTGTCGGTGCAGCTGGCGGCGCACTCCAGTTGGAAGTGCCAGGACTGCCACCCCATGCCCCAGCCGCGACCGGACTACCCCATCCTGCACCCGCACCTGTGCCATTTGGGCTAGTTTGTCCCCAACCTCCTGCACCTGCAGCGGGAGCACCCCAGCCAGCAGTAGGATGTCCATTGGTTTGAGGTAACGATTGATCAGCACCAGTAGCCATCTCAGCTTCGGGTTCTTGCTTCAACCCGAGCACAAGATTAGCAAGCTTGGTCTGGAGTTCTTGTAAACCCTATAAATGGCTCTCGTTAGGTATTGCCAATAAGGACGGATATGTTTATATTCACTTTTAGGACAACCTCCTGAGGACCAAGGCTACCATCTGTTTCAACATCCATATAGAATCTCGTGGGTTTGGCATTGTAATCAAAAGGTTCGTCTTCTTTGACGGGCTCTTCCAATTGAGCATTGTCGCTCAATGGCCATTCAGCCCTTTCGTCCGATTCAAACCAATATGTCGTATGTCGCAGTCGATTATGGGGGTCATATTCAAAGCCGACCGCCGAACAAGGCGACCATTTTGCGTGCTCTTTAGCAATTCCCTGAGGTAAGATGTCAGACAGCATATTATAAACCCATATTATCGAGACGTGCCTTTTTGGCGACACATCGCACTTTTAACTCCATCCCCTTACGAATCTTGGTTATAAGTATTGGCTCAACGCCAATCTCATCTGAAATGAAATGAGTTTAAGGCTCTTGTAACATAAAGATGAAGTTATGATACCTTTTCCAACTGGTTGTCCGAAGTTATCAGGCCTTTTCGAGAGTTCGTCTCCAGCAGTGATCATACTTTGGTCAACTTCTTCACCCCACAGAGCAACCTCCAGGTGATTACTAGTAATCATCATGGTCTTCCCTTCTTCATTACAAGCCACGTTCAGATTGAGTATGACAGTGCAATATTTACAGCCATCCATGCATGTACAATCCTTTCAAATGGACAGTAAGAGCGATGTAAAACTGCGATTGAAACGCGACGTACTCTGGTATACCGAATAGCTTCATCACAGTTCGTACTCACTAGGGGGATTTGTCCCAACCTATGCGCAATAAATTCATCAGGTAAGACCGTTGTGTTGCTTTCAATTTCTACCATGTCGATAGCTAAACAGACAGTTCAGTACCTACCATACGGGAATGTAGACACGTGAAATACTCACCAATGGTAGGAATATCAGCCATCATGACACGACGTATAGAGTTTGCGAGTCTAGGAAAGGTGACAGATGTTCAATAACACCAACAGCCTCATTAAAGAATGGCGCGTACGCGAGATCCACATTCTCGAGTACAAACTTGACTTTGTCTTTCTTCAGCTCCTGTATACGAACATGCGGGTCTTTTTCCTGTGACATGCTAACAGGGTATGTGTGTCGACGGCAACCAGATATGCAAGGTTTAAATAAAGCCGAGGGTGGTCGGTGTTGCAGTTCTGAGCTGAGTGAGGCTCTAAACTTGGGTGAAGTTGATCGAAATAAAATAATGAATAATGTTTTTGTTTTGTAAATTTAATATATTTAATATTCAAAATTTCATTACACCGATGGTGAAGCGGTTATCATGCTTGCCTTCCAAGCAAGCGGCAGGGGTTCGACTCCCCTTCGGTGTAATCATTTTAGTTCCAGACTTCCTTTCACAACTAGCGCTCAGCATTATTCCACACATTTTCTCGACCACTTCCTTGTGCACGATATTCAAATATTCAATGTGAAGGGACATTCCAACACTTTGTCAACATACACACGCCAGCTCAATTCATACCGTACTCGATGCACACGCTGTCAATATCGCAAACTCATCATTCTTTCCGGAACACATTCCTGTCCCCGATTTATTGGATTATACATGCTTGAATGGGTAAGTTGACCAAGATATTGAGCTATTTCTGGTAGCTGCAGAATTGCCGTGTAATTGTTGCAGAGAACCGAATCTATAAGATATGGCTGCTGATATCTCAGGACCTGGATGTATACAAATCCATCACCTGCGCGGTCTAGCTGCAAGGAACCGAGGCTTGCTCATTGCGGCTCGCGCCGTTCATTCCCCAGAGGACGACTCAGCTTATGCGAGCACACATGACTTACGTGTTCTGTCTTTCGTTCAGGGTATCGAAATCATTGTTGAATCAGTTAACCTTGCTGAGAGGTTTATGACCAACGCGCCATTAAAATCATATTCATTAAACGGACGGTGTGAACCAGATGTTCTAATGATAGCTCCTGTCTCTCAAGGCAGTTTTATGGATCGTGTGTACTTTGGCCTAGGTATGTCAATCATTTTCATTCTCACATCCTTTGCAGCAGCGATTGACATTAGTGAGATATGTCTCTCCGCTCGTGAGTTTTTCATTGCATTCAGTTCCTTCGCATGCACTGTGAGTTCCCCCCGTGTGCATAAAAAAGCATGATAAATTCTCGACCTACGTCCGGTAAGCCAAATGTTGTCTCCGTCATCATGACCATGTACCTACGCGGTGTTCGCGGCGATATTGGCTTACACTTAATCTGGCCCTTCACACATCCTCTCATTGACTGCGATCTCCCACCGTACCTCCGACTGTCAGGAGTGCTGCATCTCACGAAGCTCCACAGAACAGGACGCGGGCCTTGACGTGGTGGGATCAGTAGCTTGTTTTGTTCTTCTATCCTCAGCCAGTACAGGTCAACCATTGTTTCGTTGCGGATCCACTCCCAAGGCCGTGGCCCTCAACCCCGTCCGCTGGAACCGCGGTTGCGAGTTCGTGGTAACAGCTCACATTTCATTGGTTCTCTGTCTACGCAGGCGTTTCGACGCGTCTTGACAATATTCCAAAACTGCTCTAAAACCTGCATAAATGCTCAAGGAAAGTGAGTCTAAAGGGCTATAAAAGACTGTCGTGCACACCTTTCAGTCTGCAGGACATTCCAGTCTTCTACATTGGACATCTTTCCGACTATGGCCTTCAAAGCTCTCGCCACTCTTCTCTCCGTCGTTGTCACAATTCAGGTCGCGAACGGTATGTTATAGTCCTCTTTCGCCTATACAGTCTTGATAAAAGGACACCTTCAGCTGCCTTGACCAGGCGCGTTGCTTGCGCCGACGGTGTCAACACAGCGACAAACGCTGCTTGTTGCGCTTTATTCGCCATTCGAGATGACATCCAGGAGAACCTCTTCGACGGTGGCGAATGTGGAGAGGAGGTCCACGAATCCCTCCGGCTCACATTTCACGACGCCATCGGCATTGGTTCCACTGGGTATGCCAATTTTTGTCCTCTGCTTTCCGCCGGTTGACACCCTGTTTCTAGTGGTGGAGGTGCTGACGGCTCAATGATTATCTTCGATGAAATCGAGACAAACTTCCATGCCAACAACGGAGTCGACGAGATCGTCGACGCTCAGAAGCCCTTCATTGCTAAACACAACATTACTGCTGGTGATTTGTGCGTAACATTGTCTTTCCTTCAGCAGCCCTTTGCTGACCGATCCTACTCACCCTAGCATTCAGTTTGCTGGTGCCATTGGTGTATCCAACTGTCCGGGTGCGCCTCGTCTCGAATTCTTCTTGGGTGAGTCGTGTTTTTTGAGTTCTTGCCGAGACCGTGCTGATGGGCACCTGCCAGGACGGCCCTCTGGTAACATAATTTTTTTCGGAGCTTTCTTCGGACGCTGATAGCTATGTATAGCGATTGCTCCGGCTCCAGACTTGACTGTACCGGAGCCTTTCGGTGAGACTTTTGCACCCGTTCCAAGGAACGCAAACTGTATCTGATCTCTTCTCTTCAGATACCGTTGACAGCATCCTGGCTCGGTTCGCCGATGCCGGTAACTTCAGCCCTGCCGAGGTTGTCGCTCTTCTTTCTTCGTAAGCCAAGCCATTCCCATACGTCGAATGCGCCGAACCCAAACCTTCTGTTTCAGACACACGATCGCTGCTGCCGATCATGTTGACGAGTCTATTCCGGGAACGCCATTCGATTCCACACCCGAGACCTTCGACACCCAGTTCTTTGTCGAGACCCAACTGAGGGGTACCCTCTTCCCTGGAACCGGCGGTAACCAAGGAGAAGTCGAGTCTCCCTTGCGTGGGGAAATCCGTCTACAATCTGATTCTGAGCTGGCTCGTGACTCGAGGACCGCTTGCGAGTGGCAGTCGTTCGTCAGTGAGTACGATTTGCTGCTAGACATATTTATTCAGGGCTGACATTGGTCCCTACAGACAACCAGGCGAAGATGCAGAACGCATTCAAAGCCGCCATGCTTAAGCTGTCCATCCTCGGACACGATATTAACAACATGGTTGACTGCTCTGAGGTGATTCCCGAGCCACCAACCTTCACCGGATCTGCTACCTTCCCTGCCGGCCTATCTCACAATGATGTCGAGCAAGCGGTGCGTAATGCTACTTGTCAATTGTCATCACTCGCATTCTCACCTTTGATAACAGTGCGCTACTACTCCCTTCCCCACTCTTGCCTCCGACCCAGGCCCGGCGACTTCGGTTGCACCTGTGTAAGCATTTCATTTGCTTTCAAAACCCTGCTGAATGCTAAACCGTTCCTCAGTCCCCCATCTTAAATGGGTTACCACCTCTCTTCATTGTATCTCGTATTTAGTTGTGTATAGGTATAGGTGTATGTGTATTCCACATCATGTATTTAGTGTCACTGAATTCTTGTACGGAGGTTTAAGGGAGATTCCGATTTTTTCACCGGTTCTGCTTTCTGCAAGTTATTAATAGTTGTCGAGATTCTATTCCTCAAGGCACAGCAAGTACCCATAATGCATTTTCCAATGCCCCCATTACACTAAGATTGAATTTGAGGGCTATGCGGGGTCTGGGCTGACTAAACTGTATCATATGAAGCAAATTCACAAACAGGAACTTCTGCGGGCGCATGGCACTGCCATAAGACACGATACTGAAACAGAGATGAAAACTAGCATTGAAGTCGACATTTGAGACAAGAAGATGACAGTTGTATGTCCACCTGGTATAGATCTGCCACTGCTCAACCTTCAAGTTCCTGAGAATTGCTTTTATCTCAGTCAAGGCTGTGGACGATCGAAGAATGTAACTTCAATGCCCTCATGTAGTGCCGACAGTGTTGTCAGTGTTAAGAGGTATTACAGTATATCGGGTTTCAGGTGCAGTGGACTACATTACACTCTCATACTGTATTCTTGTTCAGTCTACTTAATCGGAACCCATTCACACCAAGTTCCCGTTTAGGCAACCCTTTTGAGCAGGTTGTGAGACACATTGCTGCACTCATCAGAAGTTGGGTTGACAGAACCTTGTGTGCTGCTACTCTATTGGCTGCATCCTAAAAGCATCAGAGGAACATACATGGGCTTTAATACTTACCAGGAAACGATACCAGCACATTCAGTAAATAGCCAGATAGTAAGCGCAGGGTTATAGCGAGAGAAAGTTAGATTTCCTGGTACCGATGTATGCATAGCGAATGATCATGGGTAGATAAAGGTGCAGTCCATATGCTCGTCAGTACAGAATCCGGTGTTCAAGGCTATGGCGACTTCAACGACTCAAACCAACGATCCTACTCCTACACCAAACCGACCATACACTCGACTACGAGCCCGCGCTCACATGACAGTGAACAAACTGCATTCGTCTAAGCTCCCAAAGACCTGTTACCACCAGAGGCGGCTTGGCACTAATCAAGAGTTGCGGCGTTAGATAATACTCTTACGTCTTGAGACAAAGGTTCATAACTCACCGCTCTGAGCTGTTCGAGGAAAAAGCTGCATAAACTAGGCGTAGCTATTTCGAGACAATGCGTGAGGTCTGCACCAAAAACTTGATCAGCGACACGGACTTGCTTACTCATCTCAAAACGGACACGTACCTATGGCCTGAGCCTCACAACTACCGCCAGGTTCCTGTCTCTTCGTCCATCCCTTGACGGACGCACCATTGCCTGCGTCGATGGTGACGGCGCTAGGGAATGACACGGCGGAGGATACAGCTTCGCCCGCGCTGGAAGAAAAGACGACAGAGGGGTAGGCGGATCCAATGCTCGTCAAGACTTGAGGACTAATGTTGATATAAGGTTACACTTTGAAAAGACCGTCAATGAAGAGAAAGACTTACGCAGGGACGGCAGCAGCAGCCTTGACGAGCATGGCAAGTGCGGCGAAAGCAATGGTGAACTGCATTGTGAATGACAGTAAGGTCTGTTGTGTTATAAGAGGAAGGCGTAAGAGAGAACTTGTTCTGACGCTACAGCAACGTTAAAGTGCATCCTTTATATACGTTATAGTGTCTCAAACAATGGCGTTGATACTTCCCGCAAGTTACGTAGAGCAATGCTGCTAAGCACACATGATTCCTGCCAAGCTTTTGCGATGGTAATAGCATGTAACACACCTGCTGCTGACAACAAGGGTCTTGACATTGCCTATCAGCTGACCACCAACGTTCTTTACTGACTTTTAAGTCTGCAGAGTCCACGTTGGCGAGATCTGGGAAGGGTTCACTGGTACATCAAGAATCCATGCATCCTTGTCTTGGTCATAAAGAAAGGTCCGGAAGTATGCCCCTAGGTCAATATTGTCGAAGGTAAACAATCGTAGTCATCCGCTAAAGTCATTCGTAGATTACAACTCCTCCGCCGAATCCCTAGCGTTCGTTTTGAGTGACCAAGCAATAGCGTTGATAGCGGAAGATATTGCGCAGAACAGCTTATGGGGATAGCAGGTATCCAATGCTTGGACAACTAGCAGAGGCCAAATTTCTCACGTTCTAACGTTACACAAGCTGTATAGCGGTATACCACCTCCGTGTTGAGCTTGAGGGTCGTATAATAAGTACGTAGCGCCGCCGAGCGGGATGACCCAGTGCCACTCAGTCGTCCCTCCTCCTCTCCAATAGACTCGTATTAACGGCTGCCTGCGGGAGCCTAGTGCCACTCCCGGTGTATCGAAGTTAGGACAGCGGGTGAGTATGACAACCGTGTTGATTGATAGCCACACCAACCTTCCGAGGACGGTTTCGTGGCCTTTTTTCGACGCTCTTCCCTTTTGTGATGTGTCCATCCACGCATACGGCCGCTGATCTGAAACAGGTGGCAACTGTGCGAGATCGCCAGCGAAGATAATATTGATGCCTCCAAAAGCGGAAGTATTTCCCTTTGTATTTGATAGTGTCTCGCTGATTCGTGCAAGTAGATTGCAACCGATGATAGATACTTTGTCAATGAACAATCCGACATTGCCATCAAGTCCCGCCGCGTCTTGGATCCTGGCTTTCTTGACTTAGACTACGACCAAAAAAATCTTTCAACACATTAACCACTCGAGATTTCCCAGTTCCGCTAGGTTCCGACTCATGGACATTTTTTTCGAGGTTTCGCCTGGTTTTGCTGATGGGCATGGGCGTGGCCACTAATACCATGTAGTACGCGTTTGGCTATGTTGAGACGGCGTAGGGAGCAGACGGTCTCCAACGAGATGTCACTATAACAGTTCAACGTTCAGCAGGCAGCGAACCTCGTTGACCTTCCGACACTTTGAAACACATTTCGGTTCCCATCCGCCTTTACTTTTCTGACTAGCTTTGACTTGTAAGTATCTCGCTGTGCGTCCCGCTTACCCATCCGCTTACCGTCACATCAGTGAGTGCCCTGTGCCTAACTCATTATACAGCGTCGACTCACCTGCGCATATACTATGTGTCGGGTACTGTCATGAACTAGGTCGCTGCTTGCAGCGTTCATTAGGGTCGCCTCGCCTGCTTGGCTGTTGCATCAACATTCTGTACGGAGCAGTTATCGAGCAGTTAATGTCCATAAGTAGAAGAAAAGAGGTATACAATACATCATACAGCCATTGTACAAATGTTTGTCGTAACAAAGAAGATAATCCAAGCTATGTAGCGGTCCAGAGTCCAACAGCAAAAGAGGGGAAATGCATACACGTAATCTAGAGGAGACCAGCCCCGAAAAGTAAAATGCATCCAACACCCAGCGAGAACGCCATAATCGACTTGAGCTCCAGGCGGACAGCCGTGAGCGAGGCCGCGCTGATTTTCTCACCAGTGAGGTTCGATGGTGTAGAGCTACCCCAAAGTTCGAAATCACGGAAGTAACTGTGAACAGTCTGCGGCGATGCCCATGAATCATCGTTACCTCCGAAGAAGGTCCTACAGCTACATTCAGAACGATAGGCCCCTCCAAAAAAATCACTCATCGTAACCGAGGTCTAATTTACACAGCTTAGCAGGTGCCGAGCTCAGGCGAAGCTTGTGACCATTTTGTGACCGGAGACCAGTCGGGCCTATTCCTGGACATTTCTAGTCACAGTCGCGCCACGACAACGACGAGAATAACATGACCGATCCATTTGGGACATAGAGTAATTGCATGTACAGTACTGTAGTTTGTCAGATAATGGCAAGAGTCAGGCTACCTACGTTGACCTCAAGTGCGTCAAGAAGACACAGACGGCCGCTACAGATTGGAGGCCTTTCAACCTCTCCCGTTTCGCGGTGGTTCTTCATTAAGCACCTTATTGCATGCACGTTTATGCCGGTATATATACTGACCATCTTGTACTTGAGACTAAGTATGCTCAAGGACCATGCTGCGAGCGATCTCCTTGTATTGCTTCGGTATATGTTGCCTCATCCTCAGGCAAGTACCAGGGAGCACAATGAAAAGGTACAGATGGGAGTTACTCAGGTGCTATTACTACAGAAGTGTTGTACAAGACGGCAGTGTCTAGATAGTGGCCGCGAGGCTTGCATGGAAGAAATACGGCGTGACGGGGAGTGACAGAATGCCAGAGCGTCAGGTGGGTCTGCCGTCGAACCGGCATTGCTTCGCGTAGCGCAAGCGACTGAATGATTTTTTTGGAGGGGCCTATCGTTCTGAATGCAGCTGTAAATCGCCGTCAGAGTGGAAGACGATACAGCGAATATATCATAAACATACGAAAGGTAGAGTCCGCCAATGTTAATGACGTCGTCGCGACGGTACACGAGGCTCTCTTCATCTATCGCATCTACATTGTTGTACCTGGGCGAGATCAAGAGGCGTGAGTAATTACGTCGCGATAAGGTGGGCATCTAGACGTACCACATGGACACTTGACCGTTCGCAATGTCTGTGGGTTCATTTAATCTAACAAGCATTGTGATACGATTCCATCTGTCGTGGAGGTGATATTCATCCAGATTGAATGCTTAACCGTCGAGAACACGTACTGTCCTGGTACAAAACTGAAAGCACCGCGCTTGATACTTGTACCAAACCCATCGGAATTGCAGTGGAAGTCCGAGTTGTCGCAGATATCATTGGGAGTCGGAATATAAGTGTACACTTCGTGTGAAGGAATTAGATGAAGACGTTAAACGTTCGAATCAATAACACACCTTCGCCTTCGCCCTCTTTTCTCCACATGAGTCGAGTGCTGAAGCAATTGCTACCGTTGGCGGCGGACCCACCCGAACAGCCATCAGGCTCGGGACCACCTCTCAGTCCTGGCAGCTTTCCACCCTTCACAAACTGAAAGTTGGTATCGAAGGCGACCTCATAAGTGAGGAGCACAGAGTGGAACTGCGATCCATCTGAGGTATTCCACAGCGAATAAAGCTGGGCGCCTCCTGTTGAAGAGGAGAACGTTCCAGCAGGGTATGTAACCTGCAACACTGGTCCACTGGACGAAGTGTCGCTAGACCCGGGCACTGATGCATTTGGGAATGGGTCCTGCACGAAGGCGAGATTCCCTGAGCCGTCTTGTATCTTTCCCTTGCTAAGCGACCATTGCGAAACAATGAAGGACTGAGCATCTGTGTTAGAGAGAGTGGCTGTTGGAAAGGGTATACTGGTGCTGGTTGTCAAAGAGTATTGCGACGCGAGTGACTCTGCTGTTGCAAAGGCACATAGCGTTGGCTGCGCGTATACGAGCGCGTACGCGATGAGTGCGATGGCAAGCATTGTGTTGCTCCGTCCTGTATTGTCCAACGGAGTATTAATGCAAGAACTTTTCTAGCCCAGCCGCAGCAGTGGCTCCTGGTGGATAAATGACAAGAAATTGGGCAAACAGCCTCGTTGTAACTACGACCGACCACAAGACAGCCAAGTCAAGGCTGAGCGCTGGGGTTAGGGTCAACACTACCCGTCGACGGCGTGTCACTCAGAAACCACCAGCTCGCCTCCAGTAAGCACACCGGCTTGGCTTTCGTTCTGAACATATTGCTGACCGAATGAGTAGCTCAAGGGTCCCATACTATGCTGGGGAGAATAAACCGTCAGCGGGAAACAGATGATTCCGACGGAGCTGCACGCCAACCTCTGCTTAACAGCTCCCAGGAGAACCTCAGCACAAATGACACAACAGACGATGTGCTATTTGCTGTGGACGATCAGGATGACTTTCATGAGAGCTCTGCCTTAGCCGACCAATCTACGAAGCCAAGCGTCCGCTTTCAAGAGGAAGTCCAGGTCATAAGTCTGCCACTGCGTTCGACGACAGAGAGCCGCGAAACTGGTGCGTAAGTTACAGTCCTTCCATAAAGCGTATCCTATACTTAACATTGCTTCTAGAATATGAACTTGACTCCGACGACTTGGATGATGTGGCATTGGCCCAGCTTGAATCAGAACAAACCACACCTCGATCGAGTAGACGTCGCGAGCAGTCCATGCCATTGTTAGTCGGTCTTCTGGATTCTGCTACAGCACGACGCAGTTTGGATGGTACTCTTCAACTTCAGCCTCGAGACGGAGAGAACGGAGGCTACCAAACTGAAGAGTTTGACTTGGAAGAGCTGGCAGCGAAGAAGTCCGCCGGCGGTGGATTGCTAGACTCCATCGCCAATATGGCGAATAGCATCTTAGGAGCAGGTACCGTTGTTATTCGACTGCATCGTACAAATGCCAGCTCGAAACTCATGTCGCACTCTAGGCATCATTGGTAGGCGATCCTTTGTATCGTGAAGAAATGCTTTTCATACTGATGTTGTTACAGGCCTACCCTATGCAGTTAGACAAGCAGGGTTCTTCACTGGGCTGGTTCTGCTAGTCGTCCTATGTGGGGTAACTGATTGGACAATACGTTTGATCGTGCTTAACGCGAAACTGAGTGGCCGGAATTCATACATTGAGATTATGAATCATTGCTTCGGAAGTAGCGGTCGTGCAGCGGTCTCATTTTTCCAATTCGCATTCGCATTTGGAGGTAAGCTCTCAGTTCGTTATCCCGGTTCGTCTTTTCATGATATCCCATTTAGGCATGTGTGCTTTCGGAATAATCATTGGTGAGTTATACCTGGTCGTTTCTCTTGCCTTCTGGTACTTGATGCGAAGCAGGTGATACAATACCTCATGTTATCCGTTCAATCTTCCCAAACCTCCACACCGTCCCCGTCCTCTTCCTGTTTACCAAACGACAATTCATCATTGCCCTGTGTACTCTCTGTGTTTCGTACCCGCTTTCCCTATATCGAGACATCCACAAATTGTCACGAGCATCCGGTCTCGCCCTGATTGGCATGCTCATCATCGTCACGTCCGTGCTGGTTGAAGGCCCTCAGGTCACTCCAGACCTCAAGGGTGACCCAGACAAGAGGTTTTCTGTTTTGGGACCTGGCGTCTTCCAAGCGATTGGGGTTATCAGCTTTGCCTTTGTCTGCCATCATAACTCGTTGCTCATCTACGGTAGCTTGAGGACGCCAACCTTGGATAGGTTTGCAAAAGTCACACATGTATCAACGCTGATCTCCTTGGTGGCCTGTTGTACTCTGGCTATATCGGCGTATTTGGTATTTACGGACAAGACACAGGGAAACATTCTAAATAATTTTGCACCGGTATGTTGTGATTTCATTCTTCTGCCTTAGATCGTACTGAGGGGGAATGTAGAATGACACTTTGATTAACGTCGCCAGGTTTTGCTTTGGCCTGAACATGTTCACCACACTTCCGCTCGAGCTGTTCGTGTGTAGGGAGGTACGATTGATTGAATCCATGATACAATACGCTGCCTCATAATTCTTCCAGGTCATCGAACAGTATTTCTTCCCTCACGAGCCATTTAGTATGAACCGTCACGTCTTCTTCACCACGTCGATCCTCTGCGCCGCTATGCTCCGTATGTGCTCTTCAGACCTTCATGATAACCTATCTCACTATCTCACCTTTAGTTTCACTCATCACCTGCGACCTCGGCGTAATGCTCGAAATCACTGGCGGAGCCTCCGCCACAGCTCTAGCATTCATCTTCCCAGCGGCATGCTATATCAAACTCACCGATGCTGGCGTGCCATGGTACTCACGGACGAAACTGCCAGCGTTCGTGTGTGCTGGATTCGGTTTGATCGTCATGTTCATATCACTGTTCCTTGCGTTGGGCAAGGTATGGACACCTGAAGGCGAAGCGAGGATCTGCATGTGAACTTTTATCTGCGCTTTAGAGCATTTGCATTTTGTATAATCTATTTGCACACTCATTCTCGGACTTTGCACCTTGCTGTCGTTCATGTCTAATTTATAGGAGACTTTTATACCATTCGGATGATTTCCACTCGGACGTGATTTGTTTTGAACGCTGACCGCGGGGACATCGACACCTGCTTCGTATAAAATTCTGCAGTTGTTGTAAAACGTACATGACTGTTCATCTCGTGGAAACGAGTGCCTAACTGAGCGTTCGAATTCAATCCTAATGTTACATGCAGTCGGTTCTTCAATAAATTTGCTAGTTCAATAAACAGTTTTGCTGTATTCAACCTCTAGCGATCTCAAGGTCGGAACGGTGCAGGGAGGGGATCCGGTTCATACCAAATGGTCCCCCTAACGTTCTCGTTAGGCACAGTTCCATCGCCCTAGAATCACAAACCAGAAATTAGTTGTGGTAACCAGGCCTATGAATCAAACATACCAAGAGATTGTGAGGGAAACCCGAGTCCCAAGACAGGACGCTTTCGATTTCCGAGATATGTTCAGAGGAAAGCGCGATGTTCAGAGCATCGACATTTGCCTCTAACTGCTCGACAGTCTTGATACCAAGAATGGGGAAGACGTGCGTAGTCTTTTGCATGACATATGCAATGGCGACTGTTCGTAACGCAATGGACGTTAGTCAACCCGCGAAACGCTCGATACAAAACAAACAGCAGAGGACAAATGACACACCTGAACGAAGGTTTTTCGCTCCTACCTCACTCGCAATCTTCTCCAACACCTTACACATCTTCTTTTCATCCTCATTTCTCTCCCAATCCGCGGACAAACCCGTTCTGCCCTTCATGCCAGACTTCCTCCTTTCTTCTTCCTCCTCGTCAGTCCGAACTTTACCGTGAACGAGCACGTCCCAAGGTGCGATAGCCATGCCGTGCGCGCGGCACATTGGAATAATGTCTCGTTCGAGGTCACGGAGGGTAACATTCCACCTGCCTTGGTAGATAACGAAAGGTGTTTTGCCGTGATCCTTGGCGTAGCGATTCGCTTCTGAGACTACCCATGCAGGTGCGTCAGAAATACCCTGCAGCGCAAGACCCGGTCAGAGAAGTCTCCTTGATTACGGTAGGCTGGTAATTTGCGACTCACAAGATAAAGGACTTTCCCCAGGCCTACAAGGGTATGCAGCCCATTCATCACCTCCTCGATCGAGGAGGTATAATCCCAGAAGTGCACGTAAAGGATGTCCACATAACTGGTGCGGAGCTTTTTCAAACTCGCCTCGAGACTAGCATACATAGACTTGTAGCTATTGCCCACAAATGCCGCTTGAGATTTGACAGCCTTATTGTGTGTTTGCCATTGCCCAGTATACTATAACAATTGCAGAAGAATTTAGTACGAGGTCATCACCGGGTAAGAATATATGCTTGCCTTTGTAGCAATGACTATTTCATCACGGTTCTGGCGAGCCTCCATCCATTCGCCAATCAGTTCTTCTGAACGTCCGTCCTGACTACGATTATAGTATAATCAACATGATCGTATACGCTGATTCAGAGGGTTACTTACTACATGTTGGCTGTATCAATAAAGTTGCCACCAGCGTTGGCGTATGCGTCGAGGAGCTTGAACGACTCCTCCCGTCCGCCCGCACCGATAGTAGGCCATTTATCACCAATGCTCATACCACCCAACTGAATTGGAGAGACGAACACTCCAGCTGAAGGAGCCAGTCTGCGGTAACGAGCCAGACGAGAGGGAGGGTCGGGTACTGGTTGGAACATCGGAAGTGTTAGGGTAAGGTATGCTACGGGGAGTTATTAAGGTGCTCTTCGGAAGCAACTTGGAGCTTGAAGTGCATTCTGCTTCTTATATACCATTATAGGATGCCCATGTCAGCTGTCAACTTGGTCTCATCGGTACCGTACCAATATGGTGAGTCAATGGGAACTTGGGAACTTCTGGCAAGCCTGCCGGTGCGTTTACGCAGGCAGTCGGCAAGAACGTTTCCTGGTGTCGGTACGACTTTGCGTAGTAATCAAGTCCTTGGCACAGTAGACAATGTACACGGTGACTAAATTTAGCCTGGCTCATACGTCAATGATCGCTAAGTATACATGCACAGAAATCTAGAATCTATAAATAAGACACTTAGGACGACTCATGGTATACATTCTTTCAGACTTGCCACAACATTAAACAATCCCTGCTCTATGATGATCCATTAACAGCATCCTGCAGACCGGGTATAGCATTCAAGTCTTCAACACGAGCACCTTTCTCTTTGCTCTCTGACGCGAGAAGCGGCGACACGTCAAGACCTTTCCAAGAAGACCACACACCCTGGACACGAGTAGATGGTAGCTCCTCGATGGGACAATCAGCGGGGTCGAAGACCAGCAGCCAGATGGCATCGTAACCTCCAGCTAGCACAGCAGTGTTAGCATCTAAGAGGACACTGTAGAGGGGATTTGAAACATACCTCCTGGCACACCACCACCAATCACACCTGCGACGGATGTGCAAGCGTCAAGGAGTTCAGTCTGCTCTGGTGGCTCGATTGGAACCCCCGAGAGATTGCCCATTTCCCGCATATTATTACGAATATCCTGAAGACAGGTTCTCTGGTCAATACTCGCAGTGTCAAAGTGTCGTAATCTTATCTTACCTCAGCCGCTTGTCTTGCTCGAGAGAACGCCTCGACAATAGTCTGTTCCTCTGAAGGGAGACTTGGGTTTGACAGCCACTATCCAAACGTATCAGTTTTACAGCAAGGAAGATTACGAGTCACCCGAAAGTAATGGTACCTGGACAGACTGCAGGGTAGAGAGGTATTTAATCATCTTCTGATACGGTCCAGGATGACTTGATCCCAGTTGTGAGAGGGAAAGTAAG
Source organism: Somion occarium (assembly GCA_964035595.1). Classification (NCBI taxonomy): domain Eukaryota; kingdom Fungi; phylum Basidiomycota; class Agaricomycetes; order Polyporales; family Cerrenaceae; genus Somion; species Somion occarium. The sequence goes on from OZ037947.1 coordinate 2,130,299, forward strand.
GTCTTGCTGAGTTTCTGATTGTGGCCATCGATGGTGTCCCATGTTTTCTTAGCTATACAACTCAATTGTTAAGCTTGCAGGTGGATGATGACTGACAAAATAAAAGTACGAACACGCCGCGCTATTCTCTTGTCTCCACTTCAACACTTTGCCGACAAGTGACGGCGTGTCACTGCCAGCATCTACGTCTGCTAACATCAGACGAACATACGGGGGAAGCTGGAACGGCTCCGCTTTGAAATTCCACGCCGAATTCGATGGTGTCAGAACCTTATGCAGAGAGCCAGGCGGCTGATAACAAGGAGCAATCAGTAAAGGTCAGCCATTCAGCCACCAACGAGTACACACCACTTGACCACTCATCAGAGGTTGTAGCACGGCGGGCTCAAACCGTGTATAAAGCTGACTTCCGAAGACAGCTGCAGACACATCAAACCCGCTCCCGACCTTGCCCTGAGCAAGACAGTGAACGTATTGAGCTAGGTTATGTGCCAGTAGTCTACCTTCACTGGCGGACTCCGAACCGCCCTGAGTGCTGAATGAATCCGAGGGAATGACATTCAGGTGGAGGAGTAGGGAGGACACCAATGATGTGATGAGTGCAGCGGAGGAACCGAGGCCTGTCTTATGCACTTCTGAGATTACTACACCAGTTGGAAGGAACGATGGAAGTTTTGACAGTGATTCTAAAGTCGGTGGGAGGTTGCGAGAGGCCAGCTATACATTCGAATTGAATAATGATGTCCATCATCAAGCCTCAAAATGTAAGCTGACCTGAGCTCGTTGAGAATAGAAATCATTGTCGCCGACAATTGTGATAGCAAGGTCGTTCGAGAGGTTCTCTTGCAAAGCCTGCAAGCCTTTCAACTCCAGAGCCAACGCAAGAGTTCGTTCTAGAGCCAGATGGACGAACTTGTTCTTTGAGTGGCTGTGTACGAGAGCATGTCATGTCAATGACATCCATCCTACAACTGACTTACGGACAACAATAACACTCACTTCTTTGCGATCGGGTCTACGCGAACACTTTCCCGGTCAACGTTGACGGTATACGTCCAAGTTGCATCGACGAATTGGGGTGATCGAACGCGAATCTGAATTGGGCGTCCGACATCCTGAGCTAATCCCGAATCCTGCACCACTGTATAGAACCGAGAGCTCGTCGATACCACCACTCCAGAATATGCAGGATCCAATACAAGGTATCCTCCAGCTAGGAGGACCTTACCGGGGGCGGAAACAACGGTAGTAGAAACCATGGCTATGGTACGAGTGCAAGAGTAGATTGGCTGACTTCATTTCGAATGCAGAATCGTCTCATTCATAAAAGTAAGCGTCAAACTTACGATCCTTTTCAGTCGTCTTCTTCTGCGCGTATGCAGGAGTATCATTTTTGCGATATGCCGGTCAAGAAGAAGTCAGAGAATCCGTTGCCTCTGCATAAGGCACAAACGTTGCTCGAAGGGGTTCGTTCAACTGGCTCAAATAGGAACCACGATCACTTTATCATACCTTTGGTCAATAAGATCGCAGACTGTCCGAAAAGTACGGCTGCAAAGACATAGGAAAGCATCGCAGGAAAGCAAGTGTATATGTCATAACGATACATCCAGAGAAGTGAAAAGAGAGCAAAACACAATAGAATATCATCGTCCGCCCCGCGCAAACCAAGTCTTCTGTTGTCCACATGTCACATTTGTACATCCCGGACACCTAAGTCCCATCTGTATACTCGCGGGTCCGATCGTCCCCGCGGAGTAATCACGCAGGTGAGTCGCTGCCAGATCCGCCAATGCACGAATGAACACTGGCGAGTCATTCAACGATTCAGCACGTTGTATGTCCATGCCGAGCTGACATGTCACATCTGTAAGTATATCCGTTGCATCAATCGTTTAAAAATCAGCTGCCATACCTCTTCTCCTTCCTTGACGTATTCTAAATCCATCTCGTAAAGGGTTTCGATATGGTCACTTGTGAACGCAATAGGCACGAGGACGACCTTTTTCCGACCTAATCGCGCCAGACCTTTTATGGCTTCACCGGTTTGCATTCCCAACCATGCTGAGGGACCGACTTGTGATTGCCATACTAAGCGAAAGGGATTCGACTGCTTCAGTCGGTCCATGACAGCAGAGACAGTGGCGGAAACTTCAAGTACGTATGGGTCGCCGCGGTTAACGACGGACATTGGCAGTGAATGAGCAGAGAATAGCAGAACGACGCCAGAACGATCTTGCTCGTCGAACTTCGCTAATGAACGTTCAATATTTTGTGCTACTGCCTGTGGGAAATAATTCAGCTTCTAGTAAGGGACGTGTAAGTTCTGGTAGCGTACCTCAATGAAACCAGGATGTGTTCCCCATCGGTCAATAACACTCCATTCAACACCTTCTCCTAGAGCACCCGCCCGACCCCGCCGATAAAGTTCATTGAGGCTACTTCCAGTTGTACTGCAGCTATATTGAGGATACTGAGTAAACGCCACTGCTCGCTTCACACCATCCCTCTTCATCTCCGCCGCCGCTTCGTCGGTCAAAGGTTTAGCGTATCGGAAAGCGACATAAGCTTTATGCGGCGCGGTAGCAGGATGAAGTTCATCCAACAGCGCTGCCATACGATCACCCTGTAGTCGAGTGTATTTTAGAATGGGAGAACCGCCGCCTATGTCTTGGTATTGTTTCTCGATCTGAGGTGTTCGACGTTTGGCTATCCATGGTGCGGCAAACGATTGGAATGGAAGGGGAATAAGGTCGCCGTCTGAGAAGAGGTTCTTGAGGAAGTCGTAGGTTTCTGGCACCTGAAAAGCAATGAATTCAAATGATGATATGACAAGCAGACATTAGAACGTACAGTAGATGGTCCACCCATATTTAGCATCACTATGGCTGTTGCGTAGAGTTGTCAGAATATGCAACTGCACGCCCAGGCAGTACATCCCACCTGTTGGACTACATTATATCGTCAGTAATAGCCGTGGTGTATACTAATGAGACCGTACCTTTTGCCTGAAGGAGGTGCATGGTGTAAGGTCGCCAACGATCGTGCAAACTTGCGCGCCGGTGCACTCACTCGTTTCACGTTCAGCATGGTTGTAGGACGTGCTCGTTGTAGTGAAAAGAGTGAGATCTAAGGCTATGAATAAATACTGAACTGAAGGAGACGCGAGGGGAGCGAGGATCGTGGTCCAATGGGGGAGAAGACATGACGCCGTGCGACTTTGTACCACGCTCGATTCCCGGCTTGTCTCTCGACCTCCATCTCCCGGCATCGACAGGCATCGACGCCTCTGTTCAATGCTGTTCAATGACATTCTCGTTCCACTTTCTCACGATCACAACCTTTTCTCACTGTTTTTGACCTGTTCTCTAGCATTCATTAAGTGTGCTATGAGAAAACGTGGTCCTATTAATTCAGGACGATTCACAATGACATCAGGGTCCAGTACCTATTAAAGTCTCAAATACTCGGAGACACACATAAATGTCCTGACACTACCTTTTGAGCGAGTGCGTTTTCATTGGTCACTTGTCTCATTCCGTTTCGCTTTCAAATGGCATCGTGCATGTAGGCGTCCATTCGATTGAGAAACGGAACTCGGCGTGTCCTGGACTACTGCTTTTCGTATTCGTTCTGTTAAGTTGACCTCATGCTTGTATACCCGCCTTCTAACATATATGCTGTTCATGTCTAAGTATAGTTGCTGGATAACGTCATGGACAAGTGAGCTCGTCCTCTACGTTGTGGGTGCACTCTGTCACCAAAAATTGCCCGCGTTGGAAGACAGCGCAATGCGTCGGACGTTGACAGTTTCTTGCTGTATTCTGCTTCTCTCTATCTTTTGGTACACGCCTCCGGTATCACATTCCCATCTTATCGCTCACCAATTTTTAGAGCTTTCGAAGTTCTCCAATCTTTTATTTAGTTACAAGTCCACAATCGGGCCGCTGGTATGCCTGAGATCATCCATCCTCTCGCCGCCACAATATGCGATAGAATTCATATTGAACGTCCCCATCTCTTCGTCACGTATATCCTGACATCATGAACTTCCGCGAGGCATGCTTATCCCCACGCTGTCTATCAGGTACTGACGGTGGCCTCCGCAACAGGGCTTCGAAACGAGGACTTACCCTTGGGACTTGCGTTCCTGAGAAGGTAGAATACCGCTTCTCGCCGCAGATATTCCATTATAAACTTGTCAAACTGATATTACTCCAGCAGCAAAATATCCCGTTTCTCTCCATTTACTTGATCAGATATGTCTGCTAATGGTGTCGAATCTCACACCTCTCAAGGTGTTCCCTTCAAGGAGCTCTTCCCTGAGGAGCGATTGGGATGGCGAGGGTGAGCATGATAGTCCTTCCGGTGCTTCTCTCAGCCTAAATGCTATTGAACAGATTTGTTGAATGAGAAGACAAACCGGAAAGGAAGAAACTCGCAGTGGAGCTTCTCAAGACGAAGACCTTCACAACCATCCCTGGTATGTCTTGCACATGGGCTCCTTTTTTCTCTCTCTTTTCCATTCACCTTGAAAGACACACATTTCGCCACACCTGTTTCTTTACTTCCGAACCGCAGATTTTCGTATTGATCCTCTCCCCAAGACGAACCCCGTCCTCATCGGACGTCGCTGGAAAGAGTATCATGAGGCGCTAGGCTTGAAGTCTATCGTCGACTTTAGCTGGGAGATGGTGCAGAAAGAGAAGGAAGATATGCTTCACGTTCTTGACTTCCCTTACAATGGCGAGACTAAGTTCAACCACATCATGGACATGGAAGGCAAAATCATGGACAACAAGTATCACTTGTACGTGTAAAGCTTTCTCGTCTCGCTTGTCATCCAGCTTAACCGTCAAAGCATCCGAAATCATGGTGGTGTACCCGATATCGATGAGGACGCATTCTACTTCGATATTGGGGGCTTAGTCAATAATCCCACGAGGATTTACCTCGAGGACCTCAAAGATCCAGAGAAATTCCCGTAAACGCGGCATGTTTCATCCACTTGTTTTATCTCACTATTCTCCAGTCAGGAGGAGGTTACTGTCACCGTTCAATGCAGCGGTACCAGGCCAGTGGAGCAAATCGCACTGTATCCTGGAGACGGCGACGAGCGTATGTGAACATCTATCTCTGTATGTTCAGGTGCTTAGATATTTGTCAGTCATCAACGCTCCATGGGGACAAGTTGCAATGTTCGTATCGCTTGCTGACTCTAACATCGCTATTACTTACTTAAAAACTGTTATGAACGATATTTGCAGAGGTACTGCCGTATACCGAGGCGTCCAGAAAGTTCTCAAGAAGGCCTGCGGTGGTGTTCTTCCTGGATGTCAACACCTTGAGTTCATCGGCGCCGACACTTACTTCAAGTTTGTATTATTCTGTTATGTATCTCGTTCGACTGAGTGCGATGCTTCATCAGGAAGTTGGAGGTGTGCAACTATGCCGTGTCGGTCCCGTACCGCAAGGTCCGCCAGAATGAGGAAGTTTTACTCGCTTGGGAGATGAACGGCCAGCCATTGCCTAGGATTCACGGAAGACCCTTGCGTCTGGTCGTCACTGGTTACATTGGTGCGCGTAGCTGCAAATGGGTGTATAGGATCAATGCGCTCCCGGTACCTAGCTACGGGCCAGTTCAGCGCCAGGAGTACCTCTTACAGCCAGCAGGTTTGTATCCTGGGGTCTTCTGGTGTCATGCTACTCAATATACACATTTGTCATAGATTGGCAAGCAGAACATCCTCGTCGGTAATGGCATCTCCATCCAACAAATGCCAGTTTCGTCAGTAATACTTTTGCCTCATGTTTTCCTGTCATAACCCAATAATTACAATAACCGTATACAGGAGCGCGATCATGGCTCCCCGAGATAGGGTCGTCATTACCCACGATGGATCCATCAAGCTCCAGGGCTGATCTTCCAGCGGTGGAGGTAATTGGCCCGAAAGAGTCGAAGTTTCTCCCGACGGGTACAGCGTGAACTTAATCTTGATGCTGGTTATCAAACATACCTTTCAGTGTTCCTGCTAGCGGTCACGTGTGGTATGCATGCAAGCCAGAGGATATGACAGAGAAGGTACTCGACATTGATATACTCTTGCTCTGTGAAACATACTGAGATAACGTTCTTATAGCATTATCGCGCATGGCGTTTGTGGAAGATCGAAGTCCCTGTCGATGCCGAGGGCTGGCTCGAGTTCGTCGTGCGAACTTGGGACTCCTCTAACAATACGGAACCCACCTATGTCCGTTCTGTATGGAAGGACGGCGCCGCCATCGTTTCTCTGATTTGTGATGTCTGACCGTGTTATCGTAGCTGGGACCTCCATGTCACATCGTCCGCCCATCGCATTAAGGTATGATGCTTTTCCATCTGACAATTGACTGCACCCCTGATCACTTATTTATTCACCTATTGTAGCTGTATAGCGTCAATCGTACGAAACCTCTTACAGCGAGACATCTCAAGCAATTGGAGGATATGGGCGAATCGTTCCTTCGACTATTGAAGCTTTGGAGTTCCCTATCGAGGGCAGAGAGGACTATGGTGCCGCTTGGGTGAAGAATCCTCGTGAACCACTAAACTAGGCGGAGTATACAAGCTCAGCAATTCATATGATATCTTTGAGAATGTGTGACATGCTCGCTTGTTGCTTCTGTATCCATCCATCCCTTCCAGTAAGATATAGTCGATAGCGCATTCTAAAAAAAGGTACACAATCATGCATAAATACCGCGCTGCGGGTAATTTTGTCCTCGGCAATAAGACGAGGGGGTATTTCCCTGACCAATGGTATTCAACAGAGCGGCCGCTAAGTTCAAATACGCCTGTCGGTTGTGAAGGTTTTGGGCCGGTCACTTTGTGGCAACGAGTTCAAGAGTTTGGTCTTGCGTCCTGATTTCGACTCCATGATCTTCCATACAGTTCCTGCAAATCCTCCAAAATCTACGTGGGCCTTCTGTAGACATGGAATTGCTTGAGAGAGCTTCCTGACGAAATCTTTTGGCCGAAACTGAACGTCAAACCAGTCTTGGACATCCTCTAGGGCGTCCTCCCCGTAATCAAAGTCGACTTCAATGTATTGAAGGTGCAACTCTTTTATCATATCCAAGAAGCGATCCTGGAAGTAAGCATAGTATGAGCTTTACATTTTTGAAGAGCCAAAAGTACACCCACCATGAAGTCTTCAATCTCATCGGAGTCTTCGAATGCAGAGGCCTGAATCTCGAATCGAGTTTCAGTCCAAGCAGGAGGCTTAGAGAAGTATTCCTCGAAATACTCTAACTGATCGTCATCAGCTGGGAAAATCAGCAAAAGCATGGTGGTGGGGGTGTGCGTAACGTCCAAATCCTCAAACATCTCATACTCCATGCCCACTCCGTACCAAGTGACAGCCAGGGAACGGATGGGGCACTTCAGTGCCAACGTCCAAATGTATTCCACTTGACCCTCAGCCAGTTCCAATCTGGGCCAAGGTGAGGACGGTGGCTCTGCTGCGTTCCGTTCGCGATAGTCGGGCGAGACAGTCTCCGGGATTCGCCCGTCACCATCTAAACCAAGGATAGCCAAGTTTGGGAAGGCATGCACGAGCTTATGAGCCGATATGAACTCGGAAGGCAGACCGGTGAGGTAAAGGACGCGAAGTCTAGGGCATTGGAAATCCAAGTCATGTAAAGTAACGCGTTTGACCCGGAGAACCTCGAGCGACGAGGTGAAATTGCGAATGAGCGTAGACAGCTCGGTGCGATGACTAAGTTCTGAGCGTGCGGACACGACAACTAGTTCAACTAAAGGAGATTTGATTAACTTCACGGCGGCGAGTAATGGTTCATCCGGATTCAGTAGTTGTAATTCTCGAAGATTTTGGAGATTCGACATGGACTCAGCGAACTCTGGGACCATGAAGGTATGTTGGATCCCGACGTTGAGGTGCTCCAAGTATTTTGCATGCCTCAGTATCTCTGCAATTTTCCGAATTTGCTCTTCAGAAACACTGTACTCCTTGATATCGAGATGCCGCAAATGAGCGCAGTAGTTTTTTGTCTGCGTGATGATGGAGTTATGGATGGTTTCCAGGTTGTCTGCGTCGATGGTTATTGGAAAACTAAGTAGCTTTCTCCGACCAGCTTCTTCTAGAGCGTGACAAGCCTTCATCACCCTGACAACGTCGCGTTTATTTTCCAACGCCGCAATGACAAGTGTCAAGATATCATGATTGAGGGATTTCGCCGAGTTCCTGGCAGCCACAAGTGAGAATAGGATAGAAAATGAATAAAATTTCGTTCTCTTACATCGAGAAGAAGAGTTTCTGCTGGTGTCCCTCGCGACGTCGGTGTCTTTCAGGAATTTCAAGGCCCACAAGACAATCTCTGCAGCGTTGTGGTAACTGGCAACCAAGCTCCGGTATATGCCGCATAATATTACCGTACGTTTATGGATAACATCCTCCTATTATGGAAATGTCACTTCCAAATTTGGCTCGAGCCAACCTTGAGCGTAAAGTGACCCCAAAGTTTACGCGCAAACTCGGGTATGATTGAAGATAAACACTAGCGTCAAGACTCAAGATCATTGACATTGCCTCGTAAAAAAAAACTTACGTACAGATAATACTAATACAGTACGGTGTCATAACGGCGAGCAGCTAAGTCATACAGGGAATGAAAGAAACCAAGGAAAGTCCAAGAAGCTGGTCAAGAAAAAAGCAGAATGAAAAGAGCAAGGAATGTGTACATGAGGTGGAATATCTGATACCGCTACGAAGGCGGGTCCTGTGGAGAATTAGAGTCCGTCCGATCATTGCTTCGCCGCTTCTTCTTCCCAGAAGGCTTTGGTATCTCGACTGGTCGTTGACAAACCGGACAACGACCTGACACGTCAGTGAGCCATGGATCCAAACATGTTTTCTACAGAGCAGATCAGAACAACGCAAGAGATATCGAAAACGAACGACCACTTACATGGAACACATGCCCGCATGCCAGTAGTCGCAGCGGCTGCGGACCGTCTCCAGCATGGTCCAGTCGGAGACGATCCACATCCTCCTGCGTAATTTCCTCCACCTGGACTTCTTGAATAGCACCGGAGTCGCCACCCTCCGCAACGGCATCCTGCGGCCTTTCGTCTTTTGCTTCATCACCTCCATGTTTCCTTTTAGGTTCCTCGAAATCCATCAGGCAAATAGCACAAGCAGCTCGGTTTCCTTCAAGCCTGACAAACGGATATTCCCCTGGTTCCCAATGATCTTCCCATGTCTTTGGCTGGTCGTCACTGGCAGGCGCTTTGCTCTTTCCCTTGTCCATCTTGGTGCCATTCGTGCCTTCCTTTGTCGATTCACCTGTCGTATCCTTCTTTGACCGCCTCAAGAAGGCAAAGCGTCGCTTGCGAGGCACAGTAGGTGCGGGCGGCTTTGGTGGATAAGAATAAGCTGCCGGGGGGAAAGCAATGGATTTCTTATCCGGGCTTGGTTCCTGGTCTTCCGGAGGATGAGGGATATAGAGTACCAAGGGTATCTGGTCGACCACTGATTTTGGAAGTTTGCCTATTTCTGGCTTGATATAATGAGGGTTTTGCAGCGGGTGTCGACCGAGGCAGAGCAATATGAGGTTCCACGCCAGCTGTCATATATTGTGAGCGGAGCGGATATGTATGCGATATACGCCACGGATAAAACGCACGTAAACGACCGGCCCAAGAATGAACACAAGAAGGCCCAAGATAAAGATCTCGAGAACCATCAGATAGAGGATGCATAGGATCCCCAAGGTGAGGTACCAGATATGTGGCGAAGAGCGTCGACAGGTATTGACAGATGTATATGCCAATATATGCGCGGTGAGGAACCAGACCATCGAAAGTAAAGATGTAGTTACAGACAATCTAAAGAAATTTGAAAGCCTGGACAGATTCGCCAAAGTAATACGACGTACCGATTATACAACGACGAGTATGGGAGTTGGTTCACAGACTCGATATGAGTAAGTCTGACGTCTTGAGTAGTACCGTACCTGTTGTTAGTAAAAGATGGACTCGTGCGAGGTGAATTACCGAAGTTCACAGGACGTAGGGTGTCAGGACGCCCCGGGTCTGCTTCATGATCTCTTTGTTCCTGACTGTATCCCGCCCAAAAGGTGTCAGATCAGCTCTCAATAGCAATAGCGGATTGTATACATACGCAAGGCGAACTATACGGTCACGCTGCCAGCTCCAGTACGCCACAGTGGCGCCAAAGGTGACCCGAACAACCCAAATGGCGTTCCACGCGCCCAATGGTTTGTCACAAGCATCCCATTCTGTCAAATCAGGTTCGGTGGGACTCCGATGGTGTGATGAGTACGCCAGAAGAGTGACGACGACGACAAACTAAAATACTATGAGCGAAAGAGAGAAAAGGAGAAGATTAGTTATGATACCTGGGCTAGATTGAAAAAGAGACTCCAGATAAGGCTCAATAGCTCCCTTCGTGCTCTAGCGTTGGGTCCCGCATATCCTAGGAAACTCATGAGAATGCCCACCCATCCAGTATGCTCGGCCTGAGGTCTTGGAGGAACTACACTTGGTCTTGGTTCAACGGGAACTGTAGGTTGAGGCATAGCATTCCAAGTTAAAGGATGATCATGGCCGCCAAGATCAGGACGATCTAGAGCAGGTAATGGAGCAGAGCGACGGCCTGAAGGTGCATACAGCTGTTCTCGAGTATAAGCTGCAGTCCTTGGAGATTGACCTTCGGAACGACGTTGAGTTGGTGCCATTCGGCTGCGAGGCGGGCGCGTAGGCATATCGGTATCGCCTGGAATGTCTCCTGTGGATCGTACCCTTCGAACGGCGAGTTCGTCTGGGGCAAAAGAGACAGTCTCCATTGTAGTCAGATCCTAAGGGCTTAAATACGTGGTTGACAAAAAGACTTTGGTATCGATGGCTGCAACTGACAAGCGGGCACAATAGCAGTCGGCGCGAAGCCTGACGCAAGCCCTGAACTGTATAGCGTTGGCGTCAAAGCCAAACGACAATTCGCACAGCCGAGAGAGACTTTTGAGGGGAAATCTGTTATTGAAAACAAGCAGAATTATCCTGCCAGCAAGGGAGGAAGCTCAGGACATGCCTAGGTGCCTGAGGGTGCTACACAATAGTTCACGTTGCTGCAACGCGGTTTACTGGACTAGTGACTAAGTGCCCATTGTGCAATTGCCTAATCGAGCCGCCTATTTAGGTAACCACCCGACTAGAGATTGAATTGGAACTTGGCTAGGGTCTGCATTTACTGAAAAAGACGTAGAAAAGGTTGGAAACTTCAAAGTCGTTTTAATACATGCTGTGGACAATGGGCCAAATTTGAAAATGAACCTATCTACCTGATATACCACTACCGCTATCGATCACCAGTCTAAGGCAGTGCTACCACAGAGAGGCTTCGCGCATGCGGCCGACGTCTCTTCTTCCGCGGGTCCAACAATCTCAATCGCATCGCCACCTCTTTGTCTGGATTCTGCAGTAGCTTGTCGTACCATCCATTTGCTTGTACCGATCACAGCATCCAGGGCAGACGCATCCGGAAGCAGCAGTAGAATGTCATCAGCTTCCGCTCTGACCTCGAAGGCGAGAATGCTATAGTTATCGTCGTTCAAGCATGTACCTGAATCAAGAGCGTAGTTCCGTTTGTGCATAGGACCTGAAATTCAACCAGTGAATATATGTGGACCGTTGAGGACGAAAATACTCACAAGAAACGTAGACATTGCCCGTGCTAGGATCATCCCCGACAAGCCCGTGCTCGAGGACAAAAGCTCTCTTGTGCGGACACATCTACAGTGACATATCAAGAATTAGTGCATGTTGATATTAGTACCACAAAGGAATTTGTATTTCACTTGTTGAGTTGCAAAGTACCCTCGGCGGGGTACGTGGAAGATGGCTATCTGGCTATCCCCGTATTTTACAGCTGCAGACCTGAAAAAAAAATCAATGAGAGCAGACCCCTCTAGGACTTCGATTCCACTCACGTTGTACCAGCTTCAGATGGCCTAAGGTCTTGGACTCGAGCTAATTTTCGCCACTTCCAGTTCTCCTTAGCTTCAAGAATATCGCTGGAACTAAGTCGAACGGATTGTTCTTTCTTATCCCAATTGGCTGGCCGGAACTGACCACGTTCTACGATAGACTCTGTTTGGGGCTTTCTTTCGTCCTGTTACCAGAGTTGGGTTAGAAAAAGGATTTACCGCAGAACCCAAGCCTACCGTATTGACAAATTGCCGGAACTGCTTCTGCCTTTCAGGATCATCCACAACCGCTTTCCACTCGTCATAGTACGTTCCCACTAGTTCGTCCATTTCACGATCGAGGTCTTCACAGATACCAAGTTCGTCTTCCAAAATGACCTTCCGCAATTTCTGTGCCGACGTTAGCGAATGCATAATTCGATGAGTCCGTCAAACACACTTCAATGCCGCCATCCATGCTTTCTACCCAACGAGCCGTACGCATGAGTTTGTCTGCAGTTCGGATGTAGTACATCAGGAAACGGTCGATGACCCTGATCACCTGGGACGGTGGTACGTCTTGAGCAAAAAGCGTTGCATGCCGAGGATTAGCACCTGCAAGGGGTTCGATTTCTATCAGCATGAAAAGGAAAAACTCAAGGTGTACCCCCATTTCCGCCGATAAATACTAAATCCCGCAGCGGTCAATAATACGCTCACACTAGCAGATGGCGAACGAGCGTACCATTCCATCCTTTGTCAGTGGCAATCAAACCGAAATCTTTGCTTTGGGCCTCGGCACATTCACGAACACATCCGCTGACGCCACCTTTGAGCTTATGTGGCGATCGAATGCCTTTGTATCGTTCCTCCAACTGAATGGCCACTAGTGAGAGCGGCGTGAACGGACAATTCGGATATAATCACTTAGATCAGACATACTGCCTACAGAGTCGCCGATGCCATACCGACACCAGGAAGTCCCGACGCAGGATTTGACTGTTCGGAGCGCTTTACCTGCAGCAGAGTATGAATGATTGTCATCGCTTGATCAATTTAGAACACAGAAAGACCTGCCATATCCGTGGCCACTCTCGAATCCAGCATCGATCAATTCCTTCCAAATTGCAGGAAGGTCAGCTTTCTGAGCACCGAAAAGATCCACACGTTGTCCGCCTGTGATCTTTGTATACAAGCCATCTGCAATTCATCGAGTCAATTGTGGGAAAACATGTAGTCGGAATGATAAAGTACATTTCTTGCCGACCTCGCCGAGTACGATGAGCTTGTCAGGTGTGATCTAAGAGAGCGTTGGCATATCATTTGGGACAAGAAACGTTTCAGGACCTACTTCTCCTGCAGCGATACGAGGAATAACGGAGAAACTTCCTAGATGATGATTTCCGAAATTATTTTTGTCCTCATGTAGTATCGGACGACATACCATTCCGTTGTATATTGGCCAAAAACCTAAAGCACTTTTAGCCGCCCGTTTGCAGCGATCGTGTATGTAGTAACTTACCTATCGTTCGTATCTTGGTTGCTGGCATAGTACTCTTGAGTGCGGTAATCAATGTGATGGCAATGTGGAACACATACCAATGATGAACAATATCCATCACATGTTCGTTATACAGCGATGATAGAATACTGCCGATGGCCGGTTTGCATGTCTCGCAACCTAGAGAGTCGGGCTTCACGCCAATGGCTGCCATTATATCTGGGAAAGTCTTCAGCTTCTTGATTCTGTCATCACGTGCGTTGAGCGGTGAGTGACCGTAGACATGTTACAGGTACGTACTTGACGACGTTGAAGATATCAGCTCGTGGCATTGCGAAGTGAGGACAGAGATTGTTGGATACTGCATTACCCGCCTTCTTCATCTCCGCCTATCTAGGCGATTAACAAGATTTGCTTCATGCGTGATTGAAATACCACCTACTTTGAATATGTTGGTAAGAAGTGGTATACCTGCAGTCTTTGTTAACGAAGGGATAGTTAAGAGGTAACGTACAACTCACAACCACCACAACCAGTCCCAGCTTTCGTCTTTGCCTTGATACCGTTGATCGTATCAATACCTTCTTTGACACACTCAACGATCCTTCCTTTTGTGACGTTCTGCCGGAAGTAAATCTTATGGTCACGGAGAGTAAAGCTATTGGCACTTACATGACAGCTACATATTTGGGTATCATCGTCTAAATCGGCCCCACTATCATCTCTACTCGTGTTACTCAGAATAAACTGAGATGGCGGAACTTCCAGAGCTTTCTGCAATAGACATCAATATTCAAGCGTTCTTTTAGCCATAAACAGCTCGGACTAACCCTTTTCTTGACTAATGCAATGAGCTTGATATAATCCGATGTATCTCCAACCATCATGCCGCCAATGAGGTATTTTCCATCCGAACTAAAAATGTACCTATAGGAGGAAGACATTTCAGGGTCCAAATCTATATTGTAAGCAGGACAAACGATGCATACTTTTTGTATACTCCCGCAAATGGATCTCGGTATGTCAAAGTTTCCATGGGGCCCTCCGCGGCTGCACTAGCACCATGTCGCTTTCTAGGGGAAGAAGCATCTCTGGGTTTCGTTGATGCCGCACTAGGCTGAGGGTTCTCGATAGTCTGCACGGGTCGCTTCTGGCTTGTGCGCCGCCTCTCTGCAAAGAAATCGCCGAATGAAGCTACGTCCACTCCCATCAGTTTAAGCTTGGTGGACAGATCCGGGATGTTCTATTACATATGAATAATCAGAAGTCTCCGTATACTCCGCAGAAGGTGGGACATTTACCATCTTCCGCGGTTCGAAGCTGCCCACTTCAGTTTGGGTTTGAGTCAAATTGAAGGCAAGAATATCAGCCATTTCAATCCCAGGAGCAATCAGACCGTACGTATTGCCTTTCCATCTTGCGCATTCCCCAATAGCGAATACATCCGAAGCACTGGTTCGCAGTTGGTCATCCACTATGACACCATGATTCTCGTCGCAACGAATCCCGGATGTTTGAGCAAGGTCGTCTCGTGCGGTGATGCCAACAGAGAAGATGACAATCTGACAATCCACTGTCGAGCCGTCCTCCATCTCGAGACCAGTGAGAACATTATTCTCAGTGAGTAAACGCTTCACAGACGCGTTTGTCAGGACTTGAACACCCATGGCTTCGATTCGACGAAGGACGATCTCGCCTCCCAGATCATCTAACTGACGTGAGAGAGGATAAGCCTTGCGATTGACGATAGTCACATCTTTCACAGTGTCGAGGTCATAGACGGCCTTGGCAGCTTCCAAGCCAATGAGACCTCCGCCTATTACGGCAGCCTGCAAGGAATCAAATGATGTGAACAGCTGATGCTGCAGCAATTTCAAAGTGCTTACTCTTCCACCTTTGGCTTGGTCGCTACTGGCGTACGCCAGCAGCTGATCCAGGTCGGAAATGTTGCGGTAGACGAAGACACCATGTAGACTGGTATCAACATAATCCGGTAACGTAGCTTGGGAGCCTGTTGCAATGATGCAATAATCGTACGGGACAACGCGTCCCTTGTCCGTGGTAACGTTCTTTGCACTGGTGTTAATGGTTGTCACAGCCTCACCGACGTAGAAGAGAAAACGATCAGGGTCTTGCTGTGTATACCAGTCGGCTGTGCCACTAAATGGATATCTAAGTGCCTCCCGTATAGAGGAAGTGTCTATTACCTTGGTTCAGATACAATTTCTCGACATTGCGATGTTGAAAGTACTCAGTCAGCGCAACACGGTTATACGCAACTGACAGATGAGTTAAATACGATACAGAAAAGACACTGAACATTCATTAGACTCACGATATATTTCTTCACCACATGTCACAACACGATATTTACCACTTTGGTCGAAGTTCAACAGCTTCTCAATGAAAGCTTATGATTATATGTTGGCTTAGCAAGGTTCATGAATGAAATACGAAGCCTTCAACATACCTATTCCGACCATGCCAAGGCCTACTACGAAAACGGTCTTGCGAGCCATGATGGAGGGTACTCAACCAACGTCGAAAATCCTCGCTCGATGGGCCTTCAGCAGGCCAGCTCTATAAGCAACTTGGCTTCAGGAAGGCGCACACCAGCCGTATCAGGCCGAAAGCTTCGATATGAATTGTATGCTTTCCTTGCCCCGACAGGAGCACGTTATCCGGGATCTGCCATGCCTGTGGGACACGTCTGGATGGGCGCGCAAGAAAACAAAAGGGACCGAGCTATCTCGTAGACATTCTACCTTGCAGATAAGGCGGGGAACGTGAAAGCAGGGGTTTGTTTGAGTTCCTGAGTGTTTTAGGTTGATGTGATCGAGTTTGCACAACTAAAGATAAGTAGTCGACGACCTCCAGGTTATGCGAATGTTGGTTGAAATAGGGCGCTAGCAACCCACTGTGCGTACCAAACGCCCTGGATCCTGGGATCTGCGAGGTCGAATGATCGGTACTGAGAGTTTTCTTGCGCTTAGGGACCTAAGTACCGAAGGTTAACTGTTTGTTCGCAATCTCGACGAAACAGAATCATTGCCCTGAGAGAGGACTGTTTGTGCGCTAAGCGCGCCCAGACCTAAAAAAGGTAAGTTCTGTAAATAAGAATATGCTCTTTGTCTGGCTTACAGTAAAATACATTGGTGCTGAATGCTAGATGGTACTGAGGCTCGAAAAGTACAGACACTCAATTGCGATCTAGAATGAATACAGGACGCCACGGTCAATCGTGACGACGCGGAATGGGTCATACAGTCGTAATCATTGTCATCCAGTCAGATGGCTTATGTGCGTCTTGTCGAACAGACGCACGAAGATCAACAGTCAGCCTGACAAATGTGGTGGTCCCGAGAACTACCGGCCAGGGCTGCTGACCCCAACGTCCTATCGCTGTTTCGCTATTAGCTAACCACTTCTCCCCACAAGCGGTCTGAGTAGTTCTTTTGGTCCTGCTCCTCCTGCAGAGGGGGAAGGGGCATCTGTCGTCAAGAGGACCACCTGACAAAGTATCCATTTATCTCTCGTCATCGTCTTACACACTCAAAGCAACTTGGTGATCACGCCCAGACCCTACAAAATGCGTCTGAGTAACGATCAGACGTAACGGGAGATTGATAGTTCACCTTCGTCTTGCCCTCTCTAAACAAGAGCTTCATTCCCTCCTTGATGTATTCGGGATGCGAGATAAACTCAAACGTCACGGTGGCACGGTCGCCGGTACGCAGCACGCCCTGAGGATGGTCCATCGCGACGATCCGCACTGTTTGACGAATAGCCTAGAAATTGGTGGATATAAATGGGAACAACATGGATACCATGAAGTGGTGCTTACCCCACAATGCAACATAGCCTGATAGTTTCTCTGCAAGGTGGTATTGTGACTAGGAAAAGGTGAGCATGAAGCACCGCGAAAGATACAGGCAGAACTCACTAGAGAATCAAGACCTGGCCCTCGAAACGACGAACAGCTAAAATGTTGAAATATGATTGGATGCATTGAAGCGAGCGATGATCATCCGAACCCACCTCGCGGAGGAGTCTCAGTTTTATGGACTATCACCATGCCTTTGCGGACTGCCGCTCTTCTCATTCGCTTCAACGCAAAAGACACACACTGGCCGGCTTCGGCGCTGTTTACAGGAGCCCTGCACCATTCAGGTTATCAGCTACATGAAGTCTCATAGATTCCAAATTCCAAGGGGCGAGCCTCACCGTTTCCGCTGAATAGACTTGATCACTGTGTTCTGGAAGTTACCATTCGAGTCTGGCCCGATCATGACTGCATCGCCGGCTTTCACTCTCCCTGCATTCAAGATGCCATCCACGACGGTGCCGACGTATGGTACGGACCTAATGAGCGCTGAATGAAATTGGAGAAGCGGGAAGATACTAGTCAACGTACCAGACTTCGGTCACACAATACTATGAAGATGAGAATTCAATCAGCACCAGGCACAAAAAGACATGATAACAAACCTCGAGAGGCTGATCAACCAAGAACTTCTCGGTGTCACCCTCGCTAGCAGGTAACAAATTCAAGAACGTGCGCAGCTGCACAAACATTTAACTCAAGAACCTGGTTTAGCGATGCATTAGACTCACATAGTCCAAACCTTCCCCAGTAACATTGGATAACTGGAATATAGGACATAGCCTGTGAGGTCACATTGGTGACATGTTCTCCGATTCAGATGAGATGCCTGTTATACATACCGGTCTTTGGCAAAGACTTGAGACACCTCCACAGAGGTCTCCTCTGACTTGACGAATATTGGCGTTTTCCGGCATCCAGGGCTCTTCAAGATCTTGGTCACCTGTTTGATAGTCTCTTCCAGCTTAGGCCGAGGAGTCATATCGATCTACAGGTACGTCAGCAATGAGATCGCACACAGGCAAGCCGACGGGATTCACCTTGGTGATGCACACCACTACAGGGACGCTTAATGCAAGAGCAATTGCTAGATGCTCTTTAGACATGCCAATCAATCCAGCGTTTCCTCCGACTATTAGGATGACGCAAGATGGTGCGCCGGAGGTCAAACCGTATAATGTAGTCTTTAGGTATCTCTCGTGACCAGCCAAATCTGCGTTGAGGTCGTCAAATTTTTAGCATTACGGGGGAACAGGGGCCTTACCAATGAAAGATATGATTTTCGAAGCTTGTATTGAGATATCCTCCCAGCTCATTTTCTCGCGGCGAATGACCTCCAATTCGGTCGAATGAGATGTTGGAGGTAATATTGGTTTACCCGTAGGTCCAAATCCAAGGATCTGTGGAGCGTGAACATGCCATTAACGCTTTCATAAGAGCACTACCTACCTCCATTCCCACACTGGAGGTACGACCACTCTCAACCTCATGTTTATGTCGGAACAAGCTCACTCGAGCACGTCCTCTACCATCATCTAATGCACCTCGAGTGAGTACTCCTAGGGTTGTGGACTTCCCACTGTCCACATTACCCACCACCGCACAGCGGACTTCGGGAGTCAACGCCACACTTGGAGGAGGTAATCTCAGAAGCAGAGCAATTCGCAAAGGGGCAACTGTCGACTCATATAGTACTGATACCTGAAGATTCTGTCAGAGAAAAAATGTGCGAGGAGGATAGTAAAACCTACCTTCCCGCCCACTTCATCAACAATATTTGTTATGCCCTCGTGTAATGAGCACAACTCCTGAGCAGTTCGAGGTGTTCCATGCGCGTCATTGGCTGTTATTGGCTCGTACGCGAACAGCGAGGCGTGCGGTGGAAATGAACCTATTCGGAAGATATACTCGCCCCTCCCTCTGGTAAGGACAGAAGCTAACACGTCCCGAGCGCGATCACGGTTCTCGGCCTTTCCGGATAATAACAAGTCCTGATAGCATTGATGGTGAGTGTGTAGGAATGTGAAGGGTTCCAGTCTCACACACCTGAACCTGCTCATCGATATCGGGTACCTCGTCCTCATCTACTTTACTGGGATCCGGAGGTGACTGAGCCGTAGACGAAGGGTCTACTGCTCGTTTACGATGCGATATTTCATCGATCTCGTTCTGGAATGTCCGTAGACTAGTCATGTTGAAAGGGTGGTTATGCTATGAATCTGTAAAGTATGCTTTGTTTGAAGCTACTTTATATGCAGACCCAAAAGCGAGTCAATATGGGAGTCACAATGGCAGTAAAGGCGGTCCACTGGATGACTCGGTGCTAAGTTCCACAACAACTAGTCCCTAGATACTCGAGAGACCAGCTTTCAAAAGCAACGAGCATCTATCGAAGTGATGTTTTCGTTGAAGGGTCGGTTTGCCTCTAGAACTCGGAAAGACCCAAGAAAGACCAGAGGAAAGCTACGCCGAGTCAGGCTCGATCCCTCACCGATCGGTCGCCTTACGTAATCGACGTTACAGCCGACTCTGCCACTGAAAGGGCCATGTCAACTTCAACCTCCAAAGGTCCATAAACTTATCCTGCTTTAACAACGCCAGGCGACACACATTAAAGACGGCGGGGGCCTGGTCTTTATCTTGGACCTTGTCAAAAGCCGGGCGCGACGTTACTCCCGTTACCCCTTGGAATTTGGAAGTAGTCACATCCCTTCAACTTGTTCAAAATGGATGGGCAATCATCTAGCCAAGCTGGTCCCAGCACCGCGCCAGAAACTTCATCTACACGGACACCTCTTGGTATCTCAGGGTGTGAGGTTGGCGTGTTAGATCCTAGTCAACGTGACCGTCTTCTCAGCACACCGGACGCGAAGCTTTCATTCGCCACCTTCCATCCCCGCACTGCGGCTGCTTTTCAATCTGGACAGCCACATAAACTTTCTACTCAGGACGAGCTATGTAACTCGAAGCGGATTGTAATTGAAACCGTTCCAGGTGGCGAAAGCTTTTGGCGTTGGGTGCCCAGAGCCCGTGGCGTCCAGAGCGTCGAAGAAGAGGGCCACTTTCCAAGGGTGATCGAGATTTGTGGGTGAGCAAGCCACCCGTTATGTATGTCCTGTCATTCCTTCTGACACGACATACAACGTTTTGAACGCGCTCTTCTCCCACAGTGAACTCGTACATTGCACTCAAGAACAATGGGATATCTATAAACTAGATCCTGCCTATGACTGCTTGATCCAGCCACCACCAAAGTTGACCGTCATATCGCGGAAAGGCAAGAAACGTGCCTCTGAAGCCCCGTCCGAAGGTGCAACTAGGAAAGCCGGTGCCGGTTTACCAGATGAAGAGCCTTCAAAGAAGAAAGCTCGACACGTCCACGTCGAAACGGTTCCCGAGTCGGACTCAGATGATGAAGACGAAGTGATCGAAATGATCATCGACGAGAGCCAGAAACCACGCATACCAAGTAGATTGAAAGAGCTCCACCAAGAGCGAGCTCGACAACGCCACCGGCAGAGAGTGTCCAGCGGTCGTACTCGGCCTGCGGCTCCCCCAATGGGCGACCAGGAAATCCAAGAACTGAGCATGATTGATCTCACGCTTGAGGATGAATCACCGCCTGCCGCTTCCCCTCAAGCTGCTGATGCCTTCACGTTCAAACGAACATACGACGAGCAGAGTGGGCGGCCAAGTAAGCGCGTACGAACCCGTCCCCCCAGTCAAGAAAAACATGGACCTCGACATCCTCCTCAAAAGGCACGAGAGAAATTGGAGGAGAGGATCAAGATAAGTCGGATGCAACGTGAACAGGCTTTCGTCCAGAGCTTGTTTGCGGCTGCAGCTGAAGCCAATCAAACCGGTATGTTTCGGAGATCTGACTGCGATATCTTTGTTCATTTTACTCTTTAGGCACAAATGGAGCATATACCACGTATGATACCCGGTATACAAATGGCAGTCCGGATCTGGTCAGCCTTGAAGAGAAGATTCGGCGTGTGGCTGAAATCAACGAATATGAACAAGCTCGCGCAGCCGAGAGGGCTCGAAAAGAACGAGAGGCTCAGGAAGCAGCCGAACGCAGACGCAGAGCTGAAGAACTGCGTGCTCGATTGGAGCAAGAGAGGATAGAGCAAGAACGACGATGGGCACGAGAACAAGAGCGAAGACGCAGACAAAAGGAGCAGGAGCGATGGCTATACGGGCCTTGGACAAGCCAGCGTGCATTGGAGCGTTATAGGATGCTATCTGACGTCTTCGACGTGGCTAAGTTCTCGCCTGAGAAACCGATAGGTTTCCTTGATATCCCATGGCCAGTCTTAGCTCGACCGACAACCTACGGGCCGCAGGACATCGACTGGACTGCTGTGGAACACTTCTTCAAGACCGTGCGGACGCATATGCGCTCACAGGATTACAAATTGTTTGTGGAGAAGAGCCATAAAAGATTCCATCCGGATCGCTGGAAAGCCAGACGGGTGCTACAGAGTGTAGAAGATGAGGAGGAGAGATCTTTAATGGAGGTTGCAGCGAATACCGTCGCGCAGGCGATTACGCCACTTTGGAGAGAAGTGAAAGGTTAATATCTTCCGTCAGCGACACCTCGTCACCTTGTTCAAGGGTGAACGCGTTTTTGTATGTATGGCTGGGGTCGAAAGGATCACTATTTTGTAGCTTTATCAATCAGACATCTGTCTCATACCCAGTAGCGTCGGGCTCGTCGGACAGGATCTACGGTGAGTGGAACATTCATGTATGAATACGGAGGTATTTGATTTACTTAATACATTGTAAGTGTGGGTCACACTCTAGCTTTGCGCAACTGAGCTATGGCCTTCTCTCAAGTGCACGAGATATCCTGGGAGTGATCTTCGAGAACTACAAAGGTGGGGTCATAAATTTTGACCGTCCAAACGATGCCTTGTAGACCGGCCCAGTCTGTGTGTGTTGGCCTCTTGTTCTTGGCGAGTGGTGCCGAAATAACTGAGTCGGAGGCTGTAATCGTCTTCGGCGCATTGCACTCGACTTCGGAAGTTCATAGTTGGTTCATAGACGCAACCAGCATCAATTTAGGACATGTCATGTGTGCGCCGACGAATTGAATCATTGCAGCAGGTCTGTGTCAATTCGCTTTAATTGGAAGAACTTCGCGAGGAACAAGGCCTTTTGACTTTCAACTATACCGACGTAACCCCAGAAGTTTCCCCGTCATAACCTTTATAGCCCTTCGCTCGACCAACGTTATGGACTCTCATTCATGCAACGTTAGAGCATCAACCTCGACATGCGCACGCTTGCTTTTATCACCGTGTTTGCATGCTTAGTTTTCAAGGTTACGGCCCAGTCCTCTGCTTGGGGTCAATGCGGCGGAATTGGATGGTATGTGAACCATCATCGCACTCACAATGTTCCTTAGCATTTTGTTTCTAGGTCCGGCGCCACGACATGTGTTTCTGGGTACACATGTACTAAGTTGAACGACTGTAAGATTGGTGTGATCGTGATTCACTTGAACCAAAGTAAATAACCAGCCTTGTTATTCAGACTACTCTCAATGCGTTCCTGGGGCTGCACCACCGGCCACGACAGTCACTTCTGCTACTCCACCACCCCCTTCCTCTACACCCACATCTTCCCCGACCACCCCTACGCCTCCGACAACTACCACTACACCTCCGACAACCACTGTGACTGGTCCAGCACCCACAGGCTCTCAAATTCGAGCTGTGCAAGATCCTGTTTTCCATCTTTATCTTCAAAACAAAGGTACATATCTCCCCGCTAATCTTGATAGTTCTATCATGCTCATCATCGCTACTGATTAAGGCGGTAAGCCTATGCTGGGACCTGAAGCGTCCTCCGGCTACTTCACGATCAGCGGGACTATCTCGCTCAACAACGCTGACGGTTCCAAACTGTATCTGAACGCGGATGAGAGTGTCACAACTTCATACAAACCGTTGACACTTGATGCCACCTCCAAAACGACGGATTGGGGTCTCGAAGGGGACACGATCATCACCACCTCTCCCCGACAGCTCAACTTTTTGGCTTGCTCTTCAAGTACTTCTGGATTTTACGACGTGTATTTGCAGGAGGGAAATGATGCGCCTTCTGGAACATCTTGCACGTTGATTACACTACATCTACCTTGTCTGTGTTAGCGAGTCTGAGGCAAATATCTGCAGGTCCGCATCTCGTTCGCTAATATCTGACATAGTGTACATCGCTACAACAGATAAAAAACTTGGATTCCAAAAAGAAAAAAAAAAAATCTGCATGATTATGACAGAGCAAAGTTATCCCGGTTACAGCTCGATCCTGTCTCATAGCTGCATGTAAAAACTGGTAATAAAACACTGCATACCGGCTATCCATTCTCGTTCCTACTTTCTAATATTCTACGCGAAATGAACGCGTCTGCCGAGCACGATCATGTGCCAAGAGCGCTACGAAACCAAATGCGGTCATGGACCGCAGTGACTGCGACTTGCTTCAATGACTTCAGGGCAGTACGAGCCAGTGCCCACAGACTCAAATCTACACATAGACGATACAAATACTGTTCCCCCCGAAAGAGTGCATCCTCATTTCGTTTCCATTCGCAGACTGCTTTTATTCTCCCTAGCTTTCGTTCTCGTCGCCCTTGCTTCGTACAAGGCCGGACAGTGGTCTTTATTACACCACGCTCCAGTTTCCTCAGACAAGGAAGCTCAAGTACCCATAGAGTCAGGTAAAGAAGAAGTCTCAGTACCCCCATCGACTTCTCCACATACGAACGATACAGACATGTCGGAAGGGAAGTACAGTGTCGGCTAGTATGTTAAGTATCCACATCACTCTTTCAGCTATTGATCTGGTGCACATAGCTTTGTGAACTGGTAGGCCTTTGTGTGTGCATTTATTGAATAACATGTAGACTCAATGGGATCTCAGGGGAATCTATGGACGGAAATTCCCTCCATCCCTGATTCCAGTCCAAGACCTCACGTTAGTCTCATATCATGCTATGACAGGAACGTAATCTGAAAGGTCAATAGGCATATCCTGTACGCTTTTGCCAATCTCAAAGCAGACACCGGAGAAGTCTTCCTGTCCGACACTTGGGCTGATCAAGATATCCACTATCCCGGCGATTCATGGAATGATAGTGGGAAGAATCTGTACGGCAACTTCAAGGCTATCTATAAGTTGAAGAAGCAAAATCGCCATTTGAAAGTCCTTCTTTCTATTGGCGGCTGGACCTACTCTCCCACTTTTCATCCTATTGTCGTTTCGCCGGTTCTCAGGTCGAAGTTCGTCGCATCCGCTATCCGTCTTTTGGAAGACAATGGCTTGGATGGTTTGGACATAGACTATGAATACCCTTCGAATGATGCCCAAGCCCGAGGCTATGTGGATCTTCTTCGCGAGCTCAGACATGGGTTGGATGAGCACGCACGAAGAAAAGGAGCTAACTACAAGTTCTTGCTCACCGTAAGTTATGCTATCATGATTGATGAGGTTGCTAAGCCTGACACCGCCATAGATCGCGGCACCCTGCGGTCCTGACAACTATAAGAAACTACACGTTGCCGAGATGGATCGACACCTCGATTTCTGGAACATGATGGCCTATGACTTCGGTAGGTCCTCCATTTCGCTTATTTTTACACTCAGAGTTTCATTAGAATCTCCATTAGCCGGGTCTTGGGACAGCGTCGCGGGCCACCAAGCTAGTCTCTTCGGGGGACCGATCAGCGCGTCAGAAGCCATCCACTGGTATGTTTCTAAGGGTGTTGCTCGGGACAAGGTCGTCGTGGGTATACCGCTCTATGGCCGATCGTTCATGAATACCGAGGGTCCGGGCAAGCCTTTCCAAGGTATTGGTCAGGGCAGTTGGGAGAAAGGTGTCTACGATTATCGGGCACTGCCACTTCCCGGTACCTACGTATTCCACGATGATCGGGCGGTTGCTAGTTGGACGTACAACTATCAGACAAAGGAGATGGTCAGTTTTGACACAGAAAGGGTGGGGCATTTGAAGGGTGAATGGATAAAGAAGGAGGGTCTGAGAGGCAGCATGTTCTGGGAGCTGAGTGGAGATAAGGGAAGTCCGAGGGATGGCATGGAGGGAGGTCCCGGGAAGGAAGCACAACCAGGGCGTAGTTTGGTTAGCGTGGTGAAGGAGGCAATGGGGAGACTGGACAGCTCGCCCAACTGGCTGCGGTATGAAGGTAGCCAATTTGAAAACATGAGAAAAGGCATGGACCAAGCCGATTAACATACGCCTGTATACGTCGTAGTGTAACATAGCCTAGCATAGATGGGGATTTCTAGTTCAAATTACAGCATTACACACGGCATCACCTTGCGTCTTGAACTATTTCATTCTGATGTGAGTATGGTGCTGTTTTCGTACACCATACGAAAATATATGACAGCGGCGCAACAGCTCAAATTATTTCCCGCTTTTTAGGATGATGCGCGTGGTCGCGGTCAACTTCGGCTTCTGTAGTGATGAGCGCTAAATCTTAACTTCAACTCCTAAAACCAACTTCCCAGCATCCCGACAAGCTGCATATAGGCACTTCCCTCAACAGCCGGCGGGGTATAGTTGAGGCAGTCTTCCGCGAAGCTGTTCGGTTTCGAGACTTAGCTCCGTGGCAGTTGAGTCTCAGCCTGCCTCAGTGCCAAGGACTGACTACAACACTTGCCATTTATAGGCACAACATGGCCTTAGGCGCCCCCTCTCACCGACTGTCTTGTGTTGACAATCATACAGTACATGCTTAGCTTCCGCCAAACACAGAAGAATGCTTGATCTGCAATAAGCGAATAGAATGTACAACTCGTGCTGTACTTTCGTTTCTTGCCCATATGTGTACGTTAAAGATAGACAGAGCTCTCATTTATAAGCGTCTACTGTTGACAGCCAACTGCACGAAATGGTCATGCATGTCAACTTCAACAAAGTTCAAGGTTGTTACTACTACTTCCCTTACACGCGTAACAGGCCCTCCAGCAGAGATAAACTAGATACTAAAGATAGCGTCGGTGTCGAATGGTGGCACCACATTCAAAGCAGTGCGGGGTCATTCACCACGTTTCCTTGTAATGCCAACTCATGCCTGTCAGCAAGGCATGCGAGCAACACATGGTTGCTTCTCAGGCAATAAATTCCCATCCAATCGTGTCCATCAGCATCCGAGAAGTTCGTAGTCTTGCGGATCGATCCCCAGGGTCTTAGTACTCCTGGTCCCTTGATATACACGCTGCGGTTTTGAGTTAAAATTGTCTCTGGACCCGCAGGATCGTGTCTTCGATGCATTGAGTACATTTTGCGAATTGAAGCAGGAGATCGCCGAATATGTAAGTTTACATATATATGGCGTTTATAGAGTGCATGGAATGGGCAATAGCGAGATTTCGAAATTCTTTCGGTGAGTGGACTACCAGTACAAGAACGAATCTGTTGGAATATTACAAGTTGAACGTCATGAAGTCAGGGGAAGAAATCTGAGAAGGGCTCTGAATATGATATGAGTACAGCAATGACAAGAGAAACATATCAAAAAGCAGTCGTCACCGACGGATCGCGATAGAGGGTATTCGAGTCACAATGTCCGAACTCATGGCATCAAGTCGTGTAGAACGCGTTCATGATAATGTCGTTACTCCTCCTCACTCAAACCGAGATAGCTCGTCCTTGCCCGGTATCGTGGCTATTACGGAAGGTAGAGCGGCCTCGCTCTGGCTCTTCGTGTCCATATGTGTCGGGTTCTGGGTCAAATGCTTTGTCCGCCCTAACGTAGCTGACAACGCGCGGACTCTTGTGTGTGAAACCGGCGAATGCCAAAGCCTTGCGTACTTCAAGAATTTCATTGCCATGAATCTTATCTCGCAGTAAGGGGTCTCGGGTTGCATCTGCGGCCGCCCCGTTAGCGGGTGCGAGAGGCTGAAACGAAAGGTTGTCATCGCATCATGTCTCCACATACACGCTTGAGAAAGACTAACTTCTGCTGGAATGTCATCGTCAAAATGACGTGTATCCTCCGGGTGCCTCAGATCAGGGCGGTAAGGTGCGGAATACCGATGGATGTTCTCCCAGTCGATGCCACGGAACCAAGGATGGGCCTAGTATGGCAAAGAGCGAGGTCGATATCTAATTTCACCATCCCTAGAAAAAAGTATTGGCGACTCACCTTGATCAAATGTGCTCCATCCACGCTGCCCGAGTTACCAGTCGGAACAACGAAGCCGCTTCGCCTTGCCTGCACAATCATGGAGTTTGGCCTGCTCACGGAAGAGGACGCTTGAGAGCCGAGTCTGTCTTCCGCTTCGCATAGAAGTTGCTCCATCAAGTTGATGCCTTCGTGTGAGACGCGAGGTCGTGCAGGAAATCGCAACGCCTGCCGCCAGTTCAGAATTTTCTGGCGAGTGACGTGGCGCTATTGGAAAAGAAATGTCAGCCCTCGCGAAAATCCGCGAGTTGAAAAAGATAGAGCAAGGCATGCATACCGAGTCGCTGACAAATGGGGGGAATCTAGCAAAGGCTCTGAGAGGGCAATTCGTGGCGAGGCCGAACAACGTACTCACCCATATAGACACTCAAACATTATCACCCCAAGACTCCACCAATCGCATGAGTATGAGTAGCCATGACCACGAATGACTTCGGGGGACACTAAGGGGAAGGATGAGATTCGTAATGAATTGGCTCATGGCCTGAACACCCACTGTACGAGTTCGTGCCGCAGCTGCGGTGGCGGAGGCAGTGAACATGAGAGCAGAGATCATGAGAAGATGGTAGAACACTTACACAGAGTAGGCCAACTGCCAGCAAAGGTGTGAAGAGAAAGATGAGATGAGACTTGTGACAGTGAGGTATTGGAGACGACAAACCTTGCGGCTATTCTTCTCCCGCCATGTGAAGATACCTCCTTGCCCATCGCCTCCTCCCATCAATCGCTCGACTTCCTTGCGGTCAAGGCGTCTGGTCTTCGTTCCGTCGGCCAGTGAATTTCCACGAGTAGATTCCAAGTCGATTCCGTGCTTGTGCAGCAAGTGAAGGCGTTGTTGCTCGTAATCTGTGGGTAGGCAATACGACACATTGAGAGGAGGCTGAACAGATAGCTAGAGCGCGATGCCACGTACAAGATGTATCATGCGCCCAATGAAGATCCGTCCTGGGTAAATGAGTTGTAATCCAAGTCAACAAAGAGCGAAATGATAGGCATTTCTCAGGGGAATCGAGGGAGGAATAGCCGTACTCACGCGAGGCCGAAGTCGGAGAGTTTGATATGCCCTTGAGGATCGAAGAGGAAATTCTGAGTGTGAAAACAGCAGAGATAGCAACAGATAGTCATGTGAATGAAGTATCGAATTAATGAACCGCCAGAAAGATTTCGAAGTATGCCGAGAATGTACTCACATCCGGCTTGATATCACGATGAATGAAACCTAGCTTGTGACAGGACTCAATAGCAAGGACCATCTGCGGCATTGCGGAACCATGTGCCGTCAAGACGGTAGGCAACAAGGATAGCAAGATCAGCCCGAACCAACATAATGAGAATGACAATAACACGCACCTCCGCAACATAGAACCGAGTGAAATCCTCCTCAAACACGTCCCGCTCGATAAGGAGATTCAGGAGGTCTCCACCACCCATGTATTCCAGGACCTATCATGATATGAAATCGGAATGAAATCAGTAATGCCAGTTGCATCAGAAGGGTCGGACATATGTCAGCAGGAACTCAAAAGACTAACCAAGTACAAATGTTCCCGGTCTTGGAAACTGTAGTAGAGCCTCACAATCCACTCTGCACCGTTAGGAGAGCCGACCAGAGACGCAGATTTCAAGACATCTCGTTCAGCACGTACATGGCCCTCTTGGCCCTTGCGTAACATATCGGTCTTTCGGAGCTATGGGAATCAATGAAGCGCAAATGAGCGGCAGAAAAAGGGGAAATGAACTTCCAAACATGGGCAAGGAAAATTATTCATCACCTGCTTCATCGCAAATAGCTGAGCCGACGAACGATCACGAACGAGAGAAACAACCCCAAACGCCCCTGCAATACACGACAAGAAGAATGGTCACGCATGGCAGAGGAACAAAGAAGATAGAAGGATTACCATGACCGATGGTCTTCAGCTTGACGAATGCAGTAACGTCGACCTTGCGCCGCTGTTCCCGAAGATAGTCTGTTTCATTCTGGCGCCATCGACTGCGAAGATAATCCTTCTGGGCCTCACTCAATTGCATATTGATCATATCCTTCTCCATTGCGAGTCTTCGTTGCTCCCGCGAAGGCGTCTGCTTGAGGAGAGGGAAGTACAAGTTCTCGAAGAAGATCCGAGCGGCAACAGCTTTCTCCAGGGTAGCCAGAGAGGGTGTGATTGGTTTCCGAGGAGATGGAATCTCCGGCAAGTTCCTCTCCATGAAGGCTGCATCATTCTCGTGCTCATGTTCAGGATGGGCAGTGAGTCCAGCTGTCCATCGAATTGTGGAGTTTCCAGCCTGACCAATCGGGGTAAGAACCGGAGAGGGTATCGAGGGAATGCTCGGGGAGAGCTGGACATTCTCCCGAGCAGCTGTAGTAAGGGTAGAGGAAGTTGTTGTACTAATGCCATTCATAACCCTGAGAGGCGGGAGCTGTGCATCCGGGCGACTCAGAGAACTTTGGGTAGGCTTCAATCCACTGACGACCTCGTTGACGGCCTTCGCCTGGACATTTTCTCTGATGAGATTCTTTATAGGATCAGCCCAGCGAGGATCTATGATGTTAATAGATCTCAGTTGTTAGCTCAACGGAAACCCTAGCAACGAATCGAACCTCCTAATTTGCCTTGCCCCTCAGGACCCCATCGAGTGAGGAGGGCCTCAGCTTGGTCGGCATCAGATGCGTGAACTAGGTGCCTGATGAAGCAAGTGAGGAGATCAAATTAATTGTGTGCTTGTCATACATTTGCTAACATACACGAATCCAGTAGGTTTAGAAACCATATCTTTACTGATGCGCCTTGCCTTCAGGTTCCTTGGCGGCGAGGCTGGGCTAACAGGGGGCGACGCAATGGGCGGATCTACTGGCTTCTGCGCTGGTGAATTAGCAGGTGGTATCTCCTCATAACGGGGACCAGCGATAGGTTCCGCGTTTTGAGGAGTACGCCAGAAGAGACGCGACGGAGACGGCGTGCTAGGTATCAGAGCTAGCAGATCATAGAAACCCTTATGAAGAAGGGTTCCCCCGCGTAATGTGCTGCTTGGTGGTTCTTCAAAAGTCATCGGAGGCTGAGCGTTATATAGAGGATCGTAAAGATACGGCAAGCCGTAGGGAGACCTGGGGTAAAGACCAGGTAAGCCGCTTGGGTATACCTCCTCATTACCGTAAATATTCTGATGTGCTACCGGAGGCGTAGGCAATGGCCTACGCGGTGGGGCGGCCATCGAGCTCGTCGTTCACCGCGACGAGGAGCTTGGGACACTGAGCCCAACCGTGACGCATTTGGATTCTTTACCGTACTGGCGCGCACTAAATGATAAGCGCCCTATCGGCAAGGTCCGAGGAATCTGAGTCGGAGCACGGAACGGAGGTGGTTTATGTTTTTGTGACAGCTTGTTGTTCCTTGTCCCATACCCGTACATTGTATTCGATACAAAACACTTCTTCTGCATAACGCACAGCTAAAATACTCTCTTGTATGGAGCGTTTCAGCGTAAGGACCTGTTTCGCTGAAGTGAACCGGTTCGTGTGCCTAAAGAATCACTCAATATCCACTGGTACTTCTCACCTGAACGCCGTCCCGAATTCCCTGGATTTTCTTTGGAAATGCGCGGCATCTTCTAGGCAAAGATCCATGACCATTTGCCTAGGTTCCGTCGCCAATCTGAGGCGTACCAAGTACTCGGAGCCTTTTCAACACTAGCTTCTTGTTCTCACCTGTTCTATTCCTTTTGTGCTCAAGGACATGTCCAGCGCTCGCTCGATATTGTGCTTCTCCTTGATTAGGCCACGAATATCCTTTGTTTCAAGACGCTCGAGATGTCTTCTCGTAGAAGTGGACGATATCGGAAGGATAGGTCTGTGAGTCCGGACTTCGGCGGTGCTGCGTTGTTGACTGACGAGGACACGAGGCGAGTTGGAGTGACTTCAACCCGCATGTTTCGCTGCATAGCATAAAAACGCGATCACGTCGTTCTTCCAATTGTTACTTGTCATATCAGATATCACTATAACAGTTCAGCGGGCAGCAAACCTCGTTGGCATTCCGACGCTTTGAAAACACATTTCGGTTCCCCGTCCGCCTTTGTCCCAGCAATTACCCCCAGCTTCACTTTCCCGACTTTGACTTGCAAATAACTCGCTGTGCCTCCTGCCCACCCACCCGCTTACCTGCCACATTGAATACCCTGTGCCCATCTCCTCGTGCTGCGTCGACTCACCTGGTCGTGCAGCGCATGTATATGTTGCGTACTGTCGTGAACTAGATCGCTGCTTGCACCGTTCATTGGGGTCGCCTCGCCTACTCTCGGCTGTTGTTGCACTGGTGTCATGATACATAGGCATACTTCGCCCAGGGTATTAATTGCGGAGAGCCCCAGCCGGTCTTTTGACGATCATATTGTACTTTCACTTAAACTCACCATGTCGCACTCTGACGATCACTTTCATTATGGATGTTTTCCCCGACCTGCACGTAGAAATAGCCCCGCCACGGGTAACAACAATCCCAACAGTAACCCAGGCAGCGTCCGCTCAAGGGGTCTTTTTGGGCTCGGCCATGGTGGGCGGACCGTGCTTCCTCCTCTCTTTCGTTCCTCACGTTCTCCAGGTGTGTATTTCTTACCATGCAGCCTACACGAACAGTCAAGTTGATGGCATGCAATCCTTTAGCTCCCGACATGTTCCCTGCAAATCAGTACGCTCAACAGGAACCAACGCAGGGACGTACCGATTACAATCTACCTACATCATCATACGGTCATTCGCAATGGCCTAGTAATACCGGTAAGCATAATATGAGTCGGCTTCTTTGTGAATCATTAACCGATCGTGCGTCTCGTTGTATGAAATCTAGTTCAAGCAACTCATCAGTCCACGTCATATCCAGCCGATCCTCGATATTCTATTCCTCAAGACCAATATTCATCGTCGTACCCCGCTCGAGGAAACACATCCATCTCTATGGATCCGCACGACGCTCGCGCCCTGCCTCCTATCGGCTCTCAACCACAAGGACAGTACTACAACACTTCCTCTAACCATCCTATGGCATCGGCCTCTCACGCTCCTTCTAGTCGCTCACCTATCGATCAGTTCCCCGGGCAATTTACGTACAATAACCCTTCTGCGGCTTATTACCCGCCTGACCCGAGAACCTTACCCCCACCTGTCCCTTCTGGTTCTTTTAACCAAATACCAGGTGCCGCCATACCACGTCGATCGTCTATGAGCGTCGACCGCACCATTCCTTCGAGAGCGTCCATTCATGGACAGGTGCCGTACGCTCGCGATCCGCACCAACTAGGACCGTCCTACTCGCATGATCGTAATGAACCCCTTATCAAACCAAAGCGAAAGCGAGCGACGGCAGACCAATTAAAGGTCTTGAATCAGATGTATGATCGTACTGCATTTCCATCTACAGAAGAAAGGGTCGCCCTGGCGAAGCAGCTTGGCATGTCCCCGAGAAGCGTACAAATATGGTACGTCTTAGTCAACGATGTATACCCTGCGGCTTTAGACTGACTCACTGCGTCTCTGGGTAGGTTCCAAAATAAGCGTCAAGCTCAGAGGACTCTGAACAGACAGCAAGAAATGTCTTCAAGCGCGCCTCCACCTCCGCCGCAGCCTTCAAATCCGTACCAATCGAGTTCTTTATACGGCGCGGTCCCTCCCGGTGTCTATCAGCCTCAACCCAGGCCCTCCACAGCCCAAGGCCATCACATGTCTGGTTCACCAGGCTACGATCCGTCCCCATCGCCATCGTCGCATTCCAGAGGACGAAGCCGTGATGCCGATCGTAATAACCGTCGTTCTCCCAGCCGACCCCGTTGATCGTCGATACGTGACATCAGCACGTCGCCGCTGGCCAGGGCGTTGCTGGTGGCTTCGACCGGACCTACTCTATCTCGGCCATGAACCATTCAGCTATGCTATCTCGCTCCCTAATTCTCATTATTTCTTTATTATCGCCGTCCGCATGCGCATCCACATAAAGACATTCCACATACACACTCACGGACTGGTATTTGCTATTTACTCACTATTTCCTGTGTTATTGCTATTTCAAGTCCAAACTATATCGCTCACTCACTCACGCATCATAGGCTGTATCATTTATCGTATTTAGCTTCCCCGCATTGCACTCATTACATGCTAGATTATCTTATGCTATCATAGTTTGCTTCCAGAATAATTCTTTACTACGTAGTTGCTTTGTACTTGCTCTTCTATGATGCTTTCTTCGCTATACCACATGCTTTTTTGACATTATCTTTGTCCATCTGCATTGTCATTCGTCATTGCTTTGACTTTCAAACCTTCCTGACCTTCTCAACGAACCTGCTGATTTCTCCTACTACGTACTTAGTACGTATTCTATTCAGCGGCATTCATAATCGAGATTATCACTCAAAACTTAAAATGCCATGAACGCCAGGAACATGCTTCAAACAGTATGCAGAAAGAGTGGACAAAGAGCGTATATTCCGAGACATCGTGAGATGACATAGCTATAGCTTCGTGATAAGTTACATAAAAGCAAGTGCACGTTAGCGAGGACTCAGTCCTCGGAGAGCAATGAAAACCCAGCGGGGTCTTGCAGACGGTTATGGGATCTACCCAAACAAAGAGATCATAATACACCAGTGCTTCCCGAAGCAGATCTCGATCTCAAAACCCCGGTCAAGATATAAACTACAAAAGCAATGCATAAGCCTCAAGTAGAACGAATTAGCGACGGCCAAACTTACCAAAGATCAGAAGCGTCAGATTAGTGGTGACGCTTTGCGAAAGAAGCGTGTCGGCTGTGGCGTTTGGTGTTCGTCCGGCATCTGCCTGTGGAAGAGGGAGAAGAAGCACGTGTGGATGAACTTTGCGGGGACGATGCAGGAGCGGCGGATGTCGCGGGCGTGCTTGATGGCTCTGCGTCGGGAGAGGATGAGGGTGAGGAGGAAGCTTTCGTGCTGCTGGGGGAAGGAGCAGCGGAGCTGGATGCAGCAGCAGCTGAGGAAGAAGCATTATCATCGCTGGAGGAGCCGCCAGTGCTGATAAAGACAGCTGGACCAGGGGTCTTGAACGAGTTGAAACCATCGGACCAGATATCCGGCCACTGAACAGAGTCGTAGAGACCTGGGATCGAAACGAGCTCAGACCCAGATGGTGATTTGTTTCCACCACCGGTAACCTTGACTTGACTTAAGGAGGATTCAGCGACCAGATTTTACTATAAGACACGGACAATACTTACGCGCACATCGGGTAGAACTGAGGTTGACCGACGGAATGAAGAGCGATGATCTCGTGACGCAAGAGCTAAATAAAATAAAAACAATTGAGTGGGATGTAGAATATGCCAAATAGATGAGACTGACATAATCTCCAGCAGCTAGGGAAGACGGAATCGTACTCGTCCAGGAGGCACCATCTGGACAATTACGGTCAAAAGCAATCAGGTACAATAAGACAATTGCGCTTACCTGCAACCAACTTGGCGGAGGCCCATTGCTTGCTGCTCGAATCGTAACCGGCGGCGTCAATCTTGAACCATTTGGCACCGGAGGGATTGAACTTGGTGCAATCACCGTTGCAAGAAGCCATGTATGTTGATACAGGTCCCAAGTGATCTACAAAAAGAACTTAGAGACTACTTCGAAAAGACAATGATCTACCTTACCACTAGGCCACTATTATTATTATTCTCGTAGTCAGTAAACTAATGATCGATCATATGAAGCAAGACGCACGTTTTGCCAGTTGAAGGTAACCTTGCTGCCTGCGGCAGCATCCGCTACGAGTTTGGCGGGCTTCTCGCCACCAACGTTGCAAGCCAGACTGGCGTCACCAACGTTAGTAACTATAAGGTGCTCTATTAGTGAAAAGATCGTAGTTTAGCACCAACAAAACACATACCGGGGCCATCATTCGGGATGGGGCGGACAATCCTGCTGACCCCAGACTCGTAGAGATCGGTGAAAGGAGCAAAGCCAGGGAATGACTTGCCACCGACGGTGATTTCGTGCACGTAACCATGACCATTTACTACACCGGCCACGGACAGGGCAACAGCAACGACAGGGAGGAGAGAAAACATGTCTGTTTCTTGGAAGGAGTGAGGGGTCG
The DNA here is from genome assembly GCA_964035595.1 of Somion occarium. Lineage (NCBI taxonomy): Eukaryota > Fungi > Basidiomycota > Agaricomycetes > Polyporales > Cerrenaceae > Somion > Somion occarium. Next base: position 2,165,998 of record OZ037947.1, read on the forward strand.
GAAGGAGTGGCGAGGTTGTAAAGATAGAACTAGTCAGAAATGAGGCCTGACTTGTAGAGAAATACGACGCCTCGAGATGAACGTGAAGGGGGAAGGAGCGTGAAGAAGGTCAAGACGAAGTCGACGGTAACAGACCTCGTTGAAAACGGGGAACCGAAGAATGGACGATATCAACGTTTCGACTCTTATATAGCAACGCCGCTTCCGTTTCAACTTGATTGTCCCATTATTTTCACTGCCTCTCATTGTTCTGCCCAGCGTTGTTGCGCCGTCCTATTGTGTTCACCCTGACAGGATTCATTCCGGTCTCTACCTAGTGCTGTCAAGACAGAATCCAGATACTGTTTTATTCCTCGGAAAAGGGCAGTTATGTTTGTTTTTTTTCGCTGCAGTTGACGGCCTAAGATTGATGCACGATCGAACACGCAAAATCCATTCATCCAAACGCAATTTGAACGTGCTGAACGGGGGCCTTTTCAATTCTTAGGGTCCGGTTTGCAGCCCTCCCCCGAACCTTCGGGAACGGAAGAAAACTTATCATGCGACCGATGGGATGGAGATGAAGCTCTTCGTTGAGGCATTAATTTTGACGCCGCGTTGAGTGCGAGTCATCGCGAGCATGCTTGACGTTATGAAGATATTCGTGTTTGGGACGTACTTTCATGATAAGTGTATTGCCTGTAGATTAAATAACACACCCAGGGATATGTTCAATGTGTTCATGCAACTCTAGGGAAGTACATGGCGGTATGGTACATCGGACAACTTACTACTTATTATCCTAGGGGATCAGAAGGGCTAGTTTTGTTCTATTGCTACAAACCTTACCGTCCGTCCAAATACAAAGGCGTGTATAATATGCCAGAAACTATCCAGTACATTAAGAAAACATCTAATAGAGCGAATCAACGAGTTTGAATACAGTAACTTTGTAAGTCAACTATCATTGTGAAGACGTGAATCGTGATTGACATGCAAAGGAAGTCCAAGCAATGATGCGGATAAGTTGCACGATGTTCACGAGGATTCACGTAACCATCGTAAGATTTCTTTGAGGCCTTCGCCACCGGTAAGGAGTGCCTGTCCGTGTCGACCATCGGGATCGAACCATAGACCTTTGCGAATGCCATGTGATGTGAGATAGCGTTTGACACGCTATCCGAGGTCAGCATTGAGTACACTTTCCACAAAGAAGGTTTGATCACAACACCTACCTCGGCGTCGACCACAGAATCCTTTCCGCCGAGGAAAAACTTCGTCTTGGACGGATCATATGCATTGGGTATATCTTGTAGCCATAACGAGTTTGCGTGCCAGTCGAAATGACGTTGAAGGAAGTTGGCTACACCTAATTCCATTCCAACGAAGTACTTCATGAGGAGCTCGAGGCCCTGTATATAAGCGAGTAAGTCAGTGGATCCGGCACGAGGCAAGGACTATCCAGCGAAAACGAACATTTACGGAACGTCTATAAATAAAGTTATAGCAAAGGTCTACATTTCATGAATGGTGCATTGATACTGGTTCAGTAATCCTGCCAGTTGGTAAGCGTACCTCCTTCCCAAGAGCAGAATGTCACGGGGTCGACAAAGCAAGAACGCCGGATCATCTCAGGGTACGCCTTCAACATCCAAGCGTGCGTGAAGGAACCACTAAACACAACGTTAGTTTCATCACTATAATCAACATTGAAGGCACGCACCTCGAATGACTGATCACAGTAACGCCACTTGGCCGGTGAGCTTGCGTCTCTTGTTTCTCGGACTTTTCCTCATTCTCAGCACTGCATTGTTCTACCCAGCCAAGCTCGCGCAATAAGCCCGCGAGACATTCAGCAGACTCGTGTCTGTTCATGGGCTTCAGGAAACGACGATTGAATATGTCCTGACTGACGTGAGGATGCAGGAGTATCAAGACGGGACGGTCAGGGACTGCACGCAGCAGTTGCGTGAGGAACACAATATACTGTAGAAGCCCAAGGCCGAGTCCGTGGATGAAAACAATCGGACGAGGGCCTGTTTCTGGAGACCACGAACGGGGCATATGGAGAAGATACCTAGCGCGAGATTAAAATGAGGTTCTCGCAATGGAACTGCGCAAAAATGGTATAAACTGACTGTAAGCCATTATAACTATCGGACTTAACGTTCCACTTCATTTGTAAATCTCGGCGAATGATGTGGTTGCTAATCGCCACAAAGGCATACCACACGAGAGGTCTCCAAGCGACGTTGATTGGATCCAAAGTGAGAAGAAGAGGGCTGCTGTCCAGGTTTGAACCCTCCGAAATGGACGTTCCGGCACGTTTCTCTATCAATGACAGAGCATCTTGTAGGATGGTTTTCTCAGCGTCTGAAAGTGACTCCAAAGAGGTAAAAGGTGCATTGTAGATGTACCAATAGAGCCACGCATACATCTCATGCCTACGGATTGATGACCAAGGAACCTTGCCAAACCTTAATAAGAGACTGCGGTTAAGACTGCGTACGCGTGGGGTTATATGGCCAGGGACGCACCATGTGCGCATATAGTTACGAAAATCGACCGCACGAGGATCGTCGAACTCCAGAGCTACGATATCCTCTGTGGGACTACTTGGCCTCCCGCCATCTTCCTCTTCTGAGCCTTCTTTTGGTAACGATGCTAAACCAGCCTGAAGAGAGCGTTTAAAAGCGCACTGCAACTCGGTAAGGCTTATAGGACCATGGGAATGGGGCCTTGATACAAGGCGTGCAAGACCATACAGGTAAACGCTAAAGATGACCTAGATAGAGAACAGCTGGAATGGAACAGGAAGAGATGAGGGACCTATGTCTCACCTCACAGAGCGCCCACGCAAACAGCAGTTTGCCATACCAGGCAAATGTCCAAATCGAACAAGAAAAAAGGCAATAGGCAACGAAGCCCCAGGAGATAGGGATCACAGACCAGATAGGTAGTACAGCGAATAGAAGGACAAGATGAAAAGACAGGTTCTTGCGAGGAGGAAGGTGGAGGAGTTCTGCGATATCTTTGGTGAGTTCTGAGTCCATTGTCGTCAATTACTGTAGCGACAATAAGATAAAAAGAGGAGAAGAAAGCGAGACAGAACTGCTCTGACTCCTCTTAGATGAGTGGACGATGGACTCGGAGCCCCTAGACAGCAGCAGACTCACCCGATAGACTAGGCAGTACGAAAGGAACAAGCGCCTTTGATCGACGGTATGTATGATCGGCCGCTGTCGCGCGTCGCAGCTCGCAACTTTTCACCGACGAAGTTGCATAATGCAAGGTTGAACCCTACTTAAATGCCTGAATACAACTCAAAAGAAAGCCACACGCCAGATTGATGAAACGTAAAGTAGTGTGTAGTTCTCAACAACGTCACGTCGCATCAAGTTGTATCGTGATAAACTAGTCAAAGATCTCAAGCGTGCCCGTGTTTGTGACCCATTATAGCGGGCGCTTCAACGGCACTTGTAGGAGGCGTGGACGTGCCTACCCAGATGCTTCGCTGCAGTGATTGACATGCGAGAAGAGTGCCAGTCGCTGGGTAAAAGACCACTCGCGATTCACCGCGACATTCAAAGCCAAAAAAAAGTCTAATGTCATTATCGTAAAGATATAGATACGGAGGCAATAATTTCGCTCAGTCATCGCTGTCCGTGTCCTCGGGCTTCGGACCACCAAATGTCAACCAGTTCAGCTTTCTGGCCTTCCTACGCTCCTCTTGAGCCTTGAGCTGGTTACGTGTCATCTTCTTCTTCTTCCTGAGAGGAGGCGTGCCCGCGGAAGCCTCGCCTTCTGCTCCACTTCCTGCTGGAGTGGCGTGTGCCGAAACAGCAGGCGACTGAAGGCGTGAACGTGCGGGCGTATTCGCGCCACTACCTTTAGGGGTTTTACCATCTGCGAACGCATCTTCGACAACAGCAGCCTTGCCCTTGAACGTCATGCGTCCGGCATCAACGTTCCATATTTCGGGGCCTGTAAGGCACAACGAGGAACAAGTCAGTCCGAGGCTTAACTGTGCCACAGCGAATGGTGCTTACAGAGCGCGGTCACAAACTCTTCGTTGTGAGAAATAATGACCTGCAAAGGTAATCAGTTCTCCATTCCGACTTGCAACCAACGTGTAACAGGACACTCACCACTGCGCCAGCCCAATCACGGATGGCGACGGCTAGCCCACCCAATGCCTCGCGATCCAAGAAGTTACTAGGTTCATCAAGGACGCAAATCTATATGGAGTGTCAGTTAAGCTTTACATGCCAGCATGTCGTGTCCGTACCTGAGGATTGTTCCACAGACATGCAGCAATTACAAGCTTGATCTTTTGTCCTGGAATTTCTGTGAGCAAGGAGAAAAAAGGTAGCACCACAGCTAGTACACATACCTCCTGAAAGGCCAGAAATCTCATTGTATTGCGCGATGTCGCCATCCAAACCGATATCTTCCAGATGCTTTCGGACGACATGAGCGGAAGTATCACGCTGACCAGCACCTTCACGGGAGGATTCGAGATCATCGAACTGTTGCACGACTTTCGTGAAGCCTTTCTGCAACAGTTCATCACGAGGAATCCAAGTGTTGAACTTGTGGTCAAATCCTTTCATGCAACATCGTTAACAGGCTGTGCAATCGTTGCTTGTAACTACTCACCTCGCCACTTCACTTCATATTGCAACGACTTCTTCAACTTCTGGCGACCCATGATCATCTAGGCATGAGAAGAATGTAAGTTCCGCGGTGCATCCGAACGATACCCATATGCATACCTCCAACTTGCGTCGCTGGCCATTTTTACCAACAAACTCAACTTCGAGTTGGGCCTTCTCGGCATCAGTAAGAATACGAGTGGTCTTTTCAAGAATTTCGCCTAAAATAACAATCAGTGCCCCTGCTCTATGTTTACCAGACTAAGTACACACGATCATGTCCGTCTTGGAAACGCCATTGAATGTACTGGATGGGAGTCTTCTCGAGATGCCGTTCTACGATGGATTAGATAAAACCAAAGAAGACAAACTATTTTGAGACTTACCGATATGGTGAGTAGCATGTTGGGAAACATATCCAATACGAAGAGCCGGATGCTTATAGACAGTGCCTTCCTGAGGCTCCGTCTCACCCTGTTCACAAGGTCAGCATATGAAATCGCCCGAACTCAAACAGTGATGCACATACAGTGAGCAACTTGACCAGAGTTGATTTGCCAGCACCATTAGGACCAATGATACCAACTCGGCTGCATGGAGAAATAATCAGCATCAGACGAGAGCACAACATGGATTAATCATACCTTGACAGTGACAATGCGCAGCTAGCATTATACAAACTGGGTGTCGACCTCCCAGGATAGGTAAAAGTACAGTTTGTCATCTTGAGGATAGCACGAGTGTTGCTACGAACGCCCATGAGAGACCCAGGAGGAGGGAAGGAGAATTTGACCGATGTTGCGGCCAGGGTATAGTACGACTTCGCCTCAGGATGTTTCTCCACAAAGGTTGAAAGGTTGCCGGGGTAATGAACGAGCTTCTTGCTCTCGTAATGTATGATGTCTGTTGTTATATTATCTAGGAAGCTTGAATCATTGTGAGTATAGTACAACCGAGTTCAAGGACAGAAACGTACCCAGAGTCATGAGAAATAATTAGGCATGTAACGCGCTTCTGCGCCATAAGATACTTTTCGAGCCACTTCACGGACGCACGATCCAACTGCAAAAAGAAAGAAAAAATCATCAGCATCGTGATCCTCCAGAAGAATTCGTGAGATCGTACATGGTTAGTGGGCTCATCAAGGAGAAGGAGATCGGCATGATACAACATCGCCCGAGCCAACTCAAGCTTCATCTTCCATCCACCAGACAAACCACCGACAAGCTCGGATTGTCTGGCGTCATCAAAGCCAACTTCAAGCAACTGGCTTCGGATCTTCTCCCGAGGAACATCAGCCAATGCTTTGTCTAGAACATCAAATTCAATTTAAAATCTTCATGTCTAACAACCAATGATAAACTTACCGGAAGCAATAAAATCAATCACGGACAAGGAAGTATCCTCACCCTGGAGTGAGTGCTCTACCATCACGCAGCGTAATTCACTTTGCGGGGGAAAGTTTTCGACCTTCCCATCGCGGAGCTGCCTCATCAAGGTAGATTTGCCGGAACCGTTGGTTCCGAGGATACCGTATCGTCGTCCACGTATGAGACGCAGCCTGGTGTGCGAGAGCAGGAGGAGGGCTCCATAGGCAAGGGAGAATAGGGTGTCGCACAGAACTTCACCCTCTTCACTATCACCAGTCAAAGCGGAAGCATGATTGGCCTTGTCGATCGCAAGGAAGTGCTGACGGACTTGCTCAGCGACTTTCGCGCCTTCTTCAGCGCCGCCCGAAAGCCAAGGAGCGACATATACACCAAGGCAACGATTCCAAAGCTCAACATCTGAGAAACGCCTGCGATAGACAAGATCGGCAATGAGTGACGAACTGAATTCAAGCGTCCGGTTGAGAAGAGGGTGTTTAGGTGTATGTGGTCCATTGGGTTTGGATGCAGAAACCACGACGAGTTCGGTGGGGAGGAGGGTTAACAGGGCGACCATGACATCTCGAGTTTCCGCTTCAAGATCGCGATGAGGAGGAGGGGGGCCATCTTTTGATGCACCCGCCTTGAGGAGGGTATTCAAAGCTGCTTCCGCGAAGGCACGAACCTAGAATAAATTGAACATTCAATATCTGATCGTATTAGTCATAACTTCATTTCGTCTTACCTCTGGGAACGCAGCACCCTTAGCGATCTTCTCGACGCCCTCGACCAAAGAGTTGAGGTAAGTGGCTGCGATGCTGGGGTCGCGCACCAATTTCACAAGGTTATCAACGACAACCACTGTTCGGCGTTGAACCTCCATACTACGATCGTTCAAAGCACGGATGAGAAGAGGGACAAGGACGGCAAGAGCGGGAGCGGTAACTTCAGCCACAAAAGTAGTCGAAGAAAGTGCTTTAATACAGCCGGGGACGGAATCGGGGTTCGCCATACACTTGACCAGGGTAGGAATGTGAGGGCTGAGATCGGCATTGGCGAGGGTCGTGCATAACGCGGTAGCACATTTGACTGCAGCGGAAGAAACCTCTGCCTTGGTGTCATGCATAGCCGCTTCGACCTTTGGCAGAGTCGTGGCGAGCTCATTGGCGACGGCATCGCGGGCAGAGTTGACGAAACTCTTCATGGCGTCAAGCGCACCGACTTTTGTGCGCCATTTTCCCTTGTCAATGATATCCTCGAGTGTACGGAATACGATGCGAGCAGATTCGGGAGGGAAAAGTTTCAGTATCGCCTTGGTAGCCGCAGCTGCAGCATTGCGGACAACGTCGCCTTTGTCCATATAAAGATCGAACAGAACAGGAAGAGACGGTAGAAGGATGGGGCCAACAGATGGACCAAGTGCTCCTGCAATCGATTGGAAAGCCAAGGCGGCGGATTCGCGTTCATACCCGGATTTCTTGTTATTGGCGAAACCATGAAGACTGGACAAAATGGTTGAATCTCTGTTTCAAAAGGTCAGGACTCCCTGAAGGTCAAATGAATGCGCATATACGCACTCAAAGTTTTCGTAACCAGCTTTAGCTACCTGCCGGGCAAGGCGGTCAGCAGCGGCTTTGGCATCTGTTTGACAAGTCAGCAGGATTCCTATCATGTCGCACTGCCTCGTACTCACCTGGTGCTGTGGGCGCCGTACGCAGCGCATCTAAGAGAGAACCAAACTGAGAATCTGAAGCTACAGGCATTGAGACAGGAGACATCGATGTGGATACAAAGAGTGAAAGAGTGAAAATAAATGATCTATCCGATTAGACTTTGCTGTGTGGTACTGGCGTGGCTTTGGTATGGATGCAAGCAAGTAGAACGAAAGACACCGAGGAGTCCAAAAGTCAAAAAGAATATGCTGAGGAGTTCTATGTGTATATCCCGGATGAGTCCAAGGGGAAAGAGGAAGTAAAGTGCTGAAGCAGGACTGGGGCCTGCAGAGAACCTGGAGGTCGTTGCTCAGCCCGAAAATGTTACGGAGCAGAAAATACCTCTCGCCACGTGCGTCTCGGCTATACCCGCACGCACTCTCAAATCGGAGCTCCTGGATTGCTTTTCCTACAACGTCGATCATGTACAGTGAGTATAATTCAGATTTCAACGTTCAACGTTCTGCATACTAAATGTACCCGGCTGCTCAGATGAATGGAAGGATGTCTTCCAAGCACAACTTCGTTGTTGCGCTTGTTATCCAATGTTAATCTGGGTTTCGCAAATTTGACGTTCACCAGGGAAGTGCCAGGCACAATGCCTATCTGCTGTTTTGCCGGTCATGACCTATGAAACTCTGCATTCCATCATGCGAGCTCGTGTCATAACACCGTCTGCTATCGTTGTGTCTCTGTTACGGTGTTACAACGATGGCGGAGACTACAGGCTCACAAGGACTCATGGTACACTCCCTAACATAGACTGGTATCATGAACGTACACGCGCATCGTATGTACATATCTACATCATCGTTCAACTCATGATATATCTCGTCAGTTGTACTTTGTTGTGTGTGGGTACAGCACTGCCACTCGTGTTACTTCGCAGCTAAGACGGGAAACAACAGATGGTAAGCCCATTCTCCCGCTAGTATCATGCGAAGTGCCATGAAATCATCCTTGTCTTCTGCATCTATCATAGCTCACTTCTCCGGTGTGTTCTGATAGGTGATGCATCCGTATATGAGCCGCAGTGTTCATCCATGAACTTAAGCACCTCCTTTTCTCTTCTGTAAGCTCACTTTCGTAGAAGACTCATTGCAGCGCTAGATGCTGGGATGGCGCCGCCTCACTCACGCGTCAGTATTCTCATCGTTTTTTTGACCCACCATTACACTACTTACCTTCGGTACAGACACTGACTAAGCGCAATCTGAATCTGGATGAGCCAGTCATTGCTGCCATTGCCGCCGTTGTCTTTGCACTCAACATTGTGCTACTTCTGACGTGGTGTGTGCTGAGGAGGCCGCAGACCAAGCGGCCTCGACGCAAGCTCTCCGCGCTGCGCACTCCATGGCCATTAGAAGTTAGCAAATACGACAAGGATCGTATCTGTGCCATCAATGCTCAGCCCCTGTTTCCAATCTCTCTTCAATCCGGCCTCCGGCTCGCATCTATCGATCTTCGTCGCACTCCAAGACGCAAGATCTTCGCGGGAGCAGAGAATCAGGTGATGCTCTTAACGCCACCGTGAATCAGTCGGATCGTCGTTGTGCACAAGGTCTGAATTGCGAGACCACCGAGCCGCTTACAGCTTTCGATCCAAGATCTTTGGAGACCGAGCCAGCGAGCATTTATTCCGCTGCATCTGCCCCTCACAACTATCATGACTATTACTTCTACCGTCAATCGTTCAGATTGGAGAGCACTGCTCCGTCAAGTGACCGCCGTGTGCCTATCACTTTCCCGTCATATCCCCTTAGCCTTACACCGACGATGCCGTCTCTCCGTCCTTCGTCCTTGGCCGCCTCCCAAGACCACCCGTCTACCGGCAATCTGACACTTCTGTTGTCGCACGTTGAAGGAGCTCGTCACCTATCGTCAATATCGTTGTCAGGCCAGTCACTTTCCGACCCTGCCCAGGCGGGTTCTCAGCCTCCCTCTTTTCCAACTTCATCGCCTCTGACCAATACGCTAAACATGCCGAATTTGCCTATGTGTCAGTTTTCATTCCAAGTCACAGCACCACTTAACATTCGTCCTCGGGGGGAAAAGAATCGACCGCACTTCGCGTCCGGGCCCTTCGTACCTTCCCACACTGTCGCCGCTGAACAGCCTCGGCGCCCTCATGATCGACTAATACGACCCCCGTCTCATGTTGTGTGGAAGACAAGCCAAAAGATCGAGTCTGACATCTGATGGGATGATGTGGGACAATCTAAAGATTGGCGTTGGTAGTAACTGTATGATCGTCATTGATGTCGAACCTATGAACCTATGACAAAAGATATCGGTGGGCTACTCTAGTTCAATTTGCATCCACTAAGACCTCAGATTTGAGATATAGTTCTCTTCGTTGGCTTATGTGTGCACCTCGCATGATAAACATTTTCTGTCTCTTGCAACTCGGCGGAAGTCGACTATGGTTCACTGTTTGAATTATCGTGATCTACAAGCTAATCAATGGATACCGGACGCCGTGCATGTACGCGGCTATTCGTCGACTAGACAACTCCAACAGCGTGTATGATGAGTATGATATGTTTTACATTCCGGAATAGTACTACTCCATTGGTTATATACTTTAATGTAACAGCGATCTGAACTACTATATGGCGACGAACGGCTAACTAGTTGTCTATGCGCTCTCCGAGTGGTGGAACTGCCGCGCTAGGCGAACAATAAGAAGGGAGACCAATAAAATAGAGTCGAAACCGGAATTCAATGGGCCCCACGATAAATAACATGCTCGAAAGCCACCTGTGCTGGAAAGGGAAGATAAATAGGCAATACGCCCACTGGAGAATAAATAATGCGAGTGATTGAACGAGTGATTGTGGCGAGACTACAATGAATGAATGTGCTATAATTCATCGACATCAACAAAATGCATACGCGAGCAGATCTCTTGGGCGTACCTTGGATCACGATGTAATGAGGCAATATACATGGATACGTATACATCTATACCTTTCAAATGCTCTTTGATACCGGAAAAAATTAAGTAAAATATTGTGTGGGATCGTGATGAGCCCTATCGTAAGGATCGACTGCCTTGACTGCTGGAACTGCCGCGATATTCAGGTTCCGGTTCCTCTTCACTTTCCTCCTCCGGATCGGCTTGCGAATCCGCGTTACGCGTGTGAACACGGGCGTGTCTACGCATGTTACTTTGGACGCTGAAACTCCTTCCACAACCTTCGAATGGGCATGTATACGCTGAGTGCCGGTATAAGAACAATGAGTTCCATAAAGAGTCCGGGCGAGGATCGAACAAAGGGGAAACTTACGCTTTTCTCCGGTGTGGGTGTTGATATGAATCTAGGTATTTTCCGAGATGAGTCAGTGGCTAGAGGGCATGTGTGAGAGGGCCTCACCTTCAAACTACTGGGCCGAGTGAAGCCTTTACCACAGTAGCTACATTCATATCGGTGTCCCGAAGCCATCCGCTCTGGTTCTTGCGGATAGTGTGACGATGAGCTAGAACCTGCCGGCATAGGCAATGAAGGATGGCGAGAAACCGGCGGAAGAGATGCGGAGTAAGGATAAGCATTACTCGGCATTGCGCCCGTCTGCCGAGAGGACATTGGGGGAACCTGGCCGTACGCCTGATATTGAGAGGACGACGCGTGCCTTGGATCCGTGGACGATCTACCCAGAACATATTGGGGATTAGCCCGGGGATCCTGTGGGTACGCGGGGTAAGTGCGAGGTGTAGGGGTCATGCTCCGGGACGTGCCCGGCGGGTAACGAGGATCATCAGATATGTGGAGGTTGTTGAATGGAATTTGGGGTGAAGAAGACGGATGTCGTGAATGGGACGTCCCGGGCACGGTTTGTGACAATTCCGCTGGAGTCAAACGAAATCAGCCTGCGCCACATCCCCGACCAAGACGCACTTACGACCAAAGAGAACACGGATGGAAGGGAGTGTCGGTCTATCCTCGTTGGGGTCTGAGTATTGGGAAGGTTGACGAGAAGACATCTGAACACGACGAGGGAAGAGTGAGGGACAAAGAGGGAAGTGGGTGAGAACCTAAAGTGCGGTTAATCAGCCGATCGAGGAGGCATATATACTTCGGAGAGCAGTGCAATGACCAAAAGGACAGCTGCCACGAGATACATCCTGCGATACTGCGATTCGCGCGGTTAATGCATCTCCGTAAAGAGTCTAAGATCAGAGGCGAGGAACTGCATTTACGGCGGGTTGTTTCCAGATCGTCAAGCCGCTGGACGACGACGCTGATGCATGTTGTATACAAGACAGCCCGGCTGGTAAACTGACGTGGCAACGAGACACAGACAGGCAAAAGATTTTGGGTCTGGCCACAGAGCCAGAGGACACGGGCATGGCTCACATTGGAGTACGAGATGAGATGGGGTGAAAAGGAGTGGCTGTAGGTGGATTCCGTTAATTAAAACTTGCGACCGTCTGGGGTCGAAGCCGTGCATTCAATTATCAGAACACAAAAATGATCGACCGTGAGCCGTCGGCAACCTCCTTTATGGCAACACTTACTCGGTACGATCATGATCAGTGGCTATGCACAGTCACCTGATGCGACTGTCTCGCGTTGCTTTTTGCCCGTCCGCCGCCAATCCAGACAATTTTCTCTAATTAAAGGCACCAGGAGTGCAAAGTCTGTCAGAGTGTAGACAGTGGTCTCCACTAGAATCGCATTGTGGACCCACTCCCACCAGTATGCTGCCGGCGAGATCTTAGCGAACAGGGCGTCACAGATGGTGCAACTCACAAGTGCAATTTCTACGCAGCCTAGGTGCTGTTCATCCGCAGGTAGAGATTATCGAGATATCACCCACGACAGATGCAACACATGAGAGGCGAGGCCCATCCCATCGACTCAAAACAAGGTCAAGACACCGAGGAATGTAATGGTGCCGATATCTACTTCGCACGACCATTTCGCAGTCGCTGACAGACTGTGAGGCTGTGAAGGCTTATTGAGGTAGAAAGGCAATTGAAGAGTCCTATATTTCATTAGAAAACATATGCATGGTTACGATGCAATGCAGCTGGCGAAGCTAATACGCGTCTGTGTCCTGTCTCCAGGCTATTGAAATTATTCGAGTCATTGATTTTGAACTTCATCTGGGGTCTTAGTCTTCAGAGATAGAGCATGTAAACCTTGGGACAATTCATCCGAGAGGGCCGCATAGATCATACGATGGCGCTGCATCGTGGTCTATTGCAATCCAGACGTCAACTTTGTTATGTACAGGATGCTATCTCGGAATCGCCCACCTTGCCTTTGAACTCCTCAGATACGATATTAATTGAGAAATCTGGTTCAGATGTAGAATCGCGATGCTTGAGCGTATCACGACCGACAATGCAAAAGAGCGACATACGAGTTTCTCCGCTTCCACCTCCTTGCGCGCGCATAGCGGTATGATGTCGATGTTGCCAAGAGTCATTCGTAATGGAAAATGCAGTAGGATTCAAACGCGCTGTAAGCTATACGGTTTCGCACAAGCAGTTCGTTCTTAGCGGCCAGCATGTGTAAAGCGCTATCAAGTTGTTCCGCACCTTGTGTCGTATGGATGATTCAACGGGACCAACTGTAACAGTTTTAGGGGGACCTTGAGGGTCAGCGCAGGAAGTCGACATAGAGAGTTTCAAGGGAAGTCGGTATCCAACTGAAACAATGGGAGTACGTCGGAGGAGCCTGAGGACTAACATGTACTATGCAAGGCTGCTGCAGTCTGTGCAGACAATCAGTAGTCTGGCAGCGTGTTGTCGACGATTTCGTAATGCGCTGTGGATCCGAATATCAGAACAAATGTTTCGAGTACACGAGCAAGCCGAATCGGAGAAAACATACATACACGCGTTCTGAGAGGTTGCTAGATCTACCGGGTTCAAGAAGAAGCCCGACTACTACAGGCGTCTATTCCATTTACAGTACATCCGGCGCCATGAGAGGCTGCCGCCCCTGGATCAACCCCCTTCCTCTCTTTCCCTCCTTCAAGTCTCTTTCTCTTTGTAGGCCAACAAGTCTAGCTCCTGCGTATCTCTGCTGAGCAAATTCTCAACCTCTGTTGTTGACCAGTATCTGGACCTTTGCTCGCCGGATACATTCGTCGATCTCTTACTTCAAGGCCTAGGCGTACTATGCCTTCAGACCTCTTCTCTTCTTCCAGAACTTCCTCGAGGGCCCTGTGTGCGGTTGTATCCATCTACGAGACATTCCTTTCCAGGGGCTGATCTGGGTGTGGCCTGATATGAGACGCGATCAGGTGCTCGGATGACTAAGCCTCGCGACCTTTGCACAATGTGACTCTTTGTGCTTTCATTCTTCTCTTTTCCCATTTCCACCATTACATCTCTATGTCTCTTAACACTATCCTCGAAACTCCACACTACGTGGCTTATCAGAGAGCGACCGATAGGTCCATCGCAATCGAGCTTAGGGAGGACGCAACAGATGTGGCCTCAGATCGACGCCCTTCAATGACCGTGAAGCATGTAGAAGAAGACGGCACTGTGAATTATTATGAGGAAGCCACTTCAGAGACGCAAAACAAATGGAAACGGGCTCTTGGTCCTCTATTAGCAAAGTTCGTTGTAAAGCCGGCAGTACAGCTCGAAGGCAATAAATGTGAGTGTCTACTAATTGTTCTCGTCAACTGCATTCCTTGCTCATGCCGTCCATACCAGTCACCGGAAATGTGACTTCTTCCGCGTTATTCGAATTTCCTCGTGGTTATAAGCTGTACACCCATAAGAAAGGCGACCATTACGACCCTCGCAAAGATAACTACCTCATAGGTGAGTAGCTTACGCGTTTCTTGATGCCTAGACTTGATGAATGATCTCTTTGTAGGCTCTCAACATGTAAGGGCTTTTCGCTCTCCTCAAGAATTCTTTTTGCATGCCAAGTGGCTCATGGAGGGGCAAGCCTACAACTCCGATGGAACCAGAGCCTGTGGTTGCTGCTACTGTAACCCAGCAGTAACCCAGTCTGACATCGCTAGACAGTATGGCACTGGTCATATCTCTGACAAGCCCAGGAGACAACGTACTTCTCGCCCGAGACCGGCGACATCTGGGGTAATCCAGGCAAAGGATTACACGAAATTCAATGTGTCTTCCAAGTCCTCCTAGTTTTGCTCTTTGTCCTGCTTTATTTTGTTTATACCCTGTCTACAGTTGCCACCGATTACGGTGTAGTTCTCGTTGGATTTGTATTGTCCATTGTATAGCGTTCTCTAGGCTAATTCTAACACACGGTATATATTTATTGAATACTTTCGCGTCTATCATTCGTCGATCGCGTCGTGTACGCGTTGCGTCTTGCGCGCCAAGCACTTATCTACCGCTAATAGCTATCGTCTGTCTTCCTCATTCACGTTCAAATATTGCTCTAAAATACAAAATCTCTGTCTTTGAACCACGATGGCCATCGTCAAAGATGGTTTAGACTCTGTCGTCGAATGGGAAATGACCGTGAACCAGCGAGGGTTTGTAGACAACTGTTTCGAAGAGGGACAACACGAAACTGGAATTGCGTTGCTAGATAGCCTGCGCAGTCCTACACTTAAACCCTTTCCGTGAGTAGCAGACACTGAGTAGCAGGAACACCCATCTAATTGCGTGTATAAATCGACATATATCAGACCTTACATCCGCCAATTGCTATATCTCGCGCTATATCCTCCCTTCACGCCCTCGCCAGAGACAGAAGAATCCAAGCATAACTTTGATCTCGGCGTACCTTCATCACCAAGCAAACTTGCTGCCAGACAGCACAGATCCATCCTCAGTCCCACTCCAGCCGTGTCCGAGGCTGCTCAAGACATCTTGATGGCATTCGCGCAAACTAACTCTCCAGAGTCACTATTCCGTGCACTCCCTAGTTACGTACTTTCAGACATAGAATCTGGAGCAAATAATAGTGTACACGCTGTTCTTGATGATGACGAAGAAGACGACGATTCACCTCTTGCACGGCAATCCACGCGAATGAAGGAAGTCAAGAATTGTTGGGAGATCCTCAAAGAAGGTTTCATACAGCCCAGGATTGACGTTCCTGTCAGCCCTCGGGTGAGAAGTCGAAGTAGAAGACATCATGCGGACGATGATGATGACGACGACTTCTCTACGACGCCGCCGGACCTTCATGTTGTTGGACCTCATGCGTGGCCTGTTCTGGAGTGGATGATTGTCGTTTTTGAGAAAGATGAATTCACGAGGGAACGTAATCACCACTGTGAGTGTCAAAATTCCGATGTCCTGGATGGTATTGATATTCCATCTAGCTCGATACTCCCCATTATTGCTAGCCCGAATACCTCCCTCGAGGACCACTGGTGGAGGTCGATGGGAAGTTGCAACTCCTCTTGATATCGTCCTCCACTGCCTCCGACAAGAGGAAGAAGAACATAGACTATTGGGCGTCCGGTTAATGACTTTGGTGCGTCCGGCCCACCTCCTTCTCGTTCACCACTTTGACTCAACAAGCTTGTTTTAGCTCATTAACCTTACTAATAGCGAAGATCTCAATATCAATATGTTCCTGACAGCCGCATCTAGCAGACTCTCTTCATTCGACTCAGAACAGATCTCATTTCTGTTCACGCGGCTGCCCTGGAAGTCCCTGACTGTCATGGAATGCAAGCTTGTACTGTGCCGTGGTCTCCTCATGGATCCAACCTCTGGTGTGACCTCGAACTCAAGCACCAGACCAAAACCAACTTTCAGAGCTCAACCGCGATCTCTTGCATCACGTAGGAAAAGGTCGGATTCCGTGGCAGAGAACGGTGCGACCGCAGCTGGTAACAACGCATCGGATCCCAAGGCTGTCTCAACCAGCACCAGGAAGTTTCCTCTCACGACGTCCTCTGATATCCTACGGCTACTGGCAAGCTCGCATATGGCCTCATCTGATTTGCTTCTATCCCTTTGGATCAAGGACGAGCTGGTCCGCAACTTCGTGATCATACAACTTTGGAGTGCAGAGAGTAATAGAGACCCTGGCTGGACTCACGTGTTAGAGAGTGGGCAGTTGATTCAGGCGGTACAGCAGTCGTTCGCAACACGTTCACGCAGTCAGGAGTTGACACAGCAAGTCGAAGATTTGAAGGTATCTCTCTTGAGTTTCGTTGAAACGGCCGCATACCAACAAGCGAATAAATTCGGTCTGTCGTTACACGAATAATATTGAGGACGGCCATTGATCGTATTGATCCACAGCAGTCCATGAATAATGCCTATTATGAAAGGACTGTTTCACATACCAAGCTTTCACAAGTGCAGATGGGCTCCTGTCACGACCTTTTCGAGTCCATCTCGACCTTGTTGCTCATCTTGTGATATTCCCCATGGACCACCATATACTACAGCTTACTAGTACGTATCACATGTACATCTATAACCTAAATGGATTGCAAGTAATCGTCACCGCCTTGCACCATAATGCGTCCGGCGACTTGTAAGCTTGCCGTGTCTTGCGCTGGAGTCGCACTCTGATATAGTTCCAGAGGGACATAACCAATATAATGTCTATCTCCAAAACCCCCAACAAAATAGATCGTCTACGAGGCCGACGTTGGGTGAGTTTGCTGTGCCAATATCAATAAATTACAACGTACATGGGGATCGAATCGCGCCCAATACGCCTGTAAAACATGCTCAGCTTGACAAAGGGAAGACTAGAAAGCAACTGACTACATGGGGCTCTCTTGGGCCAGGCAACCACCATTTGGCATCGGGATGTTTGGCAATATAACAGGATTCGATTTCACCTCTGTTGGGTGTTTCATCCAGCTTGTTAAACACGGTCACATTTCCGATCAGTGAAACTCGGGGACGACTCGCAGTAGGATGTTCACTCCCGATTGATATGGATGCCGAATGAGTCGGGGAATGAATAATGTTCTGACTATGGCGGGAGATGGGCAGGAATAATAGGGTGAGAGAGCCATTTGAGTGACAGCTGTGGAAAATGTTTTGAATGACATGCGCTTGACGCAATGAATGGCGTTGTACCTTGCATAGTACTCCTGCAACGAAAATGGTTGACCTGAGAACAATGTCATGACAATGTAGATCCGATGTCATGTGAATCACTGCGAAGAATACTTGCCTGCCAAAGTCGGGTGGTCAGCCGGATAGACAGTAGCCATGATGCCAACCGCCTCGGTCGCATGGTCAACCAGCTTTCTAGTCAGTTTGGCTATGAAGATCCACAGCATTAGATTGTTTCTTGAGATGGTTCAGGTTGACACGCAACCTGCATCTTCAACTGTTTCCTTAGCCATTACATACTGGCTAAGGAGCGAGTATAGTATGATACACCTGCATAACTTCAAGACGAACATTTCCTACCACCATTGTATTCATAATATAAGTATATGGCAGCACTAATACCGAAGTACACTCACAAATTTCCCTCAAAGGTGGCGGATACTTGACTAAATCACTGCAAACTTGAGCTACAATCGAAAGGCAGCTACAAGCAGCAAGTCAGTGCGATCCTCCTATGGATCGGGCAGTCGGGAGGCAAGGGGATCAGGTCC
The DNA here is from genome assembly GCA_964035595.1 of Somion occarium. NCBI lineage: Eukaryota > Fungi > Basidiomycota > Agaricomycetes > Polyporales > Cerrenaceae > Somion > Somion occarium. The sequence continues at coordinate 2,184,250 of OZ037947.1, forward strand.
GCCCGGACACCGCCGTCTGGATAGGCAGCTAACCCGTATTTGGAAAGTCTTATGATGTGAAGAGCCCAAAGAACGGTTCCTGTTGTCGAAATTGCGAACAATCAAAGGTGAACAACTATAAGATGATAAATACTGAATCTGTAGCAAAGCTAAAAGAAATGGCTGTACTTTGGACAGCACTGATAATTATCGTCGAGGAATGGACGGTTTCCCACCATCAAGCCCTTAGTCTCCAGACGACTCTTCCTCTATATCGGTATCTCCAATGACATCAACAAGCTCCCCTTCATCAACACCGCCCAGATCCTTACCCTGCCCCTGCTGGCTCTCCCACATCCGTGCTAGAAACTGAGGTGTACTAGCATCTTCCAATCCTTTGTCTTCCCGCTCTTTGATAAATCTAGGGAATCGCAAACTGAGCCCTCTCGTCTTCGAGACCAGTCCGTAAGCAGCCATGGATACTGGGCTAATTGTAACACTATAGATGACATTTCTCAGCGGGGACAGTGTAGCCAAGACAGCGAAAGACCCACTCGGCACCACGAATTTCCCAAACTTCCTGGGGCTTGAAGTAAAATTCCGGCTTGAGACCTGCGCGCACATTCAATCCAGCGTTTATATTAGATCATCGCTGTTAGGTCTTACCACCAGTGTCACATTCTGGATCCCAGCGCGGTTCTCGCGCACAGGTTTCAGAATCGGGAGGATACCGTTCTTTCAATGCCTGCAGCATATCAGATGTGACTGAAACAGTAGATCGAATTGATATTCAAACCTTGTAGAAGGTATCAGTGAACCCTATTGAATGTTGTTAGGACGGCTGTACACCTGAACCTTATGCATAATTCATACCTGACATGCATTTACAGACCGCAACAAGCTTTCCAGCATCTGGGTCCCAAACAGCCAAAAGAATAGGACTCCACCAACTAAATAAAGACAAAAATAAACTGCCTTCAGGATGTTTATTGGGATAAAGGGAGAACGAGTCACCCACTTCGCCTTTCGTCCATTGCCATGCCATGCACCGATGGGGACGAGATCGAGGCTGTCGCCTAAACCAATGACATAGTCCTTCTTCAGCTTTAGCCATGCAGATGTACGTTTATCTATCCAATACGTCAAGACATTTGAGCAATATCTATCGAAGACAGCCATACCCGGTTCATAGGTTGCAGGGAGAGGTTTCCTCCGAACCTTATCCTTTTTTGCAGTAGGCTCCTGCAGAATCTCCCCGCTGTCCAGGAGCTATTTATAACCGTTAACTTGTGCTCAAAGACCCCATATCAGGCTGACCTTTATCATCAGCCCCTCGCTTCGACTGTTCACCGCTGTCTGCCAGAATTCTTCCACAGCCTCCCGCCCGTCCTCACTTTCGCAGCTCCGGACATGATCAAAGCGGGCAGCGCTTTTGTGCTGCGGGATAATGGGAGGAAATTGAGACCGCAGAAGTGATCGCCTCTCGCGAAAGGGCTTCCCCAACAAGATCTAGGAACACCGGGGTATATCATATTAAATTTAGATCCAGTGCTCGGAGGCAATGCAGATATAAAGTACGTACTTCTCCATTGAGGTACATTATATCAAATGCGAAAACGCATACCGTAACCTTCACATCGTCCAATTGTACATCTTTACGGGCTCTGTTGGAGAGTTCTTGGAATGTCTTGAGGCTACCGTCTACTGGATCCACGGCGACAATTTCGGCGTCCAGTATGAACGACTGAATATTTGGGGATTGCGCGAAGATAGTCTCCACCAATGTACAAACGTCTGGGTACTGCCGGTGTATAAGGTTAAGTGATCAGACGTTCTAATGGTTTCATCGTACAGACTCACTTTGTCCGTCATGTCTTCTAGATGTCGGGAAAACAATTTAATTTGTGATGAAGACCCATCTTCTCGAGCTGCATGAACTTGAGCGCGTTGCCCGTCATACTTGAACTCTGCCGTGAAGGGGAGGAAACCGAGCCGATCGTATATTTCGTCCAAAGAGCGAGTGGGCGACCCAAGGGTGGGCAAGAGGGGGATGCCTGTGAAAGTTGAGCATACGTTCCTTGATATCGGGCAAGTCAGACCATACCGACTGTCAGTGGGAGACGTTCAGTAAGCCCATCCAATCCGGCCTCAAGGAGCGCTTTAGCCAAATGGTCATAATTTGGATGTTGCACATAGACTTTCTTGACCAAAGCCTCTGCCTGGGCAAATTTTTCGTTAAGTTCATCCCGGGCGGGATCGGAAACTTTCTTTTTTGCATTTGAAGGCAGGGGCTTGACTGCTGAAAGAAGATCCGCAGCGTGGAAAGGAGAATCCGTCGGGACGCTCACTTCTAGTTGGGAAGGCGGGGTCAGTACCATGGCCCTTGCTAGAGCGGTAAGCATTGATGTTCTGACAGCGCCAACACGGAGGTTTTGAGCTAATGTGCGGACAAGATACCGAATTTCTTCTCCGCGTGCTGCAACAAGCAGCTTCTCCACTACTGCCTGCTTCTGCTTGGCAGCACCTTGCCCACGAGAAAAGGCAATCTTGAGGAGGGATTCGTAGACACCTGTGATGAGCAAGGGTGGATGAGGTATGAGAGTGCGAACATTGCTCTTAGCCTCGTATGCAAGATCCCCTGAGATTATTTAGTGGAAGCTCATTGATGACGAACGATAGACTGTACATGTCATACCTGGGTCTCCAGTAACGGTATATAGACGTTTCAGAGCAGCAGATGTCAAACCGGACAGCTGCTGTATCGCCTTCAAAATGATGGAGTATCCGAGTCCTAATTCAAGAGGAGAATATGGCGGTGAGAGGGAGTTAGACAAAAGATACAAGGCCGGGAGAAGAGACGGCGGGTGGTATCTGGAAATACAACGAAGACAATTGGTCAAGATATTCAAAATTGCTATCCGCGACTTGGTTGCTGATAGGGTGGACAGGGTATGGGCTAAGAACGAATATGGTATAGGCGAATTCGGGGACCAATCTAGAGAGCCTGGATCAAAGGCAGTCGGGTCTATGCAAAGGGATTCGTAAGTCGGAAGAATGTTCGGGCTGTCGCTGCTGAATGCAGGCTTAGTGGATTTGTAGGGCTGAGAAGATGCGGGTGGCGACTCAATGCGATGATCAGCAATTGACTTTTCGATGGCCCGGTTTGAGGGTCCCGCAACAGGCTGTTCATCGTCATCAAGCATGTCTACATCTATCACTTCGGGTTTCCCGTTTGTCGTGGGTAAAGGGGATTTGTGAGATGCTTCTGCTTCTAACCTCAAGAGAACGTCAAGCGTTAAGCCGTCCTCGTCAGCAAGCAGCCTAGCATAGGCCTCGTCCCTTGCTATGGCTGTGAGTGGGAACGCATCGTCCGTCACGGCGGCCGTTGTGCCAGAAGACGCTGCAGCTTCGCCCTTGTTCGAAGGACCACTAGACGATCTTTGGCGAGAATTATTGAAGAAACTATCAAGCCTCGATTGTTGGTGTGTCTCAAGCTTCGTCTTTTTCTTTCGTGGAACCGACGACCTTGAAGCTAGAGAACGCTTAGACATTGTATACACATTAATGTGTCATACGGCTGAGGAGAGAGTGATCATTTAAGTGATTGCCTTATGTTCAGGTAGCCGATTCGCACCAGATACTGGAACAAACGAACTCCAGCAAGAAACTTGGCAATTGCAATAGAAATAATTACGGAGGGCCAGAAGGAAACGTTGATATCGTAAGCAGTGCGCTTGTACTCGTCCCTAAATGTAAGTCCGCTCAGCGCCACGATGGTTGGTGGCGACGTCGTGGCGAATCTGGGACCGAATCCTTGTTCGATTCCGGGTGAACGTACTTCTCGCATCGATCTTTATATTGCTCGCGATTGCTACTTCTGAAACAGGGCATCTCGTCGGAACAGGAAGGTGAGTATGATGGGGGACAGTCTAGGAATATTGTCGATAAGCTAGCTACTCCTTCAATCACAATCGTCAATTCTCTTGGCTTATTTTACACCAGACATAGCCAGGCGGACCGGGTCGCGCAGTCATTTTCCCCTCCATATTCCTGAGATCCTCATAGGCTCGATGCCCAAGGAGGTTCCTGTCAAACTCGGTCTGAAGGCCCTGCACAAATTGATCAATACAGGTACATCGACAAAAAGCTAGGCGCTACCCTGGCGCCTTTACGTGCACTTGTTTGTGGCCTTCAGTAGCATGAGAAAAGGAGAGATCAGACTACATGTCAGCTGATAAAATCACTCTCACAATCCGAGATGGGAATTGCACTAAAGGTATGCAGATGAGCCCGGATCATTCGCAATCGTAGGCAGGTACACTAAATTGCGACGTCTTGTAGTACATAGAGCTAGTAAGCCCCAACAAGGCAATTTCGAATACACAGAGGTCAAGTCGGACGACCGTGTCCAGGCGACCCTCGCGCGACACTTTGAGTTCAATGTCATGGTGCCGCAGCTCCGTCTTCTTGTTGCACGTCCCTGTTGCTAGCCGATGACAATGGAAAGTTTGTTCGCATCCCGTTCCTTTTGGCCATTCTATTTCGCGTAAGGTCTACGATGCGTTGTAGGTGCGCTGTACGTACTCGGTACGCTGTAATGCATACAGATCAATGGGACAGGGGTGCAAAGATGCAACTGCGTCATTTGCCATGCCGTTATCAATCTGAGTAGGGCCAAGTCCAGTAAACCCAGAGCTCGACCCCTCGGAGCCGGAGGTTCCTTGTTCCCCTGAGCGATCGGAGCCCCTATGTGGACGATTCTGGATATAGCCTGGTGTCTGCTTGGGTCGATGCAGAACCTTTGCAACATACAGTCGACCTCGTTTCTCGATATCTATCTACCCGTTCACATCAAACTTTGGTCGCTGGGGTCGAAGGGGCCCGTCGATGGATCCGAACAGCCAGTTTGGGAGATCATGACATCAAACCATGCGAGATCTGGCGCTTTTCATTTTCTAACAAGGTCCAAAGCTTGTTACTTGCCGAAGACCTAAATAGTCATATTGAGGGCTGAAGAAAGGATGTGATAAGTTTCATATAGCGCCGTAAATTGCTCAAGCCTCCGCTCGATTGTTTCTCCTCAACAGGAACACCATACTTCCTGCAGCGCTGCCTCTGTTCTAACTCCTTATAGGTTCAGAACAGCATCATTCATTCAATTGACAGATCAAACCGGGGGGACCATACTCATTTTGTTTCGCTTTCCGGCAAGCCCAATGCACCGCGTTTGCCGTTCCAGACGTTTTACGTTGGTCCCTCTATGATATTTTCTATTGGCCTTTGTGGCAGTGAGGCGTGCCTGAAGGGAGCCCATTGGCCGCACTAGCGTTTGCCGGAAGTACATATGAAACGACTCGTCTGGTTTTTGACTCAATACCCTCCTCCCGCTAATTCCAGCTATGTCGGACAGACGCTCTCAGACTATACCTCCCAATCCCAATGCCTACACCCTGGCACAGTGGAACGGAGACCCTCAATATCCGTCACCTTATTCGAATTCAGCGAGTCAGTACCCCGCGCCTTCTAACCCTCATCCTTCTCTCCGGAACCACCATATAATGGCCCAGCAGTCTACGTCGTATGACTCCCTAATCGCGGCGCAGACAATGGAATACCACACCTTGGATAGAACACACCCCTATTCCCATGACCGGCAGTCATCCATGTCGATACCGCAGCATCCGTACGCAGCGATCGACCGCCATGGAGCCCCGATTCAGCAGCCTTCAGCAGCAAATATGCACCCAAATTCGTCACATCCGTACACCACTCCTCGGACGCATGCTATACCTCATTCGTACGCAACTCAACAGCCCTACGGGACGTCTCAGACGATTCCACATCAGACCGCCATGCCCATGTCTCAGTATCCCCCTCAGGTAGCATTTTCTCCATCGCTCGAAGATCTATCGCAGTATCCTGCTTCCCCACAACGACCTTTCTCGTGCGATATGTGTGCACTGTCGTTCAATCGACAGCACGACCTGAAACGGCATCGAGATACGCACACGGGAGAAAAACCTTTCTTATGCAGTGGGGGCTGCGGAAAGACATTTACGAGAAAGGACGCACTGAAGAGGCATCAGGTTCGTGAACGCCCTGCTCAAACACTGTATTCGCCCCCGCTAACTGTGGGGATCAGCTCGTAAAGCGCTGTGGTATCGACGAAGGGGCATAATGAGGATCTAACTGGAGATCAACTTGTAAGTCAGTACCGTATCCTTCGTTTCTTGAAATAGCTAATGTTGTTGATAGAAGATACATACCCGCTAATGCGCAGACTTCCCCGTAGCATACTACACAAATCTAGACACATCAAACGACACCCGGACTCCGAGTCGCAAGAGACACACGCTGTATTATATCTGTACAATAGAACGGACAGTGTGCTCGCTATAGTAAACATTATATCAGGCTATGTATACAACATATGTATGGATGTAGATTCTCTCACCTTGAAATAATATACCTCACTTATTCTCCTCCGTATGATCGGCCAAACTTCTTTCCAATATCCATGCATCATGGGGCACCAGCTTCTTGTAGTAGTTTTCGTGCACCGCAACTTCTTTGAACCCGTGTCGTTCGTAGAAACCCTTGGCTGCCGCGTTGGAGACCTGGACATGGAGGTATATGGAATCGATCTTCGGCTTTGTGTGGGTCAAAGCGGCGGTGATAACATGTTCAAGGCTCTTAGAGCCCAGTCCTCTTGACCGGTATGGCTAGTTGCGCAGTCGGTTAGCAACGGCTTCTTTCTCAGCATAGCAAACATGATAAGCATGGGACTCACAGCGAGAACGCCCATTGTCATGAGGTATAGCTTGGTAGTCTCGCCGGCTGTCTCAAACCTACAGCATATCGTGCCCACGGGAACATCATTGAAGTACACTAAAAGATGTATGAGTGAGAAGTAGCCAAGGTGGGAGCTGTTGTAACCAAAGTACGGACCGAGCTTGCAAAAGTCTTCTACTTCGGGTAGAAGGACATCTTGGTAGAATTTTTCGCTGTACTTGATGGGAAAGAGTACAGAGTTGAGTTTTCGGACAGTTCCTGGTGTAATGTAAGTATCCTCATGCATGAATTCAACGTGAACATACCGAGGTTGTTGGGGGTCAAGGAGGCGAAAGATACTCGCGACTGTGACCGCGAGGTGGAGGACATGGAGGCGTGGGAGCTTTTGCCGCTTCGCCGACTTGTTCACTGACAGTGATGATCGGGCACAAAAGACTGGCAACCACCGAAATATCTTCTCAGCTCTGCTTGTTACTTACTCGCAGAATCAGTTTGCTTGCGCAAGGAGATTCTAAGTCGCCGAAGTTCGACCAACACTTAGCCGCATGTTGATCGATCTATTCTCGTTTCGAGAACGCTCGCTTATGACTTCATCCAGAACAATTCCAACTTAAGATTGTTTTACTTGTAGTTCAAGTAGAGCTGGCAGACACTGTTGCTACATCAGAATGGCGGGTTGCACGCCGTTCTCAGAATCGATTCTGGTTCATTGGACCCGAAACTTGGCTCACCGTATGCTCACAACGCCCGTTGCGTCACCGTGAGCTTCTCGGCCTATATGTGAGTGAGGCTCTGCATTATTTCATATTGATACCATCCCAATCACGTTTGGTTTATATATCTCAGGTAGATATTAACAGGAATAGGGTTCTGCATTCATTTTGAACAGGTGGCCGCCTGATTCGTGCAGGTCAGGCAATATACTAAAGCTTTTCTTCCATCTGCGGATCTCGTAAGACTGTGATAAGGATCTCAAGGGGTGTTGCTTTGTGGCTAACGACACAAGGGCGGCGCTAGGCGTAACGCTTGCCCTGCTGCTCCGTATCTGGACCATATCTCGTACTCGATTCTCGAGCATTCTCGCGAAGCATCCCACTTATTCATTGGCCAGGCATGAGTGTGGCTGGGTTTCATGGGTGTTGGAAATACCTCCGCCTAGCTCTATAAAGCTGCAAACTCAATCTGGTCCCGATATGCCTCTTGAAGGATAAACAGGATCTTCCATCATCCATCGTAGAAGTTGTTGGACCTCAAACCCAACCGTTCCCTTGGTACCATATGAAATCCACGATATTCTCGTTGGAATCCGTTTGTCACAGCTGTCAGGTGAGTTTCGACGTCTCTTGTTCATGGAACGTGACTGAATGACTGTATTTGTGCAACGAAGCACGACCCTCGCTAATGACTAAGACAAGGTCTTTGAGACATTGAGCGCCATGTCTGAGTAATCCTCGGTGCGGCGTACCACTTTCGCTCTCACCAGGAGAATTCCGTTGCCCTTCCTCCATTCATTCAATAGCATCCCCTTCGAGATATATGGTTTCACGCCAGGTTCTACCGCTCACAGATGTACGCCTTAGTTCCCTTCCATGCACCATGTATGCACAACTTACAGTACGTGATATGCCATACCGGCGGCTGCTTAAGTCCTTCGTTACTACGATCGCACCACAGCGTCCCGCTGCTCGATCTCAAAGCTTGTTGAACAGATATCTGCTGCACATTCCCCAAGCAGCCGACGAAAGGGGAATCGACCAGGTCCTAGTCTACTCCTGTGCCTTGGAGAATTGTCATGGGTATTCCCAATCATCTTCGGGATCATCATGGGATTGGTTCATCAATCTGTCGTGCTCATGATGCCGAAGGGCTATTGGTTCATTGCTATTCGCGAACGAATTGCATCGAACAGAAATCTATAGTAATACCCTCCGAATAATGCATATGCTGCTGTCAAACCAATAGGACCGTTCCTATCACTGGCATGCCGGATGTGCGGTACGCCCAAGAAATTGCCTTTTCACTCTGGCACGTCTTATGGTGACTTGTACAAACTTGACATATGGATGATAGCTTTACTCTTGTTGGATGCTTTGGTGCACGCTCGGCCCCGCCCTATCGTGCGACATGACGAACGCTATCTCCTAGGCTGCGAGCTTCATTTCCGATGCTCAAACCTCCATGACACAACTATGTCACTGATATGTACTTATTCCTGCTCCCTGTACGAAATCTGCGATACATGAATGATCGGTATCTTCTTCATTCAACGAAGGACGGCGGCCTGGTCCAGGTCAGGCAATTCTTGCATCTTGTTACGCTTGCTTCGATTTCTGATGTCGATGCTTTTTCCCCGCTCGGTATTTGCAACCTTGACGGGTTGGAGCGGCAAGTTTAGTCCTAACCTTTGACATGGTATCACTGTATACCTATCTGCGAATGAATGTCCATCAAACATTGACTTCTCTGTCATGGTGTCGTCAAAGATACCTGAGCGGATGTCCATATTGAGGTAAATTACAAACTTGGAGGTCGAAACATGTGGACATTTTACGTTGGAATACATGAGTACGGCAGCTATAGAAATGACGAGAACGAAGTGGCATAAGGGTGGTATGACGAAAGATGACGGCTACATCAATGGGAATCGTGATAGATTGCTACGAGATACAGTCTGTTGTTCGTACAAGGAGACAAAAATACACGAGATATAGCGGCTTGCTAGATGGTCCAAGATGCAAATAGGAATGAACGAACGAAAGGAGAAATGTCCAAGGCGCTAGGGCGGGAGGGGATTGGGATATGATGATACTAGAACCTAAACGTGAGTGATCGAGGGTATCCGGCAGCATATGTAGAAGCCTGACCCCAAACAAGGAGCTCCGTCGCTCTATCAATTCCTCCTCCCGTTCCACCTCTTTTTCTGCGGCGACTTCTGAGGTGACCGTTCAACACGTTGAAGATAAACATCATCAAAACTTCTGAAGACGCATCTACCCATTGCGTCGAACTCGGCCAATGTAGCCCACATGCAATGCCACCTTCCCTCCTCCTTGAACTTGAAGGCAACCGCACTGTGTACTTGTTTCCACTCTGCATCTGGTCTACCTTGCTTTCCGGCTTGGAACGCTCGGTCAGTCAAGGTGGTCAGAGTGGCCTCAGATACGGTGTATACCATATCACTGTTATTCTCCAACTCATTGAGGATAGGCTCGAGTTCTGGATCGGTTTCGATTGCTTTTGGAAGTCCAGGATGACCGGGATTGTATCCGTCTATCCGGACTTGGTATGACGTCTCGTCGGCGAAGTACAGAGTGACGACAGGATGAGTGGCAGAACGTGTTACGCGAATGAGCCTCTTCCCCACCATCTCGTGAGGGAGAATCCCCAGTGTATCAATACGAAGGGATTCAGGCTTCTTAGACTTGAATGTCCCTGCTTGTTCCATGACATCAGCATAGTCAGGCGGAGTGACGGGGTGTGGCTCAGATATGTCTGAGTTAGAGAGAGTAGGTGACCTAGACATTGCTTGAAAGGAGCGTTGAAAGTGTTACTACGGTCTGTGTTAGCAGGAAGGGAGGCATAAACTTCGAGAGAGTGACGAGATGGATGTGGCCAGAAGCCAGAAGCATGAGAGGTCAAAGAAGTCTTCTGGGTTCTCCCTTGGAAACCAATAACGCCCACAGGTCAAAACATGCACAAACGACCTTCACGTGAGGACAATGGCAGTCGGCTATTACCGCTACTTCAGAATGTATTGTCTTTTCATCGCAGGGTGTCTGTGAAATGCTCGTCTCCCATAGCAAGATGCATCCCCACCAAACGGGAAGGCGCGGGGAGATGCAAAGAGCAGACAGTTCAAATTCTTGTTTATGGCTCTCAACGTTAATGTACAACACATGGTACTTATAAGAATACTAGAGACGTATCAGAATCAGCGAAAATACCAAGGGTAGATGTGATAACTCACCATTCGGAGCAAATCCCATACGCTGACCACCGATATCCCAAACGCTATAATAGTGCTTTAACAAACTTCCCCCAATGATCGTGAAATCGTCGTCCGCGTTGATGAGAGTCTGGCACAACGAAGGATTAGACCTGAAAGATCCAACACTCAACTCGCTGCTCGGAATGGTGAGATTAAATGGTTGGCCTTCTTGCGAAGTGAAAACAAACGAAATCTCCGCTGGCAACGAAGCAATGCGATTGCATGCAATACCAAACGTTCCTGGCTCGGCAGGATTAGGTTGAATGTCCGCGGAGATCAAGGAGTAGATGGCCTGCAAGATTACATTAATAGCAGAACTAACTGTCAGAAATGACTACTGAATGTACCTGAGCATCAGTCTGTGACAACACAATGTTGCTAGTTCCACTGTCGAAGATGATATTGCGGGACCTTTGGAGTGTGCTGCTGGTTTGGCCATTCACGAAGATTTGGATCGAACGTAGCTGCCAAAAGCTAGTCGATTCAATAGAAGCAAAGGTGAGACCACCTGAATGCATATCTTAATACACTTTGACAACGGATACGAAGTCTTTTTGCTCACCGGTAGTCTTGCTGGTATCGATTCCGCCGATGGTAAGCTCCGCACTTCCAACATTGCTGGGTGTGAGGAACATGCTGAACAGGGATGGCAAACCCTGAGCTGCGAGAGCGGCAAAGAAACCAGTGAGACGAGGAGACATTCCTGAGTTCCTATCAACATCATGCCAAAAAAAAAAGTTCATGAGAAAACATTGGCACTGCACCTTGAATACCGTCAAACGGATCGGGAGCAAAAGTCGGTGTCTGGTTGGTAATGAGGAACAAGCTAACGGATCCAGCATTCAGGCCACCGATAGACACGACATCTGTGGCACTACGAAGTTGAAGTTGCCAGTTATTGCCGATGACGGGGTCTACACCAACGCCGGTGCCGAAGGTGATCGTTGAGGTACGACCGCCGTCCCTGAATGTTGAACTCCTAGTTGGGTCGAATTGCTTCTGGTTAGCACATGCGGCGCCGCACTGTGTACCTGTTACGCACGGAACTTTGGTCAGCATCTGTCGCAAGGGAATAAGGCTATGTAGTAGTCGGTGAGACTCACTGGCAAATTCCAAGCTGCTACTTCCGGTGTCAAAGACAACACTGAGCACCTGGGGCGGCGTACCAACTATTATTCGATAATTACCATTGCAAGGAGATGTACTCAGACAACAGAACTAACTAGAAATGTTGCCGAACCACCTGGAACGAGAACTAAGATCAGCAACGATGAACAGAGAGTCGAGATGTGAGCGTACTGAAGGTCTGTGCCACTGAAAAAGTCCTTTAAGGGGATATTGGAAGCAGGGAGAGCCCGACGTCGGAGACTCTGTCCTGTGGTGACCTTCCTAGAGGAAAGGTTGATCGTCACAGGACTAGGACGAGTCAGCTCCGCAGTAGCAGCATTGGCGTATAGCGCCAGAAGGACACAGGAAAGAAGAGAGAGTACCATCATCTTCACAGGTCAAGGAAAGGCCTTCGAGGACGTTGACCCATCGCAATATCGAGCTTTATGCTGGATCGAAAGTCGATTACGCACATACAATCCGAGACAAGAATCAACAATAGCCTCGGATATGGTCATGCGGGACGATTGCTGCTGTGCAGATCGGTCGTCGAAGCACTCGAGAAGACTTCTCTCCGCATGGATGGACGGGAGTATAACCCAAATAACGCGCGAAGGTGCATGGCGACATGGGAAGTTAGCCCGCTATAGCTCTCACTACCATGTGCGATGATTGTGCTTCCAGTTGCTTTGAATGAGCCTGTCTACGATATGGATGGGGGCGGAAGTCAACAATCCGAGAGCGTGTGGAACGGCGATGCTGCTCATGCTTATTGTTCGCTTGAGCCCTCAGCTGGCCTTGACATCCAACTTCGAACGACCACAATCGTGTCAAACCACAAAGTGTCCTCGGATCCCGTTGCTTGTGTGGATTGTTTTGCAATCGCCATGAAAGCTTTTGAACGGTGCGGTTGGCCGCATGCAGCCTGGAAGCTTGTGGAAGGAGCTGAGACCATCACGATATTGTGACGTCGATGAAATAAGATCGATATATGATCTCGTCTGCGGGGCCAAGACTAGACATATACTTCCACACATTACACTCAACCCACCTCTCAACCCACCTTAACCTTACGAAAATGGGTGAGTTCGGACTCCTTCTCTCAATGCGTTATGCAACTGACCAAGTTTCTGGCTACAGCTACTTCAGAGATCGTCAACTTTAACGACCCGCACCCACCTACGATCAAAGGCATTGAAGCCTTCAAGCACGTAGAGAAGGATATCAAGACCGGTATCATCAAGTCCCGTCACCACTGGGACAAACATGAACCCAAGATGTGGTCTCGCGCTGATGGGTTGAGCGACCATGACCTTGTCCATTTCGACTTGGAGAAGGATTTGGTGGAAATCCGAAGTGCTCCTGTCAGTTATGGCACGATCATCTTAGGGAAGCTTCGTCTTCCTGCGGTTAATGATGAAGAAGGCGAGGGATTCGTACATGTCAGGTCTGTCTGTTTTCGTTGGAGTTCATATCATTTGGGTCTTATGGCTCACTGTCGTCATCGGTCAGGGTTCATGACCCTCCTAACAGAGTGCGTTCTATTCTTCATCCATGCACACCGATCTCTTTGCTAACCATGTTCCTATAGGGTACCGAAGACGTGACATTCCACTCCCTCTTCACCAACGAAGGTGACCATGATGCCGATGGCCATCCTCACAGCTGGAAGGCCGTCCAGACTCGAGACACCCCTCTCGAATTCTTCAACGAGTAAACATCTGCAAGGCCGTCAAGCATCAAGGCCCAATTTGACATTGTAGTGAAGGCTTGCTGTGTTATCATGAACGGGACAGACTGACAGACGGGACATTGTAACTTGAACAATCGGACGGAGTATGCATATATGCGCAGTAACCTATACCTTGTATGATAATCAATGCCATTACGTGACGATTTGGATACCCAGTGTCGATGTCAAAAACGATCTCGTTGGCCGATGTCGAGCTCACACATTCAGGTCGAGAGGCCGACGGCAGTCGTTGGTATCAGCAAGTTGATACCCTCGACGACGTCGCTCCGATGTCGCGTCAGGTCAAGTCTGCTTAACCGTCAACGCCATTTTCAGTTCAGTCGAAATCTTACGGCAAAGAGCTTATACGAAACGTCAGACCTTGGTAACATCTTTCAAGACATCGGTTACACTCAAGCAGTCAATCAAGCACACAACTAGATTCGAGAAAGAAAAAAAAATGCAGATATGTTTCCATACCCGTCCCGACATCGCAGACTGGACCCCAATGAGAGAGAGCACTGAAGAGTCTATGGAGGAATACAAGGGCAGTAGTACACAGAGGAGTGAGCATAAAGACGAGGAGAGTCGAGACACACGTTAACTGACAAAGAAAGAGGAGGGAAAACACACATACAGATGTCACATGGGGCATAATAAGCAGTAGAAAAGCAAACAAGGAAAAGAGATGATAGACAATTGAGGAGGGGGCTATATATGTACAGTGAAGTGAAGTGGGAGATATGTACAAAGAAAAGTAAAAGTACGCACGCCGAAAAGAGGAGTGTGAAGAAAAAAGAAAAGAAGGAAGGAAAAATCTGAATGAAGTATCCGTGTATCGTGAGTAAAGACACCACAACCACCATCTATTAATCAGAGCCAAACACAACTCCCCGTGCTAGGGAGGTGAGGGTCCAGGTCCCAAAGTCCAATAATTAGCTGTAGGGAACATGCCGACCGAAACGGGATGCGCAAAATCAAGATTGTAGCTACTTGGAGGATCGACAACCATAGGCACAGACACTGGCACCTGAAGGTGATTCGAATGCTGCGATAACAGTCCACTTGCGCCAAAATCCATCTTCATCCCCATCGGCATTGTCGTTGTCGCTGTATGATCCGGAGCATTCAGAGCATAAGGATATCCTTGGCCTTGAACTTCCATGCCGCTCCAACTTGTTTCCATGGTGGACTTCGTGTTCATCGCGTTGGTAGCGAGATCAAACTTAGCCATTGAGGAAACAGGAAGGGGCGTCGGGAGGTCCATGAAACAACTTGACATCTGTATGGTCCGTTCTCCGTCTTCAGATGAAGACGTAGAGGCAGTCGACATGGGGGAATAAGACAGTCCCGGCGTTGACAGCGAGGGAGAGGAGTCGTCCGTGACCGTGAAGAAATGCGAGATCGAGGCAAACGATTGCGGATGATGAAGGGGTGCAGGTATATACGATCCCGGTGAAGATGCCGGAGGTGGTGTGACGAACATTGTGGGAGGGGAGACAAACATCGCCGCCGGGGATTCGGCTTGGCACGTATCCGAAAGTATGTTTTCTGGCTCTTCCACTGGCCTTGAGTTCAAGAACATCGAGTGTTGCACAAACCGATCCTGGACAGGAGCCGAGTTCGAACCCAAGGTCGGCACGGTGGCATGTCGTCGAAGCCCAGAAACCTTGCTGATATTTGACGCAGATGGCGGCGATACCGACATGGTCGCAGAATCACTGACACTGAAGGAGAGATCGTTCTCACTTCGGCACCTCGTAACAGGACGAAGTCCACTGGCAGATGAAGCCGCGTTGGCAGGAGATTTGCCAACCCAAAGACGCCATTGGAGTGCTTCACCGAGAGCTCGTTCGCAACGACCGATTTCGCGAGGGGGAAGCCCAGCGAGTTTCGCCCAAGCACGATTGGAATAGGAACGATCTTGCATGAATTTTGAAGCAAGGATGAGACAAGCGAGGAAAGTTCTTCGAGGGCAAAGAAGCGGGGACGGAAGCGGCGGCATCGGGGGAAGCGGCATGGACGGCGTCTTAGAGTTGACAGTAATGGTCGGCATGGAAGACGGCGACATCGAGGGCAGGACTAGGGTCGGCGGGGCCGTCAACGGCGCCGGGTCGTTCTCGTCGATCCGAATGGTGTCCACGATGTCACATTTTGCAGCCATAATCGTGTTGCTGTCACAGGCATCTGTCAAGGAGCGAAGTTCTTCTTCGACTTCGCCGATGATAATACGGCTCTCGGCCTCTTCCTCTGGTGTCGGCTCGGTGCTATCGGCCTTGGACTTCTCCTTCCGGAGTATCTCAGGTACTTTACCACGGATGGCCTCCAGATAGCACAGCGCCGTCTGCAGTACACCAGTAGACGTACGAGATCGTCGCAAGACCTCGTGCACAAATCCTTTGATGGGTAAATGCTGGCTCCCACGGGGAGATTCTGACGAACTTGTTTCGTCGATGGCTATTACGGAAGATGTAGATGGAATGGGTGGAGGAGAATATGGTGAGGGCTGAGTGGATGGGGAGATCGGGGACGGAAGTTGCGTGTTGCGATGATGGGAATATTGGAGAACGACGTTAGGAGGCGCATCTCGTTGGAGGGCGGCGGTATCGCAAGGGAGAGAGGCTGAAAACGCAGTGCGCGAGGAAGTACGAAAGACGATGGGAATGTCGTCCGGATGCCATATATCGCACAGAGAATTTACAGCCTGATCTGGAGATCAAACGCATACAGTCAGTATCCTACTTCGAGAAGGGGCACCTCGCAGACCCAAGTAACGGCTGTAGCTATGCGATTCCTTGAAATAAAACCTGACGTACCGACCAACCGAGTGACATATCTGTTTTTCAGCGCTTCCCGTATCTGAACGCTCTGCGAAGAATTCGGAAGCAATTTCCTAGAACGGTCGGTATGGCATGTTTGGACTGGGTTCAGGCAAGACGTAGATGGTGGTGATGGTGTTACAGATGATGCGGGGGTATTCAGATAATTGTTAGGAGATGAGCGGAGAGAGGGTGCAGGCGTTGAAGTGATGGAGGAATAAGGTTGCCAACGGGGCCTAGCGCGGGAGGCGCCAGGCCCTCTGTGGGCCAATGAATGAGAAACAGCATGCATAGTAGTTGAGAGATCGAGAGAAAACAAGACTGAGTAGGGGTTGAGTAGGCCGGGACACAAAACAGAACGGAATTAAAAGGCAGATTTAAATAGCATGGACAAGCTCTCCGCTGGGGACGTTAAAAAGAATAGAGTTGGATTCAGAACCGGAAACGAAGACGATGGAGGCTTTGCTTGGGGACGGCGATGGGGCGGGGTATCTTGATATGCGAATGGAGTACATCTCGACTAGAGTGAGATGTGTGGATGTCTCTAAGTCTCTTGACTTAAGACGATCCGGTTGTAGATTGACCTTCTCCTTGTAGAGGAAGGGGTAAACGCGCTTGGGCTTGTAGGTCGCTGTTGAGCACGATGAGCGAGAGTGTCGGGCAGTTGTTGAGAGATAGACAGGAGAGCACCTGCCCGCCTATAAGGCCCGGGCGAGTCAGTCCTCTCCCGGGAGTCAAACACCCACGTTTGGTAGCTGGACCTAAATACGTACAAACACCTCTGGAGTCAGTCTCTGACCGGCGGCATAACCAGACGCGGCGCATTGGTGGGCCTACTGAAGAGCCACACGGAGCCTGCCGGATACCGTACCCTCGACCACAGCCTGCCAGCACCGTCTCTCTGTGACCTGCTCTCCTGTTCTCTCTTCATCGTTCCGCAGGCTCTGAACAGCTTCAGGCGGAACTCTGCCGCTCATCTTCGTAGACAATGGACTTGCGAATGGAGAGGCGCAATACAGCTATCATCACACCACCCTCACCTGTTGTACATTCTAGTGACATCGCGGATCCGATGACTCACTTCTCGTTGTTTTTTTGTCTCCTCGGTTGATGTATCGTATAGCCAGACGCTCCTCTTCTTATGGTTACTTGACTAGTGCTGAGCCTCTCCATGACTTGATCTTGCTGTATCACGAATCTTCTACCATCCTGGCTATGTCTGAACAATGAAAATCAGATTTCATACCCACGTAGTGTCTTGGCAAAGCAAAGCAAATTGCAAGTTGTCGTAGGAAGTGAGCAATGCATTGCACTGCATGACCCTGCTTCATTCGCCTGCGGACGGTGCCCTTTAGCCTTCCCTCGCCTACATGAGAGTTCTCTGCAAAAGCCCTTGACAAGCTCGTATTCTCACGCAGTCCTGGTTAAGCCCTATCACTCAATTCAGATTCTTTCTCATCGCCTCGTATTGCGTGCTTGGCCGGTTCACGGTCCACCGATCTCCCCTGCGCCACGGTGCTTCTTGATGACGATTCAATCACTCGATATGGTATCTTAGCTTGAGGAAGCACACCTGTTCTTACTCGGCTAGCCGTGCTTTGCTTGACAGTGTATACTGCTAAGTTAAATGCTTCTCTTCGCTCTGAGAAGCATACAATGTGTTCGGAGCATCGAAACACGTATGTCGCCCAAAGATCCTCGCATCCCTTACATTGGCTTGACTAGTCTTTTCTTTTTTTTCTTCTTTTTCGGCACACATCTCGCAGTTTTAGGCTTGATGACTCATAGGAAGTTTATTCATATACTCACACCTCGTCACCCTGTTCCCGCTTGCCCATCTTCTCCCCGCTTTGGCCGTCTGTATGTCAGTCGTTGTCATTCCAAATTCACACATCGCCAAAGCGCAGCAGTCACAAACGCTTTTTTTGCCACTATTTGCGCGGCGAACATGATATATCTAATAGGCTGTGCCCCTAGCTGCTTCGTAAAATGCGGCTGCCGGAGAAGACGTACAGACTGTCATCAGCTGTCGCCATTCAGCTCTCCAGATCATATACATCGACGCCCTGGAAGCTTATAATTCGATTCACAATCGTCTTTCAGACCAACATATGCCCCGTCATTACGGAACTGTCAAATCCGTGGAAGCCTGTAGGCTGTATCCTACAAGGCAGCTCCAGCGTTCACGTTTCGCGTCTAGTCGTGGGTTCCTTTGGCCTTTCACTATTGAACATTGGCTACGAATTGCCTGTGGATTCGATCGTCGCCTCTTCTGCATTCTGTCCTTCTGGAGATTGAAAGTCACCGGGCCTCCTTCGGATCATATCTTCTACAGAGTACGAGATCTACCGTCTCTGGCAATCGTCAGGCGACCTGCTCGTTCTTCGGTGCCGTCTTGCATACTGACTCATATGTGATGCAGTGACTGACTGACCAACCACCTTTCCCGCTACCGCAGCACCTATCCTGCTTTTGTCGAGTCGATGAAAGATTGGACCATGGTCCCATGTATTTCTCGGGCGGGAGAAATACAATCTTGGACTATTAAAACGACCCGGATTTGTTTTTGTTAGGTCACTTTTGTCCTTTTTTTTGACACCGTCTCGGTTCCGGCTTGGATGCACGGTCGTCGTGGTGAACCGAATATGGGTCACTGCGATCTCGTCCTTTATTCGTCGTGAGTGAAGAGGCTTTATTCAATCAGACAGGGCAATGTTTCCAATCGGCCGGCAAGTGTGCGCGCGGACGGCAAACTTATTCTGGGTATTTCTCCTGTCAAATGTTCTCGTCTGATCCATTCTCGTCAGCTCTGGGCCATCTGTCAGATTTCCAGCCAGGCTCCCACTGTGAACAAGTTCTGAAACGGTCAGACCTGGAGAGCGCGGTTGTAATTCTGATGTTCCTTTTTCCTTGCTGTCGTGCGATGCTCATTCGAGTTCGTCACTTTCTAGTATCAACTCTTCAATGACCATAATCCAGTCTCCCCAGCCTACTGACTGCTCGTTCTCTCTACCTCAAGTCCCGCCTACACCCGTCGTTAGTAACTTCACGACCTGGTCATGCTTCATACATCCACCGCTGCTATGGGATATCCCCATCACGCCAGTTTTGATCAGTCCTTGGTTTGGTCCGCCCGTTGGAAGGGCATAGTATGTCCTACTATCGTGCCCGTCGGTTCATGTGTCTTCGAGCTTTGGTTTTCAAGTTCTCGTATTCCCTGCAAATCTCTCGACTCTGAATGTTTCAAGTGCACACTTACTCGGACGTGGTACAGCTTGGCTTCCACAGCTTCAGGTTATGATATCTGACCGCAGCCGTCGACTTCATGTACAACTCTGTAGTGCCTTATAATGGCGTGAGGGACGACGCGACCAGTCGCGAGAGATTTTAGTTCGGTTTTCTCCGGGGTTATCTCCAGACGTTGTCTGGAGATAATTCTGTCGATGCATGGTTCAAATCAAAATGCTCTATTTTTGTGGATGGATGGAAAAGAAGGCCACTCCTATGTTCTGCCCTTTACGTATTTGTATTGCTCTCGTCTGCTTTTCCCACTCACATTCACAGTCAGTCACGAATTCCAACATTCATTTAACACGTCGCCCGTAGGCTACGGGGCTGCTGGCGGCATAATCAACTTCTCTTGTTACTGTTCATGGAAAGATGGCCTGAGTCAATTCTGCCCTTCCGCCCGTTTGCTCTTCCAGAATATACTCAGCGGCATACCCACTGGTACTAAATGTCGATGATGAAGCTGTAAGATAACGTTGCTGCGAGAGGTTAAGGGGCGGTCGCAGTCGGTATAAGGAAACTTATGGTGGTCGGGCCCAGAAGGCAGACGCTAGCCCATTATGCATTAGGTTTTACCGAATGACACAAGTGAGGGTGAACGGTTTGTGCATCGACGCAATGTGGATAATAAGGATGAATAGACTTGCAAGACGACATTGGGTCAAGCGCCGAAGCGCGTTTGATGGGAATGCGATACGCGAGCCGAAGCTGGGCTGGAACGGTAAACTCAAATTGCTATCGCCATGTTCAACTTCTCGTCCTCGCTAGTAAGCACAGATCGTGCAGAAGTTTTTCGACAGGTCGTCCATTAAGTTCAAGCGGAAAGTGGCTAGGCCGGTACCTATACCTCTTTGAAGCCTATATTTACTTTCAAGGAGTTCAGAAGCGTTCTGGGCAATACATTGAACAGGATACATGGTTCGCTGATTTCAGTCTTGGTTTAAAATTGACCAGGTACTCTGACAACACGGGGCCTTATTCATTCTTAGCGGAGGTTCTCCAGGTTATGTCGCAATCGGTCAGATAGGACCTAATAGCGGTATGTTCTGTAGTAGAGGTAGCAAAAGTTCGTGATACTATTGAATGGAATGAAACTTTGTCTAGACTTACCCACCCCTGGTAAGTAGCCGAAATCCAAGGGTAGAGAATTCTGCTGCTGTACCTAAGAAAACAGGTACGAGGGATCACAACCTTTGAACGATTCATACCTCGTCTCATATTCATTCTAGACGACTTCAGGACCATCTGCCTCTGCGCCGCTATGATTCCGAACGCAATATGACGAATCCTTGGCAGCTTCGAGGACAAGCTTCCGTCTCAGGTCTTCTAATAGGTCTGGACTCCGACTCACTCCCGCCAATGGATCTTAGCCTGTCTTAGCGGAGATCTCGCTTCATTGGGCAATGTACCGGGGCCTGTTGTTCTTATTATAAACCGGACTCTATTACGCTGCCTGCTATGCCTTGATTTCCGCTAGTTGTTCCATGCGTCGTGGCTCATTTAGTACGATGAACATATCTCTGTTTGTTCGCCACTTGAGGCCCTTCTGTGACGTCGTGAGGAAGTTTGTGCCAAACGGATCACTCTCAACACGATATCACGCTGCGTCTTTTCTTCTTCTCCGGTGCGACAACGCCATGGATCTTTATTGACGCACAGCTACTGTCCTTCACCTGAAGCTATCTTAGGCTAATGGATCAACCGAAAGACTCCGGCCTTTGTACCACAGAGGGTTTGCCGCATACTCTTTGTGACCTGAGTTTCCTTGCTCAGTTTCAGGATGACAGGTACAGATTATGAAACCTTACGGTCACCGCTATGGAAAATCTGTTTCCAGACGTACGTCTTTGTCTGTGCGCTTTCATTTTCTATGCTCAATTTGACTAGCACATTGCGCTTGATTGTCATCGTCAATTTCATTCCCGTTTCACGTCATAGGTATTTTGCTATTCCCCAGTCGTATGGAGAAGGTTCAATCATTCGCCCGTCTGTAGGAGGTAAGAGACCTGCCCTGTTTCACTTCGACGAGGTCAATCATACAACTGCGGAAGCAAAGATCTGGTGCAACCATGCTGCGTCTAGATCCTTCGGGTCTTAGACATAAGGCATTGCTACAAACTTCGCCGATGCCACGGATAGAAGACACAAGTAGCGAACAAGCCATCTCGCCATCGTGGAGTCCTGTTGACGTCGTTATTCATGCTGATTCAGTTTCCCAGTCGACCAATTTGGTGACACCGCAATCTCGTGGATTCTGGTCCTTGCCGGGATCGATCGTGGCCGACCTTCTTAGACACGATGTCTTCCTCGACCATGCGTACTGCTGTCGCGCTCGTACTCCCGCCAGCTCTTTGGCTAGATTTGGCCAGCAGCTTGCTGTCACTGGACCTATCGGCCGTACTTATGCAATATGCCGCCTGCTCTCACAAGATATGTATCACCGTTTTTTATTATGTAGGACGTTCGGCGGCCTGCTATGATTGACCGGTACCATGGCAGATATCTCTGACTCTGATTCTTCTGTAAGTTTTCAGATGTATTACATGTACATCAAGCGAGATGCAATCTTCTCACTTGTACCAATTTGTATGAACTACTATGATCATCGAAGTACCTGATAGTACTGAAGGTGCTCTTCCAGGCATAACTCATAACCTTGACAAGGGATTCCCTAACTGATTTGGTGATAACATGACTGGGTGTTTGTAAGTGTCCCCCCCGTGTCTACGGCCCCAAAATGAGGCGATACACTTTCAGGGTCACGGTCATATGTGGGACCATCAAGCAAGGTCATTGCCCTGTACATAGAGCGCTATGACAGATGGAGAAGGTTTTCTGTCATTGGATCATGAATATCCAAAGGTATGTTGCTTAACTTTTTGTCCGTCACGACGAAAGTATTATATTGATCAATTGTTGTGCCATGGTCACCGATCCCGCTTGTTGCCATCCACACATTTGGATGAGAAGATCGCGGCGAACTTGGTTCGATAGAAGTCTCTGGTCCGACACAAGGTTTATACCATATGTCGCGCTATCAACTTTGTTTTATTTTCTGCCGGCTTCCCGCTGCCAGTATGTACCTCACCGTTCGTTCTCTCAACAGACTCTGATATCATGCCAGCCTATCCCTTATTCTCGAGCATAATCACACGACCGTGGTAATGAATGTGTGAGTTAACACCATCCCTTGATAGAATTAGAGCTAACACTAACCACGACATCAGGACCAACACACGGGTACTATCCCTTGGTGAAGCTCTCAATTCTCGGCCACAGAAATGACAAAAGATATTTCAGTCCTTGAAAAAAATACTCAAAGTTTGCAGTTGACGTATTCTTCCTGGAATGCAGATAGGAGCGCCAATCTCTGTATGTTTTCTCCGCCTTACCCGCTATGAGTGAATGAGCGGCAATCGAGATTGTCTCAATTCTCTTACCCCAAGGACATTTCAGCTCACTTTCTGTCAGCTTTGGATTCTTGGTTGACTAGGTGTATTACATCAATTGGGCTTTTGAATGCTGCAATGCTTCAGATAGAGTCATTCCTCTATATTTTCTAGTAACTACATGTGAAGCTTAGGTTTGCTTACGTTCACGGAGTCAAGCTTTACAATGGTAACTTTGCATCTTTTTTTATTGCACTCGGAAGCGGTCTCGTACTGACCTTTCTAAGAATATGTAGCCTAGGCCGGTCAAATCATCACGGTCTCTTTGGCATAATTCCCGGATTCTGACTATTTCCAATTTAAAGTTTCCAGAACCCCGTTTCGTTCCCCTCGTGTGCAGACGAGTCATATCGAGTACGCGAAACAGCATACTTTTCTTCCTATTTCTGCGGATACACACGATTGCGACGTGTTGTTTGACCACTTGCCGGTCGATCAGGGTCCAAGTTCAACCCAGTCACAAAGCAGTCTGCTGCCAGTGTCCGTTTACCTCGTCCCCGACAAATAATAGGGTTACGTCTAAAGCTTGTCCAGTTCATTATGGCTGTCTCGCTAGACGCGAATTCGGCGGAATGTTCGCCGCGCATTCGCAACTTAGGCCTTAGGTTCGATATACGTTGTCTAACTCACACACGATTGTCAAGAATTCTGATCGGCGTAAGGGCCCAAGTCAACTCTCGTCCTAATCTTAGCCTCGTAGCTGAATGAGCGGTACTGGTCCGTCATCGCTGACGTTCCACGTTGCAACTTGCAGCTGGTCAAACGTATACTCTGTCTTCTAACACAACAGGCCGTCCTCAACGACAAGTAACGAAGCGATTTTCTGGACAGGGGACCATATCAGTGATGCGTGCATTGACAGATGACATCTGGCATTGCAGTCTAATGTACTGGTGCTGTAGGTTACTTGATGTGGTAGGCGGTCCGATTGTCCTGGTAAAAACCACCGTAGACGTCGAAGGCGTCTCAGATCGTATTGAATTTCAAGTAGATTCGGCATCTCTATCATCCATGTGCGCATTTATACCTGAGCGAGCACAGGGCATGTTGTGTCTGATAAGTCGTTCACACATCACTCTTTTGACTCCATGAAGTAGCACATGCCATAAAGCCTGTCAACTTATAGATGTCCCCTTAATTCATAACCCTGGCAAGGGTTTTAAGCAGTAGCAGAGTCTGGTTGAGCCTGGGAAATACGTAAAATAGCATGATGGCGGGGAATTCAGACTGGCAAACTGGTTACAGTGCGAAGGCACGCCTTTTCTTCGCCAGGCACAGAGCGAGGATTCTCCGCCGCCGATGCAGTTAGGTGCTAAAGTAATAACTCTCGTTGTTGAGCTGTAGTCTTTAGTTGTGTTCCAACACCCTACTCAAAATCCACCGCACGAAGGAAGAGCCAAGTACTTGTGGATGGGATTAAGGTTTGCAGCAATGTCTCAGATTGAAACAGGGCTATGTCGTGTCGGTAGCACTCCGATACTCATGGGTATCACCAAGGTGTTTCAACAATGCTACTGAGCTCGGGAGGCACCCATGTAGGATATAAATCACAATCCATTAGTATTATTAGGCAAAATCATTACAAGTCGTCGTCAGTATCTAACGTGGTTGTGGTGAGAGGCAGGCCCCACCATGCCCCGCTCTTGGGCAGAGGTATACTATCCGAAGCCATTCGATTAGACGTCATCCTCCTCGCGGTAAAGAGGAGTCCTCACATATTGATCCAAAGGTTCGACATGAGTCATCATAGACTGTGAGGACCATTGGCCAGGGTGAGTGGAAGTGTCCGGTGACCGAAGCGAAGTTGGGTGCTCATGTTGAGGGCTGACTCGTGGAAGAACCAAGGACTGTTGAGCATACTGCGAAGGATGATAGTGTTGCTGTTGATACGATGAGTGAGTAGGGTATTGTGAAGACATTTCGGGTATAGCTGGCAGAACGTGGGTATTCGAATTGGAATGCATAGGGTATCCGTGTGGTGTGCTAGGCGATAGACTGCATGAAATGAGTGATATGCAATAATCAATCACAGTAACGAAGCTCACTGTTGACGTCGACTCCCTTCTATATCTCCGACACTGGAAAGATGCACATCGCTATCAACGGAATTAATGGCAGTCCGAAATGGTAGGAGATCTAGTATTACATACCCGGCACGGCGAGAAATGAGTGGAGGCAAATGTGCTTCGGAAGGTTCACGCTTGGGAGGCGTAGGGTTCCGGGTGGGTGGGGTTGACGTTGAGGCCTCGGATATAGTCGCAGAACCTGCTGTAGAGGGTCGTGTGTCGGTGAGGGGAGAGTCTAACGCGCTTGGTGAGTGTTGAGATTGCTCTTGTTGGGGGTTCTTTCGCGACGACGACTTCTTGCGCGCAGGAACGCCTTCCGGCCACGTACACTGGACGACACGGTCAAACGCAGCTGATATGAGAATGATTGACGCGTACCTCTCGCTGCCCATGGGTACAGCGCATGCAGTTGGGCTTCGTCTCATCACACTACACGTAAACCGAGAACAATGTTAACTCAACGCGTAGACCGTAGGAGACGATCTTACCTTGATTTTTTTCGCCCTGCACGTCAAACAGCCTGTCTTGCTCCGGGTATATTTCGGGCGCTTTCGTTGGGTGGCTTCCGGTCTCGGCGTAGGCGGGACAAGTTGTTGGAGATGTCCTGACGCGGCATGAGCGCCATATGCTCCATAGCCAGCGGTTGGAGGCAAGTACTGGCCATGAGTATGACTGGCGGGAGGACTGTAGTAGGAGTAAGACATGCTAGAATAAGTGGCAGACATTGCGGGGAAATGTGGAAACACATACTAGTGGATGTGGTCGGCCATTATATTGGAAGAAGTGACAGAGGGAGAACCTTGGGGATGTCGCATGTCTGTCAGCGGTCCCTTTTGAGGCGACAGCGCTAGGCGAAGTCGTGGAGAACGAACGAGGCATGAGATGCTTGTTGCTGGCGGATCACCGCATATCGGGTTGGATCGCCGGCTCAGATCTGAAGGTTTCCTGTTTGTTGGGTTACAAGGGAAATTCCGAGCGGAATATCTGTTTATTATCAGACCTTTTTTCCAGGAATTCTTTTTTCTACCCCCCATTGTAGGCATGAATGGTTGCAGCACAGTGTACACGTTTTGCTTCCGTGAGAGCCAAGTATGACCCTTTTGTTAGTCACACAGGGAAGTTGAATGTCAGTAAGCCACTCTGCCGGTGGTCAGCGGGAGTGATCGACCTGAAAGGCCCCAGCGTCAGCACATACAATCGTATTCGAGATAGAGAATTTCATGCTAGATTCATTGAGCCATATTGCACAACAATGTGTGTTCGAACGTATTGCGACGGCGTGTCCTCGTTCTTGACTGTTGAGATCATCACTTCCCTGGGTACCAGACGAGTTTAGCTTCATTTGGTCATATGCTACTAATGTAGACAAACACTATGAGAAGCCCAGGGCCCTTACGAGGACCAACCCCTTGATGATCAAGCCGTCGTTCCGCAGACGCCGTGCGCAATAACGAGTCCTGGTAAGATAGGCTTCATTCTTTGTCACGGCCTCGAAAACTTTCAATTGTGTTTATGAGTTTGCCGCAACTTCCCGACGGAGCAGAACCAGAAGCACTTGTAAGTGCAAACTTCACTGTTGCAACGAGGTTTCCTTGATCATAATTGGGAGCACAGACACCTCCATGGCTTTTCCGGGATATCGACACTCCCCTTACATACATTCATCAAGACGAAACTCCCGTCACACCTCAGTGAACGGCATGGCACCTGTGGGGACCCCAAAGGAGATGTGAATATCTCCACCGCCGTGAACGGAATGATTTACGAGACGAGGACGTCTTTGCATGACGACACATTGGAAGACATCAATCCTCTGCCAATTGTCATATGAGAACGGATATCCAGAAGCAGCACCAGCTTCCATATAGAACCCCATCACGGTTGTCTCCATACGTATGAGACGCTCAAATTTTCTATCAGTGCGCACTGCATACGTCTGCATACGTTCACCAAAGGCAAAACATGACATTGTCATGATGCGCGCTGTTGAATGGCTGAGAAATACGTCGAAAGAACTCCCAAGTCCTCACCGACATGCCACTCGCCTGATACCTTCTAATCAGATCTAATGCTTCTCATTGCCATGCACATCCCTTGCGGCATGGGTCCATATGGATTCCCAGCTGTGGGTCCTCTGATGACAAACATAGATGCGTTGTATAGCCCATGGCGGAAGCAAAAATTCGCTTGCTGGCAGGGAACAAAGATCCTGCCACCGTAACATGTGCTCTGCACGATACGAAAGAAAAGTCCGCCTGGATATTGAACATTCAACCCCCTGCATGAGGTGGATAGATAACCCCAAGCCCATGGTACTCCGGCAAGCCAGGCGATTTTGACACGGGTGGAAATCGAGAAAAGAACATTGTTGATCGACGACCGATCACCTTGAGAAAATAACCATTAACTTAGACGTCGCCTGGCCGCATGATCGCCGTATGTCTGACCGGATGTCAGAGTCGTGGTCACCGTCGCCAGGGATGAAAGAGACACTTTGTCAAAACGCCTGGATCTCGACATTGGCTCGTGGCAGCACGCTGTAGAAATCGGACAGGGAAAGGGGCGATATCGCCGAAGAAGGCTATTTTCAGAAGGACGGCTAGATGCCATCTGTTCATTGGTACTATTATTGTATTCATTACGACCAATAGATACGTATACGCACCTTTTGCGGGACCATTCCCAAGTGATGGACACCAAAACGTGTCTTAATAGCTATCAGCCTCGCGACAGTACATGAGCAATGAGGAGATCATGTGGTTCATTCTGTACAAGAGTGAAAT
The DNA here is from genome assembly GCA_964035595.1 of Somion occarium. Lineage (NCBI taxonomy): Eukaryota > Fungi > Basidiomycota > Agaricomycetes > Polyporales > Cerrenaceae > Somion > Somion occarium. The sequence goes on from OZ037947.1 coordinate 2,212,253, forward strand.
AAGAATGCTTCATCAATCATCATAGCATAGTAAGGACGCGAGATCGGTCGAGAGTGTCCTCACGTACGACTGACCTCTACAATTCATGCACATTCCAACGAACGAGGCTGATGGACGAGCGTGACGCTTCGCGGGAGACCAGCGATTGATAGCAGCGCCGCGGCAAAGACCTATGAAGAAAAGAGATAGCCGACACTTCTCGAGGGCGAACATGATCGAATCGAAAGAAGAATCAGTGCGACGCCCCGTAAGAATCGGGGAAGTGATTCTCCCCGTTCTTCCAATCATTTTGTAAAGGAATCTTTGTGGAAAAGAACAAGCCTATATGAAACGACAAGCCCATTGAGAGAATTGAGTGTACATAGAGAGAGAAGGAAGGTGGGAGCAACAACTGTCGACTATCGAGCGGATCAACTTGTCTTGAAGCGGAGATCACACTCACAGGCGCCCGCATGGTGGCGTTAGACGCCAATCGCCGATCGTCCAACAGTAAGTACAGTACTACGTCCGAAACAATTGCCTATACAGTAGGTTCCGCTGGTGTGAAATTCGCACAGGCGCATGAAACTTATCGAAAAAACTTACGCGAGTAGGTTGTGCTAAGAATCCATTGTTGAACGATTGTGAATCACGAAACAATAGGAGCTACTACTTATTTGAGGAGAGAAAGGCATCAGTTCTTCCATGTATAGTACAACGGTGAGTGGCTGACCGGATCAAGCACTGAAATGGTGCAATGCCGAAAACAGTACTGCTGGCAGGGCCAGGAAAGACCGCTGAGTGTCATCATTCCCGAAGCATCAAAGAATGGAACTTAGGGAAGCCACTACACCCATACGTTAACTTACAGATGTCCACGCGCCGCCGATACGTCTCCGACCAGTAATAAGTGACATACAAGAGATGCCTAATGAGCCTACGCTCTGCCAGGATGAGCAGCGACGATACGAGGTGGATATGCCATCTTCCAGTCGAAATCTACGCCATTCGGAATCTGCCACAGGTGATGGAACCGCTGGCACATCTGATATTGAGTGGGATACGTAGACGTTCTGATACACGCACGGCATAGCTAAGGAGTATGCCTGTTAGCATTCAATCCAAGGCCGAGAAACTCGCAACATTACCACACGGTTCAGACGATCTGCTCTGAAATCTTGCCACCCTATGCGCCTAGAGCTCAAAGAATATTACGTCTCATAGAGACCTTCTGAGGAAGTGAGCTGGATACGACATCATTGCATAGCTCGGAGCCTGCCGCAATCATGGCACAACCTCATCCGTTTGTTATTGCGACATTATATTCCGCATGGACCATGAGAACCTCGTCATGATGCAACGCGGGATGTACAAACCTCCTGTGCATTTCGACCTAGACAGACCACACACCAGACTCATCTCAGATGTACCCGTGAAGTGGTCTTCAGGTGCTTCACCGGCATGATATCTCTGAGCGGTGCAGATTTGTTCCGAAGTCAGTGACAAATCGGACGTTCATTTAGGCATTTACCTGATTTGTCGCTTTCCATCCTTCGCCCCAACCCTCCAACTTTAGCTGAATTGCCTGGCGCATCAATACGTTCTCATGATCTATGCACTGCCGTGGAACAGACTAACCAACGCAGCATCCCATTCTATTAGTTCAAGACATGCCGAGTAATGTCATCAACTTACTCGCACCTGGAGATTTAGGTTCTAGCATTTCATGTTCTGCAAATGGGTCAGAGGTGTAGGGCGCACGGCCCACTAGAACCAAAGACCGGAGGGGCAGCGCCTGGTATGCTTCAGAGGCACAGCACAACAGATGACCGGTGGGTATATACGAATGATTCCTAACAATGGAGCTCGACAGATTTAGCTTGCGTAACCAAGCCAGACGATGAACCTAATCATAGCGACGATGTCTCCAGAGTCATTGCCAACAATGCTAGGGTACCATGGATAGAATGACTACATGTCATTTGAACCTTTTACGGTACAATGTTGGTGGTGATACATGCATGATTCCTTATTCGTCCACATAGCCTTAAGCCTTCACGAAAAGATCCGTGAACTGACTGACAGGAAGCTTGGGCAGAGACTTAGCATCGTTCACGGTATCCAAGATCCTGCAACAGAAGAAATCCATCAGCAAACCGGCCATCAGACCTGCGAAACAGCGATTGAAGATGCTTACTTCTTTTGACGAGCCCCATCGAAGTGAGGTGCAATATGTTTCTTGAACTTGGCCAGCAACAAAGGTGTTCCTTCTTGACGCCGGCGCTTATGACCAACGGGGTATTGCACTTCGACTTCGTCAAGCACTGTTCCATCGTTCAACTCAACGAGAAGCGCGTTGGAGATAGAGCGCTTAGAAGGTTCATGGTAGTCGACGCTGTACGACTTCTCCTCGACGCAAGTAATCTTAGCACGGAGAGCATCAATTCGAGGGTCGGCTGCGGCTTTGTCCGTGTACGATTCGGAAGTCAATTCACCGAAAATGAGGGGGAAGGCCACCATATAGTTGATGTCGTGACTAAAGCACTCGAATGAGCCACACGAACGGTTCTATGAGGTAAAAGGTGACACATACTCCCTGTCGGCGAAATTATCTAGGGGTCCCTTCTTGTTGATAATCCGCATTGCTGCCTCCTGGGTCCTGATACGAATAGATTTGATGTCATCACTGGTCTTTCCCAGGTCCTTCAGCTTTGCGTGGATAATGTGGGCAGCTTCCACAGCAGTCTGTGCATGGAATTCTGCAGGATAAGAAATCTTGAACAACACGTTCTCCATGATGTATGAAGAGTACGGCATCTGGAACTCGAATGGTCGGCTCTATAATAGCAGCGAGATATGAATCAACGATCATCCCGATAAATCTAAAATAAAAGAACCTTACCTTGAACAGGACATCATAGAATCCCCATGTCTTCGCGGTCAACACCGAAGGCATGCCTCTTTCGCCCTTCTTCACGAGGTACGCAAGGTTTACAGCGCGGGAACAGGCGTCACCAGCAGCCCAGGACTTGCGGGACCCAGTATTGGGTGCATGACGGTAAGTGCGAAGAGATTGGCCATCTACCCACGCCTGTGAGATAGCGTCAATGGTCTGAGCACGATCAAGGCCACTAGGTAACAACGCGGCAAATCGACGTCAGAATGGCCGATAAGTAAAAACTTTAACGGGATCGATACGGACAGTAATTTAGACACGACCGCAGTGCTTGCGACCTTGACCAAAACGACATGATCTAATCCCACACGGTTGAATGAATTGAGTAAGGCCAGACCACCTTGAATCTCGTGCGCCTTAATCATGCCTTCCAGGATATCATGGACAGTCAGAGGCTGGCCTTGGCGAGAGAGGTGATCAGCCACGGCTAGAATAGCACCAAGATTGTCCGATGGATGTCCCCACTCAGCAGCAAGGAAACAATCATTGAAATCGAGCCAACGGATCTGCGTCCCGATATTGAAAGCACCACGAATGGGGTCAAGCTGGTAATTTGTGCCGGGAACTCGAGTGCCTGCAATAGAACGTTAGGATAATGATAACTCAAGGCAATGTCATCATACCGTTCGGGACGACAGTGCCTTCAACAACAGGGCCTAGCAAACGTGCACAAGCTTCGAATCTCAAGCCTTCCAGACCACATCCAATGGTATCAATAAGGCAGAGGCGTGCAGTCTCGAATGCCAACTCAGAATCAATCTTGAAGTTGTGGACGTAATCTGCAATGTCCTGGAGAACCTGATCAGGCTCCGGACGCACTGCACTCTCTGCATGGCTCGACATGTTACGAGAGTGGGTAACAGGGGACTTGAAGGCAACTGCTGTTTTGGGAAGTGATTGTCGCTGGTAGAGGGGAGATTGTGACACAGCAAGCTTAGAGGCAGTATGGAGAGATGAACTGAGTGTGCCTCTGCAACGCAAAGTTCGAGGGAGTGAGGTGCGTGCCGTCGACAACATTTGCTAACCTACAACGAGCAATAACGACCTCGAGGATGCCGGTGAACGTGGAGAGGAGATGGGGATGAGACGTTCCCCGCACTTTATGCACCGGCTTAACTTCCGGCTCTGGGTTCGTACTTGCCGGCGCCAAGCTATTCTTCCTTCGTTTCTTCAGTTCATCTTCGGGTTCGAAAACTTCGTACACTATACAGGTAAGCAGATTTGTTACATACAGGAAGAAGAGACATGGACCAGCTCTCTACAGCCCCAGTGCTACAGGTAATGGCATTGAATGTGAACTCAGGACAGTCGCATGAAGCACAGTTCGGTCCACCATCTGCCCCCATCAACATCGCACAGTTCCTACAGACCGCCCTCAAGTTTGAGCAAGGGTCAGACGATCACTCGCCATGCAGCGTGTTTTCTCACTCTGTTGGCAACGGAAAGGCCCAGGAATGGTTGACGCTCAACCAGACGCAGCATGAAGCAATTGAAACAGAATGTAGGTTCGTCCGTTTTCGGCCGACATCTTCGCTTTCACATGAGATAGTTTGCGTAATGTACAACTCACATTATTCTACAGTGTTGGAGATATACAAGAATCCTTGAATGAAGTAGTATCCAACCCCAGGCTCTTCTCTCATGTTATCAAGACACACGAAGCTGCTGTACAGTCAATCTATGAAACGGCAGAATCGTCGAGTCGTCGGAAACGAAAGCGAGTCACTGTCACCGAGCCAGCGGATGAGCATGCAGGTGTCGCCTCGCTGAGGTCAAAACTAGATGCCGTACAATTAACCAGTTGGCCGTAAGTGCTAGCTCGTCCATTTATAGGACACGTTGCCGATGCTGATCGGTTGTGTTAAGACTTACTCTTAATTCTGCGTTGTTTATACGCACACCAAGACATGCAGACCACAACACACTAGTGGAAACGGTCAGTCGGTATCGGTTGCCGTTCCGCAAGAGCTCATGTACTTTGGCAGAAACGATTGAATCTTTCATCCGATGTGAATAATATACACCAGGCACTTATCTTTGTGACTGTTCATAGTCCTCTGTCTTGGGGCCATAAACTACTGGCACGTAGCTCGCAGCACGTTTTGCTGTCATCCCAAACTCTCGGTGATCTCTATGATGTGATACCTTGTCCATCTAATGAGATCCCCGAGGAGGTTGAGAACGATGATGGAATGACCAATTGGCATTTCACACAGCCGGGTTGCGGCAGCACTGGCGCCGTTATCTGTATTGAAGAGACCATGTATGGAGATGCACAGACCGAGCGTGACTACAGCGAGTGCGTACGGAATCTTCAGGAAATGTTTTGATACTAACGAACTTGAAACAGTAAACTTCAAGACTTGATTCAACGCATTCCTGAAAAAAGACGGCCGACGTTGAGCAAGGGACCTCCCATGCATGAGACGAACTTCGATTCCCTGGTCATTCGACTGCATACCCCTTATTGGTTATTGCATGCAGGCAACTGCGAACACTTCCTCGTGTTTGAGCACATACGGTTCGTGCTACTGATTACTCTCACTCGTGTCAATGACTAATTATTTCGGCAGTCTAATTCATCCATCGGATCCACCGCTATCATCATATCCTCTCACCACGCAAATTACCCCGCCTCTTCTGGACAACTGCAGGATATGTAACAAAGTTCCTGCCGTATATTCTGTTGTCGGTGATATCAGGCTCGGGGAAAGTCCCTTCGTGGTTTGTGCACCGTGTTGGAGATGGATGGGAATGCCGAAAGGGGAGGGAGCTAAGAATGTGACGGTTGTACCCTTACCAAAGCATGAATTTGGTTGGAATGCATGAAATGTAATCTACTTGTCATGTGCTACCTAGGAATCATTTTTTTAAGCTATTAGGATGACATGATGTCTACTGCTTTCCTAGTCTTCGTGTCTGGATGTGTACATACGGGTCCCGTGTTTGGTCTACGGGATAATGAATAGCATACGTGGGCGCTAATTTCGTGACGCGTCAAACACCGATCGCGTTTGATTCAAGTCTTAGTCCTCGACCACAACCTGACTGGGACTTCTCCACCGTTGGTTACCAGAACGGATGTTTTAAAATTATGGACAAACCGTCCCACCTGAGTGTGGTTGTTGACCTCTCACCAAGCCAGTGGCACCTTTGTGGACAGTCGAGCAATTCACACCCATTGCCACTTTCTGCTTTCCTATCTCAGCTTCTGGCTTTTCTGAATGCTCACATAGCCTGCAATGACGAGAACACACTTTCTGTATATGGCGCGCTACCTGGGAAGAGGTGGGCGTAATATCTGTTCGTGAGTGATGTATGCTGAACAGGATCATAGCATTCTCTTGTACTCCTCAGCAACTGCTGTCCCGGAAGAATTCACGGGGCCAGCGGACCCGAATACATATAGACCTTTTGAGGTGCTAGATTCCACGATGATGAATTCAATCTCAGACCGGGTTGAAGCTCTAACGGATTTGGAGCAGGAGCGTAAGCGTGGTTCACTACACAGATGGCTTCTACAAGCTCACCCTTACTGCTCTAGCGCCAATAGGGCTAGTCGGTGCTTTGACCAAGTCTCTATGTTGTGAGTGCTGTGATTTCATCTCGGTTCTTCCGCTAAGTTCAATGTTAGATATCAACCGTATGAGCAACGCTTCATCCACGTCAACAGCAGCGGGAGGCGTGCAAGGGCCTGTCGTCCTCCCGGACCCACGAATCCTGGTTGTATCCGTGTCTCCTGATGAATCGTCATCGTATATTCCAATTATGAACTCAATATTTTCGGCTCAGAAACTAGTACGTTCCCCGACTTGGCTGTAATGATGTTGTCTCAGCTGAAATGGTAACTAGAAAGTAACCATAGATGTATGCAAGCTCTACGGACCCGAGAGCGTATTCCTACAGCAAGCGGCGCATCTTACGGGAGGGTCATACATCTACCTTGAGCGGCCTGACGCTCTCTTGCAGTACCTGACTGTCAGTCTCTTGACAAATCGTACGAAAACATGGCGTACCAGCAGTTACTCATGCTATGTGATTTTCAGATGGCTTTCCTCCCGCCTCCCGCTGTTCGACAGTTACTGTCAGTGCCTACACAAGATAAGGTAGATTTCCGTGCGGCATGTTTCTGCCATAAGAATATCGTGGATATCGGATTCGTTTGCTCGGTCTGCTTGTCAAGTAAGCCTTTGCCTCTCCCTCAAGGGACCGCATTGTCTCACATGCAATTCAGTTTTCTGCCAGCCTGTGCCCGTTTGCTCCACTTGCCGGTTAGTAGCTTTTCAAATGTTCGTCATAAGCCGCTGATTGACCCAACGTCCTCTGCAGGACGAAATTTCCGATCAAGACGTTGCAGCGTCTCAACGCTTCGAAACCCGCCGCTCCTGCTCCTCGGACACCTGCACCTACCCCGCCGGCTACGAGTCTTCCTCGGTCACAGTCAATCGGGACACCGCGCTCGAGCATGGGGAATGGACTCGTGGCACCATCGCCAAGTCGTAATGGTACCTCATTACCGCCAAGATGAGCTTTCGGATGAAGGCATATTCCATTCTTGGTGGATACTACTCTACACTTTATTGCATCTAATGTATAATGCTGTGACGAGGAGCCTACAGTTGTCCGACATCAGGATGTTCAAATCTATCAGTCACTTTGTATCATCCCGCTGTTAAAGGTAGGGTCGTGATATACATCGAATGTCTATCAACAGATGCGGGTTGTGAGGGTCTACGTATGATCACAGCCTAATCAGACAACAAATTAGCGGAGAAATCCAAGCACATATGCGTCTGATGTGTGTGGGATGTACTGACTTTAGGTTGAGGGTTCAAGGAAGATGCATAACCTACCGCCATGTTTTCCGTTGTGAAAGCGCACCACAGTCGAGCTGCAAGAGTTGAATGGGGATACGGTAATTTGCATATCAACCGTCGATGAAAACGTACCGTTCACTGTGCCTGCCTCATCGCGCTCTTTGACTAACAAGAGCACTCCTGCATGAGCTTCATTGTCACCAAGACTACGACAGACAACTACATGTACCGTAGGTTCAATAATTCATGGGCAAGTAACTTGCACCCAGTCATGCAACACACGTACCATGAAAGTTTTCTAGCACTTCATGAAGAACATCATGCGTGTCTTCTCCACGGCCTGAGAGCAGTTTCTCGCCTATAGTCTTGGCTAACACACATCGCATGATATATTCACCGGTACCTGAATGCCAACGTCGTTGGAAAGATAGCGAAAAGATGGAAATCAATGATAACGTACCGGACACACTACAGGCCACTCCGCCGAAGGAACAAGACACATCGTTGGACGCCAACTGATGAGCCCAGCACCCAGCTCCAAACGTCGCTGCCTATAGCTGGCCAGCATCGATACGCTAAATCTCAGATGCAAAGCCAGAAAATCATACCTCGCCGATTCGTCCCGAATGCTTCAACAAGAGACCTCCGCTGTTCACATGCTCAGAAAGAGGCGCTAGAAAATACAACGTTCATACCTTGAGACACCAGCAGCTAAGCCTCCGTCAGGGTCCCAAGCAATGGCGCCCACGGTATCCTGAATATCACGCAAACCCGAGGACCGAGGAAAATTATCTTCAGGTACATCAATACCAGCACAGACGGAATCGAGACGAGTCTTCCATCTTTCCCAGTCAGCTTGCGCTCGTGGAGAGATCATCAATTCTGGAGAAACACAAGGCAAGCCCTGATTTTGAGCAAATGTCTCCGCACCACGAGACACCATTAGTCTGGAAAGAGGACGCTGGATCATTTCAGACATACCACGATTGTCGGACAAAAGGGACGTACAGCGGAGGTATTCGTCCTAGTGGGTCGGAGATGAAGGCATGTCGGAGGACAGTTCGTGCTGCGCAGATTGGGTTTTTGACACCGCTAATGGCCCCGACGCTGCCATAATTTCCCGTCGCACCATCCATGAGAGCGGCATCACATTCGACGGTGCCTTCCAGCGTCAAATTCGAACCATAGCCTTTGTAAAATACTCACTTTCTTGAGTGTACAAGACGACGGAAATGTATCGGGTAAAACGCACCAGCATTCAATGAAGGATCATCTTCGAGGACCGTGATGGCACTTTCGGTCGCATCTAGGGCTGTTCTGTTCTGAACTAGACGAGCCAGAGCGGACTCACAAGCTCTGTAAAATTTTGAGGTATTCAGTCTGATCCCCTCTGTGGCCGATATGAGAAGTTAGAAACATACGATATAAGAGCGTGCTTGACTTCCATCGTGTAGGTTTTTGACCGGCTATGTGAGCCTGCACCTCCATGTACGGCAACTACGTAGAAGGGGTTAGTATTCATATCAGCCCAAGCCGTATTATATCGATCGCGAGTGCGAAGGTTGCTAGCGGCTGAAGAGACATGAAAATGGTATTGTGAATGTATTGTATGTGCCATCTCAACGAGACTGAAGCTGCAGAAGAGCTGAAGCCACATGGCAAAACAGGTCCAAATAACGCGGCCGCGTTCAGCCACCGACGCGAATGTGACGGTCGCTTCGTACCTCATACTAGTCATAGTACAAGTTCTTCACCACACTCTTAGCCATGGATATGAATGTCGGAGTTCTACCACGAGGTACACCTGCTGTAATACACATGAATAATTTACCACTAACTCAAACGCAGATGTCCTTGACACACTCTTGATGAAATTGGATGGGGATGTGGAGGCCAGTTCTCTACGATTTCTGCGTCTGCCCCATCCCCGCACAGGTACTTATTCGCTTAGTTCATTTATCTTTATGCTGCTTATCTGTTGAGAATAGGAATTCCCTCCCTGTTCTTGCCATACAAGTCTTCAAGCAGACAGACAACTACAATTCTCGAGGTGCAGGCAATCGTCCCTCCAAATGAGCGGTCGTGGATAATGTCGGAAGGAACTATCATAGGCGGTGGGTGCACTCGTATAGAATCATGTACTTTATGGCTCACCTGATTCTAGATGGGAAATTACTTCTCATGACTCCCGTTGACCCAGCGTTCCTCCTTATCCCTATTCTGAGGAGCATCTACCTGGTATGTCATGACATTCAAGTTTGTTGTATTTGGTTGGCGAATTGCATTCCAGGTGGACGGCAGCTATGGTACCTTCCGTCCAGCCGATGATATCTTAGAGGACGCAATGAAGACTTATTTTGCAAGCCTTGGTGGAACTTGCGCAATCAAAGGGGACCCGTCCAGCCAGCTCTCCCAGTCTGATCTAGCGAATCTCTGCTCGCTGGATTGTGTGCATACTGCTATGAAACGCATTTGCGAAGTGAAAGGTATGTCGAAAAATGCGTTCCATATGATAGTTACCAATTTCCGGTGTCAGAAATCACTCCAGAAATCATTGTATTTCGCTATTCGCCTGAGTGTGTACTCGAATACCTGCGAGGGAAAGTCACAAAACTATGGAAGCCCGCGATTCTTGAGAGCTCGAGGACTGTTGTACGGGGTCTGGCCAAGGACGGGCTCATGGAGGAAGGAAACGAGGCGTTGCTGAATTGTGAGTGTATCCCACTAAATGATGTTCGGCCAGTTCTTTGATGAGTCTTGTGTAACCTTTCAGCTGGGCACCTTAAAGCTGCTTGTGATCTTGTATCACAATACATACCGCAAGACCTGCATGACGAACTGCAGGCATTTTATGAGTATGTGACTGTATCTTTCGTCATGTGCTTCATCGGTTGAATCTTCGTTTGTTAGCTTTGCCGCTCTCAATGCCCATTTGGATGCGAATCAAAAGGAGCTTTCAGCCCTGGCCGCGTCAAAAATGAGTAACATTGAAGCAAGGGAAAGTGGGAAAGCAGTAAAAGCCGACGGCAAAAAGCGCAAAGGTCCAACAAAGGGCTCACATGGGGTTGAAAAGCTGAAGAAGGTGAATACGAAGGGAATGGCCAAACTATCAAGTTTTTTCCAAAAAACTGCTTAGAGAATGCGCTGCAACTTTTTCTAGACACTTTGGTTTCTTGTACAAGGAATATACCCGATCGCAGACGATACGCGTTGGGCGTGTTGCGACTTTTCGATCTCCGCTTGACCTCAGACTTGCTTCTCACCACGATCCATGTCTCCCTCAAGTGCAACTTGTTTTCGCTTCGTCTTCATCTTTCCCTTTCTCCCCTCACCCGCCCGTCCAATTGACCGTCCGACATGATGGCGACAGAGGACAAGTGCGTCGGCGTTGACAAAACCTACGTGGAGCGTAGCGTGCAGACCGAGAACACTCAACTGGCTTTCGTTGGAACACAGATCCCACTGACTCTAGTTGGCGACAACGTTTCGAACTCTGGCATGCCGGAACCTTCCATATCTTCAACTACTGACGTTCCTGTCGTCGGGGAAGTTATCGAATGTTCAGGCGCATGCACTCACACCTTTCGCCCTGACGACACCGACAGCGTGCAGGATGCATCAGATCAAGTAGAGTCAGACTCTATGACAAGTTCTCTGCGTGTCTACAAGCAACAGTCAAGAGAAAATCAAAGTCAACGTTTGCCTTCATGTCGTACCCTGAAATCTGCTTCTGCGCGTGTAGTCTCTCTCCCCGAAACGTCTCCGCTGTACTCTGTCAAGAAGTCGGCCGATATAGCCAAAAAGCGAGTAGTGTCACTCCCAGAGCGGATGCTGTTGAACGATCCTAGTGACAACTACGACTTGTGCACTGATGCCTACCTCCTTCGCTCTCGCGTTCGCATTGAATCCCATGGTACCGATATACCATACACACCATCTCCGCCTTCGTCACCAGAATCGGTAATAATCATTGCAGATAAGCCGCATATTTCTAGAGGCTTCTTGCAGAGGCATATACCCATCGAAGAGGCCACTGACGATGTTAACGATGACGGTAGGAGATAGTTTCTGTGCTGTAGCGCCTTTCCTTATATGTCTATTCGTAGGATGGATTACTTGGGCAAGGTCTCCGCCTAGGCCGATACCTGCCCTCCATGGTCCCTTGTCATTACCGTATGCTCGATGCCCCTCGTACGTATTTTACCCTCGCATGCTGGTGAATGTCTCCCTTATACACACAATAGGGGTGCAGAGGGTACTATCATTGACGAACAGGATAATTTGCCCCGCATGATATGGGGTCTCGAGGGCGAGAATGTTCGGTCCGCAGCTGAGAATATCCTTCGTCCGACCGTTCCAAGTCAACCTACCCCTCGCAAGCCTGCCACTCGTCCCGGTCCCTCCGCTGTACCCCCACGGTTCTCCAGACAAAAGGACGAGGTTATTCGCCATCGTCCTCTGCCTGTGCCTCCAACAGCTTTCTACAAACCAGACACGTTGCTCACCCCGCCAGACCTACCTCACATCTCTGTACCTCAACAATCGTTTAACTACGAACAACCTGAGCTGGAACGCGCTTTATCTGGTCACGGACCTATCGATCTCAGCAGTGTTCTGCGTCCCCGCGCCGAAATCATTCAAGGATATGACTCCCGACTGGACCTACAAAATAATGCGATCTACGACTCTCTTGGCCGCGATCTACGTAGCTATGGTCTTGGTAACGAACTTGGTTTGGATTGGAAGTCTATGTTCCTGCATCAGGATTCAATGAAGAGGCACCCTGTCCACCCCGACGGCGCGACAACGATCCTGGACGACGATTCCACTGAGTACTTTAAACCCTCTCTATCGGCCTCTGTTTCTCTCGCTTCTCTTTCATCGTTAGCTTCTTCCCGCTCGCTGGTATCTGTTGACTCTCCGAACATGGACTCGCGATCTCTCGCAGGTCAAGCAAGTCTGTACAATTCTCCTCATCGGTTGACAGCCTTGGAAATCGCACAAAATTACCGCCAGAAACAGCTGCACCAACAGGGACAGTATCACCAGAAGGGCATGTTACCCACTCCGCCGAACTCCTCGTCTCCAATTTGGGCTTCTCGGGTGTCTCCACATCAAGGTTCTCTTATCTCGCCATACTCTGATTCTGTAATTTCTCCCAATTTGTTGACTCCCTCGGGCGTCCCTGCAATTATCAACCAGTTGAATCAAGCCAGCCTGCAGCAATATCAACACTTTTTGCAACAAACAGAGAGGTCTTCGAACCTTCGGACCACGACATATGAAGAAGTCCCGGTGGCTGGTTTCAATGGTCGAAAGATCAAACTAAGTGTCTCTGGATTGGCTCCGGCAGCAAAGATCCAAGCACCTGTCACAGGCATCGAAGACTTACAATCATCATTGTATTCGCCGGACATGGTCTCGTTGGATCATATCACCAGATTTCTCCAAGCCCAGAGTCTATCAAATGTCCTGGAACGCCGTTCGCCTATGTCAAATGTCCAACAGTCCCCTTTAATTCCTAGACCCCCTCCTAATTCCCCCTTCGTTGCTCTTCCACTAGCTCGTGGTTCCAGGTCCCAGAACTCTAGACATTCAGTTAGCCTTTCTTCACCTCTTGTTGAAGCGCCTCCTTCTCCAACTTCACCTGAGTTGAGAGCTCGTCCTCGAAGTCTCTCTCATCAGCACCCGCGTTCCATTCCTCTCACCCAGTTGATCCAGCGTCGCCTCTCCTCGGTCCCAGAAGAGGATTCGGGCATTCTACTGGAATCGTATTCTTCAGTTTCTTCACCACGACAGAGGTCTAGAAGTTATTCTACTGGGGAAACCCCCACCTCTGCCAGGAAGCTTAAGGTCTCCCTCAACAGACAAGCTAATCTTGCTCCGATGAACCCACCAGTGACGACAAAACGAACGCCTAGTCCCTCCCAGGCTAACGCTTATCATCATCGTACTAATGGGCCTACAAGGACCAGTACTGCTGTTCCTCAAAGGTCCCAGCATACTTCCAATCCCTCTAGAAGCAGAGGAAGGGAACACCATGAGGTAGCGAATGCCCGTGGGCGGGATGACCATGGTAGATCGTTGGATAGCAACGTTAACAAGGATTACCCCACAAGAGGTACTAGAGGTGGCCGAGGGCGAGGGTCAGCCAGAGGCAGAAGAGATCGAGGGGGTTCTTGGCCCATACGCGGACCAGAGAGAGTCGACGGCGGTATGACTGTAAGATGTTGAATGGTGAGCATATCTCATTTATTGAACCTTCTCTTTACCTTATGTCTTCTGACTTCTGTGGTCGACCCATCTTAGGTTCCATGCCCTACTGTTCTCGTTTCATACATGTTGTCCATGTGCATTCGTCGCTCTGGTTATTCTAGTTATGGCTATCTTTATTGTCTTTGCAACCGAGTTCGGATTTCTGCCTCGACGCTCCTCGTCTAGCTTTTTTATTCTCATGGGACAGTTATTTATTGGTTCCGAGGCTCTGTTGGAAGCTGTTGTACTTTATGTGACTACATATAATTCCCGCCGGTATACAATCGGTTACGTTCGAACTCGAAGGTTCATCGGTAATCACTCCTGTCAGACGGAATCCAGAGAAAGTCTAAGGCACATGAACTTCGGGATCGACCTTGGATCAGAAAGTCTATGATACAATATTTGCGACCTCGGTTGGGTTGATTCCGTTAAAACCGTTGGAACATTCTCATTTTCCTCGTCAAATTGGACGCCTACATGCCATGTGCTCGGTTCCGTGTCGCTGAGGAGGGCGGGCCTCAGAGAACGTTCATCGAGCAATGGACTGGACGAAATCAATTCGATTGCAGTGATATCAATTAGTACTTGTGTGGGTAATTGGAGAACCATTGTGTGAAGCAAGAAGTAGAGAAAACGACTAGAAGAAGGAAAAAAGCAAAAGAAGAGTCGAAACAAATGTAGCCTAGGAGAAACGCGACAGGTATGAGACAATAGGGTACGAGGGGAACGCTACCTACAGGGATTCGGAACATGGTGGAAAGGTAGTAGCACAAGAGTGAGGGAGTAACGAAACAAACTGGACTGTATGGATGGCAGCGGGATTAAAACATTTATTTGGGAAACACAGCGAGAGGTCGCGCAGAAGAAACAAGAAGAGTGGAAATAAGAGACATGGAGTGGACGAGACGATGTTGTATTGTGTTGATTGGTTGGTTGGTTGTGATTGCGAGGATGAAGCAGAATGAAGGGGGAGAAAGAGAGACAAACGTACACGAGACGCTGGAAGAAGATTACAGGTGGTTTGCATCGAAAGCGAAAAAAGAAAGACTAAGTGTCCCGGATTTCCAGTGATACAAGATGCAACAAAGAACGGTTATAAATGCAATGCATGACTTTTTCCTAACGCTAGTGTGACTTTCCGGGGGTAATATTTCCGTGTTTCTTGGGGGTATTTAGGTATCTAAGTCGGTGGGGAATCATTTGAGCTGAGCCGAAGCCCTGCCATCGCGGCATCTAGCGATCCTGAGGAATCGCCTCTGCTAGAACCAGGTCGGGATGAACTACTGAGAGTGTGTCAGTTGAAGGATCATATCGTTACGGGGACAGGGAGCAGTGGGAAAATAGAAGGCATAAGAAGGCATAGACACCACTGCATATGATATAGAATGATAGACAGGGACAGCGAAGGCAAGAAAAGAAGATGAAGATGTACGCACGTATCGCCGGATCGCCTTGTATTCGGCCATCCCCATACTTGTCTGATCCAAGAAGCCATGTTGACATGTCTCTGCATGACGTTAACGATCCAAGGATGTGAGAGGAGTTCTTTGGGGGTTGGTCGCAGGTTGGGGTCCCGAGTGAGTCTGGGTATAGTGTGAATGTCAGTAGAACTCAAAGTGTATTATAAGAACTTACGCGACTTTGATGAAATCTTTCATCTCAGGACTGTAATGGATGTCTTCTGCTACTTCATCTTCTAGTTCAGGAGGCTAGGATGTGAAACGGAGGTCAGCGACAATGAATGTGGGAAAAGAGGATTACTAACCTCGTTTTGTGTGATGTACATCATCAACTCTATGTCTGCAAGATCATTAGGGAAGGGGAACCGGTTTTGTACAAGTTCGAGCAATGAGATGCCTGTCGACCAGACATCAGATCGGATGCTATAGTTTAGACCTGATAATCGCTCGGGCTGTCCATCGACCGTGAGTAAAAAAGAAGACCCAGAATCGAAGATGGGACATACCGCCATGTAGAGACTGGTTCCCGTGAAGGTTCCGGCATTGGAATTGACAAGCTCTCCAGAGACACCAAAGTCACAGAGCTTGACAACACCCTCACGGGTAAGGAGTATATTCGGAGGCTTGATGTCGCGGTGGATGGTCTTCTTTGAATGCAAATACGCTAACCCTTGAAGAACCTAAGAGACATTGTCAGATGCATGATGCGCAAATCAATGATGGATTCGCGGAAGGACCTGAGATCTGGAGATAGGAACTTACTCCTTCTGCAAGACGACCGGCAACTTTCTCACTGACACGGGCTCCAATCTGCCTCATCCGTTTACCGACCGATTCGAGACTTCCTCCCTCACAAAAGTCCATGAGTACTTTGACCTCGCTGGACGAGGGAGAGATGTATGCCCCAAAGAAGTGAATGATATTCACATGCTCTGTGCTAGAGATGATTTTGATTTCTCGTAGGAGCTGCTTCAAGGGCGCCTCATGAGTAGTGATCGACTTGCGAGCCATGATGGTGCCGGTGCGTTTGTCGCGAACTTTGTATACGGCGCCGCCTGCGCCCTCGCCGAGCCTGGAGAGTTCTTCCAGTACATCGTCGGACCATTGATCAAATTCTTCCACCGTCTGACGGATGTTCTCCATCGAGACAACCGGTGGCGGGCGGGGTTGCGGGGAAATAGTCAATTGAGGCTTGATGGTCGCCTCGCCGGGACCCTCTGTGTGATTAGCAGACATGAGATGAGGAGAACCATTGGCATTATTGGGTCCTCCCGCATATCCTCCAGCAAAAGGTCCTTCCATGGTAGAATTGAAATCGATCTTTGGAAGCTTCAGTTTAGGTCGCGAAGACGGTGTCGCGCCAGGAATTTGTAACCTGGTCGGGGTCGGTGATCGAGAGCGACCGGGAGTGACATCCGATGGGGCAGAAAGAAGAGAGGATGGTGGAGTGCCATTTCCATTGAGAGTGGGTCGAACACCGTTGGTAGTCGAGCTGGACGGTCTGCGAATATTCAAGGGCTGTATCTCGGGTAGATGAAGAGGAGGAGCTGGAGACGCGTTACGTTGTCGGGGGCCCATAGGGCGGCCTGGGGAAGGATGAAATGGATGCATCGTTCTGGACGATGCGTAGGATGGAGGAGAAGAGAAAGAACGTGTGGCAAGAACTTTTGGACAAGCCCAAGGTAGACAATCGCAGCTCCTCCAATCAATCCTGCCAAACAGCCCAAAGTCCAGGCCAAGAAACAAATATGCAATGGTTTTTATCTATTGAACTTTGCAGGCAGTGTAGCCAAGTGGTTACGGCGTCACGTTTAGGTTTGCTCAGTCAGCTACTCCGTGATGGGTTTCCCGCGCGAGTTCGAATCTCGTCACTGTCATCTTATCTTTTTGCCTTTATAAAGCATGGCGCCTACAACACTTGCTTTCCACATCCGACCATTCTTGCAACTCTCATTCTACCATGGCCTCTGCTTCAGGTGAGTACAGAAACATGGTCGCTTTGGCATCTGACATCGCTAACTATGTGCTAGCAACCGGAAAGTTATCGCGAGAAGAGTTCCGTCGACAAAAGGACCTCGATGCTGCTCGTAAGGCTGGTACCGCTCCTGCCGCTATAGATGCGGAGGGCAAAGCCATAAATCCTCACATTCCTCGTACGTTCAATCTTTCACTCTACTATTCACTTATACTCACTATCTTTCTCCCTCTGCAGAGTACATCGCGCAGGCTCCGTGGTATCTCGACACAGGCGCACCTTCATTAAGCCATCAACGGATTCCAGAATATGACCGTGGTGCTGACAAACTCGACAATTGGTACGACCGTGGTGCCAAAGCTGGTCCAGCAGCGAAGAAGTATCGCAAAGGAGCGTGCGAGAACTGCGGCGCCATAACACACAAACGAGCCGATTGTTTGGAGCGACCTCGAAAACGAGGTGCAAAGTTCACGAACAAGGACATTGCGCCGGATGAAGTGATCCAAGAGGTCGCAAGTGGATACGACGCAAAGCGTGATCGGTGGAATGGTTATGATCCTGCGGAGCATAAGAGAGTGTACGAGGAGTATGCTGCTGTGGAGGCTGAGAGACAGAGACAGAGGGAGGAAGAGATTGATAAGCAGACGACGACGGACTTAGCTGCTGTGAGGAAAGTGGCGAAAGCTGGTAAGGGCGAAGGAGGCCAGGACGACGACTTCGGGAGCAGTGAAGATGAAGATGAGGACACGGACAAGTACGCTGAGGCTGCGGATGCTGTTGGCCAGAAGTTGGACACCAAAACCCGTATCACTGTCCGAAACCTGCGTATTCGAGAGGATACGGCGAAGTACCTTATCAACTTGGATCCCTCCAGTGCTTACTACGATCCGAAAACACGTTCGATGCGTGACAATCCTATGAAGAACGTAACTCCGGAAGAGGTAAGCATGTTCAGCTCTTTATAATAACCGCCATTGCTGACTTGTATCTATAGGCAGTCTTCGCAGGAGACAACTTCTATCGGTTTTCAGGTGAAGCTCCTGCAGTTCAGAAACTTCAACTCTTTGCCTGGAATGCCGCAGCTCGTGGTAATGATGTCCACATGAACGCCAACCCGACACAAGGCCAACTGCTTCACCATCAGTACCAGAAGAAGAAAGAGGAGCTTAAGGATACGACGAAAGTCAGTATCTTGGCCAAGTACGGCGGTGAAGAGTATCTTCAGAAAGCGCCGAAGGAGCTACTGCAAGGTCAGACGGAGGAGTATGTCGAATTCTCAAGAACCGGTCAGGTTATCAGAGGGAAAGAAAAAGCGAAAGTCCGCTCAAAGTATCCCGAGGATGGTAAGTAACAGCTCACATCTTGATATCACACTGAAGCTAACGATTCATTGCAGTCTATATCAATAACCATACTGAGGTATGGGGTTCATGGTACGACATGTCGACTGGCCACTGGGGATTCGCCTGTTGCCATTCGTTAACACATCTCTCCTACTGTACGGGCGAGGCAGGCATCGAAGCGGCTCAAGCTTCATCAGCGAAGAACTTGCTGGCCTCATCTGCCTCCGTACTTGCCGCCGCTCCTATTCAACCAGAAACTCCTACATCACCTCCACCACCCGTTCGACGAGAATCTACAGATGATCGGAAAAAGAAAGCTGAAGAACTTTTCTCGAAACGACGGTTGGGTGAAGGTGAACTTAATCTGGATGAGTCGAGGTTGGTAGATGCAATTAGGGAGGAGAAGGATAAGAAACGGAAAGGAAGAGCTGATGAGGAAGAGGATCCTTGGGCGAAGAAGAAGAAAAAGCATGCATCTGAAGTTACTGAGGAGGAGTTAGGTGAGTTATATCTTTCATATCCGCTTGTTATTGAACTGAAACTGACTGTATGTTGCAGAGGCATACCGAATGAATCGACGAATGACGGAGGATCCTATGGCGAACTACGTCGATCCGGACGATGTGTGATCCTTGTTTTTCTCACTTTATATATACCATTTTCATTGTATTGTACTCATCTACTTGTACTACTATTTCCCTACGATCGAAGTCATAACTTTTCATGGACAATGAACTGACAAATGTACCTAATGAGGCGCGCCCACGTGAGTGATGGAGGAGTTGAACATAGCACACGAGGAGGACGCGAGCTTCAGCCTCCTCCACGCTGCTAGCCAGTCGCTAGCAAACATTTCTCCCTCCATACTTCCCATTCTCTAATGCCTCTGCGACCCCTCCACCCTCCCGCCTCTGAATGCAATTGACCATCGGACCCCCTCTCCTTTTCGCCCTCGGAATTCGTATTCTACTAAACTTTCTCAATCCAGAACATACCCAATCTACAGCAGACGAGCTCTTGCAGGGCCTCTGGCAAGGCGTCCTGCTCTATCATACCCTCATCCACCTCTCCGAGTTGGTCTTCGTTGTCGCTATCGCTATCGTTGGCTTTACTCTGTTTGAAGTCCTCCGGAATGGCTTCGATGCTACCAAGTGTGCTTGTACATTGCTTGGGGTTGCCGTTGGTGTCCTCATTACAAGTGTCCTTTCTCAAGTAATTGAGGACACGAGTCATTCAGACGTATCCAGCAAGGATAAGAAACCCTCCAACTCTGGGCACGCGAACACTATCCCTGTGAATGACCCCATATCTCGACGTACACGACTTGTCTCATTTGGTCGGAGCAGTGCAGACCGTCATCGACAAGTTCATATGCATAGACATACTCGTGAACGTGAACCTGATCAACGTCCTCGTCATTCTCATACCACTCAACCTCGACCAGCTCATACGCCACACCAACATCCACATCCACATCCACACCGCCCACCATCAGGATATGATCCTGCCTTGCGGGACCTCACATCCCCTACACCAACCCTCGCCTACAGCGTTGACACCGCACCCTCCATCTCCATCGACTCCGTTTCCTCTTCCATTGATCCCAAAGGTCTACTTTCACCACGTGAACGTGAGGTAGCTATCCTCCGCGCGAGGGCTTCATTAGCAGACTCCGAACGACGACGATTCAAAGAGGAAAGGAAATGGGCGTTGAGTATGGGTAATAAAGCGAGAGCGAATCAGTTGGCGTGGCAAGTGAAGAGGTATGCTGCGTTGATGGAGAGTTATCATAGAGAGGCGGATGCCAAGGTCGTCGAAGGTTCGTCTTTTGCTCTGTTCCGTAGCTAGCTAAACTTATCTTCCAACACATTATATTGAATGATCTGCTTTTGCAGCCGCGCGGGTAGCGGTTCCTCACCAGCAATCACATCCACAACAACGCCAGCAACCTTTTCCTAGCACTTTGCCTTCAAATGGACAGTCAACCCAACGTCGAGGGTCAGTATCCCAACCTCATAACTATTCCACGCCTGTACAGCAAGTTGAACGAGATCGTGCGCCATTGGTAAGTGTTACGGTTGGCGCCACGTCTGCAGGACGTGTTCGAAAACGTAGCGGTGGCCATGGCGGAGGCCCTCCTGTTACTCTGAAGCCTGCTATGTATGTTCCAGGACGAGAGTACGTATCCTGCGATAAATATAATATCTGCAGAGCACCTTGTTAACGTTGTGTCGCATAGGACGATTACAGTGAAGCGATGACACCAGTCTTGAAGAAGACTATGTGGAAAAGTGTATTTCTGTTTACGAACGTCCGGTCTCATTCACGACGTTCCATTTTTTAAAATGGCTTGATGACTAGAAGACGTGACCTTCGTGGCAATATAACCACACGTTGCATTGGAAGGATATTTGGATTCCTGCACCGTTGTATGTACTAGCTGCTTCCTTTTGTCTTTTGGGTGATACCGTCTTGTGCTTAGCGCAAGTTATACGAATACAAGTTTCTTGGGATATCATTGTACATGACGCAAATTGCGCAGAATAAAGTCCTTGACAATGAACCCAGGACAGCTGTGCCTTTGTCTTCATCTAATGTCTATTCTACTGATTGACCTCTTCTTCTCTTAGGGCACTAGTAGAGTCCATTATGTCTTCTCCCTTTCAGAACATGCTTCGACTTGATCGAAACACGCAACAAAAACGTCGATGTACAATCCGTATTGTATGTAATGTCGGAACGCGGTAATGCTATAACATAACTTGGATGACCAAAGTCGATGTGTGTAGAAATGGAGTGTGCGAAAAGCATCGGAAAAAGCATGCAAGATTGTAAGAAAGACTTGGATGAGCAATGAGGTACGGGAAGGGACTAGACTAGGACTACGATAGCGTTGACATACAACGAGGAAAGGCACAAAAAAAACTTGGAACACCCATGAAATGTCCGGGCGAGCAGGGAACAACAACGATACAATATGGGGGTCCTAGAAAACAAGATATCGGCTGGAAGCGATATCGACGACAGCAAAAAGCAAGACTAAGATGCAGAGTGGAGGAAGAGGCATAGATAACTAGCAATATAACAAGGTCACCGGTATCTGCCGTTGGTATGTGATGAACTTGTGGAAGCGGAAGGTAAGGAGCCGTTGCTGCGACCCGATACGACGACGGACGGCATAGTCGGTACAGTGGTGCTCAGGCGGGGTTTCTTGGGAGCACTGGAATGCGCTTCGGTTGGCGTAGATCGTGGAACACTTTCTTTCATCACCATCTTCGCATGGATCTCCTCCAACTTCGCAGCTTTGACCTTCTTGGGCCAGAATAAGGTAACAAAACTGAAGAAAACAATCAGGCGACATAGAGTGATGAAGAGTAAGAAACCACGTACGTCCAGAGATGTCGTCGCCAACGATCACGGTTTTCCCCAGCAGCTTCCTTCTGATTGAGCACCAATTCTATCCTCTTGCCGATCGCAGACAATGATTCTTTCAGCATTGCAACCTTCTCATCTCTAGGCATTTCATTCCCAGAAAGTTTCAGATTTTTCTGTTATTTGACTATGAGATGAAGTTTGAAGTGAAGAGCATGACTACTCACGAGATGTTTCTTGACCGGTCGCAGCTCTTCCTTGGTGGCGACTTCGTCCATGGAGGGACTACAAATTAGTCAACCATCAGCACAGGAATCCCCTACGATAGAAGAATGAACGCATACCATTCGTCAGAAGATGAAGAATCAGTGAAAGTCGGCGTCGGTCTTCGCTTTCTCTTCTTGGTACTGCCCTCGTCGACAGAGGCAATCGCCTCACTCTCAGCTCTCCGCTTGATGCTCGCACTATATGAGGTGGATGCGATAGGTGGCGGCGGCGAGATGGACGTCTTGGTGCTGTGACCCTTCCGCTGCAGTGTACTCTCGATAGCTCGAAGCTTCTCGTCGTGCTCACGGAGGATACTCAGAAGGAAATCACCGCGTCGTACAAGATGAATGGCGTTTGGAATGGGTTTGGAGGCAGATTCCTCGCCTTTCTTGCCTTCTTCCAAGAAGAACTTGCCTTCCAGACCAAGCCGAGTATCCTTGGCCATAACCTCCCAGTTTCCGAAACCATAGAGATAAGCACCAACGAGTAGCATAGCGTCTTCCTGAGGGCCCCAACGTCCCGACCAGTTGAGCGTCGGCCGGATGTTGTCAATGGGTATTCGCCAGTTGTAGATGTCATCTCCAAGATCTCCGAGGTATTTGAAGAGGATCTGAAGGTCACGATGTCGCGAAAGAACAGTTTCGGCGTTGATATTACCTACATTCCGGTAGGTCACCAAGACGGCTTTGCTCTTCTGCGCATTGGTGAGGGTTTCACCAGCAGCAACCCGAGCACGTTTCTGTGCTTCGTTGTCATCGACAGAATGAGCGCATAGTTCGACGATCTCATCGGCGGTGTCGATAATCATGCCCTTGTTCTTGTCCTGAAGCTTGGCCTCAGTGACCTGCGGTGATTGAGATCGTGAGTGAGAAACTGAAGCAGATAACATAGGACAGAGACTTACAATGATATCGTATCGCTGACGAATGTCGCCCCATCGTTGTAGACTACGAATAAGCACTCGGACGTCTCGCTCTTTGAGCTCCATAGCCTTTTGACTAGCTGTCTTCCTCTGAGGTGCAGGATTCTTGGGCTTCTTCGGCGGAGCAGACGTTGTCGGGTGTTCGACGTCCATGCCTTCGTACGAGACAGGCGCGTGGGACCGTTTCCTATCCTTGGCCTCCTGCGCAACCATCTCTTCTGCCTTCCGGTGCACCTCATCCTGCTCGAACTTCTGGCGCTCCTCTAAAGGAATGATATCCTCCCAGTTCATGTCGTTCTTGACATCACTGACGTTCGCAAACTGAGCGAGGAAACCTTCACCACCGAGGGAGGCGCCTTCACCAGAGGTCGCCATAGTTTCGTGGTGTTCAGCACGGTTGAGAATGTCGTCGAGATCCATCTCGTCCAGTTTCTGGTTTTGATCACTGTCATCCTTGTCGAAGCTGCAAAGAACAACAAATTCGCGGTCAGGGGATGGTTGCACGGCCTCATGCTTGGCATAAAAGGAAGACGCACATCTTCTGCGCGCCGTATTTCAAGACAGCATGCAGTTCATCCTTGCTCAGGTCGTTGGGCTTGGCCTGGTCCCTGGTCGAAGATCCACCCTTCGAGCTAAGGTGTGCTTGAGACGTGTCCATCTGGTTAATAACTGCATGGAAGGGGTGTGTAATGCGTTGAGCGCTGATTCGGGCAACGGAAACGATAGCCTCATTGTAGGCGGCACTCACTAGCATATTCAAGGACCATCTTCTTTTTCGCGCGCTCGAGAACATCCTCCTCCATCGTGTCTTTACTCACAAAGCGATACACGCTGACATGCGACTTCTGTCCGATGCGATGCGCACGTGCCATGGCTTGCAAGTCATTTTGTGGGTTCCAGTCGCTCTGCATAACCCCGAAGCAATGGGGACAAGGGAAAAAGAGGTATGTTCAGTAATGCAGTTCACGTATTTCACTACGTTGCGCCTGAGCGGCGCTCCGTGTCGAGGATCATTCACTCACGTCGAAGATGATAACGGTGTCCGCAGTCTCCAGGTTGATACCCAGCCCCCCAGCGCGTGTAGAGAGCAAGAAAGCGAAATCGGGAGATCCGGGTGCATTGAAATGGGCAATGGACTTCTTGCGCTGGTCCGATGACACCATGCCGTCTAGTCGTTGATGTTGGAACCCACGAAGAGACATGTAATCGCTCAAGATGTCCAACATCCGAACCATTTGACTGAAGATGAGTACTCGGTGGCCATCCTGGCGGAGGCGAGCCAAGAGCTTGTCCAAAAGTACCATCTTACCGCTGCTCATCACCAGGCCTTTGAGCGTTTCTTCTGTGTTGTCCGTTCTGACCTCAGCACCATCGAAGAGGTAAGGGTGATTAGCGGCCTTCTTTAACTCCATCGCTAGAAAAGGTAAGTTAGCACGACTTCCTTGGAGTCGGAAATACACATACCAATGTTGAGCAAGCTGATGTTATTATTGCCGTTCGCGCTCTTCACAAGCCCTGAGAAGTTCTGAACCTCGAATGTTAGGCACATCTTACGAAGGACGGAGGATCACGATCTCACCTTGGTCAAGATGTTCTTGTAGAAGTGCGTCTGAAGAGCGGACATTTCCACCCGCAGTATACGCTCACTCTTTGTCGGCAAGGATGTCAGAACGTCGCGTTTCAAACGGCGCAACATCAGCGATTCGAGTTGTTTGTGCAGCTCCTTGATCTTTTCCTCATGATCAACATCAGTCAAGTCGAACTCGTTTGTCAGTTGGACTGTCGGGGAGCGCAACCGCGGGAAATTAGTACATGGAAAGGGGCATTTCAGCGAAAAGAACGGAGTGAACTCACACTTCTCGGGCATGAGGAAATGCATTAGTGACAGAAGCTCTGTAATTGAGCGCGGTGAATACACGGCCCATACTACCAAATCAAGTGAACCAGGGCACACCTTTAACGTTGTTTTGCAGTGGCGTGCCCGTGATGAGCAGCTTTGATGCCGCCGAGAACGAGCTCAGCGCCTCATAGAGCTGGCTTTCAGAGTTCTTCAGTCGGTGAGCCTACATCGCCGACACGAAACGCGTCAATTCGATCTAAAGGCACATCAAATCGGCCAACGACTCACCTCGTCCACGGCCAGAAGCTGCCATTTGATGTCCCCAAGCTCTTTGGCGTCCCGCAATGTGATTTCGTACGTGGTGAGGAGCACGTTCAACTTGAGTCTCTTATTCGAGGGACCAAATTCGTAATTGCGGATGTTCTCTCGGGCTGCTGCCGTGCCGATGTAGGTGATGACGTTGATGTCCGGAGCCCAGGACGCAAATTGGGACTGCCACGCTGTGATAGTTGAGAGCGGAACGATGACCAAGAATGGACCATACTGTCGCATCTCGTGGAAGAGCCAGGATATGAACGAAACGCTTTGGACAGTCTACGCAGGATATTTTATGAACATTAGGCTATGGAAATGGAAAATAGCACTCACTTTTCCAAGACCCATTTCGTCCGCGAGAATTCCATTCTCTCCCTCGCACCAAAGGTACGTAAGCCAATTGAGTCCAGTCAACTGGAATTCCTTGAGCTCTCCGCCCGTCGCGACTAGATAGGGAGGATCCTCCTCCAGCTTCCTAAAGGCTGGTCGCGAGTGTCTGGCGTAGACCGCGCTCTTGTACGGGAATTTTGCCTCTGCTTCTCTCTGTCTAAACGCTTCGATACGTGGCTTCTCCTTCTGCTCGATGAGCTTGTCGTGCGTTTCCCAAGTACAATGTTCATAGTTGAGTCCGTTCCACTTGCAAAAGTACTCGATATGGCTGGTACCCTTTTCTGAATCGGTGACCTCCCGCTGGGATATGATACGTTCGATAGTCTTGTAACTCTCGAGTTCCTCCTTTTCGCGTTCCTTCTCAAGAAGTAACGTTTCGCGATCTTCGCTCGAGAGGTCTGGCGCAGACAACCGCTCCGCATAGAGTTTGTACGCTTTGATGTAGTTGTCCACACGCTTGAGACCTTTGTATCGTTTGAGGAATTCGTATGTCTCTTCGGTATTGTGCAAGTGGGACCAGCCCTTCCATTTAATTTGGAATCGCTGCGACATCTCCTTCAGTCAGACGAATATGCAACATAACAACAAACGTTCCACTCACAATGTTGGAATACCAATCATCTTCACCATCATCTCCTACTTCTTCATCTCGAAGGTGACCTAAAACTGCCTCGATCTCTTCCTCCTCGACAACTGCCGCTTGTGAATAATTGCCCGCTGGGAGGACCTCGTCCTCGTCGAACTGTTCAAAGTCCTGGACATCATCTACATAGTTTGGGATTCGGCCTCCCCGACTTGATACACGGACTTCGTCGGCAGAGACGCGAACTCTCTTCTTCTTCTTGGATCGTGAGCCATAATCTGAATCTGAGTCCGACGCCACTGAATGGCGCGCGACGACTGAAGACGCCACAGTGAGCACTGAGAGTAGGGAGTAGAAAAGGGAAGAGACACACCTCTAGGCTTGGAGGGCTGCTTCTTCTTCTTCGGAGCCTTCTTCTTTACACCATACTCCTCGTCGGCATAAGACGCATCTTCTTCTTCTGAAGGGTCCTGAAAGTGATCCTCGTAGCCCTGCTAGCCACAACATTAGCCACAAATGCCGCCCCCAAAATAAGCGCCAACGTACTGAGTCCTCGTCTTCGTCTTTGATCTGCGCAAGGAGGTGAATACTAAAAACAAAAGCAATATCATTCATACGCACTGTTCTCTTTGCCGTGTGCGACGATGAAGAGGCGGGGGCGGGGGCGGGTATGACGGCGGGCTCAATGTCAACATCGTCATCGTCTTCACCATCTGCATCTGCGTCCGGGAGTTTGTGAATGTCGACGTCAGAGTCGATCTGCATGTTGGTGTCGTCGCTGTCGTCGCTTGCACTGAGGGGCCCAATGGGAGACGGATCGGTGGACAGCATGTGGTGGTCGCGGTCACCGTTGAGCGACATGGGAGGACGTCGTGGTGGGTGGGGAAGAAGGGGCTGTTGTCGTTGTCAGGCGTTGAGAAGGGTGTGGGTTGAGCGTCAGAGCCGACCACCAAAGGGGGGACATTGGTGTTCGCACGCGTGGCGAGGCGACGCCGGGGCATGGGCCTGCACTGGGGTCCATCGGGACGGCCGGCGTTTGCAGCGAGGCCGAGGAAACTGCTCACCGCCCACACTGGCGAACTCCGGTGCATTCACTGGGTCGATCAACATTATCTCAGCCAGGCTCAGCCTTATCTCCCACTCACTCCCAGCTTCTCCCTCCTCTCTCGCACTCTCGACGTCAAGCATCGCCATTCCATCGGCCCACCCGTGGCACCAGTCTAGCCATTGAAGGCTGCACGGCTTGTCATCCCAACTTGGGTGATCCTTGGCGTCTCCCCATTATTGCGGCCCGTCGCCGAGCATCATCTCCTCGCCATCGCCGGCAACGAGCAGACACTGCCGTCACATACGTCACACGGTCACACTCCCGCCCATTGTTCTCCGTCACACGTCGTCGCCAATGATGACCACTCCTCAATTTTTCGCTTTCCTCCGCTGTTCCTCCGCATCTTCGCAGAGACTCCTGGCACCTGCTCGTTGCCGACAACGACGCCGTCCGCTTCCTTCACACGACGTCACTCTGGGGCACCCATCCCGCACGGCCAGTCAGCGGGCCCCAGGTCTCGACGCGGATGCAACAACCAAGGTGGGTATTCAGATAATTGTATACAAAATGTACTTAGCATCAAGCATAAATACGATGCGACAAAGTCCCTTTTCATGTAAGCAAGGTAGATAGATGCGTGTGAAGATTATGGAACAGATAGCGTCCGTGATCAACCAAAGAGCGACAACCAAAAGCAAGGAGAGGTAAGTACAGTATACAGTGATACAAGGTTAGTAGCGCCGAGCAGGTTGGTAGCTCGCAAACGGTGGTTCCTGCGAATGATGAAGTCCAGCAGGTGCCGGGTCATGCAGACGTCGGTAGCGCTTTTGTCTGCTACTGCGAATGCAGAAGAAGATGCCAATGAGCAGTAGCAAGCCAAGTACGGCGCTGCCCGCGATGATGTATGGGAGGTATGGCTTGATTTTCTCCGATAGTGACTCGTTGTCGTCTGGATCCTGGTCTACAACAGGCAGGACACTGGCAGGCAAAAGATGAAAATTGTCGGTGTCGTCCACGCCATCTAGACGGTTAACGACGAAGTCGGTGTGTGCTTCAGCCAAATCAGTCCTAGAGAGGAGCTGAATGTAGGGATCATTTGTCTTGCCATCCTTTCCGTCGACGAAATCTCCAAAGTTGATGAGGAGATAGACGTTACGCACTGCAATGACATGCAGTCAGTCATGTCTCGAACTGGATCATCCAAAGACTACTATCACACTCACAGAAAGTCATACCAAGAATTATGTCATAGGTATCTGACTCCGCAGAATCCTGGATCGGTTGGAAACCCCCAAGACAAATCTGATTGCCCAACGGATCCGTTCGACCCAGATCGTCTGAACTGGTGTCCAGGGGGTGAACAGGGATACTGACATTGCCAAACTTGAATGTAACGTTCAGCTCCGCATTGCATGGCACAGTGTAGATCTCCCCGACACCGGTAATGTTCTCCAACTTGGCATCCGGAACACGCAAGTAGAAAGCATCTGCAACAGCTCTGTACCACACCACCAAAGTCAGAATACATCGTATACCATAATACAAGGACGGAAACGTACTGCGGAACCTGAGACATCGTGAAACCGGTATCAAAGATAGCATTCAGCCTGTTCTTGCTGCCACCCTTTACACGCGAAGTGACGTTCACAGGTTGTCCGTCAGGGCCCAGGATTCCCTTCGCGTCAATGAGTGTCTGCCAATGCTGGCCCCCATTCGCTTTCACGTCAAACACCTCCAACTTCGGCTGCGAGGTGATGTTCTCATACCCATCAATGATTTCACCGATAGTCAAGTCTCCAGGGTATTTGTCGTCAGGATCATCACTTCGTCCCAATATGATAGAAATGAAGTTGGGAGTAGAGGAATTGAGTTTGAATATGTGGTCGACTACAGGATTGCCCGCAGCACTGTTGAGCACTTGGCGGATTTTACTGTTCGAGCTGGGCCCCAGACCGATAATGCCTTGGTCTTCCCCTTGCACTCCACTGGTGTCCAAAACGAATGCTTGGTCTGGTATCGTATAGCCTTCATACCCCACTTCGACTAGCTTAATGGGACCTGAGGGTCTTAGATGTTCATTGATGCTGCGGAATGAAGGTGCCGTAGGAACGCACCTTTCGCCGAACCGATGGCATAGCTTAGCTCTGTCGTCTTTCCAGTGTCTTTTGTGTTAGGTATATCTCCTGCGACAGTCAAGTCGGAGCTAAGTGGTGGTAAACAATAAATTCATGAGCGCTGAGTCCTGACAATACAACGGAGGGATCCAAGCATCGACTTTGAACGCACCTTCCAGTGTCGAGCAGTAGAGACACGGACTTGCCACCCATGGTGACGTTCGTCCAGTACTTGACATCCCCACTATTCTTCAGGTCACCACTCATAGCGACCCTCCTCCCCAATCCCGAACGTGGGGGTGGTCTGATACCATGGAGGCGAAGGGCGTTGACGGCAGACAGATCATCTAAAAGAAAGGTAATGTAAACGAGTAGTGAGGAAGCCAATGAGAGTTTCATGGCAAGAGCACTGAGCAGCAAGAAAGCCTGAAGAACGTTGACACCAGAACTTTAGAAGTACTGGCACCCACAGAGAACGAGGATGGTGTAAAGGAGAAGAAGAAAAAACAGAGTACAATAGAAATGAAATGGGAGTAAGAACGCTTACCATGCGTTGTAACGGCCTTTTGTTTGGCTGCGTGGCGACTTGATGGACAAGGCGGAGACTGTGACACTGCATACAAATCGAATATTGTGTTCGCATAGCCTCGTTTCGTGAGCGCTGCCTTGTAATTAGGCACAGACACGGCTTTCAGTCTCCATACTTAGGCTCGCACATCTCGGAAACAAGTGTTTAACGCAAGTCCTAAAACCTTTCTAGAATCTAATTTGTAGGAGGTATACAAGAGACTCTATCGCGAATTGTAGTCACAAATGGTTTCGAGGAAGAGATGGATAGCACATAGTTAAAATCAGATGCAGGAACGTCTACTCGAAATTCGAAAATAGTAAGCGCATCTTGGTCTCTTTGCCAAGAGGACGAACACAGGAAATTGCAAATCTACAGCAGCGAGTTGGTTTCAAGCAGCAAAACAATGCCTGTGTCAAAAGAATGTTGAGCTCCTCGCGACCGGTAAGTACAAAAAACTCAGAACTCACTGTGGACGATCTCCGGAACGCTTTGAGTAGTAACGTCGGCTATCAAGTCCGCCTTCTCAGGTACTTCATAAGGTTCATCGACTCCCGGGACACCCTTCAACTCTCCTGCACGAGCCCTAGAATAAATGCCCTTGCGGTCGTTGCTCTCACAATGCTCAAGAGGCGTTGCGACATGGATAGTGAAGAAGTTGCCTCCGGCACCAGCAGAATGAACGACAGTATCCTTGATAGCATCGCGGGATGCTTTGGAGGGTGCGATGGGTGCTGCAATAACAGCGGCACCAGCACGAGCAAGTTCTGCAGCGACGAACCCTAGATGTTGTAGGTTTTTTGAGCGCTCATCCGCAGTAATGCCGAATGCTGCGAGAAAGCGTGATAAATTGAGATGACCGGGAAAATCACAGAAGCGAATCGCAATACTCACATGGATCAAGGTCTGGCCGGATACCTTCGCCTAGGAGGAGGGACACACTTCGGCCTCCTTGTTCATTCAGAATAACTTGAAGTGCCTTGGCAATAGTATCCTTGCCGGAGTTATGGAGGCCAGTCAAGAACAACACGAAACCTTGCTTCAAGCGAGGAGGGTAGCTCTCTCGAAGAGTTTTAACAACGGCACTATCGTTGAAATCAGCCAAGAATCAGAAATGCGTTAGTGATGATGACTCACTCATAGCTGAACCAGTCAGGAATGGGAGCCCCGGTCTTGAGACGCCTTCGAAGCTCGGTACCAGAGATGTCGAGGGTCTGGACACCCGCTGGAACTTCATCGGCAGGCTGGTATTCATCCGTTGAAGGAAGGTATGTCATCTGCTGGAAGGGTACCATCTCGATCTCTAACTCGTCATGGTATTTCGCCACAAGATCCTGTGCATCATAGGGACCATAAAAGTCCTTTCCTTGAGAGTTCTTCCCTGGGCCAGCGTGATCACGTCCTACAATAAAGTGCGTAACACCGTAGTTCTTGCGAATGATCGCATGCCAAACAGCCTCCCGAGGACCGGCCATACGCATAGCTAGAGGAAGAAGAGCGAGATGACCCATGCCGTTGGGGTACTTGGCCATGATGGCTTCGTAGACACGGACACGGGTATAATGGTCTACATCACCAGGTTTCGTCAATCCGACGACGGGGTGGATGAGAACGTTGGCTTGGCGGAGACGAGCAGCACGGACGGTAAGTTCACGATGTGCCCGGTGCATAGGGTTGCGAGTTTGGAAACCGACAACTTTTCTCCACGAGAGCTTTTTGAAGTGGGCCCTTAGTTCAGCAGGGGTGTCTAAACGTCGGTGTAAACTATATGTACAAATCGAGAATATGCAGAGTACTCACATCGCAGAGCGACATAGTCGAAATGCGTAGGTGGTTGGATTGCTTGGACTTTACCACCAACATAAAAGTCTTTCACTCGCTTGTGAAGGTACGCGACGGATGGATGTGCTGGGTCATTAGCTCCAAAGACTTCCACCGCTTCCTTTACAAAATCGGGTTTATAGATGTCATCGACTAGAAACCAAGGTTCGGTATTCCTGTAACAGTGCAGCAATCTGGTAACGTACCGGTTATAATCGCAAGGGCTTCGTCATCCCGAGGATCTCGGAGAGCAATCCGTAGTCCAGGCTTAATGGAAAGTCGGTCGATGTCCTGTCGAGAAACATCGAGTGTGACAGGAATAGGGAATAAAACGCCATCGGCAAGACGCAAAGAAGAGACGACGCTGTAGAGAATGAACTTGAATATTTGGATGACATCTTAACTAGATCGGACACACTTCGTGTAATCAGCCTCATTCATAAAGCCCTCCAAAGGACTGAACCCTCCATTGGTAATGAGTTCAAGATCACATAATTGTCGCTAAATAGCATCAGATCAGATCGGTGGTGGGATACGTATGGTTCCAACACATGACGCACTTCTGTAAGAACGATGTCCGGTAATGTCTTCGCTTCAGCCTTTAGAGTTTCTCGTAGTGGCTCGTCTCTCGCTACAAGATCCTAGATGAATGGCGTTCAAT
The DNA here is from genome assembly GCA_964035595.1 of Somion occarium. Lineage (NCBI taxonomy): Eukaryota > Fungi > Basidiomycota > Agaricomycetes > Polyporales > Cerrenaceae > Somion > Somion occarium. The sequence goes on from OZ037947.1 coordinate 2,244,942, forward strand.
GACGTGCTTGATCGTCTGTACACTGAGTGGAGGACGTACTTTCAGAATACCGCCATGCGGAGTGTTCGCCATGCTTCTAGAGTGGAGATCCAAGGAAGTTCAAAAGTACGAGTCGTCTATGGCACGACGAGATCTGCGGAATAGGCCCTTCGCGAGGGACGTTTGTGGGTTAAAAGAGGGGGTATCGATAACGTATGCCTTTTTGACATTCTCCTGCTTTGACTCTGGTAATTTTATATGGGTGTACGATGATGAGTAGATCACGCAATCGAGTTGTTGTGACTGACACATACCTTCTGCCATATGCCGTTTCTCCCTTCCAAGCCTCCCAAGTACATTTTGCATTCTATGCTAGATTGAGATCAAGGTCTTTATGACGTTGAACAGTTGGTAGTTGCAAATCGAATCAACGCTTCGCCTACTCGATGGACCTGCCAAGGCGGTGTAGTCCAGGGCGCTTTGGTGGCCGATCATTCAGATCGAGTTCAAATGAGGCGAGTTTGAACAAATTCATAGAGGAGCACTGGACAAGAGATGCAGACATATTAGAGTATTGTATACTATTGGGAAGCCAGTGCACTAAGTAAACTCTGCATGATAAGTCTTGCGATGAAGCTGCATTATGCTTCTGAGCTCAACAACACCTAGACAACACCTTTCGATCGACAGTCGAAACGTTTCATGCATGACGGTCAACGGACCGTGCTGAGCGCCGCGGATATCAATGAGGAATTTTTGAGAAATTTGAATTCAAAGTACTCGAGGCGTGCACACTCAACTGCATGTGCAGACGAGACCGAGGGCATCGTGGAAACACACAACATACGAGGAACAACTTATTCATCAAAAGAAGTTTCGCCATTGTTGGCGAAGGGAACAAATAGTAGTGATTCGAGATTCGTCTTCAAGATGAGTCTGACAAGCTGAGGGCGTCCGCGTGATGTTAGCAGGGATACTATCGTGTAAAATTAAAAAACTGCGAGGATACGACGAGCCAGCGACTACGGAAGATACAGAGTTTTCGCTCGGAGTTCTGAATCGACATCATAATGCCTAAGGGACAGCAGAAAGGCGAGATCTTCCGAATCTTCGGTGGAACGTGGAGAGCTGTCGGTGAAGGAAGGAATGTACGCCTCCGCCGATGAAGCATTGAGCGCGCCGCACATCCTGAGATACGTTTTGTGTTGAATATTGCTGCGTTGAGTATATAGGGCCTACGGGTAGATACGGGTAAGGGAAATTTTGCACTGAGACAAAGGTTTTCTGGTCTTTCGGGGGTAGCACTTCAGGACCCCTGCTAATCCCCCTCAAGGTCTTAGGCTGGCACGCCCGAATTTTGCGACTTTGGTGAGGGGTCTCTCAGGCCGGATGCCCGAAATTTCGTCACTTTGACCTCCGATCCTATGTGCCATTGATGCCCGAAACGTGAAGGTTCTGTGGTAAACTTTGAGGCGGGATGCCCGAATTTCGAGGGTTTCTGATGCTCTTCGTGACGTCGTGGGCTATGATTGGGTATCGAAGGGAAAAAATGATGGGGATCCTCCTGGAAATGCCAAAACTATGCAGGAAAAGTGGTTTTGGTTGGCATAACCGCCGAAAATGGGCAGCAGAATGGAGAGCACCTGTTAAGCGCCTAGAATGTCTCATGCGCGGCAGGCCCGAAAACTGACAACATTTGGAAACCCTACAGGCCGGATGCCCGAAAAGTGGTCAAAACGGCCCAAACCCCCATGCCCGAAATTGACCACTCTCGGCATAAGACCTTTGGGGGCATTAGCAGGGGTCCTAGCACTTCCATTGCAAGTACGGAAGAACCTGGAAGAACCAACGACGGATGCCCAAGTAGGCAAGCGAGTGTCAGCGCTTCAATGCTTCGGCAGTCAAATGAGGCCCGTACTGCGGCGGCGATGGCCAAGTATGCGCAGACGTAGACTGGAAATTCTGAAATTCTACAATGCTGATAGTACACCCGACTCTGTTCTCGACGACGATGAACGATTTTGACTGGTGGCGGTATGCTGTGAAGATGGACGGTGGAACACGATCGGCGGGAACGGCATGTGCGGAAGTTTGCGGTGGGAAGGGTTTGCCGTGTAGGGAGGTCACCGTCGGTCTCGACTGGCCTCACACCTCCTCAGCTCCCTCTCTAACACATTTCCTGTATGCACTGAACAGTCGAGTTCAGTGGCTGCCCATAGGCCATGATCATCCTTGACAACGATGCCGAGCAGCTCCCGAAACTTGCAAGTCCAACCCCAGCTTATTCCCCTCCTGTCAACCGTTGCTCCACCCCCACTTCCTCTCTTCCTGACTACGACGCTTCCGAGGCGTTGCACCACGAAATCGTAAAACCTCGTCGGAAACATATCTCGCGGTGTTGGAGGGTTGTCATATGCATCGTTTTTGTGTATTGCTTTTTAACACTTGCGATTGGTGTACCCCTGTTGGTTGTTGTGAGTATATCCTTTCATTGGTATCATAACATTCTTTCAACTTTTTTTCAGAAATTGAAGTCTCGCGATCCGGAACCTGCACCCCCACCTTCAGTGTGGAGTCCTCAACAAGCCAACGTGATTGCTATTCCGGGCCAAGAGCTCGCTGATAATCCCCCTGCCTTTGAAGATGAGGACGATTGTGATAGATGGACGGTCATGGATCGTATGCATGGAAAGATGGTATATTCATGGTGAGTGTTATAATCTTTGTTTATTCTTTCTGCACACGCTAATTGCTCCATTCAGTTTGAACTATAGCATTCCCTTGAGCGGTGATATTTTCATTGGCTCAAACGGCTCTTTCAAGGCGGATGGGCCCTACTCCTCAATATCCGGTACTTTATACGTCGATATCAATGAAGACCCTTCTGTGGACGACATGCACTTCACCCTCTCAATGATATACACGCATACCCTTATTCGGGAGAGGACACATGTGTGTCGAACAAACACTATGGATAACAGCGGCGTGTACATCTATGTGAGTCCTATCGACGCATACCCTGAGATCTGTATCCTTACCCTCACACGCTAGGTACCGGATGACCTTGATTCCGATGACGGTCTTGATTTCGATGTTACATTGAAACTTCCCCAACCCCGTGCTGGGTTGAATTACACTAGCTTCGCAACAATGCTACCCCTTTTCTATCAGCATTATGCTGATATTTCCCCTCGAATAAAGTTTAAGCAAGTATTCCTTGGAGGTCCCAAGTCAACTGTGTTTGCCGACGTGAGTAGTTGTTACATGCACGACTCACTATCTTACTGATTTCATGTATGCAGTCATTTGCTGCTGATAATCTTGCTGTAATGACTTCACCTGGAAATATCAGTGGTTCATTCCAAGCGTCATACCAGTTGATTATGGAAACAATGTCGGCGTAAGCGTCTGATATTTTCTTGTACTCCTCTGTCCAGTTCTCATTGTTCTCTTCATGCACAGCCCGATATCAGTAAACGTCACCATGAGCACAAGTGGTGACTGGGCTCAACCAATAGTTCGGCTCAACACGGGCGACAGGTAAAATCGGGCGCTTCATGATGTCACAAAAATACTCACTCCAATTCTCAGCCCGTTAAGTGCGCATGTAACCCTCGTTCCCCGAAAAGGCCGCAAGAATCAAAAATTCCCGACATACTACCTGGACGTCAACACATTTAGCTCACCTCTATACCTGTCAGTATCGCAGTCACCACCCTCATCGGAGGCTCTCCCAGTCTTCGTCCATGCCGGCAACAACCTAGGAGAAGTCACCGTGAAGATGGATAACCACTACCAGGGCACGTTCATCGCACAAACGGAATACGCCAGAACGGTAGTTCTCGATACTTGTTCCAACTGCGACACAGAAGACATGAGCTCCAATTCGACTTTCGTGAAGACCTTGCCGGACTCGATAGAGGATGGTTTCGGACGGACGTTGTACTACGATTCTCTTGCTGATTCTTCTGTGAGTGGATGGGTAGGCAAGGGTAGTAGACCAAGTACGATTACTACTTCTGGCTCCCCTGGATGTATCGAGGTGATGTCCGTACTCAGTCCTGTAACATTGGAACTTGGACAGTCATCGTCATAACCTTCATACCCCCCATTTTGCCTCTTCCCTTGACGGCTTGATGTATTGCATGTAATATTTTGTTTTGGAGTGCTTTTGCTTACGCATTCCTTTCCATCTTACTCATGGGACGTTCATATCATTATGTATCGGTATCTTACTGTAGTTTTAGATTACACTCTTTCGGAATCGCTATCGAATCATGCAAGGTCCGTTGGACTTCTATCATTTGGATGAAAGCGAGGGTGTTTAAGATTCATTCGGGTAAGACATTACAACGCACTGGACAAGATGACTTTGAATGTAAAGTATCCAAACACTTACAGTACGATAGTGTTTATTGACAAATCCTGTTATAGCCTATTATTCATCTCCGAGTATACTGCTCAGTGCTTTGAGTCTCTAAGAGCGCGAATCACTGTGCGATTGATCATAGCACTAGATTCTGTGCGTATATATCCGGATCTGTGCCCGAGGCTTTACAACAATTAGGCGGTCATTCCGAAATCTGGCAACGTAACCTCCTCGGGCAAGTGTCGGTATCCCTTGTCGCTGCTACTGGAGATGCCAGAGGTGCGCTAAGGTAAACGCAGTGGTCGGGAAGTTACTATAAATCCATCGCAGCATGCAAATCTGGCACTTATTGGTTCTCTACACCTTACCAAGCTACCAGCAATTATCCTTCTCTATTTGCTGATTTCGCCTACCAATGTCGAAGCAAATTGCAGTCGTTTGGCCGGCACATTATGAGGACGCAAGGGTTTACCTTTGGGGTTTTGGACTATATGCTGCTGGTACCGCTGCGCTTGGCATCATCCAACCTCAAACTGTCTTGAAGATGCTGGGGCCCGCTTTATACGCTGCCGAGAAGTACCTTGGTGTCGTAAGTGAAAGCCTTTCTCATCTATACCATTTTGCCTGACCCAGATAAGCCTCCCACTCATGCTCCCATCACCGTGGAAGAGTGGAAAGCCAACGCTTTTGCATATGCGTTTACCATTGCAATAGGTGCAATCTATACTATCCTCGGAGGGCCGTTCTGGAACCGAGGTGGGAAGGTATTCCTGGAAGCTGGGTGAGTTCGCCATTATTTAAACTAGGATCTATTTGCTAATGCCTACGAAAATAAGGCTCTTTACTCGTATCATCTTCATATCCGTCGTGTACACGCTCTGCTTTCTCACACCGTACGGCTCGTCTCTCGGGTTTGTCATTGCAACGAACGATTTGATCGCGGTGTTCCTCACAAAGAGAGCTCTCAAGGCCAGTTGGGGTGATTTGGTACATGGTCGCAAAGTCAAGCAGGTGGTTATTGATGGTTCTGCAGAATAATGGATGCTGTACCAATTGAGGCTACTGTACCTAGTGACTTGCCTGTAATGGATGTGGACCGAAGCGATCGAGTGGATAATCTAATCTAATCGCCAAAGATCTTTCCTGAGTCAAGGAAGAGCATCCTGCACTATTTCTGAGTCTTGCTGAGATTCCATCGCGAGTCAATTCAACTCTTGTCAACGCCCAAGGGCTGGCATAAAAGCCTGCGCACTTGTTTCTTGCGCATCATCAGCTTGCCCTAATGCCTTTTCCTGCACACGACCGTAAGTGCAATGGTATTATCGAGGTAGAGACCTTGGATTGATCTTTCATCTGAAGTGTCTGCTCCCTTCAACTTCGCTCAAGAGGAAGAAAAAGTCATCCAATACTGGAGAGAGATCGATGCTTTCAAGACCAGCTTGAAACTCTCTGAAGGCCGTCCAGAGTATACATTCTACGATGGTCCTCCCTTCGCTACTGGTTTGCCTCACTATGGTCACTTGCTTGCTGGAACGATCAAGGTATGAAGCATTTCGCGATCATCAAGTGACCCACACCGATTCGTTTCTGCTAGGACATCGTAACGAGGCACGCGCACGTTAGTGGATACCATGTCACAAGACGATTCGGTTGGGATACCCATGGTCTGCCTGTAGAGCATGAGATCGACAAGAAGCTCGGCATTACTGGCCGGGACGACGTGATGAAAATGGGCATAGACAAGTACAATGAAGAGTGTCGAGCCATCGTCATGCGCTATGCCTCCGAATGGAGAGCAACCGTTGAACGAATGGGTCGTTGGATCGACTTCGATAACGATTATAAGACGCTCAACCTCTCATTCATGGAAAGTGTTTGGTGGGCATTTGGCGAACTGTTCAAGAAGGGCCTCGTGTATCGAGGACTCAAAGTTATGCCATATTCCACGGGTTGCTTCTCCCCAATCTCAAACTTCGAAGCTGGTCTGAATTACAAGGATGTCAACGATCCTGCAGGTATGCCATCGTTACCGTCGTTCAATCTAGGCGTATTCACCGCTGCATTATATAAGTTACGGTCGCGTTCCCTCTCGTCGATGACAGAACAACATCTCTGCTTGCATGGACAACTACGCCATGGACCTTGCCTTCTAATCTTGCGCTTTGTGTTCACCCCGAGTACACTTACATCAAAATCTACGACCAGGAACGGGATCAAAATTTCATCCTTCATGAGGGTCTCCTTAGGACACTCTACAAGGACCCGAAGAAGGCCAAGGTCAAGAAGATTGGAACCTTCAAAGGTTCTGACATGAAGGGTTGGAGATATGTTCCTCTTTTCGAGTACTTCACTGAACGGGTATGTTTGTTCGAGTTGCAATGTGTCCATTGATTGATTTTCTATCCGTTATGATTCGTAGTTTGAGGACAAGGCATTCCGCGTTGTGACTGATTCGTACGTCACTGATGCTGATGGTACTGGTATCGTCCACCAGGCCCCCGCATTCGGTGAAGACGATCACCGTATTGCCATCGCAAACGGGATACTCACACCTGAAGAGATGCCACCATGCCCTATCGATGATGCCGGTAGATTCACATCCGAAGTCCCTGACTTTGCTGGACAATACGTCAAAGTAAGCTTCCTCACCTCTTCTCCAAGTAACTCGCGTATTTAATTTTGTCCAGGATGCAGACAAGGGTATCCAGAAGGCGCTGAAGGCAAAGGGTCGATTGGTTGTTCAGTCCACTCTGAACCATTCGTATCCATTCTGCTGGAGGTGAGTATCTTTTCGCATCAGGTCTGTCCATAGCTCAATTGCATGTCCGAAAAGATCGGGAACTCCCTTGATCTACCGTGCCATTCCAGTGTGGTTCGTTCGTGTCAGTCCTGTCGTTGACCAACTTGTCGCCAATAACAAAGAAACAAGATGGTACGTGTTTCAAATGGTACAGTGCGTGAGGAGGGATCTGACAGATTCTCATAGGGTTCCTCAGAATATTGGTGACGGACGATTCGGCAACTGGTTGATCAATGCTCGTGATTGGAATATTTCGAGGAATCGTTTCTGGGGAACTCCCATCCCCTTGTGGGCAAGTGAGGACATGGAGGAGGTACGACTATTTTTCTTCCTTCATCCAACGATTTCTGATTGTCCTTGAATAGATTGTCTGTATCGGCTCTGTGGAAGAGCTTGAGAGACTATCAGGCGCTACTGGTATCACTGACCTCCACCGTGACAAAATTGACCATATCACCATTCCTTCACAACAAGGTAAAGGTCAGCTGAAGCGTATTGAAGAGGTCTTCGATTGTTGGTTTGAGTCCGGAAGGTATGTGTGCCTTTCTCTGGCTGACGAGGTTGGCAATGACTGAGCCTTATTGTAGCATGCCATACGCTCAACAACACTATCCTTTCGAGAATAAAGAGCTCTTTGAGCAGACATTCCCGGCCGACTTCGTCTCCGAGGGTATCGACCAAACTCGTGGATGGTTCTACACTTTGCTCGTTCTCTCTACCCACCTCTTCGGTAGGGCCCCATGGAAGAACTTGATCGTTACTGGCCTCGTCCTTGCCGCGTAAGTTCTACTTGTGAATTGCAATTATCATGAAACTGAGCGATTCGGTTAGTGACGGTAAGAAGATGAGCAAGAGTCTCCGCAATTACCCCGACCCCAATATCATCATCAACACTTATGGTGCAGACGCAACGCGGTTTGTGTTACTCACTCACAGCAAAGACATCCGCTCATATCTTATAATTCAGAATGTTCTTGGTCAACTCACCCATCGTGCGTGGTGACAACCTCCGCTTCCGTGAAGAGGGTGTCCGTGAAGTCGTTTCCCGTGTCCTCTTACCATGGCTCAATGCCTTCCGTTTCTTCCTCGCTCAAGTTGCCCTTCATCGGAAGACTGGCGACTTTGACTTCCGTTACAACCCTCACGCGCCTGTGTCGAATAACGTCATGGACAGATGGATCCTCGCCCGTTGCCAATCCCTCATCAAGCTCGTGCGAGAGGAGATGGATGCTTACCGCTTGTACACCATCATTCCACGTCTGCTTGACCTTGTGGACGAGCTCACGAACTGGTACATCCGCTTCAACCGAGCACGACTGAAAGGTTCAGATGGAAGGGAGGACACCATTGAAGCTTTGAACACGCTCTTCGAGACTCTGCTCACCTTGTGTCGTACGATGGTACGTGTGTTTATTGCTCAACCAAGACACGTTTACTGATACAAACCCGACAGTCATCATACACGCCATTTTTGACGGAGAACATCTACCAATCGCTTCGAGAGTTCATTCCAGAAGATGCTGTTGCAGGTGACACACGGTCTATTCACTTCTTGCTCTTCCCTGAGGTCAAGGAGGAATATTTTGATGCCGTCATTGAACGTCAAGTCAGGCGTATGCAGACAGTTATCGAGCTCACTCGTAACATTCGAGAACGTCACAATCTCTCTTTGAAGGTACGTAAGATGCATGAAATTCTTCGTACATGCTAACTACTGCTCTATTTACAGACACCTCTTCGTGAGCTTCTAGTATACCACAAAGACGAGGAGTGGCTCGAAGATGCAAAGTCGCTTCAACGATACATTCAATCAGAGTTGAATGTTCGTGACATCATCTTCACTTCCGACGAGCAGCTTGCAGGTGTCCGTTACCGTGCCGTTGCCGACTGGGGCGTCTTGGGCCGCAAACTGCGAAAGGATCTTGCTCGCGTCAAGAATGCTCTTCCCAATCTTTCTAGTGATGAGGTCAAGAATTATATCGAGACCGGCAAGATCACTGTTGACGGTATCCCACTCGTCGAGGGCGACCTGACCGTCCAACGATACATCGAACTGCCTGAATCCCACGAAGGCCAGTACGCTACCCACACCGACAACGATGTCGTTGTCCGGCTCGACATTCAAGTTCATCAAGAGCTGATGGGTGAATGGATCACTCGAGAACTCATCCAACGTGTGCAGAAGTTGCGTAAGAAGGCTGGGTTGCAAGCGACGGACGATGTGCTTGTTCTCCACGAATTCGAAAGCGGTGACGGAGAGGAACTTCTTTTCGCTATAGAGGAGCACAAGGAGACTATCAGGAGGAGTCTTCGTACTGTGCCTGTGGATGCAAGCCAGAAAGAGGGGCACCAGATTGTGATTATCGAAGAGGAGGTCGAGGTTGCAGAAACGAGGTTCATGCTGTCGTTGGCAAAGCTATGACATTAGATATGTAGAAATACAACAACAAAGAACAAATGTATTACAGTATATCAGTAGTCCGGTCTTGTAGAGTATAATCCAAGTGCATTGTTCTTCAAACATGAGACGTTTATTTCTTCGATGTGCCAAAACCAGTGAAACCCATCATTGTTATCATGGTATCGTCGTGTACCATTGTGACGTCTTTCACAAGCTCAACTCGATACTTTTCCCTTTCTGCCTTCTTCTGAGCTTTCTTCTCTGCGCGCAACGCAGCTTCTTTGGCTTTAACCTCTGCCAGCCGCTGCTCGAAATCGAATGTCTTTGCACTCGAGGCTTCCTTCGTCTTCTCCCGAAGATACGCTATTCGTTCACGGACTTGCTCGACCGTAGAACGGGCAATCCGGGTTGTTTGGCCAAGGGCTCGCAGATCTGAATAAGCAGGTCAGTGGTCAGTTTCCGATCAAGACGGGTGTGTACGCACGAGCTCGACCGTTGATATGGTCCAGATAGCCTACGCTGTCTTTATAAGTGCGATTACACGCTTCGCAATAGAATCCCGGAACGCCAGGACCTCGTCCACTTGTGCTTTGTACGACCATTGTTTTTCCAAGGTTCTTCTCGAGCTCCAGCGGAGCCTCTCTCTGCTTCATGAGTTCCGTAGGTTTAGGAAGATCTTCGCGTTTCCCCTTCCTTGGTTTCTTCCCTATAAGACTTGGTGAGTTCTTTGAAAAAAGACAGTGATTGGGTTACCATACCTTGCTTCAGTCGCTCCTCATTCTCCTGCATCCTCTCTCGCTCCTCCAGATCCTTCTGCTTTGCGCGTTCTGCATATTGCTCCTTGTCCCACTTCTTCCTGAAATCCGTATCTTTTGCCTTCGTGGCATACGCGCCTCCAGTTCCAGACATGTTGTCGTAAGTTTCCGCAAGTGTTACTGCAGATGACTAAGAACACAAAGATCGAACGTTAAGTAGTACTAGAGTCTTCGCTCAACACAACCTAGTAGTGCACAGTTAGTGGAGGGTGTGGACTATTGTGAGCAGAAGCGATCCTTCGGTAGAGACGGAGGGAATCAAGCACAACAATTTCGAGGGTATTGGACAGAGGGTTGCAGCAACGTAGAGCGAGAGTGGTGGTCGATCAAAGGCGTGAAGGGTGACTGTACAGCGTGAAGTACTTAAATGGGCGCTAACTTATATACTCATGAGCGACGAAATGCCTAAAGTGGTAACTTACAAGTAATGTATACATGCGTTTGTAACGCAAACATATAGGATGTACAGCGATTTGTACTCAGTTCGTAAGCAATCGTTCTGTTCACTTCCGTTGAGAACTAAAGCTTGCGGTCGAACAAATATCATGAAGCTAAAGTGACCGGGGAACGGAAGATACAACTAGCCATTGAACTGTACGGTCGGGGCGAGCGATCTACAAATCAAATTCAAGATCGTGTGACCAAGACCCATACTTCGCCACGATCTCCTTCAAATGTTCAATACGTCCTTCAACAGTGCTGACCGCATCCTTCCCCAGAGGAAGCCTCAAAGGAGGCTCTGGGAGGTGAGCCAAATGGTAGAGTTTCTCTGCTGCCTTAGCGGGATCAGCACCTTGATGCACCATCTGATTGACGAATGCGCGAAATTGGGCAGAAGCAAGGCTAGCTTTGGCATAAGCTGAATGGACCGGGGTCTTCACCAGACCTGTACTAGAAAGACTAGTCCTAAATGCTCCAGGTTCGATGATGGTGATCTATATATATATATGTGGTGCTGCCGTGAGTCTTTTGGGCATATGTACTGCATGATTCGGCTTACCTTGATGTTCCATTCAGGATCTAGTTCTTGAGCCAAAGACTCTGATAGGCCCTCGATAGCTGGAAAGTGGGGTGATCAATGACGTTCAGAATATCGGGGAACATAACCTACCATGTTTAGAGGCACTGTAATATCCAACGCCAGCCCAGCCTTGGATGCCAGACATGGAATTGACATTCAAGAGCCTTCCACCGACACCTGGTGTATTCACCTCCCTGAAAAACTTGATAGCTTCCTGACTGACAACACTCGTACCCCAGAAATTCGTCTCAAATAATGCATGAGCGATATCGGGTGACGTTCCCTCGACTTCTCCGACAATCAGGTATCCAGCGTTGTTATAGACTACGTCAAGTCTTCCAAAATCCTTTTTGACCCTTGCGAAGACATGCGAGATCTGGTCGTGTTTGGTAACGTCGAGGTTCAGGACCAGCAGATGGCTCGAGGGATACTTCGCGGTGAGATCATTTAGACCTTCCGGGCTGCGATCAGTAGCAATGACGACGTCGCCCTTGTGGAGGACAAGTTCTGTGACGGCGCGTCCAAAGCCAGAAGCAGCGCCAGTGACTGGGAACGACTGAATGGCGAACTTTTGAGTAAGAACCCACGTACTTACTGAGCCATATTTGCTGGGGAGCCATGCCCTTGCAGTCGAGGGGGGATATCACCAGCCTTTAGGTATCACGCAGGGTTTTGATCTTCTCCTCGCTTTGCCAAGCGTTTGTGGGTGGCCTTGACGGGCAATGCTTTCCCCTGGAATACCAAACAACTAACTAAAGGGCACATGAGTTTCCTTGCGATTCTGTGACAGCTTGCCAGTGATTCGGCGCGTAGCACCAGGCCTGTGTGCCGCCCTCGATGCGGCTCGACATTTCCTACAACAACCATGGCCTCTAAATCGACAAAGGCATGTTGAAAATATTGAAATGTTCACGATATGTCAGCTGCCTGAGGTAAAGTGCGACAACCCTGCTATGAAGACTTGAACACCGTCCTCGATAGTGGTGTCAGGACCGAGGAGAAGCAATATGGCAGGGAACTTCTTGAGTGAAAGAAGCAATTTAGAGGACTATTTCCAAGAGCACCAGGTACGACAATCTGCCAGAGAACTCGGAACGTGTACACGGATGGTGCCGGGATGACGAGAAATGACCACGAGCACACCTATCTGGTAAACCTACAAGGAACGAACGGGAGACAACAAAACAGCCACTGGATTGCCATCATCGACTCCTTTATTACCTATGTGCCATCTTCCCATGAAGCAGGAGGGAATGAGAGTCACTTTCGGAGACCAAAAATGGATACTTACTAAATGCATGTTGCGGAGCACAAGCACATAGTTGCACACAGATTCGTAGAACTGCCCTCACCGCCTTTTGCGTACGGCTTTCTGTGTATAGCAATCAAAGAACATATCCCCATAGTTATGCCTTTCTGAATCCTAAGGTAGATCGACAATCAGAGCATGGGAATATGGACGTGCGATCTGCTAGTGGTGATATCGTTGAGCAGGCAAGTCTAGAAGCAATTTTATACCATATGTCCCAGCACATTTGCTCAAGTAACGGCGATCAGTTCCTACACCGCAGAGGTTCAGCAGCATACACACAATTAAAACGAAGAACGAGAAAGACTCTTGACGCATGAAGGTAGAATATTGCACAGGAGGAGCTCAGTGATTCAGAACCATGGCGCCATAGATGGTCGCATGCCATAATGTATAATGAAAACGTACAATGCAAATAAACATGAAGCGATCCGTCCATCTACTCCTCTGGCACCTCAATCTCCCCCGAGTTGATCTGGTCAATAATATCATGTGGGGGTTGGCCGTCGATGGTGCAGCCGACAGATTGGGCAGTACCCAGGATCTCCTTCGCGCCACTTGCGAGAGTCTTGGCAAGGGATTTTGATCGCATTGTACGTGCGATCTCGACGATCTCGTCGAACGTGATGTTACCACTGTGCTTAATGTTCTTCTCCTTCTTGCGGTCGCGTGGGGGTTCTGTGAAAGACGCATAAAGTGTCAAAAGTCGTTGCAAGCGTGTCTTTGAGAGATACGGACCCTTGAGAGCTTTGATGACGAGGGAGGATGCGGAGGGAACGACGTCAACCTTAGCTTGTCGGTTTTGGATGGTGAGTTGAACGGTAACACGAAGACCCTTCCATGCGCCGGTTGCTTTTGCGATATCTTCACCGACCTTCTTCGGTGACTGTTCATATTACACAATGAGCCATAGTCTCGTGGTAGGAACAAGATAGAGCAATGTACCAGACCCAAAGGACCGATCTTGGGAGCCAATGCAGAGGAGGCACCGACCTCACCTCCCGTCGCCCGGAGGTAGATGATCTTGATTTCGTTAGGGTCCTAGAAAAGCGACGTTAGCGAAGAGAGCGACGAGCACAGCGACGGTAGGATATTCACGATTTTGGGGGCCATGGCGAATACTGTGGACGACGAGCAGGAGGGTCAGAATGTATTGATTAGGCGTGTACATTATGTCAGCACGTGGCGAGAGGCTGAAAATAAGGTTCAAGCGCCGCCTGTTGACTGTACAGGGCGATTCGGGGACTACCGAGGGGTCGTGGTAGGAGGCTGGGTAGGAGTGACGCAGGAAGCAAGCAACCAGACGCGCTGAGCTCTGGCAGAGTCGGTCAAACTCAGAGGGAATTGAGAGACTCCGTCGTATCGAGCTCATCGTCGTCTGCAGCCATCTTCAACAGGGTCCACACACTCCTCTGCGATGGGTGAATGGAACCTTCAGACAGAGTACAGCTGCCGGCAGGCTTTGAGAATGTCGACAAGAATATCCTCGCTGAACTGATAGGTGCGTTTTTGTCACTTTTGAGCCGGAATGCCATTCTAGACACGGTCGTATTTCAGCTGATATGATGGACCGTTTGTTGGCTCACAACGACCAAATACCTCTATCTCCGTGCGCAAACTCCAGGCTAGCTGCACGGGATCTATCACCGATGAAAGAATTTGTAGTGAAAGTCTCACTCGTTTCCATTCACGATCCGCCCCAAGCATTTCTGTTTTACAGTACCTGGAACGTATAGTAAAGTTCACTAATGTCGAGGTGCGATTCCGTTGCATTCTGATCAAGCACGCGAACAACGACTCACCCTTTTACAGAATGCGTGCCTCTTAATCACACTTCATTACATTGACCAGATATGCGCAAGGATACCTACATTTACAGTTTCTTCGCTTACTTGCCATCGTTTCTTGATCACATCCGTGGCACTATCTAGCAAGGCTCTATCCGACATTATGTGTCAGAACAAGACATACGCCAAGGTCGGCGGTATACCTATGGAAGAACTAAACATGCTCGAACGCGAGTTCTTGCGCATGATCGATTGGAGACTAATAGTCAGTATCTTCTCACTGTCACCCTTTGGTCGCCATCTTCCCATCTGGGTAACTCACGCTCTTCCGCTTGTTCCTCTAGACCACGCGCGAAGTCCTCCAGGAATATTACGTTAATCTTGTCAGGACCCACAGCAAGGGAAAGTACATCATCGTCGGTGCCCAATCCTCAAGCAGCGTCTCATCAGACAGCGACATGGACTACGAGTCCTCGAGGCCTGCTTCTCCCTCAAGCTCGCTAACCGCGGTGGGAACGAATGTTCATAACCAGGACTGGGCACCGCATGAGTTGTCTAGCATTCTTATCAATACCACCACGCTGTCCCCAGAACCTCTTCACCCTCCCACAGTCGAACAAAACATGGCATTCCAAGCCTTTCAGCAATCCAGTGGTATGGGTTGATATCCCTTCGCCGGCGGTCTCAGTGGGAGTGTCGACGGAGAGAAAGGAGACTTGCAGGGTGCTTTCGCTCTCACCCCTCATTACGGGAGCACCGTACCTTTGGTTTTGGTTTTCAGGGCTTGTTGTGTTATTTTTGACTATCTTCCCTTCTCTTCCGGACCTCATCGTACCCATCACCGCCCGCCATTAAACCATGATCACAACTCATTCCGTCTCGCGCTTGGACTTCTAGTCAGAGAGTAGTAAATAAAAAGTCCACACAACGGTCATCGCAGTACTTCACAAACATTACCTTCGCAGTAGCAATTATTTATAGTTAACGTCCATCCAATGTATTCACAGGTGTATATAATCATACAAACGAACCCGCTCATCGGAAGGAAGTCAAACAAAAAAAAAGATGTGAACATACGCTATTGGAGGGGTGATCAGCGGACTAACTAAAAGGTCATCGAGGTCTATCAGAGAGGAATAAACAGTCCATGCCAGTGTGGGGTGGGTGGTAAGTGAGACTTCAGAATATGAGCACAAAGACGCAACCGGGGGTCCAAGCTACCAGAGAGAAAAGAAAGGAATGGAAGGAAGAAGAGAAGAAAAATGCGTGCATGCAAAGCGTGGATATTGAGTGAGGAAATGATAAAGGGCCTAGGTTCCTTCCCCGGGATGCAGCGGTGTTGTAGACGATGAAAAGAGAAACCGGTAAGGAGTGTGTGGTTGTGTTAGAGGAGACAGAAGAAATATTGAAAAACATGAGGGGAATTGGATTGGATTGCGATAGAGGGTGGGTGGTGAAACAATAATTGGCTTTTCTTCCTTTTTCTCTGTATGGTACAAGAAATCCAGAAGCGCAAAAGCGCAAAAGAGACGAAAGGCCAAAAAAAAAAAACAAGCGAGACTTCGATGAGACACCGTCTGAGCTGCGCGGGTTGTGCATACGAGAGAGACGGGCAAAAGAAGAACGTTGCGTTGTGCTGAAGCGTGAAGCGGAAAGTGGGGCGGGGTAAAGTGGAATGGGGTAAATGGGATGATATTGAAAAGAAAGGGAAGGGGAGGAGGGTGTAAAAAAGGCGGTCACAAACGAGAGATGAATGTCATACACAAACATCACCAGAAGAATAAAACCGATGGAGTAGTTCGCGCTCATCTGCATATAAACCGGTATTTGCCATCACACGACGAGTCGTCACGAGCCAACGACTTGCCACTACCACTATCACCACCACCACCGTTATCATCATCATCATCGACTTCTTCTTCCAAGCCCATCCGAACCTATATCCACGTGGGGTCACACTTCACCTCCGCAGAGCCGAAAGCATCTTCGCCAACGCATTGATCTGACCTTTCTGAACCTTCCTCGGAGAAGACGCATCACCACCAGGCCCATCGCCCTCCCTCGAAGAACCGTTACTAAGCTCTCGTTCACGACCAAGATCAGTCGTGCTCGTCGCAGCATCTTGTCTCTGTGCCAACGACGACGACGGAACAGCAGCAGCAGTGGTAGCAGCAGCAGCAGTTGTAGTAATAGTGGTCTTCTGATTAGGAGGCCACTCGTCGATCGTTCCCAACTGCCCAAGCTTCGAAGATGTCGAATCCTTCTTCGGCGCCCGTCGTTTGGGAGGCGGCGGTGCCCCAAAGCGTGCTTCATCAGGGTTGATGTACATCTGACGAGGAAGTTGATCGAGTTCCCAAGGAGTCCCAGTCATCACTGTAAGTAATCCACAAAAAAAAACCAAAAACGAAAAAAAAGAGAATAGAGAATAAGTTAATGAATTACATAGTGAGTAGACCAGTAAGACGTACGCTTGACGTTAGGCGGTAACTGTCCCGGAGTGTCGTACGGATACTTGCTCCCACCACTACGCCAACTACTAGCAGAGCTCACGCTAGTAGCAGCAGTGCTCACACTCCTCGTACTCCCATTGCTATACCTAGTAAACGCACTCGAGCTGCTCGACGCACCCGTACTGCTCATCGAGCTTCTCCAATTACTCGAAGCCATCGAACTCGCGCTCGAAGCCAACGGTTTTCCGCTCTTCGTACTCGAAGGCGAAACCGCACGCCGATCGCGTTCGTTGACTGACATCGAAGACGTCGAACCAGCTTGATGATGTCCATTGGGATTGATCGCTTGATTGGATGATGATGTCCAGCTAACCGTGCTCGAGTTGTTCTGCGAATGCTGATACGGTCCTGTAGCGCCAAACGCAGACGAGGTTTGTGACGGTCCCCAAGTAGCTGCAGCCTTGCCCGCACGTCGTCCACGACTCCACGCGGGGTTCTCTTCCAACGACGTCTGAGACTTATTCGAAGGAGGTTGTTGAGTTCGCTTGGGATAATGAGACGTAGTCGACGGTGGAGGCGCGTTGAGTCCCATAAGGAGATTAGTCACATTGCTCGCCGTAGTAGACATGCTCTGTCCACCATTCGAAAGGTTCTCCGATTGAGACGAAGGCAATGGAGGCGGCGGCGGGTTAGAATGCGACTGACTTCCCTTTCCGAAGCCAAGTTTCCATTTGCTCGGTTTCTTGGAAATGGACGTTGGCGTGGTGGGAGTCGTGACAGCAGCGGAGGCATTAGCAGAAGAAGTATTGAGGATAGGAGGACGACGAGAGTTGGATGACTTGCCAGACGCAGAGAGCTGCATTCCGGACAAGGAGGCAGTAGAAGATGAGGGTATTTGTACAGAAGATGACGATGTTTGCGATGTTTGGCTTGGAAGAGTGGGAAGTACTGATACAGAATGAGCTGGGGAATTGGAAGACATGGACATGGACAACGAAAGCGCAGAGATAGACGATGGTGGAATATGTGGTGGAACGACATGATGAGGATGTTGCGAATCAAGCGGTTGACCAGAGGACCTCGAAGTCCTGCTGATCTCTCTAGCCAACGCTTGAGAGGCTTCGGCGAGCACGTTGAGGGTGTCGTCAACAGCGGAAGCGGTGGCAGCATTCTTGCCTTTGCGTGCACCGCGCTTCCTCCGTTTCTGAGTCGACGCACTGCGAGACTGCGGCTCGGTTTCAACTTCACCCTCTAGCTCCTGCTCCTGTTCAGGCTCTTCGACAAGGAGTTGATCAACGTCGAGGAGAGGCGGCAGCATAGATCCAGCCGCCATCTCCATGGAAGTCTCTTCGACTGCAACGGAAAGCGATGACCCACCGGCACCAACGAAAGACGGCTGTCTCGACATGGCCCACGAAGCTCTCTGGGAAGGAGCTCTCGAGGACCCACCCAATGCCCAACTGGTTCTGTCCCCTGAATACGGAGCATGCCGAAGGGATGGCCGCCTGCTCTGCGGAACCGAAGCAAGGGTGTATCCAACAGTGCTGGAGATGGAGACGTTGCGTTTGTGACCAGCGTGACCATGAGATGAAGCGTTGAACAGGACCGGGAGGTCCCTTGCCCATCGCCCGAACTCCTTTGCAGCGACTCGAGCAGAGTCGTCTTTGGGGTCTTCGAGGATACAGAAGACCTTCTTCGTCAGGAATTCGGCGACAGGGAGAGTCATGCCTGTGAAGCGAGTCATGAAGAAGTTGACGGGATCACGAAGGTACAGTTCGAACGATGGGCAGATGCCTTCCGTTGTGTCTGACCAGGGATTGTAATGGTACAACCTGAAGAAAACCAGTTGGTTACAACGATATTTACAGAATAGAACGGATACGAACATATTGATAAGCACGATACCAAGTGACCAGACATCGGCCGCGCGAGGTGAATAAGTAGGGTGTATGTTATTTCGACATTCTACAGATGCGACATCAGTCACCAGAGTATCACATCACAAAAACGAAAGACTCACCAAAACTCATGTATGGAGCACTCCCGCAATCCATATCAGCACTCTCCTCATCCATAGTGCCCAACCCGAAGTCCGTCAACTTGACGACAACCTTCCTCTCTTTCCTAACCTCACCCTCCCGCGCACCAGGTTTCTCCACCCACGCATCTGTCACAATAAAGTTCTCAGGCTTGATATCTCGATGGAAGACCTTCTGCTCGTGACATGCTGCCACCGCGTCACACATCTGGGAAAACATGCTAGCGATGAGGCGCAGACGCGTGTGTGAGAGGAGGTGTGAAGGATGCAGAGATGATAGCAAAGAAGGCGTTGGCGGGGTATGCGTGGAAGACCCCGAGGATGGTGAGCCTGGCGAGCCTGGAGAGCTGCTAGTGGGAGAAGTGGACGACTCGAGAGGCGTAGGAGAATAATGGTCTCTAGACTGTTCCAGAAAGTAGAACAAGTCTTCACCTGGTACGAACTCCAGGAGAAGCAACAGGAACGAGGCCGTCTCCAACGTGCGATGAAGCGTGACGATGTTTGCATGTGGCCGAAGCGACTGATGCAAAGTAGCCTTTACAACATGAAGATGAGATGACAATGACGATTGCAAATGAATTTAATCGCGTACCTCGAACAATTGAGCTTCCAAAGCATCCTCGTCCAAGTTAGCCTTGCTCAACACTTTGACAGCGTATTCGCGGCCGTAAATCCTCTCTTCTTTCTCCTTCCTGATGAACCCATGCCCGTCCTCACTCTCCGAATCAAAATCCATCCTACCAACAGCTGCAATATGACCATCGACCGAACTCGACGGAGATCCCGATACAATCGTACGGCCGAGCACCTCCCGAACAAGGTACACTACCGCATACGATCCAGTTCCCAGCTTCCTCACCACCTCAAACTCAGGAGCAGGGTCCTCGTTCGCACAGTCAGAATGAGGTGCGGGGATCGGCACTTTGCGAACGATCTCTCCTTGCAATGAAAGACCCTCGCCGACCAGTTCGCCAGCCGAAAGGACGTCAGCGAGTGTGGATGATAACGATGACGAACGGGAGCGCGACTGAGAGCGGGTAGAGAAGTATCCGGAGTTGTCAAACCCGGGCGTCGTGTCTGGTCGGGTACCTGTACTTGGCCGAGAGGTGGTCCCCGTTCCTGGACGCGAACCATTGAGCGATGGAAGGTTCGCCTTGAGCGGATGAGGAGACCGCGTGGACGTTCCGGTGACGGATGAGAGCTGACGATGAGTTGGGACGGGACTGGGGGAAGCGAGCTGTCGGGGAGAGGTAACAGGGGAAGAAAGCTGTTGACGAGAAGAGGATACGAGTGGGGAACGAAGCATGGGTTTGGCTGAATGCAAGGAAGGCGACGCCGAACCCGAGGAAGACGAAGCAGGGCCGGATGAGAGAGGAGAGGTGGAAGTAGCAGTCGAAGTAGAGATAGCAAGAGGAACGGCATGATGAGAAACAGAAGAGTAGGCAGCAGGACGAGCAGGAACGAGCTTGTCGTATGCGAGGGGCCCACGCTTAGAGTTGAAGGAATTAGCTATAGCTGGAGTCGTAGAAGAAGCATTATGGGGAAGCGTGCTGGTACTTGAAGTTGGACGGGGTTGGTCATCGAAAATAAGGTCTCTACTGGAGGACTTGGGAGCAGACTTGGACGGCTTTGAGTGCTTTGAGGAGGAGAGGGAGAGTGGGGGAAGCTGTACGGTATACTGCAACATGAAGCGCACCAGAGGATGGCGATATCCGTTGGCGGTTGTCTGATCTCTCTGGAACGCGGGAGAGGAGGAGACAGGAGAAGCTAGGGAAAGCAGATCGTAGAAAGAGTAGAAAAGCAACTAGGAAAGGTCTGTCGTGAAGAGGATATGCATGCAGAGGAACCGGATGACAGCTATATGAGGAGGAAGGGTCGGTGGGAGTGGGAGCTGGCCTATGGTGCCCTGTTAGTCGTTGCCGATGGTGTGGCCGCTATAGAGGACGTCGTGGACGTTAAGCGACTGCGACAGGACGACACTGGCTCTTGGGAGGAAAGAGGCAAGGACGGATAGGCGGTGACTGCAAGAGGCAAGCTACAATCGGAGTGCGAAAGAGACGCGCGAGATATCAGCTCGAGTCAGTGCACAGGCCTATGGCTGGTGGTGGCTACTCACGCTGGAGAG
Source organism: Somion occarium (assembly GCA_964035595.1). Classification (NCBI taxonomy): domain Eukaryota; kingdom Fungi; phylum Basidiomycota; class Agaricomycetes; order Polyporales; family Cerrenaceae; genus Somion; species Somion occarium. The sequence goes on from OZ037947.1 coordinate 2,266,036, forward strand.
CTTGCTCAAGGCTTGCAACGCAGATGGTAGCTCGTGAAGGTGGGAGGAGAGAACAAACAGCGTAGAGTCGGCCGAGAAGAAAAGGCAGGGCGACGGTGTTCATCTCACTGGCATCTCACTGGCATCTCACTGGCGCTGAATCCGTGTGGGCAGGCGTGGCAGCAGATGGCATCCTTGTCCTGCGCACATGCTTCCCCTCCTCACACATGTCCTCCAGTCCCACACCCCCTAGCTTTAGCCCTGGCCCTCCCGTTAGCCTTTCCTACCGCCTCTGATACCAGCGCACATGTCCTTCACCGCCTCGGCCCCCAAGTCATTCCCTAGCAACTCTCCCGCCGGCCTCCCCAAAACAATCGCTCCCTAACATAGCCAACCCGTTCCCCATCTTCGTATCTGTCAATCAATAGCCTCTTCTCTTTTCGCTCGACGTCCTCGTATTGTCCGCTTTTGCTCTCAAAACTCAATTTCGCTTACCCATCACTGCACTCTCTTTTCTCTACGTAACACGCCTGCCAGAACAACACCCCATACGCTACCCGGCCTCAAATCCCATATGCTACCTGCAACGCCCATTCAGCGTTCAACACATCCTGTTTCACATCAGCCCGGATCTCTCGCACTTGTCAAGCCCCATGCATCTCTTTTGTCCGTTCCACTCCCGGAGAATTCACTCTTCCAGCACCTTCGAGAGGTCAGAACCCTCGCTAACCTCCAACTTTATTTTCAATTCAAATCGCGCCTCCCTCGTGTGTATCATGACATGCCGTGACACGCGATCTGATTTGTTATGCTGGACTGTTTTCAAGCCGCCGGCTCGAGGATCTTTCAACATGCATACCATATCAAGCATCCTCGTCCATGGTTCATGGATCTGACAATGCCTGACATACTCTATATCATATTTTGTCCAAAGTCGGTTCCGAGGATACGTCGACATCGTAGATGTCACGATGTGCATTTGCACGCTATCGAACAGCCGGTCAAATTTCTTTACATCCACCTCGAACAGCATACGTACTAGGAATAGCCTCCGCCTTCGAAGTTCCAACAAGTGCACGTTCGTCCACTGATGGAATGGACCCTGACCCTGAACTCATGGCTGATCATCTCGTAGGGTCTTTTGAACGCTTTCCAAGTATGATCCCATCTTTCTTATTCCAGCGTTTCCACACGCATACACCCAGCTAGCGGACTTGGCCCATGTAAGGTAGCCGGGACTATGGATCCATGCCTACATGTATGAACTAACTAGTACTCGTACTTGCAACTAATCCCTTTGGTCAATGTGCCAGTGCCTAACACATACGCGCACTACCAGCTATCCTGGCGAAGTCTTTGCCGGCATCGCATGCAACCCAAAAAAACTGCGGAGGTGTCCTGTCTACTGCGTGCGGACGGTGCGGCCTTTCACTGCCCGCGTCTCGACCAAAGCTTTCACCCCGGAATCACCCAAAATCGTGACCCTTCTCCTTTCATGGTCTCTTCGCAGTGCGCACTCCGAAGCCCCACACAAAAAGATCTCAATACCCGAAGGAAAGTAGAAACCTCGGCCGGATACAGATACAACTCATACGTCTATCCGTCCTCCATTCGTGGCACTTGCGATTCCCGAACAAGTGGTAACTATTACTACTACTACATACTATCTGATTCTTAGCCGGAGAGAGACTCCAGAGAGAAGAACGCAAAAAGAGAGTTTGTATCCGATGCAGTCCGTTATGTGTTATCCGACCTTCCGAAAGCCCTGGTTCTTAACGGATGTGTCGGGACGTTTTGAATGCAGGGTGTTTTGGAACGGTTGGTTCCGGTTTAATGACAATACTGCAAGACCACTACCCAGTTGGATCTGATCGTTCTTGAGTAGTGATTCTGGAAAGGTTAACATACAGTTACTTGCTTGCTTGGTCGGCTTGCTGGATCATCTCGATACAGACGTCGACACTTCCATATCATTCACCCTTCCCATCATTCATCCACCATCACCTTCTTGTCCTGGTGTTTACATTTCTTATCATCCTCCGCTTGCAGGCTCTCTACATAGGATACCCAAATCAGGTCCCGACTTAACAAGAAAGCCAAAGCCATGTCCCTCTCCTGCGTCCTCACTAGTGCTATCATTCCTCGGTCGTTCCCCACTTATTAACATTGTTCACGCACAACAGATCCTCTGCAACGTTACAATCAATTCCATGTGCAACACCGAAGCCACAGGCACACACATTCCCCGCGCCCACTTTGACACTTTCGTCCTTTCATCATTTCAGGACTTGCTTGGCAATCTCGAGGAATTCAAACATGCAGGTTCCTCGGTCCTGTTGCTGCTCCTACCGATGCCAGTGCCAGTGCCAGTGCCAGTGCCAGCGCCAGTTCGTTGCGCGGACCTTCCAAGAGCACTGCATTCAGATGTGCTGCGAAAGTGCTACCTATCGGACCCATCCTACTTCGGCCCCGACTGCGACGACTGCGAATTCGAAGTTCTCTGCATACTTACAGTATTTCACCTCCGACCGTCCGAATGGTATCCTGACAACGAACCTTGAAACGCACATATGACGATTAATTACTTACTGCGCATGGACGTCGACCGTCGTGTTATTTTATTTAGAGCTCTACGATACGATACAGTAACTTATGTGGCACCACTGCCGTTATTATACGTGTCGTTGTACGTGTCTACTTGTTGTCGTATTATACTATTAGGCATTAAACGTTATACCAGCCTTTGAAGCCGCGGCCGACGCTGCCTAAACCCCGAACCATGTACAATAGTAGCCTGTACCATTCCGAACGCGTGCAGAAAGAGTGTTAATCAACTGGAAATTCACTACACCAGACTACACCGGTACCGCATGGTGGCGCAATTGTTATTTGTCGAAACTTGAAACTAGGCTCATACTGCGGATTTTTTACACCTGATGCGTGATGATCTATTAGAGCTGCTGGCACTGGGTAGAGCATGAGGATACGTGTCGACATGAATGACGGGCGAGGTATGACTATATGCGTCTGACGTCGATGAGGTTGAGGAATGTTCGGAGGCCGGGGTCATTAGGCATTATATGGTCAGTGACGAGTGACCGAACTTCACGATGGTTGTATTGATGAGAATCAACCGGTGACCTTTTAAACACTTTGGCAACGGAAGTGCTGACACGCGAAGGGGTACATATGCATGCATTCAAGTCCCGATGGCTAACCTTCACATTAATTATGAAGACGCACTAACATCTACGTCTATAGCGACATCATCCTTCTCTACCTGCTCATCTTCATCTTCTTGTCCGCCAGAAGAACATTTATCCAATACCTTCCGCCAGCTTGTCTCAAACTCGACTCTTTCCCCACCTTCCAATGCCTTCAGCGCGCCTTTAATCACCTCCACGCTCTCCTTAGCTCGATCGTTCTGCAAAAGCCAAGTCGCATAGGTAAGACTCGAAGAAGAAATGTCGAGCGCGTGCCAATTGGCGCGAATGAGCTGCAGGAGGGGGTACACGGCGTTGGTGTCAGTGGAGGAGGCGAGGGAAGATGTGAGAGAGAACATATGTTCCCAAACGCGTGATGTCGGAATGTACGATAACTTGATGCGTTGGATGAATTGCGAGAGTTGTTTTGGCACTTGTGATCCCTCAGAAGAGGAGTCAAGTGTGTTTTTAATCACGAGGGAGGCATAGTGCTCCAAAAGCTTTTCGTGTACGGTCTTCCATGAGGATGAGTCCTGCATCCGGAGACTTTCCCCGAGTAAAGACTATAAAATAAAAAAAGAGTCAACGAACGTGTTTTTTTTGTTGGACGAACGTGAAACGGATAATACCTCGAGAACTTTCACACTTTCCTCCACCTCTCCATGCTTATTCGCGTCTTCACCAGTCACATTCACACCCCATATCCAAACTTCAATCACACCTTCTCCACTCACATTCGCTCTCGCCTCTTTCCACGTCTTCTCGACTTCTCCGTCCTTCCCACCCACGGGGCCAAGTAACCGCTTCTCGGCTTCCAACCGTGCTAGCCAAATGTGGTAGGAACTCCGCACTGCAGGAAGTGAAGTATACTTGCGTGCGAGTTTCACGATCTTCGTCGGCGAAGGAAGAAGTGGGACATCACCACTCGATATGAAAGTGGAGAAGTATGTGAGAAGAGCGAGATGTGTCGAGAGAAGAGATGATAGTGGGATTTCAGAATCAATGCTGAATTGAATTAGGCTGTGGAGCGAGCCAAGAAGGTAGGCTTTCTGAGAAACACGAAGGTTCTTCAATATCATGTGTGAGAATGGGATAAACAGCCTGTGGACTTACCAAACTAGGATCTAGTTCATCTTTGCGACACCATTCGTTGATGAACTCTCCGTACACTTGAGCCAAAGCGTCCAATGCTTCTCGTTCTTCTCGGGTCTCTCTACGTCCGTTAGAGATAGCGTCCTTCACGGCCCTGGAAAGGGTTTCATTTGCCTCCTTGAGTCTGTCTACCAATTCTGCACCTTCTACTTCAGGCGTGAGGAAGCGAGTGGCTGTAAGTTTGATTGCTTGAGCGTCATGTGGGAGGATTTGTTGCAAAAGGTCGTGCAGATGGTCTAGAAGTGATGTTCGCAGAGAGAGGGGTGATGGATATTTTGAAATGACATTATGCAATGACATGAATAGCTCGGGTTTTGGTAGTGCTATAGATTAAAATAGGCTTGAGCTGCACGTCACTGATTGTGATTGAAGATAGTAGACTTACCTTTCGCAGCGCTGGAGATAACGGATTTCACAATAGCACCACTTAGAATCTCCCTCCTGGCTGCCTCGCTTTCGTCTCCTTCCGGCTCCGCCGCGTCTACCTCCATCTGCTCTACTTCCTCTTCGTCAAGGGAAGTTCGTTCCCTCTCTTTACCCTTACCCTTATCCTCAACGATGATACCTAGGACATTCCACCGTCTTCGCATGCTCTCGACGAAGCCCATTTCCATCTTTACATATTCTCTCCACATTTCTACGCTTTCAGCATTCAACCTGATTCCGCGCTGAAGCAGAGTTCGAGCAGCCGAGGGCGAGAGGTACTCGAGCTCGTGTGAGGCGGCGAGGATGTAAAAGGCTGGTACATTTGGGAACAGCTGTAACGCACTGTGTGAAATGTTTTCAGTCAATGAAAGAAAGAAAAATATAACAGTTGGACGCACCGGGCAGTAATACGTCCGACGAGAGATCGTGCGCCCTCTTTCTTCGCCACTTGAATATACTGTATCCACAATCCGATGTCGGACTTGAACTTTTTGAGTGCACGCTCAAAGATGTGAAACTGCCTCCGGACAAGAGCATAGTCGGATATTGTAGGCGGGCCTTTCGGTATCTCTAGAGTGATATTTCATGTTAGACCCACAAGCACCAAATAACGAGACGCGGACATGCTCACGCACTGATACGTTCAACACGCTTTCGCCGCAATGCTTCAAGTCCCATTTCGTAGGCAGCGTAACGAAGGAAATCATTCTTCTTTGCTACGCGACGTACGAGTGCAGTTTCGTATGCGGTGCGCTTCTTCATGATCTGCTTAATCTCATTCTGTGCAAATGTTATCGACAACCTCCCTTGAGAGATGACTCCAAGACTTACTTGTGTGAAAAGACCTTTCTGAACAAGGTCCTTCAGCTCAGCGAGCATCTTTTACTATAGTTCAGTTTCATTTTTCCACAATACCACAATGGTCACGTACCTGCTCCTGTTGGAACTGCACTCGCTCCATGATGAATGCTGCCTACACAATTACCGAGCTTGTTTCTTCGTTTAGTGTCACACTTAAGCACAAACTTGCTTTGAGCAAGAACGGAAAACTACTAAGTAGGTCCACGTGGAGGTCTTAGTGCGGTCCGGATTAGGTAAGCTTCTAGTTCGATATTCTAAGAAATGTCTTCACAATCACCTCCCGTATGTCTGACGATGGCTTTTGATTACCTGGATAGTTGGAAAGGCGAAGTATGTTTGCATTCTAGCTGAACTTGAAGCAAGAAAGCGCAGTGCAAGGGGGCCATTGGTAAGACGTAGGATCCGGTTGGCCACAGCCGCCTTTCCCGATTTGGTTCAGTACGGCCCTCGGTTGCGGGCACTTTCCTCGTCGTCTTTCCTATCTTTTTACTGAACAGCCATGCCAGCCAAAGCCCACCATCGTACAGGAGGCGGTCTTGTCCGCACGCATTCACGAACGTCTTCAGGGAGTTCAAATAAGGCTAATCTCGGCCTTCAATTGACTCAGAAGGAGCCAGCTCCTACCAGATACGCAGATAAACAACCCAAGAGGAATGGTCATCTTTATCACGAGGTTCGTTTTCTTCCTTGATTTTTCCTGCTTTACCTACTTGATGTAAGGCTCTGAACGAGTGGCTGATTTTCTCTGTGTTCCCAGGCGACCTCCCGGAACACGTCACCCGTGCCGAGAAATAATAGCAGAATCCGTGTTCAGTCCAAGGAGCAATTGCAGGCTCATGCGAACCGCCCCGCCCCGCTCGCTAGCAATAATAAAGCCTCGACATCCAAGCAAAAGGTTGGATTCACCATCGCCAGTCCCTCGGAGGGTGACGATGATGAATGGGTTTCAAGCGAGAGCGGCGCTGCTACGCCCCTACAGAATGATTCTGATGCCGAGCAGGTAACAACGCCTATCGAGCCACCGAAACCCTCTATTCAGCTATCGACGTCACGAGTCAACGGATTCGCGATAGATGAGCAACCTACACCGCGTGCGCGTACGCCATCTCTACCACGCGTGGACACCGCCCGTCCGCCATCTCCTCAGCGTCGAGATTATGCATCTCCAGCGCTACAAACATCCCACCTTGCCATATCTCTGGTGCATGATACTCCTCCGCAACAAATCCATCATTCCCCACCTCCTCAAGTTGCACCCCCTGTACCTAAAGCCCGCTCAGAGACACACTCACCACCTCGTCGCTCACCCGATCATGTTCACTGGCAGTCGCGAACTCGACCCCCCTCCACACACTCAGTCGCAGGAAGGGCAGACTCCCTCCGTCCTCATCCTCTCATACGAGGTCATTCGTATGGACAAGGCATACTCGGGCCGGCCAAACCTGCACCTTTAGCTCCTCTGACCACCGTTTTAGCAGAGAATGCCCCAGCCCAGATGTCAACGTCGACCTCACCTACTGCTGTTTCGCCTGCGCTGAGTTCGAAGACGTCATCAACGTCTCCAGCGTTGTCACGTATTTCTCCGACGATGTCCGAGGCATCGAGGCAGCTACGACGGACCTCGACGTCATCTGTGCGGTCAACAGCCACGATGCCTGTGATTCCGTCCGCCAGTCAAGTACAATTGACCAAGGCACATCATGATCGTCAACGAACATTATCCACTTCATCCACTTTCGCTGCGCTCTCGGGTTTTGGTTACCGATCGACGCCGTCCCCTCCACGTACACCGATGCAACAGATAACTGTCACCTTTCCTCTTCCTGATCATTCCCAAGAACCTGTTCATCCGCTACTCCCACCTCCTTACCTCAGCGCCCATTTGACGATGCTTACATATCGGAACCCACTAGCAGAGTCGTATGAGAGAGTGATGCGGGCAAAGCAGGCGTTATAAGTTATACTCTTGCTGTTGTATAGTATCATGTTGGATATGAAGGGAGGATGTCGTGCTGCTGAATATGTGAGTTCGATCAATTGCTTTTATCCGCTATTTCCGAGCTAATATCTACACCCAGACCCAAGGTTTGCTTATCATTATGAAACACAGACTATCGTTTCCTCTCAATTTCCCGCCAGTCACCACTTGTACAATATACCAGCCAACCACGTTCGCTCTGCGCTTGCGCCTTATTTGTGTTGTAGTTATCATACGCGTCTCCGCTATCATTTCAAGCAACTCGTAAATTCTTTCACGTCACTCCGTGCCATGTAATCTCCGACTCTCACCTCACATTGCGAAATCTACCTACCAGCTGAACCCATGACAGCAAAGCACGCCACCGTCGAAGTATCGCGCTCGCGGACTTGCTCGTCAATCACCTCAAGTCTCCGCAATATGCAAGTCAAGTAACTCTTTCAATGACCACACCATCTAAGTTATCTGCTCGCCATATTCTCCTTATCGTCGGTGCTTTCACTTCTCCCGCCGGCCGAAAGCATTATCATCTGTTATCGCCAGCTTCGCCAGCACGTTCATCACTTCTGCCGGCGGAATATAGTGAATCTCATGACAACGAATTCTACCGCCGGTGTTGCTTCGTGGCAATGTGATATCCCTCCTCAGCTTCTTGAGTTCTCTTTCGACAGTCTCCAATGGCATCCTTGTTGTTCTGGCAAATGTAGAACATTCTCCTGCCGATTGATCGCACCATGTTGTTCGAGCATGATCAAGGTGTGCTGAGCATGTTTCGATGTTCACGTGTACCCTCTCAACAAAAAAGAATGATTTAAATGCTGAAGGTTGATGTCTATCGACGAAGGATTCGCTTCAACGTCGGAAGATTCGGAACGGTCATCCATTGTCGTGTTCTCTCTCGTATCCTGAGCTTGCACACTTCGTCGTGATTCTCTGGTGCCACTTTTATGCCGCCTGTCCACACTTCTTCGGTTCTTCAACGTATTGGCGAGTTCAGCAGACTGATTTTAGACCGAGAAGTACTCAGTCATGAGCATTGAGCCTGCTTCTATCGTAGAGCATTTGCGTGGTTGTGGTGTCATGCCACCATAATCCCAACATCCGTGCGGAGGCACTGTTGATTATCATCTATCGCGTGCGAGAAGCAAGCTCATGTTGCTACTTGATAGCTTACCCATCTCGTGAAGATGCGCTGGGATGTTGCAAAGAAATCAAGTAATGAGTATGTTATGGTTGGGTATTTGCCAATTGCTTACTGTAGTGTTACAGGGTCATGCGTGCTGATCACCTCATCGAGTAAGTCAAACGCCATTGACTTTGATACATGATCCAAATGATGCATCCCATATGTTACACCTCACTTATTTGTTATCGTGGATCTCACTTGATCTTCTGACCAGAGAGTTCACTCACTTTGGTATCTGGGAGGGTACTCAAGTTTGGAATGCTTATCTGTGCGTGCGCAAATATGACAGGTCGATTTGATAGTTCCATCCGCGCGACAACCATTTTACTTCGGAAGATTATGAGGACCTTTTGCACATCGTCAAACCTCTTTTTATCTCATCGATGGGCTAACTCTGCTCGCAATGGACACCAGATAACGCACCAAGTACGTGTGTCATAATCAAGCAACGTTGCTTGAGCAACATTTGGATCAGATTATTTTATGCTTGATCAGACTTAATCGTATTTCAAGCTTAAAAATAGTTTACCTACTGTAAACCACAACGTGCAACGACTCGGCACTGCAAGATTTTTATTCACGTCTTCTTCTGACCGACGTCTAGCGCAACTACGATGCTTTCCCAATTTGGACAGGAGTCATTAGGGCGAACGTTTCATATTTTCGGCTATCACCATTTCGCTCAAAAATGGTTAAATCTGAGCTTCTGGCGCCGCATGTGGTGTCCACAAAACAAACAGCTTACGGGCTCTGATGAGTTTCTGGAGTCACAAGAGCCCGCGTTCAAGCCTTACGCTGCGGGTGGAATGCAGGTCAACCATATTCACCGTGACGTAAACTGTGGAGGGCAAGGATGTGCAAAGGCTGAACGGAAACATGTTTTACCCTCTTGGTAGTCTGCAGCGTGCACAGGGGTGGCTGATCGGTGGCTAAATCTTGAACACGCTGCAGCCAGCGGAAGCAAGTCGCCGTTCAGTCGGGTGTCTGCCGATCTCGACGCCGCCAGCTGGGCCGATATGCAGAACTCGGAGGCAAACAGTGTCGACGTTAACAAGGGGCCAAGCCGGAGCGTCGTTGAACTATTCTTTTATAGGACGGGAATCCCAGAACAGGGTGGACCTTTAGCCAGGATCGATGTCGGAGACCAATAATCGTGGCGTTGGTTGTCTCGGAGTGGCTCACTCTAAGGTTTTATGTCCCAGTAATCTTGATGCGACGCTAGGATCATCTTGAACACGCTCCGACGCCTCCTTTCAACCGACCGTGCAATACTGCGGGAAGGATTTCCACATTTTTGCACCTTATCACTCCTTCATCTCACGAGTCACGAAACATACGGTACCAGTGGGACGAATGGTCAACGATGTCAGCGATTGGCCAAATGTATCGATAGAAGACACGGAAGAACAAAGAGCACAGGCGAAGAAAATCAGGTGCGTCCATGGACATATATCATGCCTTTTACCGACTAACACTGTGCCAAGTGACGAAATAGACGATGCTATTCAACGCGAACGGCGGGCCAAAGAGGAGAAACGCCCACCAAGGAAGGTCCTACTTCTAGGTACGTGGGAGGGAACCACACGGAACGCATCTGAGGTCAACGAACCCCCCTTTGCAGGTCCTTCGCAATCGGGGAAGTCGACTTTGTTGAAGAATTTCCATTTACTATTTGCCCCAAAGTCATTTCACGCAGAGGCCGAGGCATGGAGAGCCGTGATTCACCTGAACTTGGCTCAATCGGTAAACTTCATCCTGGACAATCTATCAACACCTAACACAATCTCTCCCGGAAACAAACTATTCTTGCGACAAGATGCTGGTCCCGACGTAGGACAACTACGTATAAGGCTGTCCCCCTTGCGACAAGTAGAGATTAGCTTGAACCAATGTCTTACCGTTGAGCACGAGGCGACACCTCGAAGACCAATATCCCTTTATAATAATATCTTGCGGACCGAAGGCACATCCAAGTCCTCCATTCGCGGCGGGTCCGCTTGGAAAGCATTGGCGAAAAGTCAGACGCTCCATAGCTCGATCAAAAGTGAACTGCAAAAGACGCGGTCCATTCTGGATGCGTGCCGTGATGACATTGTTTCACTGTGGTCGGATCCCGCTGTTCGTGAACAATTGAAGAAGCAAGGTACTACTCTCGAGGATTCATCTGTTTTGTTAGCCTCTGTTACCTTGTCCTTCGAATCGATTTGATGCTGAGCAGACCAATATCTAGCTTCCTGGACAATGCCTTTCGTGTTGCAGCAAGAGACTATATTCCTACGGCTGATGATATCTTGCGCGCACGGTTAGAGACAATCGGCGTTGAAGAACACCGTATCGTTATGGAAACCGGTGAGTTATTCCTCGTACGTAATGCTACATCTCTGAGCAGATTCTCCAGCGGATGCTGGAGAGGAGTGGATTTTCTATGACATAGAGGGATCTCGAGGGCAGCGAGGTGAGTACCGTATCCTATTTTATTGGTCTGTGGCTAATTGGCTAGTAGCATCGTGGGTGCCTTACTTCGACGATGGTGCGTCATCTTTCCTCATGTAGTTTTATGCTGTTCAACTTTGTCGTACTTCATTCAGTACATGCCATCATATTCCTTGTGTCCATGGCCGACTTCGACCAGTCATTACCTGACGATCCACAGGTGAACCGCTTCGTACGTCTCTTCTGATCTGTAATTACATACATAGGAAGATAACCCTTCTGGTAGGCGGATTCTTTCACCCTTTGGAAGACGGTGTGCGAGAATAAACTCATTGCACAAACGCCTGTAATGCTCCTTCTGAACAAGGCTGATCTGCTTCAAGAGAAACTTTCGGCTGGTATACAACATTTGTAGACGAATCCTGCATATTTTTCAATGTTTGATTTGTAGGGATTTTCTTTGCTCAGTTTGTGAAAGAATTTGGAGATCAGCCTAATGATCTGAAATCTGTCTCAAAATGTAAGTTCATCACTGCGACCATGGTTTCGTCACTGACCTGGACGATATCAGACTTCAAAACCCTCTTCATGGCCGCTCACGATATACACTCACCTAAGGAGAGAAGGCTTTTCGTGCAGACTACTTGTGCCATCGTGAGTCCGTTTCATTCAGCCGCCAAGTTCATTACGCTTACGTTTATCCAGGATACACAGGCCATGTCTTTAGTTCTTAGAGAGGGTAGGGCTTTCAGCATCTTCAGAAATCACAATGGCTGACGCATAGTTAATATAGTAAAGGAAGTCATCCTTGTGGCCATGTTGAAAGGCAACATGATATAAAGTTCGGATCATCTGCTTCACTTATTATCTCATATTTAACTCATCTTACTGTGCTGTTATAATTGACATCTCCTCGTCTCACGTACACGACAACTAAGTATGTACTATCCCCACATTCTGGCTCCTGCCTTTGTAATTGTACATAGACGAAACCATCTGTATTCTCCCCACCGTGCATCCCACCTCACGAACAACGCCTATCATCCGTAGACCTCGAGACCGGTCTCGACAACGATTCTTCGCGCTACCGTCGGCCCCGAGACGAGGTATGTGCATCAGCATGACTCTGGGAGCTACTGAGTCTTCCACCGAATCATTGAACAGGGACGCCGGTGATTATATTTTTTCATGCCGTCGGCGCTCAAACATTCCTCAAAAGGTCAGTGATGCAGACGTCGTTTCCCCGGTCGGAAAATGGTAACAACTTGAGATAGCGGTCTTTCATTGCTCTCTCATGGGATACCATACTTTTATGACATGGTCTCACACTAGCATGCTCAAGTACTCATACTGCGATCGGTAAATGCTATCATTAGCATCAGGAACGACTGCCAGTGCACCTCCGATTTGAAAGCATTGTGTGTATGAAGAAATCGAAGCTTGACCGCGCCTGTCGATTGACAGACCCCATGTTCTTATTGATATGGGGGCGTTTTCTCAAATTCATATATAAAGGACCGTCGACGTCGACCCCAAGACCCCCAACCTCTCATTCATCGTCTCGCACATCATCTAACAATGCCAGAGCTCGGTACAAAGGTAATCATCGTAGGCTGTGCAATCGCGGGCCCCGTGTTGGCCATGTTCCTTTTGGGACAAGGCTACGTCCCCGTCGTTTACGAACGTCTAGATGCATTGACAGAAGGGGGTGTGAGCCTGATGTACGTTCTCCTTGCATCCAACTGAGATGCTACTAGCATGCTTGATACTGATATAACCTCCGACGCAGGTTGCAACCTAATGGCCTTCGGGTACTAGCCCAGATTCCAGGTCTGGAGGAGTCCCTCGAAGGAGGAGCTATTGCTAGGATCCTTTTCGAGTCTGTTGTCCCCGAGGATAAAGGTGTTCTTAGCGAAAGCTATGTTCTAGGCAAGCTGAAAGAAGAGCTTGGCTTTGGCTTGCTTGGCGTAGCGAGGTCTTCTTTCCATCGCAAGCTTGTTGAAGCAGCAGAGCAACGCGGCATCAAGATTATCTGGGGTCACCAGCTCATTGACCTGGAACAACATGAGGATCATGTCACTGTCACCTTCCAGAATGGTAATACCGACACTGCAAGTTTCGTAGTGGGTTGCGACGGACTTCATAGCAACACTAGGATTTGTTTGTTCGGAAAGGAACAAGCTGATTTTACCGGTTTGGTTCAGGTGAGAGAGATCCTTTTTCCGTTCGCATTTATTTCTTACTGCAAGAAACATATGACAGATTGGAGGCGCCTCTCCCGCTCCTCCTGGCCGTCCATTTGAGCTGCCCACCATGCTGAGCGTTTTTGGCAATGGTGAACATTTCATCGCATATGCTGTTAGCGATAACCGTTATTCATGGGCGTAAGTCTTAATTTTGTATGTTATACATTACAAGATTACAGCGTAACATTGCTTCACAGGGGCACCCGTCGGGAGCCTGAAGCAAAGGAAACGTGGAAGGCTATGGACAAGGATGCCCAAGAAGACTTCAAAAAGAATTCGAGTTATTCCTCCTGGGGTGCCGGCGTCGGGGATCTTGTCCGCAATGCTGATAAGGTTGTGAAGGTGAGAACGTTCTTCCAGATGGTGGTGTCCTGTTTCCTGACGTTTAGCGTTAGTACGGTTTGTACGATCGCCCCGAACTCACGACATGGCATTCCGGAAGAGTCATTCTGATCGGGGATGCTGCGCATCCGACTAGTCCGGTATGTTACTAACTGCAAATTGACGGTGCGCCTATTCTAACAATCTTCCTGGTAGCATCTTGGACAAGGGGCCAACCAAGCATTTGAGGATGTGGCGCTTCTGAGCAAACTGCTGAAGGAGCATAACCCTCACGCCAATCCACCGTCGACGGAGACTCTTAGCAAAGTATTCACAGAGCTCGAGAAAGTACGCATTCCTCGGTCAGCTGCTCTTGTCGCGGGCGCGCGCAAATCGGGGGAGACTAGAGTTGTTGCCGGCGTTGAAGAATGTAAGAAACGGAATGATTACTATCGCGAGAGTTGGAAGGATGATGAAACGATCATGAGGAACCACCGCGCCGTGTACGCTGCCCAGTAGAATGCCGTAGATTGGCATGGGATGACTTCGAGCGCAACATTCATGCCGTAGTTAACTAGATACTATTGATGGAAGCGTACTGTAATAAAATTTGCGAGCTCAAGTGTACGATTGCTAGACAAATGAACATATGCAAGCGACTCACTCGGAGTGTTCGGAATCCCTTCTCCAGGTCCGCAGTACTCTGCAGGAGACAAATGCCCTTTGGGGGGGATTGCAACTGTCAAATTGAAGCAGGGCGTTGAAGATATGAATAGACAATACGATTTGCTCACCTAGCATCTGCCACCTCTCACATCGAACTCGCCACAATGTCATATAAGCAAAATTGGCGTAGTTTGCCATTCCCCCGTGGAGCACCCGGGTTTAGCCACCTGAACGCTCGATGCCCTGACGGCAAATTGCCTGTGCTCAAACTCGACGTCAGAAAATCAAGACGAAATGGCCGCGGCGTTTTCCAGCACCAAGAGTACTTTCATGATCAGAGGGCTGGACATTTTTTCAAGATCATGGGAAAACCGGAAGGAATAGCTGTGGATGTTGCCTGCGTCATGTTTGAAACCAACTCTGGGTTGTTACTGAGGTCATCCTGAATTCTGCCAAGTTCTTCCGAGGGGTGGATAGCCTCGAAGTCGCTGGAATCATAGTTGCTGTGGGCTGACATTTATGGTATACCCGGGATTGAATGTTATGTTGCGTCGAGACAAAGTATGCCAGGACATTCATAGCATTTCGTTTTCTGTTCAACTTTTCGTATCGTAGCTCTGGAAGGCCTCTATAGATCCCTCGCTGAAGAAGTCGACCCCGACTGGAATATAAAGATAACTGCACGTATGGAAATATCAATAAATCGTCAATGCTGATTCCATTTGCTCGGATAACTATCACGCAGCCAGGGTGATTCCGCACCAGGATAGCATCAAAAAAAATGAAGAAATAGCCACGGCACCCAGCCTATAAGGAGTCCATGGGAACGGCCATGATTCGTGCTTGGGAAGCCGTCGCCCAATCGTGTGGTTCGGACCGTGACAAAGCGGCGGAAAGATTTTGAGATTACACACATAAACAAACCAACGTACTACTTGCGAAAACGGCGATTGAGATGGCCAAGGTAAACGTCAAGGCGATGTTGCGCGATTCGAGTCTTCGTCAGAAGGATTAGGTTTCAAACCTTGAACTGCAGATGTTTGCTTCCTTACACGTCTGGAAACGAGAAATTCCTTTGAACCAAAAGTGTGGTGTTGTCAGCATTTTATGAGAACATTCATTGCTTCACTGAGGGAGCGGGTCAGCGTGGAAATTATTTTCGTGCAGTTTGAGAAATTTCCATTGCAACTTGAACCACCCGATTCATAGGGATTCATGCACGTAGGATCCAGCAAAGAATTACTTGATTTGGGTGAACATTACCAGAAAAGGCAACGACCTTTGGAGCTGCAATCGCCTTCATTGCAGGCCAATATTCGAGTAGACGAAGATAATGTTGATGAGAAGCCGAATTCCCTAATGTTTGAATTAAAATCTAGTCAGTCCGTCATCCTGTAATCAGTTGATTGCTGGTGCATAGAGAATACATAGACGGGTAACATGAAGCCTGCATGCATTGATGAGACAATCAACGAAGATGATCTAACATACGCTGGACAAACCCGAAATCAAACAAGATGCATGGCAAAGTTGGGTGACATGGATGGGAGGTGGATGAGAAAAATGATGAGGAGATAGCCCTACCGGTTGGCAAACCTTGTTGATGACTGCAAGGTCAGGACCAGAGCCCCAGCATAGTGAGTAGGCCGTTTGCTAGCCTTTCAATATGGTTCTTCGCCGTGATGCTGTTCACCAAGCCATAAATAAAAGCAGCAGCCCAATCTCATACAACAGATGTTCGTGAACCCGCTATACGGTCTGCTACCTATAACGTACAGAAGCCGTCAATACATGGCTTGGCAGCAAGGAGGAAGAACGACAGCATTGACTTACGTCTCGAATATACGGGAGATTGAGCAAGCTCCCCACAAAAGGCACTTGTCTCAGGAATGTGAGAATTACGGGGAAGAAGTCTCTGTAGAATTTCAAAGTGTGTTCGTTAACTTAACATTGGTCAGGTCAGGAATATGTTTGAGGGACGCACCCAAAGAGATTCAAGAACCCGATGGTCTCTATAACGACACCAATGAACGGCCACTTCAAGAAAACCAAAATAATCCCTCCAATAAAGCATACGGTCCCTCGCAGCTTCTGTTTTCGTGCAAAGAAGTAGAACGTCTTCTGTGGACCGATGATGAGCGTGAGACCGGATAGGAAGAGCAACTACGGTTGGCGCGAAACACATTATCAGAAGTACACCCTAAGGAGGATTGAAACGTTGCATACGTTGCCGAGTGCAAGAAGAGCACCATCAAAGAAGAGCATGACACCCAAGAGCATGAAGAGCCCTCCGAATGTCGTGAGAGCCACGCCGATCTCTATAAAACATCGTCAACTACCATCATGCATAGTGCATGCTCGTGAATTTGTTACTTTGCGCGTCCGTAAGCCACATTTTGACAAGAAGTAGTGGGTCGTGGGGGGTTCAAGCAGGGTATGAAGCCGCCAGCAGCCGTGTTCACTGCGAAGTTGACAGCCACGCTCAGCTGGGCGCGTCATTTTGATACGTGTCATGAGCGTTTCCGAATATAAAACTGGTATACTCAGTGTGCACTTTAAGGTCAAATAAGAGATGCTGGGACTGGGGTCAACGATGTTGATGCATGATATCGAAACCAAGTATAAGTGATGCGAAATGATACAAAGATATCGCGAAATAAGTTAGGCCTTGGAACGAGAGGCTTTCCAACCGCCATCTAGTCTGTCTAACAAACTCTGCACCTCGCGCACGGCACCCTTCCTTTCTTTCCTCGCATCCTCCCATTCACCCTCTGCATTAATAGCATCTAATCGCAGTAATGACTGGAGCAACAACTCCCCAAGTCTAGCATGCTCCTGCTCCATCTCTTTAGGCTTCTTTCCCGAGATTGCATTGCCAACATGTGCAGGTTGTGGAGAATCAGTAGTTGTCGGTGACGTAGGCGCGGCTTGTGGAGGTTTGAGTGTGGAAAGGAAGCTGTCTACATCAGGTTGAAGGTTCTGTCGGACCTTATCGAGCTCGGTGCGGATTTGCGAAATAGTAGTCTCTTCGGTTCGTCGTTGTGCGGTCTTAGTACTAATGGGTATCTTGGCCTTGAATTCTTCAACGCCGTGTTCTCCACCGCCGATTATGGCGAGTGTTGAGTTCTCCTTGATTCCATATGCAGATACTAAGATGGCACGATTTAGTGTTTGTGTAAGATTCATGTGCGAAATAGTATGCAAGTGCAGCATCCGACGGTGATCGGAAAGATAAGAGCCTACGAGGCATCTGAAGAGAACGACGTACTCGGAGCGTTGTCATCTTTCATGACCGCGCCAGCATGGACGAGTTTGAAAGAATTCTCCGGTAATTGTGTATACTCCGCTATTTGCTTTCGGATTGCAGCGAGTTTGGCATTCGGAGGAGGGAGAGGGAAGTGCAGTCTTTGATATCATTTGCGAGTTTTGCGTAAACATGTGTCATGGTAAAGTCAGTTGACAGAGTCAGAAAAGCAGAAGAGTGACACGAGAAAGCGCACGAGTGACTCGTCAGCACGGCGAATCAAACATGAGCGTGAAGTTAGCCTCACCTTTCCCTCCCCCACTTGACGACATAGCTCATGGATTTGATCTTCGAACTGCGGGAACCTATGAGGCGTTTCGCTTGGGAATAGACTACACGAAGCAGGATGAGCAAGATGGGAATAACTGTAGGAGTGGAGCCATGAATCAGTGATGATGCACGAGTAACCACAGGTGTGCCTATCGATGAGCGTACCAAGGTAGACGGGGGAGAACAGGTTGAACGGGTACGCCAGTGCGACGAAAGTCTTGAAGACGTGCCGTTGAGGTGCAAACGCGTTGTGAAGCCACTGAGCCACCGTGAAAGCAAGAAAAGAGGAGCAGTGAAAGTCCGTGCCGCTCTGCCGGGGGGTGCTTATCAGGATTGTATCCAGGCTACAACCAGGCTATAGCCCAAGCTGTAGGCTCATTTGTTATCAGACTAGTGTCAATTATTACCAAGCTTATTACGCACTACAAATCTTTCTAGTGCGCTGCGGGACGGGGCAGGGCTTGATGTCATTGGCTTAAGAAGCGAGCTTGAGCCTGTGCTTGCCTGCCTTTGCCTTTCCTCCTCCATCCTCGGGCCCTCTCCTTCCACAATGTCCGACTCGTCCTCCTCGACAAATGGCGGCCTCGCTCGTTCATCCCCCGTCTCTGTCGCCTCCAGAGCCACTCAACCCCCAAATCGTTCCGTCGCTGGACTCCTAGCAAGTCGCAGCAGGCCACTCGCTCAGACACCCATGCCACCGTCCTTACAGGCAAAATTAGCTTCTGTAAGTTTTTCGTATCTTTCTTGTTTTCTCATGATCGCCACCAATGGCACCCCTGTATATCGTGAAAGCTCATCGTTCATATTTAGATGGCCAATCGGGGGCAGTCATCCAACTCGGTCGAGGTTGCCACTGTTGCGATGAAGAACGTCTCTCTGGCGGAAAAACCTCTTCATCCTTCACTTCGCTCCTCAATATCCGATCCATCAGGTCGGCCTGGTGGAGGTCCTGGTGGGGGTCCGCCAGGAGGCCTCGCTGCTAGGAGACTTAGAATGAATGCTCCGAAGTTGAACGTCAACGACCTTGCTGAAGGGATCTTTCCAACTGGTGGTGGACCTAGCGGTGCTGGGTTGGGCGGAGGTAGGCCATTGATGGACGATGCACCCCGTAGATCGCCTGCGGCCAACATCGGAACGCCCTTTGCCAATTTCCGCAAGATTGTGTAAGTGAGCTTCTTCTATCTCGGACATAACTGGTCTTATTACGGATCTCTTTCCTGTAGCGATCCATCGGGAGCTCTAAATTTCAATGGCAAAGCTATCTTGCACGCTTCTGGCGTTGATTTCTCCAATGGTGCTTCATTCAAGATCAATATGACGCAGCTCCAGCTGGAAGAGGAACTCGGGAAGGGCAACTATGGGACGGTCAAGAAAGTCCTACATAAGCCAACGAATGTGTACATGGCCATGAAGGTTCGATTCCTTCCCAACATTCCCAATACCATCGCTCGACTAACACTTGTCGCGATAAGGAAATCCGCCTAGAACTAGACGAAGCGAAACTGAACGCAATCATCATGGAACTCGATATCCTACATCGGGCAGCTGCACCGGAAATTGTAGATTTCTATGGCGCTTTCTTCATTGAATCGTAAGTGCACATCCTTAGAACAAGTGCAATCATGATATTTGACATCGACGCGATTTAGATGTGTATACTATTGTATGGAGTATATGGACGCTGGCTCTCTGGACAAGTTGGAAGGCGAAGGTATCCCGGAAGATGTCCTCGGGCGAATAACGGGTGCCATGGTTCGCGGCTTGAAGTTTTTGAAAGATGAGATGCAAATCATCCATCGAGGTATGTACACGTGGCATCGTATTATCGACTGGAATGCTATATTCACCATTTTTCATTTGGGCAGACGTTAAGCCGACGAACGTGCTTGTCAATCGAAGGGGCGAAGTAAAGCTGTGCGACTTCGGTGTCTCTGGTCAGCTGGAGAAGTCACTCGCAAAGACAAATATTGGATGTCAGAGTTATATGGCGGTATGTGCCTAATCGTGACACCCTAAGAAATGATTCTAATCTTATTTCCTCTTAGCCCGAGCGTATCAAGGGCGAATCCCAAGGGAATCTTGGCACTTACACCGTCTCATCTGATGTGTGGTCCCTAGGTCTCGCTATGATAGAGATGGGTCTTGGTCACTATCCATACCCGCCAGAAACATATGCGAATGTTTTCGCGCAACTTCAGGCGATTGTGCATGGCGATCCACCAGAATTGCCGGATGACAGGTTTTCCGAACACGCTAGAGACTTTGTATTGCGGTGTCTACACAAAGTGCCAGACAGGCGTGCAACGTATGCGGAACTTCTGGTGAGCTTATGAAATCAATTCACAAAACGAACAGAAGGATATTGACAGAATTTACTCTCAGGCTCATCCGTTCCTAGTACATGATCGAAATCGCGAAGTCGATATGGTAGGGTGGGTAGCGCGGGCAATAGAGTACCGAGACAGGAAACAGGCGCAGCAACAGCAGCAACGAAACCAGCAGACGTTGGAGCAACAACAACAACAGCATCAGCCTTAATCGTCACTCTGAAGTATCATCACTCCAACGATGTTTCGAGACATGACGCTCTGGCCTCATTGTTACTCCTCATTGTCACCTCTATCTATCAGGTTATCCTGATACAGGGTGACAATCCCTGATTTCGGCACGCTAGCGGTCCTCACTGGATGCTACCGATAATATCTCGCTCATTTCCCCTCACTCTCCCTCGCATTGCCTCATTGTTTCATGCCGTGCACCCAACTTGAGGTCGTCCTGTCACTGCTTACTCTTCCGACCCTCTACTCACTTCATCGCCTGCCAAAATTCGGGATGGTTACAAACATCCTTCCGACAAGCGTGACGTTACTTTCAAGACGGTGGTCGTTGTCATACGGAAAGAAGTCCTTTCCTTGCTCAATCCGATCACCTCGTTCACGGTGCTAGTCATCGAACCACGCACTCCGAGGGAGAAAGACGTCTCGTGAGTATGCGTCACTGGATGAGAAGCGTGGGCTGGTAACGAAGAGGAGGGATAGGAGAGGAACCGTGCATCAATTATAAACGCTCTAGTACCCTATAGGTGTATATAGCGAGTACTCCCCTTACCACTGGTTGGTCGTGGAGTGACGTACCGCTGGCACCAGCATTTTTTTTCAATCAAACTTTCTTTGTTGTTACCATCCATCATTCATGGTTTTTTCTTTCTTTCATTGTTTGGCATACATGTCTTCATGTCTTGATTCTCCGGTGCATTTGGTTTGTAGCATTCTCGGTTAAACACTGCTCCACTTAGAACTTTGTCAGTTGTTTTGCGAAATTGTTTTTAAGTGGACGAATTAATCGAAGGGAGGTACTACAAGTGAGAAAGCCAGTTCTGGGTGTAATGTCATTGTCCTCATACTACAGTAATGGCACTGATTCGATCAAGGTGGGTGCTCTTCAGAGATAGCTGAGACTGCTTGACGTTCATGCATGCACATGTATGGACGTTCTGCGTCTCTCGCTACAGATGTCTTGAACGATGTCACTGTCAACGCACCGCCTCTCCTCGATCTGCTCCCGCGTAGTATACCTGCACATCTGTTCATCAGTCGGTTGAGAATACAAGCTTACCTTATCTGCATATATCGAGAGCACAATGGAGGATCGGAATGAACACAATATAAACGGGAGAACCGTGAATATGCGAGAAATAAGTTAATGATTTATGCGAGTTGGCCGATGCTGTCAAGGCGACTGGATGTAGGCGGATATGAACTTGTATAGCCAACACCAGTCCAAAAAGTTCAACAACGTCGCAATTCGCAGGATGTTTTGTGGCAAGAAATTAGCCAACAGGAAATGTTAGTCATAGGGAAGTGCAAGTGAAGAACGGAGAGTCGGACGCAACGACGCGAGCTGGCGATCAATCGCGACCACGCGAATGAAACACGGTCACGTGATCTTGTTGAATTGGTTTCACACGCCGCGAAAAGCTTCCGCGAATATGGGCCAAATACTCGCTTATTGAACCCAACCTTCGCCTCCAACCGATTCCCCCCTTCTTCTCTTCTTCCCTCGTCGTCGGCTCTGGCGACCACAACGACCCTAAAGACGATACCCACGACCGCTACGATCTGACGGCTTGCCTTGGACACGTTTTTGGCCACTCAACAATAACCATTGTCCAATCGACTCATTTACCAGGTTTGGACCTTCAGCCACGAGTTCAAATACGCAGTGCCGCTCGCAGCGCTACCCCACCTTCTTTTGTCTACCAACTACCATGCTTGCTACCACTCCAACCTCGGAATATGTCCGAAAATCCAGACGGGATATCAACATTAGCACTCCCCCGAGATATTCAGGCCCTTCGTCCTATCGCTCACCCCTGCTTACCCCTTCACCTCTGAAAAGACACACAGCACCAATGGATGAAGACGACCTATTTTCGTCGCCTCTGCCTTCGGCGTACAACTCTCGACGAGAGCATCCAGCGCGAAGGCCTAGGGACGATGATGACGAAGACGACGACGGGTTATTTGCTATACCACAGTCCCGTGCACTCTTTCCTCCTTCCTCTTCTCCGGTGCCGTTGCGGACACCAATAAGGCATTCTGGTCGTGTTCTGTCGCCGGAGCGTCCAGCGTTGTCTGTCAAACATCTGAACTCGCCATCGACGACTACCCAAGGTACCAAACGGAAGCCCACGCCAGCGTCCACAACGCCTGTTCGTAGGCGTACCCTCACTCCGCTAAACACTACCTCAAACCTAGCGGTGGATGATGGGGAATCTGTTTTGGGGTTTGATCGCCTTGCGCCTCTACCAGCGCCGCGATTCAACTTACGTACACCTCAAAACAAGACAGACACCGAGACTACTCTCAAACGTCAGGCTGATTCCATGACGAGATTGCGAATTAATGACATGGGACAATCCGGAGACGAGAGTGGGTATGACTCCGGTGGTGACTTCCCTGACGCGGGTAAGACGTTGTTTCCTAGCAGTGCCGCTAAGGGACGGGCAAAGCAGAGACCACCTCCGCTTCAATCACCTCGTGTGCAACTTCTGATGAAAGAGGGGCAGTCGAAAGAAGGCGAGGTTGTCGAAGCGATGTCTCCTGGCGGTCATATAACTAAACGCCGTGCCCGCTCGAGGCCAGTGTCTGCAGAACTTCTCTTAAGCATTCAAACAACACCGGAAGAACAAAAGGTATGCATATAATCATTCAAAATGAGTGCATACAAGTGTCATACTGACGTTTCTATGGTATGGAATCCCAGGCAAAATCGAGGGTACAAAGTCCGAGTACGATTGCATTTCCCCCGCGAAGTGCATTGCGCTCCCGTCAATTATCCTACTCGTCGACCACTTCATCTGACGTCGGTTCACCCCCACGCTTTCGACCAACGACAGCCACATTACCTCGATTACAGACAGAGACTGCCTTTGCACCACCCCGCACCGCGCTAAATCGACTTGACAGTGTTAGCTCAGCCACGCTGTTCTTCGGACCTGCTATTCCCCAGCCGAACAAACCAAACACAGCTTCCAAGGATGTCCCTATGAACGTTGATGTCCCTGCTCGACGTAGCCTGGACAACAACAGAAATAGCGATGAAAAGTCTGGCGGTGCAACACCCTGGTTGTTCAGTGGGGCCGCGTCGCCACAAACTCGCACGTTGTTACAAGTCGATAGCGACGAGGAAGCTGACTTCTTCTTCAGTAGCAGCAGTGGCCCTGCCGATTCTTCGTTTACGTTCAGTCTGACTGGGGAAACACCAAGCCCTAAGAAGAAGCGGCGAACTGAGTCAGTGGAGTTACTGCCAAAGAAATTTCGACCGAGAGATTCTGGAGTTGTTCTGGACGAGAGTGACGATGGCAGTTATGAGGGGTTGCCGAGAGCTTCCACCTCCGTGAGTACAATGAACTCGGAGAGTGACGGGGAAGCATTGGTCACGCCTGGCTTTGGCCCTAGCGCTGGGTCTGGGTGGCCCAACGTTGGGATCTACAACCTGGATGAAGATGAGGATGGTCATTTTGGTGGAGCATTGGGAGGGGAGAGGAGCGTGGATGCATTCATCATGCGTACGCTTACCGCTGGCGCAAAATTGTCGAAGGGCGAGGCGGCCAAACGACCTCCGGGTACACCTGTCAAGAGGGTCAAAACATCTCATATCATCGACAGGCCGTGGCAAAGTGCAGTCGCCTCCAAGATCGGGTTCCCTGACTTCGACGACCCGCACAGTGCTGGAGTTAAGGCAGCAAAGAAAGGAAAGCCGAGAAAGAGTCTTCCTGCGGCTTTCCCTGTCACGACGAAACCCGCGAGGACCGAGCGTCAGCGGCGAGACGCGTTGAACTTCGGTTCAACTGGTCTCAATATGGAAGTGGATGCGGATGGAGATGAGGAGGAGGCGAGTCCGACCATGCGGCGGGATGCGAGATATGAAGGCTTGGGCTTAGGCAGACCTGCGGTCCATCCGCTGGCGCGTCCTGGAACGGATGTCAAAGGTGGCCGGACGTCCTGGCTCATGCGTAGGAGCAGCAGTGGTGCTTTCTCTAGCGGAAGCGAGACTTCCACAGCTGCCACACCGACCAGGCTGACATACAAAGGCGAGTAGATTTTATTTGGTTATATGCACAATATGCTCACGCATGCCCTTTCATAGATTGGACATTGAAGTTGCCTATGCTATCAGCTGGAAGTGCTTCCACTTCGACCTCGACTTCGGCTACAGAGTCTCCCACAGCGGATGCAATGACACGACATCTTTCTGGTGTGTCACCAAAGAAAGGCGCCTTTGCCGTTCCCGCTCAGCCTCGATCATCTAATCCATTCGGCCCATTCCTGCGCACGCGTCGTTCTATGGCGTTTGGTGAAGAGCAATTGGGGAGATTCGAGCGTGACTTTGTGGAGATTGATGAACTAGGAAGGGGCGAGTTCGGCCGGGTGATGAAGGCGAGATATAAGCAAGGCTCGCAGGAGGTGTTTGCTGTGAAGAAGTCTAAGCGGTTTGAAGGAGTGAAGCATCGGTAAGTCAAGTTCTATATGTGTCTTTCTGCTTCTGCTCTCGCGGCGCGCCAGAAGTCGTTTACATCATTGTGACGCTGTTGCCGTGGGTACAAAGCGGGATCAGTGACGTTGAATACTTCTGGAAAAAATCGAACGTCGCGCTGATCATCTTCTTTTGGTTGCCTTTATAGACTTCGGCTTCGAGAAGAGGTCGAGATCCTCAAGCATTTATCTCAGTTTGCTGGTGCCCAAGGTCATGGTACGCAAGTACAGACCCGTTCTCAGGCGCACCCAGCGGCTTTGGGACGTCATCCCAACGTGCTCGGATATATCGATAGCTGGGAAGAAGACGAGACGTTGTTCATTCAGACAGAGTTGTGTGAATTGGGCAACTTTGCGAACTTCCTGTGGGAGTATGGCAAGATGTTTCCGAAGTTGGACGAGGAGCGGGTTTGGAAGATTCTCGCAGACCTCAGCGATGTACGTTGGCCATTCGAATTATTACATGTCTTTCCTTCTCACTATGGTTTGTTGTTAGGGTCTAAGCTTTATACATGACGCAGGCGTCATCCACCTCGACCTCAAGCCAGCCAACATCTTCATTTCAGGCGAGGGCCGATTCAAGATCGGAGATTTTGGCATGGCCTCTATTTGGCCACGTCCTCCGACACAGACGATCGGAAGCAATGGCACTCCTATGCCCTCCGGTTCTGGCCAATCTGAATCTTTTGAACGCGAGGGCGACAAACTGTACCTTGCTCCGGAAGTGTTGCAGGGGAAATATGGCAAGGCGGCCGATATTTTCAGGTACGAACTTTCTCTTGATTGCTGCGCACTTCCAGAGGTGGCGCGGTGATCATTTCGCTTATTGGTCAACAATGCTGATGAAGCTGTGAACAGCCTGGGCATGACGATGCTAGAGACTGCAACGAACATCGTGGTACCTGATCAGTGAGTAGTACACTTTTAACATTTGCTCTGCCTCTTTGATATTATATGTCTCGCCTTGCGTCTATCACACAAAATCGCTAATCATGACATTTTTGTTTTACCTAACAACAGGGGAGAATCTTGGCATCGCCTTCGTCACGAGGACTTTGCGCAGGTCGACTTTACTGGCGTGTCAAGAGAGCTTGTTGAGTTGATCAAACATATGATGCGGAGCGATCCTGCACTGCGTATTGAAGCTGGGCTCGTTGCTGCTCATCCTATCGTGATAAGGGCTCGTTCGCATATGGAGGCGCTAAGGGAGGAAAGAGGACCGGTCTTTGGTGCCTCGCCGCTTTCGAGTGTGGGCGAAGGTTGGCTGGAAGACTTGGTTGATCGGGATGTGGAGCGTATGGATATTGGTTTCTAGGTGTCCGCTTGAAACTAGTTCGGAGAGCCGGTCAGACGATGGGTCTCTCCATGTTCCGTTCAGTCCTGCCGCCCCCGTTGCGCTCCGTTCGCTGGTCGCTCAAGACTTACCGCCCCGCTGTGCTCCTTTTGGTTTGGTTGTTATTTGGGATTTCTGTTGATTTTGGTTTTTGGACTGTCCATGATTCCGCTTTCTTGTGCTTATGTCAAATTGGGTATGTCTTGTATGTTTTTCTTGCTTTCCTTTTTGCCTTTGATCTTACGTTGAACTTTTATGTCCCATTTTTGCAATTCTTGTCTACCCCATTCCAGATCCACCTATTCTTGCATGCACCAACCATTTCAATCCATACTTCACAAGATCATCGCACCCACGTCCGACGCTCAATAATATATTCACCTCTCATCACTTCTTATCCCCTTTTCCTGTATCATACACTCTCCCCAGTTGTCGCACGTTTTACCCCAGCTTGTCCTTTGATTCCCCTTGCACTCGTGCATAATCTTCATCCTTCCTTGCTCGTCCTATCTCATCTCTGTCGTCTTTATCTTCATCTCCACGCCCAACACCCATACCATACGCATCGACTCATCGACCTTCATCTAAACCTCGCCGCATTCATTCATGATATGCATACCCACCCATCTTCTGCCTACTCTACATTGGATCTCTTTTTCCTTTTTACCCATTCCATATTGTCGAATCGTCGCCGTCGCTCATCGCAAAACCTCATCCGCAATCGTCGTCCTACAAATGATTTCCGCGCAAAACTCGAACGCAAAACGTTATTTAAACCTATATCCTCTTTCCTTCCGTCGTCGCTGTGCCTTTACCTTCCCTTACGTGTTTTTGCATACATTCTTGCATCCTCATTCACAAACAGTCTATGATCATGATTGCGCTCTATACTTTCATTTCCGATATTTTTGACTTGCATTCTTTCTTGCGCCTATCATACTTTTCTTATGTCACCGGAGTTGCTGAAGAACAAAAAGGGAGGACAAAAAGGGCACGTTTCTTGTGTTTGATTTGTCTACTCTTTCGGTTTGTGTCCAGACTTGGTTTTCCTTTTCTTCTTGCATGGTTTGTCGCACAGTGTGTTTACGGATAGTATATACAGTAGTACATATGCCCCTTTTTACGTAGTTAGAATACATAAATTGACATGACCTTCCTGTATGCCCCCAGCTTGTACAATCGGAATGAAAACCGAGTAGTTGGCGTGCAAGGGACCGCGGTGATGAGACTAGTCAAATGCTTATCTCGGTGTACATGTGCATTGGAGGGGACAGTTGTTGGTCCGACCGTTGCAGGAAATAGGTTCGGTTGATCGAAGCGCTAACGCCGAGGTTAGAGGCGGGTCAGATAAGATGAAAAGCAGAATTCTGATTGGACGCGCCGGGTTGCGATTTTCGCGGGGAAGGCAGGATGATCAGTTGATCGCGTCGCTTGGGGACGGCTCAAAAATATGCATAGCTAGGCATAGCTCTTCCGCAAGCTGGGCAAGGTACCCATCCATCCAAAGCGTCGGCCACCGATGTTCTCGGCGGTCGTTGGATGTCGTGCTGCTCGACGTCGGGAGGGTCCTCGGGGATGGGCTTGGATGCAGATGGGCAGATCCAGGTTATTGACAGGGAAGTGATGGGATGGTTGTCAGTGTTGTACAGTCCGAGGAGTACTGGCAGTAGACGAGACGTCGAGATGTATGCAGTTGGGGCGATGGTATGCAGAGAATGGAACGCTGCGTTGGCGACAGTTGGGAGGGTTAGCAGAAGATTTGGAGACAGCGGGAGCAGTAGTAGAGAGTAGTCCAGTGACCTGGTCTGTGAGAGGGCAGTTCATGAGCGTTTCTACCAAGTGATCCTCCCCTGTCTGCACTTGTTCTTCTCCCCCTCGTCGCTCTTCTCTCCCTCCTCCCTCCCTCCTTGTTCGTCGTCGACTACCCTGCCCGACGGCGCTCTAAGTTGTGGCTTGATACTCGTCCTCTCTCGCAATCACTGCAATTCGCGCTAGCCATAAAAGGATCTTGCCCTTTCTCTTCCGCTTGCTTGGCCAGCAGCTGCTTTGCCCTCTCACTCGCTCGCTCTTCCCATTCGCCCGTCATCCCTCCTTTCCTCTCTGCCCAATCCACTCTTTCTTTTACCACCACCATATAAACAGGCAGATTCTGTCGTGCTCACCATCTTGCCAGTCCGTCACCAGTCCAATTTATCGGACTCGACACTTGGAATAGCCGACGTTTCTCCCAAAGACACATCGCATCATTCCGAGGCAAGCTTTCTCTCAATCCTCTAATCCACTCATGCTCATTTCCTACCTGTCCTTGCTTTGACATTTGACATTTTGTCTTTCGCTTACCCTCCTTGTAGCTTCGAGTGCAGGCCTGCTCGTCCCGCTCCTCTTTATCGCCTATCCATCCACACTAATCGCCTTTCTCTAGACCCTGTTCCATGGATCTACACGGTGTCAATGGCAACGGTATGGACTCCCTCCACACCCACCACTCTCACACTCCTTCCCTCAACGGTTTAGGACCTGTTGGGGACCAGCAACACGCTCATTCCGCCCTCTATCACGTTCCCCCGTCCCTCGCTGCTGTCCAACACCATCAACATCCTCTAGACTTACCACATCACCATCATCCCTACTCACAACAGCTCGCTCCCTACGACTTCCCCTCCAATAATTCTGGCTATTCGGGTGATTTGAACGTCGACCCGCTTCATCACCCTCTTGACAGACGTGTCCCTCATATTGCCCGTGAGCTTCGGCACCCGTCATCACTTGCCCACCCGAGTGGACTGTCTTTACCTCATCCAGGACACCTTCATTCGCATCGGTCGCAGACGTGCATTCCTTCTCTGATTCCTCCCGGTATGGATCCCGCACAGGTCGATATGCGTACATTCTACCCATACCAGCCCAACGAGGTCAAGCACCGGAAACGGACAACGCGTAGTCAATTGAAGGTTTTGGAAGACGTATACAAGTACGACACGAAACCAAACGCAGGATTAAGGAAAAAGCTGGCGGATGAGTTGGGCATGACACCACGCGGGGTTCAGGTCTGGTTCCAGAATAGGTTGGTGATTTGATACTTCTAAAGGTCTTTTCTTGATGTTGTTCCCCGCAGACGCGCAAAGACGAAGTCGCAGGCAAGGAAAGCGGAAGCTATTGGCAAAAAGGACGGTGAGGAAGTTCCACCAGGCAATGCGGGAGGACCGAGTGATAACGGTACTGGTTCAACCAATACTTCTGCATCGTCTCCTGCGTCGTCTTCCTCCCCCGCGTCTTCGTCGTCTCTGCACCGTGCCTCGATATCATCCGCGTCCTCTTTGGAGGGAGAATGCTCTGTTTCACCCATCGACCACTTGACTGCAGCCGATGACGCGCAAAGCGTGTCTTCAGGCTCGCATACGGTACGAGACAATTCTGGCGCTTCTGCTTCTCCGCCGTCTACTTCTCGAAGAGACTCTGCATCGGCTACCGTAAACGGCAGCTCAGAATCGACATCGGACATGAACACGTCAATCTGGACGCAACCTTATCCATTCGGCCAACCTCCCTCGGAGAACGCGGTACCTGCGCTTGACAGCGTCGCGCCAGATTTCGTGGACGAGAATAGTAGTGGAGCGGGCGAAAGCGAAGATACCACCGGTGGGTATCTTCGTGTACCGGAACATTTGAGGGACAGGCGGAGAACGTCGTTGCCAATTATTGTGTCTCCACCTAATGCTTCATCTCACCAATCTGGGTATATTCCTCCGTCACATTCGCAAAGAAGCGCGAGGGGTATTGGGGGTACACCTCAAGGATTCGATCCTGCTACTCGTCGTCGGTCCGTGGACACCAACATGTTGCGTTTGAGTGCGCACCCATATGCGTACCTCGCGCAAAACGTCAATGCTGGTCTTTATGGTGGTGGACAGCGCTCAGTCTCACAGGGCTCGCACTCTCAGCAACCTCGTTTGGTACCAAGACATGGCTCGATGCCTCATGTGTTCGGAGAAGACCAGCCTCGGCACGTTGATGGGCAAGGTACTAATGGGTACTTGAGTCCACCTGCGCCGAGGAGACCGATGGTTTCTCAGAGGATGAGTATGCCTGCGAGTATGTTGCAGAGATATCAGCAGCAGTATCAGCAGCATACCCAGAATCAGAACGCTGCTGGACCGTCGGCGGCGTCGTCGTCGTCGTTTGCTGGTGCTCACCAACAGAGTCGAAATGGCATGTATGCGATCTCTGCGAGGGAGGTTCCGGCCCCGATACCAGGTCCACTGCCTTCCCCGAACTTCAGCTTCGGTGCTCCAAGTTCGACTTCGCCTAATATGACCTCGGAGTCGCCGAACCTTCCATCTACAAACATCTCTTCTTCTTCTTCGGCTGCGTTCTCGCCTTCGCATTCTATGTATCTGCACACCAGACGATCTATTAGCGGTGCTGCTGGTGCTGGGGGCGAGGATCCGGATACAGAGGATGACGGTAGTGCGGTGTCTAGTACGTATGATGCGTTCTCGAGGTTTGGAAGTTTGGCGAGCGTGGCGGGGAGTGAGACCAGTTTGACGAGTGCGTATTATAGTGAGGCTGGGAGTGCGAGTCATGCTACACAGCAGCAACAGCAACAGCAGGGGCAGGGTCAAGGTCAGTCTGGGTGTGGGGAGTTGGAGATGGAGGGTCAGCAAGCTCGGGCTCCGGAAGGGTTTGATCCTGATTTGAGGAGGGTGAGCTGGTGAGTCGGTTTTTACTTTTGTCTTGACTGTCTTGTGCTTTGTGGTGCTTTTTGTGTACCGGGATTTCCGCTCTTCCCGGTCGTTCGGTCTTTTCTTCCTTTGGAGGGTCTTTATTGTGCTCGGCGTTGTCTCACTCTCACCTTTTTCTTGCTCTTCCATGCACGCATGCGAGACCACGGTCTTGCACCCCTTCTACATATTACTTTATTCGTTAATATCTTCCCTTCTTGTCTTTCATTAATGTTGTAAATTCTCACATGCGCTTTGCCTCAATCGGACATGGGTTGGGGCTCGCGACTCGGCGTTGTTTCAGTCTGAACCTCTACCCATTTTTAATATGGCGATGGGTAAAGACGGCTCAGACGCGCCCCCCCTCTTCTCCTCATGGCCGTACCTCTGCGGCGTCGTTCATAATGTTACGTTAGGCAGTTATGATCGCGTGGCGTCGTGCTACGCCTGTTTTTTTTTGCCTTCATTTATCCGCTTTTGTCCTTGGTTTCATATATATTGCATTTCTCGTGGACTGACTCTAACCTTTTTTTGAATAGCACGTCCGGACATTTTCTGGAAATGTTTAATGACCTGGATGTCAATGCGAGCAATACCCCCCAGCCTCAGTCTCATTCCCTTTCTACAAATGGTCAATCGCTGAATGATGACGGAGAGATGAAGAGCGAACTTGTCTCTCCTTCTGATACCATTGGGGAAGCAAGTACCACGGATAGGTCACATCATGAAAGTTCGTTGGACTACGCCTTGGGCGGAATCGAGGTAAGATTTAAAGACAGCTTTACGCTACAAATTTGCCTAATCCTGTTTCACACAGAACGTTCAACATGTAGATGACAGATCCCAAATCATCTATCCACCCGAATACCCCGAAGATTCGCTCACAAAGGGTGTCGTCCATGACTATCCCGCTTCGTATCATGTCAGCGACACGGATGCATTCTCACAACAGGGTACATATGTCGACCAATCGCCTTCGCATACCGATCCCACTGCGTACGCAGGCTATGGGTTTCATAGCATGATCGATGCTAATGGCAATCCGGTGTATGACACTGGTGCGATCGAGTTGTCGCATATGTGTGTCCCTTCCTCGATGGCGATGGAAAACTTCAACTTGGTGGATCCGTATACCCAATTTTCTTAGCATTGGACCAATATGCTATCGATATCCGTCTCATAGCCCCAACCAACCCCGCCCCCACAATCCCAACCCCGCAAGGCTCGCGACTCTGTTCTGGTCATCAATGCTATTGTTGCATCCCCGTATATTATTATGTTTGTGATATCCCTTCGTTGGGGTGTACTAATATCTCTGTCTGCCCGCTGTCACTTCGTTTGCCCTTTTCGATGGTCAGGGCCGTTGTACCACCAAAATTCTCGCACCCAGCGAAATCGTTCTCCCATATCCCCCTCCCCCCGGTTTTATATGGATTGGTTGATGTGTTTTGTCTGCTCAAGACGCCGCGCAATTCCTCATTTGGCTCTCCCTTCCCAATTCTCAGGTCCTTACAGACTCTCTCTCCTTTCGCCCTCTCTTCATTATCACATCTTGGTGTTTTATTGTGCGTGCAAGACGTCTTGCCGCTCTCTGTCCGCTTTTACCCAACTACTTTCGATCTAAATTTGGTTCCTGGTATGTGTGACATTATTCTAGACGCTTTATAGTGGTTCCCTGCTTGCTTGTCGGTTTTCGTCGATCGATACTTGTTCAATGCATATAGCTTACAACTTCGCTTGTTCCTACCGATGTTCCTACGTTTCTCCATTCCTATCCACTCCCTGTTGTGTGTGTGCTTTTTTTTTTGTTTCTCCGTGTTGTGTGTTTTTATCTATATATTGTATGTTCATCGGTTGGACTTTTTTTTTTCTTTTCCCCTTTATTACTTTGGACTCTCACATTCGCTATATTCATTCATTCGTTTTTCCTTTAAACTCCTCCCCTCCCTCCCTCTTTTCTGCATTGCTGTTTATATCTTATATTTACTTTCATGTTTTTTATTCTATCTGATGTAAATCCAAGTTCCCAGAACAAAGAGAAATTGTATATACTACACGGATGAGGCATGATGCATGATGCGTGAGTGGCTGAAACCTAAGCATACAAACTTGCGTCGAAGCCCTGGAGGGCAAATGAAACCTGACCGTCAAACCTATCCAAGTATCGTACACTGGACCTCACATCCCCAACATCCTCAACCCAGACGTCATCGAGCCAACAATGTCGGTCAACTGTCTCTGGAACTTCTTCACTCCACAACTCCCACTCTCAACATGCTGGAACAACGCACTGAGCGTCCTGAACTCTGCATTACACCCATTCCAAGCAGACGGACATTTATACATCTTGTCCTGGTGAGCAGGACTCTTCAGATGCGCATTCAAAGCGCCAAGAGATCTGAACTCTTTGTGACAAAGAATACACTCGTATGCGTATCCATTCCATGAATCCTCAGTCGCCCATATATCCATGACAGTACGAGACGACGACGAGGGAGAGTATCCGATGAGTCTGGAAGGGTTCGTGATGACGTTGCCACGGTCGATCTTGGCTACGACGCGGTTGACCATGTCACGGGTAACACCAGATGGACATCTGCCCGATTCGCAGTGTAGGATAAGAGCGGCGGTGGAGACGAATGCGCCTCTGCATCCGGGGCAGGGAACGGTTCGACCTTGATGGACGGAAGACCTCATATGGGCATCGAGGTTGCTTCGGGTTTGAAACACGCGTTTGCATGAAATGCAATATGGATGTACCTGGCGGTTATGCTCGTGAAGACCGACTTGAAAGTCGAAAACCTAGATTCAACGTCACGGTTGAGTGTAGAACGATGGTGAGAGGTAGACTCGGGACTGACCTTTGAACATATGCGACAGTAATAATGGTACTCCTCATAGTGCTCCTCCAACTCATCCATATCATTATAATGATTGTTACACCGTTGACAGTAGAAATGCCTGGGACTCTGGACGAGGTGCTCTTTCAACCATAGTTTGGTGGAGAAATCCAAGCCGCAATCATAACATATGTTATGTCGACTGGAGTCCCGCTCATGTAACCATAAACCATGTTCAGAGTTGAACCACCGGTCGCAGCGATCGCAAGCTGGCATACTTCGCAAGTCTTAATGACCTGCATATACGATGAGTATATTACATCTACGCGGACATGAATCCGCAAGGACAGATCGCTTACCTTTGTGGAGGAGGGTGAAGACAAACACGCTTGGGCTGGAAGGATGGGAACTAGGCCTATATATGCGGAATGAAGCACAATTGGCGTGTAGCCAACGCGGATCCAATGCTTGAATAGCGACCCTTTGGGTCAGTTATGATAGAAACGCAGCAACCGCATTTACTTCCGCGATGTGACGGTCTAGAAGTCGGACGACGAACGGAAGGAAGAAGCCGCACATCGCTTAGCTTACAGAGATAACAGGAGATAACCTGGACTCTATCGTTGCAATAGCGTAATCCGCATAATGTACAACCCTTGAATACCACATTGAAATCTATGAAATGCATAGCAGATGGTGAATTGTCCTACCCCTCATAACTTCGTGACAGGACCTGGAGATACACTAGAATGGGGAAAGCGAGGGATTGGGAACGGCGGGATCCATGGTCCATCTCTAGGATCGTTTATTTCAGGCCCGGAAGCTTGCCCCTCCCCGCCAGGTCTCCCAGCCATTTGAGCATTCCGATCCATCATGATAGAGTGTACCTGCATCCGGAGCCCGTGCAGAACTGTTCTCAGACTTCTCAGTTCCTCCGTATTCCGCATAGCTTCAGTGGCGATGTGAACTTCATGCTGACGAGCGAGTGAGTCGACAGAAGACGATAATGTTGTGAGTGAATTGTGTAACGATGTGAGCGCGCCAAAAAGATTTCCGGAAAGGTTGAGAGGTGCGATAGGAGATGTTGGTGTGATTGCTGAAGGAGGCGGCCCTGGGGCTAGGGTTGGTGTTGAAGTGGAAGTGGAAGTGGTGATGGTCGCAGTCGGGAGGGGAAGAAGAGACGGGTGAGAAGGGGGTTGAGGTTGATGAGAGGACGACGGGCCAGAGTGTGGTACGTGGTATGCAGATTGAGGATGTAAAGAACGAGGCAAATATAGAACCGGTGGTTGTATGCGGCGGTCTAGCTGATAATCAGTTGACGTTTGCGGTGAAGCATATTGTTCGTCTTCCTCCAACCGAGGAAAGTATGAGGCCAGGGAGTCCATTTGGTCTGGATATTCTACATCGAAAGGGGATGCTTGATCGGGGTATCGAGCGTTTGCAGGCGTAGTAGAGGTCGCGTATCCTGCATTCGGTCGAAGTATTTGGTCATTATATGATTGAAAGCTGGAAGATGGCACCGAGCCCGAAGATCCAGCTCGATACCAAGGCCCAAGGGCCTCCTTCAGGATCCCAGATTCTCTAGTGAGCACCCTCACCAGTCCCTCCAGCTGCTCGACTTTGTGTTTCAACACATCATTCTCAGCCTTGAGACTACTAACTTTCTGTTCGTGAATTGCGAAGAAGCCCTTGATGGATTCGTAGGGACATGAGGGTATGTGTGTACCTGAAAGATCTGATCGACGGCCTTCCCACGAACAGCCGTTTGAGGCGTGTGTACACGACACGACAGTGTCTTGACAGGCAGGGATATGCGAAGATAGGGAAGAGCGAGGGACTCTCTCTTGACACAATGAGCAGCGTACTGCGCTTGACTCGGCAGACGGTTGCTGGTTTATAATGTTCAGTATGTTATGACTGATGAAAAAGACCGCATTTACCCCTTCATCCAGGTGCGCTTCAAGAGTCTCCTTAGACACAACATTCGATCCAACATCCTCTGTAGTATCTTCAGCCTTCATGTACTCGCAGGAACCTCGCAAATGCGCATCGAGCAACTGTCTTTGAGGTGTATCTCGGCAACCTGCAGCTTTGTTTGGACACTCGACCAGGAGCTCATTCACGAGCTAGACGTATATCATAAGATTCGTATGAAGAAATCAAGAGAATGTAAACACACATTTCGTACGACAGGGTCTGCTAGGATGAGGTCTTCTACCGTCAAAGGAGAGCGATCGACAGGACATGTTGGCGATACTGAGAGTGCAGTCGTTATGCATTCTCGACAGAAAGTGTGACTGCATGTTCGAGTTGTACATGGGTCAATGAATGTTGCCCTACAATGAGACAAACACAGTTTCCAGTCAGTCGTGAATGTATTGACAGATAAGCTGTCGGACTTCGTACCTACAGATACAACAAATCTGACTCGCTTTGAGAACGAAGATAACCAAATAGTGGCTATATACTTACCAAGTTGTCGTTGATGGACCCGACGTATGTGAATGACATGACGGCTCAGCACAGGAGGTGAAGATCATTGATTGTAGAGAAAAAAATATTGAGACAGTCACACGTGTTATAGGCTCTATATTATTCAATAACATCATGACTTTAACTTCACTCTAAGGGATCAAATTAATTGATTAATAATTAATAAAGATAAATTGAATCGGTTTCTTTCTTAGGAAGACCTCGTCGTCCCCTTGAGGGATTAAACTTAAGCAACACCGGGCATTTAGATAAGTTTCCCCTGATAGTATCCTCGGTTTGTCATGAAGGTGTGTGCTCTCTAAGATGCCCCATCAAACTTCTTCGATAGAGAGTCAGCTGTCTCTGCACGTTGAGCCGGAGACGCGATCGGTCCTGTCGTGCGCTATAGGCCATATAAGTACGGGTGTTCCATGACGTTATATTCATGACAAGATTAGGAGGAATTATATAATGGATACTAAGATACCTTTGCAACAATTCTATGAAATGTCTTTCATCAGTGGAACGCAAAGCGAGACTTGGCCCGTATCTGGGCCCCAAACTTCTCGAAGACAAATCTACAGCCACGATGCATCAGAGTTTAGAACACGAACTTACCAGAAATCAGTACTCACGGCAGTGGAGCCATCACAGTGGTCAAACCGGCTAAAAGTGCAGTCGCACCCACTGTACCGAGTCTATGGTACATGGCACCGGCAAACAATGGGAAACAACCTGCCAAGACCGCACGCATAATGGCACTGCCTGACATAACCGCAGAAGCCATAGGTCGATAGGCAGTGGCAAAGTAGGTTAAAGTGGAAGTGTAGACGTAGCATATGCCGATACCGAAAGGTATGGAGCCAATAATCGGAGCAATCCAGTGGACATGCCTAAAAGTTGTGAAGGCCATTATGTACAGTCCTAGCAACGAACGAATATTATTTCGTATTACAAGCTCAAGTCGAGGGGATGCACTTACCGAGGGGTGTCAATATTCCGCCGACTTGTCCCATTTTTAACCACATCTCGGGGGGTGGATTGAAATTATACTGGGCTGCAAGTTTTGCTTGATAGCTAAGGATATAGGGTCACCATCAAAAAAAAGTTTCTATCAAGGAAATGCATATACCGGTTCCAAAGGGGTTGGGTGGCAAGAGCAATGAGGAATCCCACATCGAATCCGATGAATGTAAGACCGAGCTGTCCGGGAGTAAAGCCACGATTCTCTGTGAATATGATCGGGAAGGCTTGAGATGCAAGGTAGACTATAGCTAGGAGTAATGAAAGCCTTCACAATGTTGCAGCGTCAGCGTGCATTTCTATGGGCATGTCAAGTCAATTGCACGCGTACCAAATGTCCAGCAAGAGCGCCATTCGGTCATATAAGAGTACTTCTGCAGGGATCGCTCGTTCAGATTTATCAGGCGTGCACAAACTATACAACTTACTAATAATATTCCACAATCCAACCCCGGTCTCGTGGAGGATATTAGATCTTGAAGTTTCACTTTCACCGGGAGCGTGGTATCGATTGTCGCCGGTAGATGCCCTCAGCCTACCAAGCATGATCAGTAGTGACTCCTTACACAATTGCTGTGAACCGCACCGTTTCGCCTTTCTCTTTAGGAGCACTGGTGTATACGTTTCCGGTATAACGAGCAAGGCTATGCCTTGTATGAATTCCCAGATAATTAGGACGTGGTATATCCATCGCCACCCTGCATACTTCAGAGACATGAATTTAGAGAAGAGTGAAAGGTATTATTGAGGAGGAGATATACCTGGACAACATAACTGAATTTTGATTGCGAGTCAGCTCAATCCTTGGACATAACAATGATTTCTTACCCCGTGAATATCGGTCCGAAGTTGGGCGCAATGAAGGTAGAGACGACGTATGATGCCATCGGGCTAAGTGGGTCACCGGTGAGCCTCGGTAAGGACATAGCACTAATGAAATGAAGACTCACGTCGCAACCGTGGCATCATCGAACAGATCACTGATCGTTCCACCTCCAATACTCAAGAATGCAGAACCCGCTACGCCTCCCAAAAACCGAAAAATCATGTAGACAGCTGGCGTGCGAGTCACCGCACTGCAACTGTGAAAGAATCAATACGACATACCAGCGTTATGAGCAAAGGCAACAGGCCACGTGAAGACCCAGAGGAGAAAGTACGATCCAAGGTATATAGGTCTCTGGCCTACAAGTTCCGCTATTGCACCCACTAGGAAAGGTCCCATACCGAGGCCTATGGTGAACAAGCTGACACCGAGCACTGTCACTTCCTCGGATATACGAAATTCTTGAGCAATTGCTGGTTGGGCGAAAGCCGCCTGTTATGATAAAGTGTAAGCAGAGAAGTCCAACATAATCTCGTTGCAAAACTACCATTGAAGAAGAGCTAGATACGCAAATGGCACCAGCATTGATTACAAGGACGGCGAGCCATTTTCTCCAGAGAGGGATATTCTTGGGGTCAATCTCCGCATCCAAGGAGACCTCAAACGTATCATGGGCGGGATCATGTTTATCGAAAGCAGCTGTTGAGTTTGGCACCGACACTGTTTTCTCGACGTCGAGCTGGTCAGGCTCGCTTGGTTTGCTGGTTTGCATACTTAAGTGAGCAAGAAACGCAGAAGGGGGGAGGGGGGGTACAATCGCACCTTGGAGGACTTGGCGGGTCTACTTATGCTGATTGTTTTCGACCGACCTACGCGTATGGCTGGACCTCGAATTGCAACAAGACCCACAAACGTGAAGCGATCCGTATTATTCATCCAGCAGCTTGTCTGCCGTATGTCGCGGTCATCGATGGGTATTGGTGCGACGAAATGACCGTTTTCGGTTAGCGCCAGGTCGAAATGACCTGTCACGGAGAAGAGTC
This sequence comes from Somion occarium, assembly GCA_964035595.1. Lineage (NCBI taxonomy): Eukaryota > Fungi > Basidiomycota > Agaricomycetes > Polyporales > Cerrenaceae > Somion > Somion occarium. The sequence continues at coordinate 2,305,356 of OZ037947.1, forward strand.
GGCAACCAAGAGAAAAACATTCCAAAGAGGCCTGCCATGGACAGTTGTTGTGTTTCCGTTTCTACTCATTTTCATCTGCATCCCCTACCGGGAAAAGAATCTTCATGGTCCAACAGCCGACGCGCTATTTGACTCAGCTTAGATCATCATGCTATTTTCCTTATAGGACCTCAAGACTTCGAACCAAGCAAAGAACTATATAGCAATAAGCTGATCAGCAAGAATAGACAGCAGAGCGACTAATCTATAATGTAAGGCATAACAAACGACATCAGCGAGTGACAAGACATTCCGTCCGAGTCTGGAACGTCGGGGAGTTTTAGAGCGGAGGTAAATCGCTTTTAGTTGATCTTCACCAACTTGACATCTGCAAGCACATTAGCGCCAAAAAAAACGGTGAAAACAGAAAGGTACCAACCAAAGATAAGGGTCGCGTTGGGAGGAATAGGGTCGCTTCCCTTCTTGCCGTAACCCAAGCTGGCAGGAATAGTGAGTCGTCGCTCACCGCCGACTTGCATACCAGCGATACCCTCGTCCCAACCTTTGATCACTTCACCGCGGCCAAGACGGAAAATAAACTGTGAAATGACCAGTCAACGAGAAGGATCACGGCCTGCTAAGAATGGTACGACTTACGGGTTTGCCACTAACGTTCTTGTCAAACTCCTTGCCGTTCGTCAACTTGCCAATATAGCGCAAGGACACCTTGTCGCCTTTCTTCGCCTGAGGGCCGGTCCCAACCTTGTGGTCCTCGATCTTGAGCCCGTCCTTCCTCTCCTCAACCTTCACTGGCTTCTTGGTGTCCTCCTCTTTTTCCTTCTTTTCCTTCTTTTCTTTTTTGTCCTTCTTCTCCTTTTTGGCCTCGGTGGCGGGTGGAGCGGACTCCTCACCGGTGGGGACAGCGTTTCCACCCTCGGCCTTGAGCTTCTTGTTCAGCTTCTTTTGCTGAGACTTCGAAAGTTTTGGCTCTTCGGTCTCCATGGCATCAGGCTCGCGAGGACGCTTCTTCGAATCTTTGCTTGTTTTAGCCGCGGTCGACTCCTCATTCACCTCTTCGAAACGACTATCACGAGTATAAGATGTCTGCGGATCAACATAATTAATATGGTTATGCGTACCCCTCCTCACTGAGCAACTCGATCTCATCCGCGTCGACCTCAACGTCGGACGGAATATCTTGCAGGTCGTAGTCATCTTCATCAGGATCGTAGTCGTAATTAGATTCATCGTCACTATCATTTCCACCCTGGTCTAAACGCATAATGAAGCAAATCAGACTCAAAGTCAAAAGGTTCAAAACATAATATTCTACTCACCGATGTAGTTTCCAGTGACGTAGACGACGCTAGAGGCCTATCAGTTACACGAAGCAACAAATCTCGAACATAGTACGCTTACTTCTTTCCGACCGCCTCGAGAAGTATCTCCTCATCTTTCCCGAGAGTGATGTCAACCATGCATTGCTCAACCTATATGCAAGAAATTTTAATATAAACGCAAACACTAATGAACGTCCTACATACCTTTCCTGGTGTCACGGAGCCGAGGAAAGTCTGAACAGGCTCGAGTTTGGAGTCTTCGTCGTCCTCGTCCTCATCTTTTTCTTCCTCATCATCTTCATCGTCACTGTCCTCAGGAGGAGCAGGGTTCATGTATACAAGTCTCACAGAGGTACGAGCATTCTCTTCTGCGACTTCGTCACCAAGCGCAATGTTCGTGATCCTGAGATCTGCAGGCGGAGTGATAGCCTCGGGCTCTCCCGGGGTGAGCTTAGCACTCCTGCAAAGGATGGACTAGAATTAGAGCTATTAATGACACGTCGCAAAACGAAAACATACCAGATAGCAAAAGAAAGAGGCATGATTTTTTAGATTTCGAGTGAGACGAAGCACAGTTTGCGAAGAACTGAGCGCTAGACGCGTCCACCAAATTTGAGAGGTAGGATTCAAACTCCGGTTGAATTACACGCTCTCTCCTCCGTTCACGATCGTCCATCATGGTACGCATACGCCGGTGGTAACGACGAGCTTGTTTACATTGAACTAATAAATGACTTGATTATTATCGCAGTCCAATGTTCTGCGACCATACCTTGCTGCTGTGCGGTCTACGCTGACGGCGGCATTGACTCTGGAAGACTTCGCATCACAGGTATATGCACTTCATGAGTGTGCTTCAATCGGTCCTGATGTTTTGAAAGATTGTAGAACGACACAATAAGCCCGAGGTGGAAGTAGGGTAAGAGATGCGCTTCAGACGTAACCGACCTTAGTTGAATGCTTTAACTTGATAGGTGCTCGAAGGAAGTGCTCTTGAACCCACTCATAATCTCCAGGAATGAGAACGAGAGAGTTCTGATCGAGCCTTCAATCAACTCTATCCGATTGAGTATCAAGATCAAGCAGGCTGACGAAATCGAGCGGATATTGTGTCACAAGTTCACTCGGTTCATGATGCAGAGAGCAGAGAGCTTCATTGTACTACGGAGGAAACCAGTCAAGGTGCGTGGACAGCGAAGTATCGCTCTGCTGCTATGTATTACTGAAACTTGATTCAATATGCAGGGATATGATATCTCGTTCTTGATCACCAACAACCACACGGACACTATGCTGAAGCACAAGATCGTGGACTTCATCATTCAGTTGCGTTACTCATCCTTCACGTCTCCGGTCATCTTCTTACGATGTATTATCAGATTTATGGAGGAAGTAGACAAGGAGATTAGTGAGATGAAGCTTAGTCTCAATGCAAGGGCCCGTGTGGTCGCAGAGTCTTATCTCCTCGCAGTGCGTTGTCATTTATGCTCTCGTAGGAGCGCCTCTAATGCGCATATTCAATGTTCAGTTCAACTCATGAGTTGGTTATGAGCAATCATGCTTATGTAGATGGAGGGTCAGCCGTTGGCGCGGCATTACACACCTGCAGCGACTCGGACTCTGACTTAGACGGAAGGAACAGCAGTGTATTTCTTACGACATCTGGTATCAAACAGGACTTTCAATACTTCTGACTCCTGAGTGAATCTTGTTCAACTTCCACGAATCAAACGAGGGTTTACTCTCTGAGCATTCACCTGTACCTTTCAGGTCAGTTGGTTGTGTTTCGTCCTATACTAATGGAAGTTGCCATCTCAGCAGACGTGTGGACGCTTGATGTATATGCTTTCTCGGCAAGACAAGTGTGGTACGCAGTATCCTCGATCACCTGCAACATAGGCACAAATTTCCCATCCCACGATGAAGTTGAGTATCCTCTGATCTCAATTACAGAGCAATAGTCCGTTACTCGGGTTCACCAGCTGAGTAGATGGTTTATTAAGAGCAGGTTCGTGTCAACGACCGTATGTAATGTCTATTCACACGCTGATGTCTCCACAGGACTATAAGTACGCATGGAGTCGTGGGTCCACTTCCATCACCAACTCTATCACGTTCTTAGCTTGTATCTTCCATCATGTCTAACGCATCTCAGGCAAACGAAATCGCACAGAAGTGGCTGTCAGACTTCTCCAACGCCGTGACCTCGGGGGACGTTGAAGCCGTAGCCCAAACCTTCCTTCCACAAGGTTGGCTTCGCGACGTCCTGACGTTCACTTGGGACATTCGCGCTCTTGAGGGACGAGAGAAGATCAAATCATACCTCTCCAATACCCTGGTTCCAGCTCAGATCTCCAATATCAAATTAGATAATACGCCACACTTCTTGCCAACTTTCTCCGTATTCTCTCCGAAGGACGGTCCAGGCATCGAGGCGGCTTTCACCTTCGAGACTCCAATCGCTCAAGGTAGAGGATACTTTCGTTTGTTGAAAGATACAGACGCGAAGTGGAAATCCTGGGCGACGTGTTTGATACTCGACGAGTTAAAGGGTCATGAAGAAGCTGGATTCGAATCGGGCATTTACGAAGGACATACAGCTGCTTGGGGTGATATCCTTGCTGATCGTAGAGCCAAAATCGAGAAAGATCCATATGTGTTGATTGGTGAGGAGCTCTCTCTGCCTTCTGTGACGGGAACACTTCGAGCTAATGTTTGCTATAATGGATTATAGTTGGTGCAGGCCAGACGGGTTTGATCCTGGCTGCGCGCTTCAAGCAAATGGGTATTCCTGCACTGGTGATCGACAGGAATGCGCGTGTAGGTGACAATTGGCGAAAACGGTATCCTACGCTGGCGCTCCATACGCCCAAGATTCATCATTCAAGTGAGTCTATATCCTCGTGCCGAGATATGTTTGGAATGAAAGTCACTCAACAATGCAACACTTTGTAGTGCTCTATCAACCGTATCCTTCGAATTGGCCATTATACACTCCTCGAGACAAGATCGCAGATTGGCTTGAAACGTATGCGCTTAACCAGGACCTTGTCGTTTGGACGAATTCTCAGATTCAGGGTCGTCCGAAGTACAATGAGGATACAGGGAAGTGGGAAATCGTCATTGATCATGACAATACAGTGCGAACTATCTATCCAAGTCACGTTGTCGTCGCTACGGGTACCCTCGGTGCGCCTCTTATGCCCACTTTGAAAGACCAAGACAAATTCCAAGGCTTCGTTTTCCACGGATCCGAATACCAAGGTGCTAAACCTTTCGTTGGGAAGAAAGTCGTAGTCGTCGGCGCAGGGAACACGTCTATCGATATTTGCCAAGACCTTTGCACACACAAAGCCGCATCAATCACTATGATTCAACGGTCTTCAAGTGTTGTCGTTTCGTCTCCCAACGTCACCAAACATATTTTTGAAGATTGGGCTCCGGGCGTTCCCGTCGAAGTGGGCGATTTCAAATTCGGAACGGTGCCGTTTGGGTTGAGGAAGAAGGTGATGCAGGGCTTACAGGCGGAGATGTGGAAGGAGGAAGAAGAGTTACATGCGAAGTTGGGGGAGAAGGGTGTGAGTTTGTGGATGGGACCTGAGGGGGAAGGGCAGTTTATTATGGTGTATGGGCGTGGAGGAGGTGAGTCTTCGCTTTTGTCGCTGTTTCTGAGATGTGAGTAAGTGAGATACTGATGTTTATGGTGGGAATTCTTTAGGATACTGTAAGTACGATGACGATGTAGGATTCGCTGAGGAGCTCACCTTTCGTTCTAGGGCTCGACGTCGGCGGCGCGGACTTGATAGCTTCAGGCGACATCAAAGTCAAGCAAGGCGTAGAACCTGTAGCCTTCAAGGAGAAAACTCTCGTCTTCTCAGATGGTTCGGAATTGGAAGCTGATGTGGTCATCATGGCGTAAGTCAAACCTTCTTCCACCTTCTTCCAAATAAGCCTTCTGAGTTGACGACATTCACGTAGAACTGGATATCGCAAGATGCGCGAAGTGAATACAGACCTATTCGGTGAAGACGTTATCAATCGGACGAGTCAAGTCGCTGGGTATGATGAGGAAGGCGAGTTGCGAGGGGCTTATAGACCGAGTGGACATCCTGGGGTACGTATTTCCCGATCCATAATCAGCGTTGTCCCGGCGATACGACGAAAGACTCACCGTTGAAAATTTTGTAGTTGTGGTTCGCCGTTGCGGACTTTTGGACGACGCGAATGTATTCGAAGCATTTGGTACGTACTATCCACGCTTTTGTTCGGGTTTATTGAAGGTGATGTTAATCGGATCGCCTTTCTTATAGGCCATTCAGCTGAAAGCTATCGAGCTTGGATTGAGGAAGGGCCCGCAATGAGGAAAGGTTTCTGTGACGTCGAGTCCTCCACAGCACTGTCTGGAGAATATTGTATCTGTCCAATGATCATGTCATGTCAAATATTGATGTGAGAAAGTCACGACGTAGAGGGAATGAAATGGTATCATTAGATGTAACATTACAAGATGCGGTATTATGCAGGGCGTTGAGAGCAAAACAGGTAAACTATGCGTACTGAATATCGAGATTATTAGTGATGTCATTCGCAAAGCATGAAAACGAAATTACTGCGTGACACATACATAAGAACGGAGAAGAATAGTTACTTGACTAATGGTCTAACGCCGCTGCCGTCATCCTTAAGGCCGCGACCACCACCAGCGTAATTCTTGACCTCTTTCTCATATTGAGCTGGAAAACATCAGTGGGGTCAAATGCTACCCGGCATGATGGCGAGAGATGTGCTTACTTAAGGGAGTGTCAGCTTTGGACTTCTTGGATGGAGGCTCTGTACTAGAATTTGAGTCGGAAGTAGCAGGAGGAGGACGCTTGCCCCGGGCTTTCTACAAATAACGCAGAGGTGAGAAGGGAACGTTAAGACCTGTTACACAGTCGACTTACGAAGCGATTATCAAATTGTCGCTTCCTGCAAAACAAGCAACAACGGGCACAGAATAAGAAACATATCGCATATATAAAATGAGGGCGACATACTTGGCGAGGATGTCTTCTTGTTTCTTCTTTTCTTCCTCATCCTGAGCGACAGTATCATTATCGTCGGTCCCGTGGCGCGATACTTCATCGTCGTAGAACTCACCTTCTTCAGTTGCTGGAAACGCTCCAAGAAAGAACCATCATTAGAGAACACATTGACAGGCTTCACTTTAGGTTTGGGGGTGGAAGACTTGGATGTAGATGAGTAGAAGGACGAAGCTGGGGAGGCATACCCGGCGGATGCAACACTAGAAATGGTTGTTGAGGTACTGGCGACGGCAGACATGGTTGAGCAGATATTTGGGAAGGCAGCCAAGGAGGTAAGTGCAAATAGAAAGCGCAGAGGATGCTTGGACTCGAGCTTGAACTTGCTTGAGGAAACCCAAGCAGTCGGCCGAACCTTTCGCGAATGCAGTCGAAGCTGTCCGGCAGATCCCGGTTGCCCTTCTCATGGGACTGTTTTCGGCAGGTCCTGCCTCTTTTGGTCCATCAATATGTGTCCACAATGGGTTACGTCATGGGTACTGCAGGCAGCGGGCTGAGGAGAGTTGGCTGCTCTGTTATTGACGACGACGTCCACGACTGCGACGACGACGACAATGCCTCCCTCCTTTTCAAAGACGGTCCTTGCCGTGCTCACTACCGTCATAGTCTATGGCACAATCCACTCCGTTCTAAACGATACTTATCTCGATACCTCTAACCCTCTCCTCACTCACCTTCCCCATCCTCTCCATGCCACACATTATTTCGCCAACAAGAAGAATATTCTCAATATCTACTTCATAAAACAAGTATGGGCTTGGACAACGGCAGCGTTCTTCTTCCTCTTTGCCACAAGCCCACGTACGACACGCACCTACCATCGCGTTGCCCAATACTTCGTGGAGACCGGGGTTTGGCTAGTGTTCACGAGTTGGTTCTTTGGTCCCTCTCTGCTGGATCGCTTTGTGACGTCCACCGGTGGTGAATGTGTCCTAGTCCTGCCATCCGGTGGCATTCTTGGCGTTCCACACGAGTTCTGTTACACCCAGTCCACTCTTTCCCCTACAACGCACCCTGCGCTTTTTGGCGCACCTTTCACCCTCCCTGACCCAACATGGTTTGGGAGACCCAGACTACGCAAGGGTCATGACGTCTCTGGTCATATGTTCCTTCTCACCATGTCCCTACTCTTCCTTGCCGATCAACTGCGCTATTCGTTCGCGCGCATCCGGTCACCGTCTGGGAAGGAAGAGTCTGTCCAGTGGTCCCGTCTGCACCGATATGCAGTATTCACCAATATTGTTGTGTTATCCGTGTTGTTGTTTTCCGTCTACACCACGAGTGTTTACTTCCATACTCCATTTGAGAAAATGACCGGCTTTTGTGAGTATCCTCGTTTACTTCTCTGTGGTTTTATATTTATATATCCTGTGCAGTGCTTGGGCTAGCGGGATACGCCTTGACACAATTGCCGTTCTTCCAGCCGACCGTGGTTCATACCCCGGTACCTATCGCGGCTGAACGTGTACAAAAGTTGTAATGATCATTGCTCGCAATGACGTATGGACATGGTTCGTCCTTTGGTGATTACACGCGAATGTTCATTCTAATAATCATGTAGATCGATGCTATCGTCTAGTTTAATCTTTAATGCAAACCATGTACTAATAACAATATTTAATGTTCAAACATCGCTCAGTTCAGACGATCTGAACAGTATGCGAAAGCATGGCTGTATCGCCATTCTACGCATTCGACAATGCAAACGTGTTTCTCCTAACATTCATCATCGTTCAACTGATGTAGCGATCCCTGTCGCCGTCTCTTATCTCAAGAGGATCCAAACATATGCAGTACGTTCGCTATGGTAGGAGAAACTTAAATGCCAGAGTGCTGCTTAACGTGCATGCACTACAATAAATGATTGCATCAGCTTCTAAGTTCCGAATGAGCACTGAAAGGAGGTCAATTGCGATCCTATAAATATATAAATACACCGATTTTGACTGGATGATCCCGTTTCTGCATCTATTCATCTAACCAATCCAAGAATTGGGGGGTGAAGTAGGTGAGAATGAGTGTGCACCCTAGATAAACAGCGAACCAATTAGCAAATCATATCTAACACAGGAGCATCAAACTTCAGAGGACCACGTACCAGCTCGAATGATACCCTCGATACTTTCAAATGCCATTGTTTTCAAGTCATATACACCGGCCCTTGCACCAGCGACTATCATCGCGTACTCTCCGCTGACTTGGTAGGCCGCCAGAGGGTAGTCAGGTGCAAGTTGGGCTGCATCGGCTATTATATCGAGATATGGCATTGCGGGTTTGACCATGATGATGTCTGCACCTTCGCCTACATCTCGTTGCTATTCGAGTTAAACTTGAGTATAGACGTTGGATGACGGACGTGAGGGTGAAGAACACTTACGATAGCTCGTCGTGCGAGACCCTTTGCATTCGGAGGAAGTTGGTAACATTTACGGTCGCCGAAGGATGGAGCACTGCCTGCCGCATCCCTATAATAAAAGCATAACGTCAGTACCCTATAACAGACACATATTCATCTTTGCAACGTCGTATATACTCACCTGAAAGGCCCATACAACGAACTAGCAAACTTTGCCGAATAGCTCATCAACGTACACTTGTTCCCAAACCCGTTATCAATCAACGCTCTCTTGATAGCTTTGATTCGTCCGTCCATCATATCACTCGGAGCAACACAATGAGCTCCTGCTTTGGCATAGGATAAAGCGACTTCGGCTATACGTGCGGCTGATGGGGTAGAGTTGATGGTGCCGTCTTCGTGAAGAATACCACAGTGTCCGTGAGAGGTGTATTCACAGAGACACACGTCCGTGGCGATGTAGATATCGGGGAATAGTTTACGGATGAGCTTTATGGCGAGGATGACGGGACCTTGGGGATCATCTGCTGGGGTACCTCTTGGGTCCTGTGTTGAACATTATCACACGTAGTTCGATATCGTTCAATTGATAAGTTGAGCCAAACACACCTTCTCGCATGTCAAAGGCACACCGAACAAGATAACACTCTTCAAGCCTTTCTTAACCAAAGGCCCAAGGAATCCCTCGATCTTATTGACACCCCATCGACTCTGACCTGGCAGACTGGGAATGTCGACTTGTGCATCAGGGTCATCGGTTATGAAGATGGGATACATGAGCATCTCCTTGGTGAGACTACGCTTGGCTTGCCATTTTCGCGAGAGAGGGTGTTGGTAGCCACCTTGGAGGACAGATCTTAATGTGTAATATCGTATTTTGGGAAGTTAGTTCAGTAAATAGGACACTGAGGATATGTTAATACTGACGAGATATCCATTTCTCTGGGTAATGAATAATGAGGTTGAGGGTAAGAGGGAAGTAGCCAAGAGTGATAAACGGTGCAAGAAATGGGCCGACTTGAGCGACGATCGGGCAGGAAATATTGTGACTCGGGGAAGACGCGCTTTGCTTCACACCACGACGAACGCCCTCTAGCAAACTCTTATACCGCCTCTCATCTTCATTTCTCTCGGTCTAAACGCTGTCTACGTGTCTCCTTGGTTATTTGTAGTAGATGCGATGCTGGTGAGAGTCGCCAACAATAACCATGGGCACTAGGAATATGCTTTACACACTCAAATACATGATGTGCAAGGGCGCGGGCTCAGTGTCCACGGTTATGTAGGCTCCCTTGACCGTCATTCCCACGATGTCCATGAAATTACACCTGTTATGGTGAGCTCGAGGATTTGTTGTGAGGCCTGTGAAGATGCAGTGGGAATTATATCGTATTGATTCAGGATTGACGTGAGTACGAAGACCACATTAAGCGAGACACGCGATTAACCAGCCTTCTCATATAGATTCTAATAGATAGGGTTTAATACGTATTGTGGAGCTGGGAGTCCGTTCATTTCCAATAAATAGAAGCTCAAGCGAATTACACAGCTAAGTAGAAACACACCTAGTATATGCCTGAGTCAAGGAGATATCCTTCGCATTTCTATATGTTTATCTCACTTTTGGAGAGCTCTTACCAGGTCTTTATGAATGTTTTGTTGAACAGGGAAGCGAAACAGAACCATTCCTTTGTTAACCTGAAATTGGTAGACTCGACCCATGTCTCTCCCCGCACGCGCTCCGAAGACAAATCCTCGAGGCTACATGTAGGCAATACGTACTACTACAAACCGGAGATCTTCGTATGGCGGTCTGGCCAAGGTGCGAAGAATGTAATTATACCCCGTATGGTGTTTTCTGAGCCTTGTCTAATCAGGCGACCCCTTGCCTCATGCATCAACACATAAACGCAGAAGTTCGTCCTCTCATTCTAGCTCAATTGGCTATCTTTCCACTGGATCTTGTCCCGGGGAAGACTCGGCATCTATGAGTCTCGAGGGTTCGATATGCTTTTTTAAATCTTTATTTTCAAGGGCAGAGCCAATTGGCATTGTCGTAGCTTTTCTCCTCGACACTGGTTCTAACATGGCAACATGACTGGAAGACTCGCTCCGGATCCCTCTGTGCTATGCAAGACATTGCCTTTGCCACTCTTCTGTCGCTTATAATAGTCTGCCGCTGAAGGTCTTTCTTGAGCGTTCTCAAACATCGGCATGAGGGCCACTCTGCCCGTCTCTGAGCAGTTTTGGAGAGATCATTGGCTTTGGTTGAAAGAACGAGGGTATACTTTGCGGCCACGGTATGGGCCTGATTGGGTTCCAAGTTGGGAGCGTGACAAGCGGAAACGCCAATGTAACTGTGAAGACGATGTGGTGCCTTCAGTAAGTCATGCTTTGTTCTCTAATGGGCACGTTTATATTGATGCAGCGGTCTTCTCAGTCCCAGCATATTCTTGATGCACGAAATTCAAAGGGCGATCTTGTCGCGTTGAAACGCATTAATTTGGCGACTCATCCGTCCGAGGGTGTGATCGCACGATATTTCTCTTCCAACAATCGCAAGGACAATCAGAACAACCATTGTGTTCCGTTGTTGGATGTTTTACATGTACCGGAAGATGACAAACAGGACGATACGCCGATCATCCTAGTGATGCCGTTCTTACGATCGTACAAAGATCCGAATTTTGTGACTGTCGGGGAAGCTGTCGACTTTCTGCGTCAGGTTATCCAGGTAGTTATCTTTGTCGCTGCGTCTCGACTTTTGCTGAAGATGAGCCTGTTCCAGGGTCTACATTATATGCATCACAATCGTGTAGCCCATCGGTGCGTATTTTGTATGTTCTTGATCGCAGTCCCTGAAGCCATTTTCAGACATGTTGTATCAAAGAACTTTATGATGGATCCCAAACCGCTCTACCTCGACATGTTCCACCCGATGGATCCCTCAAAAACGTACGATTTCACACATCAGGTTAAACACCGTTCACGTACTGCACATCCAACCAAGTACTATATCGTGGACCTTGGGGATGCTCGTGAATATTCTGCCAACTCGGACAAGCTATGCGAGACCGCCCTCCCGAGGGAGAAGTCATCTGCCCCAGAGCACCACGTTCCTGAGCAAACCCCATACGATCCCTTTGCTACGGATGTCTATGATCTCGGAGATATGTTCCGTTCGGATTTCCTAGATGTGAGTTGGCGTACTCTTCCTGTCCTCATTGATCACTCTTAGCTATTTTTGCTATAGCAATCAAGTAGTTTCGAGTTCTTGCGGCCTTTGATATCTGACATGACAAAAGCAAATGCTTCAGAGCGCCCTGTCATGAGCGAAGTCGATAGACGTTTCGAAATCTTACAACGGCATCTCTCAGCGGACGAACTTCGATCAAGAGTCACAAGAAGAAACGAATCGATATTTAGCTCCGTGTGCAGAGGTATTCGGCATCTTTATCGAAGGATGAAGTTGGCAGGACTGCAACCTGTGCCCACACTTCCTGCACCCTCTTCTCAGATTCGCAATGGTTTCAGACCAGATCATTCGGACTCCCTTCCGTCGTCGCCGACTTAGATTTCTCCTGCCACAGATTATTTTCCTGTTTGATACCCACACCATAGAGTTCTAGTTATGGATTCGTTCCAAGATTTGCAAGATTTCCATGTTTGGTGTTATCGAAATGATTGCTCATGATAAACAGTACTTGTTTCGAAACGCTTCCTTTATGAGCGTACATCAATACTAACTACTAACATTTGCAGCTTCGTCCTTTATTATTACAGATCTTTTCTTGTTATGTTCACCACCTTCGCCCCGCCATGGAACAAATTTGCCCAAGTCAGTCCCACAGCCCATTTCAACAAGAAAATGGATACGAAGTCGATGGCTGCGATGGAGAATAACAGAGATGACCCGTATGGCGTTAGGAAACAGAATGCGAGAGATGCCAGAATGTACATGAATCTTGTCCAGAACCTGTAACCTTGTCAGGTACATTCTTATGACCGCTCGGGGAAGTTACTCACGAGCCTTCCACTAGGACTTTACCGCCATGATTCCACCATGGACCACCATACAATAAGTAAATTGAACCGATGCCAACACTGAATGCCGAAGCATACACCAACAACTGTTGCTGCTCGGGAGTTTCAATCGGTACGCGCGGCTGTGAACTTCAGTATCAGCTCAGAGCATGGTCAGACTGAATGCTAATGCATACCAGGCCTGTGTACTCCTCGATCAATGCCAGTAACGACTCATTCATTTTCATTACAATGTCTGGATGGAGTGCTCCGATCGTACTTGCTGCGATGCTGTACACTGCATGAAGAAGGATCCATTTCCGACCGGCGTCGTATTTCTTGGGCCAAACAACAGCTGTTGAGGACATAGTGATGATGAGAGAGCAGCTGAAAGCTTATGTCTCGTCCTAGGCTTTATTCTCAGGCGACTCGTGGCGCCTCTCGCCATGCCGGAACACACCCCAAGCCCTCGTATAATGTGGGGTTGAGCGTTTGATACGAAGCTTGCATTAAACGCCAATGGCGTTCCCGTTCATAAAAGCCGGTAAGTAGTACCAATGCGCTTGCAGTGTGCTAATGAGTTGAAATATCTCTTACAGTCGATTGTTCATTCTGCTTAGTCTGTCGTTCATCCCTCTCTGCGCAGAGCATAGCGATCGAAGATGGCTACATGAGTGATTAGGGCGTGTGTAAAAAGCCGGACTTAATATGGTACTCGGCAGTTTAGCATTACCCCATATAGCGGACGAGGTCCAATATCCCTTAGGGGCTGCTGGGGATGCCAAAATGTTAAGTAAGGTGACCAGGAGGTGATATGTATCCACCATAACACAAGACGTCTGTCGCGAACGTCCCCCTGCATTCTATCAGGTCACAAAGCCCAAACTTGAAGTTACTTTTATTTCTCACTGATTGTCACTCCCGATGTCGAAGCAAGTGGCAGTTGCTTGGCCAGCACATTACGAGGATGCAAGGATTTACATTTGGGGCTTTGGAGTCTACGCCAGTGGTACAGCTGCACTTGCCATTTGCAAGCCTCACATCGTTTTTAAGTTGGTGGAACCTCCGTTATACGTTGCTGACAAGTACCTTGGTATAGTAAGTTGGTTCCTTTGTCACTGTGCAACCATGCCTAATCCAGTCCTTAAAAGGCCCCCGTCCATCCTCCCGTCACTATTGAGGAGTTTCGCGCTAATGCTTTTGCGTGGGCTTTCGTTTTTGCCATCGGCGGAATCTATCTTGTCTTTGGTGGGCCATTTTGGAACAGGGGTGGCAAGATGCTTCTCGAAGCAGGGTCAGTTGAATTAATCCCGAGACGTCTTCTGTCTGTGCTCATGCCTTCACGTCCAGGCTTTTCACTCGTCTCATATACGTTGTGACAGTATACGCTCTCTGCTTTTTCACCGAATACGGCACAAATCTTGCGTTTGTTGTTGCAACAAGCGATTTGTTGTCAGTGCTCCTTACCAAAAGAGCCCTCAAGGCGAGCTGGGTTGATTTGATCTTCGGTCGAAAAGTGAAGCAGGTCCCTGTTGGTAATTCTTCGCGATAACGTACACCGTACTGTCTTGCTGCCATCACACACAATTCTATGTTCCTGATCTCACAAGATGAGAGCGGGGGATCTAATCTAATCTCCAACGATCTTCGCCTAAACGCATGCATTCTATCCAGGGATTTCAGCTTTTGTCTATTCTCTTTATGATCTATTTACAGGAGAGGCTTCGAGATGTATTTTGAACATGTGAGTTCACGTTATGTGTTTTTCTCGTTGTCTTGTTCCTTTTGGGGGGGTTTGGAGCAGTTAAATAGCTTCCGAGCCGAGTTCTTGTCATGCGTGCGTCCCGTTGATCCACATCATCTACGACATGCCTCCGTTACGCTACGATAGCGTTACATATTATAATACTACCATAGAGTCGGCGCCGCTGCTGCTTCCACAATTTGATCTCAAACATTCTATGTCTCTAGAAGTAACGTGCCATGTCCACAGATCCTTTCAGTCTTTACGATTCAGGACGATAGTCTTGAGGACATCCTTCTCCACGGAGTGTCCCGATTCGAATGAACCCTCGGGTTCGTCTCCGCCAAAACGAGTTTAACAGCGGTCAAATGGAAGCGCATTTCAACACCGGACCTGTCTTGAGGATACTGCATGGTTTCACACACAGAGAACAGTTCTCCCATTGAATGTCCATGCTTCTTCAGAGTCGAGTGTCCTCAAGCAGAAGACGTGAACGCCGGAGGCCCGATGTGTGACATACCATACTGCATGTCGTAATGCTGCACGTAATTATTTCAAACCTTCAATGTTGCGGCATTTAGAGTTTCATACCTTCTAATTTATGGATCGGGATCATAATGAGCGATCTTCACGTTGTGCAAGTATTTGAAGGAGATCCCGTTTCATCATGTTGCTTCTCTGCCATAACTCGATCCAAGCATGAGTCTGCGTCGACGGAAAGAATGAATTCTTCGGATCGCATTGTGTAGTGGAATTTCTGGAGGAGCCGTCCGCGAACAGGTCCAGCAGCAGGTCTGGATGCTTGCGATTACTTAACATTGGATCTGGCGTTAAGTGTCTTGAGAGGCATCGTCACTCTTCCAGGATTCATACTATACGAGCTAGAAACTTAATGTAGACATGCTCTGAAGGGGTGGACGACAACGTTTAGAAAACGCGCGCAGGAGAGCTGTTGGCCAGGAGACCCTTCATCGAGAAGATGCATGCTCGGGTCTAGGAAGACACGATGATACTGGACCGTCAATAAAGAAGTTGACCAGAATGAGAGGTAGCATATCACTGCGTCACAAGATATGAGCGGTTTGTGGTCCCAAGCACGGAATAGAAAATACGCAAAGACAGACCATTTCTCCAGCGGTTTGCGAGCAACTAATGGTCTTATGAATAACGTCTACTTCAACCAACGCAAGGTGCATTCTAATTTCTTGACGCCCTTATGAACTTCGCACCACTGGACAGAAACCAGAGCGAGGTAAGTAAGATGAAAAAGAAATAGTACCACTGTCATTCTAGAGTAAGGTTCCGGGGGCTTCTGTTGGAGCGTTGATGACGCAAGGGAACCTGGCCGAGGTCCACCATCCGAAATATACGCATTGTGCTCGCGAATTCAGGGTTGCAACCTTAATCACCATTGTCTATGTATCCAACCTCAAACTCCTTTGAATTGAAGCCGATGCATATAGCCATACCTCCTGGACAGACCCAAGTTTCAAACCGTTTAGAATGATCGAACGACTAAGTATATATATGCCTTGTGTGCATGACGCTTCTGCGCAATGTAAAGCCGTTTCCGAAAAACAGAGACAGAAGATGGTAAGAGCTGAAGGCCACGATGCAATAGCATTAATGTTATATCTTGTTTGCGTTACGTACGACAGCCTGTGTATCAAAATCAGGATTGCGGGCTTATGCTCATGCATGCCTGCCTTAAGGACTGGGCCGACCGAGGTCGACCGTCATCGTCATGTCTTTTGGTCTTCCGCCGTAGCTCCGCTCAATATTTCGCGAAAAGAGTGCGGAGCGAACACGTCGGGCATGTGATTGCGATAGAAAGCAACTGGGCAATGCGGAAGTCATTCTTGGGCACATTTCGTACCGCCTGCTTGGGCGTGAGCTTTGCGGTATGGGGCACCAGGCATTCATTCCGGCAGCGCGAACTGAAACAGGAAGACCGCAGTTTGACTCTGGCGGAGAGCATGCTCAGATGGTATCCCACATGCCGAGAATCGTGCTACCTGACGCAAAAGGCATGCCAGAAACCGGAACAGCATAGAATATACCTCTTCTAGTTTGTTGTCGATAGTTCACGTCCCATCGATCGTCCCTGGAGTGCGGTGGCTGGCATCACGCTGCCGTTTGCTGCTGGAGACGCGGGGACAAACTCCTAGTAAGAGGCAGGTGTCAAATTCTTGCAGGCAATCGGCCCTGTAACTCATCCTAGGTGATAGAGGTTGCGGGGTAGGCTTACTGTGCGCACATACCAGCCATAAATCCGGTGAAGTCCGAATGGATGATCTATGTTTTGATCGGTTCAACTGTGAAGGCAGGCAGTGTGATGGAGTATCGTGGAGTGGATGCGATAATTAAAAAAAATGCACAAGGTTTAGGGCGAAACAATCGCTAGAGATCCTATTCCCGTACAGAGTGTCAGAAATAAAGTTCCGTCAAGAGGTTAAGAACTTCCCTTTACTTTCTACTGAACTTTGCTCAGATAGAAGCAAGCGATTGTCAAACAATCCGATGTTCAACAAGCTGTACTCGTTCTCGTAGGAAGTAGTGGACCGCGAATCGGGTGCATAAGGCCAGGTGATAAAAGCCTCTCTATCTGTGCATGCCACGAGCATTCATTTGCGTTTATGAGCCGAAAGCAACGTGCCATAACACCGAGAGGAGAACGCTGAGAGAAGACGTTTATGAGAGGAGAGTGCCGTTCGGTATATCATGAGGTCCATGGAGCAGGCACTTCGAGAAATTCAACAGGTAATACCTTGTACGTGCGATGCAGCGCAAAGGTGCGTCAAAGATCGTCATGTTCTCTCCGCTGATAGAGACCCCGTATATCTTGCCGCCGTCTGTCCTCGCCTGCACCACGACCTAGAGTTTCGTACACTATGTCGCATTCGCGGAACATGTAATACATTTCCTCTCTTCCATGTCCGGCTAGTCCGTCAATGAGTGTTTGACGGAGGAAATAACCCCGAACGGACAAGGGCCAGTAGTTGCCTGCAGTTGTCGATCGATGAGAACAATGCGGTGAAACTATGGACTTGAGGAGGAGTGACCGGCATTCGAGGGAAATTTGGCTATAAGCATCCCAAGAGTATAGATCCACGATCCCTCGCCTCAGCCACGAGCATGAGAGACACATGCGTCCATCCGTCTTCGTCTGAACATCGATCAGGCAAGACCCTGCTAGGATCTGCGAAACCCATTCAGACGACCCAATGCCAGATATTGAGCATTCTAGCATCATATCCAACAGTACCCAGAAGGCTGAAGGGTCGATGGGGTGGCAATATTGTGGGAAACCGTCTTGAACGACAACAGGATTAGCCATCCGGCTGTAACTGTGCGTGAAGGACAGTATGATTATCAACTACCATCCGGATATATTACGCATGCGTTGAAAACCTCGCGCAACGCAAACTAGTTTGGATCTCACCTGTTAGCTCACAGTCATTTTTTTTTCGTCCACGCAACTTGTCCCCCACGCTGTACATCTTGAGGTTCGTGGCAGTCCAAAGGTTTGTTGCTGAGCAGCGTGAACATGAGGTTTGCAGTCAACCTCAACCGGCCTCGGGAACAGGGGTGGCACCCGTTTCGTGAGATCCTCAGTATTAATGAAAAAACCAACGAGGTGGGCAAAGATGTCGATGAGAGTTCAAGAACTAGGTTGAGAAACTGTGACGCTGCCCATGTGCAACGAATCAGATCTTCAGACCGGAGGCGGGGATAGAATACGGGCGGAACGTCAAAAATCGGAAGTGCCAATCTCAGACCTCCTCCGCAGTTACTGGTCAAGTCTGGCCGGTTTTGGAATGAAGGAATGAAGGAGCTTCGGTACACCTGCACTGATCCTTGAGGCATCTCTTCATGAAGGCAGGAAGATTACTCAGTGGCACGTTTTTTGGCGACAGCAATGACGGAACGGCGAAACCATTTGCTGCGATAGAGTATCAACGAAAACTCCGCCTAGCCTCCTGATCCGATGAATTTTATCCTGGCCCTGGTATAAAAGTCCATCAAGCCCATGGTTGGGGAATGGCAAGAGGATATCTTGTCCTGGGTACTCCCCGGTCCCGACTGTAATGTACGAACGATCTCGACGTTCATCTTCACGATGCTCGCGGAGACCAGGCTGTTAAACACTGCAGGTAATGTCTTTCGCAATGTTTGACTTGTCACCGTGAATAATGAACTCTCACCAACCATCTAACAGCAGGAAACGGATTGATGCGCTCCCGGAAGCCGCAGATGTCGGAAGCTCGCAGTGCTCTAATTCAAGTTCATCCTGATATTCGACATAAGCCCATTGCACATTGAGTGATATTGTTGCTCCAAATTAGCCTTTGACATTGAAGATTTGTTCCGCTGTGGATCGGGAATATTTCGCTTTGCCATCGGGCTATCAGGTGCATATTGTATGTGAGTAGGCCTGTCATATTAGCCCGCAGTCCTTTTCCTCACGGTATGCTTTCCAGCTCTCGCCTGACATGCAGGCGAGGGCTGCAAAACCTACCATGAGGATGAAAGGGTTGTAGGCTGTGTTTCAGCAGCTTACAACCTCAAACCCATGGATCTATGCCTAGGAATTCAAAAAATGGGGAGAAAATGACAGGTTGAGTCTGTCTAGCATAGCTTAGCAATGGTAAATTGACTTACTGTCAGAAGATTGTCCAGCAGTCCCTACCCACAGATGATATCTATTTGCCGCTTCAACAGAATTTTGACACAATACAATAGTTATAGAGATGCAACGATGACCTGGTTCTGCAAAAGAAACCATAACATAATTAGCTAGCACATCTGAACTGTAAGTCTTCCTAGATTCGAGGATGATAATGATTAGAATCACTCACAATTGGGTCAGAAGCATACCGGCAGGCAACCGCGATCCCGAGTGCACCCATTTACGCATACGTAAAATTCCTGCACACGACCCCCATCCTCTCGTCTTTGTCCATTTTGCAATTGCTGGCGTATCGTCTTGCGGAACTGGACGACAAAGTTTTGGACTTTCTGACGGTTGCTTCACGGCGTCGGCGTCTCAATTCTTCTTTCATTCCGTAAGTCAAAGTCTATTTGACATATTCCATATCTCTGTCTGATTGCCCTGCATGTCTATATGCCCACTCGTGCCCCTACCATTCGTCAGACCTCTGTTAATGTCTCGAGAGACATCCGACTTCGCTATCGCTTGTGCCCGTCGTATCCAACCAAATGTGTCTCGAATTTCCTTCCCTTGGTTCTGTTGAGACCCAATGGCAAACCGATGACCATGCCGTCATCACCCTCAAAATGTGATGGAGGTCAAGACGTACAAGCTCTTTGACTGAATAGGGAGACGAGAGCACGAGCTTTCGTATCTGCTGAACGTACTGGTATAGCTCGTAAGTCGTCTCATTCATCACATAACTTCATTCAATCATTTCAAGCGGTACTTGTTGAAAAGAATAGCATGTACATGGTCCCTTGGACTCACTTTTGGTATCTCATCGGACTTTCACCAATAAAATGAATCTTATTCTCTGCCTTTGAATGTGCTAATTATGCTTTCGAAAGTTCATCGTCCGACGGATCTTCTTGTGATGACAGGCTGCAGATCATATATCCGATTTCCATTCGCCGTCCAGATACAGGGAGACGCAACTGTATACGTCATGCTAGCGGTCTTCTTTCGAAATATATAACATTCCACCCAACAGGCTTGGTTCCCAGCAAACATCATTTATCTGATACTGATACAAAGATACACGAGCAACACACACACCCAACTGTCAAACAATATCACCAGTTCGTCGATATGAACTCAATCATGCCCAACGCCCAGGCATGAATGGCAGAGTGCTTGTCAACCCGCCGTCAACAGCCCAGTTCTGCCCATTGACGTAACTGGAGTCATCTATGCCCAGAGAC
This sequence comes from Somion occarium, assembly GCA_964035595.1. Taxonomy (NCBI): domain Eukaryota; kingdom Fungi; phylum Basidiomycota; class Agaricomycetes; order Polyporales; family Cerrenaceae; genus Somion; species Somion occarium. The sequence goes on from OZ037947.1 coordinate 2,325,795, forward strand.
TTAGACCGAGGAAAACACGTTTAAAAGGCAGCTATTCAATCGGGAGACTCACCAGATGCGAGGAATAAGGCAACGTTGGCAATTTCTTCGAGACAGACATAGAATTAGTGATCGTATATACGTCATGACGACCGGTCTACACACCCTCTGGAACGGCGTAACGACCCATGGGGTTCAGTTGGCCTAGCTTGCCTGCAGTACCGCGTGCCCGTGCGTAGTCGAATGTATTGGAAGTCATTCCTGTCTCAATCAAACCAGGACAGACGGAATTGACACGGATGTCTGTCTTCGTCAGTTGGTTTGGTGCAACTTGGGCTAAGCTATTCACACTACAGTCCAGAGTCAGTCAGTACGCGCAAAAGTCGACAGTAGGTCTCCCCAACTCACGCAGCTTTGCTAGCGCTATCTGTAAAGGACAAGTGATAAACAAAGAAATATTCTTTATCGAAGAATGGGTAACCTACAGTCCACGGATCCAGCCCCCGAACGTATTCCGGCAACTGTTAGGTCATGATCAGAGACACGACGAGCGTATGAATGTCCGCAGTTGAAACATACCTGATGCGGTCAGAATGATGCTTCCACCGCTATACTCCTTCCCGCGCGATGGGTTGGTTTTGGCCATGGCCGCAGAGCCGTACTTGACGGCCAAGAAACATCTACGTACCACGTAGATCAGACATACAGCCAAATTACAGCACGTGAATGTGCATACGACAAAGTGTTTATCCTCAGAGTATTCATGAACGCCTCTGGGGTCACTGAATCGATGGGTAAAGCCGTAGCAATTCCAGCCTGTATAGTGATCAGCTATAACCATTACACGAAGAGTAACCTTACGTTTGCGAAGAAGACATCGAGGCGTCCCTCTTCCTGTAAAGCCTGTTTGCACACGCCCACGATGGCTGCTTCATCTGAGGCGTCGGCTTGCAGTGCAGTAACCTAGGACAGTATAAACATGAGGATTAGCTGTAATTAATAAAGGGCTATTTACCTTAACATCCGGGTATTTGCCCTCGATAGTTGACTTCAAATTCGGCAGATTCGTTTCGTCAAAATCAATCAAGTACAGATGCTGAGCACCTGAATGGATGTGGTCAATTCAGCCACGGCAACATACTGTGCCATGTGTGGCGAACCTTCATGAGCGAACAACAGCGCTGAAGCTCTCCTATATGAAGAATTAGTCCCAGCTTTTATTTGAAACATCAAGATGTAAGTAACGTACCCAATGCCCTTCAACGAACCAACGCCAGTGATTATACACACTTTCCCCTTCAATCGAGAGCCACGGGGCGCAGACTCAAGATGGGACTGGAGCTTCTGCAACCGCGATACAGTCCTGTTATAAAATTCCTCACTGCTCTCAGTATTCTTCGCACGAGCAGTATTGTAGGAAAGGGCTGGAATGGTAGCTGGCTTGGGCATTTTGTTTCTGCGATCGATGATACTACTGTCCCAAGTAACCTTAGTGTAGAGGGAATGGTTTAAGACAAGCGGGACTAGTACACCCCAAAATCCCCGCAAGGAGATGTTGCCGGACGCTGCATAATCCCGGTGTTTTAGTGATGCTTCACACCGAAGTGTTTGATCAAGTGTGGGGAAGGCCTGGCCATATGATAATCGAACTTGACGCTCAATGTAGGCTATTTCGAGCAACGGTGAAGAGATGGACTGTTCATCTTTCCTAGCATAAGACGACAATTCTGCACGGGCATTGACAGAGGTCGGATTAAATATGTTCTATGTACTCTATTTGACCTAAAGATATCCCAAGAAATGAAACCAACCGCGTTGTCGCGAGCCCTAGCGGTGAAAAACTATTCGAAAACTAAGAGACACTACTATGCCGAGTACAGTCCATATATATGCAAGAAAGTCCGTGTATGTGGATTATATCTATGCCTAAAGTAGGCTCATAATTCCTAGGAGGGCCGATGTCAGAAGTTGACTCCAATATAGACGTCATAGGGTACTTACCGTCATGGTCAAGTTACCAGACAGAAGTCTGTTCTCCAAGACACATCCGTCGGGTATATCAATGCGCTGACCTTCATTGGCAACGACTGCAGAGGGTATATCGCATTAGCTGCTTGTCTTCATGACCTTCAACCGGCACTCACCAATAACAGTCCCCCTCAACGTCACATTGCGGCCGAAGTAGACGTCACCAGTGACGGTCAAATGGTCCAACTCGATGATCTTGGGTATCTTCTTGAATCGCTTCTGGAATTGTGCAATCTACGATACGTAGAATATCTCAGAGACCGAATAGAATGTCAAAAAGAGGACGACGAACCTTCTTGAAGTGGTCGCCAAGTTTGATGACGGGTGTAGTACCGAACAGTCGATTCTCATTGATAACGAGCTCTCCATGCGCAAGGGAGTAGATGTCGCTCTTGATCAAAAGCAGGTCCGAACAACTCTTCACCGGTAAGAAACGGCTACGAGGGACGTTGATACCGTGCGCGGATTTGAAGTGCTTGATAGCGGCACCAGCCGCTGTCTCGAGCTATGATCGTACTCGGTCAATACGACATGCTAGAATGAGATGAAGGCCGTGTGGATCACCTGAATGACTTGCTGTCCATCATCAGTGACCTTGGGGTTCACAATTATTTCGAGTTCCATGCCATCACTCTCCATGATACGCTTGAGGGCTATATCGGTAACAACCGTCAGAGCTATTGCACAGGAAAAGAATGAATCTGAAGCAAACCCTTGAGGTTGATCCACAAGTTGTTCGTGTTGAAGATCTTGAACTTGCGGACAGACTTGAAATCTTCTACATGCTCTGATGGCACTTGAGCGATTTCCAGCAGTTGAATGCTGCCGTCGTAGTCGATCAACGTTCCACCCTATCCGGCGTGTTAGGATCAGGCCATATCTTAGAAACGAATGACGGCGACGAACCTTCACATCTGCCTTGGTCTTGTCAGTAACTTCCATGATGAACTCAGCTCCTGAGGTGACCATGTGATGAAGAATCTTATGATCGACACTGACATCAAGGTCTAATGAGTGAGTTACCAGAAGATGGACATTGGAATGACCTACACAGCACCCAAGTTGTCAGAATTGGATACGAAAAGGTATTCCTTCCCCTCTGCGAGGAGTTGGTCTAGAACGCCCGAATGCACAAGTGCATTATACAGATCACCGTGACCGGGAGGATACCATTTGCCCTTGTCGTCCTCAGCAGTCTTTGGACACGGAAGGAGGGTCTCCTTGTTGATACGAGGATAACGGGACTGGTTAAAGGTGGTGATACGGACTTGCTGGTTAGCATACTTCTTGATAATGCGGAGGGTATCTTCATGGGTATTGAAAGAAGTCATCAGGATAAGAGGGACATCGACACGGTGGGTTGTGTTCAGATGTTCGATCTGGCGCACAGTAAGGTCAAGGAAGGTCATGTCATTCTTCACTTCAAGAGCACTCTTGGCTCCCGTCATACCTGCACAAACCCTTTGGTAAGTTCGGGAAAAGGTGAAGGTGGAGAAACGTACCCATGGAGGTGCCCAAACCACCATTCACTTTCAGAACGGCTAGCTTGTTCAATGACTTGGGGTCTGTAATATCTGGCAATTGATCATAAGGGACGACCTTGTCTGCGGATGGTGACTTGATCCGATCCCAATCACTGAATCACCCATGATTAGTGCGCTCAACCTCGATTTCAATGTGTACATACAGCTCATGGCTCTGAGCCCTCTCGGCCAGATAGCGCGTGAAGAGATAGAAGAACGACTGCATCTCTGTATCGAAAGCCTACAAGCCTAACGTCTCAGCTTACCCTCTTCTGGAGCAGATGATCACAATGAGCACACCTTCTTCGTTGCCGAATCTGACACAGTGTTCACTAGCCTGTTGAGTTCATTGCGCATAGTCTTGGTTGCTACGCCAGTAGTCGCACTTTTAAAATGCTGTTTGCGGCGTAGATTGAGAATAGTAGACAGATGGACCATGATGAGATGAAAGAAACACATTGAGAGCTCTGGGTCATCGAGAGCAAGAATTCATTCGACATACCATGGCAGACACGCCTCTTGTGCGAGGAGTCCTCCCTCCAACCGACTGCGGGATCGTGAGGTTAGACATACGGGATATTTAGGATGTTTTAAAGGCAACCCAGCGACACGTCAAGTTTGAGTTCGAGGAAAGGATAACGTTTGCGACGGGTAATCGGAGGGAACGCTTTCTCACTTATAAGTGAGCGGCGCAACCTAGCCGAAGAAGGTCCAGAACCCATGCGCGCCCGAGATCAGCACATCCAAATCGATTCATGGAATCAGAAGTAATATTCGCAGGTTGGGCAAGGGACCGATGAACAGCATAGGACAAGTGACAGCGCTGTCGCAGTGTCGCCGTTTCGCCGTTACGCTTCGGACAGATGGCATTATAAGGAACGGTAGTAGATTCACACAGTTACAAGTAGGCACAAACGCGTCAGACTACTCGTCACGGAACCCGTAGTTATTATACACGTCTAGGTGTCTATTGTCAAGCAAGCCCCCTTACAATGCTAAAGAACTCACGTTGTCGAAGATTGGATGTCCACTTTGAAATACAATTTGATTGGAAGCTTGATTGGAAAGCACAAACCAGAAAGCATTCGTAATTAGACAGTAGGAACAAACACACACCGGTATTAAACGTTAGACGGTCCAGCTTCATTGCGAAAGGATCAACCAAGGCACACATAAAAGGTCGTCAAGCAGCTAGTCTGCACTACAGATGTTTTATCGACGTTTAACCACGCAGACAGAGCGTAAGGACTACCAGGAGAGGTACCGTTAAACATAGGTCCGGAATAGAATGAAATAGAGTCGGACGATTGCAAGACAACACCGGGAGGAAATTCAGAGAGTGCAAGACGTTTGAGTCATCAGCAAGCCAACCAAGAGGGTATTGATGTCTTAAGATAAAATCCGACGAACATGCCAGAATGCAATACTATGCCAATGACGTCGAAGGCTAGAACGTATGGGTATGCCTACCTAAGAATGTTATTCCTGACAAGTAGCATTGTAGTAGTCTGATATTGGAGAAATGAGTAAGCCTTAGACAAATATTAATAACAGCAGAGGACCTTTGAGAAGACCACTGGTAGCTGGTAGCGCCCAAGCTGTGGCTGAAGTGGCTGATATTGAAACGCAGACAGTCGGAACTTGAACGGCACCGAACCTTATTCTCTAAACTGTAATCGCCGTATCCACCAAGACAAAGTAGGAACCGTCCCATCCTCAAGCTTCAAGACTCTACGACATGGGTTAGTGCTGCCCGTCCGTTCAGCCTCTTTTCTTGTACTTATGCTGATGGCTACGTTTTCCCTTTCTTGCGATACCGAAACTATGCGATTTGGTGGTGATATGACCTGTAGGTATCTCCCGTTCGTCCCGGCACAAGCGTTCGCACACGGGTGCACAACGCCCTCACTACCGCAAGAAGCGAAAGTTCGAGCTCGGCCGTCAGCCAGCCAGCACCAAGCTTGGTCCCAAGAGGATCCACACTGTCCGTGTCCGTGGTGGTAACCTCAAGTACCGTGCCCTCCGGCTTGACTCCGGTAACTTCGCCTGGGCTAGCGAACACGTTACAAGGAAGACCCGTATCATCGGTGTCGTGAGTGGAATGTGCATTTTCATTATGTAGAGCGACGTTTTTAAGGCTATGTTTAGGTCTACAATGCATCAAACAACGAGCTCGTCCGAACGAACACTCTAGTGAAGAGCGCAATCATCCAGATCGATGCTACGCCCTTCCGCCAGTGGTATGAAGCTCACGTACGGTATTTTTTCTATGCACGGACTTCACAATGGCTCACGTCGCATCGCATCTCCAGTACGCTCAACCTATAACCAAGCGTGGAAAGAAAGATGTTACGGCTGAGGTTACTGAGGAGAAAAAGCTGTCACACCACGCACAGCGTAACTTGGATGAGAGGAAGAAGGGTATGTTCTATGTTTGTCTCTATTGTCGAGTATGGATCCCGACGAACTTGCGTGATATAGATGCCAAAATTGACCCCCTTCTTGAATCTCAATTTGCTGCTGGACGTTTGTATGCTGCTATCAGCAGCCGGCCAGGACAGTCGGGCCGTGCTGACGGTTACGTCCTTGAGGGCAAGGAACTCGAAGTAAGTTGCCTTTTATGTAGGCATGAGGTGCGGTAGCAGGAGCTGACGTTCGCATGTAGTTCTACCTCAGGAAGATTAGGACTGGCAAGGCGAAGCACGCACACGCGGCATAAGCGTGCGCGTGTACTTCTTTTGCTTTTTCTTCGATCACGGGTTACGTCGCTCGGGAGCCAGGTGAGATGGACTTTGGTGAAGCAGGCGAAGCATCCATGAGTGTATCAAAACGGCGGCTACGACTTCGATCTTTTCTCCTCCTGCACATACTGTATGAAATTATGTTCCATATGCTCTTTTGCAATGCATGCTTTCGCCTTCGCCTGATCTTTGGGATGCTCCGTTATGATTGCAAAACGGAGATGTCCTGGCACTCTCCGATCGGTGTCATCTGTCGCCGTCTGACGCTGCAAATTTTTGAGAGTTGCGATGAACCGGGCAGTAAAGATTGCACAGATTGAGGTCCCATTGAGAGCTTCCCAGACATATGTGAGGGTGTGAGAGAGGGTATATAACGCGGGGTACCTGTCCGCACGCGATTCCCTTTGTTGTCGTGACCGAATTTTGGCGCCTGCGCCTGTTGTGCACCCACCGCGTTTACACTGCTTGCCACTTTCTCTTGTCCCTTGCTGTCGTCCTCGCCACTGTTTCTTTTTCTCAATCTCATCTTTATCTCTAATTATCTTAATTCCCCTCGATGCCTCATGGCGTGGCGGGCTCCAGCTCGTCGAAATTCAAGAAATCCAAGTCTCGGGCGAAGCATGACGGCATGTGGAAGGTGGTGACAATGATGAACATGCGGGACCTCTCGCGCGACGACGACTTCCTCAGCCATTTACTTGTAGAGAAATTGGGTACTGGGATGGTCCCCCTTGTAGTGCACAAAATGGACCCTACACGAAGGCTTCCCAAGACGGACGCAGATCAACTGTTGCAGATCGTTCGACGCGTGCGTTTTTAACACATTTCCCTCTCGCATGACCTCATTGTTAAAGGCTCTGATTTTGCCATTCCATTCAATCATGTAGCTCATTGCTTTTAGAGGTCCTCCAAAAGCTGCACTCAATCGTGCCGTGGAAGAGCTTTTGAGGTACGCCCCTGTCTCTGGTTTTGACATGCCTTGTTAATTGTGCATCTATAGCCTGTCCGCTGTACGGTATTATCTCAGCCAGTATCGAGAAATGAGACAGGTCAACGCCTTCGCCACGTTTGTTCCCTTGTTGAGATACTTTGTTCCACCCTGTCTGACGTCTGCTTTTCAGTCACGCCTCGCGTTATTTTGAGCTTTATTTGCCTTCTGGTTCCATTGAGATTGCTCACACGTCACGTTATTCACATCGTACGGGGAAGTCTGAACTTTGTATACTGGCAACGCGCCCCCTGGCGAAGGATCAAGTCATAACCGAACTCAAAGGTTCCATGGCAGATTTGTCGCCTGAAGAAGATCAAGAGTTGAAACAGACAAATGAGACGCATGCTGACGGCGTCAGCGTCCGTCGCGACTTCAGCGTCATTCACTCTAAACAACTCAAGAAGAATCATCTTTTCTTGGGGCCCGCGCGTTTTGTGAATGTGAGTGATCGTTTCAGCTCGAGTCATGCAGGCTTTGGCACTGTCTGATATAGAGGTCCCACAGCATGATTGCAATCACAATGTTGAACTCTTTCGCACTGGCCGGTACATCACATTTCGTGTACGGAGGCCGATCGCTGTCGGAGAGGAGGTCACCGCTAACTATGGCGATGGATATTGTGAGGCTTCTCCTCCCAACTTCTATTTACAATCATCTAACGCCACGCAGTTGGGCGCAATAATCGACACTGTCTCTGTGCAAGCTGTGAGGCGCAAGGAAAAGGCGGTTATCGTCCACAGACGTCATCGGACGAAGAAGACTTGACGGACTCAGGACCTGAGGTCGACGAAAGAGGAAGTATTTCTGGAAGATCGTCCTCGAGTAGTGATGACAGCGATATGGACGATGGCGAATCCGTCAATGTGAACGAACGCCGTACACGCCGGGGTGTTTACGCAGTTTTGCCCGAAGAACAACCGGACTCACCCATGGTCCTGGATGCGGATGCAGAAGTTGATGAGGAGCCTGAGAGAACCCCAGGTTCGACTTCTCAGGATGCCAGCTCTCCAAGACGGTCTACTCGCATCAGGAAGGAAACTGGACTACTAACGCCTAGTTCGGAACCGTCTTCGCGAGGAAGGACAAGGGGTCGCTCAGTGACCAATGAGTCGTTAACTTCGTCCCCTAAGAGGAAAACAACCGTTAGCGAGAGTCCCGCTCCCTTTCGGTCTGTAATTTCGACCCGAGCTCAGAAGGCTAGGGAGGCATCTGTCGAAGCATCCGTCAGTACCAGTCGAACCCGAGGGAAGAAATCTGGCAGTACTGCGCCTGCCCGCCCTGTTTCTACGAATAGACAATTGGTCACGCCACCTCTCACTGCAAATAACAGCTCTAGCTCTGCTCCGAACAGTGTTCGATCTTCATCTAGGCTAAGGACTCGACGCGATGCCTCCGTTGTCGAGCGAGAGACAAGATCATCGCAATCTATTTCTTCTAAAGATAAAGGCAAAGGCAAGGCGGCTGCATCTTCAGTCTCGGATACTCTGGATCTGGTCAAAGATGAGCCCGAAACACGTAGCCTTCGACCTCGTGCTCCTGTCGTGACTACTGTGGCAGAGGGCGAGCTGGCGAAGAAAATGAAAGAGGGTCCCAGAGGCTTGGACGGAAAGCCTTTGCCGACCTGCATCACTTGTCGAAATGTGCTCCCAGTCATTTCAGTTGATTCACAGGTCGTTTGGGGCTTGTCCGTTGGTCGTACCGGTAAGCGAGGCAGACCGCGGAAGAATATTGAAGTGGATTGTCCTCGGTAAGTTCATGATATCGTACATGGTACTGAGGTCATTTCAACTGACCTCTTGCGTAGTTGTATCCGTCACTTTGCTATTTACAATGTCAAGTGGCCCGAGCGTAAACCAGTTGACGGAACTACGGCCTTCGATCCACCACCTGCCCATCGAAGTGGTACTTTCACGCCGATTGAATTGGCAGTGCCCAACAAGTTGACCAACAGTGCCTTGGCTGCTCTCGAGCGTAGTATGGTGCCGTCCATATCTGAGTCAATTTCTGCAGGCGGTGCTTTGAAACGTCCTCGTGAAGCTGAGCCCGAGACGCGCCCGGCGAAGAAGCAAAAGCAACCTACAGGTCGACCTCGCGGCCGTCCCCCGAAGAATAAAGTTGGCATGTCAGCGAAGGCGAAAGCTATCCTAGGAACTGTGGCCCCCGCAAACGATGAGCGACGAAGTGGAAGAGCCAGGATACCTAGCATGAAGATTCGCGAGAGCGAGCCGCCAGTGTCACCCGTTTCTCCTGTGTTGAAATCTCCGGTACTGAGATTACGCATTTCTCCACGCAAAAACCCACCTACGCCAACTACTTCACCCCTCTCCGCGCCACCAAGTAGTGACAGGATGCCTGTAGATGTCACTTTTCCTCTTTCCGGGCGTCCTATGACGCCTCCTCCCAGCGGTTCAAGTCAAGAAGGAGTTATCAAAACACCGAAGTCCATGGCTGTTGCTTCACAGCCTCGGGAAGCTAACGGACGCTTTGGCAAGAAAAGCAATACCAATGGTCGGTACATGCGCAAGCAGTATATGATGGGCGGCAGGCTCGCCCGTCCAGGTTGTCGCAGTGTTCGCCTCATTTTGAACCGACACAAGCCTCCGGGGGAGGGTGCTGAGGCGGATCGAATCAGGTCGGATGACGAAGTCGATTCTGATGGACAGTCCACGCTATCTCATGAGGATGTAGAGGAGTCGCTGATCTTCGGTTCTCAACCTCTGCACAACATGCTAGGGAAGAGATCTAGGGATGATCAGGATACGCATGGGAGGGATGAGCATGCATTTGAACGTCGTCTTTTAGAGGCTGAAGATGGCAGAATGGCCTCTGGAAGATTTCACCGTTTCGACGCCGACTACGATGACGCATATGATGAGGACGATGAGGACGAGCCTGATGAAAATGATATGGAGAAGGTGACGTACTCATGCGAGCACTCTCCTGTCACAAGTCGGGTCGGCATGAGTTTACTCTCTCGGCCGAATCCTATGAGCTTTGCCCGCCGGAAGTGGGCTCCTGCAGACGAAGATGCAGCCTCTGACAATGATGTTGATCTGTCCATCACACGAGAGGATGACATTGAGCTTCGTGCGGCTGGCGCACTCTCTGCGGATGAGGATTGCGATGAAGACATCGATGACGATGGACTATTCAGCTTGTCGTCTCGTCTCATCCCTCGTGGGCCTTACGTTGGCCAGATGACTCTGAAACCCTCCCCTCTTAATTTGGCCAGACGAAGATGGGCACCTCCGCCACCAAAGTTCAAACAGACGATTGGTAGCCGCAGCACTTCGAAGTCGTTTGCTACACCAGTCACGCGTTCACCTTCACCAATCCAGTCGTCTCCAGATGTACCAATCGAGACTGCTATAGAGGTTGATGTCGAAAGGCTACCTCCGCCTCAGAAACGCGAGGATTCGCCTGAAGTTGCGTTTGATCCTGAACACTCTGACGATATTCCATGGTGGCAAAGGGAGGCTTCAGAAGACGAAGTGCGTATATAACAGCATTCAATAAAACCGTTTACTGATGACTCTCCCTGTAGGACTCTTACGAGATCGATCGTGATCTCAAATTGGAGTATCCTGAATCTGAGTATTTACTAGATGCAGGCGCTTCTCCGAACTTTGGTGTTGATTCTACCGACGACTCCGAGCGAATCGTAGAGCGACTCGTAGCGATGTCCGGGTCTCGAACTCCTTCTTCTCTTGGAGACAACCACGATTCACGTGCACAATCTCCACACCTTCAATCTTCTCCTTCTCCTTCTCCCGATTATTCACCTGGCTTAGCATGGAAGCGGACGGTCTTACTCCCCACAGATGAACCTTGTAGTATTCCCAAAGTTGTCAAACCTCCTGTTGCGATACCCCCGTTTCCTCCGGCATCACCAACCAAACTCATTTATGCCGGATGGGATACATCGTCGTCGGACCTTGACCCTTACTAACAGACACTGGTTTCCCAATACACACCTGTATTCGAATTGCTATCGCTTGCGTATCATTATTGACTTCATGACTGACTTTTCCTGCTCGCATCCTCCCCTGTTTGCTGTTTGTTATTCTCATCCAAAGTACTTTCTAGCTTAGGTACTTTTGTAAGTGTATGCATATGTAGCTCGTCCAGTAGACGTCTAATGTTTTGTCTTGACCTTACGACATCGATATCGTTCACTGCGACTCCATTTATTCCCCATTCAAGGTCGTCTGATAGACTTGCGCAAGTTGTGCCTGTGTGTGCCGTCGGTCTGTAAGGTCTCATTTCTACGTCCTCGTGATAGATCCTGGCTTTTTCCTTTCTTTTTTTTTTGTTTTTGCAAACGTGTCAATGCCAATAAAATGCTGGACCTAGTTAGTGGCATTTCAATCGGAAACATTGTAAACCCAGTGGGAGAAAGGATGTCAGTAGAATATCGGCCAACTTGAAGTAGGCTAACTCCGGAGGTTCACGATCGTGTGCTCGACTTTGGGGCCGGGGAATATGTTCGCATGTTGTTGAGAGTGCTCATGAGTCTGTCGGTCATGATTACGCAGGGTTCACATACGCCTCCATGGTGAAACTAGTATTTCTATCTCTCTGCAGCTGAAGCGTCTGAGCACCGGATTATAGAGAACATTAAAGACTATTCATTCAAATTTCGTATCATACGTCTATGGTTAGATTTTCCGACCACGATTCATACTGCCGCAAAGTTGTGGATATCTTCTCTATTTCATCTTTGATACCCGCGACAGCTTCTTTACCCAGCGCGAGCCTCAATGGCGGCTCAGGCAAAGTGGAAAGCCTGTACAATACCCCAGCAGCTTTGGCAGGGTCGTTGGGAAAGAAGGCCGGATTTGCCGCTACTGCACGAATAGCAGATGAAGGAAGAGCAGGGTTGTCATATGCGGGATGGGTTGGGTACACCACGGCTGCGGCGATACCCCCCGTACGAAACATCGCCGGTTCTACCAGCGTAATCTTTTCAGAACTGTGTGAGCGAACCAGTAAATGTAATGAAGTCAAAATAGTTCGCATACCTTTATATCCCATGCCGGATCCAGCTCTGATGCTAACGCCACAGAGAATCCTTCAAGGGCTATGAAGAAAGAAGGAATGAATGAATCAGCATACCTCGTAATATGTATAGAACTGAGCTTACCGTGTTTCGCTGCAGAATAATATCCAGCAATCGGACTGCTTACCACACCCATCATCGAACTCGTGGTAATCAGCCTTCCTCCGTTGGCTTCACGGAACGTTTTGACTGCCTCGAGACTGACTTGGGCCGCTCCCCAGAAGAGCACGTCAAAGAACTTTCGCGCGTCGTCAAACGGGATACTCTCAATCTCGCCCACCAGAGTGTACCCTGCATTATTGAAGACGATGTCTACCCTGCCAAACTTGACAATCGCTTCTGCAAAGGCATCCTTGATTTCCTTCTCCTTGCTGACGTCTAGTTTGCGCACAAGAAGTTCCTTCACGTATTTCTCCTTCAGGATGTCGAGACCCTGGGGCTTAATATCCGTCGCAACGACAGATTCGCCTTTGGAGAGTACATGTTCTGTCAGTGCCCTGCCAAAACCTGACGCGGCTCCAGTGACTGGCGACGGGCTTCAGAATAAACACGACGAATCATTTCAAACCAGCAACATACCAAACCAAACTCTGCCGTCTTTGAAAGTCATGACGATGAGAAGGTGTGGTCTGAGATGCGTAGTGACTAAGGGAAGGTTCAAGGGGCACAGTACTTCACCTTCAGAAAATCTGTTGTAATATTGTGTAGTGTCTGAATATTTGGGATTGTGGCTTGGATTCTGATGTTTACGTATATTTCTTGTGGCTTTGTGTCTCTTGCAATATATCGTATCTGTTTATCAGCCTCGTTGTCGCAGGAATAAGGTGGACCAAGGACTCACTATGCTCAATGTAGCAGTCCAAAAAAACACGCTCCTGTGCATATTAGTTCTTGCGAATGCGTTGCGCTGGAAAAGTATCTCAGAAGGACAAAAAGAGCTTTCTGTACATAACGAACACGTAACATCACAACATGTGTATGCACGATTGAACGTTATTCTCTTGATCATTATCCATCCGATGGAAGGTCACACTTGTATCCAGCATCGATTGACCAATGACACCAACAAATGGGGATACACTATGTAAGGTCATCCGACCACGGTCGCGACGCCTCCACTGCCTCGGATAATTTAGACAAATGAGCTTGTAAAGCACTCAGAGCATCCTGACCGAGGAAAAGGATCGCAGGTGGCTCAGCCAAATCTGAGAGCTTCACTATCTTCTGTGCGGCCTTCAACGCGTCAGATCCTATATCTGGGTTGGTGATAAGGGTTCGCACGACGGAGGAAGGAAGATTGGGTTTGGTATAAGCCGGATGGTGTGGAAATACCACCGTTTTACCGACCGCTGCCGTACGGAATACGCCAGGGACCAAGATTGTAATCTTTGACGCGAAAATAAGATCAGAAGTCATCAACGAGTTCTAGTTCCCTCACCTTCACATTCCATCCTGGATCCAGCTCGGACGCGAGGGTCTCATGAAATCCTTGCAGCGCTAAAATTCACACTGAGAACTATTATAATGTATTATTGACTGAGTTTCGGTGGCTTACCGTGTTTTGCAGCTGAATAATATCCGACAGCAGGCATTGTAATAACGCCTGTTAACGAGCCAGTGACCAGAAGTCTGCCACCAACTCCGGGAGCATTGACCTCTCGGAAAAATTTGACGGCTTCCAGACTGACTTGGGCCGACCCCCAGAAATCCACGTCAAAGACTTCCCGAGCTGCAGGAATCGGTATACATTCAAGTTCACCCGCTATTGCATAACCCGCATTATTAAATACCACATCGATGCGACCAAATTTCTCCCGCGCAGCTGCGAAACCATCCTGGATCTCCTGGGTACGACTAACGTCCAGACGGATAGTTAAGAGTTGATCGCTGGGAAATTTGGATTGCAATTCGACGAGGCTCTCAGAGGTGCGAGACGTCGCGACTACATGATCTCCGTGTTGCAGGGCTAATTCGGCCACCAGCTTGCCAAAACCAGAACCCGCGCCAGTAACTGCAAATAATGAGTCAAGATACAATAACTGACATTGCACTCACTGAACCACACTCGAGCGGCTGCCATTGTCAGGAATGTCCTATTCACAGTCACTCGTAGCTGGCGGTTGGGGGTAAAAGATGGAGAGACGTTTGATGATAAGTCCTGTTAAGGTGAGAGTTTATAGCTGGGAAAAGGCTGCCCCTGACAAGCTTTGAAGTTTGAAGACCTAGATTTTGAGGGGATCAGGTAAGATCATAGCGTCATGTGGGACACTACATCAGCAAGTCGTGCTAGCGAGTTAGGTGAAATTTCTCATATCATATGTTAGCCGCTATATGCCGTCGTTTACACTGTCTTGGATAGAACCTCCATCCACAGGAAGACCGTCGTGGACAATGTTTCACCTAAGATACCTGAAACCAAGAAAGATTGCATTTGGTCCAACGAGGTGCATGCGTAAAGTGAGCCGGGTGTTTTGCCCTGACTGAATTCTACTAAAGAATTGGATCGCATTAGCTAAATGGAGCAAAGCAAACAAACGCTTCGTACAAGAAAGGTACTTCAGGACTCCCAAGACGCGGGGCGGCAAGCGACCTGCGGCAATATTTGCTTTGTACTACGTTCAAAGAGGTAAGTAGAAACTCATCAGTGATGGGAAGAACCCGGAGCAACCATCATTTCTTTTATCGAAGGTGAAGCAGCGCTCACCTCTAGGATAGAACTCCTCCGATAGGGTTAATACTACTTGTGTTCTACGGCGATCGTTTATAATTTGCATACATGGCACTCGCACGGTCACTCGTATCACTTTCAATGATAAAGAGAAAATTTCCGCGCGCACATAGACTTAACTTGGGAGGGCTTCGAGATGTGTGTTATCGGGTTTGGCACGACCTACCATTGCACAAGTAGACCAGGCAGAGTATACGGCGGTCGCGACGAACAGTCAAGAGCGGTAATGTAGATTCTCGTTACGTCGCTATTAATACTTACTGCTGCCCATCGGGTTTGAGAGAACTACGACCTGCACGAAGAATCTCATCTGTAGATAACAGGTTGACAGCAATCACGGAGCTGGGAAAAAATAAGTATATTGCGTCGGCGTAATCAAAATAATACTCACCATGAATGAAGCATTTGACGCTTTACGCGGTAGTTATCCCAGATACCCTCGACAGTTGGGTCGAAGGGTTCGCCGGTTTGAAGGTCAATACCAACGGTATTACCTTCAGCCTGCTCCTCCTGCAAAATGAAAAGGAAATCAAACAACAATCCACATTCACTATCCACGTCACCAACCTGAAGCTTAACGACAGCGTCTTGAACATCAAATCCACCGTTGGCCGCTAGAGTTTTCGGGATGATAAGAAGAGCCTCCGCAAACGCCTGAACGCCCATCTTTGTGCGGCCCTTGGCGTTCTTCTTCACAGGGCCGGAGAGATGAGCGGCGCAAGCCACCTCGAACGCACCAGCACCAGGAATAAGCGCATTGTCTTCGATCGCATTCTTTACCGCCCGCAGGCCATCACGCAATGCGTCCTGTGTCTGCTGAATCGTATGAGGGTTGGGACCCTTGATAAGGAGAGTGACACTCTTCGGTTCCTTAACATCCTCAATGAAGGTGAACTTCTCCTCGCCCAAAGTGTGCTCGTACACCAAACCGGCCCAACCGAGAATATCAGGAGTCAGGTCATCGACGGAATTTGAAGCGGTACCACCACAGACAAGTTGTAATCTGCATGATACGTAAGTTCATCGGATTGCTATAACTTAGCGATACCATGTTACGCACCGTTCCATGTTTCGTCGTTTCGCTCGACGAAGAGCCAGAATGCCATTCTTGGCAAAGATGTCCAAGCTGAGCGGATCAATACCCTTCTGGTTGATTATGACGAAGTTCTTTGGCTTTTCATTGGAGTCGACGGCCTGGTCGCATACGAGTCTCTTCAGTTCAACGATTTTTCTGCACTTCTCATCCGTGAAACGCCTTTCTGACTCTACGAGCTTTTCTCGTTGTTCAGCTGATGAATAGAAGAACCCTGAGTTGACCTCCCTATAATACGACTATTGAGCGAAAGGGGATAGAGCAAAAGAATGTGTATGACGCACGTCTTTTCGTACTCCAGACTGACATTCAGAGTCAGGATGTACGCATTTTCCACGCGTCTGGGCATATCAGGATGCCTTGCACCGTGGTCCAAGACAAGACCTCGGACGAGCTGCGTTTCAGCTGCTGTCCTATGTTGCATCTTCATGATTTCAACCATATGGAGATCAATAGGTTCTTGGTACTGATCCTTCGCATCTGTTGGGTTCGTTAGGATGTGAAGACAACAACAGAACTGAAACGCGAACCTTTCGGTGGAGGTGGTGGGCGAATAGTGAGA
Organism: Somion occarium; assembly: GCA_964035595.1. NCBI lineage: Eukaryota > Fungi > Basidiomycota > Agaricomycetes > Polyporales > Cerrenaceae > Somion > Somion occarium. Next base: position 2,342,499 of record OZ037947.1, read on the forward strand.
ACAGCATCGACTACATCGGCAGCAAGCTTCTTTGCAAGGGCATTGTTAATTTTGGTAGCAAGAGAGGTATAGGCGACATTGATGAGTGTAGGGCGATCCAAAGTGACTGATCGCTTGAAGCTTTCCAAGAACTTCAGGGTGTCAATATTTGCGCTGTTAGGCACGTGTATGAGATATGGTTACTCACAGCCAAAGCCTCTTTCTTAGCCACATCAAAACCTTCACCGATTACTGTCGGGTGTACACCTTCAGAAATGTAACGATCGGCCTGTTTCAACAGCTCTCCGACCAATAGAACAACGGATGTCGTCCCATCTCCAACCTGTTCATCCTGGGCAACAGCAGTTCTAGCAATCATAGCGGCGGTCGGGTTTTGGATCTGCATCTCTGAGAGCAAGACCTTGCCATCCTTCGTCATTTTGATTTGCCCAGCACCGTCTACAAGCATTTTGAGGGTTCCTCTTGGTCCTGATGTAAAGTCCGGTGTTAGACAAAGTTATAAGTCAGAGCTACGCGGCATACCCAAATTGCTCTTCACGACACTCGCGAGACCCATCGCTCCGGTCGTGTTGACCTGATTGCCAGTCAATAAGATATATACATTGCAGGATCCGCTTCAAGCAACATACCTGGAGCGCTGCGGCTCTCCTCACGCTCTCCGCCTTAGGATTAATAAGTTCGATACTGGAGGACATATTGGTCGAGCTGCAGAATGATGTTCACAGAAAGAAAGGGTTGATCATTGAAGGTACGACGCGCGTTACGTAATGGCTACTTGTATAGGGTTTAGTTAAGACGTAAGTAAATTCGTACTCTTCAATAGAAAGCTTTCTTATCACCCTACCAATATCAATCACAAGTTTGTAGACCGTTCTAGCACTCTATTGCATAGGTTTGTTAGGTAGCCTCTAGTGCTCTAGATGTCAATCTGGAAGGGTTTCTCGACTTACTGTATGTCTTCGGTGTTGTCATCTCTCATTAGACTCAGACCACGACCTACAAATCTTCTTCGTTTGCTCTGGTGCTTGCTACTCGTCTGGTACGAGATCGGCACATTCTACCACCATGTCTCCCAGTGTACATGGCCTGACTCTCGGCTGGACTCGTTAGATGTCGTACGTCGCTCTCATACTCTGAACTACTATTATTTAAAATCTCGTAGCCGGAAGCTTCGAATGTGACCGAGCCTACTCATGTCTTGTTGGTGGCAGATCCCCAGATTCTTGACCAACGATCGTACCCAGGTCGTGACCCAGCTCTCATGTGGCTTACACAAAGAATCGTGGATATGAATATGAGGAGAAGCTGGCGAGCTACCCAAACTCTCCACCCGGACGTTGTTGTGTTTCTCGGTGACATGATGGACGGAGGACGTTTCGCTATGTCCGATCCTGAGTGCGTGCGCACTGTCATTCTCGAAAGCTGTATCATAACACTAACGTTGACTTGGCATGTCAGATATGAGTCTTACTACAACAGGTTCAAGGACATATTCTTTATGAAAAAGGATATACCCGTGTTTTATATACCCGGGAACCATGACATTGGGTAAGAAGCCACTATGTCCTTCTGTCTCGGTTTCTCTGATTATGCAAGGTGAAGTTTAGGCAACTCAGGTGCATTTTCTTCCAATGCATATGATCGCTACCAGAAGCATTTCGGCCCTCTCAATCAAAACGTAGAGATTGCGAATCACTCTTTCGTAATGGTCAATGCACCGGGACTTGTTGATGAAGATAATGATCGAGCCATGAAAGGTGTTTCCTATGCACGATGGGCAGCGGCTATGCCTGGCGGACCAATTGAGTTCGTGTACTCCACAGGTGGACGTATGTTATATGCTCTTATTGTGATATCTCTCATTGACGCAAGGTCAAAAGACGCAGGCCATTCTGAGACTCCAACAATTCTATTGACTCATATCCCCCTTGCTCGTCCCGAAGGTTCAGATTGTGGTCCCTTGCGAGAGAAATGGACCATCCACCAGGGTGTGGGATTCGGCTACCAAAACACTCTCAGCGACGAAGCATCCGAGTTTGTGCTTCAGGCTCTAAAGCCCTCTGCCATCTTCAGGTAAGTTCTCTTTCTGGAGTTACTTCTCAGTCTTGAACAGGACTGAAGAAGCCTTCAGCGGAGATGACCATGATTACTGTGGATATTGGCACACTTTACCGGGGTCTAACGGACGTACAGTCAAGGAAGTCTCTGTGAAATCATTTTCCATGGCCATGGGTGTGAAAGTTCCAGGCTTTCAACTCCTCTCGTTATTCCCCGCTTCGTATTCGGGCAAAGAATCCTTCCAAGACATACCATGTTTTCTGCCCAACCAGAATAGGATTTACCTTAGCATCTACGTGCCGCTGGTGTTCTTCAGCTTGCTGTCGTTATTAGTGTCAAACTTCCATCGTGTGAAGGCTCTCGACAACTCGCAGACGTACTGGAACTCATCTGGCACAGATGCGATGGAATCATGGGCTGAAGGAAGGGCATATCTGGACGCGGGAGCATGGCGTGCTACGACACCTACGTCTATTGACGAGCAGGTGCCTTTGCGAAAAGTCAGCGAGGCACCAAACGAGGATGAAGATGACGAAGCCTACTCCCTTCCAGTTCCTGGGTCCAGCGCACGTCGTGCCTTTGCGCGTTCACGTACCTGTTCCAAATCGTGGTCATTCATTCTCTGGGGTCGACGTCGGCATATGACACTCGATAGTTCGTGCCTGTCATCAGTCCTTTCACCATTCTTCTACCAGGACGGACGAAACCCAATGGACTATAGGCGGAGTCGAGCAGGCTTCTTTCGTGGGGTATTCAGGGACGTTTTCGATGTTGCTTGGCCAGCTCTTGTACTATTTGTGTTACTTGCGTGGTGGACGTTCCTGTAGGGAAGTATGGACATTGTACTTATTCAGCCTTCAAGGGGATTGTAGGTCTATTTATTGAGGTTTCGGATCAGGATCATCTTTTTACTTTGACACGATGATCGACACCGTGTGCTTGAATCAGAGGCACAGGCACTGACGTTTTTAGTGGTGAAGCATCAACAGGAGTACAAGTCCGACAGGTTCTTCAAGGTTTTGCTCCACTCATATCGTGGATTAGGTCTGGACTGTTCTGCTCCAAACAGCGTCCGAACAGAAAAGCCCTATCATAGACTTTCAGAAACAAAAATGCCGTATTCAGTGGCTGAACAGCGCTTTAGAAGAACAGTATGGCATTGGTAAGGCAATAAGGAGGCTCTATCGGCGGCATTGATGCAGGAGCACACGTTCCGCTATGCACGAGTCAGCCTCACTCTAAGAGTTTCGGCGGTCTACAGAAGTCAAAACCTGACAGACAACGGAGAAAGCTCGCCTATTGGACCGGTACGTATGGGGCGGAGTTCGGCGCAAGCACGAAGTGAAGTGCTTCCTTATCGAGCTTGGAAGTAGGATTTCTTAGGCAACGTTATCGAGAAGGGGACGTCTTGGAAAGCGAGTTGAAGCAAAAGGATGAGGATAACGGCAGCATCACCGAGGGTGATAAGTGAGACGGAAGGTTTGACGGGCGGTGTTGCATATAGCACTGTATCAACGCGCGTGCCTAGACCAACAGAAGGGTTCTGCACGCCGGAGCCGGTATATTAGAGGAGTGTTGGGTCGGATGGAATAACTACATAAGGAGAGGAAGCTGGGGACCCCCCGTACATACAGTATATCTGCAGGGCAACCTGGCCCGTTCGTCGGTGAATGCACGCACGTTTATCGACGTGCCCTACCACATCAACTCCGTCGTCGTCGCCTATCGCACGACTTTCGTTTGCAGTCGACGGACCAATAAACGGAAGAGAGGCCATTGGAAACGGATCGCTTCTGAGCGGAGGATTGTTCGCCCAGCGGAAATCGATCTGCGAACCCATCTACGAGGAGCCATCGACCACCTCGGACTTGGCCGCCGTCGACAATCTCGAAGTATATAAACGTCAACATCGTCCTCGCCCCAAAGTCTCAAGGACCCAGTCCGCTCCCCAGCTCATCTCCACCAACACCACTTTGCCCGTCTACATCAACCACTCCAGGCATGTCTCTCTTTGCCTTTCGACCGCATCCTACTCATCGTCCTGCAGCATGTCCGAATCACTGATGCCCAAGAGCGACTCCTTCAGTGCTCGTGTACGTGGCAGCAGCCACATCGACTTCAAGACTGCAACTACTGGCGTTGCTGCAAAGGCCATGCGCAATGAGCTCAGCAACCTTGTCAACACCGTCAAGGAACCCGAGACGAAGAAGGTGCGTCCTACACATCGCATATACTCAAGATCGCGCACTGATTTCGCTTCTGCTAGGCTTTCGACACTGAAATGCAATCCTTTTTCTATCTTTTCACTCGTTATCTTTCGGAACGTGCAAAGAGCCAGGACCTGTACGTCTCGCTTCTGATATGTTTTGTCACCATCGCGTAACCATTTTCTCCAGAAACTGGGACCACATCAAGTCCCCTTCAGAAGACAAGATTGTTCCTTACAGCAAACTTCCTTCGGGTGAGACCAAGAACCTCAACAAGCTTGCAGTTCTTAAGGTCAATGGTGGTCTTGGAACATCAATGGGTAGGCTTCTTCCGTCATCTTTCTGTCTACTCGATTCTTAATGCGCATATAGGCATGACTGGTGCAAAGTCTGCGTTGGAGGTCAAGGATGACATGACGTTCCTCGACCTTACTGTCCGTCAAATCGAGCACCTCAACACCACTAACCGCGTTGATGTCCCCCTGATCTTGATGACATCATTCAATACACACGACGATACCCTCCGTATCATCAAGAAATATGCCAACCAGCAACTTCGCATCACCACCTTCAACCAGTCGCGTTATCCTCGTATCTTTAAGGAGACGCTCTTGCCATGCCCGAAGAGTGCTGATGATGACAAGAAGAACTGGTACCCACCCGGTCACGGTGACTTGTACAACGCGCTCTATCAATCCGGTGTTCTCGACCAGCTTTTAGCGGAAGGCAAGGAATACCTGTTTGCGTCAAACTCTGACAACTTGGGCGCTGTGTAAGTCGCTTATTTGATTTGATTTATTTCCCTCCACTCACCTTGTCGAAGTGTCGATGACAAGATCCTCCAACATATGATCGACTCCAGGTCAGAGTTCATCATGGAGGTTACGGACAAGACCAAGGCTGATATCAAAGTATGCATTTGTAAAGTGTTATTTACGATAATAGTCTGATGGCATTCGTTTTAGGGTGGTACTCTTATCGAGTACGATGACACCATTCGTCTTCTGGAAGTTGCCCAAGTTGCTTCAGAACATATCGAGGACTTCAAGTCTATCCGCAAGTTCAAGATCTTTAACACTAACAACTTGTGGATCAACTTGAAAGGTTTGCCTTTTGATCGTTTCGCGGCTCGATTGCCTTCTGATGTCTTTCTGCAGCACTCAAACGCATCATGGAGCTGGGTGAGATGGAGCTTGACATCATTCTCAACCCCAAGACGACCGATGACGGCCAAGCTGTCATTCAGGTAAGTTGCTTCACTATCATCGTTTTGATCAGCTTTCACTCACCATCATGCTTAGCTCGAGACTGCGGCTGGTGCTGCCATCAAGCACTTCAACAACGCTCATGGTGTGAACGTTCCCCGAAGCCGTTTCCTGCCTGTGAAGAGTTGTTCCGACCTGCTCCTGATCAAGAGTGACATCTACTCGCTACAACATGGTCAGCTTGTCATCAACGAGCAACGGATGTTCGAGACAACTCCCGTTATCAAACTCGGCGACCATTTCAAGAAGATCGCGCAATTCCAGAAACGGTTCAAGAAGATCCCCAAGATTCTCGAGTTGGATCATTTGACTGTTACTGGCGACGTATATTTCGGCAGGAATGTCACCCTGCGTGGTACCGTCATCGGTATGTGTGATTCCCTGTGGTGTCCCCCATTACCGCCTAACCTCGTCTTTGTAGTTGTCGCCAACGAGGGTCAACGAATCGATATCCCCGATGGCTGTATTCTAGAGAACAGTAAGTTCGTCTGGTTTCGTACTTCGACCAGCTCTCACAATCTTTCGATCTTGCAGGGCTGCTCTCTGGAAACCTGAATATGATTGAACTATAAACTATAGTAATACTTTATAATACTTGGTCTGGCCATTTGTAGCCTGAAAATCTTGGAATTCGGATGGACTCTATGCTTTTCTATGTTACTTCTCTGGCGTCTCGCATTTCGTCGACGGCTCTATTACGATCTTGGGTTTTCCTTAGATAGACTACTGGAGAGAATATGATACAATCACCCACTAAATGTTCGCGCTGCTGTAGCATTCATTTGTCTACATCGTGCGCAAAGTTAGAATTCGTTACTTATGACACACTGTCAGGCAGAGATGTCCTGAGGCACGAAGATTGCGTCTAGAGACAAAGTAGGTTGTGAACTGGACCACCATTCGCTGGCCAGTAAACGTTTTTGAGACTCCTTAGCGTGGTTCCGCCTTAATTGACGGGGCAGTTTCTCATCGACTCAAATTTACGAGCCAAGGATGCATCTGTCCCAGTGGAGGGTGCGCGCCCCGTCGATCTCGAAGGCCTGCGCCTTTAATTGGACCTGTTGACGTGACGGCGGGATTTCCTCATTGAGGTAACCCGCTCTCTGTAGACGCCCATTGTTAACCTTCTCAGTTGACCGTGACTTCAACGATCCTGTATCGTTAATTAGCGCAGTATGGCGTCCTCGCATATCCTGGGGGTAAGCAAGACTGATTCTTTGGACCATATGAATAGGTAATTGACTTAGATTCATCATCCAGTATAGTAAAAGTAGTCGTGCTGCTTGCCATGGACCCCCGCCTTGTAAAGGGAGCACCATTAAGGCTGGAGTAATTAGGTATGGTTATGTCAATCAAGGACCGTACGCACAGACAGTAGAATGGCGCCATTGGTATGCAAGGCTTCTTAGACAGCGTGTGAACTCAATTCTCATGCTCTTTATTTGAAGGGGTTGTGTGACGCCAGACATACTAAACAGACTCGCGCATATTCAACTTGAAGAAGTTCGAGGCTTCGAAGACTTGTCGTATGTGTTTAATGACGCGTCATGGCTCGCGTTCCCTCACCTTTTCAATTAGGACACAAGACCAGAATAAGATCAAGATTGCAGTAGGTCTTCGTAGGGTGGATCCTGCGGATGTACCAGCTAGTGCCAAACCCGAGCCCGCTCCTCAAGCCCAGGCTGCAAAACAAGCAAATGGCGCTTCTACAAGTGCTGGTCCAAGTCAAAAGAAACGCAAGGCAACATTCGAAACTCAATCCGGACCTTCCTCGTCTCAGCCGTCTTCGTCTCAACCCTCGGCTTCTCAGAGCAGGTCTCCTGTTTCTCGTGGGCTCCGTCGGATAACTGTACCGACTGCTACCCAACTTGCTGAAGATGAGATTATTGAGGATACGGGACCGGAGGAAGTCATTGACGAGTTGTACTGTTCTTTGAAGACCAGTATCGTTGGAGTTCAATATTACAAAGGTGTGTAATCTCTGTATGCTGTTTTTCTCACTGCTATAACTGCGTTCGTAGGTCTCGTCGGCTCCGGCGAAGAGGTTAGGCTTGTACGCGAGCCGCACAATAAATACGACCGCAATGCTATCAAGGTCGAGAACATTGGCGGGACACAAGTGGGACATGTTCCACGCAACGTTGCTGCCAAACTTGCACCCTTAATGGACCAAGGCATGGTCACAGTAGAAGGCATGATGCATGAAGGCAACTGTATGCTGTTCAAATTTGCTGTCGAACTGGAGTGCTCCAGCTTATATTCTTCTTACAGTGCAAGGATTCAGCTATAGTCTGTCAATGTAAGTGTCACCTCTCGCAATCACTTTAATAGATGGACGTCCATTGATGATCATGATGTAGGACCATCAAGATATATGGCGCAGCTGACAAAAGACATATCTTGGAACCCAAGCTCGTATGGGCGACACCCGGTCAACGCGGATTTACCTCCACTCGTGATGGTGCATCGTCGTCGAAAGTCGCGCGTCGAGGCGCGTCGAGCGCATCTGCGGGCCCTTCTGCAGGCCCGTCTGCAGCTTCCATTGTGGCTGGCCCTTTGTATGCATCTTCTTCACAGTCATACGCATCTGCAGTTGCACGTCCCGTCGTTGCCCAGTCAGCTGCTCAACTGGAGGCTGCTCAAAAGCAAGCTGAGGCCCTGGCCAGAGCAGCTGAATTGCGCGATATACTGAATAATCTCGAGAAAGTAGATGATGAGGGTAGACGGAGTGGCCTATTGGATACTTTGTGCTCCACAGGCGACGTTTTGAACTTACCGCAGCACGAAAACCCTCCGGGTCTCGCGACTGGTGATCTTAAAGTCAATTTGCTGAAGCATCAGGTAACATGGTTGCGGACTTGTATGAAGACCGATAGTCTGATGACCTTCCTATAGAGTCAAGCCTTAAAGTGGTGTATCGAGCATGAATACCCCGTTCTACCTCAACTGGAGTCGGACAAACCGGTACAGTTCTGGCAACTGAGGAAAGCTGGTGGCAAGGTGTGTTCCTTCTGGATGTGGAAATGCTATATTCACTAACTTTAACTCATCAGACCTTCTACTTCAATTGTGAGTCATACGTTTGTGACAGTCATTGTGCCTTCTCGTGGTCTTATACCTTTCCCAGTGGCTACGAAGACTCCTCAAATGGCGCCTCCGCCTTTGGGTAGAGGAGCTCTGTGTGCGGACAGCATGGGTCTGGTTAGTATCTTTCACACCCATAATCTGTGTTCGCCTTTTGACCGTCTTATCCAATAATATAGGGTAAAACCTTGACTATGCTTTCGTTGATTCTCGCAACCAAAGCGGACGTCCCGAAGGTTTTCTCTCGATGTAGCTTGATCGTTGTGCCCCTTTCTGTCCTATCCAACTGGGAAAAGCAAATTGAGGACCACGTTCAGCCGAATGCCTTGACTTACTGCGTCTACTATGGCACTGGACGGAATCTTACTGACAAGGAGCTCCAACAGTATGACGTCGTAATTACAACCTACCAAACCGTCGTTGGAGAGCATGCGCCTGGTGTTGGCAAGGGCAATGGCGAAGGTCCAAGCAAGAAGAAGCAGAAAGTGCAGAGAACTTTGTTCGATATGAAATGGAAGGTACGGTCTGCGACTTGGTTATGTTGACTATCAGCCGTTCATATTAGCTATGATCGCAGAGAATCATTCTTGATGAAGGTCATAATATCCGGAATCCAAAGACCAAGATGGCGAAGGCTGTCAACGGTCTAGAAGCTGAACGCCGATGGGTGTTGACTGGTACTCCAATTGTAAGTGACTTCTATTGGAATAGTGGCCTGACTGCTCATCACCTTCTAGATCAATGCACCTCAGGTATCGTATTCTATGAGTTTTCAGTATAGCATTAATCTTACATGTCTTAGGACCTTGGCTCGATTCTTACATTCCTCCGCATTTGTCGCCCTTTGGATAACGAGGTGAGCGTGCACACTAAAGAATCAAAGGCTTGTATTAAGACCCAGTTAGGACTTCTTCAAACGCATGGTACTCCGTCCGCTCAAGAATGGAGACCCCAACGGCGCCGAACTGCTTCGGGTATGTTTCGAAACAAATGCTGTTCCTTGGCAATCCACTAATTACTTCGCCTTAGGCTCTTATGAGTCATGTTTGCATTCGCAGGACTAAAGAGGTGCGACTTTATTCCACTTTTGATTCTCGTATGAACGTTACTCACAGTGATCATTAGATGCAAGACAGCGACGGGAATCATCTCGTTCCTCTGCCTCCTGTAAGTCTTGAAATTTTTCAAGGTCTTGTAATTGTTCAATTTCTTTTGAACATAGGTCGAGATGACCGTGGTACCCGTAGCGTTGGAGGGACAAGCAAGGGTAAGCTTCAACCTGTGCAGACAACTTTTTTGCACTCACATCTTTGACAGGAAATGTATGATGCTATTCAAGAGCTTTCCACAGAACGTTTCAACAACCTGCTTCTAAAGCATGGTAGCGTTGGCTCTGCCGCGGTATGCTGCATTTGGCCTAACTTTACGCATTATAGGACCAGCTTAACTTGTTCCATATGCAGGTGCAGTCGAATGTCCTCAGTATGCTCACCCGGATGCGACAACTGGCGCTTCATCCTGGACTTCTTCCGGCCAACTACCTTGAACAACTTCGTGCTGCCAACGAGCTCGAGGATGAGATTTCTGCCCCTGTCATTAACCTGAAGCCCGAGGATAGAATTCGCTTGCAAGCCATACTTGCTCAGGCTATTGAAGATAACGAGGAATGCCCAATCTGCTTCAGTATCTTAATTGATCCTAGGATCACTACTTGCGCACATATGTTCTGTTTGGCCTGGTCAGCATGATGTCATCCCCTTCCAGTTCTTGCCGCTGATCTCATAATTCAGTATCTCTGAGGTCATCTTTCGTGACCCCAAATGCCCAATGGTCAGTATATTATTTCACACCGTCGTGATTTTTTTCTCACTCCGCGTGAATCTCCCAGGATCGACGGCCAATCACTACTGGAGATTTGGTTGAACCAGCACCGCCCACTGACCTCACACAAACCCCTGTTCTTCCATCGGATACAGAGGAAGAGGATTTGGACGGACTACGGTCAGGCTCTTCAGCCAAAATAGATCAGCTTGTCCATTTGCTGAAGTTGACGCCGCTGACCGAAAAGTCTCTTGTTTTCTCTCAATTCACTGGTTTCCTCGACAAGGTATGTCATCTTCTCATTAATTTAGGCTAGCATTGAAACCTTCCTAAGATCGCTGAAGTCCTTGAAAAAGAGGGGTACGTCCATCTTTGTGCTATCAATCCCAGCTATATCTGACCTCTTCCCTTCAGGATATCCTACGTGCGCTTTGATGGCAAGATGTCCGCTAGGTCGCGCCAGGAAACTCTAGCAAAATTCTCTATCCCAATCACCGACGAAGACGTCGCATCCATCCCAGCCACACAACCCTCGTCTGGTCGTCCGTCAAGGCAACGAATGCAATCCAGTCAGGCTGTTATCGACGTGGGCGCGGATGACACTAACGACGCCGACTTCGTCATGGCGGATGGCAGAGGTGATAGCGATTTTATTGATGACGAAGATGATGCTCCTTCTCCCGCTAAGAAACGCAAAGGCAAGAAGAAGGCAACTGTTAAGACTCGGTCATCCGGCACTCGAGTCTTGGATGGTTCGGCCTTCGAGGGAGAAAACCCACGGGTCATGTTGTTATCGCTGAAGGCTGGTGCTCTTGGTCTCAACTTAACAGTTGCCAATAACGTCTATCTGTGAGTATCATTGCAGTCAATTACGTTACGATCATTGCTCACATAACACTGTAGGATGGATCCGTACGTCTGACGGCTTACTGAGACATGCATTTTCAAAAGTCTGATTCCGCTATTTTATCAATCAGCTGGTGGCAGGAGGGTATCGAATCTCAAGCTATTGACCGATGCAATAGGTGTGCTGTACGCTGACGACCGATAGAGTATTGACTAACAATGTTATGTATTCTGTATAGGATTGGCCAGACGAAGCCTGTGCGGGTCTACCAACTCATCGCAGAGAATACTGTCGAGTCCAAAGTAGGTGCTTTCGAACTCGTAGCTGTGTGCTTCTTTAAGACTGGTACTTGGCTACAGGTCATCGATATTCAAGAGAAGAAAAAGCAGTTGATCAAACACGTTCGTCGTATCTCTCGTCGTTTCACTATGCTACGTCTGACGTGTCATTACAGGCTTTCTCTGGCATCAAAAGTCGAGAGACCCAACGTCAGAAGAAGGAGGCCAGACTCCAAGGTCAGTCACATATGCTTTGATGGTATATTTTGTTTGTACTGACTTCGTCCTAATCCAGAATTAATTGAGCTCTTCGGAGCACGACAAACTACCACTCAAGGTGCTGCCAATGATCAAGCAACGTTAGATGGCTGGCATGCAACCTAGAATGCTACTCAGGCTTATATTCCTTGATATTGCTTCTGCTTCATTTTCTTTGCAAATCGTGTTTTATCGGACAGATGTTATTGACATTCCTAGAATCCCCATGTAGAATGTTAGTACGGTCACCTACATTACAGGGCTGTGTCGTCCAGATATATCCGGATCGTTGTTGTATTATACTGTACATACCACATGTATTGAAACACAATATGCTATGCATGGTGCAATGGTCTCTGAAGTTCGAAAACAAAAAGGCATTGAAAGAGTACAATCAAGTCTCAACAAGGAGAGTACAAGCAGTTGTCCTAAAATACGTCCATGTCACCGTTCGACCTAACGTCACCGAAGTGTCCACAAAGTGAGAACTGTCCATAACAAGAAAGGAGGTAAGGCTACACTAATAATATCCGTCAGAAGAATTTTGACAAAGAGCGATTGACTAGATCGTCTTCCGACCACATCATGAGACGGAATCCAAAAGGTAAGGAGACGCCAGATAGCCGGAATTGTGATAGTCATGCGTCTGCGACGTCCTCGGAAAACAAATGTCCAAGAACGAGACCATTTCCACCAAGGCATTTTCATGCTTTGTCTCCCCGAAGATGATGCTTTGTTTAGTGGGTAAGGTGAAGGAATGTGCAGCGGTGACTCGTTCGGTGAGTTTATCATCTGGAACGAAGGCCCGGAAGATAGCAAATGCTCATCAAAATGTGTGTCTGTCGGGGAGGAGATGAAAGAAGAATCGATCGGCGACGAGGCATAAAGCGAAGCTCGCAACGATGGTGTTGTTGAAGTTGGCCTGAAATTGCCATGAGATGAGCTAGCGCTGACAGTTGGTGTCCGTAAAGGTGGAAGGAATGGGTCGTGAGGACTGGTCGGAAAGGTACTGTTACTTGTGGCAAAGTAAGGAGGTAGATTTTCCACTATGTCCCCATCCAAAGGAGGCCACTGATACGGTCCTTTATCTAGAAGGGCATCAGCGCTGTGGGAAGGCAGCGACGAACGGTGTTTAGGATATCTTCGTTGCCGATAGCTCGATATGAGCAGGATGAAGACTGTCAGAACGGCCAGAGGGAGATACCGGTCCCAGTAAACATGCACATGGTCGGGAAACAAACATGGTTTGTCATCAAACGACCGGACATGAGGTGGCACTGCGGAAGGATAGGCCACAGAAAGGAGGTGGAAGCCCGGATATCGTATGTGTTTTGTTGGCGAGAAGGATTTTACGGTGACTTCACGAACATGTGCACGATCGTTTGCACCTGGAAACGCAAGGGGATGCTCGTATTCACAGTAGTCTCGATCATCGCCGCTACGGATCAAAACATTCGTCTGATTAAGCACATAAACACTGTAACCCATACGAGTACAAACCTGAATATGAGGGATGGTTTAATTTCCCTGAGAAGAAACTCAGTCGTCTTCTTGCCAAAGGTGTTCTGGTAATTGGTCCCAACACCACGATGAATTGTACCTTTCTCGCGCAAAGGCCCGCAAGAAGCGAGTTCAGGCCGCGATAAGGGTATATGGGTGAACAGGATAACAGGGTCGTTCCCTTCGTCACCAGCTGGCGTACATCATCAGCTACTCTGAAAAAAAAATGGGAAGGGAGATCTCACCCTGTATATGGGCAATTGATTTCAGGAACTCGATAACTCCGTCAGGTTTCGGTTCCCACTCCTCGTATTCCAGAACCTTATCTGCCCTTTGGTAGTCTTCTTCAACTAGGCCAGGGGCGTCAAGTATTACGAAAGTGTGATTTGCGACAGTCACCCATCCGTTCATTGGGCCAAAGTGTTTAACATAATGATTGCGAGCAGTCCTCGCAGTTTTCCACTCTGTGCGAAGACTGACAACCATGAGTAAAGCGACAGTTGTGGAAGTAGAAATCAAACACACCCAACATCATCATTTCCAGGAGCGAAATATGCTTCCGCTGATTTCCCTATTTTGAAGACTCCTTTAAATCTTTGGATGTAGTTGGTATAACTGGGATTGCAAGTGAGACGAATACATCTAATCGAGGTTCAGAACACATACTTTTCATCCTCATGGACTCGATATCCAGAGGCCAGCATGTCACCTAAGAAGACAATTACGTTGGGTCGCATACTTGAAGCGAAACTCCAGTTTCTTCTCAAGGTCAGATCATACAGTCTATACCGGACACTGTCCAGAAACCTATGAGTAGTAGGCCTGAGCCGCACTTGAGCATCATCTATGATTAACACATGAGTAGGACGAGCTTCCTAATAGGAATTGACACAATCAGTTGAAGAGCAACGAGAATTTGAGGAGTTGTGACGACAAGGCCTTACCCGCGTAAATGAAGCATCCGGCCAGCGGCAGTCCCATAGACTATAGTAGAAGCTCCCGTACTCGAACCATAATACAAATAAGTACCAGGCAATTCGTAATTCTCTGACGAGGGACATCGAACGAATGATTTGCCGTTGTTTAAGCATTACACCCATTGCGAATGAAGATCCAAATGTGAAGCGCCAAGATCCTTCATGTAATCTGCGCAGGCCAGCAGCTGGTTGCCAGCGAGTCCTCGCAGTAGATCGTGGACGTTGAACGGAGACGAGCAGACCTCGTTTTCCCTGACTCGGTGATCTAAGTTCTGGACTAGCAGCCTTTTTATCATTTCGAAATTCGTCAGTGAGATTGACGCGCATTCTTTCCAGCGAACGTATAACTGGATTTGACATGAAGAGACATCCTAAACCGTCCACAAAAAATACTTGTTCTTTCAGAATGAAAGAAATGAAAAGCGACAATAAAACGGAACGCTGGAAGCAGGATTTGAACCTACGCGGGCAATGCCCAAGTGATAAATGAGAAATTCAAATCACTCGCCTTAACGACTCGGCCATTCCAGCTTGCAAAAGTCTCTCTAATTAAAATTAGAAAATAATAATTTAACTTGCTCCATGATGCCATCAGTGTATTCAGTTCTAACTTCTAAGTACGTAACTGTAAGTACGCACGCCGCACAGTAAAGTATTCAATGCGACGCTTGCACACTGCCCAGTGTAATATGGCCATCAATCAATTGGAAGTAACAAGAAATTGTATGAAATGACATGATTATGAATAAGTAGACGTTAGAAGGCAAGAAAAGCGACTCCTGAGTCAAGAGCCTACTATGGTTCCTTCTGACATGTTCAGGTGCCCGTACTATAATATTGCCACATCACGCCTGAAGAGAGTCAAACCATGATGCGTCGACCCACTTGACTTCTCCCATCCTTGATGCCGTCTGCGCGCGAAGGAAACGATGGGGGTTAAGGTCTAAACCTTTCCTAATGAAATAGACCGGTTTGACGCGATCATATTGCCGCGGATCGTAATACATGTCTAGTTCAGTGGGATTGTCGATGTCATGCCTATAAGACGACGAATTAGGGCACAAGAGTACTAGACCGTCAGGGATACTTACTCTTTTCTAAGATGCTCTACCAGGGAACTTCTGGTGCGCTTAGCATAGGAATACCATTTGAAGTTGAAAGTGCGCGGACAATGTGAACAGAACCAATGTTCAATAAAGTCCATTCTACGAGCTTCTCGATTCAATCTTGCAATTTCTTCCAGAGTAGCGACGTCAGCAAGGTATTCCAAAGGGACTTTCTCCCAGGAAGGTTGGCCAGTGCCACACTCGTAGCCACATATAGTATGTTCAATCTGTTGCGCTTTATGTGAAACTGCCTACAGCGAGTTGAAGAGTGACTCACAGCAGCACACCATGTATAAACTGTATAGACACCATCTTCTTGGCAGCTCCCGGTGCATCGAAGGCGTATATCCAAAGCATCCATTTCGTCGACAGTAACTCGCGCTGGATCCTGGTCACAAGCTTCAATGACTGGTCGAGCTTTATCCGCTAAGCTTTGTAACGTATCGAGAGTACGTGGAACACCACCTTCCAAGCGGGCTATGATGCCCTCGTAGGTATCCTCGGGAGCGGGGAATGAACGTGACTCCCACAAGCATCGATGGACCAGAATATTAGGGTAGGTAGCAGCATCCGAGTCGTAGCCGTACCTTACTTTCGCACAGCGGACACAATAAAAGTACTGAGATACTGCCAAGGAGAACACGTCGACGTCGGAAGGCAAGGCAATTTTGGAGCGGACCATCTGTGAAAGCTTGGAGCATCCGCGATTCCGCCATTGGCTTGAGAAATTGTAAAAACCTTTTTCTAGCGTCGAGAAATCTTCTTCAGTCGGTTCTGAAGTTGTGGGAGCGTCAATTAAAGAGGAGACTTCTGGCATGAGAAGGAGTTCCTGGGTGTAAGGGGTGATTGGACCAACAGTCCGTCGCCATGGAACAAGGGCTTCCCCAAGCTTTTTAATTCGGCGCGTGATTGCGGCCAACCGTTCTTTCTGCAGACGAGTTGCTCTTATGCCATCCATTACGCCGAGAACCTCGGCTTCCATGTTCTTCCAACCTAGTCGACAGTGTCCGAATTCCTGATTAATAAGTATTAAAAAAAGATGCCAAAACCACGCACCACGAGTGGTCAAAGGTCTAGCCTGCACCACCCTGGGTATCTTCAATAATGGATGGATGCCAGACCGATACAGGCGACAGGCATAGTCGAGGTCTTCTCCATAACCAAGATCGCGAAGGCGCTGTTCTACGCTATATTCCATTTGATGAGGTTCGGAAAAGTCCTTCAGCGACAACGGTAAATACTAAGGACTCGCCTGTTGAATCTATCCTGCCTTGTTTCTTCAATCTCTTTGCTACGAGCTTTCTTACGCATCTCGAACCACTTCTCATAGTCTGACGCAAACTTACGATAGCCATCACTGAGTAGTCTGTCTGCACTGTAGAATCGATTGAATAAACTTACGGCTAGAAGCTGTTTTCTGCGAGCAGTGTACTCAATTCTAAATTCTGCGCGATTCTCCGCAGGGGTTTGCCTCCATGCTTCCATTATTGCCTTGACGGATAGTTTGTGTCGGCGAATAGAATATGGAACATCCCCTGCAGTGAATATCAGCCCCTCCTCTCTGAATACTAATTCGTAAAAGATACGCACACCCCAGAAGATTGTCAGGGTCAGGTAGGGGGTTATCTCCGTATGCGTCAATACTTTCAGGAGAGACAAAGCAATAATACCTATGCATAACAAGCTCGCGAGTATGTGTATGTGAATGAATTGAGAATAATGTACGTGCACTTCGTTCATACAGGGCTGGCAATACCTTGCCTTTACTTCCCAATGTACAGTTTGAATATTCGGCTTCAGGCAGTTCTGGAATTTCGATGAGTATACCGTAACTTCGGATAATTTGCCATGACACACATGGCAATGGGCGTCGAAACACAGATTGGCATACGCGGGTTCACTGAGGAACGAAGGACAATCAGGTAGACCTTTTATATTCTCACGTGCGGCCCTCCAAAAACGAGCCGCAGTACGATCCACGAGGAGCTGTTTAAAAGGTTTCGAAGTCCTTGCGAGATTCAGTAAGTCCATGGGTTCTAAATATACAAAGACCTGAACAGAATGTCAGCGGCCACATACATAACAAGGTGGATTTGGTACCTCGAACAGAATATCTAGGGGCATTGCGGGCATGTCTCGAAGACTACCCCTCCGGCCACGCAAGTGGCGGGGTTGAATTAGCGGTTGGGCATCCTTATTGGTCTTGACTTTCGAGACATTATTGGCTGTCACCTTTATTCTTTTAGCCGAACGGCTACCTACTGCTTTCGTTCGTTTGTTGGCCATTGGGATGAGATGTAGCAAGTTGAATTCTGACTCGGAGGCCTGAACTCCAAATAAACGAACAATTGATCACGCGTGAGTTGCGCGTGAGCAACCACAAAGAACGCGATCAGGTGACGGATCAACGTCGCATGCATAAGGATAGAACAATAGGGCACCTGTGATACAACTATAATCTACAGACTAGTGATACTGTACTGTAAGTTGAAAGTTCAGAAAGAAACTGAGTTCCCCAGGAAACTTCAATTATTCGCACCTCCATAACATTTAGATTTTAAGAAGAAAATGTTGATATGGGCATGTGGTGTAGTTGGTTATCACGCTCGCTTAGCATGCGAGAGGGGTCCGGTTCAATCCCGGACATGTCCATCGTACTCAGGCATGTAACTAAACATGTATGTTTTTCTCTTTTGCTCGGGGAATTTTAGAATTTTACCACAAAAGATGTTCCTCGCAACAGATTGCGTGCAGCGCTGGGCCCAAGTGGCAGGTAAATCACTGTCGAGGTGCTGCGATATACTGTACTCACTCCAAAGGTGCAAACAAGACCATCGTACACAAGACATCTACTAGTTCATTCCCAATCACTATCTGCATCATCTTCCCGCGATCCCTTATCTTTTTCGGTCCGTTCAACTTTGGTTTCACCATTGGTGCTAACTTGAGAAGATACGACATCGTAGCTGTCTTCGCTGCTCTGCCGCCTTGAATCCTGCAAGTCAGGCGAGAGCAAATGATCGTCTGGCTTGTCCGATGTTGCCTTCAGCGTTGACAGACTTCCAGCCAAGTCAGAGCTACGCTCGATACCCTCGGCCTTGACATCCTGCAACTTTGGCTTGGCAGTTGTCGGGGACGTTGCTTCGTCCTCGTCATCTTCCCAACTGAAATCCTCCTCATTCTCGATCGTGCCTAAGGAAGAGATACATCAGTTCAAGATAAGAGCTTTGACTATGAATGTCAGTTACCTTGGATCAAGGCCTTTCTTCTTTCTTCCTCTTGTTCAACCTGGTGAACTCGGAAGAAATACCGCGTCCAGAACTCTTGCTCGGAGATATCTGAAGGTACTGGGGAACGGGAATTTTAAGCGAGCAGTTTTGGGGGAGAGCCCACTTTAGACGAACCTAGCGTATCTATCGTAGCCTTCAATGCCTCCCTATCGGCAGCGTCATCCAAAGCCGCCTGAATGGCGGTTTGCCATTCGTTCCCAGCTATCCCGCCTTCCTTTGTAGCCACCTTACCCTGTTTCCATGCCTCGAATAACTTGCTTGCCTTCTCATCCGCAGAGGGATCGACTCTGAGCACTTCAGGGTCATGCTTGAGCTGCTTTAGCAGCGCTTCCGCCCTAGTAGCAACGGCTCTGAGACCATCTATCGACGGTCTTCCGGAAGATGTGGAAGTGCGCTCTCGCTCCTTCCCTTTGCCCTTCGAAGTAGTGGATGACAGCCCCATTTCTGGCAACATCCAGATATCTGTGCCATCCCAGAGTGCACCAGCGGGAGCAACGGAACCGCCTTCCTCTGGTGGGACCACTTTAACAGCCTCCTTCAGGAATTCTCCAGCCTCACGTAGTAGGCTCTCGCTCTTATGTACATATTCCTCGGCCTGAGATCGTGTGACGCCTTGGACTCTTTGGAATTCCGAGGTAAGGGTGGTTCGCAACTGTGTAAAATCGATGGATGCTGGTTGCTTCAGCGCCTCGGGAAGCTGACTCTGAATGGTGGAAACTAGAGTCGGGGGTAGAGAAGCTTGTAGTCGTGAGAATAGATTCTGTGACTCTGAGCGAGTATGTCCGCTCTGTGAAGGACCTGCACTAGTAGAAGTATCCTGTTCGGGTGTAACTGTGTCATCTACAGACTCCTCCTGCGAGGTTTCCGGGATATGCTCCCCTGTTGATGTTTCATCTGTGTGACGAGGGGTGACTTCGGACGTTGATGTGGACGTAGGTATTTCCGAGGTGAGCTTAGTGATTTCGCTCTGCGCCTGAGATACAACCTCTGTCAGGTCTTTCTTGGCAGCCTCAAATGCAGCTTGACTCTGCGACAGATCGTTCATGTCACGTCGGCGGCGAATAGCTCTAACTAGTACCCACTTGTTTCCGGAAACCACCCCAGAATCTGCTCAGTTGGCCCACTACTTGGGTCACTTCCTCATTCAAGCTCTGCTCCGCCTGCTGTGTCTCAGCAGGAGGTGTAGTTGGAGTTGAGATGTCGTATGTGTCTAAGAAGTTCATCGGGTGTGATAGTGATTTGCGTCAAAGTGACCGTGCGGAGACGAAGACAACCAGTACTACTGCGCGCTTGGAGCAGTGATCGATCGCCGTCGTGCACGGCCAAAAATGTAAAGGGGGATAAGAACAGGAGGACTGTCTTTGGCAAATGATTATTCTACACGATATAGCTACGCATTAAGATGTATGGGTGGAAGGAAGCAGAATATACAGCCCAATCGGCTAAGTCATGGTGAGGCGACGTTACAGGATGCCACGATTCTGCATCTCTCCATTCAGAATCGAAGCTTGCGACGCTACAAGATACGATTGAAGAAATCAAGACCTGCTATATAATGGGACGGGCAGAAAGAGACGTACTCATCAAAGGACAGACAGGTGTAAACTTTCTCAAGGCGTTCAGGATTCTCACTAGTGAGTGGACCAAGGCCTGCCGTTGGTCAACAAATGCATCCCCGCCGAGTTGCGTGATGGATTCTAAGTGCACACATCAGCCTTGGTATCCACGATTATAGAGTATGGCTCACCAATTAGTGCCTGCCCTACTACCGTCCACAACATCTGCAGATAGGTCAGTCAGTATGGCCATAATGATCGAAACCACAAATAGGTAAAGAGCTTACGGCCATTATAGGGTCAAGGAATGAAAGATCTGCCAGGTTCACACAATCAAGGACGGCCACCGCGGCTCGAGCTGCAGATAAGTCTCGCCTGTCTAATATGCTATCGGCGATCTCGAACCTAGTATGAAGGCGTATAGCAGCAGCATGTGCGTAAGTATGGGTCACCAGGAGATCCATCGCTGTTTCAGGTGCCACTGGCGCTTCGA
Source organism: Somion occarium (assembly GCA_964035595.1). NCBI lineage: Eukaryota > Fungi > Basidiomycota > Agaricomycetes > Polyporales > Cerrenaceae > Somion > Somion occarium. The sequence continues at coordinate 2,363,239 of OZ037947.1, forward strand.
GGCTGTTAAGAGGCAAGAGCGTCTCTATGAAGTGACGAATTAAGTTATCAAGGCGCAAGACGTCCAAATAGAACGCATCGAAATTATGCATCGCTATTGAAAAAATCCGAGACCCCGATCAGCATGAGAGATTAAGGTACAACAGATATAAGACATACTTGGAGACCACTGGGATGCGAGTCGAGTCGCCTGTTCAAACAAAGCAGCAGATTTAGCACGGAGTGCTAGGGATGAGAGACCGTCACCGGAGAACTGAGGAGATGGATCGTTGAAGAACATGAATAAGGTGTTAGATCCTCGAAAATCAGCAGGTAGGCCGCGCTGTGATACTACTGTCAGACCTCGCAGAGCATGGAGGAACACCGAAGTGTGCGTACCTCTTCGTAAACAGACATTTCTACAGGCCATGGGGTATCGACCTGTACTCCGCCGAATACATCATTAGCCACGGCGCCCTGAGCAACCGACCAACTCCTGTCAAGTGTGTACACCGACCAGAAAGCGCAGATCCTCTCGCCTTCTTCTACAGCGTCTACGGGTGGAGGGAGATTGAAGCTTGTAGGTCGTGCAGTGTCGGCGCTTTCCACATCGGCTGTAGAACTTCGAATGCGATTCACTTTGCAGCTCATGGCGAGAGCAACGGCTGCACTGCAATGGTAAGTTCCTTCTAGATATCGGTTTTGACAGAAGAAATAGTTGGAAAGTAGGACCTCTGCTTGTATGATGTGAACTGCATTATGTTGAAGAGATGCAACCTGGGGGAGGGCATCGGAAATTGATTGAACTGCCCGGGCCAGTAACTTTGTTTCATAGGCTCTAATTGACGCATTCGTAGATAGACGTGATCCCCATAGCAGTGCCGCATCAAGCAGGCAAGGGGATAGTCGAGACCTACGCAGGGCAGCATCGGCCATGTATACTGCATCCAGGAAACGGGGTACATTTAGAAAGAATCCCAACTGAGATGCAAGGGGTACAAAGATGCTGACGCTGCGCACAATGTCAGAAATGATCATGGAATTCTCACAGTCATGCTCACAGTAACCGTATAACTGCTGGGTGAGGGTCCAATGCCCGATTGCTTGGTACCGCGATGTCTGAAGGATCAGATATGCTAGCACTTTCTCGCTCCCGAATCGGAGAACTTTGGGATTCAGAACCTTATATGGGACCAGGAAATCAGTATGTTATAACAAGACAAAAAAGTGCAGACATACCTCCAGAGGCTCCAGAAAGACGTGATGGTCTGGCAGACGTACTAGCAGTTGGAGGTGCCGCTTCTATTTGCCGTATGCGAGCCTCCAGCTGCGAAATATTGCGCTCAAGCACCTGGGTAGGGCTCAAGTTAGGCCCATCAGTGTACTCGCAATCCTATAGGAATGTATACTTGAGTAAAACGGGAAAAAGCAATCATGGGGAGAGGTACCAACATATTCTCGTTCCATATGGATACACTGTCCACAGACAGGCTTCACGCCATCGCACCTCTGCAAATTATCATAAGTACTATGAAGGATATAAGCGTCAGGCGAAAGCTCACCATCTTACGACGACGGCAGCTAAGGCATGCGCTTCCTCGGGGGACTCGGGTAGGAGCATCGCCAGCCCTGAACTGATGAGAAGACATTTCGTCAATGAAGTGAAATCTATGAGACGTTAAGAGAAGGGTATTTGTTGTGACAAGGGTGGGTATCTGCACTAAAGGACATCGCGCCTCCAAGAAGACTTATATGCGACCAGCGCTGTAAAACTTTTTGTCATTCCGCTCAGTGGATTACCGGAGTCATCCAACTGAGAGCTTAGGATATAGATCATAGTCCAAGATACCCCGAGTCCCACATTCGAGCGTGTAGTGTCTGAAACAACGACGACTTTGCTAGTCGCATCCCGAATTCAAGGGTGGCACTATGGTGGCTGGGCAAAGTCGGAGAACGAGCCTCCCGAAAACGTCAGCTTACCTAAGACGCGCATGCGGTGGGCCCTCTCGAGCGCCTGTCTCTCCGAGGATGTCTTCGGGTCGATAGACGGTGGGTTGGTCCCTACGTGATTCGCCTCTAGCCGCAACAAAGAAGTTAGAACGACCATACGAACCGCGCATCGGGGTAGAGACTCCGAGAAACCAATAATGGTCTTCTTTGACACCGCGAGATACTGCGTAATCGAGTTTGTGAATAAGCCTGTTAATTTGAGCCAGTCAATGCACCCTTGATCATCAATACACTGAAGGACTGATGGCAGGACGCCTTCTCGGAAGCCCTTACTATGGCTCGGGCAAAAATGAGCGGATGTGTTGATCAGCAAGTGTTATGTTTGTCTCATCCATGACGAGTCTTGTAATCGTATACCATCACTCTGCCGTTTGTGCAAAGGCAGCCTCATAGATAGACATTGTTATCTTCTCCGCGCAAGAGATAAGCAACGATGGGGAGTCAGAGCGTTTGTATCACAAGAAAGAAGCGGCGACACCAGTCCAAGCTAGAGGAATTAGCCTAAGACAGCTTGCGGTGAGCTAGAAAGATTCTGAAAAGATGATACAGTGAAGATCATATCTATGAGCTCACATAACGGCTTAAGTGTGCAGAGAGGCAGCATTAATGTCCACCACAACCTACGGACACGTTGGTCATGCAGAGCAATACGCAACAGAAGCGCACAGCCTCATGTTGCTTTGCTTGGTCCTATTTGGCAACAACCTCCAGGCTGATTCCATTTTGAAAATCTACGTCATTTAGCGTTAACCAATGGAGATGTAATAATAGAATGACTCCGGATGCCTCCGAGTGTTTTCCGGGACAGCGCGAGTCAGACGCATCATGAGCGTCGTGAGAGAGAAAATGTCAACGTGAACATTTAGTTGAGTCAGTAAGTTTGTATTGTATAGAAAAGAAGTTTGGCGATATTCGGACTAGACAAACGCCGAAGGATTCGGAGGCATGCGACAAATAGATTCATAGTCTTACATCGCATCCGAATCATTGCGAATCGAGAAGATTGCATGCCAAAGCATATGTAATGCTTTCCTATTTTCTTCGTAGGGATTTCGTCAGCAAGCATCCTGAGTAACGGAATTCGGAATTCGTACTATGGGTGTGACGTTCCCTGACGTCCGCGCAGATTCTAGAACAGTCCTACTACCTTGTACCATATTTAGGCAAAGTTTATATCTGACCATACTCGGCCCTCTCGAAGAGTAGCAATTCTCTAAGATTCTAGAAAATGAAAACACATCGCATCCAGTAACAAGATTCGCAGCGGCGGTTAGGGTGCAAGAGGAGTGACTGGGCATGAGACTACCTATACGCCGTCGGAGAAGCTGAGCGAATTGAAACTGCACGTCCGAGGACTTCGGAAAGAAGTTTCGATCCAGGCGAACAGTGAGAAGATCTTTCTTTCCGGCAACTCCATTTGTAATGCCTGTAGTAAAGTGGCAAACTATTCAGAGCATCAATGCCTGTTCCTCAAGACCGACAGGCATCACATATTAGCATGTACTGTGTTCAAGTTGTTCTGGTGAAGCGTATCTTGGGGGGGGGGGAGGATGGATGAAAGTGGGCTGTAATGACGATGTTGCCTGCGCAGAGCAGGGTTGTATCCTCTGGCGATATTGCTAACGGACGTATGAACATGTAGGTGCGGTCAAGTGGATATGAGTAAGCGAGCACCGATTTCTGACCAACTATCCCTTCATCGAAACGGGTCTACCTAACCTTATAACCACAACTGGGAAGAGAAAGTGACGGTCGGCCTCAACTTGGGTTAGCGCTTCAAGCTTCACTGAGAGTGGTCGCCTATCACCATGATCGATAGTTGCAATAGCAGATGGCAGCTTAACCACGAACCACGCAGTCAGTCGAGTGGTAAAGTGTGCGTCAGTACGCTCAACCGATACAACTAGCCCATCCACGTACTGAACACATTACTTGTAGATCTAGGCCCAACTAATATTGTCCATAGCTATTGAGGAACCCAGGAACGTGCCTGCGAGTGCGATGGATACGAAACTGCCGCAGGAATTGATAGATTACATCATCGACTATCTCCATGGCGAGAAAACCTCTCTTCTGTGGTGCTCTCTTGTTGGCAAGGCATGGACTGCTTCGTCCCACTACCACCTTTTCCATACAATTTCCTTTGACTACCCTATGACGAATTTGCCTGGCCAGTGCTCGGCTTTCGCAGCCCTCCTCGTTCATACTCTCGATGCCTTCCTCACGTCACACTTGACCAAACGTATTCGTCATTACGTTCGAGAGTTACATCTGAAAGCCAGGGAATATACATTCGAAGTTGGTCCGGCTCTTAGAGCCCTCCCGTTGTCGGTCTTGCAATCCGTTTTTGATCAACTTCCTTCCATGCACACACTCGAGTTGGACGGCATCAATCCTCCAAATCCCTCCGAGTACCTTGGTCAACAACACACTAGACCAAAACTTCGCACCCTTCGATTGCTCGACCAAAGCTATCAACCCCACTTCACGTCCCTCCTGAGCTTTATCGAGCAAATAGATCTTCTGAAGGTGTCCGCAGCTGTGTGGCTCATGCGTCAAGGTCCTGCCACATTTGAAAATTGGTTCCTCGGACCTCGTCCGCACATAATAGGTCTGCACATAATTGGTTGGGAAGTTGAATAGTTATACACATACCTAGAACCTTCCTGTCAAGCGCTCAGAGTCTTCGAAGTGTCTGCCGCGTTTCTCAATGAAGATGAAATGAATGCTATAGGGTCATTCATCAGCGCTTCCAGAGATACACTTGAGCATTTGTGCATCTCGCTGATCGCAATTACACTTCCAGACAGTACGTGCTTCCGAGTATATTGATATTCATCATCAAATGCAGATATTAACATCCGAACGGTTCCAGCGTTGTCAGACCTCTCGTCAATGTCCAGATACAACATATCCTCTTGCACCAAGCTTATCGAATTCAACGTTATTCTTGGTATTGCTGTGTTTCCCGCAGCATTCTCTGCATCGAGTACAGCATGGAAATGCACTACCGAGTTATTTTTGAAACTCACTCCTCATATACGTCGAATAACCGTCAAACTTTCTGGATTCAGACATCGATACTCATATTCTCCGGATCCCATCGGAATCATGGAGGCGTGCGATTGGCAGTGCTGGGATCAGCTCTTCAGGACTTTTGAAGAGTTGGAGATGATCACTTTCTCAGATGTAGAGAACGGACACCGGCTCCCAGATGACATCAGGCACTTTGTCATAGCCCATTTGCCAGTGACACATGCTGCTGGACAGTTACGAATATGATGCATTCTTGTTCCTCTTATGGTAAGCACGAAGCCCTTGATGTGTCGATGTTGATGGTATTATTAATTTCAGAGACATTGTTCCTCTATACTTGCCTTCATGAGGCGCGGTAGTGTTAGGCCATACAATTCGTCTGTATCTTTAGACAACCTAGAACGCAAGTTATCGTACACTTATCAATCACAAATTGTACATTGTTATCATGCTGTTCCATCCCTAGGCGTATTGCACTCATGCTCAACCAGATTTCAGGTCCTTCGCCCATACAAGTCAATTTAGTGGCCCAGGACAGGAGAAGGCTTGTATGCTTCCTCCAAGAACTTGATCTCGTCCTCTGAAAGTGTAATATGGACAGCACCTGGCGACCATACATGTTAAACGACCCAAGTCAGATGCATCAGTATTACGCACCGATGAGATCCTCCAAGTTCTTCAAGCTGGTGGTCCCTACAATCGGAGCGGTCACCCCTACGAACAGCAAATTCAGCCAAAGCCACAGCCTGAGGGATAGAAATGAAAGACATACCGTCTTTGGCCAAAACCCAGGCAGTAGCAATCTGCGCCATACTGACACCCTTTTTCTTGGATAATTCCTCGACACTGCAAATGAAAAGTTCGAATAGGACAAGAAGATCAGTTATAGAGAACACTGACCTGTTCACGACACCCTCGCCTCCGGGGCTACTCTTGTACAGGTTGAACCACCTAACAAAATGTGGTTCATTATGAATGAAACGAAAGTATGATTGCTCTGAGACGTACACGTCGCTTTCGGATCGTTTGGTTGAGACACTGAGGGGGCGAGTGAGGAACCCGCGAGCGAGCGGAGACCAGGGAATTGAGCCAACGCCGAACATCTGCATCCCAAAAAACGTCGGTCATAGACCAAAGAACTAACCCTGTTGAAAACGGACCTTCAGAGTGGGGAACATCTCACGTTCCTCTTCACGATAAGCCAGGTTATAGTGGTTCTGCATGGATATGAAAGGTGTGAGATTGTGAGAGATGGCGTAGTCTGCAGGGAAATCATGAGTCATTATTCTCTGGACTGTAATTGGGAAACTTGAGATACGTACTTTGCATAGCATGGACTGTAGACCAGAAGAGATGCGCGTTGAATGAAGGATTATTGGGGTGGAGGGAAGGACAGGAACATACATTGATAGGCGTAGCAAGAACTCATTCCAATGTACCGAACCCATCCAGCCTGAACGACATCGTGAAGAGCTTGCATGGTCTCTTCGATTGGTGTGTTCGGGTCGAACCTATGGCCTATTAAACAAAGAATTCACAAAATGAAACTGCTAATCAGACTTCGAGTGATCGTATACTTGCTTACATTGAAGAACGTCAATATAGTCAAGCTGAAGGCGTTCCAAACTGTGTTTGACGGAGTCAAAGATATGCTATAAATGATCGCATAAGCATGAACCAATGGCGATGAAGGACTAAAGGTTGCGAAACGACCAACCTTGCGGCTCAAGCCGTGTTGGTTGACCAGTCCAATTTCGTCAGGGTTCAAGCCGAAGGTGTTTCTTTTGGCATTGCCTACGGGGAAGAAAACCTAATTGAACGCATGTACCCCAAGTCAACGGAGTTACAGTCTCCATATACCGTAGCTCTAGGAATCAAACCTTGGTCATAATCACGAGCTCGTCCCGAGGAAGTTTGAGTTCTTTGATAGCCTTGCCTAGGAGAACCTCAGATTGTCCATTTGAGTATACCTAGAGACACGTATTCTTAGTAATGACGACGTGGGGAAAATGCAGACGGGCGTACATTCGCGGTATCGAAAGTCTGGATTCCGTGGTCGTATGCAAACTTAATGTGTTTGAAGACCTCTTGCTCGTCTTCAATGACCCAATCAGCCCACTCAGAGGAGCCGTAGGACATGCAGCCCAATATGATCTTGGATACTTTCAAACCAGATTTGCCCAGACGGACTAAGCGTATATAAGCAGATTAGTTTTGGCACACAGACACCACGATGATCAAAACAGACTCACCATAAGGGACCTTCTTAGTTTCTGACGACATGGTGATGGACTTTTGAGTCGCGAATGTGATTGAGGAAGAGAATGTTGGGAAGGTTGGTGGGAGACTCAGGCTCTTATATATATTCCCAAGGCGCGACTTCGCGTTCTTTCTCAGGACCTATATATATTCTGAATATATGCATTCGGTCATCGCAACAACTCAATGTCAGTCATGGTCCGATCTAAGTGATTCGCCGCACTAAACATCGAAGATATGTTAGTCAGAGCATGGGAATGGAACGTTGATAAGAATAACTGTTGCGGCACGGGGGATGTGCGTAGACCTGCGGCGGGGGGCCTAGCAAAGCTTGCGTATACCTGCGGCAGGTATATCAGCAGACCCGATATGCTCGGCAGCTAGCTGTTCTTATTCATGACCAGTTGCTTCATTGGTGGAGCGGTCCACGAGGCTGTGGCAAGTTTTGATTACTGGCGAACATGTACCTGTAATCTAGACTGTACTAGTACTTGTTGGAATATAGGATGAAGCGGCGAGCGTCGCTGTGTGCAAGGAATGAGAGGAGCGGGACGGAGTCCCGCGTGCTTGGCAATTCTTCGTATAAAAGTAGTTACTTACTTTGTATGTACCCCATCCGTTTGCCTCAGAGCTCAACGAGGTCAAACGTACCGACTCGCTTTCCTCCCGCGCGACGTGTATTTCAATAGTACTCGATCGATTGCCAGTAATTGCACAGCTCATTTACTGTACAACAGTGCGTATTCAACGACATTGACTCAGTGTTCTCCACAATCCACAAGTATGAAAGCAGGCGTCGTGCAAGTAGTAGCCCACAAAGCTCGCCATCTGGGATGTGAGCAACGGTGTTTCGTTTCGCCTTGGTGCCGCTGTGTTCGACCAAACTGTTCATTTTGTCCATCTGGAAGCTCCCCAGTGGACGGATGCCCCCCACTCTTCTAGTTGTCAAAACATGGCGTTTCATCCAACTACCACAAGCGTTACCTTTTGGTTATATTTGAGGTACATTCAAAGCTTACCTCAAGACTTACGAATGAGTCGAAATGAAAGTCAGGGTGGACGTGGCCCTGTACAGAGCTGGAAATGAAATGGCCATCACCGGGAGTCGAGCTGGCAGCAAGAATGCATCAAGCCAAACCCTCAACCGCCCAAGCACAATTCATTTTTCCTTTCTACACTTTCTGGATCGGACGGCAAAAAGAGAAAAACCACGTCGTACTGAACTTTGAAGACGTCGAGGAGCGAGAGGGTAGGCTTCGAGTGTTGTAAATATATATCAACTTCTAAGCTCAAACATTGCAGAGGCGTCCGTATGTCATGGGATGTGTGGTGATCTTCGAAGATAAAAACCACGAGAACATTTCTACCGGTATCCACTGTGCGCACCCTTCTAGGTGTGACCAAGAACAGCAGAAGGCTTGTATGCTTCTTCCAAGAACTTGTCCTCGGAAAGCGAAATATGAACAGCAGCTATTGAACAGAGCCCGTGGTCAGTACACCTCATTCCAAAGATGATATCATTCGATAGATGATTCACTACTTACCGACCAGATCCTCCAAGTTCTTTAAATTGGTTGAGCCGACTATTGGAGCGGTCACACCTAGGTTGTATAGATAACTTGAGGCCTGCGAATGATGAGCAGGAAGGCGAACAAACTTACCGTCTTTCGCCAAAATCCAGGCGGTACCGATCTGGGCCATGGTGACGCCTTTCTTCTTTGCCAATTCCTCAACCCTACAAGAAAACATAAGACATTCAATGAGGACTCATTCCTGAGAAGGTACCCACCTGTTTACAATGTCCTGAGTATCCACGCTGGGACCGTCAAGATCTCTAATTGTAGACAACTGCTGTGCGTACTTATCAGTTTCAGATCGTTTCGTGGATACGCTCAAAGGACGAGTGAGGAATCCACGTGCGAGAGGCGACCAAGGAATGGCGCCGACGCCAAACAGCTACCAAACCGTAACTGTCAGTAAAAATGCGAGGTATTATACAGGACGAGATGTGGTGGACCTTGAGCGTTGGGAACATCTCACGCTCTTCCTCGCGGTATACCAGATTATAATGGTTCTGCATTGAGATAAAAGGTGTCAGATTGTGCGAGATGGCATAATCTGCGAGGAACGTTTGTGATAAGTATCCTTTCGATGTTTAAGTCAGCCCTGGAGAACATACTCTGCATGGCGTGAACTGCAGATCAAAAAAGTAACTTCAGCGGACGACTGGATTCGTTAAAAGGAGGGAAACGTACATTGGTACGCATAGCAAGAACTCATGCCGATGTAGCGAGCATACCCAGTTTTGACGACATCATGAAGAGCTTGCATCGTCTCCTCAATAGGAGTATTAAGGTCAAACCTGTGGCCTGTATTTTAAGGGTAACTCAAATTGGCTAGGAAGGTCGCAGTACACGAGGGTCTGCAGACTTCCACTGCAGAACTTCGACATAATCCAGTTGAAGACGTTCCAGACTGTGTTTGACGGCATCAAGAATATGCAACAAATAGCCACATAAGTGTAAGATGACGGCAACAAGGACGAAACTGAGAAGCAGCGGACCTTGCGGCTCAAGCCATATTGGTTTACCAAGCCGATTTCGTCCGGGTTCAAGCCAGTAGTGTGATTCTTACCAACGGGGAAGAACACCTGAACGACCACACGTCCGTGGGTCAGTGGGCGCTCGACCGCTCCTCTACTGAAAATCGTACTTTCGTCATGATAACGAGCTCATCTCGAGGGAGCTGGAGCTCTCTGATAGCTTTTCCGAGTATGATCTCGGACTGACCGTTTGAATACATCTTTGAAACAGAATCATTAGACCGGTGGTTAAGGTTTCAAGAATCGTTTTAGGATCTTTGGATCGTGATACTCACATCCGCGGTATCGAAGGTTTGGATTCCGTGGTCGTACGCGAACTTGATATGCTTGAATGCTTCCTGCTCATCCTCGATGACCCAGTCAGCCCATTGTGAAGATCCATACGACCCGCAGCCCAAGATAATCTTGGAGACTTTCAGGCCGGACTTCCCCAGCTGAACTACATGGTCATAGAATCAGGTTAACTAGAACACGACGGAACGGGACTGCGCCTCACCATAAGGCATCTTCTTGATTGGTGTCGACATGATGATACGCTAGAGGTGTCCAAGTGCTGCGAGCTGAGAATGAGGCGAATCTCATCAGGACCATCTTATATATTTCCCCAAGGACCTTCTCCGAGCTCGTCCCCGTGACCCTATTCCAACTGCTTACGCAGCAGTTGGGACTCGTTCGTTACAAGCCTACTCGACCATCGCGCATTGAACGTCCACTATCTGAGTCAGAATATCAAGGATGGATAGAATGCCGGCGTTCCGGCTCTAAAAATGGAGTGGGCAAGACGTTGTAATGGGGATTTTGTATCCTCATGGTAAGGTCTCATGTGCTCTATGGACGATGAGACCACCGAAACTCTGACAAAGCCGACAGAGTAGAGCTCACTGCGCGCTAGGGCATGAGTAATTCGTACAGCGAGTCCTTCGGGTATCCCTCGGGCCATCAACAAAGAGGTTGTAAAAGCAAGCCGTGGATCTCCAGAGATATTTCGATAACAGATTGCGAACACCCAACGACTTAGAGAGAATACTACTGTGAAGTTCGTACAAAACGAAGTACAGTAGATCTTCCCATTCAAGCAGATGAACATTGATCCGTATCGGTGATCGATCGTCAGCCCGTTCAGGCAGTCGCGACGCGTCCGACGCGTTTTCCCTCGATGAGAACCTTCAACAACTTCCTTTTGATCTATGTTACCATTCTCAATATCCTAACGACCATTTAAAGAAATATATGGTTATGCCTCACAAGTTGGGCTACCAAGAGTCCCGAGACGACATGATTCAGTGAAACACCGCTCAGGCTATGTTTGAGCCACCCGGGAGTATTTCTCACAAGTGGCTCAAAGTTTAACGTGAACGCGAAATGCCACAGTATAAGGTCCATAGGTTCTGCCCCACCTCTATGCTTCTACATTTTCGTGCAGAGACATCATGTCGACTTCCAATAGCTCCGTTCAATTGATACATGTTCTACCACGACTCCCGAACGCGACAGAATCTCCACTCATCAAACGGCTTCAAGCTTCTTTTACAGGCAAGATAGCTAGCAACCATCCGAATGCAAAGGTATGTCACGTATTCGATTCCTAGCATTAAAGCATTCGCCTGAATGTTCACGGCAGATCCAACATCGCAAGCTACATTTTGGTGGGACATTCAACGCAACATATGAAAGATGGCAGAACACCGAAGCTCTATTAAACATGTGTCTTCACCTCACCGTCTGGGTAGGTTCCAAATTCAGGTTGCCAGACTCCCCAAATTGCGCATTGATTGAGTTGTCGAAATCCATAGTCCGCTCATCTTGCGGTATTCGAACATAAACCTGCTTCAGTTGCGACTTACGCCGTGTTCTGGCTCTGCGAAGAAGCCTCTCTCGAAGGTGCAATCGAACCCGGGCGCCCAAATTATCCCATCGCGCCACCTTGGGAAGACCTAGCAGAGGATTCTACCGCAGTAAGTATCATCCTTCTCTCATGGTGCACCGAGGTATTCATGGTTCGTTCGAAGAGAAAGATAAATATGACAATATACGTCGTGACGACTGAGGGACGCGAAGTTCCACCTGAAGTGCTTCGACGTGTATGTCAACCACTACTAGGGTCATCATGTGCGATAATGACATCTAATTCTACCTAACAATCTTTGAACTCACAGTGCTCTCCTATCCCACTTGAGACGATTTTATCTCTACCATTATTGCCAAGCTACGAATTCGAAGCAGGGCCAAGCACTCAGGCGGGTGTGCAAGTGCTCAACCTGCATGATACGAAACTCCTTTCGTACGAATTCGGACCTCTAGGGTCATCCAAATACCAAATCGCATGTATGTCTATCTCCTATGACATTCTACGGTCGTCCGTTATTGATCTAGATGCTCCATGTGCAGTTGGGTTGTGGGAGCCATTCATTGGAGACGACCTCGTCGTTCGCTCTGACTTGGCGTGCGGTCCTGAATGAAACGCAGTGACTACCTTGTTCTGAGATTCGGTTGTTTCTTCGTATCATCCGAGATGCACCATGTTTAAACTTGGCTTAGGATTGATTCTGAATCTCAGGATGCTTTGGCTTGTTGGCCTACGCCACTTTCGAACAATTGGCCGATTTCTTAGACACTGTACTGTAGTACTTCTCTGCAATGTCTGCCTAAGACTCAATTCGCACAAATGAGAGGGAACGCGAGAGACAATTGCAATCGATACAGAAAATATTCTCCACTAGATACAAGAACAAAAACCAATGCGCGAGACGACGAGATAGGATGGGGATGTGATGAGCTAACCAGACGATGGATGATGGCGGGAAGAATGTGAGAGGGGAGTAATGGGTGAGAAGGTATAAGAGGATTGGAGGATGGGGGATGGAAGGGGATATATCGTACAATGCGCTGGTATAATAATACGAGTACAGGTATACAAGACCAATCAACCAAGAAAAAAAGAAAAAAATCCAAACGGCGAGGACGAGGAGGATAATCCACGGTTTGGCCGAGGATACTCAGATCGGGGAGTGGGGGAATAGAGATGAGGGGATTAGAGTCCGATACATGTGACACTAGTAATGCAACAAACAAACCGAATCAAAAAAAGAGAAAGAAATAGAAAAGAATAATTGATGATGATAGGATAGAGATAGAATCTCGAGCCCTGATAGACACGATGTGAAACGGAATACGGAGGATAGAGGGAGACTGCTTGAAGAGAGGACGTCAAATTAGAAATGCCGTCTATTGTGGAGGAGTGAGGAGAGCGCGTGCGAGCAGCCGATGGGTAGAGAGGACGAAGCGAGCTGGGGAAAGGAGGCACGAGGATCGACTAAGACTTCACGACGAGATAGCAGTCTTCCTGCCACTAGTGGACCGGCCCTTCGCCACAGTCTTAGCTTTCTTCGCAGGAGGAGCTTTGCCAACCTTGTCAGCCTTGTCTTGTGCCTTCTTCTCTTGTGGCTTATTCTCCTGCTTAGTCTCGGTAGCACGAGCAGTAGCACGAGCAGTAGTCTTTCTCGCTCTCGTCGATGCTCTCGTCGGCTTCTCCTGATGTTCTCGCCCTTCTTCCCGTCCTTGTTGTTCCTGCTCCTCCTCATCACCGCGTTTCCGTTTCGTACCTCTCGTAGTCGTGTTCGCAGTCGGGCTGGCCTTCTCTTTAGCTTTTCCTTTCCCTTTGGCCTTAACATCGGCCTTGACGACAGTCATCTCCACATCTCCATCCACATCCAACTCCAATCCTAATCCTTTCAACTTGACCAACTCAACCGCGGGAGAACTTTCCACAGCTGTGCTCCCATCACTGACCAAAGTGCTCGTACCAGACGTAGCACTCGAGTTTGATCGAGAGCGTTTATGTGCAGGTCTCTCTCCGCTCCCACCGTCCTCTTCCACAGGTAGTGGGACCGTAAGAGAATCAGATGAAGATGGGCCAGAGGCGGTGGCAGACGCCGATGCAGAGGGGGAAGTATCCGAAGGCAAGGTGGGTGGGGTGGGAGTTGTAGGCAACGCCCCAACAACAGGTGCAGGCGCTGGTCGTTTGTGTGCTTGACGAGCTGAACGACGAGAAGGTACTGGTGCGGGAGTCGTGGAGGTAGTAACACGAGTGCGTTTGATAACGGCTGTGGCGGAAGAGCTGGGCGTAATAGTGAGAGGCGAAAGACCCAATTCTGGCAACTGAGCAAGAGCCTCCCCTGCAGGGGAAGCCATTCGCTCAAGTTTGCCTTCCTTGGTCGCCACCTCAGGCGAGACCACGATCCGAGGCAGAACATTCTGACCCTCGACAACCTCGACAACAGTATTCTCCCCACTGTTTTCAACAGCAGGAACAGGAAAAGCAACCTTCTTCCTCGAACTCTTAGCCCTCTTAGGCTGAGTCCTTGTGGGAGCTGTTGCTTTCTCCTTGCCTTTATTATTACCGCCATTCCTCGTATTATAACGACCGTTTACAGCGGCGACACCGTAGAACTCTGGACGGTAATGCGCTCTCAGCCAACCTTCGTGCGCATCCTTGTCCATCCAAGCCACGGGGGATTGGATAGGGCACGGTTTAAGGTCTGCAAAAAGGGAAAGAGAGATAGCAAATTAGCGGTGTGTAGAGCGACGGAAAGAAGAAGGAAATTCAAGGGATCAAAAACCAGATTAGGAAACCAGATAAAGAGTCATAGAGCGCAGAAAGGCACAATGGGGGCGTTCGCCACACCAGACGAGTGGCGAGCCATTATGGACAGGCGAGAAGAGAAGACAGTCTATACACAAAGTAAGAGACTCACCCATAATCCATTGGATCCTGGAAAGTGTTCGCTGACGAACACCCACGGTCCAGAACGAGAAATGCTTGGGGTGTCTAGCATTGTAATAGACCTTGAGCGCCGCAAGCGCGAAGATGATCTCGTTCTCCAATCCTGTGAGAGGCCGAGGCATGTTGATGAGCTGGTCCACCGGGGGGACTTGGGGTTCAAGCTTTCGGACGCGATCTGGGTCGGGCAGGTACCCCAATGGGTGAATAACGTGGTTCCGTTTGGGCGGAACGGCATTGATATACAAGTCGACGAGAGGGTGATCAGCTGTGATAGTCCCATCTATGTTGACACCCAGGTAGTCTGGATGCGGAGATGGAAGAGGTTTCGCGTACATGGCCCGCTCGCCTCCCGGTGGCGGGGGTTGTGGCGAGTGGCTCGAGACCTCCGGAGAGGTCTGACGGGATGATGAGGGTGTAGAGGGATGATCATCGTACCGTATAGAGGAAGTAGCGTAATGGTATTGAGAGGGATATTGGGACGTATACTCGAGCTCTGGCTCGAATGCGTTACGATCGACGCCCATGTCCATGGCGGACTGTGGCGCGAACGATGAGGATGGAGGGAAGTGTAGTGATGGGTATGAAAGTGCAGGGTATGTTCCTACGTGTTGCGATTGCTCGCAATACATGATATAGAAAGAGATGTAAGTGCCACAAAGGTCAGGACAAGTAGGAGAGCACTGGGGCGCTCCGACAAGGCAGTGTGTACACGGAATGCTCTATAGAGATGAGTACGTTGGGGCTAGCGATGAGCAGAGTGTGCTGGAGAACGGAAAGGAGGGGGGCGGGGACGTAAGTGGTGGTGGGAGGGAAGATGAGAGACGGTTAGCGAGGGCCAGATATAGGTGCCATCGAGGTCAAAGGCGTGCATGCCCAAAGAAGCCGCTGGATCGGATGAGTGCCTCTACGCCGTCGTACATACCCAATCTGGCAGCCCTGGCCCACTCCTCTGGCACCCTCTTTGTTTTGTCTCTCCTGCTCCTGGCCACCGCGACAGCTGCCCACAATCAACGAGCCGCAAAATAAAAAGAAAACATATGCACTCGTCTCTGTCGCCGGTGCCTGCGTCCAAATTACTTCCGCCAGTAGATCGTGCCATCTCATCTTATCTCCCGATCTTCATCCATTTCCCCTCGATCTTCCCGGTCCGGCCAATAATCGGGCGCGCCTCATGCTCTCCGCGTGAATCACTCGAGGTCCCATTCCCAGCGTAAAACCGTCGTAACTCTATGTAACCCGTCGTGCACATCGTCGCAGGCGGCCATGCCTGGCTCACGCACGTCGAGCAACGCATTATCCTCAAATGTCAAGCTGAACAACAAACACCCTTGCTGTTGTCATGCTACTTACTTTGTGACGTCATGCGGCTCAAGCATCACTGATTTGAAACACGACGAGTACAAATGCGGCGGCCTATGCTCTAGCAGCCTAGTTGTTTTGTAGCATTGGAAACCTTCTAGATAGCTTATCCTCCTCTACCGATTCTAAGCGCATCGTCGCTATGAATACAAGGGTTGAAGGCGACAGTAACGGAATGCGAAAGGAAAGTACGCGTGTTTCATATACTCATGATCTGTCTAGGTGGCTCGGGCTTTCAGGTCACAATCTGCACACAACTACGTTTATAGACGATACTGCACAAAGTGGGAAACCTTGCGATCGATGATGATCTGCATCGATCCCAGAGTGTCGCAGGGCACCACCGCTGATCAACTAGTCCTTGTAAGTTGTAATCTTACTCGAGTATAAATACTCATATAACTGACTAGCTTCAGGCCATTAACACGCAACTTGTCCAAAGGGCTGAAAGCACACACTATATCTTACACGATGCCACAATTACAAACTATACAAGATCACCCGCCGCCAAGCATCTTATCCAAGTTCTCCCGCACGTCACGATGATCATGAAATACACCGTGAGTCGTCGATCCAACATGCGCTGGCAACGACAAATTTGAGTTCATTGACTCCAAAGCCCGAAGTATCTGCGGATGCGACGGAATACACTCGTAGCCTTTCGGACCGTTCATAATTGAATTCAGCGCTGAGAACATCCTGCGTTTACAGTGAGTGGCTTCTCTCAGGCAGACTCCGAGCGCACCCGAATTCAACCCAGGCTATCATTGACATGCACACGGGCCCAAAGTCGAATTTGATTCAGTCTGAAAGCTTCATCTCCACATTCTGAAGTAAATGCGACACCACAAAAATAGCATTCGAGGAGTCTGACCGAACGCACCAAACCACTTTTTGCACCTTCACAGCTTCATGATCAAAGTTACCGCCGGCATGTCCGGTGAATTTCCAAAAATAGCCAGGTCAAGATAATCAATTTGAACAATTGAGCGGAATCAAATTCGGACCAAACTGTCGAAACGGGAGGCGGGTCAGTTCAATTGTGCACTATCGTAAAGTAGAGTGCCAGCCGCCGACTCCTCTGTTCGTCACCGATACCGGAGAAGACGAGCTGAAAGGCTATAAAACGAGCTCATCCTTGGAGCCACTGGTGATAGGTATCTCTGCTCTTGACCACGAATTGCTAAACCGGCATCATTCCAGTTTCGTGCCGGTCACAAAACCACCTTTCATTCCTGCTAGACTCATTCACACCTGGTCCATCATCTCTTCCTTCCTCCCTAAACATGGGTTTGTTCACCAAGAAGCGCAGTGCTTCTGGTCCGCTCACCAAACTCGTAAAAGAACCTCCCGGAGAGTCTGCTGTCTCATCCTCTAGAAGCGCAAAAGCACCGCCGGCTGGCCCGTCTATCCCCACGTCCACTTCAGATATATCGATGTCCCACTCTCGTCGTCCAGGCGCACCACGCGGTATCCTTCGAAAACCATCAGCACATTTCCCAACATTCGACGAGACAGACCGGAAACGACAAAAAGACCGTCGAGCATCAGCTCCCATTGCAGGCTCCAGAAAACAATATTCAAGCGATCGTGCCCGATTCGCTTCATTGCCTACGGACAATATCGCTTCAACGAACGATAATCTTCATCCCAAGCTTGCTTCTTCTTCATCTTCTCCAATAAGGAAGCCGCAAGGGGAACATGTGTCGAAAGAACCAGAACATGAACGAAGAGAATCATTCGTCGCGGCTTCTGCCATCGTCCGACCGGAACGAGTCCCATGGAGTTGTTATCAACTCCAAACGCTAGATTTCGAAGTCCTGGCTACGCCTCGTACGGATACGTCCAAACGCGCACGGTACAAAATGGACCATCCAGAAACCCAACCCAAAGTTGGAGTTCATGTTCCGAGGCCTAGTTTAGTCCCTACCGAACAGGATATGACACAGATCGAGCCTTTTCCGTTCCCGGATCTGGAGTTGGTGATGAAGAGTTTGAAGCAGGCGTTGAAGAAGGAGGGAAGGAGAATTGAGGATTTCTTGGAGGTGGATGATATTATCGAGGGAAAGTGTTGGGATACGACTGAAGTGGATGGGTTGAAGGATAATTCGAAGCTTTTGGATCGCAAACATCGCATCCAGACCGCGGAGAGGAGGTGGAGAGAGATGGAGCGGCAATATCGTAAGTTCCAATTTCATGGCGTTCGAGCGAGCACACTGTGGTTGACTTGTGATGTTTTGAACAGATGTTTTCGGATCACCTTTGAAGAACGTATCCAAGCGTGCGTCAACGATGGTCCCGGTTTATGGATATCGCCATCAGGTGCCCTTGATCGTTGTCGCCTGTGTCGAACAACTGTATAACTGCGGTAGGTCAACAACCTAGATACGTCGTTTCCATTTTTTGACATGGTATTCCATAGGTATGAATCACCCCAGACTCCTTCAGACAAGACCAGACCCTGTACACCTGACCGAGCTTATCGGCCAATTCGACCAATTCGATCCTCGTCGCGCCCTTCCGGACTTGACCAGGGAGCCTGTCACAATGGTGGCAGCACTCCTATCCACGTTCCTCTCATCCATCGGGTCACCGCTCCTCCACCGTTCGTACTTTGATGCAATCTGGGCCTGGTGTGTTACACCTACTATCGTGCGCGAGCACGAATAT
The DNA here is from genome assembly GCA_964035595.1 of Somion occarium. Classification (NCBI taxonomy): domain Eukaryota; kingdom Fungi; phylum Basidiomycota; class Agaricomycetes; order Polyporales; family Cerrenaceae; genus Somion; species Somion occarium. The sequence goes on from OZ037947.1 coordinate 2,381,936, forward strand.
CGCGAGACCCTTCGAATGCGGAGGGCGGAAAGTCATGACGGGGAGATTCAATCTGCCAGCGAGGAAGACGAGGATGATGAGATGGTCATTGGTGCCCACGGTCTCCCATCTTTCAATTCAAGACGTCAGAAAAGGAGACGTGCAGAACGAGAGATCGAACGAGCCAAACGTCGTCAGATTCGTGCTCGGAATCCAGAATTGGCGAGAAAGAATCGAAGTGAAGCTCGCAAGGCCAAAAAGGCTCAGCTGGAACACGAGACCTTCGTGCTTGAGACACCTCAAATTGCCTTCACCCGATTCATCCTCATGTCTCTTTCTCCCCACACGTTCTCCTTTATTCTTTACGTCTTCACGTTCCTCGCATCCCTCCCTGCACATCCAGATAACGACGTACGATATGACATGCTTGCAGAGATGTACGCATGGAAGATGCTTGGTGGTCCTAATCGACATTCGTCGGAGGCCATGATGAGGTGGTTGTTAAGTCGCTGGTGGCGCATCGTAGATGGCTTCAAGAGTGCCGAAGCCAAATTGGAGGGACACTTGTTCCGAGAAAAGCAGCATACGGCTTACTACGAGGGTAAGCCAGAGGTAATGGGAGAACCGCAGCCCATAGAGAGGCCTTCGGACATTGCGCTGTCTGCTGATGGACCCATCCACCCTCAACGAGTACCTCATCATGAGCGCCAACCTTCGGGTTACTTTGCAAGGAACCACCCTCGGGATCCGAAGCTCAAGCTCGAAGAGAAAGTGATAGAATCCAATGACAACACTGCCTTCTCGAAGCCGGACTTCCATGCCAATCCGAACAAACCCTATGCACCCCTCCTTTCACCAACGCGTGAGGTTGATCCTCTGGACACTAGTATGATGGATGCAGATGTTGATATCCCTGTCATCTCGCCATTCAATAATGATGCGATTGAAAGGGATGCGTTGGAGGGAGACGATGTTCAAGATGATGCGCCCGGTGAATCGAGAAGGAAACTCATAGATGCCGTCTCTGTCCACTCTGAATGGGCACCTCCACAGCGAGCCGCATTTGCCGCGATTGAGGACCTCCTTGAGCCTGAAGGTGGAGAGAGCGGTCGAATACCCGGGTCCAATGGTACAAGTGTGTACTCGCAAGGTTAGTTGAATAAGTCTCTGTTTCAGACAAGAAGCCAACTAAATTGGCAATATAGATGTCCCTCCTCCCGACAACGCAGAGGAATTGTCAGTCGAGTCATTAATCGATGCCTATGCCGAGGATGACGATTCGCCTGTGGTGGAGACGAAACCAGTGGAAGCCGTTGAGGACCCTGCGGAGTTGAAGAGACAACTTCAGGTTGCATTGGAACAGAGGGACCGTGCGCAGAAGAGATTGCAAGTGATGCAAAAGACTCTCTGCGACAACGTACTTCGATCATAAAGACCATTGTGCGCTGGTTCGCATGCGTAGACTATGACCATAATGGAAATGTGAACTCACAGCACGTTTGCGTGCCTGTTAGACTTCAGTGGCACTGATGATCAATGCTCGGATGCTGGATTTAATCGCTGTCGTTCTTCAATTGCTTGATACCAGAGTGAAAACTGCAAATCGTTGGCTTCTCGAACTAACAGGGCACGTAGGATGATATCTTTGGTGCTGTCTAGAAGTTGACCTTTCGTGCGAGTCTTGCGTGAGACCTTCTGCATTTGTCACTTACGCATTACATGCATAATACAGCCACAACGAGTACTTACCGGTACTCGCTCCAGATAGCCCACGACCATCACCGGTGCATTAGTTTCTCGAAGCCATGAGTAAGACTTGAAAGGGTCAAGACAGAGAGAAATGTCTATGAGAACACTTTCGTCTTCATCCCTGAGAACCATTGTGGCTGATTTGACGTCGTATGAAGATACACTATTGGCTCTCGGAGTCAATGTCGAGCAATTGGCAAACACCGCTAGGAAACTCACCGTCCTGCTACTCTTACTTTAAGGGGTATATTCTTCTGTGGGATTTCACTCAACTTCGTGGGTAACGCAGGTTCCATTGTAAATGGGCAATGATGAGAGAAGGCTGAGCAGCATGAAAATTCGGACTTGAACTTATTGACCAGAAACGGACGTTAGGGACGTTTCCGCGTCGATTCCCACGCATACGTAGATAAGCGACTGCTACTATAGTCCAACTTCGGACGGTTGGCAACGTTCAAGAACTTCATCCGCAACGTTCGACTACTTATAACCTGAGTAGCTTTATTCTACTAATTTCTATTCATCCTTTGCCTATTCTATTTCCAAGTAAATGCATTTACGACTAAGCTTGAAGGTACTCTTGTTTTCTATTCGCTTTTCCGGTGAGTGAGAGTTGCCAAGTGTTTCCGACGTTTCTCTACAGGTACGCAATGTAAGCATTATGAAGGTACCGTGTATTTTGTTCAAGTTTCGTGTACCTACTTAGTCTGATGGCCATTCTTCGACTTATCTCTCGCCATGCATACTATGTTCAACATGCCACAGCCTCTGTGCACGGCGGCCAGGTTGTTTATTCAATCACACAAGTAATGATCCAGATCATAGCATCACATGTCGAAGCTCGTCATTGTTGTCGTTCATTGGGATCGGTCTTGGTGTGCTTGATGTTCCTCGCGTTTGGACTCGCCGGCCGAATGCTTTCTGTAGGGGTCGCAACTCACGGAAATACTCGGCATTGACGACCCACTGACAAGTTCTGTTCGGGTGCTGTATCTCATTAATTATGCGACAGGGAACCATGCCGGAATAGATGGAAAACTGCAATATGTCCGACTTCTATCGCATCATTGACAGACGAATCGCGATGGACGTCGTAGCAAGCAGTATCACTCCTGCTCAGTCGACCAATGGAGCGAGTAGGGAGACTGTGGAAGGTGACTACATTATCAAGGAGGCACCCCCAAGGCTTCAGGGCTCTTGAGGCCTTCCTCGAATGGCACCCTCTAGTCTGATGACTGAAATCGTCCGGTTCATGCGCATGTTCTCGAGCGGTCTGGTCGAAGCGCTACTCGGCTTCCGTTCATTGTTTAATGAGAACGACAAACCTGACACACTACCACAGGCCCGATTTTATTGCGTACGTATGATGTTAATTTACAGTCGACCAATAGACCGCCCAAGGTTTTCGTATAAAAGCATGTTCTCCACAACTGAGGACGCCAGCCCCCTTCTTCCTGAACTCGTATTCGAATCTCGGTGCTGGTCGGTGAGTACCAATTGTCTCCTTTGCAGTACGCTTTAATGTTTACTTCAATTTCCCTAGCCTTGACTTCTCGTTCCATTCATTTGCACTTCACTCTTACGACCTTGCTTATTTTTCACGAATTTGTTCCTTCTTACGTCCCACTTCTAACGACCAACGGCATCCCTTTATCTAATCTTCTAATCACAAATCATGCGTTTCTCCATTGCTGCCACTCTTGCTGCTGTCGCTGCCTCCTCCGTTCCTGCTTTCTCCGCTCCTCTTGAGTCAGTCCTACTTTCCTCACGTTCTAGCTTTGTATGTCTTACTGATATTTGGTCTTGCAGGGTTCGTGCTTTCCGCCACAAGCTCTCCAAGCCTGGCCACATGAAGGATATTGGCGAACGCCTTCCCAGTCTTGGAGGTAATATTGATGAGTACGTCCAATCGTCTCCATGATAATCATGAACTGGAATGAGTAACTATGTCCACGTCAAGACTTCCTATCAATTCTCGCGATATGTAAGTCCGACCGATTTGCCTCAACTAATACAAGCTGATTTTATCTAACAGGTTTGACCTTGACGCTCGCAACGAGCTCGAACACACCAACGACATCTTCGGTATCCCTGGTGATGTCACTGCCACCGACCTCACAGCGGACGGCCCAGGGGCCATTTACCAACGCCGCGTGTCGATTTTCAAGTACGTACATTGTCTTTTTTAAGATCTCCTCATTTCCTGATTCGATAACACAGCCAGCCGAAATCTTGCGACGGATGTGTTCAAATGCCCACCAACCTGATCACCCAACTGTTGTCCACCAGGTATAGTGACATCTGATGGAGTTACAATGTGGGAGTTTGCTTATACCTCACCTTCATAGATCTGACCTTGAAGCTCGCAAAGTCAGAAATGTTGGTAACAAGCTTGAACATGCCAACAACATCGTGGGTATCACCGATGGGCTTACTGGTATCGCCACTAACATTGCCTAGTGAGGAACGTCTTACCTTCACTACTAATGATCTAATTTTTATCTCTTAGTGCTGCTCAACGACGTCGGGATTTGACATCTCGCCGTGTCAAGCTTGAACAGTTGAATCATGCAGCAGGAATTGCTGACGGTCTGACTAGTATCGCAACCAATATCGCCAGGTACGTGGGGTGGTCGCTAATTTTTATAATTCGTCGTACTCTTCTTACCGCTCTTTTTGAATGCCAGTGCCGCTCTGCAACGTCGTGACTTAGAAGCGCGTAAGGTCACGCATGCTGGTAACAAGCTCGAGCACGTCAACAACATCGTTGGTATTGCTGACGGTCTCACTGGTATTGCGACCAACATCGCTGGAGCCGTCGAGCAGCGTTCGCCGCTTACAAGGTATTTGGTTGATTGACATGATCCATTGGCTCATCTCACCATCGGTCTTCCTAGATCCGACTTAGAATCCCGAAGAATTGGACGCGTTGGCAACAAGCTTGAGCATGCCAACAATATCGTGGGCATCGCAGATGGCCTCACTGGTATCGCTACAAACATTGCTGGGTAAGGCATCGCTGGGACTTTCTTACCTGCGACCCTTGTAACCTGGAATTTGTAGTGCTGCGCAACAACGGCGCGACTTGGACACACGTCGTGTCAAGCTTCAACACGTGGATGACGCTGTTGGAATTGTAGATGGTCTGACGAGCATCGCAACCAACATTGCTGGTGCTGTTCAACAACGCTCATTGTACGTTCTTTCCTTTCAACCGAATGGGGACCTTTACTTACTCCATCTCTAGGGAGGAATTGGATTAAAGTCTTAGCACCTCAGGAGATGCTTTCGTTCTAGAAATTTATGCGCATGTCGTAACTACCATTTATGAAATGCATGGAACCTGGGGGCTCACGTTTTTAGAAGGATCAGTGAACATGCACTACAGCCGAAGCGCTAAGAGAAAGTAAAGCAATGATGACCGTCAGTCACAGTTATTAAGTCGGCATCAACTCCCAGTAAACAGTATTATTTTCGTCGTTGCCCACACTCCGATATTCTCCCTTACAGATGTGGTAGACGGTTTAAACGATCAGGTGCTGCGCTCCCACTTATGCCCGAGGGAAAGTCCATTGTTCCCGTGGGTAGTGGGGGAGAACCGAGTCGGGATATATACCTGTAAATCGGATTTTGACCTGCCTACCGAAGCCTTGCATATGCATGGCTGCGGCAGATAATAGCATCTGTAAAGTTGCTTTATTGTTTCGTTATACAATGTAAGTATAGATCTGCATGATGCCCCATGAATGTCTAAAAGTCCTGACAGCTTCAAGGGATCTCAGGCTCATCAGAGATGACGGCCTTCGAGCGATGAGACACTTCTATTCCCCGGGATCGGTATTTCGAACAGCGAACGCACTCAACGGGCCATTGGCATGTGAACGAGAGGTCCAAAAGGACGCGAAATAGATTTAGATGTTATTCAACACACTCCACTCATATCCATATCCTAACACAAAATGTCTACTCAATCTCGAGTCTGGTTCAGTATGTGTCTCACTTCTCATTGTAGAACTATACTGTAACACTCCGTTCCGTACAGTCACTGGAAGCTCCCAGGCGCTCGGACGTCAGGGATAATTGCAGAAGCGGCAGATGAACTTTCGAGGTGCGTTTGGACAAAGAACCTACGACTTTTGAGAAGCCACGTTTCAATCTTGTGTCAGGTTACCTATTTAATAAGGGGAATAACATCAAATCCTAAGCAAACGAGAACAGCATAACGAGATAATCATATAAACAAGAGCGCAAGTAAAACCAGAGGAATATCCGGGTTACAGAGATTCGGAATTGCGCCCAAGAATCGATAAGATGCCACAACAGCTCAGTTAATCGTGAAGGTTGGGCTTCTATTGCCCGAGTCGCCACAGAAGACTGTGTAAAACATCATAAAATGCAGAATAAATAAATGTGATGAGATTACTTACGGGCAAGGAAGTAGTTGTCTCTGGGTTCAACGTCTGGGACATAGACATCGATGCTACCATCCATAATATCGAAATCGTCCGCGAGCGGATTATCTTGAACAGGTCAATATCAGCCGTCAAATCCAGAGATGAAGGCGTTACATTCAACATACCAAGATCAAAGTGCTCGTCAGTGCCATCTTCCAAGTAGCCTAGTACGATCTTTCCTGTCTGGTTCGTAATCTTTTTCGGGGGGTTGTGCGTTTCCCTACGGAAATCAGGCAGGTACCACTAGGCCTAAGACATTCGCATACCACTTGACCGTAACCTTGGAACGTGTAACCCAAACCGTCTCGCTCTTTGGGTGGGTTATCTTGGGAATGTATACAGTGCGCGATTGAAGTATGTTTTGCAAAGTTGCCAAACCGGTCGTGTTTAGTAGGGAATTGGTCAATGCATTCTCGTTGAGCGAATCCATCGACAAGCCAGTCCCGTGAAGCAGAGCCTCCGACAGGGCAGTTTTATCGACAGTGTCAGTCAAGCCCGCCTCCTTTAGCAGAGAGTCGACCATAGCCAGTTTCTCAGAGAGGGTATGGGTAGGGTCACCAAAGATACTAGAGATAGACGTAGGAGACAATCCGGAGATAATACCATCTCTTTCGGCCAAGATGGAGCCATCTTCAGTCAAAGGTATAAGCCTCGCGAAGACACGAGCGATTCCCACAGAAAGCAAAGCAGAAATGAGGAAGCGGGTGGATTTCGGTAACATCTTCAAGGTAAGAGAGCGAGGTAGTTATCAAATAAAGCAAGATAGTGGCAGAAGTAAATATCAGAAAGAAATGGAGGTGTAGAATTAATATGCAAGAAGAAATAGAGGCTGAACTCGAGGCTGGAGATGTTGGTCGGGTTCAAGATGGAGGACAACGCGATGCGGAGGAAATCACTTTGCGATAAGATAAGATGCTCGTTATCTTTCCATTCGTTTATGGGCGCCTTATCATGTCCACTCTAAACTTCGACATTGCAGTCAAGCAAGATGAAGAATACTTGCGAAAGCTATATCCAAACGCAGAAGATGTTCCAGGATGTATGACTCTGTTTGACACGTTCATTTCTTGTAATGGTGAGTAAGATCATCGCTATATCTTTGGAAAATGTCAAACGTTGGAAAACAGTCATCAGTTCCCAGGTGAAGTCACTCTACCGATATGGACACATGGCAGAATGTGCCCATAAAGCTGAGGATTTCAAGTTCTGCATGTCAAGCAAGTCCTTGCATCCGGAGGAGCGGCGTGATGCTTGGATTCGACGACGTGCCGAATGGTGGGCGCAGAGACGCTTGACCAAGAGCAGTGAAGACATCTGGGATATTCGGACGTATGCTCGTCTTATACTCCTTTTTTGAACCTGATAACGAAATCTATTTAATAGAGAGCCGTTAAGCAACTATCCGCCTCCTCGTTCAGAAGCGGGTGTTGATGCCACTCCAACCATTGACTAAACACCGTTATCTGACGAGACAATGTGAAGTCTTACTCAAACGTTCATCGAAGTCTCACCACACTGGCACTTCTGGCGACTTCCAACTAGCGAGCCGCTGTGCCCACACGCCCGAAATATAGCTCTTTCTCTGGCTTCGTGGCCCTCATCAATACTCGCAAATGTGTTTGAATGCTGCTGCATACTAAGGAACGTTGGACTACATTTGATTAGCACTCGTCTCCGGACTCTGTTGTTGGTGCACACTATCCCACTCACACCACCAATGAGATCGGGTTTTATTTATTGAAATAACACGCTGTTCTCATGACCGGTGTAACAATCGACTCATTCAGCTGGTACGTCCCAACCAGCTCTCTCGGCCGTCCGCTGACTTCGCTTCTTGCAGATATCTGTGACGCTCAATGATAAGACAAGAGTGCGGTCCATGAGTCTTCGCCCATGTTTCTCAGCGTGCCGCTTTCCCGTTTTCTTCGGTGCCGTTTGCTTCATGGGTTGATATCGGTTTCGTATGACTGAATTTATGAAGTATCCTGACCGTCTGTATCCCGTGGAGTCACGTAAACTCTCGTAAATGGTAGGAAGGGGTATGCGCAACCGTTATTGAACCCGAGACATCGTCATTCCAACTGCAGAGAATGAATTAATCATGTTTAGCGGATCGTACTTCGGTTATGATCTACATCACGTATGAACACCTCTGGTGAGCTGTTTGTGGTATGCCTTTTCCTTTCATCTAATCTACCCAATTGTCTCATGCATCCTCTAGACCATCTAATGATTACAACGACTTGGCAGCAGACATGTCAAGATATCGAAACCTTTTATCTGTCCCGTCGCCAAGCCTCGGACCGACGAATGTGGCATGCTTTGTCCGGCGCGTACGGTCCGTCATGCGCGGTCCGGTTCGAAGTATTTCTCCCTCATAAACCCTCGGAAAGGTCACTATATCGTCCATAGACGATCCTATCTGCTCTCCTCTTCTTTGATTTTTGTCATGACTTCAAATAGTCCCAACGGCGCGCCTCAGCCGGGCGAGCCCAATGGTGTTCATGCAGTGATTGGTGCCAATGGCGGCCGACCGTTGAAGCCAGGCATCTATGCACCCATACCAACCTTCTTCTTGGATGACTCAGAGGATCTTGGTATGTATTCCCAATGCATACATACTGATGACGTACAGATCTAAACGTGTCTCAGATTTGCGGTCATTTGCTGAACATATCATCAGACTTGCTCAAGCTGGTGTTCCGCCTCTCATTGCAGGCTCTATGGGCGAAGCTTCGCATCTCACGCACATTGAACGCACCACACTTATCAAGACGGCTCGCGATGCTTTGAATGATGCTGGTTTCCCGGACGTGCCCATCATTGCTGGCACCGGCACCGGAAGCACGCGCGAGACTGTTGAGCTCTGTAGGGAGGCAGCACAAGCTGGCGCCGACTACACAATCGTTATCGCTAGTGGATACTTTGCCGGCGTCTTGGTTAATAACAAGAAGGCATTAAAGGCCTTCTGGACAGAGGTCGCTGCAAAGAGTCCTATACCTGTTATTATCTACAACTGTGAATAGCCTTCGCTCTTTCATTTGTGCTTCTCTTGATTCGATCCTCTATAGACCCTGGCGCTAGCGGAGGCATAGATTTGGATTCTGAAATTATCACGGAGCTCGCACAAGAATGTCCCAACCTTGCTGGCGTGAAACTCACGTACGTTTTTACCACCGATTCATCAGATAATTCTCATTTAAGCATGGTTCAGCTGTGGAAATGTAGGAAAGCTCACCCGCATTTGTGCAACCGTTTGCGACCCGTCATTTTCATCTGTGTACCCTCGCAAGAATCTAAATGCCCCATTCCTGGTTTTGGGTGGTTTCATTGACTTCCTGGTACCTTCTACATTCGCCAATGCGCATGGTGCGATTACTGGCCTTGTAAATGTTGCACCTGTAAGCCTTTTATTTTCCGCAGTCGATTCATGTCTTATGCCATCACTGTGTTTTGTAGTATACTATTGCGAAGCTGTTTGAGCTATCAGCGTCTGCAATGCAAGATCGTTCGCTCCTTCCTGAAGCACAGCGCCTTCAGGGCATTGTCGCTCGCGGAGACTATACTATTGCCAAGGCATCAATTGCAGGAACGAAGGCTTTGCTAGAGAAGTTGTATGGTTACGGCGGCAATCCCCGCAAGCCTTTACCACGGATAGAGCCAGAAGCTGCTGCTTCCTTATGGCAACACCCTGATATGCAGGCACTCGTACAGGTGGAACGCGAGTTGAGTGGGAAAATATAGACTTTTTTTATTGTTTTCGACGCAACAGCGTTGTTCATCGAATACTCATACATTCAATTCACCGCATGTGTATTCTATCGTATGTTCTCATATTCCACTTGTCGTCTTTATGCAGGAGAGTTCACGCTCACATCTCTATCTAAACTTTTGTAGAGTTAAGAATAATTTCATACATGCCTCTGATATTGCGAATTGTTTCGGCATACATCCAAATATCCGATCGCTGAGGGCTAACTCTCAAGTATCACAAGATGTTTCGTATTGGATGGTGATTCTACTCGGGAATCCTTTCACTTAGCTGTCAACACCTCTGACTCTACCAGCCTAGCTGCTCTGCGGTCCAAGCACCCCAGAGACGTCCATCTTTCTTGTCAATAATTTGTGTCAAACGCTCTCCCCTGTCTAGAGAACTGATACGTTTGACGTCCTCAGGATCCAAGGTAGGAAGCTAATCGTCGCACGTTAGCGTTCGCGTCGGGTAGCAATGAGCGCGCGACGTACAGTGATGTTCTGTTTCTGCCTTCCAGCGTTGGTACTCTTTGGCAATGGGATTACACCACGAGCGATATGCCAGGCTAGGACAAGTTGGACAGGCGTGACATTGTACTTGTCAGCGAGTTCCTTGATGAGGGGTAAGTCCAGGACGTTGGAATACCCTACATGCTAGTAAGTGTCCTTCGTTGAATATAGACAATTTATCTAACCCGTCGGAGTGTAGGCTTCAACAATAATACCCTTGCTCCTGCAGTATTGTAAGAGGTCCTCCTGGACTAGAAACGGGTGCATCCTGAATGACTTTCGTCATGAGAATAGAGGAGACTTGACATAACCAGTGTATGACTCACTCGACTTGGTTGACAGCAGGAACGACTTTGGCCGTTTTCAGGAGTTGTTCCAAGCTACGCATAACACTTCAGCGTTGGTAATCCTACTGCTCAACACCACCAGGACGTACGTTTTAATGGAGAAATTGCTCACACCAATTGCTCTGACTTTACCTGTGGCGAGTGCCATTTCCATCATAGCCCAAGTCTCGTTGAAGTTAGGGTGATCGAGCAACTTGGCATTCCCATTCTCGTCTTTCGGAAAGATCTTGTCCATACCGAACCCATCTGATTACTTATGATGTCTGGTTGGTCAAGTATAGTTTCGGGGATTAACTCGCCTCCTTCGTACTTCCAAGTTATCGGAGAATGCATCAAATACTAGTGAGCTAATCATGAGTGGACGATGGCCTCTGACATTGAAGCTGCGAGTGACGAACCAGATCAACGTAGCCTACATTCAATGCCTCCAGTGAGTCATCTAGCGACTTCCAGAAGATGGAAGGGTGAGTCCAGCTAACGTCTCTTTTTTTCAGTGAAATTTCTTTTGGAATAGCTGATAAACTTACTGCAGCTTTGTTGTCACAAAGATCTCTTCGCGGGAAACGCCGGACTCTCTGACGGCTTTCCCAACCACGCTTTCGGTTCCTGAGAACAATAAAGTTAAGGCTTCCCAGAAATCGTGCGTGCCTCGTGCCTCAACTGACCATAAAGTGCCGCAGTATCTAAGAGTCGGTAACCAAGCTGCAAACTGTTTGTCAATATAGTTATCAACCTGCTCTTGGTGAAGTTACAGTGTACTTTGATCGCGCTCAGAACCCAGTTCTTGGTTTCTCGAATACCCTCTGGTGTTAAATCGCTACCACAACCGAGTCCTATCATGCAGGTCAACATTAATTAACGATGAACGGTGGATCCGTGCTCACCAATGCCTGGGATAACGGCCCCGGTGTTCAGCTTGCGAATTGGGATGGCAGACATACTAATGATGAGTAACTGAAGGCTGAGAAGGTTGCTGGGTTCGAGAGTTCCAACAACTGCTTTATATCCTTTAGATTTATCCGTATAGAATCAAATACCGAAGACAATCGGCATATATACAAGCTTTCAAAGCACTTTCGCTCCGATCATAGAGATACGTCCAACGTACAGAGTTGACGTAATCTTAATTCTTACACCTTGGATGTTGGAACAGCTCAGCAAGCGGAGTATGCCAGAATTGTTTTGGCAGATGATCAAAGGTCCAGGTGTTAGCTAGGCCCTGCTGCCATCAACAGATGGTCCAGTACTTTGTTGTAACCATTCGATTGAGCTTATCGAATGGACTAGGGGAAAGGATCGCGACACGACGTGAAGACTGCCATCTATGCAGCTGCACCAGCTTAACTTATAACTGTAGACACAACAACCTCAGTGACTGGCGCAGTCATCAGCATAAGGCCTCTTGATATTCTCTTACCTGCCTGAGGTCATGCCTGCGTCTTGCAGACTGAGACAGATGAAAAAGCTCAAGTCCTGTCAGCCAGCGGGACGTGCAAAAAAGAAAACGTAAAAAATAGGACGTCGGAATAATCGTACAAAAGCAGTGACTAAAACTAGATGCAGTAGTAGATGTGGATTAGTAGAAATCAAGCGCACAAAAGGCCACATACATGCAACGGGTTCATCAAGGCTCACTGTGACTGTTTGCTGGGCACCCGGTACACCTCCCTCCGGACATCCGAACTGCCAGACCCAGTACCCGTACTACCAGCTCCTTGGTTCGCGCCCTCCCCGGTCTCGAGGCCTCGGAGCTCGGTATCTTCATACTTATAGTCTGGTAGATACCAATAAACGGCGGGCAGGGCCACACAGAGCGCACCAACGATGTTGCCGAAAAGCGAGGCAAAAAGAGACCTGGAAAGATGTTATCAAAGACCAACCAATCTGACGTATGGGAGGACATACTTTCGAATGTATTCGCCCACTGTCAACTATAAGAAACCCATTTCAATGAATATTCGGTAATGACAACAGACAAATAACTAACGTCTGCACCAAACAGGATGCCCAGGGGAACTGAGAACATGTTTGCAACAACTGACATGGAATGAGCAATACGTTCTTAGAGTAGACGTTCGGGTGTTGCGATACTTACTGTGATCAAAAGCACACGCTACGAAAACCTACAAGGACTAGTTGAGTGGCTCATGAACATATGAACCCTTCGGATTACACACCCAAATTGGAATCCAAATGGCAAAGATCTTGGAGATCGTCTCCCGTGCTCCTGCCGCTTGCTGCGTCATAGGTTCGTAGACGTCAGAATTTAGCCTTTAGACGCCGAAAATACATGAAACATACCCAGACGGCGACGCAGACTAACCAATTGCAGCCAATTCCTCTCAAGAATATTTGGTGCCATTGAGGATCCTTCGCTTTGCGCCTGTAGCAGATCCGAGTTAACAGGTCATGAGTCCTCAGAGCGGGATAGGGTCCTTACAAGGCGAAAGTCTGCGCAAAGGTGATGTAGGGCTCCGTGGAAATGATACCGCTGTCTGTTCATATCGATGAGTCAGATTTAGGAGGGGACAGTCTCAATAGGACAGTGGCACTTACACTTGGTGATTACAGCCGCGAAGAACAGGCTTCCAGCGAGGTTACCAAAGAAAACTATCGCGTTTCTCAATTTCCTTCGTTCCAAAGTTTCAACCAAAGGAACGAACCTATAATCCAATTCAACGGTAGACTCCACCAAGGAATGGCGCCCTTCAGGACCGCCATTGGATGGATCTGAGCGCCAGAAGAGTTTAGTCACATAGCTTAAGAGATTGCGAAGCCATGAAAGACCACGACTCACCATCATGTTACTCGTGAGCAACTCTTGGCCCTGCAGAACAATCCTGTTGGTGGTGAGAACGCATTATGATGCCGCCCAGTGGTGTATCAAGAAACCTGATGCTTACATCACCAAGCCCACGGGGAAGACAAATCCTCCCAGTATCTTCACTAAGCCTGGATTGTTTGCATTGATACCAGCAGAACCTCCGGAAATGATTTCTGAGAGTAAGCCTCCGAACGATAGCATGACACCCGCAGCAACCTACATCAAGTGTGAGTACATATGAGCATGGTAAACAGAGGCGTTAGTCACTTACGGCCTTGAGGAAGATCTTATCATGCCGCGTCCTATGTTTCGCCACCCCATGCTCGACCATAGAGATAGCAACTTGGGCGGGTTTGAGCGTACTCGGGGGATCGAAGGTACTAGCCATCTTCTCTACGTTTCCAAACCCTGATCTGCTGAAAGGGAGAAGGGAAAGGGCACTTCCAACTCGTCGAAGAGGTTACGTGAGACCTGCCGGGAGAAGTGCGCGCCCTTGCGTATGTCATGCGCAAGGGGTTTTTATATTGTGCGCCAAACGCATGCCGTTATTAGTATCACGGTTGTCTTGAGAATCTGTCGAATCTTAGGCTCCATTGGTCCGGCGTGTGCCCTTCTAGCCAGCCAGGGATTGGGTGTAAAAATAGCCGAGAAGAACACAGCAATTGTTGCAGCTCTCAGCAAGCGATGGGTGGCAGCCTGGGTAGTCATATGGATGCTTTTTCCATCAGAAGAGATAATCATGTCTCTGGACAGAACCTCCTATAGACCCCTTTATGAAGTGCACATCTCCATGTCGAAGTAGCTAGATCCTCCGAGGTTCGGCAGAGGAAACTACAGAACGTTGAGGAGACGGCTGGTAGGTCCGAGTTTGCGAGTTTGAGTTCGGTATCACCCCTGATAAGAAAAGTGTTTTGCACGCACCTTGGTATTACTTTCATTCTATATTCATTAGAATGGGGATGCCCTTGCGCAGCTGTCAGCTGTTGGCAACCCGTGAGGAACTGCTGAAACCTAATCCCTTGACCCTGCTAAACGCTGGGGCTACTGGTAACGTGCGAACCCTTTCCGCCACATAGTCATCATTTCTTGCCTTTTTTCAGCAAACGCGGCACAAAATATGTGACACTACACGTACAGCAGACTTGTTTATCATGACAATTCACGATGCTCATTTCATGGAAGCGAAACTGCGACTGAAGTAATTTTAGCCGGATGTGGGGCAACTTCCCCGCATCATAAAGTCCGTGATAGCCGAAGACTATACAATTGACCTCAAAAAGGCAAGGGAACAGGAACAGACCAAGCGGCGATGTTCAGCGATTTCGACACCGTATAAACTTGAGATATCAAACCTACACATAGAGTGCTACTACTTACTACAGCTTAGGCATTCCCTATAATGCGTTGCATCATCCATCGCCGGGCTGCAATAACGTTCCTCACAATTGTGGGTGTTGTTGTCTCGGACTGACGTTTTCTCTTCCTGTCACCTTCTCGACGACCTAGACAATGAATCAACGGTCAATCAAAGAGCGAAGCCATCATTGAACCAATCACATACCTCGCCTTAAACGTGACCATACACACCCATAGCCTTCTGCAGAGTACCATCGGTCTGGGGAGCCAGAGGGTGAGGCCTAGTGGGAACCATCTCACGAGCCTTCAAGAACGCACGAGCGAGTTTCTACGAAATAGTCAATTTCTAGACTAGGAATGACATTCAACATAACGCATACATCATTGTCCTCTGGGGAGAGCTTCTCGCGGAGGGTAGGATGCCGTGTTGTCTCCTCCTCTTGGCCGTGGGCAAAGAAAGCATTGACAGAGTCTGCCATGATGTCATCATGATGCTCATGGCTGGCAGCGATATGCTCATCCCTAAATATGAGTTTCTTGACTTCAGCGTGGTCTTCTGTGTTAGTAGGTAAGTATACCGTCTAACATAGAGATGAACGGGGCACATACCTTTACTATGCATGGCGGCGTCATGAAGACCGAGCTTCTGGTAGTCGTTGTAAACATATATCTCTTCTGCGTCGCCGTGGATGGATATCTCACGAATGAGAGTGTTAGCGACCAACTTCTCCTCGTACGACACGGGGATCTTGAAAATGCAGATATCTTTCGATCAGCATCGTAATGAATACGTTACGTATGTTATGATATTCATCGCTCATAGAGTTCACGAACATTGTCGTGGTCAATCTTGATTTCCTGTGCAACGTCCATGAGACCTTTCGCCGTTGCCAAACCTCTCAGACCGACAGGTGCGACCATTGTTGGTCGAATTATGATAGCTTGAGAATACTGTCTGAGGGCATTTCGAGTGTTTGAGAGCGTCGTAAACATTATGGTACTGTAACTGAAAGATATGAAGCTTGAGAACAAGCAAAGGAGAAAGCAGATCTTATGTGGTCCTGCCATGCTCCACTTAAACGGTCGCCGACATCACCCAGGCCAGCGAGCTATGATTCCATGTATGATACGGTAGTGGATAGTGGTGGATCCATTGAAAGGTTTTGTCCCCAGTGCAAGACTTGAGTATAGGATACCTTTAAAGGAAGCACGTTCTCACGCAACGCGGTACTTTCAATTTCAATCCTTGATCTTTCCTCCTGAGGCCTGCCCGCCGTCTTGACTCTTCTTCCGATTCTTATGCTCGCTACATTGTCCGTAGTTGAGAAAGACTATGGATATTGCTACTTCTTGAGCAAACATAAAGTTCACGCCGCATGCCAGAGCTGAGCTCCCGCAGGCTGCTCTGTATACGCCTCCAGCATGAGCTTCCAACATGGCCAGAGAAGGACCGCGTCGATCGTGCAAAGTTTCCTGGACGGATTCACTTGCCTTATTATTGTAACAATACGGCTAGGAGAACCATTTTGGATGGCTGGGATCTCTCTCCTGTCCCGGTAAATTTGTCACGACGTGCTAAACGTGAGGATATTATTTCTCGGGTTCCTACAAAGTTTGCTAAAATAGTGCTCGTCAAGGTCGGACTCCTGTTACGAACAAACATAGGTCTGCTGTAACGCAAGACTATGACGCGGAACCAACGAAGTTCACGAGTATGGATGATGTTTTCACATCGGATCGCAAACTCCCGGAGGCTCGCCGCTCAACAGACGAAGACATATGCATTTCCCGTTCACTTCCACTGCTTGAGAATGATTCCGCAGTGGGAACAGGAACCAGCGACAATGTGCAACAGGACAAAAACACATCTGCGACTAGCATTCTCGATTTCAGGGATTCCAGCCCCTTCGCGTCGACTTCAGGTTTGAACGGATCAACGCCAAAATTTTCCGGTATGAATAACATTGAAGCGTCGAAGCCAGCACCATTCGAAAGGCTACATGTCAGAAGAGAGAATGCCTTCACCTCACTAGATATGGCCAAGCGGAAGTCTATGTGTAATGTTCTTGACTTCCGGAAGACATT
This sequence comes from Somion occarium, assembly GCA_964035595.1. Lineage (NCBI taxonomy): Eukaryota > Fungi > Basidiomycota > Agaricomycetes > Polyporales > Cerrenaceae > Somion > Somion occarium. Next base: position 2,398,993 of record OZ037947.1, read on the forward strand.
GTACATGCATCAATATCGAGAAAACAAGTTGTCTCAAGGTCAGCTCCAGGAAGCACATAGAGAGAATGCCCCAAATTCTACCCTGTCATCTGAATGTCTCGAAGAAACAGGTACGTTACGTTTGTCAGATTCTCATCGGAAATCTGGCTATATGCGATTATTCGCAGTGTCGGATCCATCTACGTCATCAAGTTGCATAGGCACACCGTCTATGCGCCAAGTGGACCTTGAACTCAGTGAACTCCATATTGCCACGCCAGACGAACCTCGCAGCAACACTTCTTTAACGCCTTCCGGGTCCGAAAACCCTTCCTCTAATGGTGGCGTGGGATCCCCCTCGACCAGTAACGAAGATGAAGGCGAGTTCCTGTTCGCCATATAACCTCATTCGAATCTCATTTTGATCCTTCATCCCGTACAGAACAGAGCTTTATCGAAAGGAAGAAGCGCAAACGGCTGTCTGATGTACTAACCCCCCACTCAGCTCCTGTTTTGTTATCCAACGCTAAGGATCCGTCACTCGATGCCCCGGATCCTTCACTCGATGCCCCGGATCCTTCAATTAGTGTCAAGTCGCCGCTTAGCGTAGATACCAGGAGACCGAAAAACCTCAGCGAGTTGGCTAACATGCTGGGCGTGGAGAATTACCGCCCCACCAAACGTATCAAGCTGGAGCAGCCGAGCTCACCGTCTCACTCTGGTATGCAAAGTGTACAGAACCGTTTGGGTTATTGAAAGTTGAATACTTGTAGTGACCCGGCCTTCTAGTGCAGCCGGAAAATCCGCACCTTTGGTGAAAACAACCAGTAAGCTGAATAACAGTGTCATATGTAACCCGCTTCTGACTCCCTTTTCAGTTCTTCCTGGACCCGTTGCCGGGTCGGAAATTATTCAAATTGACTCCTCTTCTGATGAAGGGTCTTGACTCCCTGGTACTTTTTTCTCAACCTAATTTATCGATTAAGCGGTCTCTACTGAGTGACCGACATGGACTCAAGCATGTTCTTG